>OY979695.1:114994543-116299543 GCA_963855945.1 Thereva nobilitata | reverse complement strand
AATTATAATTTGGGACGAATGCACCATGGCTCATCTTCATAATCGATTCCTAAAACTTCTTATCAAATTTTGCCTGCCTTTTGCTCAGTAAAATGGAAACCCTCAACGAAGAAGTGTGTGTGCAATTATTTGCACCATACTCTTCAATTTTGCATGACAAGTTCAAATTTGGGGACGACGCATTGCCGGAGAGGACGTAAAAAATTCGCTTAAAGCACGCGACATTTGCAATGCAGATGTATTTGCGAATGTACATCAAATTCTCCGCATTATTTTTCCTGTCACTGCCGCTTTTTCTCTACACTACGTCGCACAGTGGTCACTTTTGCCAATCTGAGTGAGCAAAAGTAAAAAATCCAATTGTACATTTTGAAGCTTTTTATTACATAAAAATAAGCTTGAATAACTGGGAGTAATAAATCTAAAAATTAAAACTTTTTAACATCGAACGGGGAGTCATGTAAGGCTACAATAAACGTCAGTCTTGACATGCTCGCACTTACCATGGATCGCTGTCATCTTCACTTTAACAATTGATTGTACGCTGAATAGAGCCTTTTTTTCACTATAGATCCTATAAAAATAAGTAAGTAAGCAATTTATAGTCCAAAAATAATAGGAATTTGTTGACCATTAGTAAAGATTTATAGCTTCAAAAAGTGCTTTTACAAATTACTTATTTTTTTTAATATTATGTTAAATTTGATAAAGTAAAACTTTTCTTATTGGCGTGTATTGGTCGAGGTACTTAGATAAAGTTGTCAAATGACTTTTTAATAATTGTTTTAGATTAAAATTAGGTGCAACTTTTCGCAACTTTAGATGTTATGTAAGTTTTTAGATTTGAAGTACGGAGCACAACGAGAAGTCGTATTTAACGTTTTGCACAATGAAAAAAAAGTGGATAATGAAACTAACGCAGTTTTAAGTATTTTCAGCAATATATCCTTCAATATTTACAAACTATTTACTTAAACTAGTCTTCTGTTTTTCGTAAAGTTTTCCAAGCGTTAATTATATGTTTTATCAGATAAAATAATTTCGCTCGCTCAGATCGACAAAAGTGACCACTGTGCGTCGTCTTAAAACGTATCTCAGATCGACCATTTCTGAAGATCTGTTAAACGATTTAGCCTCCCTCAATATACATCTGAATTGATATGCAGAAAGTTTTAGATGAGGTTTTTCGGTTCCTCGAAGAACTAATATGTTGAGTAACAATTGCACAGGCCTGCGAAATATAACTTTTATTTTCCCCTTCAAATAATTATGTTTTTTTGTTAATTATTTAGGCATGTGGAATTAAAATACACCGCTGGTTTTTTTTATAGCACATCGAGATTTATTTTGATTGAAGAAATGCATATTTACAGTTTAGTTACAAAATTAACAGCATTAGAGCCGGTTTAGAGCCGGTCCTCGAACGCCTCACGAACGTTTGTGGATGAAGGGAGAAGTGGGGATGATGAGAGGTACCACCCCATTTCTCACTTTATCCACAAAGTTCGTGAGGCACATGCGCTGGAGCGCACCGTCTAAACCGGCTCTTAGTTTTAAACATGACCTAAGAAACTAGATACCTGCACCAAAAACATTTATGATATCTTTTTCTACTTTCTTCAAAACTCCTGTTCAATCTTTTTCTCTTGTAGTTCCGATGGAAAAAAATCCTTATCTCTCTTCCTATACCAATAAAAGCTCGTTGTAGGGCTTAGCAAATTTTTTTCTTTTAATCTTGAACCGAATAATTCCGCGACATCTTTCGGAAGTGTGAGATCTCTTACCAAATCATTCAATTCACATTGACAAAGTAGTTGAGATATTTCGTTGCACTCATACTCGTCGTCAGAATCTGAAGTGTCTTCTACAGCCTCTTGAAAGAGTGCTAATGATGACCCGGCAGTACGCCATAAAGAGTTGTATGAAATTAGTAAGACTCCAAACATTGTCAAAGTGATCAAAATAAGCAGACTGCGATGTATTGGTCACGTCCAACGAGGTGCGGAACGGAATCCGACAAAGATAGTGCTGGGAAAGTACCGTCAGGTAAAAGAAGACCTGGTCGGCCTAAGAAAAGATATATTGATGACGTCGAGGAAGACTTAAGACAGTTGGGAATAAGAAACTGGAAAAGTCGTGCCAGAGATGAAGGCATGGAGGCGAACGCTGGAGGAGGCCAAGGCCAACAAAAGGCTGTGGAATTTTCTTTCTCTGTAGTACTCTACTTTAGTATTCCGATACAGTTTTCAGCGAAAAATAACAAAATAACAGTTTTAAAAAAAATGTAAACGAATTAATTTTATAAAACCCTCAATTTATAATGCCATTTCACGTATGAAAATATTTCCTAATTTTATCGTTACTGCAAGTGCATACAAATCAAGCATTCACCCCTTACCCTTCATGTGATTTCACCATGACTTGAAAATCAATCAACGAATCCATCTAGTATGCTGGCAAATAAATTTCAGAACAAAACATGGGCGAAGGCAGCGCAATCCAGACAATGTAAAATTTACAATTAAATGAAGTTTCGTCTCCACTGCAAAAAAAAGTTTATATTGTTACACCCACTAAGTATGTGCAGCCATCGACGAATACATCTAACCATATCCCCTCCCCATTACGTGTACCTTACATTAGATAGAAGTACATCTACAATTATATACCTGCAGTGGTAGAAAGATGCAGTCACGGAAAGTATAGTTTTACGAAAGTATTTTTCTAGGGTAAGCTTCCATTAGTGGGACCGGAAGCTCTAGAGTAACGAAGGTTTGCGAAAGTGCATTCATAACTTATGCAGCAGAAGCGTTGTGGCAAGGTGTTGATAGTTCTCCGAGGGAATTATCTAAATGGTTTGGAATTCCTGCAATTTTGAATTTGTATGGAAGTAATAATTTATGTTTTTGTGAGTCCTGGGCAAGTTGAAATCGGAGATAATCTCTTTTGACAGATTACTATGTTGACATTAAACGATTTAGCAAAATAAAGATTTATTATTTTCACTATAAAAACTAATAGTTCTCTAAGGGTAATGGAAGAATCTTAACATGCAATCGTACACACAATCTTAATTACTTTTTTCATGGAGCCTGCACTGTACTTTTCAATTTCCTTGTAAATATTACCATATGTTTTTAAAAATACTCAAAAGATTTGCTTTTGTTAAATTTCCACCCATGAAAATTTTATTACAATTTGCAGAATTAACAGCTTCTACTTTAAACCAGTCCTGGGCTGTACAGGGAATATTTGTAGCGGATTTCACCATTCACCAAACGTTTGTAGCTTGTTTTAGTGCCCACCAATTTATAACGCCTGTGCTTATGTGGAAATACCTGCGGTGCCGAAAAGCCTTTTGTTTTTGTTCACCTTTTCGTCGTTGGCGGCTGTCGTTTCTCCAAGCGCTGCTTGACCTCCGTGATCGAACGAGAAACGGTCTATTGAGTACGTTAAATGGCTCCCTTTGCAGTCGCCAACATAACTGCCTGAAATATATGTCACTCAGAGTTTTCTTCGTCCTATTGAGATAGGATATCATAAAACGTTTAAAGTGTTAGTTTCCCATAAGTGTTTATCATAACTAAGTGTTTCCTATGCCAAATGTGTAATTAGTCCAGTTCCCAACCGATATCACCTCTCCTTTTTTTCGGCGGCGACCGATTTACTTGAAATTTTAATAGTAGATAGGGAATGACTCAAAAATCAAAGTCTACCATATGCCAATATGCGCTTTTTCTTTGGGGGTGGTTCCCACCCCACCTCGGGGGTGGAAATATTTTTGGTCAAAATAACCCCGTTAATCGATAGAGAGGCTAATTTTAAGCAAAAAATATACTGCAAACTTTTTTGTAAAATTGATATTTTTTTAGTTATATGCGTTTGAAAAGTTGCAATTTTCATTAAAAAACCCCACGTTTTCGAACAGTTTTTGGTCAATAAGTCCAAAAATAAGCGTTTTATCAAAATTTTTGTTAGCTATAAAGCTTATAAAAAAACGAAGAAAATGGTTTTTGAATGAATGCTCTAGGTATAAAACAAAGCGAGTATTGATTGATCGAAGGGGACCTATTTCAAACCAAATACTCAAAACGTTGTATTTAACGTCTAATAACGGAAAATCGATGCATTTTTCGAGGATATCTTATATAACATTTTTTAAAGTGCTTGAAAAGACCTTTAAAATGAACACCGATAAAAGTCATTTGCATGTAAAATGAATGAGTTATGACAAAGAGAGGGGTATCGTTCCAATTTTTTTTTAAAAAAATGATCAATGAAACTAATACCACTTCCACCCAAATTCAAATTTATCATGTTCCACATAAGATTCACTTTATTTTAGAGATATCTTTCGGATCTATATAGTTTGAGCGATTTTCAGGTGTACTTTTCGAAATGTGTACGATCAAATCAAAATGAAAAGGGGATTTTACGAATTTTACAGATTTCTGCGTTTATTTCAAAAAAACTCAAAAACTATTGAAGATACGTAAAAAACTTTTGAGTAACAAAATTTAGATTTTTTTTCAACAAAAATTTTGGTTTATTATGTATTGCTGTAGCTTAAAAACTGACGGAGATATAGCGGATTGAAGTTTGCTTTATAGTGTAAGTTGGTACTTTGCTAAGCCCTTTGACCCTTCACGTTTTGAAAATTAAGGGTTTTAATATAATACAATTAATTATGGCCAGTGAAATTACCTACAAAATGGTTTATGAATGGACACTGTAGCTTGAAAGTTGACCTCGCTACAGTAAAAAACCCGAACGACTTTTTTAAATTTTCGGAGCAAATGATTTTCAGAGCTCTTGTGAGCACATTACGGTATTTCACGCGTACATACATACATGCTACATTTGGTATACAGCTTTAATATACATTTTACAACAGTACCTCCAAAATAGAAGATATTCTAGAAGCTGGAAGGTATTGCGCAATACTTTTGTACGCAGCTGCTAAAGATGTGCAATTAAATAAAATGAAAATATTGACGGTTTGCAATCTTTTTTAGAGCATAGGTGAATCGAGTGTTCGGGGGTCGGTACCCCGCCAGTTACACACGCACACATACACACACACTAAAAAATTTACTAAAATACTTTCTGAACTGATAACTAAATTTGTGTGTCTCAAAAAAGGTAGACTTTGAAAAGCCTAAATCCAAAATTTCTCCAAAATCGGTGGCCTCCGAAAAAAAGTATAGGTAATACCCCATTTTTACGATTGGGACTGTACTATTTCTCTAAGGGTAGTTTTTAGGGTTTGAAAAATTTCTTAAACAATTATTTTAATAGTACATAGGTCTAAGAGGTGATATATAGGCCTACTAAGCGTTTTTATTATCCTTTTATTGGGTTTTATTAATTTTTTACGGTAAGGGGTAGTTTTCACCCCTAAAAATAAAAAGCGCACCTCGACACAGGGTAGACTTTGAAAAGGGTGCTAAGAAGAGCCTAAATCCAAAATTTCATCAAAATCGGTGGCCGCTGAAAAAAGTAGAGGTAATACCCCATTTTTACGGTTGGGGAATGGATTAAATGGATGAATAAGTTTTTTAATTTTAAACACTTCTATCGTTTGTGGTAAGGCTAGAATTATTATTGGTAAACACCTTAAGTGTTCAATTTCTGTTAAACACTTTAAGTGTTTTAGAATAAACCATTTTATTGATTAGATTCACTGGAGCCACTGACTAATACCATTGTGGATGTCGAATTCCGCCGATGTTGTTCAAGGTGCCTTCAAAATTGTTAGGAACCTGTCTGGAACCAAGTCTTCGGAGCTCAGAAACGGGTATTCAGGAGCAACTTCAGAGCTTGCTCAGAGTACTCGGCCCAGAACTGTCTCCTCGCCTAATGTAATATGGTTGTCAGGATCGCTTAGAAAAAATCATGCTAAGTCTGACCAATTTGCCCTGACCATCTTCATATTGGCCATATTCCCTCAATGTCTCTTTAGGTCTCTAATGTGTGTTTCATCCAAGTTCGATTGGCAAGATGCCAAACTTATGGGTGCCCCAATAGTCGGTTCCGGACCGATGAAAAAAATGTGTTTGGTCCAAAAGAGTCCCATGAGTATGGTAGAAAAGAGAAGGTCCATCCTGGCAGAGCCCCCATATCAGGATGCAAAAGCTACCCACTGTCATGCAGCCCTCACCACGATAACTTAACATCTTGGCTTGATAGTTTTTGAAGGGTGGACACGCTTCGTTCTCCTTCTTTCCGAGAGGGGTCACATCCGAGAATCCGCCATCAGGTTCCACATCATTCCGCAATATTTTTTAACGAAGCATATACTAAAAATTACGTTGATAGGAATACATTTTAGGTCGTATTGAATTTAAGAAAAGCTTTAAACTCGTGTCGAGAAAGAAACAATACAATTTTGTATTAAAGCATTAAACACACATTCAAAGCCACGTGCCAAATTTGCGATGAACTAAATAAAAAGATTAAAAAGAATAGCCTTAACATGCGATCCGGAAATAAAAAGAGAGTTATAAAATCGTTATATAAAGGTCAAAAGGGACTGCTTCTATATCTTAAGTCAGTTTTGGTTGCAAAGTGAAACCGAAATAAGTTAGGTATATTCTTAACAAGGGTCTTCATAATTCATATGACATGCTTATATATGCATGAATGGAGCATGAAGTGCTTCTAAAAAGATAATATATTGTTGACTTAAACACATTCGAATTTTTTCAACCGCAGAATCGAAATGAAATAAAAAACTCGTTATATAGCGAAAAATTATTTAATAAGCTGATAATATTATAAATATTTATATCCATAAATTTCTGTGGTAAATTGTCTCATTTTTTCAAATGACATTTTTTTAACTTTTAGAAACGACATAATGGGAGAATGTTCATTTTTATATATGAATTTTACGACTAATGTTGGATTAAATTTACAATGAAATGGTCACACCAAGTATTCTATAAATAAATTAAGTAATCTTACTTTAAAATATATTTCAAAATACTACTGTTCAAGATATCTGTACTGATATTCTAATCTAGCTTCATCGGCCTCGGTATCCTAGCGGTTAAGGCGCTCGGCTACCGTTATAAGGATCCGTGGTGCGATTCCATGCACTGGCATGGTCCTTCCTTCCTTCCACATTTTCCACCTAAGTAACATTGGTGGTTATTCTAGTTGGCGAGTGACGTGATTATGAGGGAAGCGATAGAATGAAACTGTCAATACCTACAATCGAATCGAGGAAAATATCACTTCACATAACACCTTGCTACAATCAGAATTTTTTTTTTATGTGAAAAAACCAAGCTTAGAAATCACCCTTTGTACTACCAGTCCATCATGTCGTGCACGTCATGGTGCAATGTCTAGTAGTAGCTTGGTTTGAAGGATAGAAAAAAGGATAGGAAAGGTTAGAGGGAGTCTGGGGGATGCTCGAGGAAATGTCGGTGAACCTTACGTTTGAACTCTAAGATGTTGTACGAAATCGGAAATACTGACTGCGGGAGATTATTCCACAGTCGACCCTTTGTAGGTCTAGTCGCCAGGAGCCTCTTAGATTGACAATGGGAATACCAATTTAAGGACGAAGTGACATCTGGCACGTCATTCCACAACGAGAATAAGGTTGATTACTTCCAATTTTCTTGTCTTCCCTCAATTCTTTCGTGCTTCGCTCTTCTATCAATCCAATTTAAGTTTAGTGTTCAACATTGCATTCTAGATAGAATCGTCGATAGTAGAAAGTGCCTTACTTCTTTTAAATTGAAGAATACACACCATTACATTGGCATTATTATCAGCCGTCTTCAAGCCTCTTGGAAGCATAGGGCTTCCAACAAAACTTTTCTATCGGACTCTGTTCAAAGCTATTCTTTGGCCATTCCTACACGAGAGACCATGGTTCTGGAAACACGAGCTTTTTTGGGCAATGGAGGCGTTCGGGGACTTAGTGTAGGAATGGCCTTTTAGTTTCCGATTTCCTTCATTATTGCTCTGCCCCAGAGGCTTTCAGGTCTACCAATACATCTGCTGTGTTTCGGGTTCTACTCGAAGACTCCTTTTAATAATGTTTTCGCAGTATATGGCGACATAAACATCACGTCCTGATTCAAAAGGTGATTTTTATGCCTGGTACCATTACGCCAAGTAGAATAATAGAAATAAAACGCTATACAGGTTTTCTTCAAAGCTGGAAATAATGGAAACTACTGACAAGCTGGAAAACCGCAAAACTTCCAGAGAACTGCATCTGAGGTTATGAAGGAACACTGGGAAGTGTGTTACTACCGCACACGGCTCTTGATTGGTCATGGAGGTTGTAGGGTATACCTTCACCGCTTCAGGGTGAACGATTCACCATCTGCCCAGAATGTCTGGACGACAAAGAGAACAGTATGTCCTATTTAAATGCCCGAGTATTGCGGAGTCCAGGACTGTGCTGGAAATAGCCGCCGAAGTGCAGCTAACACCAAAGAACATCCTAGACTAGATGATGCAAGGTGGATAGCAGCTAGATTGCAATGTCGTAAGCGGGTCAAGTGGGATTACGTTGATGACGCCAGGTCGAAGTAATGCCTTTACGGCATCCTGCAAAGGGGTTAATGAGTTTAGTCGGTAGGAATCTGAAAATACGGTCTGGGTACACCCACCCGGCTATCATTTAAAGGAGGTGCAAATGGTTCCTATATGCCAGCCTTGAAAGATTTTTATTTTCAAGCGCGAGTTTCGTTTTCCCAAGCGGTCCCCACACGTAACGTGAGTCCCGTCCAATGCTGCTTACCTCCGCAATCGAACGAGAGCCACATGGGGCCCACACGCTGCATGAGACATGCACCCTTTAAATGATAGCCAGGCTCATAAGAATGGGCACGATGCCAAAACTTCTCAGCCCTATATCTCGAAAACGATTGGTTCTACGTAAATTCTGTAGAGGACATTTTTATGCAGATTTATCTAACGAACAAACTTTACTTAACCAAAATTTACGTAAAGTCGATAATTTACGAGATATTTGCGAAGAACTGATTTTTGTGAGTTTTGACCTTTAATATCTCAAGACGCGGACACAAGATTACATGAGACTTTTGACACATCATTTAGAATGGCAAAACAAAGGGTCATGCCAATTTGCAGCTTATTACCTCTCATTCCGAGGTGAAACACTAATTTGACTGGACTATAGGAGTTATTCAAGTTTAAGTAAATTAAAAAAAAGTCGTAAACACCCTGTATCTTAGTGAATAGCGTGGATAACTCCCCTCTCCAGAACAATTTTTTCTCCAAATATATCCAAGAAACACCCTTGGAAATATTAGCCATGTAGTCCAACAAAAGATTTTATTGAACTTTCAATGACGTACAAAGTCGCAAATGAGTGTGCATATGAGTATTTTAATTCTTTAAAACGGCGATATCTCATGAATGGCAATTCGTACGGGAAAATGTATAATATCTTGTTTTGTAGATAATTGCAGAATCTACAAACTTTGTAAAGGCTATTTTATAATAAGATTTTACCATTTAAAAGATATTTGCAAAAAACTG
Source organism: Thereva nobilitata (assembly GCA_963855945.1). Lineage (NCBI taxonomy): Eukaryota > Metazoa > Arthropoda > Insecta > Diptera > Therevidae > Thereva > Thereva nobilitata. The sequence continues at coordinate 116,290,012 of OY979695.1, read as the reverse complement.
ATATTTTGACCTTTTGACCTTGAATAACAACAATTTTTGCTCACAACCGATCGGTGAGGAGGATTCGACATTTTATTAACTTCCAAGTAGGAAGTTATTGTAATCGGTCCGAAAAACGAAATCAAAATTTACTGCATTTTCATGTTTCAAGGTCCCAATAGCATTTTAAGCAAAAATTTGAGAAGAAATATATATATATATATGTGTGTGTGTGTCTGTGCGTACGCATGTGGTCATTTTTTCCTGCACGATTTCGCGCAAACCAAAAAAGATATCGACTTCGTTGAGATGCCGTTCGAAGCATATTCAAGGAAATATGATCTGAAAAGATTTTCATAAAAATCGGTCGAGCCGTTTTTTTGTTTGAACGACTTAAGTGATTTTTGTACCAGCACGATTTCGCGCAAACTAACAATGATACCGACTTCGTTGAGGTGTCGATCGTAGCGTATTACTGAAGTTACTATCTGAAAAGGTTTTCATAAAATTCGGTCGAGCGGTTTCAGTGATTTTTGTGCCTGCACGATTTCGCGTGAAAAAAAAAAGATATCGACTTCGTTGAGGTGCCGTTCGAAGCGTGTTAAAGGACGTATGATCTGAAAAGATTTTCATAAAAATCGGTCGAGCCGTTTTTTTTTGTTTGAATGACTTAAGTGATTTTTGTACCAGCACGGCCGTTTTTTTCCTACAGTTTGTTGTTATTATTGTTCATTTATTATTAAAATATCCATTGATAATATTCAACATTCATCATACTGGGAAGTTGATCGTGTGGACCGAAAGGGTCAACCACATCCCAACTAGTTTATAATGCTGTTTTTAAAGGCTGTACCAATTTTCCAGTGTTGATTATTTGCATCTAATTTGTTAGGCTAACCTTCTAAATAAAATTACGACTTGGCGTAATATGAGCGATTTATTTATTTTTATTTATTAACTTATTTTATATAAAGTACGGAATTACACAAGACTCACATCTTTTAGAGAACAATAATTCGCTACCTTGGAAGAAAACTGGCATAACTCAAAAAATTAAAACGAAGAAAAAAAGTGTACAAAAATAACTTCTATGTACATATGTATGTACTTTAAACCGAGTGGAAAATGTTGCTGATATGATTTTGTGGAGGTAAGGGATCTTCAGATGACCTTTAGTTAAATCTTTAAATGGTTAAATGGGATTTTCTCCACACTAGTGGTTTTCGAGTTGTGCCGGTATTCTTCCAAGGTAGCGAATTGTTCTTAAACGAAAAAATAAATTTTAATATATAAACAAATGTACTCGCATTAAACTAAGAAGAAGAAAAAAGGAAGGACAGAAAGAGTGTTGGAATAAGGACCATGTAAAGAGACTGGGAGTGGGGTCAGAAAAAAAATTACCGTTCAAAATTCGGTGGAGCCGTCAATTTTCATCGAACCAACTTCGCTTAGGGGAAAACAGGAATACGGTATGAAAATTCCGGCTCGAAAGAGATGGAGAATTGCACAACGAACATTTTAAAAAAAAGCGAAGTTGATTCAATGAAAATTGACGGCACCACCGATTTTTAATTTTTTATCTGACCCCACTGTGCGCTGATGGCAAGACACATAGAAGGATATGTGAACAAGAGGCCCATAGAGGAAATGTGGCAGAATTAGAGATTTGACTAGCTTTTGCCGAATAGACGACGATAGAAGATTACCATAGAGCCAAAGTCTACACAATGTGCCATAGATATTGGAGAGCATAAGAGAGACATGTCTGCAGCAAGATAGTTTGGAATTAATGGCAATGCCAAGATTATTGACACAGTCGACAACAGGAAGAGGAACATTATTAAGAGAAATAGTTCGCACACTATCAAGGGATAAGACATTATTAAGTTCCGCAATACAGGAATCAATCCGATTACGAGGGCATGAAGTATACAGCTGGAGATCATCAGCATACACATAAAAGGAACAGCGATGGATAACAGAGGGAAGATCATTAACATACAATGAGAAAAAGAGAGGACGAAGAATTGAACCTTGTGGCACTCGCAAGGGCACAGGTAGGAAGGATGATACACAAGGATCACTATGGCTTTTTTCCAGAGCAAGGGAACTTGGGAAGTTGTCAGGCAGTAATTGAAAATATGCGTGATAGTTAGTTTGGCATTAATAGGAAAACCCGAGTAAAAATAAAAAACGGCCTTATAAAGGGCGAACACCGGCCGCTTGGCTTTTTAAGGGGCATATGATGGCCGTAGAGTTTTTAGGCATTTTTAATGGGAGCACATACGGCTTACGACGGCCAAATTTGACTAAAAGATTTAAAAGGCCAAGTACTGAGCTGTAGAAACGGGCATTCGACGGGAAATTTGAGCCAAAAAAAGAATCTGCACCAAATGTATTGTTGAATGTGTTTTATGGGAACTTCGTCATTTTCGTTATGTACAATGGTTCTTTCGATTTATCCTACTTAAAGATTCGATGCACAAGAGAAACGAGCTCGGTTTGTGTGTCGGTTTGTTGTAGTGAAGTGCGTGGTGCGTGTTGATTTATATTTTAGTGTAAAATTTTGTTATTTAACGGCTTGAAAAAAAAACGCAACCGAAAAAAAATCAAACATTTAATTGCAGTGAAATATATTTTGTTATAGGAGGGCGAATATCCACGTTGCTGCCCCTGTACCACCGTCGTATACCCGTATTAGCAACCATACGACCGCCGTACCACCGTCGCATGGCCGTTATTGGAACTGTAAGGCCGTTGTTTCACCATCAATCGCCCCCTGTACGGCCGTACTGTCCTGCAACGAGCCTTCTGTTAACCGCCAGAGGGCCGAGGACTATGTTTCAATCACAGTCGGCATTTGCCCGTTTTAAGGCCATCATTTATTTTTACTCGGGAAGAAGCGATGCTGTCTTGGATCTGAAGGTCTATCTTAACGCATGCTTCGTCTGATTCATCGAATTCATGATCAGGTCCTTCTGGTAATCTGGACAATCCAATCTGCATTTGCATGCTTGTCTGTGGATCGATATTTAATAAAGTAACTATATCGCATGAGTGTGGTGGCTCATCTCTGTAAATGATGTGTGCCTGTTGTTGGAAGTTGTTTGTTAGGGTAAAAAAGCAATATTACGAGGCTTATGATCGGTCAGCAGTATGAAACATCTTCCGTTACCTAAATATGGCGGATAAATCTGGATACAAAGTTATTCCAAGTATAATGAATAATGCCCACGTAAAGGTTTGTTTTTAGCGGATCCACGTCCTCTTATGTGGAAAACCCAACCTTAGGAAACACCCTTTATACCACAAGTCCGTCATCTCGTTCACTTCTTGGTGGAATGTCTAATGGTAAACTCAGTTTGAAGGATAGAAGAGAATAGCGTAGATTAGAGGAACATGGTGGTGCTGAAGCAAATGGCTATAAACCTTACGTTGGAACTATACGATGTTGTACGAATTCGGAAATATTGACCGAGGGAGATTGTTCCACAGCTGAGTAGTTTTGTGTAGAAGCGAACTTCTAGACCATAATGTACGCGAAAAGCGAGACTGCAGGGTGGAAGCCGAGTGGACTAGTCTTGTGATTCGGGTTTAGATTCGATGTCGTCTAATACTACCTTGATTGAACGGCCAGAAAGAAAACTCTCAGTACAGTTCTTTAAATCAAAGTCGCTACCAATAGCTTGAAGTTTGGTCAACAGAACAGGTGCCATACGTTCTTCGTCGAAGCTGCCGACTTTACTCACCTACCTGCCTTTCCTTACGTAAAAGTGGAAATTTAGAAAAACTTTCCAACCAGTTTTATTTTGAAAACATATTAAATACCAAGGGGGCCTCGGTAGTCTAGGCGCCTGGCTACCATCCCAGAGGTCCCGGGTTCGAATCCAGGCAGAGCCCCACGGTCCTTCGCCTTTCCCACCACACCTTCTTCCCTCTTTACATTCCTCCTGTCATAGCCTTCAGTTAGCACAGCCCCGCTCCACCAAGCGCATGTCATCGGTTGGTTGATGGGATCCAACTCGTTTCAGGAGGCATAACACTCCAGCGAGTTGTTTCTCGTTGCCCCGATGCCAGAGTCGCGATAGAAATGATTGGGGATAGGTGGTTGTGGCAGTTCCTTCCTACTTCTCTCTCCCCCCTCACTCTCTATCTACTAGAGCTTACTGTTCGACATTGCACTCTATACGAAATAAATAGATTGTCGACAGTACAAAGGGCTTTCCCTGAGCTCTAGTCTTCCACATAAAAAAAAAACTTAAGTACTTTTTCGTCTTTATAACCTTTTTAGCAAAATGTATGTTGTGCTTTTCCCAATTTTCTTGTAAAAATAAAACAATTTTTGTATTCTATTAGCGATGAACTTCAAAGGACTATATGTACCTCAAAATATATTACATAGGCTATGTGGATACATTTTGGCGTTTATGGTTACTTAACTTTCAATTTTCATGAGTAAACACATTTAAGTGTTTCAATTTATCCTTAAATTATTCAAAAAGCAATATCCTCTACAATTTCCTTAAGACAATTTACAAACACCCACATATAACAGATCCTCTATATCGTTATATCCTAAAGGATAAACAACAACCGAAAAATAATTAAATGCCGACTTTGGTCATTTAGTCCCTGGGTAAAACTGGTGACTGTTAACAAATGAGTTCTGGTATCTCATTCGTTCCAACCGCAAATGCTCTTGCAATTAAATGCCCAAAAGACATTTTAAACGGAGGTCCTTTTACACTATTTATCATTTCGACAAGGACACAGGCAAAACATTTTCAGAATTATTCACCTTTTTTGGGAAGGGGGCAAAGAGTTACGTTTTACTTTCGTTAAAATTATTTATGATGGTGTAAATTGCTTGTGGTGACTTTTTCGCTTTTTTTCAAGTGCGAATTGAGAATTATATTCCGATCAATATAATTACGCTATTAAATCAATTATGACAGTGCCATGCCCCGGGATTGATTTGTTGATAAATTAATTAAAGCATCAGCAGTCATTATGTGTTTCCGTAACTCAAATACGAAGCACTAATTACCCATCTAGTAACATAAAAGGAAATAATGCCAGGGGCAAATTGCACAAGGTCCTTTGAATTTGTAAATTATTTAGATTATTATACTATATACTCGCATGTACATTCTAGCAGATGTATCCGACTTCGATAAGAGTCATAGAATTACCTACAAACCACCCTAATTAAAATTTTTGGTGCAGAAATAAAACAGATTTAATTATTTATGAATGTATGTTTTGGAACACGCCACGTGGAGCCTTCCCCTTTTGAGAAGCAGTAACTTTCAAGGTTTTATGTTCCGCTCCTGTAACTTATTGATACTTTTTTGAAGATGGGTGGGGGGTCTCCAGCTGTTGTAACTGGAAAAGGAATTGCGTGTAGATGACTAGAATTAACATTGTTGAAACTGGCTGGTTTTTATATAATCAATTAAAAGAGTTGTAGTTGCTTCTTGCCAATCTTACTTGGATGTAGTATTGGAATTTTCATGACAGCCAAGCCTCTATAAAAGCTTTGGATATACTAAGAATTCGCTCCAAGCAAGTGGAGCGATACAGAGCTGAGCTAGATAGGCTAAGTAGAAAGCGCAACGTGTCTCTCGTCTGGGTTCCCGGTCATAGGAACGAGAAAGCCGACTGCCTTGCCAAGCAGGCTGTCTCTCTCAAGGGCGCGGAGACCGATATGGTCGGCAGCCTAATAAGTGGAGTCAAAAACGCCATTTTTGAATACTACCTGCTGCTATCCAGCCAAAAGTGAAGAGCACTGGAGACCTGCACTATCTCTAGGACGACTTGGCCGAATTACAACAAAGACAAAACAATGCGCCTCCTAAACAGACCCCGACGAGATATTGCCAGAATCACGGCAAGCATCACGGGAAATTGGCTCATAGGAGACCACGCTGGCAAGTTGGGCATCCCGTACAACATCTGTTGCCGTAGCTGCCGGGAGACGAACAAGAGGGAGACACTTGTGTCAGGATGGACATGAAATAGTAAGAAACGAAGATTAATTTCCAAGTTTTATTTAGCCAATATAACAATAATTAAAAACCGCATGTAATATCTCTCGATGTATGCAGGGGCGTTTCCAGCCAACTGTCTTGGGGGGGTAATTTTAAAAAAGGAAAAACTTGGATATTGTTTTTATTCCATAAATACCATTTGCACCCTCCCCAAGCCACTAGCTGAAGTTGCCATTTCACCCCCCCCCCCCTTAGGAAATGGTCAAAAATGTCTACCACTAGTATTTAACGGTTATTCCTACCCACGCAGCGGCACAATTTTTTTTCAATTTTCGCCCCTTTTTCACCCCACCAACGCCCTAACTCGTGGTTACCAAACGACTGAAGCTACTGACAGAAACAGGCGCAAAGGCGGTGCGGACATTAGCTTCGCGGTATGTGGCGACTTTTCACTGACATGATGTTGCGGTGTCGGCGGCGTGCTCCGACTTTGAACACAACAACGAAATCAAAGTGACAAGTGGACGTGATAGGAAAAAAATTGAAAAACCTGAATGATTTACATATAATTTTTCTATCCTACAGGACTTGTCTTTGTTTTAGGTGCTAATTTAATTACCCCAATTTGGAAAAATAAAGATTTTCATTAAATATAAAATCCAAGAAATTTGCTATCCCACCACACCAACACACGACTCCCAACATATGCCCACCACCATCAAAACACGACTCAAAACACAACATCTCTTGACACTACGCGGCGGCAACGCGCAAAAAGTAGAAAGTAAAGCAACTTGCGCGGTGTGTGCGTAGCGTAAATCAGCATTTCGTTAGTGCGCATTTGAATACACTACTTCTATTCTCTCTGTCATTGCCCGCACGGCGTTTGCGCCTGTTTCTGTCAGCAGCTTCAAGGTTGGGACGAAACGATATTTTCAAGTGCCAGGAAGGAAGAAAGTCATCATTTCTCTTACGGCGCTTGAGCAGTCAACTTCATTTTGTTTACATAGGATGCTTCCACACGAGTGTACACACGACAGACAGAAGTCGTCTGCAATCGTCAATTCCCTTTTGGTGTTCGGTGAAAAATCGTATGAGCTTCTACACGAGGGGACAACTTGCAGGCAACAAATCCTACTGGCTCTGCTGTTGTTTGAGACATTCTCTTTGCGAGCAAAAGGGAATTTCAGAAAAAAACAACAACAATGCAAGAGCTGTCCAAGTGTTCGATCAAAAATCGGCTGAAAATATCATTGGGCCTATTCACACAGTGCACATTCATGGCGCCTAAAACCGGTTTTATAGATGAGAGAGGGAAGGGAGCGGAAGAACTTAACGAAACATTTTTCACGCAAAACCAAACGCGTGAAAACTAGCGCACATATAAAAAGTTACTTCTATCTCTTGCATTCTTTAGCTCTGTTTTTCTCTGAAAAGTAAATTTCTTCTGCAATACATTTAAATGTTCCTGTATAGCATTTAAATTTACTACACTCATTTACGCCCCGTGTGAGTTGCTAGGAGTTGAATAAAACCGGTTTTACTCACCACAATTATGGCAGCGTGTGAATATGCCCATTCAAATTTGTGTGCCCTCCCCATCGTCCTCTCTCACCCTCTTCTTCATAAACCACTTTGCAGCCCACTCTTGCCATGTCGTGTGTACGCTCGTGTGGAATCAGTCATAGCGTGCCATATTAGCGGTAGTCTCATGTATCGGTCCCTTCCACGACTCTCCAACAGTCTTGGAAAAATTCACCGTCATAGATCGCCGACTAGATTCGCCATAACTTTACTTGTTTGTTTGAAATATTGGTAATTTTCAAGAATAAACATAAATAACGAAGGAAAATTCTTAAGGGGGGGGGGGGGGTAATTACCCAATTGAAACCGCCCCTGGATGAATGTCAATTAATGCCTAGATTTTATAAATTTCTTAAAAACGAAACTTCGCCGCCTTCGGGATTTATTTATTATTCCACTCAGCCTTGCTGTTCATTCTTGATACCTGAGTATTAGGCCCCTATGGTGGGACCACACTACGCGGTCTTGGGTCTTTGACTTTTTTACGACTTTGTCCATGGTAAAGGCCGTGCGGCAAAACAACGCGGACAAAAGGCTGTGCCTAAAAAGGTACATTGTGCGTCCACACACTATGAGCTTTTCAAAAGCGCGTACGCCGCCGTTTCAAATGAGAATTGATTTTTTCTCACTCATTATTCAGAAAATTAAAAGATCACGCGCGCGCGTGGATTCTAAGTCCGCGTAGTGAGGACGGGCCTTTATGGTGGATCCACACTACACGGACTTCAGCTCATACGCGCTTTTGCCTTTTTTTTTATAGAGTTTCTAATGGCAAAGGCTGTACGGCCAAACTGCGCGGCAAAAGGCTGTGCTTAAAAAGGTATATTGTACTTCCACACAATACGGGAGTTTTAAATGAAAATTGATTTTTTTGTAGATTGTAGATTAATCAATATTCATTAAATAATTATTTTCTTTCAGATTAGTTCTTATTTTAGGATCCAAAACTCACGATTCAGAAAATTTAAAGGCCTTTCCCCAAAAGCGCGTGGGATCTAAGTCCGCGTAGTGAGGACGGGCCTTTAGTTGACACTTGTTCACTTCCTGTGTAAGTGCCCGGCTTTAGCTAAAGCCAGGGCGCACACTAGGCAGTTACGTTTTGGAAGACTTAAAAGAGATCTTCAGACTGGAGATCAGATCACTGTTAAGCTTCCTGAATTCCACAGGATGACTTTAGGCATCCCTCAGACCCGACCAAACAACCACTCAGTACAAGGTACACGAATTGTGGCAACAAAACGGCACGCCAAGCGCTAATTGGGCCTCCGGTCGCACTGGCGGCAGCCCTTCACCTACCTACCTATTTGTCGAAATAAGGTATTTTAGTTAAAATGGAAACAACTTAACTCGTGAAATAAGCGTATCCAGAATTGCTTATTGACTGACTTTTAAATGTCACCCTCAGAGCAAAAGCGGGCTATATTTGATGTTGCAGCAAAAGAGGAATACAAATATTTCAGAGCAAAATGATTTAACTATTATTCAGAGCAAGAACGGAACGGAAAAAATCTTAGCGCAAAAGTGGATTAACTTTCTAAACCGTTTTTGCCCTCTAACGAAAACTTAAACCTCTTTTAATAATAATAATAATAATAATAACATTTATTGGCATAGTACAAAGATTAAACATCTTAACTGTACAAAAAACAGCGGAAAATACAAAATTTTAATGATTGAAAAAGAGAAAAGAATGTGAAGAGAAGATAAAAGAGAAAGAAAGAGATAGAAGAGTGAGAAAGAAAGGATAAACTAAAGTAATCTTTTAAAAGCTTGCTGAAAGTTCGGCTAGAAGTCGCACTCCGAATACCCCTTGGCAAGGCATTCCATTTACGCGCAACGTGAACAAAGTAAGAACGATCGCCAAATAACGAGCTACACCTAGGAATTAATATTGTAATCTGCCTATTGGATTATAAGAAGCGGAGTTTCTCAAACAAATAACGAGGACACATTTTATTCATAAGCTTAAAAATAAATTTTAATTCGTGGTACGAGCGGTAGTTTTCAAAAGTAAGACGCAGTAAGCTGGATGCATATGGAGTAATATGATCATGTCGTCTTAGCCTATAGACAAAACGGAGACAATCATTAAATGCAACTTCCATTTTTCTCCTACACACCGAATCAAGCTTGGGGAGAATTAGGCTACCATATCTCAAGTGGGGCATAATTAGAGCAATCACAAGCATTTTTCGCATATCAGGTGTGAGAAGGCTAGAGCTTACCCATAGTTGACGTAAGCATCCATAAACTTTTTGAAGAACTCCGCTCGTATGATTACAACAGCTAAATTTAGAATTAAACACAACACCTAGGTTTCTGACTGACTCAACGTAAGGCAAGACGGCATCATTTATTACAATTTGTGCGAGAGTGCTTAATACCATAGGAGTCTTACTAACCACCAAACAAGAAGATTTCCTAGGATATAGGGGTAGTTTATTAGTAACAGTCCAATCCAAAATCCTCTTCAGATCATCGTTAAGTCTGCGAATACACTCACCGGTTGAGTCGATGGGCATGCTTATGTAGATTTTCACATCATCAGCATATAGGTGAACAGCTGTGTTCTTAATTACAAGAGGAAGGTCATTAATATAAATGCTGAACAGCAAGGGACCCAGAATAGAGCCTTGTGGAACACCACATCGTAGAAATATGGGCTTGGAGAATTTATCCTGGATTTTAACGATTTGAGAACGCCCAGATAAGTAGCTTAACAATAATTTCACAGCAGTAGGACCAAGACCAAAATTATTATCTAATTTCTGTAAGAGCTTTACATGATCAACTGAATCAAATGCCTTCGAAAAGTCGAGTAAAGTCAAGAAAGTTACTTTAGTGTTGTCCAAGATATCATAGATATCAGAAGAGACTTTTAGTAGTGCAGTTTCACAACTGTGTCCAGATCTAAAGCCGGATTGCCATTTAGAAAGAAGACAGTTTTCTTCAATATGCGCAATAAGTTGCTTAAAGATTATTTTTTCGAATACTTTCGACAAGAAACATAGAAGGCTAATTGGACGGAAATCAGAGGGTTGCAAAGGGGAAACTGTTTTTGGGATAGGTACCACCAACGCTAGCTTCCATGGTGGTGGAAATTGGGAACACGTAAGACAGTAGTTGAAGATATGCGTGAGCACATTTGATACAAACGGTGCGATGATTTTTAAAAATTTAGGTGGAACATCATCAGAGCCAACAGCCTCAGATTTTATTGAGTATAGTGTAGAAAGAAGTTCATCCTCGCCATTGCAGCGAAATGCAAAACCATCAGAAGAAGAATTTAAGTCGAGGGAATACGAGTTACAGACTGCATCAGAGGTGGAAGAAAAAGTGGAGAGATAGGTGCGTTTAGCTGAGCGAATTAGCGATACTGTCCTATTGTGGGCTCTTTTGTACAGCTTGCGCACTTCCTCATTACGCGTCCTCTTATATCGATGATACAGGAAGTCCCTTTCAGTTATTGAAATATGCACTTCACGCGTTAGCCAAGGACACCGTCGTGGATAAGCCCGTATTAACCTTAGAGGAACAAACTTTTCTTTTGCCCCCATTTTTTATTTATACCGCAGTTGCTTACAATATTACTTGGAAATCTATATTCAGACAACCTTTTCTTCACTTTACTAGACAAGACAATGCAACTCAATTCATAATTTTGAATTTTTTGGAATTTCCGCGTTTGTATCATAAATTCTTTGTATGTTTGAAGTGTTTGTAACTACTTAAGATAAGTTTTAAGTTTTTCCCATTTTCCCATTTTTGACTATTTATCTAGGAATTTTTGCATTTCTGACATAAATTTTCGTCATTTTTATCTTTCATCTTTATAGCAACAGGTAAAATAGGAAAAATAGCGAAAAAAATTAGGTACAGGCTGAAATTTGACAGAGAGCTTCCTTTTAGGGTTAGGGGGTTTTAGACCTCAAAATGGGTATTTTTCGATTTTTATGCAATTTGTTAGTCAAGGGCTAAAAGGGGCAGAGATCTTCCTTTTAGGGTTCTTAATAAGACGTATTAAAGTATCACGATTTTCCACCTCGAGAAACCCCTTTTCTAGAGAATTTTAGCTCCCAAAATCGGCCCTAGTGCTTACGTAATATTATAATATACTTATGTAGGGTTATAATGCTTACTACAAAAAAATGGCTATCAATTATCACCGTAGAACCTTGAAGAATTCTTAAATCAATAAGTACAAAAATTGCAACATAGAACTTTGTTATAGTGAGCCAACGACATGTGTTGGTACATATAGTTCTGGTTCTTGTTGAGTTTTCACAGGCTCGTAAAATCCATTTCCAGTTCCCAACCCCATTCACATGGATTTTGTTTCATTCCCAAGTCAAAATTGTACCTGTTGGTATGCCCTAAATGAGTGAAACATTACTTTCTCTTTCCGAAGGGACTGTTTAAATGCATTATATCTTTTAGACTAAAAGCCCACGGCAATTTTTGGAGGGTCATGTGAAACAGCACGAATTATATGCAGATCGATACTCCTAAATGAGACGCAAACTTTAGGCACTATGCCGTCACTTTTGCGCGGTACATGTGACCGCACAGGTAAGTTGAATATTCCATCCGGAAGGGTGCTTTTCCGACCAAACATTCTTGTACGGCAATTCTCATATTGATATATTATAAAAAAAATAAGCTCCTAGAACCTACTGCCGTACAAAAATAATGGTACTTGAAACCAGAAAAAAATTTTAATTTCTGCAAATTTATCCCCCCACAAAGGTGATTTATTCCTGTACGGCATTTGTACATTTCGATTTCTATGCTTTCATAGAATCATTGTGTGGCTATGCAGTACCAGTCGTTGCCACAATTATTTGCACACCCGAAATTTCACAGGGAAAAATGGAATGAAAGGCTAAAAATTCCTAAAATTTTCATTATTTTAAATTCAGTTTTATTTTACTGATTCTTCATTATTAAAGCTAACTTAAGACATACAACAACAAAAAAATAAGTACAGCAAAGCACAAAAACAAAGAAACAGAAAGTGTTCAAAATTATTTGCACATGTATTCTAGGTGCCAAAATTATTTACACGGTTGAAGTATTATGAACCTACGGAGTAATTCAATTTTGTTATTTACCTAATCATAAATGACGTATTAATCCATTACCTAATATTTAGTGTTACCTCCTTTCGCAATAATTATCTCCTCGACCCGCCTAGGTATCGAATCGATCAGGTTCTGTAACATTTCAGTAGGAGTCGTACTCCAAGCAGTTGTGGCATCCTGCCAGGCTTCTTCCGGTGTTTTCCCAAATTTTTTCGGGATCCTTAATTTCAGGTAGTGCCCTACATTTTCTATAACATTAAAATCGGGGCTTTGCGGTGGGCAATTTAAAACATTTTTCTGAAAATCGGATAAATATTTCGTAAACATTTTAGCTTTATGTATTGTTGCATTATTTTGCTGCACGATAAAACTATTGCCTATTAAGTTATCACCCGCAAATATCGCAACGTCATTCAAAATCTGCAAATAAAACATGGAGCTCTTCTTCTCCGGGCATTTAACAATTGGGCCAATACCATTGTAAGTAATAATCGCCATATCATAATTTTACCGCCGTGGGAATGCTGTATTGGGGTAAAGACTGCTCGATTTTTTTGTTCTTTTGGTGCGAATAATAAAAATGTTTGGCGTAATTTACGGCCAATAAAATTGCGGTTTCATCAGTCCATAGGATCTGCCATCAAAACTCCACGGGCCTATTCCTGTATTCTTCAGCAAATTTCAACCGAAGTTGACGGGTTTTGCTACTAATGTAGGGCTGCTTCCGAACCAAATAAGCCTTGAGACCTTCTTTTTATCTTCTCCAAACAGCTGTTTTACTAATATTTTCCTTCCTACCACTATTGGCATTGTTTAACAACATTTTTTATCGTTTCGGATGGGTTTTTTTCACGAAGCGAGTTATATTTTTGTCTTCTCTTGCAGTAGTAGCCCGCGATCTTCCCTTCCTTTAATATTAATAACGCTTCCAAATTGGTTATGCTTGGAGACGTGATAATAAATGGTATGTCGGTGATATTTATATTTTTTCCTAGTTCCACGCCCGAAACACCATTATTACTTTCTGCACGTTTTTCTACTGTTAACTCAATTTTTCGTGCCATTTCCAAATTTTAAGCACACAAATTTTAAAAACACGAGCTCGAATGATTGCAAAACCATTCCTTTCTTATTCAAAGAATAACGGTAAAACCAATAAAAACTTCTTTGAGCGATTTTTAACATTGTATAAATAATTTTGGCACCTAGAATACATGTCCAAATAATTTTGAACACTTTATTTTTCTTTGTTTTTGGGTTTTGCTGTGCTTATTTTTTTTGTTCTTGGATGTCTTAAGTTAGCTTTAATAATGAAGAATCACTAAAATAAAACTGAATTTAAAATAATGAAAATTTCAGGAATTTTTAGCCTTTCGTTCCATTTTTCCCTGTGAAATTTCGGATGCGCAAATAATTGTGGCAACGACTGTATTTGTTGGTTAAAAGATGAGAAAAGGAATCGTGGAATGCCATTGCAGGGAGCTTTTGCATTTCTGACTTCTGGCGAAAAAGCAACAACAATTTCAAGTACTGAACTCGACTTTAGCCGGTGAAGCCACTTATGCCGATTGAAGTGAACTTGATTAAACTGAGGCCGGTGAAGCCGGGGTATTACTCTCTTTTGAGCGAGCTTTTACTTTTGAGCTTGATTTCAGGTTCTGTTGGGCGAAATCAGACTTTATTTTTCCTGACTTCGAAACGTGAAAATGCATGGGAAATCAGGCAAAAATTGAAGCTCAGCGGACTAAAGGAGCCAGCCCATAGAACGCGTTTCATGCGTCGCTTTCAAGCGTTGCGTTGACATTTAAGTTGGAATACATGCTTCTAAATAGCAACCGGCCCAATGACGGAGGAAAAGCGTAGGCGCGTTGCATGTAGTGCGCAAAGTTGCCCAACATTCAACTTTTCATGCGTCTGGCATTCGATGACAATCAGCTGTGCTCTTGTAAAAGAATTATGTATATCTTGATCTGAACAAATCAAGTATACCTTCAGTTTTAATTACATGAGCACTGCTTATAAACATTTTATTTATCAAAAAACACTCGATAAATTATAATAAACAAATTTTAGACTGGCATGATAAAAAAAGTTGGAAGTAATGTTAAATGTCAAAGCCGCGCCTCGCCGCGTTCATTGGGACGGTCATACGCGTCGCACATTTGTTATTAACGCAAGGCATGAAAGCGCCGCATGAAACGCGTTCTATGGGCTGGCACCTTGATTTTCTCGAACTTGCGCAGTTCGGCCGGTGAAGCCGGGGTATAAGGAAATAAATGGTTGTAAATTTTTCACGTAAAAACTACTGCCGTACTACTGCCTACTACCGTTTTAATTGCAATTTTGCATGGGGTTAGATGGTAGAGCAGGTAGGAATATGTGCTACCAATAATTTTACCTATTCAATGCATTCAACAGATTAATGGTGTTTAATGAAATAAATGGGATAAATTAAAAAGTGAAAAGTCTCCGATGTTATAATCTTATTTTATTTTCTGCTTTTGGCTCTGGAATATTTTCCTTTATTTAGAAGAATATTTAAATGTTTTACTCTAAAATAAATGCGGATCGGAAAAAATTCCTTGTACTTTACAAGAAATTCAATTTTTTCTTCGCTTATTATTTAATCCTCAATATTTTTTTTAATATTCTCCAATTGTTTTATTTTATCTAAGAAAATTATCGATGGCTTTACCAAATTAGTGATGTGCGATTTTCAAAAAATAAAATCGACTTTTTTTTTAATGAAATCGATTTTTCTATAAATTTGCCTTAAAAAATCAATTTTATAAAAATCGAGTACAATATTTAAAGAAAAATTACATTGATTTGATAAATTTTTTATTAAATTTAACAAAACAAGAAAAACGAGTTTCATTGTCAAATTAAAATGAATAATTCACTATATTATAAATAATAAAGACATTTCAGCTTATAACTTTAAAAGTAAAGGCCGTAGCATAAAAAATGTTGTAACATTATTCATAGGAAATACTCCAAGCTTTCTAATTTTGGAAAAAAATTATAGGTTAACTACGTATTTTTTGGAGAAAAGGGTGGTTTTAGTTGAAATTTTAGTTAAAAAAAACAAAATTTTGACTTTGAACTAACATATTCGACTGAGGTTTATGATATTGATATCATACATTAAAGAATGTACATTTCTCTAAAAAAATGAGGCTTATTTAGTTGATGAGTAATTAAAGTTTAAGTAAATTAAAAAATGCTTCAAACGTCTTTTCTTAAACACCCTGTGCCCGAGTAAAAATAAAACTCGCCCGCGGCTAGCATGCATAGCGAACAAATGCGCAGTACACATTTTTAATAGGGTGTCTCAGTGGATAAGTCCGATAGCTCCATTCTGTAGAACAATTTTTTTCTCCAAATATACCCAGCATCTTAGTCGGGAACACCCTGTATAGTGAGAAGTAAGGTGCAATTGATGATAACGATTCTCTAAAAAAGAATCGATTATCGAAAATCGTTCGGCTGGAAAAGAATCGTTTTTTTACACGAAAAAATTGATTTTGTCTTAAATCGATACAGAATCGCACATCACTATACCAAACCAGTCAGATAAGTCGTTTACTCACGACCAAGGCTTCGATATCCCTAACTATTCCTAACCATTGGCTTCAGTGTATTCGACTTACTTAGCCGTTTAATAATGTATCTAGCTCAATTTTATAGGATATCTTCCTGCAACTCCTCGATTTGGACAGCAAATGGAATTCATTGAATCAAAACTAAATCACATCTTTTTATAAACAACGCAGAAACTCTGGCTACGAGTGACGTCACAAGAAGAAAACATGGCGAAAAATCTCCCTAGTAAGATCATACCTTCTAGTATTTGTACCATATGAGGCAAAACCAAATGCCCAATCGACTAAAGCACAGCTTTAACATATAAAACCTGAAAGGCTCTGAAAAGCTCACTAAGTTCAAGCAAGAAAGCGTACATTTTGGTCTCATTAGGTACAACCCCAATGTACGCTTTGCTTGCTTAAACTTGGTGAGCTATTCAAAACTTTTCCGATTTTATATGTAAAAGCTGTGCCTTAGCCGCTTTGGCATTTGATTTTGCCTCATAGCAAAGCATTGGTTTATTTGACATGTCAAAGCAAAGCGAAGCAGCAAAGCGTACATTGGGGTTGGACCTTTAAGATATGAATGCTTTGGCGTGGGTGGAATAGTGAAAAAACATCAAAACAGTGGAAAATTCTTGTTGTGAACAAAGTAAAGATTAAATTTATTTTATAATTAAACAAAGGGCAAATATAGAAACAAACATCGCGTAACAACACAAAAGCTGCTTCGATCGCAGCAAAGCTTTTGGCTGCACGAACATGGTATAAGCCTGAACCAGATATGACGTGCCGGACCGTAACTGTACGTACCCTAACGTACGAACATGCGTGTTCATATGGCACCGACCTAAATTGACTTAATGAACTTGCTGTACGTACGTACGGGTGCCGTAAGAATGGCACAAAACCTTAGCATCCGTTAGCTATTGAAAAAACCTGTTCACATTTTAACAATTTTTTAATAAAGGAGGTGGTTCAGGCGCAAAAGAAAGTACTAAAAAGGACGAAAAAGACCCACCTAAGCTTATGTCGAAAAGTACCAAATAAGACCAATTTTTTAACATTTAAATTGTTTATAACTTCAAAAGTAAACGCCGTAGCATAAAAATTTTCAAAACATTATTCATAGGAAATACTTCAAGCCTTCTAATTTTGGAAAAAAAGTATAGGTTAAACTAAGTTTTTTTGGAGAAAAAGGTTGTTGAAAGTGAAATTCTACTTAAAAAAACCAAAATTTTGACTTTGACGACTCATTACTCTGGAAGTTGGTAGGGTAGAATCTTAACTTTTACAGTTTTAGATAAGTGGGAGTATTCTGCTGCTAATGTAAAAAAGCGTGGGGCGCTAGCGAATAGTTCCGGTGTTAATAAAATAAGAATATATGTAGGTAAAGAGTCCCACGCTTTTTTACATTTCGAAAGGTAGGCTGTTTCCATATACTGGCTGGAGCAATAAAAACTTTACATTCAAAATTATTTTTTTCTTTTTATTTCATTTTAAAATAAAAGCGTATTTTTTAGTTTTTCTAAAATATTTTTTTTATATATTTTTTTATTTTCAGGTTTTTGTATTTTACACATTTGCTACGGAAATAATTTGTAGTAATTCCTATTAAAAAGAACGAAATTTATGTTTTTAATACTTTGATTATAGTCAAATTTAGAACTCTGTAAATCAAAATATCTCAAAAACTTTTCTATAAAAGTGAGCATTAATGAGATATTTTGGAAAAAGCGCCTTTGGTGACCTTTGACCCCTCGTAAAATCGTGTCGGAGTGTCAAGTCGATGGGGACTCGTGACATTTTCCTTAGAGCAATAATATCAATGTCCATACCCGCTTTCCCGGAGTTTTTCCGAAGTAAAATGTCTAATTTCCCCGGACTATTACTAGATTGTCTCTACATGGGGGGATTGTGTTGCTTGCGGCTGCGGAGAACCCTCAATTTATAAATGAATTAATGCTCATGCATTTAAAAAAATAATTTTCAGCAATTTTTTTAAATAATTTTAAATTTAGGGATATTGAAGTATTTCGTATAATTATAGTAAAATTTTGCTTATTATGATGAATAAACTAACTTGGTTAAGCAGGGTTTTTACAGGTTTTTAAAAGTTCTGCTCAATACATATAAAGATAAATTAACTTTATTCATTCGGCATGTGCGAATCCCTTCCCATATTATTTTGTTGAGTTTTTCTGCGTTTGTTGCCTTTTTAAATTAAGAGAAGGGAAATGATAGAACAAAATTTATAAAACTTGGCAACGAGGTGGGCAGAACGATTCAAATATTTTGTGTCACGGAGTTTGAAAACATCTATACCATGGTAGCATTGGAAAGTGTCGTGTATTAAGTCTACTATCGACGAAATGTAAGAAATCTTACCAACAACAAAATTTTCTACAACAACTTAATCGCGGAACTTTTAGCTTTGAAATTACAACTATTGTTTACAAAATATATTAGCATATCCACTATATCAGATCAGCGTAATTGCAGGCAGGAAGAAGGCTTATTTTCTTATCGAAAAATGTTAAAAGGGTGGTTGCTTGTCTAGGAGGCTATAATTTTATAAATAAAAACTAAATCAAATTTACTTTTATTAAATAGAGCTCAACTTTAAAATACGCCCATGTCGCCCAATGATCTCCTAGCTTTATAATATCTTATTTTAGAACTTTCACTTCTTAACTAACCTACCTTCTTTCTATTTCAGTTACGTAAACAAATGGTTTATCAAATGATTAATACCAGAAATTCAAGTGCAAGTGGAATATTCAGAAGACAACATTTTATAGGTGAGTACAAAAATACTGAGGTAACACAATCTTATCTGATACAATTCTTTGAATATGTAAATATGTATATGTTATAGTGCAAAGTGCATTAAACTAGATAAAAAATAAAAGTGTATCTATATATATGCGGGGATATACGTTTTCCTCCACGTGATAAAAAATAGAGATAAAAAAAAGATAAAAATATTCTTTCATGTCGTCGATAACATATAATTTTGTTATGTGGATTTGAAATTTCGGTTAATTCAGAATAGCCAAAGCTTCTTCTTATTGAAATATACATAATAGCTGGGACCCGGTGCGCCTATGCTGCACCCATAAACCAATAGTAGTAATCAGGTGATATGAATTTTAATATACAGTAGGAGAGTTTGAAAAATGCAATTTTTTGGTATTTTTGATTTCAAATAACAAAATGTGAAACTATTAGGGATCTGACATTTAGATCAAGACAATAAAAACCATCCATTGACATGGCATTTTTCGAGATATGAATTTTCATACACAGATGAAGTGTCTCCATGAACCACTTATTTTCTGTATTTTGGATAGCTGGGACCCGGTGCGCCTTGCTGCACCCAACGTTTAAACATTTAAAATCAATCCAAACCTTCAAAATTCAACTCTTCTTAACCAGTAACGAAAAACCAACTATTCCTATAAAAGTTCGAGACATTGGATTCAAAATGCATTTGTTTGCAGTGTGACCAAAATTACCTATTATTGTAAAGCTCTGGGGCAGACAATATTTTTTGTCGGCGTGGCCCGTAATAAAGTTATGGTTCTTTCTGGTAAAATAAACACACACGAATATCCTTAAAAATATAACTACCCACCAAAAATAAATATTAGTGAAAGACTATTTTAAAATAAGGCTTTTTCCAGCAACTATTAGACACATAGTATAATTTCAAGAAAATATGTCATATCCACAGTGTTATCCATGCTATAATCTTTTTTCGTATGGACTTTTAGTTAAATTAAACACTCAATAATCGACAAATATTATTACATCCTGACAGAAAAAAAAATTAAAGGATTATATCTACTAATTTCATATTTAGAAATGGACTTTTGACGGTGATGGACATTATACACTACAAATTACATGTCTTGCAATTGCTTGGCCCCTGGGTTCTCATCTGTAATGTCACTGACTCAGGTTTTATTTGTTTAACCAGATGCCAGCCTCTTCCCGTATTGCAGAATCCTAGACTTATATCTAAAAATTCAGAGGTGATGGGTTTCTTTCCTTCTTATCCATTATACATAAATCATCCCATATTTCCGTTTCTCCTTACCACCTTTCCAAAAAAACCTTGTTGATCAATTCTGAACCTATTGCTTAGAGAGCTTCAGGATACACTACATTCAATGTTTTTCCATTTGTAGCTAGAATGTCAAAATTTTCCGATTTTCCAACTCTTGAACAACCTACATACAGCTAACCGGGAAATGACACTTATTTGGCAAAATTCTTCCGCCATATTGGCCCCACAATTTTGAATAAGTTTTGATCATAAATTCGTTATTTACTACCTTAAAAATTCCCATATACCGATTTTAATTGGAATCGGAATACAATTCGCAAACTCGTCGGCCATATTGGCGCGGCCATTTTGAATTTAAATTTTGATCATAAAGTCGTTATTTGCTACCTTAAAAAACCTCAGATACAGATTTTCATTGGAATCGGAACACAATTTGCAAATTCGTCGGCCATTTTGAATTTATAAGTTTTGACCACAAATTTGTTATTTGCGACGTTAAAAACCCACTACATACCCACTTTCATTGGAATCGGAATAAAATTGGCAAATTCAACCATATTTCTGCGGCAATTTTGAATTTCGGTCATATTTCGGCGGCCATTTTGAATTTCGAAAATCGGGCTACGAGGTGCATCATAGGAGACCCCACCGACCTTCATGCAAAAATTCAAAGCTCTGTGATGACTTTCAACAAAGCTCTTCATGACAGCGCCATCTAGGAGTAGCTTTAGAAAGTAATAGAATAGCCTATGTTCTTCCCTTTAATGTAAATAGCATATGGTTAAAATTTCATTAAGATCGGTTACACGGTGTAGGAGCCTATTGCGTACAGACAGACAGACAGACAGACAGACAGACAAACATTCAGTTTTATATAGTAGATTCATTTCCTTGTTATAATGGTTGACATGGATGTTCTCAATCTTAAATTTTGTGGAGTTGTCAATGCTTTTTTTTAGTAAAATTCTTAAAAGTAATAAGATTTTTGTTGAAAACAAAATATAGAATCATTCAAATCACGCAGATAATGACTAATACGAAGTGAATAATCTTTTAAGAATGATAACATAGTCGAATATATTGATTATTAATTCATTTTCATACCTATGATAACATTTTTTAATTTCACGTTATGTTTCACGTTGCTCTCTCTCGTTAGAAAATGAAAATTATTCAGGAAATTTTAACTTCCATTCGCCTTCCAATAATTAGGCCAGTGCAGAACCTTTTAAAAAGGCAAAAATGATAAAAATTATTAACAGCATGAAAAATGTTGGAAAGTGAAGGAAATATAGCTGCGTTTCCACTTTGCGTTTGGAATGTAAAATGGTCTTTATTCTTACTAATTATTCAATTTAAAGAAAAGAAATATAAAGATCGCCAAAGATGTTTCTCATCTTTCACGTGCACTGGGTACACGCGCTATATTTTTTTTACTCGGGTCCTTTATTCACTTGGGATGCTCCCTTTTCCTACTGGGATTCTACAAAGAGATAGTTCCCCAGTGGCCTACATCTGATTCTGAGTTGTCAGAGAACGACGCTAATTATGAATAAATTTTATTTTTATTTATTTATTTTATACCATTCTTTTTCATAGAGATAAATAATCTTATTTATGTTTCATATTTAGTTAATGTTTCTACTTCCTTTAGAATACATTTTTGAGGTTTACTGAGTGTACTTTTTATTTTTAGTCCGTAGCATTTTAAGGATACAAAATTCCAAAATGGCTGAAAATTGGCCCACAGCTTCCTTGGGACTTTTTAAGAAAACAATTTCGGAATCACAAAAAAAACAAACATGGCCGCCGGAGATATCACTTTTTGGCAAAAAAATCACTCAAAAACTGATTTTTTCGAAAAAAATTTTTTTCAAAAATCACTTTTCTGCCAAAAAAATACCTTGAATAACTTCGAAAGGGTTAGGTTTTCGAAAAAATAACAAGAGCACTTTTTGTAGGCGATAATGTTTCGTATTGACTGATCAAAAAAAATTGTATTTTGAATTTAAGTTTTGATCATAAATTGGTTATTTGCTACCTTAAAAAACCCCAGGTACCGATTTTCATGGGTATCGGAATACAATTTGCAAATTCCATATCGAAATTATAAGTTTTGACCAAAAATTCGTTATTTGCGACCTTTATTAAATTCCAAAATATTTCTGCTTCCATTTTGAATTTCGGTCATATTTCGGCGGCCATTTTGAATTTCTATGTTCTGAAAAATAAAATAAACCTCATTTGGATGCCCGAACGAATTCACATCTTTAACTTTTTCTCAAATTTTCAAGTTCGTTGGGGCACCGCAAGATATAACTTAATTTTCATATAATTTTACACCTTTTATGCTTACATCATGTAGCAACATTTCCACACTATTACTAATCGAAAACAAAAAAAACATTTTTACGCTTCACCCTAGTGTATATGAGTGTGTATCTCCCAAGATAGATATATTTGAGAGGAAAGCTCTCCGAAGAATATACGGCCCAATCAATGAAGATAATGCATGGAGAATACGATGCAATCACGAATTGTACGGCCTATATAAAGAGCGTAAACTTTCAATACATGCCATTCTGCGGCGTTTACGTTGGGCCGGCCATGTCCAAACAATGGATGACTCCAGGATACCAAAAAAGCCCTGCATTTACTATCAGATGGCCAAAGACCACTTGGAAAACCACGTTCAAGGTGGGAAGGCAGTGTTAAGGCTGATGCAGCAAAACTCCTCAACAACTGGAGGCAAGGACTCGAATTAGGCTGTAGAGCCATCAAAGAAGAAGTAGGTAGGTAAGGTAAAATCCGCAGCCCCGTCCAAGGACCTAGGATGGGGAGACAATCGGCGCTGGAAAGGCAGCGTTCTGTAACGCACTCCTGAAAAACTTTACGCATGTATATGGCAGTGTGCTTGAAGTGAATTTATATCCAGGCTGTCAAGTTCAGGTAACGGACCATATCTCCTAATTTGAGCTTGAAACATCTTCTAAGTCCTGTAAATAAAGGTTTCCAAATGCACAGTGTCTGGTCTTAGTTAGAGCCGGACAGCTGGAAAGAAAATGTTCTGAAGTCTGGCCAAGTATGCCTAGCCTTGGCGCAAGATGTTGAGCACGTTACTCTGTAGCTTGCTATTGAAAGGAAGTGCAGAGTGATATTTTTCTTTGCCGAACATAGACGCACACAGCTTCTGTACATTCTCCACTGATGTGTCTACAAGGTTTCTTCTCCAGTCTGGTTAATTCATCTGTTGTCCCCGACGAGCCTTTGACCTGGTACCCACTGAAGAGTGATCGTGTACATCCTAGCCCAAAAAGAAAACCCCTTTGGACATATAGGCGCTTGGTTATCCCATAACAGTATTACCTTGGTTCCAGTCCTTGGGTACGTCCACATTGCTAGGTATGCTGTGAAAATTGCCAGTAGTTCCAGCTGGAAGACACTGGCAGAATTAGGAAGACGATAGTATTTTTGGACGTTTAAAGAGGGAAGCAAAGTCCAGCGCAGGGCCTAAACCCAACTCTTATTAATAGCATGACAAATGTTGGGAAGTCAAGGAAATATACCGAGCCAACCAGAAAAATAAATTCAAGTCGATCTGAGTTACGTGGGTGAAATAGGGGTAACTTTAAGGGGTGAAAAGGGTTTTTCACGATTTCCAGCGAAACTAGAACTCCTATCAAAAAAAGATCTACAACTTTTGTACAAACCATTTTTTCACATAACCTCAAATTACCGAGAAAAATCAAAAAAACCAGTGTTTTTGTTTTTGATTTTTATCTCCATTAAAAAAAATTTTTTTTTTCACGAAATTTTATGGAAACTTACCTTTTTATGTCCCAAACACGCTGTAATTTTTTTGAATTAAAATATTTATTTTTACGTTTTATTTTGAATTTAAACCTAAAAAATGCTGAAAATGCCCATGTTCTAAAATCATTTTTTTCAAAAAATCTAAGTTTTTTTCTTTTGTTGAAAGGTCTAGTTTCAGATGGTGTAGAAAAAATTAACAAGACTATGGATAAATTTGCCAGGAAACGCGAAAAATATATATATACAGGGTGTTTAAAACCACCCGTGCCACCCAATTTTCTGACAAATTCTCGATTGAAACCCCCCTTTTTAACGGATTCTGATTCTCCCGCCCCTCAAAGGCGGGGTGGGCGAGCGGTCAATTTCTGTATGGTCAGAAAGATTTTCAAAAAATAATGAACACGTGTTTTTTTGTTTTTTTTCAATAGAGACTTTCCCGTTTTCGAGATAGGGCGTTTTGAATTTTGGTTATGGGGAAAAAATGTAGTTTATGATTTAGAATAAAAAGGTAATGAGACAACGGTCGATTTCCACAAATAGGGCACCTTTGTAATCGTTAGGAACTCGGCTTTCATTTAATTAATAAAACCAATAGTGTACCATGGCAAGCACAGAAATAAAGGGGTTTATTTTTAAAAAGAAAATATGAAAAAAAAACAATTATTTGCCACATATTTCACTGTAACTCAAAAAGTATATCGTTAAGGTGCTTTGTTCTGAAGTCTCCACCTGGTTTGGTTTTTTGATATCTGCCATTCAAAAATAGGTATCAACCCTTTAAATTGGATTGGACGAGACGAAGCGTTCCCATAAAGCGTTCCCACAAAATGTTCCCGACCTTGAAGAATTACTGTCAACGGGCGCAAAGATGTTTCACATCAAAAACTTGTTTTTTCCCTTTTGAATTTAACAGTTAAATTAAAAATGTTGACAAAAAACACCTATTTTTGAAAATCCGGATACTCAAAATCAACTTTCGAACTATGGTTTCTTGGGCAAAGTTGCTCAAAATTACGCATAGAATGTCTCTAGGGGGTGTAAAAGATCGACAAAAAAGTGACTTATGGGGTTTCTCAAATAACAAACAGCATGGTAATTTTTCCCCAAACTTTTGATGTAAAACTAACAGAATATTTTCTCCGTTTAGTTAAAATTAAGTATCTAATTTCAATTTTATTTCGGCACATATTATTTTTCATTTATTGTTGTTAATTTTTAAAAATAATATTGTCTGATTGAAATGCATATTTCATTATTTCTTGATTTTTTTGAATCAAACGTCTTCTTCGAAACAAATGTGTTTTTCTCTCCTCCTCTTAATTTTCTCTTCTTTAGCTTATTTAATCTTTCTTTCTTCTATCCTTTTATGATCACCGAAATTATTTTAATTAGTTTTTAGAATTATTTAGTTAAGGTTAGTTTAAGCTACTTATTAAGATTCCGATTTTGATATATATTTTGTTTTTGTTACTCTTAAAGACAAACGTCTTGTGTAATTACCGCATGTATTTAATTAATAATAAATAATAATAATAATAATTCATTTCACTTTTTTATGGGTGGCTTGAGGGGGCGTTTCTTAAGCCACTGTTAATAAGTCAGATAACGACACAAATTGCTCGTATTTTTAAAGCTGTTTAACTTACTTTAAATCTTTTTTAATTATATTAAAAATGCATTCAAACCAATCAATAAAATGTCGAAAGAACGCTTGTCTGTACAGGGAGATTTTTCGTTGAGTTGGAAAAGTATTTCTTTTCAACCAACTGTAATTATCATATATCTACACTTGGGCACAGAAGATTTTAATCACATTCTCTGATAAGAAGCACAAAGATATCAGGTGTGTCGTGTGTTTGAATGAACGGCTCGATTCTCTAAACTTTTTTACTACTATGTTTGCAGAATGAAAGATAATCTTGCGTTACAGAAGAATATTGTATATAAAATCAGTTCGTTTTACTTTGTTGAAGCACTGATAAGCACTTCAGTGGCATAAACAAAACTGTAGCACAAATCATATGTCTCGGCTCATTAGGTGATTCGACATTGTTTATCTCGATCATTTAGCCGTAAATATTGTCAACTGACTATCCACACTGACTTGATCAGGCTAAAACAAAATTGTACCAGATTTTGTATGTAGCTAAAACTCGCTAATCCTAAACTCGTTGATCGAATGATCATCGAAATTAATCCAATCCGAGACTCTCCTTCGATATACTGCTCGATCAATTTCATATGAGCTATTAGCACTGATAAGAGATTTTCATTGTGGTGGAGCGATAACAGCGTGAATGTTCATTATTTCCGGATGTTGTTTCAATTCTTTAGAACTAATTCGGCATTCGTTTAGCGTTCATCATTCGAGTTAACGATAATTATTTTACATGAAAGTAAAATTGATTCATTTAATGTGTGGAGTTTGTTGATAGTGGAATTTTAATTATATTGTTTTTTTTCACAATTTAATTAGTGTTTTCTAACAAAATAAAAGTGGAAGTGATTTTATTTAAGAGAAATTTCAATATTTGTTTTGTAGTGCTTTAATAAGTGAAAATAAATCGTTGTTTATGGCTTCGAATTATCCCTAGAACCACGAAAGTTTGACAGTCCCCCCAAGCCGATATCGAGACAAATTAGACCCAGTTTAATTATTGCGAAGATCAACGGTATATATATATATATATATATATATATATATATATATATATATATATATATATATATATATATATATATATATATATATATATATATATATATATATATATATATATATATATATCTAAAAAAAAAATTTAAATGTTTGTGAAATTATTTGAAATTAAATTTGGTATTGCATAAGTAAAAAAATACGCTTTATAAATACTTACATTTATTACCGACAGTTTTTTCTCATATGTGACACCATACAAAGGATTCATTATTTACGCACTCTGGCTTGACTTGACACTATGTGCATTTGTTTATTACAATATTATGGTGCATAATTTGCAGTCTTCACACGACAGGCATTACTCTGTGAGCTCTCTTGATTGTACGGATAATAATACTATTTTTAGATTCTAGTATTTTTAGAACTATTCAGATAAAAAAAATGAAAAACTATTCGTGCAAAAGATATCTGATATAAGGGTCCATCAAAATTTTCACAACCCAGTCAACTATGCGTTTGTTTTAGGTGCGTTCTTCTTAAGTCTTGTTACAGTCGTAGCAGTCTTCAAGTCTGTTCTTCCAGTCGTCCCTATGTTGTGCTAGTTTTCTCGAATTTCTTATTCGTATATCTTAGTGCATCATCCACCTAAAACTTGATCGATGTACCTTTCTTTTTCATAGTGATATACCATTGACAATCGGAGCTACCATTCTTCTATAGGTTCATACTTCCATCCTTTAAACGGCTTACAGACGATCAACTCGGGTTGTCAACCTAGTGCTGTACTAATCAATATAGCTTAAGTTATATTTATGTATTATGATAAGGGCAATAATATAAATTAGTTTAAGTGTGCCTTATTTTGGCTTATTAATAAATAAATAATATATTCTTACTTCACTTTGCCTTTGACTGGAATCCGCAAGGATCCCGTCGAGTCGGAAGACCTAGAACAACGTGGAGGAGAACCCTATTATCAGAGGGCGCAACAACCGGGAGATCCTGGTCAGAGCTGAGGGCTGTCGCGCCAAACAGAGTCCGCTGGAGGGCAACTGTTTCCGCCCTATGTCCCATGAGGGATTAAAGGAGCAATTAGTTAGTCACTTTGCCTTAAGATTTTTTAGCAATCTCAAGAATTTCCACGGGTCACCGACTCTCTTTCAAATAAGAGTTAGGAGATGGAGTTTCTCGACGGGAGAGAGCAGCGTTGCATATATTTAGTTATTCCCATCCGCATCCGCGCAAAAAAGTCTTAAAAATATTCAGGTGAAAAATCATTTGCCTGGTTTTTTTCCAATGTTAAAGAAAATTAGTCTAATAGCTCGACTCCTCAACTAAAAGTACCGAAAAGTCTTGACCTTACACTTCGATTTTGTAAAATATATAATGAAAGGAGGCCGAGCGGGGGGGGGGGCGCAACCATCGGCACTGCCTAGGCCTGCAGGAGACCCAGATCCGGCACTGCCTATATCGTAAAGGTTTAGCCGCTAGGGCGTTTTGAAGTTTTTTAGTGTTCAGCATATCACCCTGTATTTTTGTAACCCTAGAACAGAATGCTTTACTTTTGAAGATATTAGCAAAAATTTTGACCATAAGCTTATGTGAAAAAAGTGAAAAAGACCAAAAATATACCAAATAAGGCATGTCCAGAAAGTAAGTGTATTAGATTTTTGTAGGTTTCAAATAATTTATGTAAAACCAACTTTTTTCATGGTTACATCAGTACATATGTGAACTATTTTTCCACGATTTCATTTTTTTCCAGAATATTTACGAAAAATATGTAGATGGGTACGTGTGACTTTTTACTTTTTTCTCTTTCCCCATAAGCCAGGGAATTTGTTGAAACAGAGGTAGAAAAGCTTGCATTTTTAACATAAACATTTGAAATTGATGATAAAAAGCATTTTAAAAGCGAAAAATCACCGAAATTTATTATTTTTTAGCACACATTTATTTATTTTCAATCTTCCATATCATCATCAGCAGCTCCAGAGGCTATTGTTGGCCTTGGCTTCCTCTAGCGTTCCCCTCCGTGATTCTCGATTTCTGGCCCGACTTTTCCAGTTTCTTATTCCCAACTGTCTCAAGTCTTCTTCGACGTCATCAATATATCTTTTCTTAGGCCGACTAGGTCTCCTTTTACCTGACGGTGCTTTCCCAGCACTATCTTTGTCGGGTTCCGTTCCGCACCTCGTTGGACGTGACCAATCCATCGTAGTCTGTTTATTTTGATCACTTTGACAATGTTTGGAATCTTACTGATTTCATACAACTCTGAGTTGTATCTTCTCCTCCAAATGCCATCAACCTGTATTCCTTTGTAGATCGAACGAAGAATTCTCCTTTCGAATCTTCCTACCAATGCTTCGTCTGCGTTTTTCAATGCCCACACTTCCGAACCATATAGTAGGACAGGCCTTATTAGTGTTGTGTAAAGTGCCAGTTTTGTCTTCCTTGACATATTTGTAGACGTCAGGTGCCTTCGTAGACCAAAGTAGCATTTATTAGCCAGTGCTATTCGTCTTCTGATTTCGGTCGATGTATCATTACCCGATGTATCATTATCATTATCTTCCAAATACGAATTTAAAAAAAATAATTTTACAAAAATGTACATGTCAGTGAAAATCGTTTGCCACCTATGCAACGAACTTTCTGATGAGCGGTCTGTAAAGGACATGTCAGTACATGCATCGTAATGAAATCTGGACTTAAAGGAGAGTTTACATCCCAACATCAAAGTGGAAATGCAAATCTGAGCTCCTTTATCGCATAGAAGATAGTATGGTTCTGTCTCTGTTTCACCAAAGTGGCAACAGAAAACTGCAACCTCAAAGTAGGGCTCTACTCTAACTTAACGAATGCGTAGAACGAAAAAAATCTTATAATTTCATTAAATTTCAATATTCTACACTGTAAAAAAAATATGTAAATTCACAGTGCAAATGTACAGTAAAATTACAAATCGTGATATGAAATGTACTAATTCACTACACAATTATTGTAATTTTACTATAAATTTTGCAACTTCACATAGAGAAATTGAGAATCTCCAATACTGCATAACGTAAATGTTGATTACATGAATGTGACATATATTTTACATAATGTCGTGTATTTTTCAAAACCGCTTATCCAGGAAAATTACAATATATCTTAGTATATTTATTAATGTTATGTACTGAAAAAATCATTACACTTTGAACTGTAATTTTACAGTAAGAGGCCTAATTTAAGAACATAAATTTTCAGTAAAATTACAAATTGGTTATTTGAATGTAAGGTTTAAATTTTTCCTCTCATGGATATACAATTCACAGGCAAAAATAGAATACTAAGCATACACTCGGGAGCACTTGATTACCCTCACTTGAAATTTCGATGTGAGACAGGCTGCAATGACTCTATCCGTCCTAACCATATTTTAAATTATTTCTGGTCCGTTATATCATAGTTCCTAATAATAAAAATGACTGAAAGAAAAAAAGGGTAACGGGAAATCCAAATTTTTGCATTTTACGTGTTTTGAAAAAGGAGCAGTTGATTACCCTCATCAGTTTTTTTCAGTTATCCATAACATAAAAATGCTGTAAAACCAAGAAATTTTTATTATATTGGGTTTTTACTTGTTTTAAATAGTGATCTTAAGTTTTTTGGGTGCAAAATTAAAAATATGGGTCGTGGTAGAAGTCTATCCCAACAAGAAATCGGCGAAATACTTGCATTTAAACAAGAAAATTATTCCAACATGGAAATCGCTAGGAGTATACGATCAAATTCTTGGACAATTAATAACTTTTGTATAAGATCCCGCAAATTATGGGCAAAATCGAAAAGGCCGCACAGAAAGGCGACAACAGAGCGAGATCGTAGGTCGATTATACGTGAAGCATCCAACTCCACCTCTAGCGCTCGGAAAATAAAGGAGAAAGCTGGAGTTTCAGCGAGTGTTTGTACACTTGGAAGGATAAATTAAGCAATCCCCAAATATTCCCCGCAAAAAACCGCAGAAAAAACGTGTTTGCTTCAATATCATAGGGCAGCCCGATTGAGATTTTGTAGAGCTCATCTAAGTTGGAAGAGCGAGTGGGATGTGTGTTTTCTTCGGACGAACAGACATTAAATTTGGATAGTCCAGATGGTTTTCAACATTATATTCATGATATACGGAAATCGGAGCTGTTCCTATCTCGTCGTCACTCCGCTCTTGATTCGGTGATGGTGTGGGCGGCCATTTCGTATAAGGGGGCCATCGATCTGATCGTTTTAGAAGGTCGTCAGAGCTCGTTCGACTACATCCATGTTTTGGAAGTTCAAAAAATTAATTTTGATGAAAAGTTCGAGGGGCGGAGCTGGATACTTCAACAAGATAACGGGCCTATTCACACACCAAGACGTGTGAAATCATGCTTTGCTGACAACAATGTGGAAGTTATAGATTGGCTAGCTGTGTCTCCCGACTTGAACATCCTTGAAAATCTTTGAGGATGGCTTACAAGAAAAATCTATGCAGAAGGAAGGTAGTTTGATCATAGAAATTGATTGTCATTTATAATGCATTCGGGCTAATACCTGTACTGTACACTACATACAAAATTTTTACAAATCACTAGAAAATAGCTTGTTTCAAGCTCCTCAAAAAATGGAGGACCAACGAAATATTAATAATCCAAAAAAAAAAATTAAAAAAAAATAAATTACATTCGTTTTATGGGTTTTTTAATGACTGAGGGTAATCAAGTGCTCCTCTTTCAAAGCACGTAAAATGCAAAAATTTGGATTTCCCGTTACTTTTTTTTCTTTCAGTCATTTTTATTATTGGGAACTGTGAAAAAATGGACCAGAGCCAATTTAAAAAATGGTTAGTGCGACTAGAATCACTGGCAGCATGTTTCAAATCGAAATTTCAAGTGAGGGTAATCAAGTGCTCCCTAGTGTATATACCCAATTGTTTATAAGTTAAGGTCAGACCTTTGACCTGATCAGACCTGGTCTGGGCAGTTATTGTAGCAGCCAAGAAAGTTTGATAGACGTTGCCTCACGACATGCTTAACAAGGCATGGTGAGCAAAATACTATTTTTTTTATGTATAGGAAGTTGGTAAACTAGGAATAAAATTTGGCGCTTAAAAATATTTAAGCAGGGCCAAGCAGATTGACATAGGGCGGGAATCTTTAGGTATACGTTTTTCCCTGATCCTCTCTCTGGTAAAAAGTTACAACACAAATGTTTTGGAAATTTACAAAACTATGAAGTGAAAGCTCCAATACTGATTTTTTTAACATCCCACAACTAATATATATTACTACACAGTTGGTAAAAATGCGTAAAGTAGATTATGAATATTCCTAAAAATATATATTGCAAATTTACAAAACTGCTTGTGAATAAAACTTCCAGTATTTTTCTTGTAAAATTACCACAAAATTTTTTTACAATGTAAAGCCTATTAGATGCCACTTTCCCTGGTTTTTGCATATTTTTACCTTTTTTTCGGCAGTTTGAAAAATTCCTTAATTTTTTTTTAAACGAAATGTGGAAATGTTTGAAACTAATAAAATTGTCTTTTTTTAACACAGTTTAATTTAATATAACTATCTAAAAGGCTTTGTACCTCATTAAACTGTTTCCTCCTAGACCGTGTTAAAAATTTTACGTTTAACAGTTGTAAAAAGTTTCGAGCTTTCGACGAAACTTTGCACTTGAGTTTTGTACAGGGCCACTTCGTTCTTCCAAATTTGATGCCGGTGCTCATATCAAAAAAGTTTTGATATTTTGCGCGGCACAGAGCATTTAAAAAATTCTTGTGAGAAAATGGAGAAAATTAGATGAAGGCTTTTTCCTATATGTTTTGTGGGCCGCTGATTACATTGCATTCCTGCAGTCCTAAAATATAGGCCTCACCATTAAAAATGCAAAAAACACTCCTTTTTAAGGGATTTCGCGATAATTTCAATAATAATGAAAAATAATCTAATGAAATGACTTTTTTTAATATTTATTTGGGAAGACGGTTGATTTATACCAAATCAAGCCAAATTTTATGATAAAGGGTAATCCTAAAGGGTTAAAACCACCCCTAAATCGACTGAAAATAAAAAACCTAAAAAATTGTTTTTCCAACTTTATGCTTCAAACTCGATTGAATGCAATTTTAAAAATCAACTTTAAATAAAAAAAAATTGCACACAATTTTAACAAATTTTATTCTTTTTGCTTAAAATTTGATTGAATAGGTATTATCAGCCAAAAATATATTATTTTCAGCCCTTAAGGGGGTGAAATTAGCCCTAGATTAAAGTTGAATTTGAAAAAAGATTAAATTTTTTTGTTTGCACTTAAATTTTATTTTTGATGAAATATTATTTAAAAAATTACGAAATTTATTCTACCCCCTCTTAAACTACCCCACAACCACCCTGAGTATATTTGTAGAAAGTTTTTTTCTAGAGACGGGGCCTATCGGCACTATCCACTAAGATATACGGTGTTTACGAAAAGACGTTTGGCAAAGTTTTTAATTTACTTAAACTTCAATAACTCGTATACCTATTATCGAGCAGCAATATTATTAGGTTTGCGTTTTAGATAATTGTGTGTGGGTGCCTTCCATTTAGACATAGAGAGACACAGTGTGTCTAACAGGGTGTTCCATCAACGGCAAAAATGTGCACCGCCGGGTGAAATATATTTAAACACGACGGTGATGGAACACTCAGTTAGACACAACTGTGTCTTTCTGTGTCTAAATGGAAGGCACCCTGCATATCTTCTAACTGGAGTCACTCAAATTTCCATTCTTTATACAAAATAAAAGAACATACAATTATCTAAAAAAAAGCGCAGAATAATATTCATCATAATGGGCAGCAATATTTCAAGAACTTCAAATGAAACTAAGGCCATCAGATTCAGACTAAGAGAATCAAGGGAGAGCTCATTAGAAATGGCGGAGGTGGAAAGATCAGGAAGATGTTGAATTAAAGGTGCGCTGAGAAGGTTTACATCAACATTAAAAGTGATAGGCATAGAAGCATGAATGCCTAGCGAACGAATATTAGACCATAGGTGAGTTTAAAGTGGGATCAAGCGTTGGGGATTATTAGTAACGATCTAGGGGTTAGGTTAGATAGTAAGTTGGATTTCTCCACCCACATCAATTATATCTCTTCCAAAGGCAATTCCGTCCTGGGATTTATAAAAAGATGGTCCAAGGAATTCAACAACCCCCTCATCACCAAACACTTATACATATCTTTAGTTAGGCCTCTGCTTGAATACGCCTCCCAGGTATGGTCTCCTTACTACTCCTCCCATGTCGGTAAAATCGAATCGGTTCAAAGGAAGTTCGTCCGTTTTGCACTCAGTCACCTCCCGTGGGATGACCCACTTATTCTTCCGCCTTATTAACTTAAATTGCTCAACTTGAGCTCTCTCCATAAGCGTCGCGAGGTCGCTGACGTTATATTCGTTCATCGTTTGTTGAATGACAAAGTTGACTCAGGCTTCCTACGAACCCGTACGTCATTTAGAGTGAACAACTACAACCTGAGAGGTCAACCTCTCTTGTACATTAATTCCTCTAATACCAATTATGGGATGTACGAACCAGTTAACCGCATGCTTATAAATGTTAACAAAAATGCGAGTGTTTTTAGCATGCAAACTAGCGAAGATGTCCTTAAAAGGACTCTTTTTAA
The DNA here is from genome assembly GCA_963855945.1 of Thereva nobilitata. Taxonomy (NCBI): domain Eukaryota; kingdom Metazoa; phylum Arthropoda; class Insecta; order Diptera; family Therevidae; genus Thereva; species Thereva nobilitata. Next base: position 116,255,544 of record OY979695.1, on the reverse strand, counting down.
TGTGGCGTGACTCCTTGTGTGCCCCACGTTTTCATTGTCTTTGCACGCTTCTCTGTTTGATGTTTTGTGCTCTTAAATGTTGCATTGTTTTTTGTTTTGTGTTTGCATGTCTTAGCCGAGCCACTGTGCAGTGGTAAACGTGACCGCGATTGTGTGCAGGGACCGGACCGGCTCGGAACAGGAGTGCCGGGGAGGGTTGAGAAGGAACCCGCATTTTCGGTCGCATGCTCGTTTTGCGGTGTTTTTTCTTCTTATACCTTTTTTGGTGCTTTGGATTCGGTCCCTGCACATAAGCGTGGCCCGTTTCTCAGCTCAGCTGAGAAGTGTACTTCTGAGCTAGAAGATTAACTCGATTAGATCATCCTTATTTTTAATGACGTTGTGAAGCTTTTTCGTATTCATTAAGGTAATTGAGGATCCTAGTCCTACGATAATAGGCCAGTCAAATTGTCGAAAAAATAAAATAGGGAAAATTCCGTAGAATTTGATGAACTACTTTTGGCACTCGTAGGCCTTTGGGAAAGTTTCCAAAAGGGGATCAAAAGAGGGCCAAAAACAGATTTTCGCGTTTTAAAAAAAACTACAAATTGTACAAAACAAAGGTTTGTTAAAAGTTTGTAGAGCTTTTTCATACTAATAAAATGACACCAGTTTGATGTCAATACATAAACAAATAATCGAGTAATTGCAAAAAGACCGCTAAAAATCACGTTTTTTTAAATGCTCATATCTTTTACCAAAAAAAAACGATTTTTTAATGAAACTTGTGAAAAGTGTAGCCCTTGCGGAGTGCAATAAAAACGTTTTTTAAAATTTGCAAAATAAATAATTTTGCAAAATACGGTTTTTTCGACAAAAAGACCTTTGTTGTTGAATTCGACTAGCTCATGGTCATCAGCACCTACAGAAACGTTTTTGTTTTGTGGGAACATTGCTTTTTCATTGGAAACATGCCAAAAGATGACGGAAAAAACAATTTTGCTCACAAAATTCGATTAATTGCAGCCTAAAACACCTCATAAAATCGATCAAAATTGCGATTTTTCAAAAATTCCAACGGGATTTCATTTTCAATTGTTACTTAAGTTTTCTAAATGAGTTTCCCAAATTATAAACTGATCTTACAAAAAATGGCAGCATTGTTAATTAAGGTAAAAAAACTAGATCGTGAATTACTCAAAAAGTTATGAGCCGATGTTATTGAAATTTTTTGTACATTGCCGGGATCACATAACCACCATCTTTAAGAATTTTCAGCCGTCTATGTGCAGTTGTTTTCCTGTAAACAAATAGTGAAAATAACATGTTTTGAAAACTTTGGAAGCTATTTTTAAGATGACCCAGCCACCTAACGACCTCTAACAGCGCTTATTTTTCAGGGAATTTCATAACGAAGAGCTTTCCGAATGCATATGTTATACTAAAAGTTAGTAGGAACGGAGCTATTGAAAGAAATATAAAGAAAGTGCCTATTTTATTCAAAATAAGTTAATTAAAAAGTTTTGCGATCAACCAATTTGTAGTCAAACTTAGGGTGTTTAACTACACCCTAAAACAAAGCGGTTCAAACAATAATCTCGCCTATGAGCCAAAATAGCAATGAAAATGCCTCACCGACTAGCCTAATCATGTAAATCTGGATTTTGATAGCTCAGACATGTTGGGAGTTGATGTAGAATAAGTAAGTCCAGAGATTCAAGGAAATATCTAAGTGGCAAGGTTGTAGAACTCAACAGCGATGTCGGGATTGAACAAAATAGGAGGACAGTATACATTTATGACAACGAATTTCGTCATATGCAAATTTTATTTCAACGGCAATAAATTCAAAATTGAGAGCCACTGGACGTCCCCAACTACTCTAGAGGAAAGTGAAGAGGAAACGTATACCAAGCAGCAAAATTAAATCGTTCATATCACAAAAAATGTTGTCTGATCCATAATTCGACCAACATGATCATTGAAATGTAAAGAGAAATCAAGAAAAGAGGCAGAACAGGAGGGAACTTCAGGTTTTAGCCAAGTCGCACTTAAGAGCAGTTTACACCACATGATTTTGTCATATGATTTGACACAGGTAAGGCTGCCAACCGTCCCGCATTAGGGGGACAGTCCCGCATTTGCTTGTATTGTTCCCCCTTATTAAAAGCGTCCCACATTGTCCCCCAAACGTCAAATTCGTCCCACAAGTCCCGCATTTAGTTTTTGTGCAAATAGTCAGCTTTTTTATGGTTGTCACTTTCGGTGACAAATGGCGAAGTGAGACAAAAATGCTCTTCAGCCTTATTGTGGTTGTCACCTCACCATAGTGAGAAATGTTACTGTCACTGTCACTTTCCATATTAAGGACATTAAATTCAACTAGGTCAGATATTTCAGTTAGCATTTTTGTCTCACTTAGCCATTTGTCACCGAAAGTGACAACCATAATAAGGCTGAGTATCTGGTGCATCAGGTGGAAAGGACTAAGGAGACGGAAAAATATTAATACATATGAACAAACGTTGTGTTTATTATACACATGATTGCATATGTACAATGTAGTAGTAGTAGTCTAGGACTAGGTAGTACGTTCTCTTCGTATTCCCTTAATAGTCCTTAAAGAGAGAAATTAGACTGTAATTCAGGGGTGCGCAACTAAAGCTCCATGAGTGAATGTAGAAAAGTAAAAATGCCATGTTCCGTAGCGTATGGCTCTTATCAGAGCCAATCGTGTATCAATAGTATGTCCGAGGATACAACCGTTGAATATAAGTTCAACGATGATAACGCCGATCACATTTCATTATTTTCTTCTGAGTTGATTGTAGATGAAGATGATAATATGAAAGAAGTGGAAATAGAAGAGATAGAGAGAAAATCAACAGAATTTTATCATAACTGTAACCCAACGATTAGGCCTACGGGGGACACCATGTAAAAAACGCCCCTTCCGTTCTGCCGCAGAGGTGGTGCGGAAACGAAAGCAGCACGATGCCAAGATTTTCAGCCCTATAATCTCGAAAACTATTGGTTCCACATAAATTCTGTATAAGACATTTTTATGCAGATTTATCTAATAAACAAACTTTACTTAACCAAAATTTACGTAAAGCCGATAATTTACGAGATTTTTGCGAAAAACTGATTTTTGTGACCTTTGACCTCTAATACATATCTCAAGACGCGGACACGATATTATATGAGACCTTTAACGCATCATTTTGAATGCCAAAACAAAGGTTCATACAAATTATCAGCTTATTACCCCTCATTCTGACGTAAAACCCTAATTTGACTGGACTATTAGTCCGGGGAAATTAGCATTTTAAGGAGACAAAATTCTAAAATGGTTAAAAATTGGTCCACAGCTTCCTTGGGACAATTTAAGAAAACAATTTCGGAATCACAAAAAAAAACATGGCCGCCGGAGATATCACTTTTTGGCAAAAAAATCACTCAAAAACTGGTTTTTTCGAAACAAATTTTTGATCAGTCAATACGAAACGTTGTTGCCTACAAAAAAGCCCTGTTGTCATTTTTTCGAAAGCCTAACCGTTTCGAAGTTATTCCAGGTCAAAGTTTCCAAAAATCACTTTTCGGTCAAAAAATATCTTGAATAATTCGGAAAGGCCAAGGTTTTCGAAAAAATTACAAGAGGGGTATTTTGTGGGCAGTAACGTTTTGTATTGTCAGATAAAAAAAAATTTCGAGAAAACCAATTTTTGAGTGATTTTTGGCCAAAAAGTGATATCTCCCGCGGCCATGTCTATTTTGTGGTTCCGAAATTATTTTCTTAAAAAGTCTCAAGGAAGATTTGGACCAATTTTCAGCCATTTTGGAATTTTGTCTCTTTCCGTGCGTTTTTTTTGCTAATCTAATCTCCCGGACTATATAGGCTTATTTTATTTTTCATGATCGCATAGAAAAAACTCGCTCCGTCCCCCATTTCGATTTAGGAAAGTTGGCAGCCTTAGACACAGGACAAGTCCTGGGTTCGATATTCAGCAATTCACACCTCATGATTTGACTTGTGAGTTCGCTTATGTCAAACTCACATTAGTTTTTGGAAGATAGAACATGTTCTATTTCCTTATGATCAGTCATGGGGTTTTCGTAGTGTGAAAGTAGTTTTGTAGGGGAGAAGTTTTGCTTTATTTTCCGGGTTGTAGAAAATACTTTTGATTTTTTTTTAATTTCCGTGTTGCGAAAAAATAATTTTGTTGTTTTTTAATAGTTTTATTTATAGTCCAAGAGCCCGTGACTGCCAGACTTACGTCATAGTATAAACGCTGAAAATTTTTCTGCGTAAGGACACTACAGCAGGTAACACCGTTTGGCTATTAAGAATCTTGAGCCGCAGTGGCTTTGGCAGGAAGGAGGTAGCAAATGTGCAAAAAATTGATGCCTACTTACGTCATTTTATAAACGCTGATTTTTTGATATTTCCTCTGGAATATTATTAGAAGTCATGTCCTCCATTGCCAGACGGTTTGCATAGTGGAAACCCCCCGCCAGACGCCTTTAAAGTTTAAAAAATTGTATTGAACTTACGTTAATAGTTCGTCGAAACGTAACACCCCGCTTTGAAACTCCTTCCCTATATGTTTTTTTGGGTCGCTGATTACGAAAATCAGGGTCTCGCAGTCTTAAAATATGGGCGTCACCCTTAAAATGCAAAAATACCCCTTTTTAATGGGTTGTTGAGATAAAATCAATAGTAATCAAAAATAATCCAATGAAATACAGTTTTTTCAATATTTATTTGCGAAGGTGGTTGATTTATACCAAATCAAGCCAAATTTTATGATAAGGGGTAATCCTAAAAGGGTAAAACTATACCTAAATCGACTGGAAATAAAAACATTTGTAAAAAATTGTTTTTCCAACATTAAGCTTCAAATTCTATTGAATGTGTATTGTCAAATTCCACTTTAATCTAGGGGTAGTTTTACCCCCTTGAGGGTTAAAAATAATTAATTTTTGGCTCATAATACTTATTTAAGCAAATTTCAAGCAAAAAGCACAAAAAATTGTTTTTACAAATTATTTGCAAAGATTTTTTTATATAAAGTTGATTTTTAAAATCGTAGGGGTAGTTTTAACCCCTTAACGGCTGACAATACGCATTCAATCAAAATTGAAGCTCTAACTTGGAAAAATTCGTTATCAGTTATTTCGTGCACGTCCGTTATCAGTTATTTCAGGCACGTCCAGAGCGAACTTTGCCGTTGGATTGCTCGCAAACTATATAAGCGATAACGACGATTAAGGGCTCATTCGAAAGGTAATTACTAGGACTTTAAATTTGTTAATCGGCATTAAGCCACAAAAATTAACATTTTGCGAGTTAATTGCAAAAAACTGCATTCAACCCTCAACACACGATCATGGTTGAACTTTGACCGGCCATTACTGTGAGCCAAATTAACTAACAGAGCTCGTTGAGGGCTCATTTTTTAAATAATTTTATTCTCCACAACTTTGCCATTGATCATTATCAGCTATCATTGCATGCAAACAAGCTATTTAATATAAACAAGCTCTCCCTCTTTTTCAAGATGGCCGTTTTTCCCAAGCCACTGCGACCCCACAAACTTGGCTTTATCATTGTCAGATGTACCCGACGAAATTCCAAAAAAAAATTCTGTACCTCTTAAAATGCACTTTCATTTACTAATTTGACTGGACTATTAAGTCACTGACAAAAGCCTCGGTAGTCTAGGGAGTAGGGCGCCTGGCTACTATCCCAGAGGTCCCGGGTTCGAATCCCGGCAGAGCCCCACGTAGGGTTACCATTTTTTATTTTTGAAATACCAGACATTTAACTACAAAATGCCTGATTTTAGAGTAAAAAGCCTGACAAAAGGAAAAAAGAATTAAAATCTCAATTATAAAAAAGCCTGACAACAACTAAAGCCTGCCTTGAGCCTGACATGGCTATAAAATGCCTGACATGTCAGGCGAAATCCTGACAAATGGTAACCCTAGCCCCACGGTCCTTCGCCTTTTCCACCTTCTTTCTTCTTCCCTCCTTACATTCCTCACTCCTCCTGTCATAGCCTTCCGCCAGCACTGCCCCGCTCCACCAAGCGCATGTCATCGGTTGGTTGATGGGATTCAACTCGTTTCAGGAGGCAAAACACTCCAGCGAGTTGTTTCTCATTCCCCCGATGCCAGAGTCGCGATAGAAATGGTTGGGGTTAGGTGGTTGTGACAGTTCCTTCCTACTTCTCTCTTCCCCTTCACTATCTATCGACTAGAGCTTACTGTTCGACATTGCACTCTATACGAAATAAATAGATTGTCGACAGTACAAAAGGGCTTTCACTGAGCTCTAGCCTTCCACATAAAAAAAAAAACAATGTAAACAGGAATCGGAGCTGTCATATAATAAATTTTGTTAGAGACAAAATCATGGGCGAAAGCTTGTGACAAAATCATGTGGTGTAAAAAGCTCTTTAGGAGAAGAGCATGTATTTTAGTATGGCCTAGTCAAACATAAACCTCAACTCGTGCATTCAGAATAGGGTTTTCAAAAACGGTGATTTTCAAAAAACAGCTGTTACTGTTTTTAATTTTCAAAAAAACAGCTGATAACAGCTTTTTCGAATTTTCTCAAATTTTACAAGTAAACAATAGTTTTTTTATATAATATCATTTTATTATACATTTTTACTTCTTGTAATAGTATTTCAAAAACGCCAGCCAAATTTGTCTGAAAGGCGCTATCTTATTTTGGTGCTGAAATTAGTGCGCACCGAAAATATACGTTCAACATTGGTCGATGTTGGTTTAATACAAAGAATTGCATTATATAATATTTACAAATTTTCTGTGCCTTGGTCAGTATTTTCGAAAATTGAAAATTCCGATTTGAGCCACTTGAAATCTGATCCTCCGAATTGTACTGACGATTCATCTTTTTGAAGGAGCATGGTCCAATTCATTTTGTAATGGCAAATTTTCGTTTTCATCAGGATTCGGCCACTGTTGAACTACATCGTCCACCCTTGCCTGCAAAAATTAGTGTGGTTTTTGATGGAGTGGCTGTGGGATCCTTGAGGCTTCGCAATAACTTCACGGCATCTTCGTACATTCGGCCATCTACACGAATTTTTAAATTTTGCATAAACTTATTAGTAATGTTGCTGGTAATGTCAGAAAACTTCTTGAACATGAATTGTAAAATTTTTTCAGCGATCACCAACGATGGGCCTCATGACTAAGATTCGCGACAGCTAATTTTACGGGCTACATTGCCTTGACAGCAGAAAAGTCCAATGGCATATTCAACGCCCTAAATTCGCGAATTGCTGTTTTCGTCTTGACCTCCTTGGCACAATAATAGATGGAATGGGCGACATCTGACGGCATTTGCAAAAAATTATGGTACATTCACCTTGTATAAGAGCCACTCTGGACAATTTATATTAAAAGATCATTCTATATTTAAAGAACTTTGCATTAGTGTTGGTTACTAATATACAATTTTATATTACTTTCATACGGCGTTGTCCTCACATTCCTTTGGCTGCTTTTACAAGAGCAACAACAACGCAGGAATTGTCAAAATGTTTGTTCAAAAGTGTCCATTAAAATTGTCCGCCCTCCCCATCGTCCTCTCTCACCCTCTTCGTTCGTTTTGTCTGTCAGGTGTCCGACCGTGTAAAAGGGCACTTTGTAAAAAACCAAAACAATTTATATAAGTGTTAGTTACAAATTTCTTTTATTTTTATTTTACGCCAAATTGTTTGAACCTAATTTCAAAAACAGTAAAACAGTTAAAAGAAAAACAGCTGTTTGCTGTTTTTCAATTTTAGCCAAGAAACAGCTGTTTTACTGTTACTGTTAAACAGTTTTGAAAAACCCTAATTCAGAATGCATATGTTCAGTCCTGGGAGGGAGGAGCAAAGGATATTAACTAGCATTCCCTCGCTGGTGATGGGAAATAAAATAATATTAGAATATATGATTAAAGGAAAAAAGAAGTAGTTAAAATATGAACAAAGCCAAGGACAACACAGAACAGCGAAAATCTATAAGATTTAAATTCATACGTGATTCACAACTTCATTTACATTTATACAATTGAAAGCACCATTCTCGCCCCCAACAAATATTAAATATGAAAATTTTCAAAAAGAATGTTAAAAAACAGAAGGCCTTTGGTAAACATCAAATTAGCTTGAGGTCCGCTAAAATTATGTTCAAAGGATAACCTATACACGCCAGACGCAAAATATATTTTTTAAGGGTTTGCAAATATACCCTAGTGATTGGCCTGACTCGGCTGGACTGACTTTTCCAAAGCATAGCCTAAAGTACATATATCCTAAATACACTAAATTTAACATAAAAATAAAATTTGACATGTTATCACAATTAAGGATCTGTCAGATTTGATAGTTCAAGTTCCGCTGTGATGTGTTAAAGTGCACCTACATTCATATACATACATAATATACGAGTACAATAGTAAAGTGATTTATTAAAGAAACTGTAAGCATCTCGATACAACGCACATAAACCAAAATCATTATTCCAAGCACTCCCCCATCTGAAATTGATGTTAAACAGAACGAGTTTTTATTATCAAAAATTTCTTTATTCCATTTCCATTTTTTTAAATCAGGAAAAAAACACCATAAAAACTCACTCTTAAAGCGCTCAAATCCTGAAATTTAGGTCCATTTCTTCCATTATTTACGCCAAATACTAAAAAAGAAAGAACAGAGAGAAAAAAACGCTCCCAAATATTTTACAGGGGCATAATAAAATTTAGCTCAAAAGCAGTCACTTTTGATGCATGACCTTCCACATTTGTATTTCCTTTTTATGTACAAATGTTCCTTTTTTACTAATAGCAAAAACGCTTTAAGGGACATACATTTGTCTTCCTTAACACATGTTTCCTCTCTTGTACACATGAGTGGTTGGGACGTGTGGGTGGGGGAGTGGAGCGACCAGTGTGTGATAATATTTAATTCAGATGCTAAAGAAGTCCATCCCTTAGTGGAGGGAAACGTAACCGAATTCATCCTTGGTTCTTATTCTATTCAAGGCAGGATAAATTCTGAAAAAACAACCAAACAAATTCGGTTTTTCGTCTATAATCCTTACCCGAACTTTGAGCATGAATAATTTATATGTGAGAAGCATAGAAAAGCGTACAAGAATCCAGAATCCTGGATCCAAGGATCCAGAATCTAAATACCACATACAGTCTGTTCTGGAATTTTTTACTTCCTTTCTTTCTAATAAATTCGGTTAATGTGTGTGCATGGTTGTACGTAAGACCCCCTGTACACATGCACATACACACAAACACACTTCTGGGAGCTCGAAAGCTACATATAGATCTAGTTCATATTTTCCGATTGTAAGGACACAGGACACGTTGGCTATGACGAAATTCGCCATTTTACGATTATCCGAATGTAACCTCAATGCCTGCCCGCCTTTGAACGAAGAAGAAGTAACAAAAAATTCCGGGGAATCCCCAATGCACACTTGAATTGACTTTTGCTCCATATCCAGGGCAGTGCTATGGCCATTAGTGAGATTAAAAAGGAAAGATAAAGGGATGCACTTTTGTGCAGTTGGATTTTGTTAATTCCAAAAAAAATACTCTTTTTTTGTTTTGTTGATTTATTGCGGTTTGCGTGTATTGTGAAGGAGTTCGTCGAACTTATAATGCAGATAGACTGTGTGATCCTTAATTCTCCTGTTTGAAATCAAACTCCTTTTTGTGGAGATGAAAGATTATGAGAAATGCGATTTTGCAGTTTTTATCAAGATGAATTCTCTTTTAATAAATTTCGTGCCCCGGAAGAGCCAAAAAACATTTATTACTTTTATATGATTACTTTGAGTACACTTTTAGTAGGTTTAAAAAAATCCAAATATGCATGTAAACTCATCCTGACTGTATTATTGAGTCAAGCAAAACTGAAAAACTTTTCTGCATGACTTGAAAAAGGTCATGCAAACTCTACTTAAATCATTTCTTTTATGAGAGAATTTTGTAAACAAGCTTAGGAATGACCCTTTGTACAACCAGTTCGTCATGTTATGCAGTTCATGGTGCAATGTCCAGTAGTAAAATTGATTTGCAAACTAGAAGAGAATAGGATAGCTGAGGATCTGGACGATGCTGGAGTAGATGATGATGAACTTTACGTTTAAAAACTAAGGGATTTTGTACGAGTTCGGAAATACTTACTGCGGAGAATTGTTCCACAGTCGAGTTGTTCTATTCAAAAACGGACTGATATACCGTAGTGTGCACGAAAAAGGGATCTGCATGGCATTGAAGTGAAACGATTGTTGCGGGAAAGACATGAGATTTATTTCAGTGTAACAGTCGCCATAGTACTAGTGATTAAATTTTGATAGGGCTGCAACATTTCTACAGTGGCTCAAAGAATCTATGAAAAAGCAAATTGGTCAAATCAAGGACTTTTAAATTGTAGCCCGGTTTGTTGGCTGAAAGTGGAATTTGCATCTCAGTGCCGGTTTTAACACTAACAGCGCCCCTGGGCGAGATTTCTATGGCGCCCCCTATTTGCTATACAAACCGATGTGAAAAAAGGGAGGAAATAAAATAAGGGAAAGAACGAAATAACCATTTATTTACAAAAAACTAATAAAATTTTACTTTTCTGGCTTTTCTGTCGGCAAACTCTCTTATTAATACACCGAAGTCTATGTTTTCCGCAATCTCATTTTCGATTGACAAAGTTGCCAAGTTTATCAATCTAGATTGAGATATTGTCGATGGCAGATAGGTTTTTATCAGTTTAAGCTTTGAAAAACTCCTTTCTCCACTAGCAACCGTTACAGGTATAGTTATTAATATTCGCAATGCTATCCATACATTTGGATACAGTTCTTGTATCTTGCGATTTTTAATGAAATTTAAAATAAAGACAGGAGTTACAACATCATATTGATTAGGCAAAAACCATTTCAGGCTTATGAGTTCATCACACAACATACAACCATCAATATATGATTTCAAGCCTACAGTTAATTTTAATTGGAGATCTTCGCAGAGTTTGAGAAGGTCAGGTTTTTCTGGAATATTTTTTATATTATACAGAAAAGACCAAGTTTCGGAGTACTCATTTAACTCTTCAAATCTTTCATTGAGTGAAATTAAGGTACACTGTAAAAAAAATATGTAAATTCACAGTGCAAATGTACAGAAAAATTACAAATCGCGATATGAAATACTAATTTACTACACAATTATTGTAATTTTACTATAAATTTCGTAACTTCACAAAATGAAATTGGAAATCTCCAATACTGCATAACGTAAATGTTGATTACATGAATGTGACGTATATTTTACAGAATTTTGTGTATTTTTCTAAATCGTTTATGTAATTTTACTAAAGAGGCGTAATTTTAGAACATAAATTTTCAGGAAAATTACAAATCGGTTATTGGAATGTAAGGTTCAAGTTTTTCCTCTCGTGGATATAATTCACAGGTAACAATGGAATACTAATCATATAAACCCAATTGCTTTTAAGTTAATGCCAGACCTTTGACTTGGTCAGGGTTAGCGGCATCGCATATAATACGCGATTGTAACTATCGCAGCCACAAGCTAAATAGCTAAGGGGTTTAGGTCTAGAATTCTTCTTTGAACCCCAACATTTTTTCATGTTTGCCCCGTTGTTATAATCTAGGTCCCTACAATTGGCCAATTCCAGTCCGTGTTTATTTAAAATACTACTGATCAGTTCAGTTAATCCTACTCATTGGCTGGTATAAATTGTAGGAAATGCTCTTTTATTATTATGTTATTGTCATCTGATAAGTCAACAAATCGTATTGTTAATGAAAGTTGCTCTACGTGACTAATGTCCGGGGTGCAATCAGCTATAACGGCATAATATATGGATTTTTTGGCGCGCGATATGATTTCAGACTTCACTTTTTCACCCATCATCTTTATTAATTCGTTTTGAATGTCTTTTCCGCAATAGTGGTCTGAAATATCACCTTTCACAGCTAATCGCAAGTGCTCCTGCATAACTCGATCAAATTTGGCTAGGAGTTGGACTAAACCCAAGAACTTTCCGTTATGCGGTGTATATAGTTTGCCTGAAGTGCCTCTGAACGCCATATTATTTTCAGCTAAATTAAGTGTGATATCCCATGTAGGGTTTATCAATTAGTCCAGTAATGGACCAGTACTGGGTGCCAGTTAGCCAGTAATGGCGCAATAACACCACCCATGACTGGCCTATTACAGTAAAACTGCTGGATGATAACTTCGGCCCAATACTGGCCACTTGTAATGGCTCACGATACTGGGCTGAATACGAGACCAGACGCGCATCGCAGTAGCAAACTGAAAACTGAAAATTTCTTAATAAAATTTTTTGATTCGTTTTGTTCGCCCATTTTGCTGAACGGTACAACAATATACGATACCCAAGTGTACGACAAGTTAAGTTGCACGATCACGTGCCTTGGTCACAGTAGCGTCAGCAAAGTAAGCCTTCGGTTAAGTCATTGATACTTTCGCGAAAACTAAAGCTAGGAAAAGATTATAAACTATAAACTAAATTGTTATTTTCAATAGTCAGTCAGTTACGTCGAAGGTCCGAACTCCGACCTCAATATATGGGGAACTGCATTCGTTTTTATAACAAAGTGCCAGAGGATATCCTGAATTACCACAAGATATTTTGAATTTAAATACGTAGATTACTCCCACCTATCTAAAACTGTAAAACAATTTTTATGCTACGGTCTTTACTTTCGAAGTTATACTTCGTACTTTTACTTATATTTCGTACTTTTTTTAGTACTTTTCCACCTGAGATTATGTCGAAAAGTACCAAATAAGGCCAATTTTAATATCAAAATTGCTTATAACTTCAAAAAAATAAAGGCCGTTGCATAAAAATAGTCCAGACATTATTCATAAGAAATAGTCCAAGCTCTCCAATTTTGGAAAACAATATTAGTTAACTACGTATTTTTATGAGTAAAAGGTAGTTGAAGTTCAAATTTTAGCGAAAAAACACCAAGATGTTCGCTCATAAATCTGGAAGTTGGCAGGGTGGAATCTTGACTTGTTTTAGATAGGTGGGAGTATCCTGCGTACATTGCTACCTTAGTCATGAAAATAGGTCGTAGGGTTACAAAAATACAGAGTGGTGCACTGTAAACCGCTACCAAAAAAATTTCAAAACGCGCTAGCGGCTAAACCGTTACGATCCCCCTACCGTCAGTGATGCGGCTGTGCAACATGTGCAACTGCACAGGGCCCCGTGAAGTTATACTTCTTTAGGCGCGTTTGGAAAATATTATGAGAGTGAATTTTTATCGAGACGCGAGACGCAACGCGAGACACAAGGCGAGACGGTGACGGAGAATATAGGCGAAGGGGTATGGAGGGCAAGCATTTCAACTCACATTCTTTAGCTGATGTCTGCTCACGATGTCGATGGGTGAGGGGGTTTTTATCCGGAGGCTATGGAGGGAAATAAATTTCATGTACGATTTCATCAGCCAAGCGAAGGTTTGGGCTTTTTGTAGGTATAAGAAGATTCGTAGTTGCTGGGCGAAGGGTTCTGTCGCGAGGCTATGGAGGGAAATCCGATCCGTGTTCTAAGCGCGAGTTTCTAAGGGCCAGTTTTACACGCGCCGACTTTTTCAGAAGATTTTTCTTGGTTGTTTGTCTGCCCGTGTGAAACTGGCCAAGATAATAATAAAGCTATATGGCAACTGTACAATAACAAGCGATAATTATTTACTGTTTTACTAATGATTTTGAATGGTTAAAACTTAATATAATTATTCAATCAGAAATTAGTTTGAATATATAATAAAAAATATTTACTGTTATTATTTGGGAAAATAAAACAATGAACAAGATATTAATGGGTTTATTTAGCTTGACCTCGTATATTTGTTTGGTTCAAATCTTGCGACAGCTTTTTCAGCTAATTCTACTAAACCGATTCTTATGAAACTTTGCACACACATTGAGCTAACGTGTCAGTACAATCTGACAATTTTGTAAAAAAAATCAAGATGGCGGTTCCAAGATGGCGGACGAATTTTTCAATTGTGTTCCAATTCCATTGAAAATCGGTATCGGGGAGTTTTTAAGGTCACAAATGACGAATCTGTGGGCAAAATTTAAAAAAAATGAAAATGGCGGCGCCAATATGGCGGTACGATTTTGGCAATTACGATTCGATTTCACTGAAAATAGCTATTTGGGGGTGTTTAAGGTCGGAAATAATAAATTTGTTGTCAAAAATGGCGCTGGAAATATGGTATGCATAACAAATCACTTCACCAGAATTTTGTCAAAAGTAAAATCCAAAAATGACTGAATTAAGACTAAAAAGAATATAATAAAAATAGGTAAAAAAACTTTTAAGTTCAATGGTTTTATATTAAATCTGCTGTACCAAAAACTAGAAAATAATTAGAACACAAACATGGACCTTCTGGAATAGTAGGAGTGCTGTCTTCTAATATCGTTTGCCAAGGGCACTTTGTGTCGCTGTATCAGCGAATTAAGTAATATTCTGGGACTTTTAACAGACTAAAACTCCCTGGGGCCCCGCTGAATTTTTGCACAGGGCCGCCAATTGTCTGGCCGCGGCACTGCCTACCATACGATTTTCTGTTCGTCTATCTAAAACCTATTCTCAGCCGGCCGCTTTGTAAACCTAACGGATAAACCCTGTATATGTATTTATGTTTTTTACTTGATAAAATAAAAACTAACCAGTTTAGAAAGAGCCCCAACTTTTTCTTCGCACCGGGGCCCCTGGTTACGTAGCTACGCCACTGATTAAGATGCAAATAATTGTTAAATTATATCTACATATATGGGACATTTCGAAAAAATGCACAATTTTTCTCAAAAATTTAAGCAGTTTTACAAAAGTGAAGCGACAGCTACGGGGTTGATTTTATTTCATTCTTTAAACCATGCTGAACACGAAAACACCCCGTTGAAAAGCAAAAATCGTTTGCGTAAATTTGTAATAGCCAAATTTTTCCATGTTATGTTGGTTGATTTTTAAGCGATTTTTCCCAATATTTCTAAACAATGAAAAAAGTCGGGAACAACTTGTTTTTAAGCAGTGATGTTGGGCTATCGTTTTTTTAATTTTTCTAGTTAAACTTAACGAGTTTTTTTTTTTGCCGCAAAAGGAGCTAAGATACGTTTAATCTGAAGTTTAATGCCTTTTTCAGCACTATTTGAATGGACTATAAGATATGTGAGACTCTTAAAGGTGTCCTGGCAGCTGACGAGAATGCAACAAGTCACAATATGCATCTGGATGAGCCTTCGGCGCCCCTCCACAACTGGCGCCCTGGTCGGTCGCGCAACCGCGCCCTACCCTAACGCCGCTACTAATGCATCTCTTAATTAATTGCAGGCTTTGAGATATTTGTTTGGCAATTTGGAAAATATGGTCGATCCATCACAGATGCTCAGTTAAAATTATGCCTAGGATGTCAATATGTGGGTCGGTCGTGAGATTCACACTATTCTTCAATATGTAATGCACAATGGCGCAAATATGCTGTTTAAGCAAGTTGGGGCCATTTCCTCTTCAGGCCGCCCAATGCCTAACCTCGCTCAGCATTACTACCCAATAGGAAAAAAAATCGCTTCGAAAAGCCTTTTAAAGCGCTTTTTTGAAGCAGCAAAGCGATTACTCTCCGTAAGAAGCTTCATGTTATTTTAACATTGCATGTCCGCAGAGCTCAGCACTTTATTATAGGCCGTATCAGAACCTAAAAATATGCAGCGTGCAGCAGCAGCACCAGAGCAACATGCTGCAGTCGGTATCAGATCCTAGTCTTTTCCGCTGTGCAGCGCACTTTTTATTTGATAGCTAAACCTCAAATTAAAAATTTAAAAATTGCACTAGTTCTACCAATTATTACTCCATGTCCTTTTAAATAATTTAAAACAAAAAATCCCGCGTCTCCTTGTTTAAAATCACTTGCCGCATTACGAAGTGTCAAAAGTGCTGCATGTATATGCAGCAAAATTAGAATTTGAGATGAAAATGCAGCACGCTGGTCTGGTGCTGCTTTGCTTGTCATTTTACCAGCCTCAGCCAATAGAAACACTTGTCGTTGCAGCGCTGCAGAGGTTCTAATACGGCCTTATGTTTCGCAAAAAAAGCTTTCAAAATGATCTGCTGAGATTGTGCTGAGGTATCGCTGTTGTAGGAAGCAGAAGGAAGTTCTTACTGCTTTATATTTGCTCCACAGCAAAGCACTTGTATTTTTTCCTACTGGGTATGTCCAGACCAACACCACCACACTGAGCGCCATCGGTGATTACTTGGGAATGGTGGTCCTGCAACAACCAAAGCAAAGGAAAGAGGATCCCGGAGGGAAACCCATCCTGAAAAAAAACTAGTCGCTTATGCTTATGCGTTGTTCGTTAGCTTGTAACTTGAGGGAACCTTTGGCTATTTTGGTCTGATTTTATAATTTATTTCTCGACATACTATTCTTATAACAAAAAGGTAAATTGCATCAATAATCAAATTTTAATTCACCTAAACGATCCGATCGTGCATTTTTAGTCATTATCAATTTCTTATCAATGCATAAGGTGAAAATTTAACCTTAGCGAAAAAAAATTAAATGAAAGCAGTAAATTTACACATTAAACACAATTATCACAATCTTTCTACGCAATGACCTGTTTGCCTTTTTCTTCTTTTCTTAGTAAGAAAAATGATTTCTTTGATGAAATACGAGTTTGAAAGAGACAAGAAAAAAAAACAATCTTAAGAAAAATGTGACATTTTACAGAAACTGTCCTAACTTAACGAAAGTTGATTAGCTCTGTCATTTCAAAGGTATCTTCACCTTTATGAGACCCAAACAAAGCTTATTTCAGGGTTCGCATTAACATAATGAATTTCTGTCAAGCAGAGATATCCCCCGAGGTATATTTCTCCCACAGCAGAAGGGTCCAATTTCCGACTTGTATACATTGGACAGGGGTGATTAATTACAACCACATTTCGTTTCGCTGAAATTAAGAAATATATACAGACACAAAAAAAAACAATGAAAATGAAAATGTAAAAAAAAGCCCTGGAAGGGAAACAACATTTTTTTCCGCTGCCCTCCGTCGCGCGATCAAGAAGTCCCTTTGATGAAAATGAACAAATCCGGGAATAAAATCCCGAGGAAAATCTAAATTCTTAATAATTCTTTCAGCACGTGAATTCATAATGCCTAAATCCTTGTAATAATTCATTATGGCGCAAATATAGCTTAAAACAGTTTAATTAATTGACCTGTTCCAGGCGAGTTGGCTTAAGACGATGGTCGACTAATTGCACAAAGTTGGGAACAGCCATTCGAGCGTTCAATTCGCCCGGACTTAGCCCGAGTCCTGTAGACATAAGGTTGAAAGGATTTCGCACCGGGAGTGGGGGGATAAAGTCAAGTCTGATGAAAAAAAAGCTTTAAATTATCTACCGCACAAATCTCAAGCTTTACTTCGTCTTCAACTTTCTGCCACCCCAGATTTCTTCGTTCTTTTTTCTTTTCTTGTAAATGTCTGAGTCCTTTTTAACTGTTTTAGACGAAGATCCATCTTGAGAAGAAAAACGATGTTTTTTGTCCTTGTCTAATTGAGAAAAAATCTAAATTAATTGCACACGAATGCCCTGCTTTAAACCATGGCGTGTTCGCCTGGCGGAAGGAGGCTTAAATTAGTTTCATTCTCACGGCAACCTGATGTCCTTTCTGTGACCAATTTGTATGAAGAAATTTAAAGTGCTTATTTAGGCAGAGAACGTTTATTTTATGCACGCTTTTTAAGCGAAAAGGGTTTTTTTTGTTAATCAGAGTCCTTAGCCCCCGGGGATTTATTGTGCTTGTTTTGAGATTTGTTAAGAAAAATCTTTTTAGAATGTGCAAAGTTAAGCGATGAGGATGGCCTTTTCAGCGAGCTACGAGACTGTATTTACATACTGAGACTGAATAGGTTTCCTTATCTTAAACTAATAATAAGAAGGGACAAGATAAGAAGTTTATGTTTATATTGCCTTATCTTATAAGACAGCCACGACAAAGGAAGTTAGTCAGACTACGATGAAAATTTTGTAAAGATTGCAGAGAACCAAAAGCGGATTTGTGAGAAATGTAAAACGGAAAACAAAAATCCGACTGTTGTACTCATCAGTCCTGAGCGGCCTTCTGCTCGAGCTGACACTGTAGATAATTTTGCAGCAGCAATACAACAGAACATATTCGGTGTACGTTTTGCGAAATATTTTGTTCCATTAATTTTCTTTTTCATTAAACTTATTCAAACTGTCAATACATAGTACTGAGTAGTAAATTTTATTTGGTACAACTCCTAAATTTAAGCGGAACTAGGGTATTTGATCCTAAGTTTAGGTAATTTCTCGTGTTTAAGATTGCATTTGCGAACCCAGTAGGGAAGGGTGTTTTTGTTTTTAATTAAAACTAATTCATCGAATCCTTCCATATTTAATTTGTTTCATAGAAAATATATCTAATGTGATGTTTTGCACCTAGCCTGTAAAAATGTTTGCAATCTGTGACGTCGTAAATATATAAATTGACCTAATAACCACCTTAGGCTATCTGCAGTTGGAACAGGAAAATATGCATGAAAAAACTGACTCGTCTGACCTGTGCTGTGGATCCGCTGAAGGAGTCACTAACCAAAAAAATCACGCGTTGATAGACTGCCACAACCTTTCGGGTCTCCTGACCGCACCAACGTTTGCCGAAACGCGTTTGCAAAAACGCTTTCCGTTCACGAATTACGTTCAAATCAACCCAACTTCACCATACATAGAATTGCTACATTTGTAAATAATTCGACTCATGTTGGAGAATGCAAATTTTGTTACCCACTCCAATAGTTATGTGTAATACCTCGTTGGATAGGTTTTTTTGAGCTGCATATAAGTTACTATGGCGCCTAGTTCGAAATCTTTGTCCGTTCTCAGTAACACGGTCAGAACTGTACAAAGATAGAGTTTTACATATCACCCTGTAGTTTTGTAACCGTATAACCTATTTCCATGAATAAGCTACAAATGAACGCAGAATTCCTCCACCTATCTATGATTCTAAAAGCGATGGCTCTATCTTACTAACTTTTGGAGTAATGATATTTTTAACAAAAAAACAAACTTCAACTCCTTTTTTGTCCAAAAAATACGTAATTAATCTATACTTTTTTTCGAAAAGCTAAAATTGACGACTCATTACTAACACCTAACTAAAAATTCCACTTATCCAAATGCAGCCCGCTACAGGCACGTGCCGATAAAAGACGCACGGAATAGTCCAAACGAAGCACGGTACGCTCACACTTTTTAGTCAAAGGAAGCAAAATTGGGGCGTTAAAAAATTTTATAGGACGAAAAAAACGGGCAATTATCTTGGTGGCCATACAGATTGCCGTTAGCATACTCAGTAGACCGGTTCTCGTTCGATTGCGCAGGTCAAGCAGCATCGGACGTGGTTAGTGCTTAGATGGAGGACTGCTTGCTAAAACAACGATCGCCTTTTGAGTGGTCTATGACGATGTGGTTGCATTTATAGATGTTCTTGCCCGTAGCGGGAGCGTACATACCAGTGTGGTAGGTACATTTGTTCGCTATGAGTAGTAGTTGCGGGTACGTATATGCTTTTCAAAAAATTAACCAACTAAATTATTTTACTCGGGTAATACGAGCTGAACAATGCCAGTTATAAAACCAGTTATGTATAAATTGAAATGGAAATTATTGAACTGAGGCCGGTGAATCTGTGGTATATAAGACCAAGGGCGGGGGAGCACAATCATTGTGGGTGGGGAGCACGTGAATAGTTAACGTTAAAATGTATAAAGTTAATCGGTCAATTGATTTACCAGCTGCCTATGGAGCTAAGTGGTTTTAAATTCTTTGGTTATGAGGTTATGCCCGTCTAGTATTTTGAGGTAAGAGGTACAGACACGGCCCTATGAGGCTAGACCCATCGCCTCATGTGGACCGCGTGAGGATTACCCTGTAAGGCCCACCCAGTGCCCGTCATAAGGAGTGTCCCTTTTGGCCCGCTTGAGGAAAAATCATTGCCACCCGACTCCGAGTGCATTTTGAGAATTTCGGTGTGGATATATGAGTAATAACTACACCGATATCGAAAGCTTTATATTTTTAAACGCGAGTGTGATTTAATAAATTCGGTCCCCCAACTGAGTACTAATCACATTCAATGCTGCTTGACTTCTGTAATCGAACCAGAACCCGGCTATTGAGTATGCAAAATGACACCCTTCACGGTCACTAACATAATTCCCTGAGAACTAATGCAACAACAAAAACTAAAGCTTTGTATGAGTTGAACTAAAGCTTAAGGGTATTTCTTTAAAGCTTTTCAAAACGTAAAGCAGATGTTGGGATTGCCCCATTTCATTTGTTTTGAGGTTTGCCTCATAGGGCCCCCTATGAGAAATTGATAAGGCATACCTCATCACTGAATTTTTTTTGTGTGGTGTTTATGAAGAAATGCCCCTCATTGTGGTGCTCATGAGGAAATGCCCTTTTTCGGCATGCCCCTCATTTGCCACATGGAATCCTCATGAGGAACCTACGGGGAATCCTTTTTTCGGCATGCCCCTTTTTAAATGCTAGACGAGTGGGGTTTAAAAAGCTTAGGCTATACAGTTATAAGTTCTTAATAGCTCTAATATAATATACTATTTAGTTTTCGTATAAAAAGCCTTGCGGCCGTTCGACTATGTTCCTTCGTCGCCGGCGACCGAGACGGCCCTGCAACGTTCTGAAATGAAATATTTTGGGTGTGGATTTCCACACCCAAAACGAAAGTGCGTGCGCACTTTTCCTTCCATCCCCACGCGCTCCGCCGCCCCTGTATAATGGCTCCTCTACACGTTGGCCAATATGTTTGCCGCCAATACCTTGGCCATCGTGTAGAGCGGGAATTTTGGCTCACGTTGGTATGTGTTGGAATGATGGCCAACACGTTGGCGCGAGATCGTGTGATGTGGTTTTTTGACCAATACGTTCCGTTGGCGCAAGATTCGTGTGGTATGATGAAAGGGTTGTGGCAGAGTTATGGCCGCCGCGTCCACACGTTGGGCCATTTTGCCACAACCATTGGCACACATATTGGCCAAAGTGTAGAGGAGCCATAAGACGATAGCCTTACCACTACTTACATGTGAATCGAAGATTTTAGTGCTTAGCAAGTCGCTATAACCTCTTATATGGGTTCGAGAGGAAATTGCTAGTCGCTATTGTGAGAGAACACAATTTCGGAAACTAAATCGATGTCGTGGATATAATAAAGCTCGATAGCTCATGTGAGCGAAGAACTCGCAAAGTTTTTTCGGGTAGAATTTATGGGATGCGGCAGCCAGGTATACCAAAACCTATAAGAGCCTGATTGTTGCCATGACTATCCCTGTTTCTTCTATTGCTCTGCTAAAGGGTGCATCTTGCTTTCCTATATGAGATTCTGTATATTTCAGCGATGTATTTCTTGTCTCGTAAGACGTGGTAAAAATGTATGATATTTCCCTCTCTTTTCAGCTTTTCTATTTACACGTTCTCCCGCCTCGCAAAGTAAGACATAATAAAAATATCTTCATTGTGAATTTTCACCAAACTTACTGAACCAGGACTCTGTAAACTCTAGCGCTTTGGCATTTTAGACTGCGAACTTCCATACCAATTACCTTTAATAACATTACAGCACTGAGGGACGAAAATATTATTTGATTTCATGTTTCTTTGTACGAATAGATATAAATATGCCTTCTACACTTTCGCATACGTAATAGTACCCTTGGTAACTATCAAAAATATCCTGTTTGCTCACTATGTGGAAAATTGGTAATAAATTTTATCCGATCTATCTTACCAGCGAAATAAAATTTCCTCGTCCTCGAAGAACCCAATTAAAAACTCCATTTATCGATTTTTATCAACAGTTCCCATTTTATTGGCCTTTATAGCTTTGTTCCTTGAAGTTCACTGCCGTGTAGTCTGTGCGTTGCACTCAAACTGCTAAACGCATTAATTCAAAACGTATGCATTATTTTTATCGTTTAAATCAATATCGATTTCTTGGGTTACTTCTATGTTTTTATTGCTGGGAAATGTTTTAGAAGCATTCTGTACTATCTTTTGGATCACAAGCCTGAAGTTAAAAAATATCACGCAAATGTCAACATTTCTGAAAGGTAATTGCAAAAAACAAATATTATTGATCGCCTCCACACCTATTTAACATCCCCTCTGCAGTATATATTTTATTAGCACAGCAATTGCAGTTTTTCTTTTAATACCAATCTAATGTCATTTTCCATGTTAAACACGGCCATCCCTACATTTTCGCCTCAAGTTTTCTTTATTTTTGTTTCCTCCTGCAGCACATCTCTCCTCGGCCTTTTTATAAATGGGTCCCCCGTAAGCTATTCCAAATGCTCCTACCTTTCTTGTTATTGTTTTCCCATTTAGAATTGCTTTAATGCCTTTTTATCTTCGTTTTATCCCTTGGAAAATTGCGAATTTCCATTTAAAATATTCTATCCGTACCTTTACTGGAAAAAATGTTCCCATGTTCTTCCTCTTGGGGTGTATCAGTGCTTGCTTTCACCCCGTACATTATTACTGAAGCGATGACGATATTATAAATGCAAATTACTTGTGCACTTCGGTAATCGATTGTTCAGCAAATAAACTGCTGTGCAATCTGCGCCGATTTTCTTACAGCGTTCTTTTCTTATATTTTATCTTCCAAATTCGAGTGTTAT
This sequence comes from Thereva nobilitata, assembly GCA_963855945.1. NCBI lineage: Eukaryota > Metazoa > Arthropoda > Insecta > Diptera > Therevidae > Thereva > Thereva nobilitata. Next base: position 116,232,725 of record OY979695.1, on the reverse strand, counting down.
ATTGGTTATGGTGTTATAAGCTATAGCCTCAATATAAAGTGTAAGGTTAATATTGACTCGTTAGGTCATGGTGCAGTCTACTAGTAAGCTTAGTTCGAAGAATAGAAGAGGTTTGAAGGGATTAAGAGGTGCTCGAGTAGATTTCAATAAACCTTACGTTTGAATTCAAGGATGATGTATGAGTTCGGAAATACTCACTGTAACAGATTGTTCCACAGTCGAGTTGTTCTATTTAAAAACGGACTTCTAAATCGCAGTGTGCGCGCGTGATCGTGTGAGCTGAGAGGGTTAGCTATATAATACTCTGTAAAGATATCCGGAAGACCATCCCGACCGATTAACATCTATGACCCCTCTCAATTTTAGAATTAAATGATAGTTTGAACATAACTATTAAACAAAACAAGGGTCAGCTGTTTGCTTCTGGGTATAGCTGACCTTGACCAAATTGGAAACATGTCAAAAAAATATTTTTTTTAAATCATTTGACTCCTCTTGACAATTTGTCAACTTTTAACTAAAATAATATTAAAGAGTAAAATAATCGTCAGCTGCACTGAAGAGGGTATTTCATACGTCAGCTACCCCTATGAACCGGAAAAAAAGTGGAGTGCAAAGTCATTTGACCCCTCACCAAATTTTTATAGGGTATCAATTATAATAATAATAATAATAATAGCAATTTTATTTCGAGACAGTACACAATATTCACATCTTTTGGAGTACATAGTTAAAGGGAAAAGAAAAAAAACAGAATAGAATAAAAAAACATAAGATTAAAATTAGAATTAAAAATTAAATTAAAATTAAAATCAGAGTTAAAATTAAAAATAAAATCAAAACTAAAATTAAAATAAAGATGAAAATTGAAAGTAAAATTAAAATTAAGATTGAAGTGGGAAGTAAGAGAAATAGTGAGAGCTAGTGAGAAGAAGAAGATAGAAAAATAAATGCATGTCTTCTGAATATTGTGGCTGTGCTCATTCTTTGTATATGGTTTGGAAGATTATTCCAGATTCTGAGGGTATACACAAAGAAGGAACGACTACCAATTAGCGAAGTGTGAGACGGAATCAGGAATTTGATGGATCTCAAGGATTGCAAAGGAAAGAGGAAATCAGAAAGGTAGGAAGGGCTTTTGGTATAAAAAACCTTATGCAAGAGAAGTAAAGCCATGAGATCGAGGAACTGAAAGAGGTCAGAACCCAGTAAAGAATTTTGGACACCCGACACATGTTCACATCTTCTCATATAAAAAATGAACCTAAGGCAATCATTAAATGCCACTTTAAGACGCTGACGGCAGGAAGAATCAAAAGAAATATATACCAGCGAGCCGTAAAGGAAATGAGGGACAACAAGAGATTTGATAAGTTTGGCTCGAATAGGTGAGGATAACAGACTGCCATGTAGCCACATTGTGCCATAAATCTTAGAGAGCAGAAATGAGACATGATTACAGCAGGAGAGTTTGGAATTTACAACAATACCTAGGTTTTTGGCACAATCAACGATTGGAAGAGCAACATTGTTAAGTAAAAGAGATGGAAAACTATTCGGAGACAGCGAGCGACGACTAAGGAAAAGTGCTTGCGATTTAATTGGATTTAATTTAAGCAAATTACTAGAACTCCATTCATTTATTTGAGACATGGTGCTGTTGAGTTCAGATACACAGAATTCCATTTGACTAGGTGGACAAGAGATATATAGCTGGAGATCATCCGCATATAGATGAAAAGAGCAGCGACGGATAACAGAGGGAAGATCATTAATATATAGGGAGAACAGTAAAGGCGCAAGAACCGAACCTTGAGGCACACCTGCAGGCACACTTAGGAAAGAAGAAGTAACATTATTATGCCGAACACACTGAGCTCTATTAGAGTGAAGAGAAGAGAAAAGACGAACAGAAGAAGACGAGAAGTGATACAGTTGACTAAGTTTATGGAGCAGTAGCGAGTGAACTACAGAGTCGAATGCTTTGGAGAAGTCAGGAAGAACTAGTATTCGAACATCACCTTGGTCAAGGGCCGAACGAAGATCAGTTGTCACCTTCAATATAGCAGTTTGGCAACTGCGGGATTTTCGGAAGCCAGATTGGAGTTTAGAGAGGAAATTAGAAGAATCAAGATAACGCAAGACTTGAATAAATATAATTTTCTCAAAGACTTTTGCGAAAAAGGGAAGAATACTATAGGGCGAAAGTCGGACAAATCAGCAAGGGAGGACTTTTTAGGAATGGGAGTCACCATGGTTTTTTTCCGGAGTGAAGGAACTTGGGAGGTTGTCAGGCAATAATTAAGAATGTGCGTGATCGTTTCAACAATTAGAGGGGAAAGAACCTTAAGAAATCGAGGAGAAATTCCATCATAGCCAACACTATTCGACGAAATGGAAAGCAATATTCCAAGAACTTCAACTGAGTCAACACATCGGAAATAAAAGCCATCAGAACTTAGAGGATTAGGAGAAAGGGGATCAGAAGGGAAGATAGTGGGAAATTCGGAGGGGATTGAATGAAAGAAGCATTGAGTGAGTTTAAATCAACATCAAATGAGTTAGGCTCAGAAGTATGAATGCCGAGTGACCGATGGTTAGACCAAAGTTGCTTAGTGGACAGGGCAGGATCAAGTTTACGAGAGTAAAATTCACGTTTGGCCGATTTGACTTTGCTATTGATTAAGTTGCGAAGATTTTTGTACCCATTGAGGTAGCTCAGGATCCTTGTTCTGCGATAGCGTCTGTACAAGAACTCCCGCTTAACAATCAGTTTGCGAATTTCATATGAAAACCAAGGGCAAGGCGGAGATTTACAACTACAACTTGTAACTAAAGGGGCACATTGATTAAATAGGAATTGGATGAAGGAATTCAAGAGATCAACCTTACTATCAATACAGGTTATATTATAGATATCAGCCCAGGGTAAAGACGAAGTAATTTCAGAAAGGCGAGCAAAGTTGATATTATTGAAGTCACGGTATGGAGAAAAATTAAACAGGGTGAAGGTGAAAAGTAAAACGAAGGGAGAGGAAGAGAATATCGTGGTCAAGATAGCTGGGAGGAGAGATTTGGCTATGTTTTAACACTAAATTGGTGGAGGTAGCAGTGAGAACATCAAGGAGCGATGGTTTATGGCAGTTCAAAAATGTGGGCAGTTGATTTAAAAGTATTTGAGGGTGTTCGCACGTTCATTGGCCTTCAGCAGATTGACATTAAAATCGCCAGCAGCAATTATGTTATCATAATGACGGGAGAGACTAGATACAAGATCGAAGAAGTTACCAGCAATATCAGAAGTAAACACATTAGGTTGGCAGTAAACCCTGACAATAACGCATTTGTCATATGATGTTTTAATTTCCACTGCTATAAATTCGAATTGTGAGCAAATGGACTGGCCTACTACTTTTGAGGAGAGAGAGAGGAGGTGACATATATTGCAACAACACCCCCGTACGACCCACACGATCATTCCGATGCATGCAAAAAGAAGGCAAAGATGAATAGGAAGATGGGATTTCTGGCTTCAGCCACGTCTCATTGACTACAATAACATGCAATTTTGTGTTATCAAACAAGTACCTCAGTTCATCCATTTTATTTCTCAGGCTTCTTGCATTCATAGGCCTTCCGCACACTTGTCCATAACATCAAAACAAAAACCGGTTTTATAGGCAAACATTTTCTGGTTTCACCGTCCATTACACTAACACAAGCATATTTTCGTTCTGTGACTTACTACATTAGCATTACAATCGTTACACTACTACATAGGCATTACAATCCTTACACGAAAATGATGGAGAAAAGTGAGTTCAGAGTGTATTATTGAACTCAGATTAAAACCGGTTTGAAATGATGGACAAGTCTGCGAAGGGCCATAGTACATATATTCAGCCCTGAGGATAGAGGATATTCAGCAGCCTTCCTTCACTGTGCACTCTATCAGAGAAATTCATCAATATATAATGAGCAACAGAGCCACATAAGCAGAATAACACATGCAGAAAAGGAATAAAGACGGTAAAGAGAAAGGTGAAGCATTAGGAAGAGGAGAGAAAAATAGAAGAAGAAGATAAGACGAAATTCTTAAAGCTAACATAATAAAAGAAATATAAAAATCAAAAATATAAGTGAAATTAATGTAAAACAAACATCAAAATGATGAAAACAATAATCAGCTGCGCTTCCAATGGTGGAAAGATCGTCAGCTAGCGCATTTTAGTTGTTAAGCGCGCCTACTATTTCAGCGTCGAATAATTTAAATAACCCTCCGACTGACGATATTAAGCCCGGTATCCCTTCAGCTGACTTTCATCCTCGGTAAATGACACTGGATTTTTCGTAGGCTGAAAATACTGCCGGGGGTAGGCTGAAAATTCCGAAATCTGTTATACTGTGTAACTGATATAGCATGTGAGAGTAAGAACGATTGTCTGATTATTATAAAAGATTATTATGAGTGGATTCACAAGAAATCCGTTGTAGGGAAAATTAATATTATTTAAATTAAATGTGTTTAAAATGAGGAGCCGGCGAACAAAGCTATCTAATTACATAAAATTAAATTTTTCAGGAGGAGCAAAAACCTGTTGGAACTTGACTATAATTATAACGTTTTGATCGAAATTACGAACCGAGAATGAACTTCAGCTGATGGGATACCGGGCTTAAAATCGTCAGTCGGAGGGTTATTTAAATTATTCGACTTTGAAATTTATATAAAAAATTCAATTGAAACCGCGAAATCTGTGCTAAAGTAATTTGACTATCTTCGAAATTTTTCTATTTGATAGATCAAAGGCTACATTTATCGAGAATGAAAGTCAGCTGAAGGGATACCGGGTGTAAGATCGTCAGTGAGACGGTTATTCAAATTATTCGACGCTGAAATTGTAGGCGCGCTCTACAACTAAAATACGCTAGCTGAGCGGTCTTTCTACCATTATTGTAGAGCTGTTTATTGTTTTCATCATTTTGATAACATAATTAATACGCTGTAGAAATTTGGTGAGGGGTCAAATGACTTTGCACTCCACTCTTTTTCCGGTTTATAGGGGTAGCTGACGTATGAAATACCCTCTTGAGTGCAGCTGACGATTATTTTTCTCTTTAATACTATTTTAGCTAAAAGTTGACAAATTTTCAAGATTAGTCAAATGATTTAAAAAAACTTTTTTTTGACATGTTTCCAATTTTGTCAAGGTCACCTTTACGCCAACTGTAGCAGCTGATCTGAATCTTATATCCTTAAATGATTGCCCGAGAATAAACATTTCCAATAAAAATCGTGAGGGGTCAAATGATTGTGTCCTTTGCAACGCTGCCTCCCGGATATATAATGGACTCTGACAAGCGGACGATCTGGCTTGCCTTTCAAGCTGGCGTTGGAGAAAGGGATTCGAGATGCGGGGGTGCCAGAAATGGGCACAATTCTCCACAAGTGCACTCAATTACTGGTATATGCAGATAACATTGGAAAAACGTCAAGAGCAATGCAGAAAGCTTTCACCGTGATTCAACGGGCAACACGAAAGCTGGGAGTGCACATCAATAAAAGCAAAACAAAGTACATGGGGTCAACAGTAGCAGCTAACAATAGCATGGAATCAGAAATAGGCACACGTAAACGCGAACAAAGTCTACTATTGTCTGTCAAAGCTCTTCAAATCCAAGCATCTAACCATAACAACCAAACTGCTTCATGCTACCGGTACTCACATATGTATCCGAGACGTGGGTGCTTAGCAAAAAGCACTCTAACCTCTTACCCGAATTCGAGAGGAAAATCCGTCGACGAATTGTTGGCCCCCATCGCGACATAAATAAACCTCGGCATCTACCTCATATGAGTGAAGAGGAACCTACTTGGAAAGTTCTCAGCGGTAAGATATATGGAGTGCGACAGCGAACGAGACCCAACCTCTCTGGCGTAGACTAGGACTCCCAGAGCACAGGGATGTCAAACTGGATGACATCGGCTCAAAATCAAGTTCCGTGGAAAGAACAGTTGCGAGAGGCCAGAGCGGTTATTCTGTAACTGTGAAAAGTCTAGTGAAAAGTCTTTTCAGTGAGAATTCCAATAAATGCGATTCTGGAACGATGAGAACGTGAGTTTATGTGTCAAATTATTTCATGGTGAAAAATGACTTCTCACCAAAAAAAATTCTAGTGAGAAATGTAAGAGCTTGTCATTTTCAAATATCAACAGGTTGTACAATTTTTAAAAATTGTATTGTGTTTTCTCAGTGAGAAGTGCGAAAACTTTTAATTTTCAAAAACTAACAGTTTGAAAAAAAATTTTTTAAGAAGTGTTTTGCATATTTAATAATATATCGGATTAATAATATATTTATTAATCGCTGCAGATTTGAATCTACAGATTGTCCCCGCCTCCGGCGAGAATAATGAGGTAGTGTGCCCCTCATTTAAATGGTGGTGCCGTTAAAGATAGTGGAAAATAGCCCTTGCATTTATTTTCCCTGAAAATAAGTAATGTGTAACTTTTTAAGTTCAACCGTTATTGAAAAAAATGGGAATTTGAAAAGTAAAACAAAGTATGCCACTCGAATAAGTACAAAACATGGCACGATTGACGTTTATACAAGTGAGAATTTCCAATATGAACTACATTCAGCTCATTTCTCACTGGAATATCTCACTTTGGGTTACAGAATCGCTTTGCTGACAAAAATGAGATCTCAAAATGAGAACACCCGATGAGAATGAGAATGAAAAGACTTTTCACGTTCTCACTTTCTCATAGTTACAGAATAGCCACTCAGGACTGGATCCCTGTTGTAGAGCCCTTAAAGAAGAATAAGTTGGTATGATAACAGCCTACAGATGTACATACGCGTGCAATTATTAGTTTTCAAAAATACCCGCCGATACACAAGACATGTTTATCTATTTAATCATCGAAAGAGGAATTCGTACCTTTGTCATTTTATTGATCGTCATACCCAAGTTCGGTGCAAGATTAGCACGCACTACAGCCTTTAATAAGATGTAAGGACATGTCATTCAATTATGTACCAATAAAAAGTAATAAATATCACACCTGTCAACAAAAGCAATTAATTGACCCATCAAGAATGAATGACTTTGAAACCGGTAGACGCAGGCCGATTTTGGTTCCCACACCAAACCACCAAAATACCTACTAAACTTCTGTTAGTTTAGCTTCATTCCTGCGTTGGCTTTATGAATCCATAGGATATAAAAGGTGGCCCTACCGGTAAGTTTGATGGCACAGTTTTTCACCTTATTCATCCACGATATGATGGTTTCAGCGACTTAAGATAGTAGTCAAGGTGATGTCGAATGTATCACTTCTAGATCACAACCTGGGCTGTTGAATAAAAGATAAATTTTCAAATCTTTAACAGTTTTGGATTTGTGGTCATTCCATAACGGATTATCCATTAATGCTAGACTTAGGATGTTAAGAGATGGGTCAGCCGTTACTTTCGTACGTCTTGGAGCCGTCGGTGAATATTCTATATCGAACTTCCTCAGGAAGTCTCCGTCCCTCGGGAAGCAGTTTCAAGATGTTGCTTTGTCCGTAGGGTTTTGTGGTCCGGGCCCCTCAGTGGGGGGAGCAGGAGCAAGAAAACATCAAGGGCGTTCGTGGGGCATATTCTCATTTCATTAGCCCTATTTTGGACCTTTCCCAACTTTAAGCCATTATAGGTCCTTCTCAGCGCTGGCCCCCAGACGAGGGAATTGGGCGCACCACAGCTGTGTGGAGCATCCACAGAATCATATTTGACTTGGGACCTCTTATCCCTTTTACTAGGCGTAGAAGGCTATGCAGGCTTTCAATATACAGGGTGTTCCCAACTAAGATGCTAATCCCTTAAGGGGTGATTCCTGGGTATATTTGGAGAAAAAAATTGTTCTACAGAATGGGGCTATCGGACCTATCCACTGAGATACAGGGTGTTTAAGAAAAGACGTTTGAAGCATTTTTTAATTTACTTAAACTTTAATTACTCCTCAACCATTTATCGTAGAGCAACGTAATTAAGCGCTTTTTAGAGAAATGTACATTCTTTATCTTGATATCAATATCATCAACCTCAGTCACTGCGTTCAGAAAATATGTTAGTTCAAAGTCAAAATTTTGTTTTTTTAACTAAAATTTCAACTAAAACCACCTTTTCCCCAAAAAATACGTAATTAACCCATAATTTTTTTTCCAAAATTGGAAAGCTTGGACAATTTCCGATCAATAATGTCTGGACAATTTTTATGCTACGGCCTTTACTTTTGAAGTTATTAGCAAGTTTGATGTTAAAATAGGCCTTATTTGGTGCTTATTTGGTACTTTTCGACAAATCTTAGGTGAAAAAGTACTAAAAAGCTACGAAATAGAGCCAATTTTCGCATCAAAATTGCTTATTACTTCAAAAGTAAAGGTCGAAGCTTAAAAATTGCCCGGACATTATTGATCGGAAATTGTCCAAGCTTTCCAATTTTGGAAAAAAAATATTAGTTAACTAGGCATTTTTTGGAGAAAAAGGTGGTTCAATTGAAATTTCAGTTAAAAAAACCAAAATTTCAATCCTGACGACTCATTGCTCATTGTACACTAATACCTTATGCATGAAAATAGATCATACGGTTACAAAGATACAGGGTAATATGTAAAACTCTACCAAAAAAACTTCAAAACGCCCTAGCGGCTAAACCATTACGATTCGCCCCCTCCCGCCCCACCCATACGATTTTTCGTTCGTCTATCCATAACATATCCACAGCCGGCCGTTTTGACCCTCCTCATGGGACACCCTGTATATTGGGAAAAAACTACTTTTGAATCTACGTTTTTCGACACTTAAAGCGCCATAACTGGGACAATATTAGCCTTACGTAAAAAACAATGTAAATGTAAACAATGTTTTTGAGATATAGAATTAAACGCGTTTTCCTTCCCTGTAAGTTTAGCAAGAGGGGGGGGAGGGGTTACGCCATTTTGAATTTAAGCTTTTAGAAATATATAAAATCATTTGGTAAAAAAAAATCACGTGCGGTATTTTTCGCAAAGAAAAAGTACCTATTTATTGGACTATTCCTCGATGTTTGACTTCCTGTTGAGCTGTCGATAGCTCCCACCACCTCGTGCAATGCTGTCCCAGTGGGGCTACCTCTGAGATAGGCGCGAGCGGGCTGCCGACAGTTAAGTCACATCTACTGATTGGCGGATGTGGGAGTCGATGACACTTTCCAGTACAGAGGATGTGAGGCCAATCGGTTTACAGTTCTTCGCGGATTCGTGGTCTCTTCTTGCTGTGTTTGGGATGAAGACGACTCTCACCCCGTCTCCAATTCATGGACCATTTCCAACCCGTAACTGAACCACACGCAGCTGTTAAGCTAACTCAGGTAATTTCCGCAGCATGGCTGGTAGTATGCCGTCTAAGCCTGGAGCTTCACCTATAGTACATTCTCCTTTGTATTAATAGCGGAATCTCCTCCCAGTAGTGTCTCTTCACATTCCCTGATGCTTCGACATTTTCGTCCTTGCATCCGGAAAGTATGCATTCTACAGACTCCGCCTGCAATTCCGTTCAAGCTACGTTCCCATTTGACGGACTGGAGTGTTCTTTGGAGAGGAAATTGCATAGTTTCGCAGAGTCTCTAGACTCCCATAGATTGGCAATACCCCTGCCAGGTATCTCTCTTAGCTGAGGCTCAATTGCTTTCTTTAACAGTTTTAGGCAGGCTGCCAAAAGCCTTGTTAGTAGCAACTATTAAAAATATCTCTCGTTAACTTCCTAAGCTTCAAGAGGTCTTCATTCCACCCACGCGGATTTTATGCACCTTACTGGGCAGAATACCTTATACTCCGTGTGAATAGCGTTTTCGAAAGTGTTTACCATATCTTCGATTTCCTCTATAAGGTCTATCCTTTCCTGTGGGCACTATCCGTAGAGTCTTTCTCTCAGAACCTGACCGAATTTCTGCCAGTCAATCCTTCTTGCGTTTCTGTGGGGGTGGGGAGCTTCAATCTGCAGATTTACCTGTGATCCAAAGAAGACACTTGATCTGATACTCTGGAGTTTTCTAGTTGAAATGTTTCCGTGCCGGTAGACAGCATGTTGCCCAACATTTCCTCCCAACCTTGGGAATTCTCTGTGCTTAGGAATACGAAGGTTGGTGTGTTGCCCAGATTACAGACCGTCAGGTTTAAAGTGATGTTAAAATCGAATAGTGACTCTGATCGTTCGTTATTCTCCTTGCTTCGCCAAAGCCTCTGTATCGCATTGACATCGCACCCTAGGAGCAGTTAGCAAACTATATTTTCAATTTATATTTGCAAAAAAAAATGGTTGGGCCTTAAAGGGTTAAAGTACTATAAATACGACCAATAGAAGAGAGTACTAATGATATGCATTCATTAATGAAAAAGGAAACAACTTCAGGTTCCTTCATACACTTTTCTCCTTAAACATGCGTGTCCTCGTTGAAATTTCTTATAATTAAAAACGCGCGTTTTTGTTAGCAGCAAGACTTTGCAATATAATTCTGTTTGCTTAAGCTATTGAAAGCTCTTCCATCGATTTTCTTCAATAGTCCCCAAACCTAATAGAAAGCACAGTGCACATTCATTTCAGCACTCGTGCATTATAAAGTTTCAACATTGCGCTCCTCAAGTGGCACATAAAGGCAAAGAAAGATACATCCTTTGGGTAGAATCTAGCTAAAAACACGACTTTCTAATTAAGATGCGCTGCAATTTGCCACACGCTAAATTATTTTATATAGAGCCACCGCCCTTCAGCGAAATCGAGCAATGTTAAGTGCTTATGATGCAAAAGTTATTTTGGCAGCCTTTTACTGAGCACACATTATTTACGTCTCCCCAGGGTGGTTCTAATTAACAGATCCTTTCTAAGAAACCTCACCTCTAGTCGTGTGAACTTGGAAGAATCTTCTTTGAATCGCGAAAATTATTCAAAGTTGGAAGTGCATCTAAATCATACGCAGGCACGTTTCCCCGTTAAAATGAAACATTTTGTGCATCTACTGCAAGATGGCGGTGCTGTGCAACTCCTCCACTGCACATATGTCACCTATGCACTAGTTCCCAGTGCGGATTACAACGTTGCCACCACAGTTCTCTGGCATTAAAGCAAATTGAAGCATTTTAATCACATCTGTTACTTAAGCACACATCACAGGAGCAAAGGATCAGCCATAATTCAAGCATTTTCCTTCTTTTATTAACAATTTATTAACGATGATCAATGTTCGTTGTAAGCATTTTTCGTGAACGTGCACCCGTCATTGGTTATTCAACGGCGATAGTGTGGCGGCATCCAAGGATGTGGCCTTTATATGTATATGTGTGGTTGGTTATAGGTATTCTTGTCATATATTTGGTATCTGGTGGAATCTACTGGCATGCCGGATTTAGAATGAATGAGCTACAACGGCTAATGCTGTTTTAAATCTCAGCTCACGTCCACGGTGGTACATCTGTTTCATATCTGTCCATTCTGTGATGATTTAATGCTTTCATTTCGATTGATTTTCTTGGCAAAACAGGGTTGAGCTTTGCAATATCATTCAGAAGGGAGACTTCACGTACTATAGATATAATAAACCCACGTTTCTGGTATAATGTTCATATTTTTATCTTGATTCGTTTTTAGAATATACACGGTCCTTATTAAAACTGTAACAGATAATATGGATTATATCGTGAACATATAAATTTTAAGTACCTGGGTGGCGGCAACAGGTAAATCTTCATTAATTATATTGTTCTATGCATTTTTTTTGTATAGTGGTAATTTAATGTCCGTAGAGTTTATGATTATTTGATCGATTTATACTTTTCGTTGTTATTTTTGTCTTGCCCAAAGCAGAATAATTCATGTCAATTAACGACAAGAAAATCGTTTAATCGCGAAAAGTTCGGCTTATATTGCTCCGATAGCGATACGAATTATTTATCTTTATGGTTAGAATAGTGACAACGTTTAACAAAAGTAGCAACCAGGGTTTGTCGGTTTTTAAAACCCGGTTTTGAAAACCGGTTTTTAAAAGAAAGTTATGCAATTCGAAACCCGGTTTCTTTCAGAAAAAAATAGGCGGTTTTAAATTTATATATATTTGAATGTAAGCAAAAATATACTCAGCAAGTTGTACGTACCAGCGAAAAGTCTGGCAGCTGTAATCACCTTTTCCCGCAAAAGAAACACACAGCTGCAGGAATATTATCTCAACGACAAGGCTTTAGACCGTGTCGATCAAGTTAGAGATCTAGGCATTGTTCTAGACAATAAATTAAATTTCAACTTGCACTACGATAATATTGCTGCCAGAGCCAACAAGCTTCTTGGCTTTATAAAAAGAAGAGCCCATGAATTCAATAACGTTCGGGTTACAAAAACTCTCTTCTGTTCGCTCGTCCGCCCAATGCTGGAATATGCGTGCCCGATCTGGGATCCTATATTTCAGGTAAATAGCAGTAGATTGGAATCAGTACAGAAGAAATTTCTCCTCTTCGCTCTGAGAAACCTACACGACCCGCGCGATTTTTTCAGCTTACCGCCCTACACGGACAGACTCAAGAAGTTGGAACTCATGCCGCTGTCACATAGGAGGAAAGTGCTTATCTCTTGCTTTACTCTGGACGTCCTAAACGATAACGTTAAGGTACAGTTCCTGTCCGATAGAATCAAGTTCAATACCGAAGTTCGACACACTAGGCATACAAAAATGCTTAAGGAATACCCTCATCGGACAGAATACGCAAAGAACGAACCCGTCAACAGATGTTGTATGGCTTTTAATAGCCACAGTGTATGCTTCTCACCCAACATAAAAAAATCATCCTTTAAACAAAAAATTGTATCCCTCTTGACATCACAATCACCATGATAACCATAGACTTAAGCTGACAAAGTATAATTAACTATACCCTTTACCTGATAATATGGTATTTTGCATTGTATTGTACCGGCACAATGGAGCTCCTTGCTGGTGACAGCAAGGCTACTGCCATCGTGCTTGGGTAAACATAAAAAAATTTTGAATGACCACATCCTCCCTAGTTTCCTAAATGTTTTTAGGGGATGCTAAACCGGCCACACGGTTTACGCTAGCTCGCCGGTGGGGGCGTGGGGTTGTGTGACCGGATTCACACACACATGATTCACCACTTACCTATTAATTAAAAGGGAGATCTCTTCATACCGTTCTTGTCCTAGGTTAGCCAAAGGTATTCCTCGATGGAAGTTTTCATCGACTTGGTGGACCTGTAAATGTTCAACGCGACCTTGAAAGGACCCTGAAGAGAAAGTGGAACCCAACCATCCTGGATAATTTATCCTCTTAGGCCATACTGCCCATTACTACTCGTATAGTTAAAGAAATTTACAACAATTATTTTATTCAATAGTTTACAACTCAAGACAATGTTAATCAAACAGTAAAATAAGGTAAGTTTACATTAAACACTAGATGTAAACCAAACAACAAATACTCCTACAATCGAGGTAATGTGGATACAATCAGCTATTACCACAGAATAGAACTTCAATACAACAAGGAAAAGAAAAAAAACCAATCGTCGCGCTGGTACCAGTCGAGGATTCCTTTCTTTCGTACAACACCCCAAAACCAACCAATTTATAATTAGGGGTGTGTCCTAAAGCACAACCTTCTTAGTTATTGGAGGAATATTTAATTATTTGAGAAATATTGTAACAATTAATAACTGGTAACTAGTTAATCAATATTATAAGAAACGGTGAATATATGTGTAGTAATATTATAACAGTGTAAATATAGTGATGTAAATGAATATAGTTAAGATTTGGAAAGATAAATATTTTTTAGTATAATTAAAAGAGTTTAAAATGGTAACCTGGTGATTACATTTAAATTAGTTAAAAACTATAGTTACCAAGAAAAATCATGTCAATACAAAAACAATCAAATATAAAATGAAAATAATATTAATCAATAAATATCTCTACTAGTGAATAAAACTAAAGCTAGTATTGCGAGGGTATACCAGTATTCTTCCTGTCATATACTCGGCGTAACAGGCTAAGTACTCCTGGTTGCCTTTTTTACGGGTTGATACTACTTTGGAATTTCCACCACACCTTCTTCTTCACCCTTGGCCGTCTCAATCAACAACAAAAATCGTTCATTTCCGTACTTATTCGGTACACCACTAATATAGGATTTAGATATCGAGGAGTTCACATACCTTAGAATTACCCAAATGGCAAATGGTTGCAACCTAATTACTTTAGGAACTCGGCAAGGGGAGCTTCTGGCGAAAACCTTCCAAGGAGGTACATTTTCCCGTTGCTGCTCCAAGGCCGCTACTTCACCTTACGAATCTTCGTACCAGGATTTCAATTTCTTCCTCCGACTTCAAAGTATAACCGCTATTCCCGAAGAGCTCTTGTCTTACTGCTGGCAAGGAATATCCAGGCACCAGTCCAGTAAAATTCCGCCTGTTCCGTCCTTTACCAAGTTATCCCCAGTCAACACCGCCTCTTTCTTCATAAATCGAAAGCGAATTGGGGTAGTCCTCAGTTTTCCCAATCAGGAACTATGCCGTATCTTTATAGTTAATAAAACTAACTCTTTGTTCGAAATTATATGATTTTAAAAATACTACAACTTTTAGGCTCAAAATGCCATCCTTTCTCGACCGGCAAAAAAAATCCTGACTCGTTCTCATAAAAACTTTTTCTTCACTCCCATTTTTTTCACACACCCCAAAAACCTAAATTTTGTTTCGACTCCTTGAATTTAAAAAAATTTTTCCAAATTTTTTTTTTGTGAAGTAAATTTGTTCATAAAGCCTGAAATTTCCGATAGATGGGGGAGCATCGAAAAGGGGCAAACTTTCGGTAAATAACCGACCGTTACAGTATTTTCTGCATTGTAATTTTTGTAGTAGGTTTAAGTTTAATTTTTGTAGTAGGTTTAAATAAATAAATAAATAAATAAATTAATGGCAATTTATTACACGCTATAAAAACATGGATTGAAGAAAGGATAGACACGGGGATTAATAACACTGCTCTTCTTTTTACAAAATCACCGACCGTTTGGACAAAATCTTAGGGCAAACTCCCATTAGCTAAAAAAAACTTACATTATTAAGTTATCCGGGCAAATATTATGGACAGCGCCGGCCCTACGGTAGAGCGAGTGGAGCGGTCGCTCTAGGCGCCAGGTGGCAAGGGGCGCCAAAATGAACGTGAAAAACAATTTCGAGCGAAAAAAAAATGTTGATGGTGCTTTTGCAATATGAGTTCATTTTTAAAAAAATTGGATATTACTATTTATTTAACGCTAGTTTCGCCCGCAATCTCGTTCGTGTCGATTTTTCGCTGCCGGGAAGATTTGGCGCCCTGTGCAGAACTTGCCCATAAAATTTTCCTATTTTCCCCAAAAAAGGTCATTAACTTTGCAAAGAAGAAGGCTTGGTAAATTCTACACATGGTCTTCGTAAGGTTTGTCCTTGGGATTTATTTATTGTCATTGCAAAACTGACATTTATAGGGAATTGCAATCTTATAAATTCAAATGCATAATAAGATGGAATTGTGGGTATCCTTGGTATATATACTGTATCCCCTTACCGTTATGATCGCTTCGATTATATTCTTTTTCTATTCTTAATCTGGTATCGTGGCATAGTTTGGCTTGATTCAAATTTCGAAGCAGAATTATGGGAACACTGAGCTTTATGAGGCGGAACGCCAAGTGCAGCGATGCTGTTCAAAAATTCTACCGGATAATATACTGCTTCAAAGAGAAGTTGTTGGTCAATCTTTTCTAACATTTGCCATTATAGATCTTTTGCACAACCTTCACTCTTCTGTTGAGTTGATGTTCTGCATATCTTCATAAATGCCGCTTACCGTATCGTATCGTATCGAGCAGTCATGATTATAATTAATCTCAGAACATTTTCCTTCCCCTATATTGACGAGAATAGTACTGAATTCGAATTTTCTGATTGCGCTCTCATCTTTTGTTTTAAATGAAGTTTTTCAATCTGAATCCAAATGATTGATCGTTTTAGAGACGCATTTCGGTGACAACTGGCAACATTTGCCTGAAATCTCCTGCGAGTAAAACAGTTACTCCGCCCAATAATTGGTTATTACTTCTTAAATCTTGCATTTTTCTGCTAACGGCTTCAATAGGGACTTCAATATCCATGGTACATTCATCTCAAACAACTAACATGCAATATTGTAAAACTTTAGCTGTTTTCACACATGTTGCACGCAGGATTTTCCATATGATCTTCTTCGATCGGCATCGTTTTTCCTTCAGGGAGTAATGTTGCGGCAATCCAGTTCTAGTTATCTGCACGTATTTTGCCTTATATAAGATTGATTTAGAAAGGCTTGCCAGTACCGCGTGGTTCGTCTAAATAATATACGCCCACTTAGCATGATGATGATGCCTTTTTTTCATTGTTTAACTTAAGTTCATTGTGTTTTTCGATATATTCTCTGTTTAAATTATCATCTACCCGTCTATTATTTTGTCTGTCTATTGCATAGGTTCTCAACGTGGGCGATAACGCCCCGTTCGGGGCGTTTAAGACTTTCGGGGGCAGTAGAAGATCCAGAGAAATTTAGGGGGCGCTGAGATGGCACAGTGAGGGCATGGGCAGGTTAAAAAAATGTAGTCTAAAAAAGACAAAAAAGACACGCTAATAAAATAAAGTGCCTTTTTACATGACCGAACACCACACAGACAAAACGAACGAACGAGTTGGGTTTATTGGGAAGAGGGTGAGAGAGGACGATTAGGAGGGCAGACAATATGAATGGACACTCCCAGCGAACTTTTCAACGCACATTTTGACAGTTCCTGCATTATTGCTGCTCCTAGGACAAGAATACAAAAGAGAAATTTCAAAAAGCAACAACAAAAAGAGCTAATAAGCTTTGAATATTTCGTTCGTTCGTTGGTGTTCGCCCGTGTGAAAGTCCATGCGACACTCCATCGGACTTCAAAAGAGAATTGACGATCACAGCTAAGTTTTGCCTGTTCGGTGTCTGATCGTGTAAATCCAGCCATTGTAGACAAAAAATGGTCGAAAAACACAAAAAGGGGGGCTATCTCTGCCCGCTTTTGAGATAAGGCGTTTTGAATTTTGGTTTTGGGGAAAAAATATAGTTTAATGATTTCGAATGACAATGTAATGAAACAACGGTCGATTTCCACAAATAGGGTATCTTTGTAATCGTAAAGAATGCGACTTTTATTTCATTAATAAAAACAATAGTGTACGATGGAAAAAATAGAAATAAGAGGGTTTATTTGTAACAAAAATATGAAAAAAAAACAATTTTTACTCATGTAACTCAAAAAGTAGATCGTTAAGGTCCTGTTAAAAATATTCGGCTAGTCTTGTTAAATTGAGCAAGAAGCGGTACACATATTAAAATTCTAAACCATTACAAGTCAGTCTCGCGCTGAGACTCAACAAGCAAAGACGTCGCATGCAAATTTCCAGTTCAATACTATCGAAATAAAGACTTTAATTTATTTTAATCGATTGTGTTCTTATTTTCTAACCCGTTCCCGGTCTAATATTCTCTCAACGGTCAGCTTTTTCGACAGGTCCTTTTTTCTGAACTAAAAATTTCTTGGAACACTCCAAGGCTCCACCTGGCTTGGTTTTCTTGCTATTTGCCATTTAAAAATAGGTATCACTTTTTAGTATTCAACAATTTTTCCTACTTTTTTCATTCTAATTCAAAAAGTAGATCGTTAAGGTCATTTTTTCTGAATATTTTTAACATCTTTAAAAGTCTCTTAAAAAATTCGTGAAACGTGACTCCAGATGCTATTTTTGCTATTTACCATGCAAAAATTCACTGACCTGTTTTTACTGTTTTTAATGTTTCAATATACTAAAAACAGATCAGTGAGTGACCTTTATTTTTGAATAGTATACGTTTTAATTGTTCTCATTGAAACATTCTTCTTTAAACTCAGAAATAGGATAGACGATGCTATGAACACCCTCCATACACGATGCTATGAACACCCTCCAAGGTTGGACGCTTGATGGTTCGACGTTTTGTGTGGCAATGCCAAGCGTCCAACTTTTGTGCTTGGACATGTTCCAGCTGTGATGGGTATCACCCCAACGTTGGAAGCCAACTTTCGAATCAAACGTTCACCGCATCGAATAGAGCCGGCTTTATCTTACGACTATATCTATAGTCTAAGATACGTAGAAGAGCGACCTTCACTGATCGAGTAACCGCATATTATTTATCATGAAAAAAAATTTCATTCGGTTACTCGATCGGTGAAGGTCGTTGTTCTACGGATCCTGTACTACTAGTATAAAGCCGGCCAACCCACACGATGCGGTGAACGTTTCATTCGAATGTGGGTTTCCAACGATTGAGTCAATACCCACATCAGCCCGAACGTGTCCAAATACGAACCTTGGACGCACGGTGGACGCTTCAGATTGGACACACGTAGTTCGAGCATCTGCCACAATATGCGTCCTACCATCAATTGCCCAATGTTGGAGGGTGTTAATAGCATCTTGTTTACAGTAGGCAATACAGGCAATAGCTGTTTCAGATTCGCAACAGAACGTAAGTAAAAAAATGGGGGGCTCTAGAAAAAAAATATTCTCAAAGTGGGCGGTGGTGGGCAAAATAAGGTTGAGAACCTATGGTCTATTAGCCGTGTTTCTTTTCTACTTTTAAGTACTCCGGAGTAAAAAATTAAAGGAACGCAAAATTTGTCGATATGAGTAAAACCTATGAATTCTCTGTGAGAGCAGGAGTAGTTCCAAGTAAATACGAGTAAAAAGGAGCAGAAAAGGAACACGGCTATTGAAAGAACAGTATCTTGCAGTGGCAGCAGTGCAAAATTATTTGTCTACTACACATTTAATACGGAATTCTTCAGTATTGAATTATACACACCGCATTGCGGCTTGTCCGTCTCTGTCAATAAAATATTTTTTGACCGAGTGAAACGAAACCTGAAATATGTCCAAGAAAATACTTCCGTCAAAATCCCATCGAAATCGAATTAGGCATTAAAAGATTATCCCCTGCAAACAGGCAGAAAGACAACGTACCTATTGCAATCAATAAAAATCCTTCATAGCCGGAGCGGCGCCGGCGGCCGACAAAAAATGAAGGTAGGTGTCCATTTCGAAATCCTAAATCCCCATTTAGCATCGTGGGCTCCCCTACTATAATAGTATATTCCTGACAGAGTGAAAACTTGCACGGTATACAGAAACAGAGACTGACAGCTTGGAATATCGTAGAAAAAGGTCTCCGAGTGACTTCAGCACTAATGCAGAAAAAACAACAACTTCGATTTTATAACTAAAAGATATAGTCTTTTATATTACCTTGTTTCTGTATACCGTGGAAAACTTGTTTTATCATTCCAATTGAAGTCCTCAAAGAGCTATATTTAAATCGCATACATTCTCTGTAACAGGTGTGAAGACATGCAGAAGACAAACTGGGCCTTGTTCCACTTCCTGAAAAAATTGAAGCTAATGCAAAAAATTGCACGGTGTGCGATACGGAGAAAATACTCAGGGACCACGCTATAAAGCCTAGATACTAAGCATCGATCGAGTCCTAATAGCATCCAGTAGAACAGCATGTACAGTACAGCAGCAATAGAGATAGGAGATGGTCCAAGGACCAACAACCCCTTTTCCTCCCTCTTCGCAGAGTCATCTCAGTGTGGTTGTGGTGAGTTGTTCCACCGCTTCCTTACTTGAATTCCTCTAACTATCACTGTGAAATCGAAGCATCATGGGCAGAGACACTCCTGGGTGGAGATTTCAGCTGTTATTACAGAGGAAAAAAATTCTCTGGGAAATTAATAGCTTCTCCCCATTTAAAGTGGTAGGAATCTGACATCGATCTAACATCAACAAATGTGTGTGACCGTCTGCCTAAGGCCTATGCCTATGCCAGGTGACACAGATGGCGTTCGCACTAAACTTACCAACCCTTATGCATGACGTTTGAGTACGGTACGAGCAGTATCTAAAGGCATTACTTCGGCCTGGCGTCATCAACGTGACCCTTAAAAGGGGAGTTACTCGAAAGTGCTCACCATAGTCGGGACAGTGGACCTTGCGGCTCAGCGACATACCGTCTCTGCTTTTTTGAGGCGAAGGTGACTTCGACGAACCTCGCAACGCGATTATCTAGCTACATAGCGTGAAAGGTAGACAGCATTCTGTGGGATGTGGGTTCGGTATGTCTCTAGCTCAACCTAAGGAAAGAACCTCTTCCTTCTTAACTCTCATTCTCCTCGCTTGACCGACTTACGCCATTGCGTCACGGGACTGGTTCAGCTAGCGCTATCTGCTGCTATCTTTCCTAGCACTTATTTGCCTTTTTCTGCTTCGTTGGGCTTCGTATGGCTTAATATTTTGGTGAATGGCCTTCAGCGCCACTTCCATCATTCTCCACACATCCCCGACCTCATCATCTCACTGTAAACTCAAGTGTTTATTTTCTAAACACTTAAAGTGTTTAAACCGTTGTAGACGAATTTTTATATTTAGCGGCGTTTAATGAGTAAACACTTAAGTGTTATGAATAATAAAATTTTTTTTTGTTAGAACTATTAATCAATATTATATTAAAACATAATACTATCATTGCAAAAAGTGAAAAAAAAAAAAATAAAAAAAAAACAAAAAAATCCAATCCGAGTGCCGTTTTTCCAAGGGGGACTAAGTACAAACCACTTCCAAAATTGCTTGACTTCCGTGATAGGACGAGATGCGCTTTACTGAAATGCTAAATGGTACCACTAGCTTGCGTGAAATATGGGTCGCTCATATTTTTTCTCGTCTTATCACTGCAAATCTCAGCTTTTGAAAGTGTTTTATTTCAAAACGCTTAAAACATTTTGACGTCACCCATTTGATTAACATTTAAGTGTTTTAATAGTGTCGACAATGTTAATCAAATGGGAGACGTCAAAATAAAAAGTTTTAAGCGTTTTGAAATAAAACACTTCTAAAACCTCAAAATGCAGTGATACTGATAGTTTTAAATTCGTAATATTTAAGCAGCTTTATGGTTTTATTTGCATATTAAAAAAATACCTGTCAACAAAGGCGTAAAAATTTCAGGATAAACTAAGTTAAATAAATGAAAACAACAAATGAAGTAAAAAAAGGCCAAAAAATGAAGAATAGGTATATTCTAAAATAATTTTGGATGTAATTTTGGTTACTTTTTTTTACTTCTATTTATTACTCAAATTGCATTTTTTTGGCGATTTTGAAAAAACAATTTAAAATTTTTTATCAAATCTCGTAGAGAACTTTGAGACCTTTAATTCAAAAAAAAAAGTTCATTTTTGTTAACATGAGCTCGAGATCTAAAATTTTTTGTATTTTGGCCAATTGTTAATTAACAAATACATATTTTGAGCTATAATTTGGACTGTATCATGCTGAAACCTGTGATAAATTCAAAAAAAATGCTTAATGTCAAAATGCAATAACTTCCTTGTTTTTTAAAATTCTGGGCCTTTTGCATGATAGTAAAAATTACCCGATAAAATTAAATGTTTTTATTTTTTTTATTTCTGAAAAAAGTACCTCTAAATAGATCACCCAGTATTTCATTTTTAGAGAGACACTTCCCACCCTAAACACTTTACCGTTTAAAAATAAAACGCTAGGGCGTTTAGTTTCCCGTAAGTGTTTTATCGTAACTAAGTGTTTACCTTCCCAAGTGTTTAATTGGCGAATAAGTGTTTTACTTTTATACACGTGTACTTAGGTTAGAATTTTTTGGTAAACACCTTACCCGTTTAATTTCTGTTAAATGCTTTAAGTGTTTAAGAATCAAACGCTTTAGCGTTTAGATTTTGAGCATTGATCGTTTCTTCTGTCTTAAAAGTAAACACTTCCCACCATTAAGTACTTTAGCGTTTAGAAATAAAACACTAAAGTGATTTATTTCTAAACACCTGCTAAGCACTTGGATTTGCAGTGCTGCTCCAAGATCCTCTGCGAGGTTAATTGAAAATCTGCCAGCCAGCAGCGGCTATTTCCAGCACAGTTCTCCTGTGCTCCGCAAACCTCGAGCATTCAAAAAAGACATGCTCCCTGTTTTCTTTATCGCCAAGGCAATCTGGGCCGAACGGTACGTCGTCCAACCTGAAGCGGTGAAAGTATGTCCTATAACTATGCTCCCTCATAACCCACTTAACCATATTTTCAATGAGTCTATGGGTCCATCGGCCCTTAGTACACTCGTCCCACCTCGTCTGCTATGCTGCGAAGGCCTAACTGCATGTCAGAGTCCGTCACACTGCCTTAGTCTCCCCCTCCCCTCCCCGACCTTCATATCAAACGCCTAGCCTCGTGGTTCAGATCAAACACCTGAAGGAATCCGGCGCCTGGACCTTAAATCGTACGGTCATAGCAAGATCTTGAACTTGCTAACCGAAGGTATGGTCAGACTTCTCCGTCGAAATATCCTGAAAAAGAGAGTGGAGAAACGAAGAAGTCCTGAGGAAGTTCGATATACGAATATTCACCGACCGCTTCAAGGTTGGGGTAGAGTTTATCTAGAGCCCACTGACAGTTCACTATCCTGGCACTTCCCGGCGCACGTTAGTATCTTCCAACCGGAAGTGTTGGCGATGTTGAAGGCATGCCAGACAATAAACTTTGAAATTGCACAAAGAAGTAGCATTGGAATTTTCATAGATAGCCAAGCTTCTATAAAAGCTCTGGATTTAGTAAAGGTGCACTCCAAGCTACTGGAGCGATGCAGAGCTGAGTTAGATTGGCTCGGTAGAAAGCACAACGTGACTCTGGTCTGGGTTCCCGGACATAGGATCATTGATGGAAAGGAGAAATCTGCCCTATCTAAACAGACCAAGATGGTCGCCACCCAATTTGGGTGGGGGGGGGGGGGATCAAAAACGCAATTTTTGCCTACCACATGCTGCTAGCCAACCTTAGGCGGAGAGCACACCTGTTCTATGTGTAGGACGACTTGGCCCAAGATAAATAGACCCCGGCAAGATATTTCCAAAATAACGGCAACCCTCAGGGGACATTGGTCCATTAGGGGACCCGCCGCCAAGCTGGGTATCCCGCACAAGGGCTGTTGCCCTAGCTGCGGGAAATACTTGTTCACTTCCTTTGTAAATACCCGGCTTTAGGCAAAGCCAAGCAGCGCACACTAGGCAGTTACGGAAATCTCCAGTCACTGAAATGCTTCCTAATCTCCACAGAATGGTTTTAGCCATCCGCCATAGTCGACCAAACAGGTCGGTGGTTATGGCATGAAAACAGCGAGCGCAAGGGTTAATTGGGCCACCGGTCTCGCTGGAGGCAACCAACGTTCCCTCTAAGCTGCGCAGGTGCGCGGTCGCGCACTAATTTTCGAGAGTTGCGCAGCCGTTTTTGTATTCTGCTCACAATGAGCTTGTTCACCATTTTTTTATTTAATTTTGTAAAAAATTGCATCTAAAAATGACAAAAATCCAAATTTCAATAAAAAGGTTAAATTTGGTGGGTTTGCTTGATGTAAAGAGAGGGGAGGCGTAACATATGACTAGCCTCTGTTTGTATACTCCTATTGTTTATAGGTTGTCGTTCAAACAGTAGATCGTGCCCCTAAAAAAGAAAGAATATGGAGTGCGCCGTCTAGACCTTCGGTATTTCTGACGTTTTTAAGCCGATTTTGACAAATGAGCAAGATTTATTTCGGATATTCTCTACCATTTATTTCAAAATTCAATGTCGATTAAATGCCTGCCTCCATTCGTTACGCGAAAAGCCGCTCTTTTTCGGGCATCTTGCATAACATTGGCGAACATTTCGGGCATTCTAGCAGCTATTTCTGCTCTTATGTTAGCTTTGAGTTCGTCAATGGTCTTCGGCTTGCTGGCACTACATTGTAGCGGCTGCGATATGGCAAGGTGCGCCCGAAGTCTAGAAATAACAAGTCATCTTCATACAAAATTTTCCTGCCGTTAGTTGTGTGCGTGCATATACGAACATCACTGCTGAGGACAACTCGAAGAGTACATCGTGAACTCGGCGAGACAAAGCCAGATTCTCTCTCTTCGATAAAGTATGCAGACCAGAAAAGGAAGGAAAAATGAATCAGCTGTTTTTTTTCATAAATAGTAAATGTGCACCAATCCATCAAGTTTATCCCCATATAAAATCATAAAATCTTCTCCTGGATAGTTGTGTGCGATAGCCTGATATCGTTATTTGAAGAACTTGTGCATATAGTTGTTCGCCTTTCATGAAGATGAAAGACTTGTTAATTTGTAGACTTTGGGTGCGCCGTCTTGTTGAAAATAGAAGTTCACCAGACCTTTTTCAAGCATTTTCGGACACACAAAGTGGACCAACATCCAACGATACCGTGCACCGTCGACGGTTTTTCCAAATTTGAAGAAAAATGGTCCGATGATGGTTTTTGAGCACACTCGTGGTGCAGTGGTTTTTGAGAATGACGTATGGGTTCTCTGTTTCCCAAATTCGACAGTTTTGTTTATTGGCTGCGCCAGAGAGTTTAAAATGAGCTTTCGGTGTGTATTGACTCTTAGCTGAAATCATGGAGACTATACAAGGAGCCTTAACTACGGCCGTGTTCCGTAATATCACCCAGCATACTGTCCAGTGAGAAAGGGTAAATTCAAGCGTTTACGCTGTGATTAACAGCAGCATACATGAAAGTATTACAACTTGAAACTGTTTCAGATTTCAATCTCTTGCATGCTGTGATTACCAATACGTCACACCGATTCACGCAAGTAAAATATGGCTTCAGTTAATGACGTCAATTGCACTGGCCTGTATACTGGGTTATATTTCGGAACACAGCCTACATGTTGTCAATTTTCGTGTGATTAATTACGGCGCTGCAGTGAAATGTATTCCAAAAAAACATGGCCGATTGTATTCATCCGGTTCATGGTCAAGTTGGTTAATTACTAAGATATTTTATGTTTACGCCTAATTTGAAAAACCATCTTCTAAATTCGATTTATATCAATGCGACTCGGCATATTTAATCAATTTTTGGATTTTCTAATGAATTTTTATTAATTTCCAATGAATTTTTTTTGCATTGCCCCACTTCGACTAACTTAATTTTGAAAGAATCGTCGAAATAGGTCAAATTCAGCTAACTTCATGTGGGGTACGTCGAACAAAGATTACATCTGTGGCCAAAAATTAACTAGTATTTAGTTTCTTCTGCCCTTCCATTTCCTATCATTTTCCCCATAAGAGTTTATGCTCCTTGCATAGTCTCCAGGCTTAAATGATACTGAATGACGTTTCAGAATCGTGTACATTTGTCGTAATCGGCTAAAAAATGTCAGAGTTATTCAATGTTGAATTACCGAAGGTCTAGATAGCGTACCCGTATAAACCAAGATATGAACTATAATGTCAAAATCAATTTTCAAGAATATTTATTAAAAAAAATTCACTTAAAATACAGGCACAGGGACCTCCCCTCCCCTTGCGCACTTTTACATACGTTTTAAATATTTTTGCTCCCATATACTTTGTACCGCGCAGTCAGCGAAAAAATTAGAGGGAACATTGGAGGCAACCCTACACCTAACCTAAGCTCTAGTTTCTGACTAGAAATTTTTTGCTGAGCATGATCAGGACCCGATCAGGCATGCCAGGTCACGACCGTGTAAGCCATGTAATGCATATGTTGCATAAGGACCTGATCAAGAATGCCTGATCAGGAGCTGATCAGGAATGCCTGACCAGGACCTGATCAGGAATGCCAGGTTTACCTGACCAGGTCCTGACCAGGATTACTTGATTTGGAATCAATTAGGCTCTTTTAATCTGAAATTATGGGGTTAAAAGCAGATAATTTAAAAAAAATTAATATATTAATATAATATGAGTTTATTTGTTTTTTTATGACTTTGGATGGGATGTTATGGCGGCTTGAAGGCTTCGGGAAAAGTCTTCAATAGTAATAATAAGAACTATATTTCATTTATGGGGGATCCGGTGCGCGGATTTAGTCTGGGTTCCAATTCTTGATGGACTTTGCATATAAATTTTGGTGTAAGCATACTTTTAAGGATGCTGATTTTTTTGTTGATTGCCCGCAACGATAGCGCTACGTAAAAAAATTTAACTTTTAACCAAAGTAGCGCCAAAACTACGTCCTATAAGAAAAAGTATTATTACATTTTTGATGGAGAATACCGCGAGCTTTAATTTTGGTCCTAACCACCTGCCTCGAAAAACTCAAGGTTTCAGCGCAAAAAACTGAAATTTCCTACTTTTCCTAAATTTTCGCTGTTTTCTCCATCTAAAGGTGCACGATGTCGACGCACTCTTTGCCGATTAAGTTGTACGCCATTTTCGGCCTTGTCCACTAATTAAAAAACACCAATGTTTTCCACAAACTGTATTAAACACCCAATTTTTTCACAGATCTTATTAAAAAAACACAAAATCCAATGTTTTACACAAATTGTTCACACCTTTTCAGAACAAGGAAAACTCGTGATTGTCACTTCTCATTTTTAACAAACAAATGGAATTTACGTCTTCTTCTTTCTTGGTTTACAAAAGTTCCTTTTCCATTTTCGACTAGAATTTATTTTTCGTAAGATGAGGATATCCTGATCAGGACCCGACTAGGTCACGACTAGGAAAACCTGGTGTGGCATGCCTTACTACAGCCTGATCAGGACCCGATATTGTTAAGGGTTTTCCTCAGCTAAATTCTAGTCGGGTTCTGGACCCCAAAACTCAGAAGTCCATTTCTTCTTTGTCAGGTGGTCAACTTTCTCGTTTCCATAGATACTGTGTGTCCTCCTACTCAGCCTAGCGCAACATTATTTTGTGCCTCGAGTGTGCTTTCGACACACTCCAATGCATTGAAGGTTCTTCGATATCTCTCGGTCATCCTCATTCTCGGAATCCATTTCATAGCTTCCTTTGACGTGATCCAGGGTCTTCATGTACTGCACAGCACTTCGTTTCATCCAACTTTCCTGATGGTGGAATTATAGGTTCACTTGGAGTACTCTTATACATTAATTTCGTGCAATTAGAAATTAACTAATGCATTCCTGCATATAGGATCCTGATGGTCCTCAAAGTTTACGTTTTTGTTTCGGAAACACAGGTCCCAGTCAGTGGGTTGGAAAAAACGAATAAGCCCTAGACCATTTGAGTAGTTCAGCCAATTTACATTGTTAATATTGGAATCACCATCAACAATGACTTCACATTCGGGATTGGAAGATAAAAGATCTGTTCGAAAATACCATAAAAAGCTGAGAAAGGGGCTCGTAACATACTATATGTTAGGGCGTCTGTGCAGCTGGTAGAAAATATGTCGTAGTTGCGGATGGTGCTTCAAGCCGAAGGTGGCTAAAATCGGAAGATATATTAGCCGTGTTCCTTTTCTACTTTTAAGTACTCCGGAGCAAAAAATTAAAGGAACGCAAAATTTGTCGATTTGAGTAAAACCTATGAATTCGCTGTAAGAGCAGGAGTAGTTCCAAGTAAATACGGGTAAAAAAGAGCAGAAAAGGAACACGGCTATTATCACATATTTCATGGTAAGCCACATCTTCATCAGGTTATGCACTTAGGTGTACCCTGACAACTGATGTGTTTAAACCATCAAGACTCAATAAAAATTGTCGAAGTCCGAGCGTTATTCCTCTTGAAGGTTCCATTTTTCGGTTTTTCGCTTATATCTCGGAAACTATGAGTCCTAGTGACATGGGTATGACCACAAAATGAAAGCTGATGAAATTTGCTACAAGTTTTACTCAGTAAAGTTTTTCGATATCTTGTATAGTTTTCGAGATATCTGTGCTGTTGCAATATATATTTCGGCCAATACGAAAAATGGGACCTTCAACCCCCCCCCTCCCCGCGGCTCAAGGGCTACGGGCGGTGACTTTTGATATGTTCACCTCCTAACTAGTCCAAACAAAGTTACGAAGTCAAAAATTGTGTTCCAAAGGGTCGTTCATAAATTACGTGAGGCGTTTTTGGCGATTTTCGACCCCCCTCCCCCTTGGTGAGATGCCGTGAGATTTGGCTCGACCCCTCCCCCCGTAAATCTCACGTGAGATTTTTAAAATTTAAAATCTATCTTGGCCTCTAGTATGTCAGAGCAGATGGTCGACGATTCAAAATTCGAATTATGTAAGATGCTTAGATAACTGATTATGTCGCCTGGTGTAAATGTCTGCTTTTTGTAGTGACAATGCACCACAGATAGCACGTGTTCTGACTGACGTGAAAAAAGCCAATTCTTAATATAATCTCGATGATTGCAGTAGGATTAGGTATATTATGCGCTTGAGATACTTATGAGGGCATTGGGTTCCAGGTTTTTCAATTGGGCTTCTGGGCGTTTTTGTTTTGTTCCAGCTTAGGCCACCACACTAGTTCAGCGTAGGGTCGCAATCTGTCTAAAAATGATCGTATCAATGCATATGTTCAGGCGTTCATTAACCCAGGTAAATAATTGACATACATTCGCGTTATGAAGCAATTAATAAAATCAGCAGAATTGCTCAACGCGAATGCCCGGTCAACAATTGCATCAAGTGTGAATGAACGACCTAAATATTACAACAGGCAACGACCAGATAACCCACCCGGAACAACCATCGACGACCAGGAGGTGTCGAGTGACAAAAATCTGAGGACGGCGGTCACTCGAAAAAGAAGTTGCGTTGCGTCGTGTGATTAAAACCGTGCCCCGTATTTACCATTAATTGTAATTTTTTTTTTTATGTGGAAGACTAGAGCTCAGGGAAAGCCCTTTGTACTGTCGAGAATCTATTTTCTTCGTATAGAGTGCAATGTCGAACAGCAAGCTCTAGTCGATAGATAGTGAAGGGGAAGAGAGAAGTAGGAAGGAACTGTCACAACCACCTAACCCCAACCATTTGTATCGCGACTCTGGCATCGGGGCAATGAGAAACAACTCGCTGGAGTGTTATGCCTCCTGAAACAAGTTGAATCCTGTAGTATATAGAAAATAAGAAATGAATACAAGTATGCACTGGTAACACTGCATGCTTTAACCTTGCATTCTAGAGTACAACTAGGATTAGAAATAAGCAGTTGCAATTGTACACCGTAGCAATAAAGATGTTGAACAATAACCAAAGCGGAGTTTGATTAAAATAACACATGGCGCAGTCGAAATGAAAAGAACTGAGAAAAAAGTGATAAGTTGTGATCCCGTGTATTTAAAATTGAAATTAAATTGAAAATTGAAAATAATAAAAAAGTTAAAGACTCGTGGTTAGTGTTAAATGGGAAGAGCTTCCAAGGCTGAGGATCATTTACCTAAGGTAAAGAAACCACGTGGAAGACCCCCAAAGACAGTCAAATATATAACGACTTACGTAAAAAGTGCGATGGAGTATATCCGAAAAGTGGATAAATTAAATTTGGAAGGTACTAACCTATCCGAAAATTGGAGAACCTTTTGGCAAAACTTCGAGATATTCTGCACGGCAGCAGAACTTGATAAAAAAGCAGAAGCAGTGAAAATAGCGGTTTTTCTTAATGCTATTGGGCCAGAAGGGGTTGAAGTATTTAATTCGTTCAACCTGACCAGCGAACAAAGGAAAAACTACAAGGAAGTAGTAAAATCGTTCGAGGATTTCTGTAAACCAAAAAGAAATGAAACTTATGAAAGTTTCTTGTTCAACAAACGGAATCAGGAAGAAGGAGAACCTTTCGACAGTTTTTTAATGGACCTGAAGAAAATTATCAGGAATTGTGGATACGGTGAACAGGAACACCGCATGCTGCGGGATCGCATCGTCATGGGGACAGCAGACAAACATCTACAAAAGAAATTACTGGAAACAACGGAATTAACTCTGGAGAAAGCAATTGAAATAGCACGCGCGGCGGAGGTGACTAAATTACAAACAGAACATCTGCGAGGAAGTGGATCATCAGTAAACATGGTAACTAACGTTCCAAATAAGAAAAAAGATGTATCATATACTAATAGAAAAAATGAAATTAATTTTAGGTTACAAAAAAATGATGTCAATAGGAATAATAATAACTATAGCTCTAGGGAGAAGTTAAAAAATTGTAAATACTGTGGGCAAACTCATGAGAAAAAGAAATGTCCAGCATACAACCAAACTTGCAACAGATGTTACGGTAAGAACCACTTCGCTGTCGTATGCAAATCGAAGCAGTCAAAACAGGTGCGTGAATTAAAATTAAATACAAATTATAAAAGTAGTGACGATGAAATGTTTGTAAATGAGATAACGGATAGCATGTTAAAGAAAAAAAAATCGTGGTATGAAATAATAAAAATAAATAAAAAATTGGTCAAAGTTAAACTTGATTCGGGCGCGGAAGTGAATGTATTGCCTTTTGAAATTTATAGAACAATGAAGCCATTGCAATTAAAGAATTCGGGAGTAAATTTACTAGGTTATGGGGAGAAGGAGTTAAAAGTTGCAGGCTGTGCAAAGTTTGAATGCACTGTGAGAAATACGTCAAAAGTAGTTGAATTTATTGTTACAAAAGAGAGGGCGGAACCAATTTTAGGGTTAGAATCGTGTGAAGACTTCAATTTAATTAAACGAGTTAACATCGTGAACACGTTCATGACAAAAGAAGCGGTATTGCGTGATTATACGGATGTATTTGGAGGACTAGGAAAATTCGAAGATAATCTTAATTTACAAATTAATGAGAACGCTACCCCTGTTGTACGCGCTTCTAGACGTATCCCACTAACATTAAAAAAAGCCGTTGGGGAAGAGTTAGAAAAACTGGTGAATAGAGGAATAATCGAGAAATGTAATGAGCCAGTTGAATGGGTCTCGAATTTAGTGATAGTCGAAAAACCGAACAAAAAACTCCGACTTTGTATAGATCCGAGGGAATTAAATAAAGCGTTAAAACCATTGAAATACCCCCTGCCTACATTTGAGGAAATTACGCAGCAACTAGCTGATAAACTAATATTTACAGTACTTGATCTGAAGGACGGGTACTGGCAAGTGGCACTTGATAAGAAATCGAGTGAACTGTGCACTTTTAGCACACCTTTTGGATGCTATAGCTTTAAGCGCCTACCGTTTGGGATAAAGACAGCACCGGAAATTTTCCAAATGTACAATGAAAGAAATTTCAAAGACATTGCGGGTGTAATAATTTATTTGGATGATATTTTAATTGCGGCAAAAACAGAAAGCGAGCATGATGCCATATTAAAACAAGTGATGGACAGGGCTAGAAGTCTAGGAATTCGTTTTAATAAGGAAAAATTACAATATAAGGTACCAGAAGTGAAATATCTTGGTCACATAATCTCGCAAAATGGTATTAGGCATGACCCAGAAAGGATAAAGGGTATTGAGAAAATGAAACAACCAAAGGACAAAAAAGATCTCCAAAAGCTCTTGGGAATGATCAACTACGTGCGCGCATACATTCCCAATTTAGCCCATACATCGCAGCCTTTGCGGGAACTATTAAAGAAATATACGCATTTTAAATGGGAGACAGTCCATGATAATTGTCTGAACAAAATAAAAAAGCTAATAATAGAGGCTCCGTCCTTAAAAATTTTTGAACCAAATAAACCGATAATTATCCAATGCGACGCATCAAAATTCGGGTTGGGAGCGTGCCTCATGCAGGAAAACAGGCCAATTTTCTTTGCATCAAGAAGTTTATCAGAGCCTGAAATTAGATATTCGCAAATTGAAAAAGAATTACTAGCCATAGTGTTTGCATGCAAAAAATTTCATTTATTCATCTATGGAAAGGAAATAAAGGTAATTACGGATCATAAGCCGCTGATAGGGCTATATAAAAAAGAAATTGCAACCATACCAAGCCCACGCTTACAAAGAATGCTGGTAAGATTATTTAAATATCAGCTTACGTTAAAACATGAGCCTGGAAAATCATTGTTGAAAGCTGACTTGCTATCAAGATATTATGATGAAGAGGAGTGCACCCCTGAAATAGAAGACATTGATTGTGTAGTGCATTCTCTAAACATTAGTAATGAAAGAATGGAATCTTTCAAAAGGGCAACCGATAGTGATGAAGTCTTGAAGAAATTAAAAGAGACGATACAAGAAGGATGGCCGAATACGAAAGCAAAACTTTCTGAAGAACTTAAATTCTATTGGAAATTGAAAGATAATTTAACTTTAGATAAAGGAGTAGTATTTTTAAACGAAAGAGTAAAGGCCGGAGCACAATGAACGCAAGGGAACGGAACTGAACGGAGGCAACTGTCAAACGAGATTATTTTGTATGCACTTCAATACAAACGCGCACAATGATCGGAGACAGTCGGAAGCAAACGTAATAAGTTTGTTAAAATCTGAAATTGACGGACTCAAACGGATCCACATAACCTCAATTTCTATTTTTTTTAGTGTACAGCAAACAAGTGTTAAAGAGAGTCGATTCTTAATATTGAATATTCATTAAAACAAATGGAAAGTTTCGAAGAGAAATTAATTGCGGCAGTGAAATCATATGAAGTGCTGTATGATAAGAGGAAAGCGGGTTACAAAAATACCAAAGTCAAGGCGGAAATTTGGAATAATATTGCAACCGCACTAGACAGTACCGGTTAGTGAAATGTATTTTTTTAATTAAATTCCCCAATAAAGTCATTTTATTTAAGATGAAATATGCATAAAAAGGTGGAGAAGTTTGCGCGATAGGTTTCTAAGAGAAACCAAAAAGTTGTCCGCCCCGTCCGGCAGCGCATTTAACGATCACGTTGTATGGGACCTTTATGAATCGCTGACATTTTTAAGAGACCATCTTATGCCCAGAAAGTACGAAATGCATTTTTCTTTGAATGAATTTTAACTCGAATTTTTTATAGAACACAAGGTACTCATAGGCCGCTGGAAGAAGACACCGAATCCACATGTTTAGAATTTAAGGATGCTGACTCAATTATATTTTCCCCGGTTAGCACTTCATCACAGAGTAATACCTTCTCAGCTTCCAAACCGAAAAAAAAAGATACTGGTGAAAGTACGGATAATCTCACTGCGGTGTTTCAAAGCGCAGTGGAGGCATTTAAAAATGCATGTGCCCCTGAAGATGAAAGTACGATGAAGATATTTATGAGGTCAATGGCTTGTAAATTAGAAAGCTTACCGGTCCATATCCAAAACAACGCCATTTTAAATATTTCAGAATATGTTATTAAATTAGAGAATTACCATTTAGGGCTTACAAATGAAATGCCAGATTTACATTAAGTGTTTTTGTTTTATTCTTAATTTAAAATTAGGGATGTGTACATATTTTTGTTTTTATTGGAAATAAATAATTTCAAAAGACTAACCAATGGAGTCTTGAAATGACACGCTACCTTCATTCAAAAAATAGTCTGCCAAGGTTGCTCGTAACTTGAAAGCGCTAATAGATGCATTAGAAGATCGTAAATGCAAAGGTTTGAGTACAGATTTGCCGTTTTCTACTTCTTTCCTCCATTCACCAGGCCTTAAAATTTTGTTCTCATCTTCCCAATCAACAAACGTAGGTCGTAATCTCTTGCTATGTTTATGTAGTCATTTTCCTTCGGTTCCGTTAAGTAAATTGGTGCCAAGATGTCCCAAATCGCATCACAGGTTTCTAAAATTATCTTGCGAACAGTAGATTTCCCCACTTGGAATGACCAAGCCAAAAATTGGTGGGAAGTACCTTGGGATAAAAAACTGGAATTCAAAAGTTTTCAAATGAGTGTTCTATATAATGTAGCATTATTTACCTTAAGGTTATTGCTAACCGACATTCAGCTCCTATTGGTTTTCGAATCGAGGTTTTCGTAAGCCGCTCTGATAACATGCTTAGCAGTAGTTCATACACCGGTTTCTTCATTCTTGTATGAATAAAAAACTGCTCTGGATCAGTTTCCTGCATGTTTTTAAATACCACATTATAGTACCCCGTGATATCTCTATTCCTGTTAATTTTCCTAACCCACCACCTTCTTTTGTTGCGTTTCTTGTTCCTTTTACGTTGTAGCAAAATACGATACATTTCACATAAGCAATTCAACATTAAAAAGAGCTTCTTTATTTTCTCTATACTTATCGCCATTTTTGTACACTTTTGATATAAAACTTTGCTGTCATTTAAATCGACTGTCCGTTCATTGTGCGCGCATAACGTTCGTGTCCGTTTTATAGCGTTATTTTGACATTTCACAACTTTCCGTTCCGTTCCGTTGCGTTCATTGTGCTCCGGCCTTAATAATACCTACGGCCCTCCGAAAGGAAATGTTAGCGATAGTTCATAAATCCCACCAAGGGATTGAAAAAACTAAAAGCAGGGCCAGAGCATTATTTTACTGGCCAGGGATTAATGAAGAAATAGAGAAGTGTGTAGCGAAATGTGAGATTTGCCAGAAATTTAGAAATAACAATATTAAAGAGCCTTATATGTCACATGAAGTTCCAGAGATACCATTTAACAAAATTAGCATGGATATATTTGAATTAAGTAAACAAAACTACCTAATAGTTACTGATTACTTATCAAAGTATTTAGAGATAATACCACTGAAAAGTAAAACAGCGAGAGAAATAATAACGAAATTAAAAACATTGTTCTCAGTATACGGAATACCCAAGACAATTGTTGCTGATAACAATCCCTTTGGTTCATTCGAGTTCAGAAATTTCGGAAGAACATTTGATATAGATTATGTAACCTCTAGTCCCCGATACCCACAGTCAAATGGGTTGGCTGAGCGATCAGTACAGACAGCTAAGCGATTAATTGCAAAAAGTAAGGAATCTAAAGAAGAACTATGGCTTACCTTACTCGAATATCGAAACACCCCCTTAAAAAATACCAATAAATCCCCAGCTGAAATACTTATGGGCCGAAGACAAAGAACTTTACTACCAGGAAAAGAAGAACTTTTTAAAAACCGAATAGCAACAGAAGCTAGGAAAGTAGTAGATAGAAATAACAAAAGAAATGAATTTTATTATAATAAAGGTTGCAGGAAAGGGTGCAAGTTTTCTAAAAATGAAAATGTATGGCTAAAAGAGAGTTCAACCTGGAAAAAGGGGAAGATAAAGGCAATACATGACAGTCCTCGTTCGTATTGGGTAGAAAAACACGACGGAGCACTACTTCGAAGAAACTCGATTTACGTACGACACCGGGACATATAAACAATAACCGTATAAATTGTAAAATAAATATAACTTAACGTTGCCTACAGCATGCTGGACAATTCTTGAAATCATAGTTGAATTAATAGAGATAATAGAATAGACATAAAAGTATTTATAAGGTATCCTAAGGTAGACTAGTAACAATTGAAGTAACGAATGTACAAATGAATTATTAGAAACTAGAATAACATTGTAGAAATTGAAATTTGAAATATATAGTAGTCACACTACCATTGTTTACTATAGTAAAGTAAAGAGGGAGATGTAGTATATAGAAAATAAGAAATGAATACAAGTATGCACTGGTAACACTGCATGCTTTAACCTTGCATTCTAGAGTACAACTAGGATTAGAAATAAGCAGTTGCAATTGTACACCGTAGCAATAAAGATGTTGAACAATAACCAAAGCGGAGTTTGATTAAAATAACACAAATCCCATCAACCAACCGATGACATGCGCTTGGTGGAGCGATCAAAAAAAACTTAATTTTGGTGTAAAAATTAGACTATTCCGTGTATATACAAATTTATGAATTTGTGTCTTTTTGTCGCTGCTAAATACAATTTTTAATTATTCCTGGTAATTTGTGTTCTTGTTTTCATTTCCATCCCGTGTTTTCCTTTTTTGCGTGAATAGCATACGTTACATTCCCAGTTTTTCCCAGGCCATTGTGTAAAATAATAAGAATTTTTCATAACGTAACATAACTCTTCATTCCCAGATATTTAAAATATTTTCATTGCTTCTGTTGGATGTTCCATTTGGATGGTATGTATTTGAAAAAGTGAACAAATACAGTGTAAACGGCAGTGGCTAAATTTGTACACCCAAATTCTTTGAGTCGAAATATAGTAATAGTATCACGTATATTTTCTATGTAATGGATTCATTATTCCTTATTTTCCGGTGTATTATCTATCTATGTGCAATATGTATTGATAAAACCTTTCACCATGTTCATCTGAGACTGCCCCAAGCTTTCCGTGAATGATAAGTGCGTATCCAAAAAGACGATTTTAAAGATTTTCTCATTTACAGATAATGTACTTAAAATTGAAGAAAACAAAAAGATATTAAGAAAAATTGCAAAAATAATTGCAGAAAAATCGAAAATACCCATTTTGAGGGTTAAAACCCCTAAAAGGTGGGGTCGACTTTATAACCCCTTATTAAGAACCCTAAAAGGAAGCTCTCTGCCAATTTTCAGCCTGTACCTAATTGTTTCCGCTATATCGCTTTTTTCGGCTTAATTTACCTGTACTATTAATTTAAC
Organism: Thereva nobilitata; assembly: GCA_963855945.1. Taxonomy (NCBI): domain Eukaryota; kingdom Metazoa; phylum Arthropoda; class Insecta; order Diptera; family Therevidae; genus Thereva; species Thereva nobilitata. The sequence continues at coordinate 116,196,186 of OY979695.1, read as the reverse complement.
CCAGTTTTCTCGCGATTTTACACTGTTTCTTGCGGAAAAAAAATTACGTGATATTTGCCGAGACCCCCTCCCTCCCCCAAGTGAGATTTGGTGAGATTCGGCTCGACCCCCTCCCCCCTAAACGCCTCACGTAATTTATGGATGACCACAAACATTTCCCTCTATACCTTTTCGTTGCCTGGCCTATTCTCACAAATTAAAAATTGCAGTGCTAACTTATGAACAATGGAATACACACAGAAAATATAAAAAAAACTTTTCAAATCAAATTGCAATTTTGTAGAACATTGTATTAACGATTAAAAATTACTAACAGCAAATTGCTTCCAGGTACCTACATTGAGCCAGCACTATCAAAATGCGTTGTGAATCTTTCATTTAAAACGACTATCGTTGCTTCGATATGTTATCCTGCCTGGGGAACGTGGAGCGTCCTACATCGGAATACTATTGGGAATAATTCCCAAGCATGGAATTTATAGTGTAGATAAACAAGAAAACATTTTCAATGGTTATTATAGGAAGAAAATCAGCGCAAAATTGAAATTCTACACTCTAGTAAACAAGAAGAACGATGTTATTTGATGGATTCTCCTCCGCAAAATACGAATTTGTATTCTCCAATAAATAAAAGCCTACCGATTTTAAAAATAGGTGAAAATCATAATTTATTAACTTGGTTAGGAGGAAGTACATAAGAAATGAAATATGTAACGCCCTCCTCCTCTTGCTACAAATAATTCTATAAAAGTCAAATAATAATCATTTTTCGTGGGAATGTAAGCTGTTAACAATGGAGCAGATTTAAAATCAATACATAATGTTTTTAGTCTGTATAAAGGTATGTAACAGCGGCAATTAATTCCTAGAAAATTGCCACTTTGAAGGAAACTTAATTAAAAATCTCGTTGCAGAGTTTTGATGTTATAAACGTATTGATTGCAGAATCTAATAACAAAATTGTTATTTTCGTATTAACTTGAAAAGTTTCAAATGGCAGCACGTGTTTTAAAAGAAGAAATAAAAATTGTGGAATTTGATGTAATATTTACCATTATTCTGAAAAAATGTATCGATTCATAATTTATGCTTTGACATCGGTGGACGTTCTTTTTTTCCTCTTATAGTATTACAGCATTCAACTCCTACAATTCAATTTGATTGCTCCTAAATGCTACCTCTTTCGGTCGACCATTTTTCTTTTACGGCCGTTCTTTTGGATTCATTTTTCGTTCATTCTCATAAAATGGCTAGAACATTCCAGCCTTTGTCTTTGGCATAGCGCACTGTACTTTGAATTTCAATTAATAGTCCATGGAAATGGTACTTTAACATTGCAAAAATGCAGGACAATGTTTTTTTCTTGGGTTGTATAGGGGGGCCGGTGTAAGTTTAAATTTGAGTTTTTGGGCTCGGGGCCCCCCATTTGGCCGCCATCTTGGAAAAGGTGCGCAAATGGTTTTTCCACTATATCACCGTAACAGTACATCTTACAGAAAATTTGTAAGGAGGTTTTTTGTTAAGAATTAAATCATCTACAATTTATTGAATAACCTTTTTTGTCGTAAATTGAATAATTAAGAAGTTATAAGCCTTAGAACACAAAAATTAGTCACAATATTTTCTTTTAAGGGCTATAACTTTTTTTCCTTCAATTATAACAAAAAAAAATTACAAGTTTTTTTTAGAGGGTTTCATAACGAATAATTTTCATTTATTTTTTTTTTTAATTTCATTCACTACGAATGGTTTTACAGCGCCCGAAGGTATCCAAGTGACAGATTTTCTGAATAATTTTTATACGATTTTACCTCCTCCTCTCTCTAGACATTCTCAATAACAGGTAGCAAGCAATAATAATGAATGAGTGACTTTACGTTCTAAGAAATGTCGATGTTTGAGTAATGTAATAAAATTGTTTAGCAATTTATTGGGGTTTTTCATTAGTGTTATGGTATTTACGATGGCTCGCATCGGTGGGATACATTAGGCGATCATTTTGTAAAATAATTGTTCTTCAGGAAAACTTAAGTAGACCCGGTTCCCTAACTCAGCAAGAGACGGCGCTTGAAGCCACACAGTCATTCCTAATATAGTACATGACGACTCCTCTATGGTCGTAAAAATTGTGCACTACCACCACCTGTGCACCTGAAGTTGATCGAAATCAGTATCAGTGACTTGACTTTCGCTAAGTGCGAATATGGCCGGGGCATGGATATAAAGATGACACATCACAGGAAAGAAATTTTCAAGGAGACCCCTGATATATGTATTACAAAAAACAATAGGAAAGTCTTTGTTTTTGTTTCGGGGCCATGCAAAGTCCATGCTCTCATTTGTGTCTGACTCTGCCGGCGATGCATCCATCGAGGCTTACGGTACGGGAACTATCCAATGCAGTGTTATGCCTGCTTAAAGCCCGGTATGCAAGGCACAAGAAATTTCTTTTCCTATCTTAAACCCATGTAAAAAAAAATTGGTATAAAAACTTTTAAGTTAAATGGTTTTATTTTAAATCATAAGCTGTACCGAAAAATAGAAAATAATTAGAACACACACGCGGACCTTCTTGAGATTCTGACGTCTGATAAGATATCGTGCAATAGTAGCAGTGCCGTCCTCTCATGTTGTATGCCAAGGGGCACTTTGTGTCGCTGCGTCAGCGAATAAGTAATATTCTAGAACTTATAACAGACTAAAATAAAAAGATGGGGTGCATAAAAACCTGTATAACGACTAGAACGACTTGTCTAGTAAAATGTGTTTCCAAGTCCACCAAAAAAAATAATTCAAATGTGCGATAAAACATTCATAAACAAAATTTATTGACCTTTATCCTCCTGCACTATTAAGCCCGGTATGCAAGGCTCAAGAAATTGCTTTACCTATCTTAAACCTATGTAAAAAAAAATGGTCAAGAAATGGTTCAGAAATATTTTCTGGAGCGATTTCTGTAAGAGTCAAGAAATTCACACCAGAAATATCGTGTTTTTTAGTGACACGCAGATGTCACTTATGTTAAAATTTTAGTTTTTCCTCCAGAAATAAGTGTCGATTCATTTATTTCCTTAAGAAATTTTAACGGTTCATGAGGTCTTGACGTCTCAGGTGGTTTTTGAAATTGAAAGTAAGTGTCAGCAATGGAAAAAATTACATATTGCTGTTTTTTATTCAGATTTTTTAAATTCTTTTTTAATTCTTTACTAATTAAAACAATTTCATTAATTCCAAGCAATCATAAAACAATTTATCTAATGCCTGCAATGAAAATAAGTAACTGTCAAAATTTCTGAACTGCTGTCACCTTTTCTTAGGGAAATAAATGCAGAAGTTTTCTTGAGCAAAATTCTTGAGCCTTGCATACCGGGCTTTAAGATTGAATTGGAAATGCAGAATGGGCATAGAAGTTTTCACTTTTAACGTGTGGTCCTACGCACACCAGTTTTTTTAATGACACGCAGATGTCGCTTTTGATAAAATTTTAATTTAAAGTGTCGATACATTTATTTCTTGAAGAAATTTTAACGGTTTATGAATACATGACGTGTCAGGTGGTTTTTGAAATTAAAAGGAACTTTCCGCAATGGTAAAAATAACATGCTGTGGGTTTTTATTCATATTTTTTTAATACTTTTTTAATTCTTTAATAATTAATTCCAAACAATCATAAAACAATTTATGTAATGTCTGCAATCAAAATAAGTAATTGTCAAAATTTCTGAACTGACAACTGTTGTCATTTATTCTTCGGAAAATAAATGCAAAAGTTTTCTTGAGCCTAGCATACCGGGGCTTTAACAAGACGATTCCCATCAGCTGACCGATATTGGTTGCAGTGCCGGCGATGTAAAGCTCCGAGTAAGGGAGAAGTGAAAACGGGAAAACTTACATATCGTCCGTCGGTAATGGCGTTAAGTCCCGTGCTGGTAATATTCACTATTTTTAATATATACAGTGGCGAACAGAAGTCAACGTACATCCCCTATTTCAACCCCTTCAAGCCTTTTTTCACAGCACAAAGTAGCCTATGTCCTTTCCATCTAATCTATGTCTGTACCAAATTTCATCAAAATCAACTCAGCGGTTTAGGCGGGAAAGCGTAACAGACAGAGTTACTTTCGCATTTATAACATTATTAGGGATTTTGGAGATTTTGGCCTATTCTGTTTTTGTGGTTGGGTGCGATTAGAAGTGGACTGAGGGCAACACGACCGCACTCATTGCAGGCTCAGTCCAGACTCAAGACAGACATCGCGATTTTGTAATTGTTTTTACTGCGAAAACACAAATCCCAATGTTTTTCTATAATGCTAGGCAATTCTATTTAGAACTGTGTTGGCTATGGCAGAAGATGTGTGTATGGAAAATTTGCCGAGAATGTCCGATGTCCGAATTGCCGAGAATTTAGTAAACATCGACGGAGCACCGTGTTCGATGGGAAGTAATAAAACGTCAAGAACCCTTGTAGGTTGAAACATAATCTGATGTAAATGATTAATGTTCGCAAAATGGTCGACGTCTTCGCCACATTTGACTGATCCGTTTTTTGACATACAATAGTTCAATAATAAGTTGGCGATTTTTACATTCTTCTTATTTTATTTTAATTCTTTTACATCGTATTTTGTAATTTTATTTTTCTAAGAAATATTTAAGTGTGCCTAATTTTTTGGATCAGGGTTGGAATAAAACTAATAATTTGACTACCGATGCGTAGTGTGTCAACATACTCTTTCTTACGCGGCTGAATTAATTATTTATTATTCAAAACCACCGTTTTGACCCTGTCACAGTAGTGTCATCTATCCAGGCAACTGGGACGAATTGTCCCGGGCCCCAGGCCAGAGGGGGCCCCGAGAATAGATTGAAACCCAAAAAGTGAAAACCCCATATCTCTGAGTACTAAGGGGCCCCGAAATTTTCTTGAAAATCAAAAAGTCAAAACCGCCATATCCCTGCGTTCTAATTGTCAAGAAGCACAAATCTAGAGCCTGAAATCCATGGATATGGATTCTTCTACTCATCATATTTAAATAGTAAACACTATTTTCTTTGCTTTAATTTCCACAAAGTCGTCGATGACATCGTCATATTCTATTTCTTTTGCCAGCTCTCGTTCTATTGATAATATCGTGCAATGATTTAAAAGTGACTGACCCATACATGATCTTAGATAATTTTTTATCATTTTGAATTTACTGAAACCGCGTTCACCAGTTGCAACACCAATAGGTATCACAATAAAAAGACGTAAACAAATCCATAATGATTGAGAAAAACCAGATTCAAGACCTTTATCAAAGATTAGATTGGGAGATTTGACTTGCCCTTAAGTAGTCTCTTTACTACCACTGAAGTAGTATAAGCTCGAATTGAATATTAAGAAAATAAAAAAACTTACCCAACTTGAAATGAAGCTGGAACGCTCTTAAAAAGCTTGGGGCGTTCCCCTTCCCATCGCAGTTCTATATCTTTTTTAACATTGCATGATCGCAGTTGGGAACACTCCTTTTACTACTACTTTTTTAGAAGCGTTTTTGAAGCAGTCATAAAAGTAAAAAAAAATTTCTAACCATCCAATTTATGTTATAGCGCCTGTGGATATAAGAAACAACTGCAGTGTCGAAAAGCTTTATATTTTTGTTCACCTTGTGCAATTGCTTTTTCGTCCATCCAAACGCGAGTGTCGACAGCGATTTTACCAAGCGGTCCCCCAACTAAGTACCAACCGCATTCAATATGCTGCTTGACCTACGCTTCGAACGAGAACCGGTCTCTGTTTGCGTTTTCTTCGTTCCATACAATTCCTTAAACGTCCAATCGGAGCATATTAACAGGGCTCCGAATTCATTTCCCTTAGTAGTGCTTCGAATTTTTTCCTCTGGGATAGCTTCTGGATTGATTCTGCCAAAAGAAAGATGAGTGCTGAGCCCCAGAGCTAAGCACAAGGGCCTGTATACAAAAGACATGTTCCATTCTAGGTTACACTATGTAACTTTTGGTTCACCCGCGAATAAAGCGGGGTTTCCACTTAGCTGGCGTTCGGCGCTGGTTGTGCTGTTGGTAGGTTGTAGTCGGCAGCCATCCGGAATTTGGAAATATCTGATTATTCTCGAGCTGGTTGAGCCACTAGCTGGTAATGTTCGTGGAGCTGGCGGAAGATACAACCAGCGCTGGTAGTCAGCTAAGTGGAAACCCCGCTTTAAAAACCGACTGTTCGGTATCTGTATTTAGTGCCTTGAATGAACTTATTCTTTTACAAGAATGTTTTTTAGTCAAAGATTTTTTGGAATTTCAAAATCCTTAAAGGACCCCAAACATATTTTAGCCCCAGGCCCCCCAAGGTGATGTGGCGGGCCTGCTTCTATCAAATATCGCAGTTTTGTGTAAAATGTGTGAAATCTATGCAACCTAGATGGGAAACACTTTACCGCATTCTTAAGTTACAAGAGCTTCATACAAACAATAGAAATACCATCATCCGGCCGTAAAACACAATTTTTTCTGGGTCTTAACCTGTCAGATTAATCTACCAAAATGAAAAATATCCCAACAATGCCACAAATACCAAAATGGAAAATTATCTTGCGCAAAAATCAGTTTAAATTTCATTTTACGCTCACATTTTATCTACTTAACTAAAACACATTTTGTATACTGTAAATTTGTTTGACTAAAATCTTCTTAAACAAATTCCCACAGACATCATCAAAATTTTCCTCTAAAATCTTCACACGTAGAACAATTTCGAAAATCAGAAATATTCTTTCCCTTTACAAAAAAAACATTCCAAATTGTATACGTACCCAGAATCCCCAAAATGGCTGACAGTTTATTTATTATGCTACCATCTGCAAGTGTAATTTCATTTGAAATTAAGCTCAGCCTAGCACTAAGGAGTATTCCCCTTGCTTAAGTGCCAACCCTCTCCCATGACAAATGTTCTTAATACTTCATTTGCTGAGAGGTGCAAAAGGTTAAATACCCGAAAAGTAGAGAATTCTCCCCAATATAATGTATATGTATAGTACATTCACAGCAGCAACAACAACAACAAAAAAATCTTCGAGCCATTATCTTCCTCAAACGTCTGTTAGATTAGGAAGGAAGAAAAGGGACGAGGGAGTTGGGCCTATGGTTAGGCGACTGTGGGAGGCAGCTATGTTATTTATCATCAATGAGCTTTGTACTCGCCAAAGAGGATGACAAATTTTTCGCCTTTTATCTTCATTTGCTTTTGGTGGGGGGCATCTTTGCTCCTTTCACAGGATGCGAGGATATGCCACGTTTGCAATGAAGTGGAAGTAGAATTGAAACTGTCGTCCTTGATGAAATTTTAAAAGCAGAACGACAAAAAAATGATTGGTACCCAGGCTCGGATTTGAATACTAAGCAGAACATAAATTAGAAATGATACTTACGACCATCTATAAACGTCCATTGGAGTGCATGGGATGGGCAAAAGTAGCAAGGAGCCAATTCGTGATTCCATAAGTGCGTCCAAAATCCCAGAGGACTCGCTCTGTGTGTTTCCCATTGTCATGGCGGACAAATTCTGGCCGAAGATAATTTTTCGATATTTGCATATTAAAATTATGATCGAATAATTTCATTCGATGGTGTTTTTCCTGTTATTTATCGATTATGATTGCAATTTATCGTTTGTCGAACCCAGAAATACAATAATGCCCTACGGGGCGCCCAACTTAGGCGACAGCAGGCGTACGACAACCATAGCAGGATATAAATCGGCGACGGAAGACGGGGGGGGCCCAAAGGCAAAAAGAATCGATTGATGGCGGTGTCTACCTTTTTCGGGTTCCTTTTTTATCGACTATTGGGGCATAATGGGAGGCTCATTTGATTTATTGCTAGGCCCTCAATAGAGGGGTGTTTAAATACAAATTAGGATGCAATCAAAAAAATTTTCTATAAAAGAGAAAATATATGAATAGCACAACTTAAATAATGGAGGATGTTCTCATAATTTTCTATTTGATAAAAAGATGATGAATATGATACTTTTGTATATGTTTTCCTCCAACATACAATTACTGGAAAATAATCTTCAAATTATTATTGAAAAATGTCTTTAAAAAAACGATCTTTTTTTCTGAACTTGATTATGTATACATTTACGGAGCCTAAAAGGGATGCCCCAACTTAGGGAAACCCAAGTCTCACTTGATACTGACGTAGATTGATATCAGGTGTCTGGGTATACCTTATTGTTCAATTTCTGTGGATTAAGAAAGTTCGTGATATTCTTCTGTTTTCTGTATTAGTAATGAAGCCTCCGCTTTAGCTTTCGATAATATTGCAAAGTTTACCAAAAAATTTTTTGTGCTTTTGATTTTACCATTAAAATCATGGCCATTCCATAAAATTTTACCAAAAAAAAGAAAATTCAGAACCCGACCTTCTCCGATTTCCTTCATATTTCGTACATTTGGAGTATTACGTAGGTGCAATATTTCGCCAAAATGTTAGGTAGTTTCATAAATAACGGTACTTAAATATTTCGAAATTTGCTAATACAAGTTCCTTTAAAACATCGTACAAAGTGCAAATATTATCCTAGCGCTGTGATATATACATCAGTTTGAACAAAAACCTTCAGGCTACTAAATAAAAATGCCAAAAAGGGCATACGACGAAAAAAGCATTCAAAGAACATCTTGAGTATCCTTTATCCTTGGGGACCTCAAAAAGCCAACGAGGGATTTTCGCCAAATTTTTATATGTTTTGACTGGCAACACTAAAGATAAGTTACCTGAGTCTCTTGCATTAAACCCGCCTGCGGTGCAACACCTTTAAATTAAAAAAGTTTATGTGTGCACTGTCCGCGGTAGGAAAAAAGTCTAATGAAAACAACAAAAAATCTGGAAAAAATGATTTTGTATACCATACAGAAATTTAGAGTTACCTATAAAAAATATTGAAATATTTCTTCTCGAGCGTTCTCGGATTCGTCAGGGATTAATTGGAACAATTTGTTTCTTTTTAACAACTTTAATTTCAAAACAAAACCTCTTGCACACATGTGTTCCTCCGTCCTCTTCTTGGCGGTTCAGTTAGAACTACCGTACTAAATTGAGATGTAACACTGCGTTATGTAAGTATTCAAGTAGGTGCCTCTGAACATGAAACTTCTCGGTGAATTGGAATCTTAATTTTTTCTTTTCGGTTAGCCGTTACACTGCCTCCTTCTTACTTATTGTTCGTCCCGAATACAGCTTCCTACAGGTCCCATTCTTACCGATCAAACCTTTTTGGATTCGATAGATGACATCGTTTAACCTCGTGATTTTCGTGAAGGAATGTCGGACGAAATCCCGAAATACAAAATCCCGAAACCTAAAATCCCGAAACCCGAAAGACCAGAAAGACAAAATACCGAAAGCCATAATCCAGAAAGGTTAAAACACCGAAAAGACAACCGAAACAACCAACTTACCGAAAAGTAAAAATGCCAAAAAGTCAAAATACCAAAAGGTTGAAATACCAAAAAGAAAGGCCGAAAAAAATGTAAAAGTAGTTTAAAAAATCCCGTTATTCAAGATAAGTGATAAGTTACGTGCAAGTCTAGGTAAATACACAAGAAAAATACACAAGAACTTCAGTGTTTGTTCTATTCTCAAATACATTAACAAGTTGATTCTCCCTATTTTGAGATTTGTTTGATATCGGAAACTCAGCACCAGTAAAAAATCTTTCAATATCGGCTTCTACATACAGAATTTCTTTTTGAAAAATATCATATTTATGCATGCTGATCTGGCAAACGTCCCTGCATAGTGTCATCAGTCTTCGATGCCAACCTTTTACAAGATTTTGTGTGCGTGGCAGTCCAAGTTCAATATTTTCGAAGACAGACCAAAGTTGAGGTTTAAATTGTACTGGACCACGGCTTCCATCTCTTCAGGCGCGGATCTAGAATTTTGTTTTGGGGGGCGTCACGGAATTAAAAGTGGCGGAAAAAATTTGTACTCCTAAAAAACAAAAACAAAATTAACAAAACGAACAAAACTAACCGAATTTTCTGGTGGATTAAAGAGTCTTTTCGATTACAAATTTTTAAAACATCGAAAAAAATTTTTTTACGGATTTTACTAATAGTGGAGTCAGATAAGCATCAAATTTTAGTGAAAAAGGAATTGTTTCCAGTCTCAAATTTTTTTTCAATATGTTAAGGCCCGTCCTCACTACGCGGACTTAGAATCCACGGCCAACCAAAAGCGCGCGGGATAGTGAGAAAAAATCAATTCTTATTTGAAACGGCGTACGCGCTTTTGAAAAGCTCATAGTGTGTGGACGCACAATGTACCTTTTTAAGCACAGCCTTTTGTCCGCGTTGTTGTGCAGCACGACCTTTACCATGGACCAAGTCGTAAAAAAGTCGTAAAAAAGTCATAAAACTCTATATGAAAAAAAAGGCAAAAGCGCGTACGACCCAAGTCCGCGTAGTGTGGTCCCACCATTAGTTACATCGAATACTATACGAAATGGACTTTTTCTCTTGCAACCGCTACGTATATTATGGGCCGTTTTGTAAAAAATCTACCATTTTGGTCGTTCTTTCTAAATTTATCGGTATGTGTAGGTTGAGGCTGTTCATTATGACATTACCTATCAGCGGTTACAAAATGAAATTTTAATCTGAACACATAACCTCAAAGAAAATTTAAAACTGAAGAAAATGCTAAATTTTGGTTTTTTGGTTACAACTTTGGAGGTTTTAAGTAAAAAATCCACCACAAGTCTCAAAAATTAACCTCAAATATGAAAATTGATTGGCCAATAACTTTTGTGCATTGCATCGTATGAGATTCCTTTTTAATTCAAGTGTAGGTTTTTTATGCACTTTATGATGGTGAACAAAGAAAAATGTCTAAACGTGAAAAAAGTGGAAAAAATCGAATCGAAAGTCATGAATTTTTGTATTTTTTCGTCAAATTTCTTCAAAGTTCCACTTTTTTTTGATAAAACTATTTTTGTTTGTATTGACAAAAAAAAATTAGTTTTATCAAAAAAAAAGTGGAATTTTTGAAGAAAATTGACGAAAAATTACACGGTACATTTTTAGCAGATTCACCGTGCGTAGAGACACCGTATTTTTGCCCTTGCAGCACGGTAACGCTCGATTTACATATGGAGACACTGCACCCGACTCCCCCTAATCTATCCTATCTCTCTCTATCCTTCAAGCTAAGCTTACTACTAGACATTGCACTATGACGTGTGCAACATGACATGACGGACTAGTAGTACAAAGGGCCTAATCATGGTTGGCGCTTGAAGTGAGAAATGGCGCGCTTACTGTAAAACGGAATTATAGTTTTCGAAAAAACTGACATTTGTCGGGAAAAACTCCTCAGGCATATCACAGTTGGCGTTTGAAGAGACAAAGCTGCGTTTTTCACGACTATCAAGTGACTAGATTGAATAAATATTTTTTAAATAGATTGAATAAATAATGTAATTTTATAAATTTTTTTATTATCAGAAATGTCTAAAAACTTTCAAGCGACAACAATGATAAGGTTTTGTCGAAAACTGTCATGTCGCTACATTCGCCAATTATGGTACGAAAAATGAGAACGATAAACGGCGCTGTCATTTTTTCAACTCGCCAACCATGATAAAGCCAAAAGGGTGACACCTGAGCTTACACTATCAGATAAAAAAAAAGGGTCGTTTTTTTAATTTGCAAAAAAGTTCGGTCGGTTTTGGTCGTTTGGTTATTTTTTGTTTTTGTTTTTTTAGTTGGGTCAATTTTGTTTTTTAAACAGTGAGTGCTTTTGGGGGGGGGGGTCATGACCCCCCCGCCCCCCCTTAAATCCGCGCCTGCATTTCTTTCTATAGGTCCTCGAAGAATTTTTAATCTTGCATATGTTTCCAAACATTTTGGGAAAGATGGAAGAAGAAGCCTTTGTTGATACCATTTGGAAACTCTTGTGCCGCTGCATTAATGGCTGCTAACTCAAAATCAGTGATGACATTTTTTGATGGCTCAAGGTTTAAGTTCTGTTCAGCTGCAAAATCTGAGATGGCTAACGCTACGTCATAGTTTATTGACCTTGACTTATCGAATGACTACCTACATAGGTAAATAATGTGGTTTCGATAACTACACTCGGGCCGTTTTCGGTATTTCGACCTTTAGGGATTATGTCTTATGGATCAAATGTCATTTTGGTATTTCGTCTTTTCCGTCAAATGGCTTTTTGGTATTTTGTCTTTTCGGTTTTGTGACTTTTGGTATTTTGGCTTTCGGTATTTTGGGTTTCGGTATTTTGTCTTTCGGTATTGTGTCTCAACCCCGTCCGTGGAGGGGTCTTTCCAGTTGCTTTGTAATTTTGGCGATTTACCTTTTATTCGTAGAGAATTTTATAGCTAGACTCGACCGCCTTCCTTAAATCTAGATCCGCTCGCCCTTAGGTCGTAGTGGGTCTTCATCCTTTTGCGCGATTCCAAACTTTAAATCACCTGGCAGCGTAATCTGTTTCCCGAAAATCATCCTTGCAGGCGTCTGACCGGTAGAATTGTGGATAACTGTCCTGTACAGCGTTTTTTTATTGAATTATATAGAGGTAAGGGCCTCGGTAGTCTAGGGAGTAAGGCGCCTGGCTACTATCCCAGAGGTCCCGGGTTCGAATCCCTGAAGAGCCCCACGGTCCTTCGCCTTTCCCACATTCTTTCTTCTTCCCTCCTTACATTCCTCATTCCCCCTGTCATAGCCTTCCGCTAGCATTGCCCCGCTCCACCAAGCGCATGTCATAGGTTGGTTGATGGGATTCAACTCGTTTCAGGAGGCATAACACTCCAGCGAGTTGTTTCTCATTGCCACGATGCCAGAGTCGCGATAGAAATGTTTGGGGTTAGGTGGTTGTGACAGTTCTTTCCTACTTCTCTCTTCCCCTTCACTATCTATCGACTAGAGATGCTGTTTGACATTGCACTCTATACGAAGAAAATAGATTGTCGGCAGTACAAAGGGCTTTCCCTGAGCTCTAGTCTTCCACATAAAAAAAAAAAATATTTATTTGAAAACGTATTTCTACCGCTACCGTTTTTACTGTTTCTATACTGGTTAGGGGAAATTTAAGAAATATCCTACATTTCAGATGTGGCAAACTTCACGAAAATAGAGGAAATGACCAGGATACACTATGGTCGATGTTCTTCCATTTGGAGCTAGAATGTGAAGTTTTTTCGATGTCCCAACTCTTGAAAAACCTACATACAGCTGACCAGGAAATGATACATATTTGGCAAAACTCGTCCCCATATTGGCCTCGAAATCTAACATTTATAAGTTCTGAACATAAATTCGTTATTTGCTACCTTAAAAACCCCTCATACCGATTTCCACATTGGCGCGGCCATTTTGAATTTATAAGTTCTGAACATAATTTCGTTATTTTTTTTTTTTTGAAAACAAAAAATAGTACGTAATAGCGCTTAAAAACACGAAAAAAATGAGTTTTGGACAATTGAAATCGGTCAACAGGTTTTTGGAAAAAAACAGCGAAATAAAACTATTTTTTGACATTTAATTATAGGGACGGTAGTTATCGTAGAAGCTTATTTCAAGGCTTTAATTGTGGCTTCTGTTGATGCCTATCTACAATAATAATTTCATTAAAAAATAATAGTAACTTTTCGCGTAAATCACAAAAATGTTAAAACAGCTGTTTCCGGAAAAACGATTGAACAAGACCCACAATGGTCCTAGAGTTAGCCTTATTTATTCGCAAATAGCTGCTCTACAAACTCATTTCAATGAAATGTATGTGAGGTTTGATTTAATTAAGGTGACCAACCGTGCTCCTTTAGGGAGCTTTATACTCCTTTTTAGTGAACAGAACTCCTTTTGAAACCTGTACTCCAAAAGTACTCCTTTGCATTCTTTTGTACTTATTTGTACTCCTAAAAATATATTAACTATAACGATTATTTCGTATGCGTCTAGTTGTCGATGATAACGTGTGTGCATGACAATGGCCAGTTTTACGCGAATGGGCTACCCCTTTACATCGAAATTATTAAAAAAAATTTCAAAATGCCCAAGAACTTGCCCAAGAACTAAATGCAAGGCAACAGTAACTGGCATTTTTAATTAATATTCCCAGAAAATAGTATTATACCCCGGCTTCACCGACCGAACTGTGCAAGTTCGAGCAAATTGGCGAACTGAACTTTAAAATAACCTCAATCATACAATTTCCACAAATTAAACTGAGGTGTCAGTCCAACTGGACTCGAACTCAAGTTGAACGTAAAATCTCGCTCAAAAGAAAGTAATCAACTGGCCAATTCCAGGGGCTTTTGCATTCTGATTTCTGGCGAAAAAGCAACAACAATTTCAAGCACGAACTGAACATGAACTGAACTTTAGCCAGTGAAGCCACTTATGTATGTGGGTTGAACTGATCATTATAAAACTGAGGCCGGTGAAGCCGGGGCATTCGAAGATTTGGGATCCAAATCATTTGTACCTATTCTATCAAATGTGTGGTTCGACGCGAAATAAAATTATACCTTAATTTTAGTAAGATATTTCGATATTAAAAGTTGCATTCGTCTTAAGATTTTAAATTAGCAGTCGATTTGAAGGAGAAACTTATTAATAATTTTATGAAATTACGTGTTTCGTGTTACATATATTAGAAAATACCGTGAATTCAAAAATTGGCGTTATCGGCAGATTATACGAATTTTGGTGGACGTAACCGAAGAGGTGTTAAAAATGTACACACAAAACTACAAAATCTACTCAAGAGAAATATTTTACGAATTGATTGCACTGCGCACATTTTATCGATTGCAATTAAAACAGCTTTTATTTTCGTGTCAATTGATGTTGAAAATCATAATAACAAACATATATTTATATTGGCTTGCTTTGATTCCAACAATAAAGCGCATTTTACAATATTATACGATCCGCTTCGCTCGTATTTTTTAAGTTTGGAAAAATGTCCCACACTTTTGATAGCGTTCTTTCATAACGTTACTTATGCTCTATTTCGTCCGCAGCCAGACATCGTTTTTTCATAAAACTACCCAAGAAAAAGTGAGCGTGAACAAAAGGTAGGTAGAAATATTTTCGCATTGGCCATATTTCCGATTTCACTCACCTGAATTCTTTTCACTCACTCAAAAGTCGTTCCCTTTGTAATCGGTATTCCCGTTTTCACCTATTTTCAGGTGATGCGATGCAATGCGTTACTTGAATAGCTGTCATAATTTCGTGTTTCTGTATACAAAATTTGATGAGATTTTTCAGTAGTTGTTTGTTCCAAAGCCTACCATATTTTCATATTTCTCCTCCATTCACCCAAAATTCGCCCAAAATTTATAGGTGAATGAAATGAATGACGATGATTAGACTGTTCGTTCCTACGTACGTTCCTCACGAGATTTTAGATGAACAGTAAAGTGGAGATGACGCCCTTCATCATCTCCACTTCCCCGTTCATCTAAAAAGCGCGTGGGGAACGTACGTAGGAAGAACACTGTAATCACCGTCCAATATATGGAAAAGTGAATGTGAGTGAATGCGGGTGAATATCGGGAATACCAATTTCAGTCACTCGCCGGATTTCGACGGGTTAGTGAATTTGGGAATATGGGCATTAAAATTATTGATTGAATGTGCACTATGTTGCCCCGGCATTAATGCTGCTGTAGATAGGGTATTTTCCCTTAGTAATGATTACTGGAGCAGTGAAAACTACCAGTAAGGACACTAGCTGCAACGTAAGTTGTTCTGACGTTTGGGCGCTATTGGAAGAAAATTCAGAATTATCATATTGCATTTATGCGTTCAAAATATGAAAACCACTGCAAAAATCCTTCAATACTCGACATTCGAATGCTGATGACAAGCAGCTGCTGCATTAAATTTGCAGTCAGCTGCGTAACTTGAACGCAGCCTTTAAGTATGATTTTAAGAATTAGAAGTTATATTTAAAATTTTAGAATTACATACTATAATTTTTATAATATTTTAACAATATATAATCGGGTGAAGACTCAGTTTTTTTCACAACCCTAATCGCTATTCTATATCCAACGAAACTCCATTCGTACTCCCTTTGTACCAAAATTAATTGGTCGCCTTAATTTCTGTGGTGCTAAGGCACATATCGGGTTCTGCGTTAGCACCACAGATTTAATACCTTAAAAACTCGTTTAAAAACCACCCTTTTTTCCAGGTGCGATAGTTTTTTGCATGATATCTTTTGTAATCTTACTGTACATTCACAGTGCAAGAATATACATATTTGTTTACAGTGAAGGGTATTTCGACATTTAAAAAATTAATGCCCCATACAAAATGAATTTAAGCACAATTTTGGAAACAAACCCCTAACGTAATAGAAAAAGTTACCAAAAATATCTCAACCCCTAAGGGCACCCGCTGTGTGATTGCCTTGAAACTCGCACAAACGAATATTGGTATCTGCTATGAAATTTGAAAGTTAATCAATATCTTCCTGCCCCAAAATAATTATTTTCAAAACAAAAGCAAGAGAGAAAAAACTAAGCGGAAAAAACTTATCTTCTATGGAAAAATTCAATATTGCGCCATTTCAAGGGAACAGGGCAGAAAAAAAATTAATGTTAGGAAAGGATCTGGCTGTTGTTAACTGCCTTCACCAGATTAGACTGTCAAATGCCTTTCGATCTAATCAATTCAACTGTGAAGATAAAATCAAGAAGAGCACCCTTCACTAATTGAACAAATAAAAAACTCATTTAAATTTAGATCACGATGGAAAAACGGAAATTAGAAATCCAACGAAAATTTTTTAGTCACCACGGGGCAGGGCCACAAGGGGGAAATTAATTTATCGACTTTCCAATTCCCGGGAAACGGAACAGCAATTAAAGTACCCTCCACCTACAGAATTTACTACTTCCAGTTTCAGTTTCAGGTTCGGGCTTTCTCTCTAAGTAAAGGCGGATCCAGGCGTTTAACTTAGCCGGGATTCAAAACTTTCTCTTATTCAGTTCTGTCATGATTACAATGTTTCTCATTTTTTTTGGTTTCTCTCGCTTTTGTCCTTGTTTTTGAGGAGCATAAAAAGGTCCAGGAGCCACCCAAAACATAAGAACATTGTGAGCTATGACTGAGCACTGGAAATCCCTTTTTCATTACGGCTTAATCATAATCCTTGCAAGAAGTGCGATGTATCCGAGGGAAACTTTCTTTTGCCGAACTTGAAAGTGCTGTTTATTACTTTGGTTTTCTTGTAATGCCAAGATGTTTTTGTTTCTCCCTTGCATGCCAGCCGGTCCTGTATTATTCCTGGGTCCGTTCTGTGCGTGTATTACATCGGTATTGTCAGTCTCTATGGGGGGAATCTTAAGTATAAAAGCAAAAGTTTCTTGACTTTCCTTTCTACTCCACCGAAGGAAATTCTCCTCTGCCTATCATTCCGTCAGAGTTGGAAACTGTCCCAGAAATAGATGCAAAGCAGGGGCAAGCAGCAGAGCCCGTGAGTCCTGAATCCTGATTCCCGAATCCCGAATCCACCCCCGGGAAAAAATATTTTCATTTCGAAATAAGCTCCCTAAAGCTGCATAACAAAAAAAAAGAAACTTTTATGGTATTTCTTCGTTTTTCAGTTTAATCGACTTTTCTCCTCATTTTCGGTGGTTTACGCGACTTAGTGATAGCTTTTAATTTCAACTGTTTTATCCTTTCTTAATCCCGTAAGGTTACTTTTCTAAAGAGACCCCAGGAGAACCATGGGATCCACAGAGATTGCCCCGCAGTGTGAAAACGCTGGATACTTTTCCGAGGGCGGTATGGCGGCAGAAATATTTAGTTAAATTTTGGGTCAACTTTATCTTTTTACTTCATGTTAATAAATCAAATCGAGGAGTTATTAAAGTTAATATTTTGTTATTAAAGCAGTTAAGAAGGGGTGAAAATTGTTTTTCCATCTTTATGGAAGGTGCTTTAATTAGTTTAATCTGGGAACGAGAAGGGTAATGTTAAGCTTTAAAAATGGGGAGAAGAACAAACTTTACCAGTTACACAAGAATTATTAAAGAAAATTTTTGATCATCTCGCTTTTCTCTCTGGAAATTTCATTTGACGGGGGGTGGGGATGTTTGTTATATTCACAAGCTCCTTTTTACTTTGAATCCTTAAGGTTAAAATTAAGCCACAAAATGAGAATGTTTCAATGAATTTTTAAGACGAAGAAAAAACGAGAAAATATTTTGGCAGAGAAACCTTATAATGAAGGGACATTTTATATATGTATGTATGTATAAGTAAGCCAGATTATATAGCAGACATATGAAGCTTTGATAAAGAAGATTTATTTCAACTGGAAAAAGACGATTATCGAATTTTAATTATTCTAAATACTGTAAAAATGTATACAGTGGCCGTAGGCGGTCATCGAATTAAACGCAAAAGGAAATTGTAAAAAATTTAATTATATATGGAATGAATAAAAAACGGTGATTTTCAAGAAGTTTGATCTCCAAAACATTTTATTGCATAGAATGCATCTTTTAGGTATAAAAACTTGAAAATCGTCCAGTTCCCAACCGATATCACCTCTAATTTTTTTCGGCGGCGACCGATTTACTTGAAATTTTAACAGTAGATAGGGAATGAATCAAAAATCAAAGTCTACCATATGCCAATGTGCGCTTTTTCATTGGGGATGGCTCCCATCCCAACTCAGGGGTAGAACTATTTTTGGTCAAAATAACCCCGCTAATCGACAGAGAGGCTAATTTAAGCAAAAAATGTGGTACAAACCTTTTTTGTAAAATTAATATTTTTTTAATTATAAGCGTTTGAAAAGTTGCAATTTTCATTAAAAACCCCACGTTTTCGAACAGTTTTTGGTCAATAAGCCCCAAAAAAAGCGTTTTATCAAAATTTTTGTTATGACTAAAACTAAAGCTTATAAAAAAACGAAGAAAATGGTTGTTGAATGAATGCTCTAGGTATAAAACAAAGCGAGTAATGATTGATCGAAGGAGACCTATTTCAAACCAAATACTCAAAACGTTGCATTTAACGTTGAATAACGGAAAATCGATGCATTTTTCGAAGATAACTTATACAACATTTTTTAAAGTGCTTGAAAAGACCTTAAAAATGAACACCGATAAAAGTCGTTTGCATGTAAAGATTAGGTGTACCGTTCAATTTTTTTTTTAAAAAAATGATCAATGAAATTAATACCACTTCCACCCAAATTCAAATTTATCATGTTCCACGTAGGATTCTTTTTATTTTAGAGATATCTTTCGGATCTATATAGTTTGAGCGATTTTCAGGGTGTATTTTTCGAAATGGGTACGATCAAAATGAAAAGTGGATTTTACGAATTTTACAGATTTCTGCGTTTATTTCAAAAAAACTCAAAAACTATTGAAGATACGTAAAAAACTGTTGAGTAAAAAAATTTAGTTTTTTCTTCAACAAAAATTTTGTTTTTTTATGTATTGCTGTAACTTAAAAACTGACGGAGATAGAGCGGATTGAAGTTTGCTTTATAGTGTAAGTACCACCTTTGCTTAGCCCTTTGACCCTTCATGTTTTGAAAATTAAGGGTTTTAATATAATACAATTAACACAGTTTTATAGCCAGTGAAATTACCTACAAAATGGTTTTTGAATGGACACTGCAGCTTGAAATTGTTTTTTTTTTTAATTTTCGGAGCAAATGATTTTCGGAGCTCTTGTGAGCACATTACGGTATTTCACGCATACATACATGCTACATTTGGTATACAGGTTTAATATACATTTTACAACAGTACCTCTAAAATAGAAGATATTCTAGAAGCTGGAAGGTATTGCGCAATACTTTTGTACGCAGCTGCTAAAGATGTGCAATTAAATAAAATGAAAAAAATTGATGATTTGCAATCTTTTTTAGAGCATAGGTGAATCGAGTGGCCTGTACCCCGCCAGTATATATACATCCACGCACACATTCACACAACACTAAAAAATTTACTAAATACTTTCTGAACTTATAACTAAATGTGTGTGTCTCAAAAAGGGTAAATTTTGAAAGGGGTGGTAAGTAGAGCCTAAATCGGAAATTTCATCAAAATCGGTGGCCGCCGAAAAAAAGTAGTGTTAATACAACATTTTTACGGTTGGGGACTGAACTAATAGTCCGTACGCACAGAATGACATAAAAATGCATAATTATGCAAAAAAAGTGAATTTTTTGCTGTTTTTGTGCATTTTTCAAGGGGTTTTCAAAGATATTCATTTAAGATTCATATGGCCTAATATCAGAAATGATATATTTAATAAAAGTCACGTTATTTTTATGATATTGACTATAATGGTGATGGTGTTGAACCTCAATTTTTCAAGCTTAATATACCATATATGATCGATACAGTTACTCACATATTCATTGCTGCTTGACATACTCTGTATTTCCTGGTGTATGGAAGAAAGCTTTTATTGTGTCAATTCCTAAAAAAACCTCTCCTTCCAACATATCTGACTTCAGGCCAATTAGTCCTGTCCTACCTGTCCAAGGTCCTTGAGAGGATTATGTATGATCAGATTCAATTGTTTCTTGATCGACGTAATCTACTGTGTGAATGCCAGTCTGGCTTTCGGCGGTTTCATAGTTGTGAGACTGCACTGCTGAAGGTCGCTACGGATATTCGAGCTAAGTTGGATGATAACGAGACCGCTGTGTTGGTTCTGCTTGATTTCTCAAAAGCGTTTGACACCGTTAATCACAACCTCTTGCTGTATAAACTTGCTGCTCTCTTCCACTTTTCGTCTTCTGCTATGTCTCTCTTTGCCTCATGCCTCTCCAACAGGTCGCAGTGCATCAAGTTCAATGATAAGTACTCGTCCTTTCTTCCTGTGCCATCAGGAGTACCGCAGGGGTCTGTTCTTGGACCCTTGCCGTTCACATTATTCACGAATGATATGTTTTCTGTCATCCGGAATTACTGTTTTCACTTCTTTGCTGATGATACGCAAGTATGTATATACCTCATCTTCATCTGATAAACTAGGTGTATGCATTAAGAGAGTGAAAGATGACTTGCGCACTATCTCAAACTGGGCGTCTAATATAACTATCTTCGACTCAATCCTAAAAAATCCGTGGCCTTATTTATTAGCCGTCACTCAGTTAATACCCATGAGCTAAATGCTATCACGATTGATAATACTCCACTATGTATTGTGAATAAGGCTACGAATTTGGGTATTGTGGTGAACTCGAGGTTGATTTGTTGCGACCACGTCTCGCTGATCCTTAGTGAAGTATATAGTTCGCTTCGTAGGTTATGGTTATTTGGTAAACTCCTACCTCAGCAGGCACGCCTAAGACTGGTAAAGAGCCTCATCATGCCGCATTTTCTGTACGGCATCTAGAGCTACATATATTGCCCTGGATGCCATTTGCAGGCGTCGTCTGAATGTTGCTTTTAATGACTGCATTAGATTCTCTTTTGGCTTACGACGTAATGCCCATGTTTCCACTTACCACAAATTGCTCATCCCCTGCGAGTTCTTGTCCTACCTTGACTTACATGCATTATGCCTACTCTATAAGGTACATTTTAACAGTAATCCCAAGTACTTGGCTAGTTTTATAGTACCGTTACAGTCACGTCGCCTGTTATGCTTCCGTATACCTTCATATAAGAGAAGAATTGGTTGTCGATCCTACTTCTTGCACACAATCAGACCGTGAAAAAATTTGCCTGCCTCCGTGAGGGGAGCCACTTCAGCAGCGGTTTTCAGGAGGAAACTTATTAAGCATTTGTCTGGTGGTTAATTTTAATTCTTTTGAATTTTATACGTGTTTTCGTGAATGGTCAAAATCATATTTAGTCATATTTAGTTTCGTAAAGTTTTTCAATAGTTTTCTTTTTTTTCGTTGTTTCTTTTTTTGTATTTTTCTGTCTTTTTTCTCTCTTTCTTTTTAGTTTTAATTCCTGTATATTGTACTCTAAAAGATTTGTATCTTGTGTACACATTCCTAAATAAATAAATAATAATAAATAATAATAATAAATAATAATATATTATTTTTAATATTACAGTCATTCTTAATAATATTCCCTTCTTTAGCTTTAAAAACTTGAACCATAAACGCGCGGGGATAATCAATATACAAAGGAGAATGCCAAAAATTGTATGGGCTTGTACCCCAGAATGTACAGATGTGAAATCTGTGTCATTAAATAGTTCAGATCTTATATAAACCAATTTAAAAAGTTCCCATTGCTCAGCAGTAACGGACAAAAGTTATGAAGGTTTAAAAAAGTTGATTTTGCACTACGGTTAAGGTCATTTTATGTATGTTATATAGATTTTAATGTGTGTGGGATAGGGATTTTTCACTTCACATTAGTTCCAATAGCTTCATGGCCTACCTATTGTTTGACAGCTGCGTAAATGTGAAATTGTCATTAAATTGAATCGGTCACTTCTCAAAAACACCAATTTAATGACAATTTCACATTTACGCAGCTGTCGCAGCATTGGAACTAATCTACAGTGAAAATTCCCAAAATTCGAAAATTTATTCGATTTTTCAGTTATTCCTTTGGGTTTTTCTTTATTATGATTATTTCTCCTCTCCACTTCTGCTACAAGGCATAATTTTTTTTCAAAATTCTTCATTTTTTTATTTAAATTTATGGCAATAAAGTTTGTTTGTACTCCTTGGGGCAAATTTGGGCATTCTCCTTTATAAATTGCCTGTTTTAATGAGTTTCCTTGAACCCGACGTTTTGAATACACCAAGACCTCGCTTTTCTGTCGTAGATCCGTACCATGAAAAAGGATTTTCTATAGTGAACCATGTAAAAATAAAAGATACGTTCCATAATTTTTTTTCAATATCAAATAAAAAAACTGTATTTAAATGACAAAAATTAAACAAAAAACTTTATTAATTGACATAAAAAAACAAAATAACAATAGCAGTTTAATAAACAAATCGGACTCTGTATACCAGGGTTGGCCAACCCGCAGCCCTTCGCAGGAAATTTTTCGGCCCGCGAGACTCAACAAATATGTTGTACTAGAAGATTCCAACACACCAAAAAGAATGTAGCTAGATCTCTTTAAGGTTGCTATTGAATGAAACAGTTCCAGGAAATCTGCAAATGGAACTACTAATTGATTTATAGTTAGGGTTGCCAAGCGGCCGGTTTTCAGCCGGCTCGGCCGGCAATATTACTCTCGAGCCGGCGGCCGGCCAGAAATTTGAAAAATTCGAAAAAAGCCGGCAATTTCAAATTCTTTCATCAAAAACGTTGAAATATTTATAATTTTTCTTAATACTTGTAAAGTTACTAAAATCTTAAGAAACTATTAAGAAATTCGTACATTTTTAACATGTTATACTCAAAAGCAATTTGAATTTAGCGCGTTATGATGCGCGCGGACCTAGTATCTTTTGTACCGACTATCTATAGATATGTAACTATACGCATCACTAGCAAACGGCAGTCAGTTTTGTGTTGATTCGACGCTGTCAGATTTTGCGGGTGAATAAATTTTATTTAAAAACAGGCATTTTAGTGTGTATGAAAATAATACGTCAAGAGTGCGATCAAAAACTATGTCGGGCAACGAAAAGTCACCGCCTCCGAAAAAACCACGATCTAGAAAGCTAGTGTTGGGTAGGACACGATTATAAAATGAGTTTGTAAGAGGTGCCTCTTATTTCTTTTGAGCCAGTACAATGTCATACTTCAAATGAGGCGAGGTTCTATTGTAATGCCAAAATGACAAAAACAAGCAGATTAAAAAAAAGAAAGAAAATAAATACCAATGAAGTGCATTTTTACAAGCTTAATTCTAATATTCATTAAACTGCCTTAGAGTAAGTAAGAAATCTATGCCTCCACAATGTACAGCCACGGACAACTAATTAGAAACAGTTTCATAAAAATTGCATTTATACATTTTTTATTTTTTATGTAGCAATCCTGTTAGGAATTCATTATGATATTGTTATTGATTTCCTTCAATCATTATATATTTAAAAAAAATTAAGAGGAGGTGGTGGGAATTCTTTAATTTGATTCCTACATAAAAACTGTATAAATGCAATTTTTATGAAACTATTTCTAATTAGTTGTCCGTGGCCATATATTTATATTTTGCAATCCCACCTCGCCTAATTTCAAGTTGGAAATTCTGCTACTGCAAAAAAAGTAAGAAATGTCTCTCCAGCACAAAATTTCACTCCCTCAAAAAATGTAAGAATTGTCTCTTCAGGACAAAACCTCACTCCCTCGAAAAATGTAAGAATTGTCTCTTCAGGACAAAACCTCACTCCCTCAAAAAATGTAAGAAATGTCTCTTCATGACAAAACCTCACTCCCTCAAAAAATGTAAGAAATGTCTCTTCATGACAAAACCTCACTCCCTCAAAAAATGTAAGAAATGTCTCTTCATGACAAAACCTCACTCCCTCGAAAAATGTAAGAATTTTCTCTTCAGGACAAAACCTCATTCCCTCGAAAAATGTAAGAAATGTCTCTTCATGACAAAACCTCACTCCCTCGAAAAATGTAAGAATTGTCTCTTTAGGACAAAACCTCACTCCCTCAAAAAATGTAAGAAATGTCTCTTCATGACAAAACCTCACTCCCTCGAAAAATGTAAGAATTGTCTCTTTAGGACAAAACCTCACTCCCTCGAAAAATGTAAGGAATGTCTCTCCATCCAATTCGTATTTACAATCTCACCACGGCTCAGCTTAAAGTGGATAATTTACTGCCGCAAAAGAATTGAGAAATGTCTCTCCAGTTCATGTTTACAATCTCACCTCGACGCAATTCACATTGGAAATTTTACTGTGGCAAAAGAAGTGAGAAATGTCTCTCCAGTTCGTGTCTACAATCTCACCTCGCCGCAATTCACATTGGAAATTTTACTGTGGCAAAAGAAGGAAGAAATGTCTTTCCGCTAAGTAATTTACAATCACACCTCGCTTCATTTATCTTGATACACGCTCATATACCACTAGGACATTATTTTTGAACCGGGACATTTAAAAAAACTGAGGCCTCAGTACAATTTACATCATGTAAGAGACAAATGTACTGCCTCGTGTAAGTCCGGCTCAACACTACTAGAAACTGAGTTTCCAATAAATCGTGGTTAACTAATTTTCAATTTTCAAGTTGGCTTGTAATTGGAAGATACCAAAGCGAAGCCAAGTGCAGTACATTTTTTTACTGTAAAATACGATGGCTTTAAAACCATTCAAAGATACCACGAAGGCGAGAAACACCAGAAATCTTTAACAGACATGAAAATGTCGAAAAAAGTTGATTTTTTTTGTAAAGTTGACACTGCATTGGAAGATAAAATTACTGGGGTCGAGTTAGCAAAAGTTATACATACTATATATATTTGAGTTCGCCGAGCGATCTTTTCTTGGCTGGGGGGAGGCCGGCAATTCCGTTCCGTCGAGTTGGCAACCCCATTTTTAGTGCAATAATGACTTAAAACTTTTTTTTAGGCCTCACATTTAAAAATTATTTTTTATCAGAAATATGTTACAAAAGAAAAGCTTTGTAATTTGAGATGTTTGGCACAAAAAGTTGTGAGCGCTTTTCCCGAATAAAAATAAGACTCGTCCGTTCTTAGTGCACGGCCACAACGCAGCCTGCCTTGCCTAGCCTAGCACTGCACATAACACCATATAGGTTTAGTGTGCGATGGTCAAGTTCTGTTAATTTTTTATTAATTTTCATGCAACACACAATCATGCATATAGAGTTACCCTTCTAATTCAGAAGGTACACTTCTTAGCTGGGCCAAGAAAAATTTACCAGCTCAGCACAATTAGCACTGAGATAGGCTCAACTAAAGCATGCAACATGTAAATTGAATATGCAATCCCGAAAAGGTCACACCCCGCACATTTTTATATGCGAGGTGTGACCCCCCAGAGATTGCACACTCAATTAAAACAGAAAGAAATGCAATACACAAAGAAGCGTGCAAGAAAAGTCAGTCAAGTCAGATTGAAAAGACTCCTTTTAAGGACGTCTTTACTAATGCTCACGCTAAAAACATCGATATTTCTATTCACATTAATGAACATGCGATTAACAGGCTCGAATCTGCCGTAATTCGTGTTAGAGGAGTTGGTGTGTAAGAGAGGTGGCCCTCTCAAATTGTATCTACTCTCTCTAAACGACGCACGGCGACTCAGAAAACCTGAGTCAACCTTTCCATTAAGGAGCTGATGAACAAATACAACATCGGCAACCTCACGACGCCTGCAAAGAGAGCTTAAGTTGAGTAACTTAAGCCGAGATTCATATGGTGGAAGAGCTATTGGGTCATCCCAAGGAAGATGATTCAGTGCGAATCGAACGAACCTCCTTTGAACTGACTCAATTCTTCCAACGTGCGAAGAGTAGTGAGGAGACCAAACCTGGGACCCATACTCGAGTAATGGTCTGACAAGAGAGATATAAAGGTGTTTAGTAATCAAGGGGTTATTGAGTTCTTTAGACCACCTTTTTATAAAACCCAGGACTAAACTACCTTTGGAAGCAATATAGTTAATGTGGGCAGAAAAATCGAGTTTACTATCAAATCTAATCCCGAGATCTTTTACAAAATTAACACGACGGACACTCTCATTAGAAAAGGTGTAGTTGAAAATTATAGGACTACGACCTCTCCCAAAAGTCATGGTTTCACATTTACTAATATTGAGAACCAGGCTGTTGTTCACACACCAAGAGTAAAAGGTGTCAAGGTCAGCTTGCAAAAGTTTGCAATCCTCGATACTTTTTATGTGACGATACAATTTGATGTCATCAGCGTAAATCAAGATTCTACAGTGTCTTAGCAAGGGAACAATATCATCAATTGATAGAATAAAGAGCAAGGGACCAAGATGACTTCCTTGAGGAACACCGGATGACGCTTCAATGGTTACCGATTTGGATCCACGAAAAAGAACTTGGTAGGTCCTGTCAGCTAAGTAAGACTGGAACCATACTAGAAGGGCTCGCGGAAAGCCTAACATCCTTAATTTGAGAAGTATAATGGAGTGAGAGAGCTTGTCAAATGCCTTACTAAAATCAGTGTAAACACAATCAGTCTGGCAACCGGAAACGAAGCCCTCGACAGTATGAGAAGTGAACTCAAGAAGATTGGTGGTAGTGGAACGCGCTGCAAGAAAGCCATGTTGGTTCGTTGATACCAACCTCCTGCAGATAGGGGCGATTGCAGAATAGATAATCGATTCAAAGAGTTTCGGAATGACAGACAGCTTCGCAACTGGTCTATAATTCGATATTTCATTCTTGCTACCTCTCTTGTGAATAGGGATTATAAACGAATTCTTCCAAAGAGTAGGGAAGTACCCTTTATCAAGGGATTTTTGGAAGAGGGTTTTCAGGGGAGACTGTAGAACCTCTGCACAGGACTTAAGGACAGCAGGAGGAATACCATCGGGGCCAGAGGTGAAGTCGAATGGGAATGGTTCTTGCTAGGTGCGATGTGCTAGGTGCAATGGCTGCGTTGTGGCCGTGCCCTTAGCCTGAAACAGGCACGCACAGCATTAAAACGCCTGCACGGTACCCTAAACAGGTACAGTACGTATGAGTAAAAATCCTACTTTTCCATATGCAGCCCGCTACCAATAAAAGAGATACGGAATAGTTCTTTTCTAGACTAAAGGGAGTAAAAATTGTAGCTCTAAGAAATTGTATAGGACCGAGAAAACGAGCAATTACCTTGGTGACCATTAGCATAATCTCGTTCGATTACGTAGGTCAAGCAGCATTGAACGTGGTTAGTACTTAGTTGGGGGGCCGCTTGGTAAAACGACACTCGCGTTTGGAATGGTCGATTATGAATAAATTCATATCTGTAACAGGGGCCGTGCATACCTCTTTTTGCATAATTGGCAAAAGGCAAAAAATTGAAAATTGAAATTTTTTACTTTTTTCAAAGTCCTAAAATAGACATTTTAAATAAAGAAACGAAGTATTGCGTATGCTCACAAGAAAGTACATAAAAAACCTACAATTTAAAAAAAAATATTTTACCGTACGATGATTTGGCATAAAATGGCGGCAATATTAAATTTTTTCGAAAACTGCCAATTGTTGCCGTAAAAATCGAAAGTTTTTTTTGAAATTTCAACAACGTATTTACAGCATCAAAATACATCTTTTCTCCAATTTTTATCAAAATCCGACTATTTTCCCGTTATTTATTGCATTTTTAGTAAAATAAAACAAAATTTCATACATTTTAGTTTTTTGAGGTTAGGTATTAGGATTCATTTTAAAAGTATTTATACCGAATCAGTTCGATAGTCATTCACGAGAATTTTCCAATTTTTTTATTTTTCGGAGAAATTAAAAATATAGGGTAGCAATGCACTCAAAATGCATCAAAAATGGACATTTATGCAATTTTCTCGTGCAACACAGGACCGATTTCGCGGAAATTTTTTTTTCGCTTTATCTTAACATATGTAAAGAAAAAAAAAACAAAAAATCAAACTTCCGCAAGCCGCGTTAAGGAACTTCGTTCCAATTATAGTTTAACTAGGTATTTTTTGGAGAAAAAGTTAGTTGAAGTTGAAATTTTTGTTAAAAAAAATCAAAATTTTAACCTCAGCAAGGTGGAACCGTCACTTTCACAATTATGGATAGGTGGGAGTATTCTGCGTACATTGGTACCTTATTCATGTAAATAGGTTAAAGGGTTCCAAAAATACAGGATGATATGTAAAACTCTATCAAAACAAAAATTAATAGGGGGCTAAACCCTTACCATTTCCCAACCCCCCCCCCCCCCCCCCAACCCCACTCATACAATTTATTGTTTGTCTGACCAAAACAAGAACAGCCGGCTGCTTCGTAAACTGATGCCGGATTCATCGTTGCGGATGAGTTGTGCCGCACTTATGCGCGCGCATACTTTTTGTATGAGAAATTGAGCATTTCTCAATTTTGGGAAATTTTTGGGATTTTTTTCCTCTCTCGAAAAAAGTTGAACCAACTTCAACTTTTGTGCGGCGGATTTTTTAAATTGTCAAGAAAATCATATGTTTTATGTCAATGAATGCCATTTGATGAAATATTGTTAGTGTCTATAAAAAATTTGTATGGAATATATAAAAAAACTTCAGCTCGAAACCAGATTTTTCAAGATTCTACGAATTTTTTGCTTATTAATTTTTTATGATTTTACCAACTAATCTTTGACAAATGCCAAATTATACAAAATCTGCGGCACAGTTTATCCACAGCAATGAATCGTAGTTCAGCCGATTCTCTTTTTGGGAAATTTGTGCGGCGCGACTCATCCGCAACGATGAATCCGGCATGAGTATGTATCACCCCGGGTCGCGGGATCATAATGATTTTTAAAAGTGGCCCGCGATAACATTTGGTTTGGCCACCCATGCTGTAGGTCCGTTGGAACTCCATACTACGCTTAACCTGAAAGTTTAGTAACGACGCGGTTGGAGCAATAGACAAAATTCAATTGGTTCCCCCTTTAAGGATGAATCAACCGCACTGATAAACGCCACAAAAGTCTCTTCGAACGAAAGTCCTTATCGTTCGGACCCACCTTACGCACCGCACAATTATTATGGTGGGTTCACATGATAGAGACTTCTTTAGAATTTTGTCTTTGAAATACGGACAAATGACGTGAATACGTCTACAATGTTCTAAAAGAGATCATTTTATTTTTTAATTGGTATCAAAAAGGTAGGAAATAAACAATAAAAAACAAATCAAAAAAAACCTTGTTGATCAATTCTGAACCGATTGCTTAGAGAGCTTCAGGATACACTATGTTCAATGTTCTTCCATTTGGGGCTAGGATGGGAAGATTTTCAGATTTTCCAACTCTTGAACAACCTACATACAGCTGACCGGAAAAAGACACTAATTTGGCAAAATTCGTCCGCCATATTGGCCCTGCAAAAGTTGTGATCATAGATTCGTTATTTGCTACCTTAAAAACCCCCACATACCGAGTTTCATTAGAATGTAAATGCAATTGGCAAACTTGTCGGCCATATTGATGCTACCATTTTGATTTTATAAGCTTTGACAATAAATTCGTTATTTGCGGCCTTAAAAACCCCTAGATACCCACTTTCATTGGAGTCGGAACACAATTGACAAAATTCGTCAGCCTTATTGGCCCCGCCCGTATTGAATCTAAAGGTTTTGATCATAAATTCGTTATTTTCTACCTTAAAAACCCCTAGATACAGATTTCAACCATATTTGCGCGGCCATTTTGAATTTCGATAATATGACTTCGAGTGCCACCATGGGAGAATCGGAACACAATTGACAAAATTCGTCCGCCATATTGGCGCGGCCATTTTGAATTTGGAAAATTGGCACAATTGGCAAATTCAACCATATTTGGGCGGCCATTTTGTATTTCGGTCATATTACGGCGACAATTTTAAATTTCATTTTGAAAGTAAGCAATAAAATTGTTTGATTCTTCATCTACGTCATGGTATTTTTTTTCGATATAAACAGTAGTTTTTGAGCTGCAGCTCAAACCTGTATGCCATAATTTCGTTATCCTCGGTTTTTTGTCATGGAGGAAGCAAACTTACAGACGTATTCACGGCAAAAACTCTGAAAGTCCCAGAATGGAAGCAAATTTCATCAGAAAAGCAACAATAAAATGGTGAAATTTATCTTCAAAATAGTACTTATAGTGCACTAGCATGTGGTACCTAACCTTCGCTCGGGTATAAGTTACACGGTGGGGGACGATATAGCGGTAGGGATTTGCGGAACTGGTACAAGTAGCTGGCGAGGGGTTAATTGGGTTTTTAAACTTTTATTTTACTTTATATTAAATTACCGTTGTCATATTGTGATTAAATATGGTTTGAAATGACGTCGCTTTCTTTACTATAGTCGTCACATACTTTCATTCGATACTCATACCGAGTGGGTTGTAAAGATAAAGGCGCCATTTTGGGTCGGCCGCCATTTTTAATTTTGAATGGCGCTACTTAGCTAATTGTATTCTACTTGTCAAACCCTGTCATTTGATACCCATGTCGGGGCTCGGGGAGCACAATTACAAAATTCGGCCGCCATCTTGGAACCGTCATTTTGATTTTTTTACTAAATGGTCAGATTGCATTGTCACGCGGGCAACATATGTGCAAAATTTGAAGTTGATCGGTTATATGGAGGTGGGTCAAAATCAAGTTTCAAGAATTGTTTACCTACTACACAAAATACAGGTGAAGCTAATAAAAAGCGTGTAAAAGCTAAGCTTAGCTTGATATCTGGAAAGGTAAAAGTAAACAATCAAATTCTTTGATCCTTCATCTACGTCATGGTATATTTTTTTTCGATGTAAACCAGGGGTCTCCAAACTACGGCCCGATGGCCACATCCGGCCCGCGGACAGATTTTGTCCGGCCCGCGGAGAGCTAGCATACTTGAAAACTCCTTTTAGAGAACATATTTTTTATAGCAAATTAAATTTAGTTTACTGAAGTATTCTAATTTTATGTTGAATAATTATTAATATGACATCTACATTGATATGGCCATGAGCTAACTACTCATAACATTGTTGTAGGCTTATTGTTATTGTTTTTGTGATAAGTTGGATAAAGAAACACAGAATTGTTATATTATATTATAAACAATAGTTTTTGAGCTGCAACTCGAAACTGTATGCCATAATTTCTTTATAATCGGTTTTTTTCATGGCAGTAAACTTACAGACGTATTCACGTCAATAAGTGACATTTTACCAATTGGGCCTGAATTATAAAAAGCCTAAAAAATAAAATTTGTGTAATTCGCCGCTATAAAAAACAACGCAACTTCGAAAATATCACCCCGCAGAACGAAAATTAGTGGTAATTCAGTAACGACTCAACATCGAAAAAACGCAAAGTGAAACGACGCAAACCGAAGTCTTACCCGGCGATTGCACGAGTCAGTTTGTCAAATCCAATGACTCTGCGTTGATTACGTTCGGCCATATGGCAAGTCAGTTCATTTCGTCGTCGACCAGTGTACATACATGCTTCCTTGACTGCATTAATATTAACACAAATTATTGAAGACATGAAAAGGGAAGAGAAAAGGAAGTCTAGGAAAAGAAAATATTGGGTCAATCCTTTGTTAAATCCCATAAACAACGATTTTCCTCGTACTTTTCAATTAGGTTGATGATTTCCAGATAACTAAATTTTTTTTCCGCCAGTTTTGCCTAAAATAAACGAATTTTGAGATTTTTTAATAATTTTTTCTAAAGACATATGTATCTGTCGCATCCGTACTCCGCCATTTTAAAATAAGAATTTGATATTTCACTGACTAGTCAGCACTGACTCGAAAACTGTCTCGTCAGTGCTGACTTGTCAGTAAAAAAATATAGTTTAAAAAAACTAAAAAATACGCTTTTATTTTAAAATGAACTAAAAAGTAAAAAATAATTTTGAATGTAAAGCTTTTATTGCTCTGGCCAGTATATGGAAACTACCTACCTTTCGAAATGTAAAAAGTCGTGGGCGCTAAGAATACTGGTAAAGAGTCCCACGCTTTTTTACCTTTCGAAAGGTAGGTAGTTTCCATATACTAGCCAGAGCAATAAAAACTTTACATTCAAAATTATTTTTTACTTTTTAGTTCATTTTAAAATAAAAGCTTATTTTTTAGTTTTTTTAAACTATATTTTTTATTTTCTACTTTTTAGTCTATTATATGTCTTCCGCCATTTTGTAATGACAGCCATATTAGATTTGAAATGACGTCAAACAGCTTACTGTACTATACTCGTCATACACTTCCATTTAATACTCATACCGAGGGCCTTATAAAGAAAAAGATAAACCGCCATTTTGTTTTGGCCGAAATTTTGAATTTGGAATGACGCCACACAATTCATAGTATTCTAATTGTCACACCCTTTCATTTGATACCCATACCGAGTGGGTTGTACAGAAAAAGGTAAATTTGGTAAATTTGAAAAAGGTAAATTTGAAAACGGTGAATTTTGAATGACGCCACATAGCTAATTGTATTCTACTTGTCATACCCTTTCATTTGATACCCATGTCGGGGGTCGGGGAGCACAATATCAAAATTCGGCCGCCATCTTGGAACCGCCATCTTGATTTTTTACGAAATGGTCAGAATGCATTGTCACGTGAACTATACCATATGTGAAAAATTTCAAGTTGATCCGTTACATGAAAGTGGTTCAAAATCAAGTTGCAAGATTTGTTTACATAAAACATACAACATACAGCATACAACATACAGGTCAAGCTAATATAAAGCGTATAAAAAGGCGCGTCATTGAGTATTTACACGAGTCAGTGTCAGCGACAGTGTCAGTAGAACTGACCCGTGTAATGGCCGGGTTAGTTCTGTTTAAAGAGTTCATCATCATCATCACTGGCGCTCCCTCTGTGAGCCTTGGCCTCCTTAAGAATTGTCTTCTAACTTTCTCGGTCTTCCGTCTTTCTCTTCAAGTTGGCAATCCCAATTGTGCGTAAGTCTATTTCTACGTCTTCTTTGCATCCCTTCCTAGGTCCTCCTTGTGGCCTTCTTCCCTCTGACTTTTGGAAGAATAGTTTTTTTGAGGCATTTGCATCATCTGCATATGCCATTAGTTGAACAGACTTGTTTAGAATTGTCCCACTGCATGTATGCCTGATTTTGGAGCATAGCGCAAGATATGATGCTGTTTTAAAGCCGATGAAAGAGAGGTTGGTCTCTTTATTGAATTCTTTCGTCTTTTTAATTCCTTGGGGTAATGAAAATATGTTATGGGTACCGGATTTTTGTTTCCTGAATCCGCACTGGTAATTGCCAATTACTCAATTTTAGTGTAGAGAACAGATTATTCCTATGTTCCATTCGTCAGAGAGTTCTTTATGCGTCCAAATGTATTATACCATCTTGTGCATATACAGGGTGTACTACGAAGAGTGACAAAGCGGTCGGCTGTCGGTTATGGATAGACGAACAAAAAATCGTATGCGTGGGGGGGGGAATCGTAAGGGTTTAGCCGCTAGGGGTTTTGAAGTTTTTTTTAGAGTTGTACATATCACCCTGTGTTTTGTAACCCTATGAGCTATTTTCATGAGTAAGGTATCAGTGTACGGACCCGCCTATCTGAAACTGTTTTTCTACCTTATCAACTTCCGAGCAATGAGTCATCAAAGTCAAAATTTTGTTTTCTTTTTCCCTTTTTCTCCATGCCTAGTTAACTAATATTTGTTTTTGCAAAATTGGAAAGCTTTGATAATTTCCTATCAATAATGTCTGCACAATTTTTATCTTACGGCTTTTATTTTTGGAGTTATATACTATTGCCTATAGGTTGAGGTTCTGCATCCGCATTCCTGGTTCTTTTGTTATTATAAAATATGTGTCCATTAAGTCTACTTAATGTTTATCAAGAAGTTTACCGAAATGTTCCACCCATCGATTTAGTAATTGTCCCATCTCGCTTAAAATATTCCCCTGCATGTCTCTGCAAGCTAATGTCTTAGGTTTAAATATTTTTCTAACCTCTCTTATGCCGGGTTTTCATTAGTAGAATTAGCGGTAGAGTAACTGGCGTACTTTTAAGTGGTAGAGTAACTTTACCACGGTGCTATCCCACTCTACTCTACTACAACCAAGTTTTCATTAGGTGAGTTCACAGAATAGTAAGTACTCCCCCAGTATACTCTACTACTAATTCTACTAATGAAAACCCGGCATTATAAAGGGTTTTCATTAGTATAATTAGTGGTAGAGTATAGAATTAGTGGTAGAGTATAACTCTACTGGTTATAGTAGAGTAGAGTGGGATAGCACTGTGGTAAAGTTACTCTACCACTTGCCGTTCCCACCACTGCTTTCCACTCGACTCTACCGCCACTATGCTAATGAAAACAGTGTTGAGATAGTCGAGCATAGAAAAAACCTCGTGTCGTTGAAGTATTTAAAGTGTTTGTGTAAAAATGAAGTGATCTGTGAGACAGAAACGTAAAAATGGTCACTCTACCAAACTAAGTAGAGTAGAGTTAGCTCGGCTTAAAACTACGCCAGTTACTCTAACACTAATTCTACTAATGAAAACCCGCGTTATTTCTTCCTGGCTAAGAAGGGTTTCTAGTTCTTCCACCTTGGGCTTTTCGTATTCTTTTTTCTATCTTTTATGAAGTCTTTTTTCTTTTCTTCGTCTAACTTTGTATTCTTCATCTTTGTTTCGAGTGTTGTCTTTTCAGTTTTCTTTGCGACACGCAAAATTAGTTAGCGAATATCCACATCTCACCTAGTATGCTCGTTCCTAGCCTATCAACTGATGCTGTCTTTAATAGTCATAGTCTCCCGTCAATTAGCAAAAGAAAACTTAGGTTCTTATTAGTAACATAAATCCCACGGTCTAGACTACACCTTATAAACGGAAGTTTTCAGTAGATTTCGGTATTTATTAAATTAAAATATAAGTTATATGTAATATGTTTTGGTTATTCGTAAATTTATACTATTGTATACGGACTGTTTTACTGATCTGTATTTTAGTTGAAGTGCGCCTAGTATGGCTAAATAAATAAATAAATAAACATTGCGTGCCATTGGTAATTTTTTATTATATTTTCTCTATTACAACGTGGTATTTTTCCGAAAACTTTGTGTTTTATTCGAAATAAAATACCCAAGTATCATTTTTACTCACAACAAAACGGATTATATTTCTATATAGATTGTCGACAGTACAAAGGGCTTTCCCTGAGCTCTAGTCTTCCACATAAAAAATATATAGGTAAAACCATGGATTTTCCACCTAATTATTGATTTTTCCCTTACACAACTAATTCTTCTAACCTTAGTCTCTTACAAAATTGCTAGGCTTACTTTTAATCCAAAGTCTATAGTGTATCCAATTGCATAGCATCGATCCCTAAGGAAAATTTTGAAAATATTTGTGGGAACACTAAGAACATTACAGTCATGATAAACACATGTATCTTTAGTATTCCCTAAGGAATTGAAAAGTGGGTACAAGGAAGAAACTAATGTTGGTATAGTAGAGCATGTTTGAATAACATCTACTACAAATCCACCCTATGTTTTTGTGCAATTGAATACTGTTAACATTTAATTATTAGAATGTCCACAAAATATATTTACTTTAATTGAAATAAAAAAAAATAATGTCTGCACAGAATGAAAATGTTTCTTTCTTTTAATTTCAGATTGACCATACTTTTTGCCTAAATGTTCAAAACAACAAATGTGCACAAACACTTTAGCAAATAGGTGAAAACAAACACAACAACAAATCCAAAATAATCTACAAAAATAGCGAAAAGGATATGCTCAACCAGGAGTATCCCAATGTGATTTGCATTATGTACAGGACCATTCTAGTCATATTTATAGTATTTTTATCATCTGAACACGGTAATGCCAGCTATCAGGTAGGAGAACAGGAGCCCCAGGAACATGAGCAATTATCAAATGATAAAATGGATATGATGCAAATACCAAAGGATCAGATACCTCTAGTACGATTGCCATCGAATACGCTTCTAAAATATACAGCCTACAAGGATGTATCGATACTGCACTTTCGTATTCCAATTGATACACGTACTGCACTTTTTACATTTAAGGCTTATGAAGAGTCCAAGAGTGCCTTTCGTGAGTATATTTCTTCTTGGTTATTTAAGTTGCTATAAAAAAATTGTTTTTTACTATCCATATTGTGCTTTAGGATTTTTGGCTTGCTTATATATATTTTTCGGAATTTGATCCTTAATCCTTACGAGATTATTGCCTACTAGTGGCGTGTGTGAGTCGGAAAAAACTCCGAAAATGGTAACTACTTTGAGCCGGAACAAGACTACATCTCCGCCCGTTTTCGAGGATGCTGAACACGATGGCGTTGTTAGAATTTCTATTTTCGGTTGCGCAACCCCTCATAACGGTCAAAAACCAACCCCCCCCCCAGGGGTTAAATGCGCTTTACACGGTTTCCTTGTAAAAAACACTTTCCCCCGTGTTCGACGGTGCTAAGCACGGTGGTGGTGTTGGATATCGGTTTCGAGCCCCCCCGACCACCCCCCAACACCTCCACCGGCCAATACTCTCATCCAAAATGGGTAAATTTTTTTTGTAAGGAT
This sequence comes from Thereva nobilitata, assembly GCA_963855945.1. NCBI lineage: Eukaryota > Metazoa > Arthropoda > Insecta > Diptera > Therevidae > Thereva > Thereva nobilitata. The sequence goes on along the minus strand of OY979695.1, from coordinate 116,158,995 downwards.
TAAAGAATGGCTACCAAGAATTTTAGCTGCAGAGCCGATTTCGCCACTGTGCCCAGGATTATGGTCGATTGCTCAACGATTTCTGATAGCGTTCCCATCGTCCTATTTAGCTAATCCAGGGTCTCCACTAGCCATTTTTCATGTCAAGACAAATGCTATGTCTACAAAATATCCTGTGGAGACCCCTTATGTCTTAACATTTTTAATGGCAAGACGTATGTCTTGCCGAAATGTTTAGCCATTTATGTCTAGACATATGTTTGGACATTTTCAAAGTAAAATGGTGGACTTTAAACTTCGGAAAAAGGTAGTCCTGAAATTTGCAAATTTTCTCAAAAGCTATGAGTGTTTGTGGAATTTTAAAAGCCCACATTATAAAAGAATAGCTTCTGTCATTTCTAATGCTTGTAATAATTTCAAAGCATTAATATTTTTATTTTTATTCATTGAATCTCTTCCTATGAAAGCTTTAAAAAAATGAAATGTCATGACATTTTTAGCCCACACTAAAAAATCAATCTGGCAGCCAGACATAAATTTGACAGATGTCTTGACATAAAATATGTCCTGTGGAGACGCAGTCTTAAAAGAGAAATCGGCTGCATGTTACTCAGCGCGACTTACTGTTGTTTTTAAGGCCGATTCATACCGCCGCGTTCGCGAATGCTATTGCGTTTGAAGTGCGATCGCGATCAATCGCAACAAGGCAGTTTAAATTAGGAGTAACACATCGAGAACGCGTTCAGCGATTCCTGTTACGTTCAGTTTTGCGAACGCGTCCTGCGGCATTTAATCGCACATCGCGAGTTGGAAAATCATTGAAACAACAAGGATGCGTCGTCCGAGATTTTTAATCAAACTGTGAAAAATTATCCTATTCTATTTGATTTATCACACGCGGAATACAAGAATGTTAAAAAAACATAAAATGTGGAAGGAAATTAGAAATAAATGAAAAAGCCCCGCCACGAAAAAGGCAAAGACGTAATCCTGCTACTTGTAATTCTAATTAGTAGGGGAGCTGATGCTTGGAAAAACCATGTCGTCCTAACATTCTGCCGCTTGGTATGATAAGCTTTTCAAGTAATTTCGAGCATTTTTGATAATATGACTTTTTTTCTGGAAACGCACCCATCTCGAGATAGGCGGTTGGGGGGTAAAAAAGGGGTTAAAATTGAAAAAAATATCTGCCGCGTTCGTAGGTTTTGTTAGGGCTACACTTTAAAAAATGTCTGTGGTAATTTTACCAAAAAAATACTGGAAGTTTTATTCACAAGCAGTTTTGTAAATTTGCAATATATATTATTAGGAATATTCCAACAAACAAGACAAAGTCAAAGGTCTAGCCTTAACTTAAAAGCAATTGGGTTTATATGCTTAGTATTCCATTGTTACCTGTGAATTATATCCACGAGAGGAAAAATTTAAACCTTACATTCCAATAACCGATTTGTAATTTTACTGAAAATTTATGTTCTAAAATTACGCCTTTTTGTAAAATTACAGTACAAAGTATTAGGATTTTTTCAGTACATAACATTGATAAATATATAAGAAATATTGTAATTTTCCTAGATAAACGATTTAGAAAAATACACAACATTGTGTAAAATATACGTCACATCCATGTAATCAACATTTACGTTATGCAGTATTGGAGATTTCCAATTTCGTTATGTGAAGTTACAAAATTTATAGTAAAATTACAATAATTGTGTAGTAAATTAGTATTTCATATCGCGATTTGTAATTTTACTGTACATTTGCACTGTGAATTTACATATTTTTTTTACAGTGTAAATAATCGTTAAATACTAGTGGCAGACATTTTTGTCTATTTGCTGCGGGGGGGGTGTGGTGAAATGGCAACTCCAGCTAGGGGTGGATTGGCGAGGGTGCAGGGAATTGCAGAGACCTGATTCATTAATTTGCGATTCGCGATTCATCGCGTCAATGTGAAAGTCCTTGATCGCAATCACCATCGTATTGACATCGCAAACGCAATCGCATACGCAAACGCGCCGGTGTGAATCGGCCTTTATTGTAAAATCGTGCCTGATATTAACAAACTCCTTAAAATGCATCAAATTCAACCTTCTCATTAGATAAGTTATAAATTCAATGTCTTTTGAATGTTAATAAAAATACTTCTCAATATAATTAAGTAAGGGATTTAATTGTTGTTCTTCTATTATCGGCATCGGGAACGGTTGTTTGATTGCACTGCGCGGCGTTCAGTGCTCGGTAGTCTACGCACAACCTGTCCTCTTTATTTTCTTTCTGCACTAGTACAATTGGCGAAGAATATTCTGAATCAGAGTCCCGGATGATATTATGTTCTTGTAGGTTATCAATTATTTTCTTAACCTTGTCTCTTTTAGCAAAGGGAACTCGATAAGGTCTTAAAAGAGACTGGTCATAGGAGCCCCAGGCCCGGCGCAAAAGAAAAGTATCTCAGATTATCGGTAATAATGAGTATTGAAATACTGTATAGTTTTTATTTCCGGTAAGTGTGGCAAAGGTGTTATATTGGCATTTCTGTTTATTCAGGCGAAATACCTAATATCACCTGTATTTTTGTAACCCTATGACCTATTTTCATGAACAAGGTATCAGTGTACGCAGAATACTCCCACCTATCTAAAACAGTCAAAGTCAAGGTTCTACCCTATCAACTTCCATAGCAATGAGTCTTCAAAGTCAAAATTTTGTTTTTTTTAACTAAAATATCAACTTCAACTACGCTTTTCTCCAAAAAATATACAGTTAATCCAAAATTGGAAAGCTTGGACAATTTCCTATTAATAATGTCCGTACAATTTTTGTGCTACGGCCTTTACTTGATAACTTAAACATTAAAAACGGAGTGGCGTATACGAAATGGAGCTATACAGACATTCGGAAGCTATAAATGATAACAACGATACGTTATTAAGGTGCAGGATAACCTCAAGGCACACTACTTCAAAAATCTATTACACATATATTATGTATAACCCTGTTTATGAAGGCAGAAATGCTATTACTATTAGTTGTCTATTATTTGGGGTGGGTCAGACATCAAGATGTCTTTAATCACCCTGCCTTAGGCATGGATGAGGTGCTAATAATTGAGGACTAATATTATAATGTAAAATAAACCTGTTTTTTCTACACTTAGTTTTTTAAATGTTTTCACATTCGTAATTATTATATTTTCTACATTATTTCGATAGTCAGGTGTCATTATGCTGCATAATTATTAATATAGAATATAAAGAATATAAACTTATACTTATGCAAAAATTTTGCGCCTGAACAAAAAGACTAGGTCATTTTAATGTGTTTGCCACTGATTTCGGACATGCGGACTTTTTAGATTTACTTTACCTAATTTTATGAAAATTCTGAGAAAAGTTTCATTTGCCCCGGGCGTGGCGTAATTTTCTATGGGCCATGACCAGTCTCTTTTTTCCCAAAACCAAAATTCAAAACACCCTATCTCGAGAACGGGCAGACATAGCCCCCCCCACCATTTGTGTTTTTTGTCGAACATTTTTTGTCTAAATTAATTCCTTGGCAAGCCAGGACACCCTGTACAATTGGCTCTATTTCGTACTTTTTAGTAGGTACTTTTTCACCTAAGCTTTGTCGAAAAGTACCAAATAGAGTTAATTTTAACATCAAAATTGCTTATAATTTCAAAAGTAAAGGCCGTAGCATAAAAATTGTACAGACATTATTAATAGGAAATTGTCCAAGCTTTCCAATTTTGGGAAAAAAAATATAGATTAACTGTATATTTTTTGGAGAAAAGGGTAGTTGAAGTTGATATTTTAGTTAAAAAAAACAAAATTTTGACTTTGAAGACTCATTGCTCTGGAAGTTGATAGGGTAGAACCTTGACTTTGACTGGTTTAGATAGTTGGGAGTATTCTGCGTACACTGATACCTTGTTCATGAAAATAGGTCATAGGGTTACAAAAATACAGGTGATATTAGGTATTTCGCCTGAATAAACAGAAATGCCAATATTAACACCTTTGCCACACTTACCGGAAATAAAAACTATACAGTATTTCAATACTCATTATAACCGATAATCTGAAATACTTTTCTTTTGCGCCGGAGCTGGGGTAATTTTGTATGGGCTGTGACCAGTCTCCTTTACTGGCTCATTCGTTTTTACTTTAATCTTCATTTCTATTTCGGTACACTGATAAAAAAAATTTCTTGGCTTAAAGCACTTTTTCTTGAACCAAGCAACTCATGTTTTGGATATAACGAAAACAAAATTGTCTCGGGATAAGCAATACTATAGTCTTGGTTTTATAGTCTTGAGCCCGGTACCCACTTGTTGCAAAGCAGCGTATAGTATCCCCGTATCGTTTCAATTTTTGATTGATACGAATAAAACAGGAACCCAAATTTTTCGAGTATCATCACTGCGTTCCGAATCATCCATCCTGTATCATGATTGATACGGGAGCGTGATACGGTCATCTGGTCAGTGTCTGATTTCAAGTGACGATGAGAAAACAGCAGCAAGTGGCAGCAGCCGCGTATATTCTCATTAATTACGTATTATCAAAAAAACATTTTTTTTTAAATAATTCTTTAAATTTGCATGTGCGCACGTTATTAACAAAGATCACTAAATAGTGGAGGAAGATGCAACGGCAACGAGGCAACGGGATGCGCGCATGCCCGTCCACACTACATCCTAAAGCGTATCGTATCATTCCTTTGATGCGACGGAGAAAAACCGCTAAATGAGAGATCGGGTTCGTGCTGTATCTTTTCGCACATTTTGATACGGAGCATTGCAAATTTTTTAGAAAAAAATTTAAAGATCGGGGATACGATACTCCGGTTTGCAACAAGTGGGTACCGGGCTTTAGATGAAGACAAAAGTTCACTTGAAGTAAACAAAAATACAAAACCAATGATATTATAATTTAAAAAAATTTAAGTTCTAAAATCGGTGTTAATGGTTGTGATACATTTTTAGAACTTGAACGTCCGGTAGCCGAAAAAAGTCTGATGAATTAAGAATTTAGTTTCTTGAGTAAAAAATTAAACAATCTTATTTCGAGAAAAATATATCTTGGTCGAAAAATATAAGTATTGAACGAAGAAATACGATTGCTCCTCAAAATTTCCAGTGTCTTACTCTGAGACAGCATTCTCATGTTAAGACTGAAAAATTTTTCTACTCAAGACAACGAAACGAAGACTATCGAATTGCTGGAATCAAGACAAATTTTTTATCAGTGTACTTCTTCCTAATGATTTTAAATCCTTAGCGAAGCAATCTGAGTACTGACTCAATAGATGATGTAGGGTATGCCGGTCTTCCTGTGACAGCTGGCCACTTTTGATGTCGTCCAGGGATAACTTTTCCAGTCTGCATTCCTTCTCTTCAATTACTAACCTTTGGTTTGCAAAACCAAAATATCAGACCCTAATAGTACTGAGCAAAGAATTAAATTGTCTTCGATTACATATAAGGATACCTTAAATTTAAGGTCATCTATCTGTAAGTCAACGGGTAATTCATGTGTGGAATAATACACACCGCCAGCGAATCCGTTTAACGCGACCTGATCGTAATATTGTTCCTTCGAAATCTTGGATGCTAACACTCTTGACTGATTCGAGATTTTTCACTACCGATGTCAATTAGTGCCGTCACTTCTTGATTGTTCACTGTTATTTTCTTTGTAACAAATTTTTTGTTCTGGATGTTTTCAGATGTAATTGCCCTTACATGTTTTTTTAATGTATCTTCGGTTCGCCTATATTCGGTTGTCTTATGTCCAGGACGGTTACAATTTAAACATTTCTCGCGCTTGGGTTCCTTTGGACAATCTGGAGAAATGTGTCCATATTCCCCGCAATTAAAACATCTAGGTCCTTTTCTTCCAGCAATTGGACTCCTTAGTTTTGAATTTGTTGGTGGATGATTTGTCAATGATACAATGTGTTTTCCTTCAGCTACTGTATCTGTTTTCCTTTAATCCGGCAATTCTTAACACGAATCGTCTTATTGTGATGAGTAGTTCAGTCAGTGTATTGAAGTGAGTACATATAATGGAGTTTGTGAAATACTTATCATTTATCCCTTGAATGATATACTTAATGATGTCTTCGTCCTTCAGACCCTCTTTACGGCCTTTACTTGAGATCCTGTGAAAGTATTCTTCCATTGATTCAGTGGATTTCCTGTTGGATTTCATTAAATTCATATGTATATCCGCATCTGACTCTAGAGTTGGAAAATCAGTTAGTAATCTTACTGTAAATTCACTCCATGAATGAAAAATAGGAAGCCCATTTTTCCACGAGCTTGCGGCTCCTTTTAGTTTGGAATACACAGCGTAGATTAGAATGTGGTCGTGCCAGTCGTATACCGTTTGGAGTGTTGTTACTCTTTCAACAAATTGTTTCGCGTTTAACGACTCCTCGGCGTAAAGCGGCCCATACACTTTCAGTTTAACCGCGCTGTTTATCACGTGTGACGTCATGTCTGAGCGATAAATTGTGTGAACTGTATGTTTTGAACTATTTTCATTCAGTCTTCAGAACTGAGCTTCTGGACCCTCTTTTGCTACGAAAACTGCGCATACAACGAACTGACGAACCCACAAACTTTCAGTTCAGTTTTTTGTACATGTTTTTACACAGCTCAACTGCCCAGTTAAAACTGAGAGTGTGTGGGCCGCTTAAGGGTCGAAATCGGGTAGAATATCGATTATATTTTTAATGCTATGCATTGGATTATTTCTGCGTGCATACATAAGGTTTGGTTGGTTTTTCATTGGTGCAACATCTGCTGATGTAATCGGTGTTTGCTCTGGTGCTATTTGTTTAGTCTGTGGTTGAGATATATTTTCTTCTGTCTCTGGCATTTGAGTTATTTCGGTAACGTTTTGGCTTTTTGACAATTTTTCAACTGCCTGTTCTAGGGATTTTTTTAACCCTTCAATTTCAACCCGCAATAGCTCGATTTCCGTATTTTCTCCTCGTACGATCTCAACTTCCACTACCTCTGCATCTAACGCTTCCTTTAGCCTGTTAATGAGCTCAGACCTAGTTCCGCTAATTTTGCCTTAACGGTGTCTATTTTCAACTCTTCCAAATTTACCGTGACCATACTGCGTGTGGGGTTTCTTTGAAAAGGCAGTAGGACACGTTTGACCTAACCTCAAATATATATCTGGAGCTTACTAAAAATGGACGCAATTATTCTAGACAGATTTATTCACACTTACTAGGATTGGTGGGGCCGTTTCTTCGCAGCAGTGATTCTAGTCCGACTCCCTAGTATTAATTTTTCCACCTTCCTCGTGTCTCCTGAGCTTTCTATTTTCTATTATTTCTTCCGTAATCCTCTCGATTATCCCACTTCTGATTTTGTCAGGGCGTAATAAAAGGAATCGAAAATGTTATAGAAACAGTTTATTAATTTTATTGGAAAACAAAAGTGTCAATTTAATAATCTTCGCCTACTAAATCTCAATTCTTTAATCATCGCCTACTAGCTACTACGTCGGCTTCCTGCCTTTCTTCAAGTGAAGTGTGCCGCTCAATTTCGTTATTTGTGATGACATATCTTATCTTACGACTATATAATATTACAGCGTAATTACACGTTTAAATATAATAGTGGCGGCAATAGCTGTTTCAGCTTCACGACTGATGGTAAGTAAAAAAAATTGGGGGGCTCTAGAAAAAAAAATATTTTCAATGTGGGCGGTGGGAAAAATAAGGTTGACAACCTATGGTTTAGATCAACTAAAAGAATGTGGTATGTATTCGAGGTGAGCAGGGATGCTACTATGTAGATAGGTGTAGTAAAATCCTAGTTAATGGAAGTTACCAAGGCCTAACCTAAATGTTGGTCCCTATCCTGTATACGATAAAGTTATCTTATTTTTATGCGGAAGACTTGAACCTCTGAAGTAAAAAGCTTACATGTCTCACTATAAACTAGTCGAAATAAAGTAGAGGGAGAATAACTTAAGTAGTCTTCATTCAATAAACGTAAACTTTGACGTATGTTTCCTTTTTAAATCATCGACTCATCGCGAACATACATTTAACTTGAAATTTCAAATCATGTACACAGTTTAAAGTTAAGTTGAACCTATCCGCCTTCCAAATGTATATGCAATCCTTCTTTAAGGCGCCCATTACACGATAGGTTTTGCTGTCAGTTTTTCCACAGTTTTGCCTACGACTGACGGAAAACCTAACGTCTAAGGTGTTGACTGACGTAATCCTCCGTATATTTTGATTTCCATTAATCATGACTGGTGGAATTGATTGCCGCTTCCATGAATGTGTAATGGCCGCCTAACGTGTATCTACTGTGTAAATCAACGGTTTTATGTACATGCATTAAATTTCTACGACAGTAAAATTCCAAAAATCTACGTTACCTTGCTAATGTAATTATAGACTTACTCAACAAATTGAAAATATTCCTTTTACAACATGCACACAAGCGCTACATGCCCCTATATTTCCTTAGATTCAAATTCTTCCGGTTGTAAAAATACATAAAACAACCGCAGGAAGTCAGAAACCTTAAGAAAAATATTTCCTTCACTCTTTCTACTTGCCTCCTTCAGTCTTCTTATCCTTCAAAAGGTTCTTCCATCATCACATCAAATGTTGCTAACTTGCTTGATATAAAAGGTAACAAGACTAGGGGTTTCTTGAGGGTTACTGTGTGAAACGAATGATTCCCTTACAAAGTAAATTGTAAAGGTGAAAGCTCCTTTAAAAAATACCGAAAGAGAAAAAAAGGAATTCTTCTTGCGAAACAAATATGTAAACAAAATTTTTACTTTTAATTTTAAATCAGGTCACAATTATAACCTTTATGCCTTTGAATAGATTATTTTTTTCCGCTTCATGTATACATGGTCTTTTTTTATATTGTATTTACTTATTTATATACTAATATGTATGTTTATTTTTTTCTCTTACAGAAAGAGTTTGCCAACCCCGTGACGTAACATTATATTTAAAAGCCGGAAGCTATCCTGTGATAAGTCCAGAGAATATAACATTCCCAAGACATTTTTTAAGTGCCGATCAAAGGTAAGCAATTTAATATTATTTACATTTTTTTTATTTATAAGATTCTAATTAGTGTAAAAATATGTCCAATTCCAATAACTTTAAAATTAAGATGGTTAAAGGAAACACGGATGCACCAATTAAAGGGTGCCTGCCTATATTTGAAGGTTCATTCACTCTCTCTGGATTTATCGACCCGTGAAGGGTTCCTCCAAACGTAGTTGTAACCTGAGAGGATCATCCTCCTTTTAGAGGATTTTTTGAAGATAAAAAATGTAATTCAGTTTGCAATTTATTTACATATATCAAGGGATTTTTTGCAGTGCGTAACTTTACCTATGTGTATGTTATGTTTTTTTTAGAATTTTATCTTAGTTTCCAACACTAATGCTCTGAATGTTTTTGCAGTACAATTACAAATTTGCAATTGGATAAAATTTTTTAACAAATCGATACCACTAACTCCAGTGATTTTGATACTTGCGAATACTTGCTAAAAGGCTCAATCTTTACAAGAATTATTGGCCTCGATTCCCGAATCCGGGGGATCGGCAGTGAGTGCGGGTTTGACATTTTGCGATTCCCTTATTTGCCGTGTGGGTGTAATAGTGAATCGTAACGTATAGAAATGCCAACCTGTAAACGATTTCCGAGAACAAAATTAAGGAATCTCAACTTAAACATACGGCATTTTGGACATTATGTGTCAAATCCGCACTCACTTTCGATCCGCCGGATTCGGGAATCGAGGCCAAATCGTTCGACAAAATTGCCAATGTTCAATTTAGTACCGTTAGTTTCCTACGAATTCTCAGTTGGCTAAATTTGATCTTGGCAGGAATTGAATAATGCAATTTCGAAAAACTCACATCTCGCATATTTTGACAAATAATGTATGTACGTTTTTACAAGCTTTATATTAACTTCGTTCTGTGTGTGGGACAAATTTTGCGATCCATTTTTCGACTACTTCCCGATATCCGGTGATGCTAACATTTGGCAGAAACCTTTGGTTCTGAAGACAATGCAATATAGTATATTCAATTTTATGGTACATCCAATATGGCGGCGGAACAACCGCCCCCAACATGGGTATCAAATGAAAGAGTATAACGGGTAGAATACAGCAAGCTATGTGACGTCATTTTAAATCCAATATGGCGGCTACCTCAAAATGGCGGATTACCATTTTCTTTACAACCTTCCGACATGTGTATCAAATGAAAGAGAATGACGAGTATAATGCAGGAAACTATGTGACGTCATCTTAAATCCAATATGGCGGACACCCCAAAAGGCGGATTACCTTTTTCTTCCAATCCCCCGAAATTGGTATCAAATGAAAGAGTATGACGAGTAGAATACAGTAATGTATGTGGCGTCATTTTGAATCCAATATGGCGGCCACCACGAACAACCCTTCGATATGGGTATCAAATGAAGGGTTATGATAAGTAGAATACAATTAGCTGTGTTAGTAAGTAAGTTAGTAAAAAGTGGAAAATAAAAATAAATAAAATAAAATTTTTAAAAACAAGCTTTTATTAGATAAACTAACTAACTACAGTTTTTAAATATGCGTTAATAAGATGAACTAAAAAGTATAAATTATATAAATTTTTTTTAATCCACCTCTATGTAACTACAAGTAAAAGCTTGGGGCGCTCAGTTAACAAATGTTTCAGATGTTATAACAAAAATGAAAAAATATTATGATTCATTAAATACGAAAATTAAATAGGATAGAATTTGATAAAGCGCCCCCAAGCCTTTACTTGCAGTTACATATGTACATGTGGATTAAAAAAAATTATTTTATACTTTTTAGTTCATCTTATTAACGCATGTTTAAAACTGTAGGTAGTTATCTAATAAAAGCATGTTTAAAAAAATTTTTTTTTATTTCATATCACACATTGCACTCTATACGAAGAAAATAGATTGTCGACAGTACAAAGGGCTTTCCCTGAGCTCTAGTCTTCCACATAAAAAAAAAAAAAAAAAACACATATTAAAGCGAGAGCCCTTATTAATGACAAATTATCAGAGTGTCAGGTCTATTCTCTCGATTTAGGTGTAATCGGTTTAAATTAATACTAAAAAATATAAATTCGATGGCAGACTGGAAAATTGACGTTAATTGGTATTTTTTGTATTTTTTTAATAAGACATTTTTCAGATGACATAGGAAATTCATATTTATTCCGTTATTAGATTATTACATTATAGAAATTAATTATTATTAATTAATTTTTGGTTTCCAAAAAACCCCCCAAGAAACAATTTTTTATAATTTTAAAGAAACTTTTGATAAAATGTTAATTTACTTACAAAATTTATGTCCGCCATAGTGGATTAGCCATCTTTAATTTTGAAATTTCAAAATTCCGGCTCGATAGAATTGAAGGCAATTTTATAACGAATAGTTTAGAAAAAAAAAATTAGAGTTTCATTAATTCCAGGCTTGCGAATTGTCGTTTGCCCAAAAAATGAGCTATTTGCCCCACTGTGCGTCGGGGACGATATAGCGGTAGGGATTCGCTGAACTGGTGCACGTAGCAGGCGAGGGGTTAATTGTGTCTTTAAACTTTTATTTTATTTTACATTAAATTACCGTTGTCATATTGTGATTAAGTATGCTTCAAAATGACGTCACACAGCTTACTGTACTACACTCGTCACACACTTTCATTCGATATCCATACGGAGTGGGTTGTAAAGATCAAGGTAATCCGCCATTTTTTGTTGGCCGCCATTTTAAATTTTGAATGACGCTACTTAGCTAATTGTATTCTCCTTGTCAAACCCTGTCTTTTGATACTCATGTCGGGGGTCGGGGAGCACATTTCCGCCGGCATCTTGGAACCGCCATCTTGATTTTTTTACTAAATGGTCGCATTGTCACGCGAACTATACATGTGTGCAAAATTTGAAGTTGATCGGTTATATGGAGGTGCGTCAAAATCAAGTTTCAAGAATTGTTTACACACTACACAGAAAATACAGGTGAAGCTAATATAAAGCGTGTAAAAGCTAAGCTTAGCTTGATATCTGGAAAGTTAAAAGTAAACAATAAAATTCTTTGATCCTTCATCTACGTCATGGTATATTTTTTTTCGATATAAACAATAATTTTTGAGCTGCAACTCAAAAGTGTATGCCATAATTTCGTTATCATCGGTTTTTTGTTGGCGTATTCTACTTGTCACACCCTTTCATTCGATACCCATGTTGGGGGTCGGGGAACACAATTGCAAAATTCGGTCGCCATCTTGGAACCGCCATCTTGATTTTTTTACAAAATGGTCAGATTGCATTGTAACACGAACTATTCATTTCAGCTCAATCGGAAACCACGAAGTGGGTCAAATTTAACTTCCAAAATTTTTTTACATAGTTTATTTACAGGTAAGTAGCTAATAAAAAGCGCATAAAACAATACCAATTAACGCAAATCTTCCAGTCTACCATCGAATTTATATTTTTTGGAATAATTTAAACCGATGAAACCTAAATTCATAGAGTAGACCTGACACTCAGATAATGGGTGGAGTGAATAAAAACTAAGTGTACACTTAAAGGGAACACTCCTGAGTGGAGTGATTCGTTAAAAGTGAACACTCGATTTGGTGTGAATAAAAATTCTCTCATTCAAATACTTTTCACTCATGGGAAATTTTAGTTCACTCATGGGAAATTTTGGGATTAAAGGGAAACGTCATTTTTGTGAAATTAGTAGGCTAGTAAACGTGGATGGATTTATATGGAGTTTTACTTTGGGAAAATCTATTTAGGGCTAAATGAGGTTCTGTGGGAAAAATTTACCTTTGCGGAATTTAGTTTTCGGCAAAAGGTGGTTTTGCTGCCGAATCCGCTTTTGGGGATTTAGTTAGGGCAAAAGGTGGTTCTGTGGGAAAAATTTGCCTTTTGGTGGTTTTAGTTTCGCCAAAAGGTGGTTTTGTTGCGAGGTCAAGCATTTGAATGCTGAGTAGGTTAAGATCTTTAAACGGATTGAAAATTGAAAATATAAAACCAGTACAATTAACAGGCTAAAAACCATGCAATACTGATGCTCTTGAAGAAAATGGAGCGCATGAGAAACTTACATGCTGCTTTTTAAAATGGATCAATTAAAAAATTTCTTTGTTAATTATAGTTGTGACTAAAAAGTAAAAAATATTTTTTTCTTTGGCAGTGCTAGGTATAAACAAGAAAAGTTTCATTGCAAAATAAGAAATGCTAGAACTCAGGCTTATCTTAAAGTTTAATGTGTATTAACAATTTTAAAATTATATTCTCGTTTGACTTTAAATGTTTGAACTGTTATCAATGAATTGTGTAAATTTACAGCTTTTCAAATGCATTAATAAAAGTTTGGACATCCATAACTATGATCACAATTGTCTAACTGCAAGCCATGCCCAAACTTTTATTAATGCACTTGAAATGCTGTAAATTTACATAATTCCTTGATAAGAGTTCAAACATTTAAAGTCAAACGAGAATATAATTTTAAAATTGTTAATACACATTAAACTTCTTATTTTGCAATGAAACTTTTCGTGTGTATATCTACCTATCATTGCCAAAGAAAACTTTTTTTTTCTTTTTAGTGCATTTCATTTATAAAAGTTATTAATTTTAAAAGTTTTTTTATTTTATTTTATTAAAATGGATGAAAAAGGTCCTCGCAACCACCCTCAAATTTTACAAGTGTTCACTCTCAGGCAAACGTTAAAACTTTGTTTTATTCACATCAAAATGAAGTGTTCACTCTATATGAAGAAATGACAGAGGGAAGTACTTAACGAAACCTAACGAAGGTTATTTTTATTCACGCCAAAATAAGTGTTCACTCCAAAAAATGGAGTGAACACTTGCACTCAGTTTTTATTCACACCACCCAATGTGGGACCTGGCTCTTGGTCTGTGTTCTAAATGCTTCCCTGGGTACGTATAATGTTCAAAAAAGGCACATATGTATTTATCTAGTATTCTTTCTACTGTCATCATGGCGTGGCTAAATAATTTCCAAATTACTTTACTTAGTATTCTCGTTCAAGTTAACGACGTTTTCTCGTTATTTTTAGGGCGCACCTACGTTCTATTTTTTCCCATGTCATGTCCGAGATCCAGTGTTGCTGGTTTCTTTGGACTAACTGATGCTCGATTCCGCTGCTGTATTCTAGCGACCTTTGTTGTACTCTACAGCTCTTTGTTTCTTCAGAAACGATTTGCTGGTTTAAGGTTTGCGTTAAACCGTCTGATTGCGGCGATTTTGAGGCGAATAGTTGCTACTATAAAGTGATGGTCACTTCCTGTGTCTGCTTCCCTAAAGCTCCTGACATCATCCACAACAGTTTTCCATCTACGGCTGATGGCCACGTGACTTATCTGATTTCTCGTCCTACCAACCGACGATACCCAGGTCACCTTATGTATCTTTTTGTGACAAAAGTAAGTTCCACCTACCATGCGTTGGTGGAGACAACAGATGTCAACGAAAAGCTGACCATCGTCGCTAGTAATTGGCTTATGCCTTGATTTCCAGTTGAGTGTTCAAGGCCGGTGTAGTAAGGGCCGATCTGTGCGTTTGTCACCCATCAAAAATGATATCTCCCCTCGGAATAGAGCGAAAAACCTCATTAATGCTGTAAACATGCTAAGGGCGACCGACGAATCCCTTTACACAGCAACTATCAAAAACGAATAGAATACACGGCTTTATCTGAAGGTACACAATCTGCAGACCACTGCGAATCAATCTAATTTCTTTTTTGTAGCCGTCGCCTGTTAAAGTTTAATGGATCTTATGGACGGGGTTGTATTGCTATTCGCGTGTAGCATATTCGGGTGTCAAAGTTGTTATCTTTGTCGCCGTCGCTCTTAGTGTGTCCACACAACGAATTTCATCGGGACTTTCGCCGTGGCCGACGAAAATCGTCTCACCGTCGTCCTTAGCATATTTACAGCATCATCTATATCTATATTCTATATATTTATATTATACTAGTTGGACCCGGCATAAAACCTTTTTGCCCGCAATAGTTGGCCAGCATATCTGTTTCAGTTATTTAGAGTTCAATGGCAATTGTGATGGAATTATAAATTAAATTTGTGAAATGTTAGAAGGAAAAGTAATTTTCATGAAAGGTAATTTTTTTTAATGTACAAAAAATAAATATTTATATTTATTTTTAATCTTAATATCAACAGGAATAAACTTTTTATCTTAATGCTATTTGATGAACAATATTTTTAGTTAATCCCTGAGGGGTAAAAACGAACAAACCTGATGGTTTGCCAACCCTTGAACACGCAACATATAATTGGCCATGTGAAAAGCACGGATTTTCTAGATCCAAACCACAAATTGACATTGTTTGGCCTTGTGACTTATTAATAGTCATTGCGAATGCCAAGCGAATTGGGAATTGCAGGCGTTTGAATGGAATGGGCGAGTCTGATGGGATCATTGGGATCCGTGGTAGAAGAACACCTTCACCTTGAAACTTGCCGTTTAAAATGGTAGTTTCAAGAACATTACTCATGATTTTTTTTATGATCAATCGCGTGCCATTGCATAGCTTTGGTGCATTCAAATTTCAAAGTAAAATTATTGGTGAACCAATTTTCAATCGCAAGTTATGTGGTGGCATTCCAGGTAAATCCAATGAATTCAAGAATTCAACAGGGTAGTTAACAATTTCTTCAGGATCGACAACAGTATCGATCGATTTGAATGATATTTCATTGCCCGGCAATGACTGTTGTATTTTAAAATTAATTGCGTCGACATCTATATTTTTTGCGGCTAAAATAGTTCGGTCACGTAGCCACGCATGATTAGTGTAATTAGCTTGTAAATCTGGAAATATACTTTCGATCAAACTATCTTTAGTATCGACCATGTTGCAAAAATTTTCTGGGAGTCTGATGTATTGTGTATTTTCATGCAATTGTATGGTGCCGTTGCCAATGTTGAGCAATTGTTCTGAGAATGCCAATGCCAATGGATCATTTTGAAGTTGAACACGCATATTTATGGTAAGACATAATTTCCTGGGACTTCGCCATAGGTATGATTCTTTTAAACATGCGTTAATTTCGTCCGCATATGTAGCACGTGGAATTACCGGCAATGTCTGTCTGAAATCACCGGACAGCAACAGTAGAGCACCACCGAAAAGTCTGGTATTATTATTGAGATCTTTCAGCGTTCTATCGAGGGCTTCAAGTGAATGCTTGTGGGCCATAGTGCATTCATCCCAGATAATAATCTTGCATTTTTTCAAAACTTCAGCCATGCCTGAATGCTTCTTTATGTTACACATTGCGTCTGGATTTGTGTGAATGTTCAATGGCAACTTGAGTGCTGAATGCGCAGTCCTCCCACCATCAAGCAAGGTAGCTGCAATGCCTGATGAAGCAATTGCCAACGCAATATGACTTTGTGATCGAATGCGCGCAAGTATCAGTGAGATGAGGAATGTTTTGCCAGTGCCACCTGGTGCGTCCAAAAAAAAGAATCCTCCTTGTTGTGATGCAATTGACAAATTAATTTGATCATATATATTCTTTTGTTCAGCAGTGAGCAGTTGCTCATTATTAGCAACGAAAGTAGCCAAAGCTATGGTATCGAACTGTTGTTCGCGCTGAACATCGCTGTTAATGATTTGTGCTGCTGGGCGGTTAGGCGATGGCATGCCGAAATTAATGAGTGGCATATTCGAAATGAGAATACAAATATCCTCAATCTTTACTAAGGCCTCGTTATATATTTCCGTCGAAAAATCGATATTTGTATCTTGATCAGCAATCCGAATGCGGTGTAGAATGTCCTCACTCATCGAATCTTTATATTTATCCCAGAGAGCAGAAGCTTCAGACGGAAAACATGTCGTCAATAATATAGCGAATAATTGACGAATTTGATGAGGAAAGGAACTCAGTACTGCATCTGCAAGTGTGAGATCCCAATGGTTATCATCTTCCAGTAAATGCAATTCGCGACACGCATTGAAGTACGTGTCGTACAAAATACCATTGACTGTTCGCAAATATTGAAAGGATGTCGGTCCAGGAACGTTAACCAACAACAAACGCAAAAAAAACATTCGCGTTGCTTTGGATGGACTGTATATAATCGGCCTAAAGTATTTGCCATAAATATGTCGACGTATCCTTCGACTGGAACGCCTCGCTTTCGTGGTTGCCAATTTTTTGACTGTTTGTTCCATGTGAAAAATCGTGGCACATCAGTATACATTAATGTCTTTGCGAATTGACCCAAAATATCTAGTCGGCTGCATAGATTGAAAAACTCCTTATAAAAAAAATTTACTCCAGATAACAACAGGTTGTATATGCTAATTTTACAAAGTGGCCGACTGTTGATAGTTTTTGTTCAGACAAACCAAAAATTGTAGTTTTCGGGTGGTTGGAAATAATAACGGTTTATCTGCTGTGGTCCTTTTATTTTTTTGTTTAGATTTGTACATGTCATCCAGTGTTATTGAAACGCTTCAACCTATTTTCATGAATAAGGTATCAGGGTACGCAGAATACTCCCACCTATCTAAAATTGTAAAAGTGACGGTTCGGCTGCACCAACTTCCAGATTTAAATGGCTCGCCTCAATACAGGGGTTGTTTTAAAAAGAAATATAAGTAAAACCCAAAGGAACTACGGAAAAATCTAAATAAATTTCACTGCGAATTAGTTTTAATAGCTTCATGGCCTACCTACATACTGTTTGACAGCTGCGTAAATGTGAAATTGTCATTAAATTGGGGTTTTTGAAAAATGTCCGATTCAATTTAATGACAATTTCACATTTACGAAGCTGTCAAACAGTATATAGGTAGGCCATGAAGCTAGAAAGTAATCTCAAGTGAGAAATCCCAAAATTACCAATTTTTTGGATTTTTCAGGTGTTCCGTTTAGGTATCGGTTCAAATTGTGATTCTAAACCATTCTCGAATCAACTTAAATACACACAGAAAATTACATAAAGATCAGTCCAGCCGTTTAGAAGGAGTTCAGTAACATACACACGGACAGAAGAAATTTATATATATAGATATAGGAGAAAAACACTCACTCACTTGGTCATCACCATATCTCCGGAACTATTAGACCTACAGACTTAAAATTTGGCGTGCATGTTTCTTTTGTTAAATAGAGATCCTCTAAGAAAGGGTTTTGCAAAAATCGACTCTTGAGAAATTTTACACCTAAGTAATGTCATTAAGCAATTAATGTCAAAACGATTTTTTCTAATTAAAAAATGATTTTTTCTATTGACGCAGTGATTTCTTCTATTAACGGAATCTATCTATACAGGGTATATACCCTTAAGTTTACAAAGCGGCCGGCTGTGGATAGGTTTTGGATAGACGAACAAAAAATCGTATGGGAAGGGAGGGCTCAAATCGTAACGGTTTAGCAGCTAGGGCGTTTTGAATTTTTTTGATAGAGTTTTACATATCACCCTGTATTTTTGTAACCCTATGAGCTATAGTCATGAATAAGGTATCAGTGTACGCAGAATACTCCCACATATCTATAAACTATAAAAGTCAAGGCTCTACCCTATCAACTTCCAGAGTTATGAGTCATCAAACTCAAAAATTCGGTTTTTTTAACTAAAATTTCAACCAAAATCACCTTTTTCTCCAAAAAATACGTAGTTAACTAATTTTTTTTTACAAAATTGGAAAGATTGGACAATTTCCTATCAATAATGTCTAAATATATAGTCTAAGATACATAGAAGAGCGACCTTCACCGATCGAGTAACCGAATGAAATTTTTTTCATGATAAATAATATGCTAACAAAAGTAACGGTGATGGGTTGCCTAACGAAATATGTTCAAGGCTATATTTAATAGGCGTTTTTTCGCCTTTTTTCGCCTTTTTCTCTATTTCTCTATTTGCATTTAGGTGAAAATATCAAAAGAGCAAAGTTGTAGAGCATAAAATTTCCTACAAATTTTGTCTTCACTGTTTTTTCGAATTCCGCATAGTTTCGCTGTTAGCGGCAGTTTTGCGCCTTTTTTCATATTTTAAGCTAAAATTATGCATTTGTATGAACAATTAAATGAGATCAAAGTAGTAGTTGCAGTTTTCAACGGCTTTTCTTTGGAAGCTTTGATTTATCAACACAATCTGGAAAAAGGCGCAAAACGGCCACTAGCGGCGAAACTATGGGAAATTCGAAAAAACAGTGAAGACAAAATTTGTAGGAAATTTTATGCTCTACAACTTTGCTCTTTTGATATTTTCACCAAAAAGGCATAGTTTCTCTTAAAAATAGAGAATATGGCGAAAAACGCCTGTAAATATAGCCTTGAACATATTTCGTTAAGCAACCCATCACCGTTACTTTTGTTAGCATATTATTTATCATGAAAAAAAATTTCATTCGGTTACTCGATCGGTCAAGGTCGTTGTTCTACGGATCCTGTACTATTATTTGAAATCAAAAATATCAAAAAAATGCCTTTTTCAAACTCTCCTACTGTATATTAAAATTCATATCACCTGATTACTATGTACTATTGGCTTATGGTAGCAGCAAAGGCGCACCGGGTCCCAGCTAGTTCGCATATAAAACTCGTCCTTGATATCATCGTCTGCGTCCTCAGTTGGAGCCTAGCATTGGACTACCGTAGTGCTTTTGAGTATGACAATAATCCTCTGTGAAACTGGTGTTCAGCTAATGAGGGTAGACTTAGCTTCCTTGATAAGTAGGTATTACGCTAAGGCCACTCCTACGGTTTTCGGTTTGGTTCCTGTCAGAATAGAAAACTGTTCACCGTTTGGGCGATATTGTGCCATCTGGTGTCGCGAAGCCCCATGATCTTTATATTATATCGGTTCATTTCGTTGAGGACTTCATCCAGCCGTCCATCACAAAACATTCCTATGACTCCTCTTCTTTTCCGATTATTGCATTCATATCTCACCAGTTGGATATCGTTTGACCGTATTAGCCTGATAGCGTCTGTTAACTCTTGACAGCTCTTGGAACAGCGACATTTATGAGATTAATGTTATGTATTCTTGTTTTAATGCGAAGCGTGTATATTCTGTTGTTTACTGGCTGAAAGTCCAGAATCAATGATTTCATTTTCTTTTCCAAAATAAATGCTACTCCAACTCTCTTCTTCCGTTCGTTGATCCACTGCGGAGAGTACCATGTGTTGTCAGAGATCCATTATGTCACTGTGAGTCCATTTGGTTTCCTGTAGAGCTGTGATCGTTATGTCGTATTTTTTTAGTGTGATAAAAGCGGACGCAGAGCCATACCCGGCGAATAATGTGGGTATGGTGGGTAGCAGTACCCACCCGGAATTTGAGAGTAACTAAGCGTGTCACATGAAGAATCCTTCTGGTTCTGGCCCATATTCGCCGAATCTCACACAATAAAAGAAGACATGCTCTGCGTCATCCTGGATACCTAATCATACCAGTCACAGCGCTGAGCCATTGTGCGATGGAGGTATTTTCTATATCCTCATTTCCACTTAAAAACTGCGTCCGCACACTTCCTCGGAACCCATCTATCCACGTTTAGGATAGGTCTGAGGGTTTAACAGACTAGTCTCACTTGCCTTGCCATTACGTTACAGCCTCGCAGTGCGTCACCCGCCCACTGAATTTGTCTCCCCTCTAACATATTCTGGATCATAGACTCATGCCTTCTCTCGTCGGCATCTCTATGGGTATAATTCCCGCTATCACGCACTACGACGTATCGTTAGATATGGTCCTGCATGCGCAGCACGCGCGAAGGACATTCAAGCTGAAGGGCGTGCGGTGATTGATATAATAGAAATGCGTGCATTCAAATGCAAACTGATAATTACGTAAACAGAACGCACGCAACACAAAACTTAGTCTACTCCCAATTTTTTCGCATTGCCGCATTCGCCATACTCTCTAATACCCAAACCCAAGCACACAGAACAGACACTTGCGCTCGTCGCTTCAATTTTTTGGTTATTTGTAAAAAACTAAACGGAACCCAAGCACCTCGCCGCATACACCGCACGCAGTATACACACGCCCGCCCAACTTTCGTCTGTATGCGGCCCTCCATTTCCTGCTGTTAGCCCTCTTGTCCAACGTTGCTGCCCACACTGGCACTGCGTAAAGCTAGACTGAGCTAACCACCCTCGCCATCAGAAGGCGAGGGATTGGTTTGGGCCCCCACCTTGGGCAACATTCTTGCAAATGCTGGACAAATAGCGGAAGCTTTATCCGCCATGCCCTCCAAGTGTGTTTCAAAATTAAGCCTCTGGTACGTTAAGGCAGGCTGTGAGTGAATGATCTTTTCCCATACCTTGATTCTTACGGACACTTTATTTCCCAGGTTGTTGATCAGCAAAGTTACAGTTTCAGACCAGCAGACTAGCGTTTTCAGGCAATGCTTTAATATCTCAGATAGCTTCGTTCGCGCATAATTCGATCTCGTCGAGGCGTAGCCTTAACACATCATTATACATTGTGATCTACAGGAGACGTCCAGCGCACCATGTGGTGTTCTGTACACCGTCGACCCATCTTCCAATTCACAATGAAGTGCCCTACCTTCTTTCCTTTTTAGAAAAGATTGTTACCAAATAACAGTTTCGGAGGACGGGGTGTGTTTGTCTGTCTACCCACCCGGGCGCAACACGATCCGCCGGCACTGCGCAGAGCGGCCGTCCGGTTGAGCGTTCTGAAGTTCCAAGTTCCTAAACCGAATTCCATATTCCGTTGCCTGGGTCGTTGCCGTTGAATCCGTCCTGCCCGAGGCATGCCTTTAGGATTCTGTTTTTACAGTGCCGCCCAACCCCCAACCTAGAGGACCTGTCTCGTGCTTGCTTCGTTTCGAGGCGCGAAACACTCGCCTCTCACTCTTTTCCGCCTGTTACTCTTATATAGACAAAAGTATCCAGGAGTCACCCGACGTGAAGTCAACATCTTCGAGGAAGTGGGGTAGAATTCGGTGACATGGCTGTAGATCTTAGATCGCCTTAGCAGATGCCGTTTCTCAGTACTTAGCACTCTGGTGCACCAGCACCACCAAACGTCACTGGAAATAATTTAACGGGAAAATATTTGGAGGACAAGATGCTGCTACGATTTGTGTTACCAATCACATATTATTCATAATGTGTTTCTTTCTTTAATCTTTTTTTAGAATCTAATCCAGCAAAAATGATTCGATATGCATTATAAGAACGTAACCCCAAATATAAATATCAACTTTCGCTTTAATGTCAATGAGCAATCTCATAAGATATATCTATCCATCCATCCAACAATTTATCTGGTCAATTGCCCTGAATTCATTTAAGTTGAATAAATTTACGGATGAGTTATGCTGACGATAAAATTTCAACACACACAATTGAGCCTAAGTAAATGGCTTAACTATTGACTAAAGAACTACGAAGGGCGACGGAAGGATCAATATTTTAAATTACTTAAAATATTTCATGTAGCACAACGAGCATCGGGACCAACAAGGGATTAACTGGTATTGTTGGTGTTTCCCTTTTTGCATGACTTCCGAATTTTTCTTAGTAACTTTACCAGAGCCACAACAACGCTATCTATCCAATGAATCATGGCACAGAATACTGGTGAAAGACGACTTGAAAGAAGCCGTAGTAAGGGCGCTGAAGATAGCTTCATACAATTTACAGAAAAAGGACTCAAGGATAAAGATTGGTCTGATGGAACTAGTTAAACCCAACAGTGCCGTTTACAACGTCGGCTTCTTCTCACATAATAAAAAAATGAAAAAGGCAAAATTTCCATCTATTCCAAGCCGTTATGTAACTGTGCTTCCTTGTTGTTGAAATTCATCCTTGGCAAATTGTCTAGACTTTGATAACTCACTACATATTCCATACAGGATATAAATTTTCTTGTTACGCTTATAAATCAGGATTCAAGACGAGATGAGTACTCCTTGTACACGAGTTTTTGCGTTATACCTCTTGTTCATCCTTCGTAAACCGTTGTTCCAAAAAATAAACTATACACGAACCCAACAACCAACCAACTAGGACATCCACTATATTCACCAATGGAAAAGTGTCTAGAACGGAAATTGATTTTTTCTCTGTATTTCTTCATGTTTGAGTGGAATTTGTTCGACAAGTTGCCAATTTTTTTGGAAGTATGGCCTTTATCCGGAATGACTCGATGTAACTGTAACCTATCGTGGCAATGGCGCGCTGGGTGGAGTGGGAGGGGAAGCGGGCGGTAGAAACATTGCAAGGGTGAAAAGTGTTTTTATAGCAGCATTTCATCTTGTCGGTATGGAAAGCTGTAGCCACTTTAGGATTTCCTTCGAACACTCTGTCTTAGACTAATCGATATTTTTTTGCCCGCTTTGGTGGAGGGGATTGCTCTAATTTTATTGCCTGGCAGAAGGGAGGAAATTGATACTGAATTTATAGCGACATAAATGTATTTTGCTGACTGGCTATCAAATACAAGTTTTATTAACGAAAAATGTTTCTTTAATCATATTAATAAAACCGAACAATGCATTACGCTTTTTCTTCCGATATTTATGAATTATTAAGGAACTTTGAATAGCTTTAATTCACAAAGGTGGGAATAAATTATCATGACTTATGGGGATGCTATAACTTTCATTATTCCTATTTTTTCCTTTCACGTTGGACTTTCATATGCGTCATATGAAAACAGCAATAGGTTAGGAATAAGCGGCGGCGTCACATAGAATAAGATTTTTTTTTAAATTTTCAGAAGAATTTTTTCTGGTAGAGACATTATCACTGCAGAACTTTTAGGGTCTGATGTTGGACGGTCTAGATGATCTTCTTCTTGCAACTATTTTCTCCACCGCGCACAGTGGTTCCAAACCCCGAAAACGTGGCCAAAACCTCAAGACATTAAAATTTTTTGACATAGACTCGTATATAGGGGTTTTTGAGGTCGCTGATCACGAATCCGAAGTCAAATTTGAAAATACAAAAAAAATGACGGCCCGATAATGGCAGGAAAAGCATAAATAGTTGCGTATTTTTTTTCAAGGATTTAAATAAAATAACCAGTTATTTATTTGAAAACTATTAATTAAAAATCACTATCTGAATCGCTACAATTCTTATTCTCGCTATCGCTCGTTAAATTCATTAGAGGATCTTCACATATTTCATCATGCGAAAGTTGAGCCAACAGATCTTGCGCTTCTCGTGACAAGGATTTATTTTTTTTACAGACAGTTTTCTCAAGCTTGAAATAAACGGATCTGACGTTACCAAAAGCCTGCGGAAAACGCCTTCAATCTTCCCGGAACCTTTTTATTAATTTGTTGCACGATCCCTGCGCTTCTTCAGACATTTGACCAAAGGAAGCAACGCAGATTGTATAATTTTGTAACTGTGAATAAGAACTTGATGCACAGTTGTTGGCATGAAGTACCACGGATACAGTTCGACGAATTTTCGTGCAGTAATTTGACAATATTGTTGAAATTGCTCAATATTAATTTCAAATCCACAAGAAATAACCTGCAATATGATATAGAATCGTTTTATCAAACCCTTGTCAACACCAGTTATTGAAGCGGATATTTCATAGTTTTGGAAAAAAACGTCGAGCTGTATTTCCGTCATTTGTGCTTCCATAACCTTGTTTAGAAAAATCAACAAGAAGTCCCAATTTTGCACGAAAGCCTTTTGTATAATTTTTTTTCCACAATTTCTTTATCATGCTTTCGCGCATGCCACTTTTGTAATTAAATTTTGTATGATAAATGCAAGCACATTCAAAAAACCTAATCCAAGCATGCAGACTCGACATTCCAAATTCTAAATTATCTCCATTGATTGGTTTTTGCAACATTTTGTCAATATCATTGAACTTGTTGTGGCGCAGCCCGACACCCTGAAACATTTTATTGAAACTGACAGGAAAAATGCTAAATAATTAACTGTCAGCAATAACAAATGTCACATTTGTTCTAAAAAGGGGAAAAGTTATGGCAGTTCATAGACGACAAGTAAGTTAAAAGCTCGCCTACTATCCCCGTGTTCTTTTAATGAACTGGGTTTTGAGAGCTTTTGAGTTCCCATACAAAATCGAAAACCCAGGTTTTATCTGGGTTTTCTGGTTCTTCGATTTTGTATGGGAACTCAAAAGCTCCTCAAAAGCTCTCAAAACCAAGTTCATTAAAAGAACACGGGGTAATGATAGCCACAAAAGTATCGAGCTTTCGCTCAACAAGAATTCAAAGGTATAGATGTTTTCAAATGCCGTGACATTTGACGCATGTTGGGGTAAAAAGCTCTTAAAAATGTTTAAAAGCTGGAGATAATTTGTCTTCCTCTCTATTGAAAAATTAAGCTCCAAAATAGGAAGCCAAAGGCGCACGCAAAAGAATTGTCAGCAATTCCCATATACTTTCTGACAACTTGTTGCAAATATTACGACGACTCTGTCTTTTTATTAGAGCTTCTGTATATATCACAGTGGCTTAAAAAATCTCAAACGAAAAACGAAATTTATATTTTCCTATTTAAATAATTGATAGAAATTTGAAGATCGAAGATAAATATTTCTTAACCGTAAGTAAAATAAAAATGCGAAGAAACTATTTTAAACATAATTTATTCAAAAGGAAACACTTTTCTAATTAAAATTGAATTTTTATTTTTCTTATAATTTTGTGAACCATTGTATATTGTAAAAAGTGAGCGAGAATTGACTCCTCCTTATCAAATCACTTGCTGTCATTTAATCAATCGCGACTTCGTATTGCTAATTTTACAAATTATGAATAAAAAGCGTCCTTTTTTATATATTTTTTAATTTTCAGGTTTTTGTATTTTACATACATATTTGCTACAGAAATAATTCGTAGCAATTTCTATTAAAAAATACGCAATTTGGGTTTTTAATACTTTGATACTAGGATTGTTGACGTTTTCGACCAGTCGCATGCGCGCTTCTGCCAGGGGAGGTTACGTTGCTTGCGACTGCGGAGAGTTCACAATTTATGAATGAAAATGCTCATGAATTTAAAAAAAGGATTTTTCAGCATTTTTTTTTAATTATTATAAATTTAGGGATGAGAAATATTTCTCATAATTGTAATAAAATTATGCTTATTATGATGGATAGATTTACTTGGTTGAGCAGGGTTTTTACATGTATTTAAAAGCTCTGCTCAATACTTATAAAGATAACTTAACTTTATTCATTCGGCATGCGCGCATCCCTTCCCAAATAATTTTGTTGAGTTTTTTCTGCGTTTGTTGCCTGTTCGAATTTTTTGTGTCACGGAGTTTGAAAACATCTATACACATTATTAGGTTTTAGCCGCAAGTTGGGATTTACCAAATTGCGAATTCAGGTTTAGCACACATACACAATTATTTTAAACTGCCACGTGTCGGTTCGTATTGTTCAAATAAATAATTGTTCATAATATTGAATCATTCCTTACTGTTAATGTTCTCCGTTCTTTTTATTGATATTTAATAAATGGTAAAAAATTAAATTACTGGTATTTTATTTAATAAAGACGTTTCAAGCTCACGAGTTCAGCAATTTCTCTTAATATTGGTTTAGATATTGAACAGAATTCTTTAGATGTAGCTTGGAAAAGGTAGCAACGCATACTTGAATATGTTTCCGTAATCGAATTAAGAACTTTACCGTCCACCATCCACCTGTTGGCTTCTTTCCATTTTCTCCTTAAAGGCTGGAGTACAATGATTCCGCTCCGTACCGTTTTGTATAAATGTCAAAAGTCGGATTGTAGGAATTTTCATTGGAAATGTTCGTGGAAACGGAAGGGTGACTACAATGGACGGTTCGGAACGGTGCGGAATGGAAAAGATGAGCAAATTCCATCTTTTTACGAAAAGGTCGGAAGACATAACCTCATTTGGCGGTCCGGTAATTTAAAACATAAATGTGA
This sequence comes from Thereva nobilitata, assembly GCA_963855945.1. Classification (NCBI taxonomy): domain Eukaryota; kingdom Metazoa; phylum Arthropoda; class Insecta; order Diptera; family Therevidae; genus Thereva; species Thereva nobilitata. The sequence goes on along the minus strand of OY979695.1, from coordinate 116,131,966 downwards.
ACGACGAAAAATTAATTGAATTAGTAAAAAAATATCCGGAAATTTTTGATAAAAAAAAATAATTCTATTTGGACACAACATTTTATTTATTTCTGCACTCATTTCTTTTAAACTTGATAGTTGTCAAAAACGGAATGAATAGGTTGTATTGTAGCCTGTTATCCAACTCCACGGGACGGTACGCTTACGGTGCGGTTCGGAACGGAATCATTGTACTTCAGCCTTAAGTCAGATATCAATTTTTTCATTGCAACTTTTTCATCTTCCGACAAAGTGAACTGTTGTTGCATTTTTAAAGACAAATTGCTTTCAATTGCGTCAAAGCAATTATTATTGTGCTCATTAAAACATCTTCTTAATATTTCAAAAATTTCTTTTCTAGAGCAGGTTAATTCCTTAAATCCCTCAACATGTCCTGAAAGTTAAAAAAAATATCTCAAAACAACGTTTTTTAAGCTAAAAGAAAAAGTAGGTCAACATTTTATGTACACTACCGAGGATCGAAATGCGTGCATGCCTCGACGCAGCGCACAAAAAATGGGATAGAAACCATAGTGTGGCAGAAAGTGGCAGCCAAGTTTTGTAAATGTTGTTAAGGGAAGGTTAACAAACAGTTTAAAAACAAACAGGGCCGGACCTCGGAGTACTTTTTACTTATGGCTTTTTTCGTGAAAATATTTGAAACTGCAGTCATGCAAATTACCCCTAATTTCATTGTATATTAGCTATTTCATGCTCCATTATTACAAAATTTCATTAACACAATTCAATTATACTTACTTTCCGGAGAAGAATCCATTTTACACAATTTAAATTCCACTATTCTAAGGACAACTAAAAACGACCCACTTTCCCACGCTTTTTTCACTCGAGAACGGTTCCCGGAGACGCTTTCAAAAGAAATAAATTCCTGACTGATGTAGGCGGCTCCGACCCCCTAAAAGCTCGTCCTGTACCCCTGGGATTCCACTACAACTATTCCACTAGTTAAAAGTCCCTAAAAAAAATCCTCATTTTTGAGGTTTGGCCACTTTTTCGCGGTTTGGAACCACTGTGCACCGGTCCGATTCTGAGTCGATGTCATCCAGTTTAGCATCCCTAAGCTCTAGTCGTCCTGATCTACACCATTCTACCAGCGGAGGTTGAGTTTTCCCCGCTGACCCATCCCACAGATCTTACCGCAGACAACTTTCCGAGCAGGTTCGTCTTCACTCATACGAGCTATGTAAACCGGAGCCTACCAAACTTTATTTTCTTCACTACATCTATGTTACGATATGTAATGTGTGTGTTGTGTGCTTTTGGTTAGTTCGACCAGGCGATTTGGCGTCCTAGGACTGTCTTATTTTATGAGGATAGGGATAAAGTCTCAGGTCAGGTCAGGTCAGTCATCAGCGGAATAGGGGGAATAACATGTAGCATAACATACACGTGTCGTAACTATTCCGGACTGATGGGAGTGCGATCATAACCTCCTAGCGGTGGCCACTGGTAACTATCCTATGAGAGAGGATAGGCTAACTGTACACTCTCGTGGTAGATTTCCACCCTTAAATCTTCTTCAAGACTGGAATAATTTCTCTATATATTATTTGTTATTTTTTATTTTAATTTACCAAATTCCTTTTTTACAAAAAAGTCCTTTGTTCGTCTTTCTTATATTTTTTTATTATGTAATCTTTTATATTCCATTTGCTTCTGTCTCAAGCCTCCTTTATAATAATTTTTCTGACAAAAATGCCGTTTTAATTTGTAAAGGTGTAGCCCACTAGATTAGCCTAAAAACTAAGTTACACACAGTCAATTAAACTACTCCACGAATCTTGTGGTGGGTTTGAACATACTCCCCCGGCTGAGAGATATTCGATCAGAAAGTTACAATTTTATACAGTACTTAATATAAGAGTAACATAGAGTAGTTACATAGAATTGCAATACTAACAATAAAGGTGAACCAATACAAACATAAGATAATGCATAAATTAACAAGTTTACAGTGAAATGAAATAATTTTTAGCCTCAATTGTTCGGATTAACATCTATAGGCAAAGGGGCCAGCTTCTTTACGCATCTGATTACTTCGCCCATTTTGGTCTTCAAGCGCACGGTCCTGATGATTCCGTCTTGACCAGGAAAAGTTTCGATGACTCTGCCTAGGCGCCATTGTAAAGGGGGTAGATTTTCATCTCGTAGCATGACGATAGTACCATTCTTGATATGATGATCACCTCCAGCCCAATGATATCGAATATTTAATTCGTTTATGTACTCCTTATGCCATCTGGTCCAGAAGTCTTGCTTAACTTTTTGTATGTGCTGCCACTTGGAAAGGCGATTACATGACACATCTGAAAGATCTTTTTCGGGTAAACTCGACAGAGAATCACCAATTAAGAAGTATGAAGGAGTTAGTACATTAAGGTCATTAGGATCTGAAGAAAGGGGAGTCAACGGTCGCGAATTAAGTACAGCTTCTATTTCCACAACTAAGGTGTTGAATAGTTCCCATGTAAAGAGTTCCACTCCTACTACACGTTTCAAGTGATGCTTAAATGACTTAACGGCGGCCTCCCAAATGCCGCCAAAATGTGGAGATCTGGGAGGGTTAAAACGCCAAACGATACCCTGGGGCGCTAAATAATTATGTACTTTTTCAATGTGGGTTTTAGAGGAGAGGATGTCTTGTAATTCGTTTCTAGCGCCCACGAAATTGGTGCCATTATCAGATTGTATGAATGAGCATTTTCCTCGTCGAGATATAAAACGCTTGAGAGCAGCTATAAAGGCTTCAGTAGTGAGATCACTCACAACTTCTAGATGTACAGCCTTTGTAGAGAGACATATAAATACGGAGACGTATACCTTGATTTTGTTTCTATTTCTCAGCTTCTTTTCTTTAATAAAGAATGGTCCACAATAATCTATACCTACATTGGTAAAAGGCCTAGTAGCAATAGTTCTCACACTAGGTAGGTCGCTCATCACATAGTTGACTGGTAGAGGTCTTGCTCTGGCGCACCGTACGCAGTTACGAATAACCTTGCGAACTTGGTTTCTTCCGTCTATGGGCCAATATTTCTGTCTCATTGAATATAGAGTTGATTGTATACCTCCATGTAAATTCTCAAGATGCTCCTTTTTGATTAAAAGTTGTGTAATATGATGCGACTTTGGCACGATAATGGGATGCTTTTGTTGATAAGAATATGAAGAATGACCCAATCGGCCGCCAACACGTATTAATCCATCTTTATCAATGAAGGGATTAAGAGGCAATAGTTTGCTTTTCGTAGACAATTTCTTATTGTTAGTCAACGATTTGTAATCGAGAGCGAACTCTGTTCTCTGAGTTAGTTGAAGAATTCTAATAGATGAAGCTTCCAGTTCTTCTGCGGTTATGACTCCGGTGCTGCGATTAGAAGGTCTCACCCGTAAACATATCGCAATTATGCGCTGTAAATGCAAATAGGAAGAATATCTTTTTAGCATGTCGTCATCTGCAAATCTGGCAATCAAGCAAATAGATTTACGTATTTCTGGTAGTTCCTTAGGCTTGATCAATGGTTGAGTTGGCCAAAGCTGCTCTCCTCCGGATAGCCACCTAGGCCCTTCAGCCCACAGCGTGGCGCATTTAAATTCCTCAGGTAACATCCCTCTGGTTAACAGGTCAGCAGGGTTTTCGTGTGTACTAACATGTCTCCAATCCGAATTATTTGTATAGGATTGTATATCTGTAACACGATTGGCTGCAAACGTTTTTAACAAATGAGGAGAAGTGTTTATCCAATATAAAGCAATCATAGAATCTGTCCAGAAGAACACACGGCTAATGTTGATATCTATGGAGGATCGTACGGTATTATATAAAGTAGCTAACAAAACAGCGGCACAAAGCTCCAGCCGTGGAATTGTTTGAATAATTTTTATAGGAGCTACTCTTGATTTTGCGCAATATAGTTGTATTCGGATATGTCCAGCCGCATTAGTACTGCGTAAATAAACACATGCTCCATATGCTTTTTCACTAGCGTCACAGAAGCCATGCAATTGTATATCGCTACATTCTTCTAACAACATTTTTCGGTCAATCGATATATCATTAAGATCCGGTAGCTGGTTAGCAAAAACTTCCCACCTAGTATGGAGGTCCGCAGGTAAGGATTCGTCCCAATCTGTTTTGAGCTTCCACAGCTCTTGCATTAATAATTTCACTGTAACTATTACCGGATTAAGTATTCCCAAAGGATCAAATATTTTGGCTATCTCCGAGAAAATAACTCGTTTAGTCACGCGGTTGTGCCTTCACCGTGTAAATAATAGCATCCCGTTCTGAATTCCAATGGACGCCTAGTGTTTTCAACGTTGTATCGTTGCTAGTTTTTAAAGATAAATTCACATTACAATCTGGAATGGTATCTAAGACTTCAGCAGCGTTTGATGCACATTGACGAAGGTTGAATCCTCCTAATTGTAGCAAATCACTCATGTCTTTCCTTAATTGTACTACTGCGTCAATTGTGTTGGCTCCGCTGAGTAAATCATCTACGTATAAATCCCGCTTTAGTATTCTTGAGGCTTGTAAATAACGATGGCCCTCGTCATCTGCAAGTTGATGTAAACAACGAGTGGCTAAAAATGAGGCAGATTTAAGGCCAAAAATTAATCTATTGAATTGATATGTGGAATATTCTCCGTTTTCCTCTTTCCATAAAATGCGGAGATATACTTGATCCTCCTCTCGGACACTGATTTGCAAATACATTTTTTCAATGTCTCCTGTTAATACATAGTTATGGAGTCTAAATCTGAGGAGAAGTGAAAAAATGTCACTTTGAATTGTGGGACCTAATAAGAGAGCATCATTAAGTGATATTCCTGTGCTGGAAACAGCGGAGGCGTCAAAAACAATACGGACTTTCGTCGTTAAACTACTCTCTTTGAATACAGCTTGATATGGTAAATAGAATCCCTGCCCAGATTGGTTGTTTATTTTAGTCATAAAACCAAGACTGAGATAATCATTCATGGCATTACGGTATTGTATCTGCAACTTAGGATTACGATACAATCGTCTTTCTAATGATTGTAGACGTTTGAAAGCCATATGCTGAGATTCTCCTAGCTGATCCTTTTTGCTGTTAAAGGGTAGAGCTATAATATACCTGCCATCATCGGCACGTTGAATATATTTTTGAAAATGTCTCTCGCACTCCGATTCTTCATCCGATAGGTGTTTAATAGTGGAAATCTCTTCGAGTTCCCAAAACCTTGAAATATCTTCCTGTAAATTTACTAAATGGCATTTACCCATATGATTTGATTTATTATATAAAGAAAGATTGCCTCCAATGATCCACCCTAGCCGAGTCTTCTGTAGAATCAGATCAGGCTCTTGAGGTGATGAAAGTACAACTTGACCAACACAAAGAGCAGCTAACGTAGTGCCTGATCCTAATAAAAGTTGTACTTGAGCAGGCTTATGAAATTCTGGATCCGCAAGCTGTAAATTTGAAGGTATATTACAACGTTTACGATCTATGAGTTGACTAGGAGTAGCCGAAGTGATGTTTGGCACTACTAAAAAGTCAAGAGTTTTCTGATATCCATTTAATCGGGATTTTATTGTTGCCATAACGATATATTGAGAAACGGTTGCTAGATCATTCAATCCGCCGACGGGAATATAACAACTTTGTTTAGTTAATTCAAGCATAGAAGCCAAGGCGTTGGTTATGAAATTTCTTGTTGAACCAGTATCAATAATTGCGCGACATATAACCGAAGTATTATTTCTATGAGATATATGAATCAAGGCAGTTGGAATAAGATCATCAGAAGGTGGTGTTTGCAGTGTGAAAGATTTATCTTGGCCCGAGTGTAGTCACAAGGTCGCCTTTGTGTTTGAATCTGATGGAGATGTGGTATCCCTTGGAATATTTGAATCAATTTTCTGGGGCTGATTAGGGGCAATTATGTGAAGAAATGTATGATGTCTCTCACGGCACACACGGCAGGAACCTGCCTTACAGTCGTTCACAACATGGTCGTTTCCAAGACAATTAAAACAAAGAGAAATCCGAGCAACTAATTGTCTTCTTTGTGTTGTAGACATCGAACGAAATGCTGGACACTTAAAAATTGTATGTTCATGTTGACAGGCGGGGCATGTTATCGGGCTGCCTATAGTGTTTTTATTTGAACTAATAACAAATGCTTGTCCACGAGCTTGGTTAGGACCTTTGCGGAATATTTTATTATCAGTCTGATGATGTTTATTGTTTATTTCCCTGCTAAATGATGTTGTGTTTTCGGTGCAGCCTCCGCGCTTCTCCAAAAAGTTTAGAAGGTGTGAATATGATGGCATCTTATTGTCGGCCAATGTAGTTTCCCATTGGTAAAGAAGATTTTCATTAATTTTTGTAGTGAGTAGATATATGATGCAGCTATTCCAGTGCTCTACGGGTTCTCCAAGACTTTTGAGGGCGCGAATATGCTGTCGAAAAGTATCAATTAGTTCATCAATAGCGCTGGGGTTATCTCTCGTTAGTCGTGGTAATCGGTATAATATAGACCAATGGCGAAGGATAGCACGTCGTGAATTATCATATTTGTTAGTTAAGATCGCCCAGGCCTCGTCATAGTTGTCACCAGTACTTTCTATTGAATCCACAGCTCGTGCCGCTTTATCTGTCAAGCAAGATTGTAAATATTGTAATTTATCTACCTTCGGTATATTTTTATTGTCACCGATTCGAGCAGTAAATTTATCTTTAAAGGCCTGCCACTTTTCTATAGAACCGTCGAACTTAGGTAATGTTATTTCAGGCAGCTTCATTGTAGGTAGTACGCCATGTGTGTAACCCTTAGACTCCTTCTGTTTATTGTCACCATTTGAATTGGAATTTTGAGTTTCTAGAGCTATTCTTATTAATTTGCGAGTTTCTGCCAACACGGAATTGTAATTATCTTCCATTGTTTCGAGCTCACTGCTATGTACTTCCTCGGAAGTTGAATCTTGCTGCATTAATTCTTCATGAATATTGTGTATGTTTTTAAATTGACTTGTTAGGGCTTCAATCTTAACCTGTAACTCGTCTATATCTGGTGAATTGCGTGCAGTTGAAAGATAATTCCTGAATTTTGTAATACGTGTTTTTATGTCAGCGCGTCTTCGCTTGAGAATAGCTATAGGGTCTTTAGGGTTTGGAGTCATGGTATTTACTAAGTTTGGACAGGGATTGCACTTTCAGCGAATTCCCGTTGTATGTTTTTCAGCTTGTCTGCTAGTACCTATGTACCTATGTTATACGTTTCGCACTTTACTTTCGTTGATTAGTGCCAAGCTTGATTTTATATGTTGCTCTGTTAGCCTCCGGAAGCACAGATCCGGCTCGAAGGACCAAATTTTGTACACTCTCGTGGTAGATTTCCACCCTTAAATCTTCTTCAAGACTGGAATAATTTCTCTATATATTATTTGTTATTTTTTATTTTAATTTACCAAATTCCTTTTTTACAAAAAAGTCCTTTGTTCGTCTTTCTTATATTTTTTTATTATGTAATCTTTTATATTCCATTTGCTTCTGTCTCAAGCCTCCTTTATAATAATTTTTCTGACAAAAATGCCGTTTTAATTTGTAAAGGTGTAGCCCACTAGATTAGCCTAAAAACTAAGTTACACACAGTCAATTAAACTACTCCACGAATCTTGTGGTGGGTTTGAACACTAACATTACCGGGCTAGTCCCTTCCAAGCAGTGGCGGACTAAGGGTGGGGCGGCACACTGATAAAAAAATTGTCTTGATTCCAGCAATTCGATAGTCTTCGTTTCATAGTCTTGAGTAGAAAAATTTTTCAGTCTTAACATGAGAATGCTGTCTCAGAGTAAGACACTGGAAATTCTTGAGCCAAGCAAAAGTATTTCTTCGCTCAATACTTATATTTTTCGACCAAGATATATTTTTCTCGAAATAAGATTGTTTAATTTTTTATTCAAGAAACTAAATTCTTAATTCATCGGACTTTTTTCGTTTACCGGACTTTCAAGCTCTAAAAATGTATCATAACTATTAAGACCGATTTTAGAACTTGAATTTTTTTAAATTATAATATCATCGGTTTCGTAATTTTTTTTAACTTCAAGTCAACTTTTGTCTCCATCCAAGACAATAAAACCAAGACTATGAGTATTGCTTATCCCGAGACAATTTTGTTTTCGTTATATCCAAAACATGAGTTGCTTGGTTCAAGAAAAAGTGCTTTAAGCCAAGAAATTTTTTTTATCAGTGCAGGGGCGACATTTTTTTAAATTACTGATTTCGTTCATAATTGTACTTTTAAAATGTGCTCTAGTGTAAAAATCAATTAAAATATTGTGGGTGAGAAACTAGATTCAGAGTATTTGAAAGGCCTATTCCCTTCGCTCCTGATAAAATTGACAAGGTTGTCAAAACCTGTTGCGTTCTACACAATTGGCTTCATAAAACAAAAAGGGACATGAATGTTCCAACAATAGACTCTGAAGACACACACACAGTGGCCGTATTATTCCAGAGATTGGAGACATGTACCATCAGCAGGTTTCCAAGATCTACCTATGACTATTTCCACTTATTACTAAATTCAATGTTTACTTAATGTTTACTTATAGTCCGGGGAAATTAGCAAAAAAAACGCACGAAAGGAGACAAAATTCCAAAATGGCTGAAAATTGCTACACAGCTTCCTTGGAACCTTTTAAGAAAACAATTTCGGAATCACAAAAAAAAACATGGCCGCCGGAGATATCACTTTTTGGTAAAAAAATTTTTTTTGATCAGTCTATACGAACCGTTATTGCCTACAAAAAGCCCTCTTGTCATTTTTTCGAAAACCTTTACCTTTCCGATTAATTCAAGGTATTTTTTGGCCGAAAAGTGATTTTTGGAAACTTTGACCTTGAATAAAGGGTTAGGTTTTCGAAAAAATTACAAGAGGGTTTTTTTGTAGGCAATGACGGTTCGTATTGATTCACCAAAAAAATTTTTTAGAAAAAAAAACAGTTTTTGAGTGATTTTTTGGGCAAAAAGTGATATCTCCGGCGGCCATGTTTTTTTTTGTGATTCCGAAATTGTTTTCTTAAAAAGTCCCAAGGAAGCTGGTTACCAATTTTCAGCCATTTTAGAATTTTGTCTCCTTAAAATGCTAATTTCCCCGGAATATTAATTAAAATTAAGTTAAAAATTAGTTAAATACTTGACTATTTAATACGTCTAAACCAGTCAGAGACTGAGGGCCTCATTCAGCTTTGCCGCCCCGGGCCTCTGACGGGCTTAGTCCGCCACTGCTTCCAAGTAAGGTTGGCATGAGGCTAATAACCTCACCCGTAAAAAACAAACATTACGGAACGAGCAACAGGCCTCAGATACTGAAAAAACGACGACGACCACGGCAACGAAAAAGGCAAAATGATTTAAGAATTTTCTCATGGAACGTAAGAACTCTGTACAGAACTCGAGCTGCACAACATCTGGCCGATACCCTTTCAACATATAAAGCTGACATTACCGCCATTCAGGAGATGCGATGGACAGGGAATGGTGTTTTGCAAAAACCTGATTATGAAGTATATTACAGCTGTCATACGAAACACCATGTGCTCGGGGTAGGTTTTATGGTCAGCAAAAGGAAGGTCGGCTTTAAAGCAATAAACGAAAGGCTATGTACCCTTCGTGTGCGAGGCAAATTTAAGAACATCAGCCTCATAAACGTTCACGCACCTACAGAAGAGTCCCCGGACGATGAAAAAGAAAAATTCTTCGAAGTAGTTCAACGGGAACGTAATGCCTGCCCCAGATATGATGTAAAAATCATATTGGGAGACCTGAACGCCAAAGTAGGCCGGGAGCCCGTATACAGGCAATATGTCGGCACCCACAGCTTGCATGAGAACACTAATGACAATGGGCAGCGAGTTACAGAGATGGCAGCAAGTAAGAACTTGGTCGTTGCAAGTACCAGATTTGCGGCTAAAGTTATCCATAAAGCCACCTGGATATCTCCTGATGGGGCGACTCGCAATCAAATAGACCATGTGTTGATAGACCGCCGCCACCTTTCGGGTCTGATGACGGTACGAACGCACCGAGGTGCCTACTTCAACTCGGCTCACTATCTTGTTGGTATGGTGCTCCGAGAGCGCATTGCAATGCTGAAAAGCTTTGTATCCGCTGATCAGGCTTGAATCAACACAGCTGCACTACGCAACGAAATGGCCAGAAACAGCTACGGTCAGGCGTTAGAACTCGCGCTCAGAAGAGCAAGTCCTGGGGATGAGATGCCGGGCGTCGACGAGAGCTGGACCCGCCTTAAAAATACTGTCATTAGTACTGCTGATTCTATCTTAGGCAGAAGTCGTAGAGATCGGAACGACTGGTTCGATAATGAATGCAAGCTGGCAACTGAACGTAAGAATGCTGCGTATCGAGCAATGCAGTCTCAGAGAACACCAGCACGCGAAGAGAAATATAAAGAGCTCAGAAAAGAAGAAAAGAGAATTCACAAACGAAAAAAGGAAGCCTGGGAGAAAAATCTCGTTTGTGAACTAGAACAGTACAGAGAGCGACGGCCGCACCAGGCGCGGGAGTTCTACCGAAGAGTACGCGGTATGACGCAATTCACACCAAGTTGAACATACTGCAAGGACAAAGAAGGGAATCTTATCACCGATCTTAAAGGCATCTTGAAGCGATGGGAAGAGCACTTTCAAGAATTGCTAAATGGCGAGCTAACTGAGGATTTGGAGGCTCCACCAATATCTGACGATAATGCTATGCTGACACCACCAATCTTAGCAGAAGTTAGCAGTGCCATCACCCGGCTCAAAAACAACAAGGCCTCGGGTGCAGACGGCATCCCTGCGGAGCTGGTTAAATATGGAGGGCCTACATTACACCAAACGATTCATAAATTAATTGTGCAAGTATGGGAGCAGGAAGCGATGCCAGAAGACTGGAGAAAAGGCATCCTCTGCTCGGTACATAAAAAAGGAGATATCACAACGTGCAGCAATTATCGTGGTATAACGTTGTTGAGTACCGCGTATAAGATATTTTTTGCCATCCTACAAAACAGGATGGCCCCATACGCTAGAAACATCGTAGGCCAATACCAGTGCGGCTTCAGTCCAGGCAAATCAACAACCGATCAGATTTTCGCTTTGTGCCTGTTCACACAGGTCGCTTTGAGGCGCGACAAAGCGAACGAAAAAGCGAATATTTGTTTACACGTTTCGCTTTGTGTCCAATCGCCTTTATGACAGGTGGAACATACGGTACGGGAACAAAATTTGTGATTTTCATAAAAGTGACATAAATTTTTATAAACTGTGATTACCTGAATATAATTAATTTTAGTAAAAAATCTGTGCAACAAAACTGAAGCCTGAAAATTGTCCTATCGCACGTTTGCTCCCAATACGGGTGAAACGAAAATAAAATGGAACAGTAAGGTGATACAAAATGAAATTGAAACAGTCAGCTGGTCAGAAAAGCGAACGTGAGTCGCTTTCAAATCGAGACGCACTTCCTTCCCACCCGAACGCTCCCCGCACCTGTAAACTTCGTGTTGAAAGGTCGCGGTGACCACCCGTGTGAACAGGCACTTTGAGGCAGGCTATGGAAAAATGTCTCGAGTTTCAAAACCCAATCCAACACCTCTTCATAGACTTTAAAGCCGCCCATGATAGCATAGTCAGAGTAGAACTCTACAAAGCCATGAGAGAATTCGGCATTCCCAACAAGCTGACAAGCCTATTTAGGTCGACCATGACCAATGTGACAAGCCAAGAAAGGATATCCGGAACACTGTCCAGACCAATCAACATCTATTATGGACTCCGACAAGGAGACGGTCTGGCCATCCATCCCCAACAAGTTGGCAAGGCTATGTAGGTTGACCATGACCAATGTGACAAGCCAAGTAAAGGTACACTGTCCAGACCAATCAATATCTATAATGGACTCCGACAAGGGGACGGTCTGGCATGCCTCCTTTTCAACCTAACGTTGGAGAAAGTGATCCGAGATTCGGGCGTGACATCAAGGGGCACAATACTCCACAAGTCCACCCAATTACTGGCTTACGCAGACGACATTGACATCATTGGGAGAACATCAACAGCTGTACAAGAAGCTTTCATCCAGATTGAGCGGGCGGCAGGAAATCTGGGACTGCACATCAACGAAAGCAAAATACAGTACATGGTGGCCTCGTCTGCAAGAACACCTAACATTGGTCCCACAATCAAGGTAGAGGAACACGAGTTTGATGTGGTAAAATCATTTACCTACCTTGGGTCAATAGTAGCACCCGACAATAGCATGGAACCTGAAATACGCGCACGACTGCTAAAAGCCAACAAAGCCTACTATAGCCTGTCAAGGCTCTTCAAATCCAAGCATCTAACCATAACGTCTAAACTTTTACTATATAAGACGATGGTCTTGCCGGTCCTCACATATGCATCCGAAACGTGGGTGCTTAGCAAAAAGCACTCTAACCTCTTGGCGGTGTTCGAGAGGAAAATACTTCGGAGAATTGTTGGCCCCGTATGTGAGGAAGGACGATTCCGGAGACTCTACAATGACGAGATCTACGAGCGCTATCGCGACATAGATGTTGTGAGGAAAATAAAGCTCGGTAGACTCCGGTGGGTAGGATATTTAGCTCGTATGAGTGAAGATGAGCCTGCTCGGAAAGTTCTCTGCGTTAAGACTTAATGGGGTGCGACAGCGAGGGAGACCCAACCTCCGCTGGAAGGATGACAACGGCTCAAAATCGGGACCGGTGGAGAGAACAGTTGCGAGAGGCCAGGACCGGATCCCGGTTGTAGAGCCGTTAAAGAAGAGGGATAAAGTCTAAGATTTATTATTTATTTAATTTATTTATTAACTAGTTGGGACCCGGCGCGCCTATGCTGATCCCATAAGCCAATAGTAGTAATCAGGTGATGTGAATTTTAATATACAGTAGGAAAGTTTAAAAAGGGCAATTTTTTAGTATTTTTGATTCCAAATAACAAAATGTGAAACTATTAGGGATCTGCCATTTTGATCGAGACAATAAAAACCATCCATTGACCCGGCATTTTTCGATATATGAATTTTCATACACAGATGAAGTATCTCAATGAACCACTTACTTTCTGTATTTTGGATAGCTGGGACCCGGTGTGCCTCGCTGTACCCAGCGTTTAAACATTTAAAATCAATCCAAACCTTCAAAATTCAACTCTTCTTAACCATTAACGAAAAACCAACTATTCCTATAAAAGTTGGAGTCATTAGATTCAAAATACATTTATTTGGACTATCCAAAATTGCCTGTGTATTCTGTTAAAACCATGAACGTTAAAAGATTTAAAATTAATGCAAATAGCAGCATCAAGCACTCGAAATTCGAGGGCCATTTTCTAAAGCTTTTTTTAATTTAAATCTAGAAGTCTTCAATAACAAAATTTTTCGAGAACAATAAAACAAAATCGAAAAATGAAACAAATATTTTATAGTTGGAAAAGCATGCCAAAAAACCAACTTTTATTTTCTCTTATATTGCGAAATTGTGTTCGTCAAAACATGTGAAATTAATGCAAATATTGAAAATCAAATTATTCGCAATATCTAAGGAAAGAACCAATACTTATTTGGAGACATTAGATTCAATATGCATTCGTATTAAGTGTGACCAAAATCCCCTATGTATGTATTCTTTTACAAAACTTGCTGGTAAACTATGTTTTTGGTTTTGTTTTCCGGCGAGTAAGGCATTTAAAATTAATCCAAATCTTCAAAATTCAACTCTTCACAGTGGCGGATCCAAGGGGGGGGGGGGCGGTAGGGGCCATCGCCCCCGCCCCCCAAGCCAACCAAACCCACATAACCCGGAATACCCTAAACGCCAAACGAACCAAATTCACATAATCCAGTACTCAAAACTAAAAAAAAAATAAATAAATAAAAATTAACAACGAATCAACCGTATGAGCGTAAGAAAACCTTGACATAAGCTGCTAATTCTCGTATACTCATATAACTCAATGCGCCAAAATCAAAGTAAATAATTAAATTAAAAATATATATTAAGTTTTATTGTATCGTAAACTTACATTACAATCACTTCATTGGATTGCTACGACCTTTTTTTTTTAGTTATTATAAGTACTTTTGTAAGTACCTTCGCCCCCCCAAGACAGATCTCTGGATCCGCCCCTGACTCTTCAACAAATATTTATAACCATTAACGAAAAAGCAATTATTCCTATAAAAGTTCGAGAGTTTGGATATTGGTTTGTTTGTCTAATTCTGCGAAGTATGTCTTCAGTCATGGCGCTCTTGTGTTTTCCCACAAAACCGATGGTTCTGTTGGGTATCAATATAATTGTGAACAGTTGACGAATGTTATTCGGCGTGGATGCAAATGCTGCATCAGTAAGTGTCAGATCCCAATGATTGTCGTCTTCCAGCAATTGCAACTCGCGACATGCATCTTGAAATGTATTGAATATTTGACCATTGACTGTTGGTAAAAATTCAAAAGACGTTGGTCCTGGAACATTCAGCAACAACAAACGCAAAAAGAAACATTCACGTTGTTTTGGATGTACTGTGTAAAGTCGTCCGAATGTCTTTGCTTTCAATACGCGTGCTATAATTGGATGTGGTTCGCCTTGTCTACGTGGCTTCCATTTTTTACCTGATTTGTTCCATGTATAATAGCGAGGGACGTCGGTATATAACAATGTTGTTGCGAATTGTCCGAAAGTATCAGGTTTTGGCACAGTGTGAAAAATTCAGTAAGTATAGTTTTTGGTGGCTTTAAAGCATTTTCTTCAGTGAAATATATACGTTGACCGTTTTCCAGGTGTACCGCAATCTGAGGCATAATGCAAAAACTCGACATTTATATATTTTCTTATTAACACTTTATTTAATCGCACCAATTAAAAGCTTTTACGCATTTTTCGGTGGAAGTATATAAAGAACAATGGATGCTAATATTTTACAGGTTTCCCAATGTTCACAAATACTACAAATGTTGAAGGTAATCCAGATGAGAATGATGGAGAATACCTTAAAGATGTTAATAAGATAATGTTTAAGTGTAATTTTCAATTATCTATATAAAAATCAATTGCCGTGCGTTAGCTTCACAAAAACTCGAAAATGGCTCGCCTCAATACAGGGGTGGTTTAAAAAAAATAAGAAAAACCCAAAGGAACTACTGAAAATTCTAAAAAATTGGTCATTTTGGGAGTTTTCACAGCAGATTAGTTTTAATAGCTTCATGGCCTACCCATATATTGTTTGACAGCTGCGGAAATGTGAAATTGTCATTAAATTGGGGTTTTTGAGAAATTACCGATTTAATTTAATGACAATTTCACATTTACGCAGCTGTCAAGCAATATATAGGTAAGCCATGAAGCTATTGAAACTAATGTGAGGTGAAAAATCCCAAAATTACCAATTTTTTTGGTTTTGCAGTTGTTCCTTTTGGTTTTTTGAAATGGTTTTTTTTCTAAAACCACCCCTGTATTGAGGCGAACAAAACAAAAAATTAAATATTGAAATCGGTCGAGCCATTTTCGAGTTTTTGCGGGACTAACGCACGGCATTCATTTTTATATATATAGATATTATTAAAAACAAACTAAACTATTCCCGTAAGCAAGTTTATTGCTGGTATCGCTCGGGAAACTTATAGGAAATTGTCCAAGCTTTCTAATTTTGGAAAAAAAGATTGGTTAACTACACTGATAAAAAAATTGTCTTGATTCCAGCAATTCGATAGTCTTCGTTTCGTTGTCTTGAGTAGAAAAATTTTTCAGTCTTAACATGAGAATGCTGTCTCAGAGTAAGACACTGGAAATTCTTGAGCCAAGCAAAAGTATTTCTTCGCTTAATACTTATATTTTTCGGCCAAGATATTTCTTTCTCGAACTAAGATTGTTTAATTTTTTACTCAAGAAACTAAATTCTTAATTCATCGGACTTTTTTCGGCTACCGGACGTTCAAGTTCTAAAAATGTAAATGGATTAATATCATTGGTAAATGTAAATGTATTAATATCATATGTAAATTATAATATCATTGGTTTTGTATTTTTTTTTACTTCAAGTGAACTTGTGTCTTCATCCAAGACTATAAAACCAAGACTATAGTATTGCTTATCCCGAGACAATTTTGTTTTCGTTATATCCAAAACATGAGAAATTTTTTTTATCAGTGTATTGTTTTTAAATTTTTTGTCAAAAGGGGTAGTTTTCACACCCTTAAAGCAAAGAGCACACATCAGAAACATATAACTTTTGAAGAGGAGGGCAAGATGAGCTTAATTACCAAATTTCATTAAAATCGGTGCTGTCCGAAAGAATTCGGAGGTAATACTCTATTTTTACCGCTATGCACTGGACTATATTATCGGTTGTCATTATCACAGACTTTGCATAATAATTCGAAAAACAAAATCATACCAACAGCATTTGCGGCTCACTTGAGAATTTTATGTTTGTACTATAATTAAAAATTTCAAAATTAACATAAATATTTAAAAGCATTCCAACGTGAAAGCAAACCGACGCTTTTTAGTATGAAAAACAAACTCACAAATCGATAAAATAAAGAGAATAACATGAATTCAATTATTTTTATTGAAACCATAAAACCATAATTGAAAGGTGTACTTCATCGACATTTTATCTTATTATATGGGTTTTTATTTATAATAATTACATTTAGCAAAATATTAAATTTCAAGAAAATCATAAATATTAAAAATCAATTATCATGCATTTTACCACTTTAAACAAATTTTCCATATTTTCAGGTTTGAAATCTACAATTTACAATTCAAATCGAATGGACGAACACAACGTTTAACCATCGATGGACCGCAAGCTGGCAATTGGTTTGCGGTTGCCTTCATTAGTTGGACGGATCCGAATAACGAACGAATTGAGCAGCAAGGTACGAGTATATATGTGGCCCAGCATAGTCATATAATTATGGCATATCATCCTTCACAATGTCCATTCCTATTTCCACTTAATGTCATAAAACCGCACTACTTTATTTTAAAATTATATTGAGAATTTTGTATGGTTCTGCTCAATGCTCCTGAACTAGATATCGTAGAAAGGACATGAATATTGCCACCACAGTGACCTCACTAGGCCACATTCCATTAACTTAGAATTCCCAACATTCATGATTCGTATAGGCTTTGTGCTATGACAACTTCTACTATGAATGATAAACCAACCCTCCTCGGCTCGGCCACAGAGGTAGAATTTATCCACCCAACTGAAAGGATATGTGTCCTTAGTATAGACAACGTTAAAGGATGATTGTTGTATTTAAGGCTTATGCGTTATTTTTGAATAGAAATCCTCCACCGGGCATTGTATAACATGCGTCCATTTTTGTGATATTTTAATATAAGGACACAAAAAACGAAAAGCACACCCAGGAGTTTTTAGTGAAGAGCCTTTCAATGTCCTCATAAAGAAAACAGGAAATATTTAAAGCAAAAACTTGACGTTCGGGACACGTTGGAAATAGTTACTTTTTCGAAAATTGTAACTTAATTTTTCAGATTAATTAAAATTAATTAAGTGTAGATAAAAGATAATACCATGGAGCCTGAAAAAGCAAGACTCAAAGGGTCCGAAAAAATTTGCGCGCATATATTCGTCTTCTTCTCCTTTTCGTGAAGTTTTAGATCCAAAAGAACCTAGCTCTATTGTACTACACCCCTATATAGTCCAATCAATCTACATAGCTCTTTGTAAATTTAGCGTTAATTGCCAACAGGAAACAAAAAATATGCTTATGTAGGAAAAAAATTCTAAAAAAGATAGCGTTTTTATTTGAATTTGGAATGGCGAACCTAACCTAAAAAATTCCGGAAAGTGAAAAAAACCCTTTTTTGCGAATAACAGAAAAACTTGAGCTCGGATCGAAAAAAATCAAATTATAAAGTTGTATGTCCATCCTGTTAGCCCCGCCATTTTGGAATTTTTGATGAAAAAAAATGTGCTAAAATGTGCTCAATATGTGCCGCATTGAAAAAAAAAATGTATGCAAAAAATATCATTTTTATGAGGTCCTTTTTTTCAAGTCCAGTTAGCTCCGCTCCTTTGATATATCAGAATTGCAACAATTGTGCCGTAATGTGCTCAAGATGTGCTGCAATGTGCCGTTAACAAAAATGAAAAAATTGTACTTTTAAAAATTTCCTCAAACAAATAGTTTGTCCAGGTATTCCGCTTTAGAGTGGATATTGATCTTGAGCTTCTGTTTTGAAAATTATAATTTACTTTTTGAATTTCTATATCTTTCCATATTGTTGATATATCAAATATAAATGTCAATATTTCGGTATTAGAATCATCGAAAGTGCTGTCAATTGGTATTGTTCTTTCGTAATTAATATTTTAAAAAATATAGTTTCAAAAAACTAACAAAAACGCTTTTATTTTAAAATGAACTAAAAAGTAAAAAATAATTTTGATTGTAAAGTTTACCTATATGGAAACAACCTCTACCTTTCGAAATGTAAAAAGCGTGGGGCGCTAGCGAAAAGTTCCGGTGTTAATTATTTCTGAAGTTTGAACAAGACGACTTTTCAATAGTTTTTTAGGGCGTCCCAGAATATTTGAGTTGAGGGTTTTCAACCATTTTTCAGAAGATTTCGACCGTTTTCGATGGTTATTTAATATTTTTAAAATGAGGGATCTTGAGAATTGACACAATAAGAGTTCGAAACGAAATATTATCGATTTAATTTAAATTATTAAATAACCATAGAAAACGGTCGAAATTCTCTGAAAAATTGTTGAAAACGCAAAACTAAAAAACTTCGGAAAACCCTTAGCTGAAATATTCTGCGACATCCTAAAAAACTATTGAAAAGTCGTCTTCACTGTAAAAAAAATGTGCAAATGTACAGTAAAATTACAAATCGCGATATGAAATACTGATTTACTACACAGTTATTGTAATATTACTATAAAGTTTTGTAATATTACTATAAATTTTGTAGCTTTACATGAAGAATTTGACGTTTATTAGGAATATTCCCAATAATATGTGTTGTAAACAGAGCTGGGCACAAATCCGTTAATCCGTTAATCGTTAATTAACGAAGTTAACATTTTGTTTAACGAATTAACTTTTAAGTTAGTTTCAAAAACCATTAACGGTCTTATAACTTCCGTTAAATTCAGCTTCCGTTAACATAAGTCTGTTAAACGTTTCTTAGGTGTCGCGATGAGTGTCATGTCACGTCGGTGCATGCACTATTCATTGTGTTCGCATGAGGCAGGCTAGTTTTCATTGAGTTTACAGGAAGGCTTTTTCGGTTTAGAAACTTGATTCAATCCCTGTTTCCATTACTTTAATAGTAATGAAGAAGAAGGAGAGGATTTCTTCAGTACTGTCACTCAGTCGGAAGAAAAGTCTAGGCTGGTACAGACTATGCCAGTATTTTAGTCGAGTGTCGAGTAATTTGCTTACCACTAAACGTCTTAAAACGTATTAGTAGCTAAAAAGTGTTCGAACACAGTGCAGTAGTAAGTAAAGTGTCAAAATGAACAGACAACAAAGTAAAAAAGTAAAAATTTATAAATTAATAAATTTGCATGACATCAACTGCCGACTGCCGCTACTCGACCGAAAAAATAACAAGAATGGATTGACTCGACTAAATGATTTTAGTAAATTACTCGACTAAATTTGTTTGTCCATACTGGTTTACTTACTCACTCGACTAAAATACTGGCATAGTCTGTACCAGCCATAAGCCCGGTATGCAAGGCTCAAGAAATTTCTTTGCCTTTCTTAAACCTATGTAAAAAAAATGGTCAAGAAATGGTTCAGAAATATTTTCTGGGGCGATTTCTGTAACCGGTATGCTAGAGTCAAGAAATTCACACCAGAAAAATCGTGTTTTTTAATGACACGCAGATGTCGCTTTTGATCAAATTTTAGTTTTTCCTCCAGAAATAAGTGTCGATTCATTTATTTCCTTAAGAAATTTTAACGGTTCATGAGGTCTTGACGTCTCAGGTCGTTTTTGAAATTGAAAGTAACTGTTAGCAATGGAAAAAATTACACATTGTTGTTTTTTATTCAGATTTTTTAAATTCTTTTTTAATTCTTTACTAATTAAAACAATTTCATTAATTCCAAGCAATCATAAAACAATTTATTTAGGGTGTGTTGCACCAACTAACTTTAACGGTAAAAAAAGCTGAATCGGCTGTCAAATCTCCGTTTAGACAAAAAGAGAGTTGCACAGTTTAACCATTGTTAACATGACGTAACATTTTAACGTTAACTTTAACCAAGCAAAGTCGGCCGGTTAGTGTTATTGTTATTGTAAACTTATGACAGTTGTCAAATTTATTTTGTGATGTACAATTTGAAATTAATTTGCTCTTTTGTGTAGTTTTATGTTATTTATAAATAAATTTTGTGTTTTTAAAACTTTTGAGGTGAAGTAAGTGCTATAAATTTGTGTGTGTAGCAAATCCCAGAGGAAATTAAGGGATATTTTACGACAAAGCTTTTAACGAAAGCTTTAACAAACGATAGTGTGGTGCAACTCAATTTTACTAACCGGAACTTTAACAACCTTGTTATTGTTAAAGTTAATTTTAACAATTACGTTAACCAATGATTTGGTGCAACTCACCCTTAATGTCTGCAATGAAAATAAGTAACTGTCAAAATTTCTGAACTGCTGTCATTTTTTCTTAGGGAAATAAATGCAGAAATTTTCTTGAGCAAATGTCTTGAGCCTTGCATACCGGGCTTTAAGGGCCACAAGTCTCTAAAAAGTAAAGCTCAGAAAATATGGTTGAGCGTGAAGTCAAAAGACTCTCTTTAACTGATGCAGCGTTCATTGGTGAACAGGCTTTAATGAATCAATTTATTAAATGTAATGCAGCGATTCCATCTAGTGCTGCAGTAGAACGACTTTTTTCAGTAGGAAAATATATTTTGAGTGCAAAATGACCATCCCTCTTGGGCGAAAATTTTTTCATGTTAATGTTCACGAAGTAAACATGCACGTCATGCAAGGTGAAAATTATCTTGCATGAGGTGCATGGTCCCTTTTTATTCGCTTAGAATTCGCATAGTTACCAAGCTTACACTAGCCAAGACAAACGCCTTTACCACACGTTTGAATTTGCGAACGCTTGCCAAGTCTTGACAAACGTGTGAATCCGGCATAAGAATTAACAGCTTTAAGGCGATGGCCCAATGCCGACGGCGCGTTATACGCGGCAGGCGCTTCATGCGCGTTAACGTCCGTTGAAGGTTCATTCATAGCGTCAGGACGTCAAAAATATTGTTTTAATTTAAATTCATGTATGGATTTTTGTGTATATACTTGTTAGAAATGTGATTTTTTTAAATTTCATAGCCTGCCAACGCCAAAAAGTTGAAAGTTGCTCGACTTTTGCCGTCGCTTGACGCCGCTGACGCCGCAAAGTCGTGAATGGGATAACTCGATTTGAATTACACACAACCAAATGTCGCCGTCAACGCGCGTCAAAGCGTTGACGCGCGTAAACGCGAATAAAGTCGTGATTGGGCCATCGCCTTTAGCGTGCTAAAACATATTTTAAAATTAAATACATATTAGGAAAAAAAACAAGAAGTTGTTAAATTTTTTTTTTTACATTCCCGACCTAGCCTACTTTACTTTCCTATCTATACTAAAATACCAGAGCTGATAAGTGAGAATACTTACTAGACTGATAAAATTAAGTTTTAGTAAGGAACAATTGCGTTAAAGGGTTTTTATTGTTTAATATGTTAGTGGAGCACCTAAATATGATAAAATCACAAAGTGCCCCTTTCTTGAGGGTGCGTTTTTGAGCCCCGACCCTAAGTACTCAAAATAACTCGAAAACAAAGCGAAATTCGAGATTTTTACCAAAATACTTTTTTGTAGAAAATTAAATTTCCCATCGAAATGCGTTTTTTTAATTTTTTTTCACCATTTGTAATTCAAAAAAAATTCGAAAAACAAAACTATTTTTTTTCAAAAAAACACGTTTTTTTCTTTTTTTTATTAATTCGGTTATAACTTTTTTTTCGGCATCCTGGGTATTACATAAATGACTCACTGATTTCACATTAAAAAAATATTCGATAGTTAACGTAACGATTAACTTTAACTTCCGCTACATTTTCAACAAGCTAACGCATTAACGATTAACGAAGTTACCTTTTTGAGTAACGGAATAACGATTAACGAAGTTAAATTTTGGATTAACTTTGCCCACCTATGGTTGTAAATTTACAAAACTGCTTGTGAATAAAACTTCCAGTACTGTGTGTTGGAAGTTTTTTTACAGTGTTGTTCAAACTTCAGAAAACCCCGACGACTAAAAAGCTATTAGAAATTCTGAGAAAAAAGTTGAAAATTACAAAACCATAAAAAGTCGTCAAAGTTCTGAGAAACGGGGATGAGCTAGAGCATTTGAAAGGGGGCTCACGGACAGGGCGTTTAAATGTAGTGTATGCTGAGTTTTACTGGCCGCATCCAAATTGGGCACTCTGCTTCGTTACTTTATTTAAAATGCCCATTTTAGAAATTGGAAAATTGAAATTTTCTATTTTTTTAAAATTCCTAAAATGGGCATTTTTAATAAAGTAAAGAAGTATTGCGTATGTTCGTAAGAAAGTACATAAAAAACCTACAATTTAAAAAAAATTTATCTTACGATGATTTGGCATAAAATGACGGCAATTGTAATGTTTTTCGAAAAGTGCCAATTGTTGCCGTAAAAATCAAATATTGTTTTTGAAATATCAACCACGTATTGGTAGCATCAAAATACACACTTTCTTCAATTTTTATGAAAATCCGACAATTTTCCCGTTATTTATTGCATTTTTAGTAAAAAAAGAACAAAATTTCATATATTTTGGTTTTTTGAGGTTAGGATTAATTTTTAAAGAATTTATACCGAATCAGTTCGATAGTCGATTCATTCACGAGTATTTTTCATTTTTTTTTTATTTTTCTACGACCAACAGAAATGGAGAAATTAAAAAAAATAGTGTAGCAACGCACTCGAAATGCATCAAAAATCCACATTTATGCAATTTTCTCGTGCAGGACCAGTCCCGATTTTGCAGAAATTTTCTTTTCGCTTTATCTTAACATATGTAAAGAAAAAAAAAGAAAAAATCCAACTTCCCAACTACATCATAACTTTGCTTTTTTTGTTTAAGTTCGCACTACTAAAATTATTCTACACACAGTGTGTTGTATTTTCATAGCTGTAAAGTGTGTTGTTACTCCAAAAGTGTGTTAATAAATGTTAAGTGAGTGGTTTCAACACACTTAAGTGTGTTTTTTAGATTTCAGGTCATAATTCACGACTTATTTTTAACACAGTAAAAAGTGTATTATAATTTTAACACGGAAGAGCGTGTCAATTGCAGGATAAACTGTGTTAAAACAACAAACTTTTTCTTGACAACACAATTAGGTGTGTTGAATAATACACTTTGGTGCGTTAAATAACACATTTTGTGTGTTAAAAAACACACTTCAGTGTGTTACACCTTTTACAGTGTTCTGCGGGCTTTTGTAGCTACAACAGACTACAAGAAAGAATTTGTTGATTCTGTTATTAAAGTTTATTTTTGAGTTCAAACTTGAAGGGGTGTTACCTTACATTCTTATAATGCTGAGAATATTCCTCATAGTTGCCTAAGTAATGGCAGTTGCAAAAGAAGTTTCTCAAAATTGAAATTAATTAAATCGAGCGTTCTTGGTAATCGAACAAAAGTTACAAATTAACATTGAACATAGCATTAAAGAATTTGCGTTGCAAAACAGATGTTTTATTTTGAATCCTTTTGAGATAGTGACAGAGTATCACAGACTTTCAACGATTATTTTTACTTAATTGCGAAAATAGGGGGCGGCAAATTTAGGGTTCGCCCCGGGTAGCAGATATCCAAGCTACGCCACTGAATATACCCCAAGTTGTTGTTGACAAGCCAAGCTGTTGAGAACGGCGCAAAATTCATTCATCACGGTCATCGTGTACACTCTTAGTTACTGCCGTTATATTTTAATCACTACATGCTGGTATGGTATATTTGGTCGCGTATTATTCAATAATAAAAATTGGGCCTCAAATTGTTCGGTGGTATAGCGAATTCGGTAGGCCGATTATGTGAACGCTAAGTTGCTCTAAGAAGCGCACAAAACACATTCCTCGTAGATCGCTGATTTTCGTAATACAACTAAATAATTTGTAGCCGCGATAAGTTTTTTCCAAGATAAAATGATACTGAACAAAAATACCATGACGTTTGGACACAACTCACGCTTGATCTGTCATAAAATTGTGAAAAAGTACCTCTAAATGGAATTACATGTATTTACTTTCTATACGTTGATCATTCTACATCTAAGGGCCTGTGCCAAATTACAATTCAAATGTCCATTTGTATGGAAAACGCATTTCGATTTTACAATTCAATTTTCGGAGGCTTGCGTCTTTGGACTTGTAGGAAATATTTGAATTGTAGGGAAATATTAGCCAAACATTCATTTGAAAGTTTGTTGGATTTGCTTTTTGGGGGTTAAATCTAAATATTTTCAATTATTGGAGTACAACATCCCGAATTCTTTCAATTCTCAGTGCATGATTGTCCTCACAGTATAATATTGTTATAAGGCTGATCATGCTTACACGATGCAGACGTAAACCAAAATAAAAATTTGAATCATTTTTAAACTCTTTGAAATATGTACAATGCTTCTTGCAGTCCACCCCTACTGGATGATGTTCCTGAAGCAATTCCATTTCCATTATTTTAAAGACAAACATTGCCCTGGGCTTCTTTAAAAAAAATTATTAAAAATTTTATACAAAATTTTGTTGTCATCCATGTTGTCAAATGAAATGCGTGAATTGTATTTTGGCACACTTTGTAATTTCAAAGTGTCCGTGGTGAAAGTAGCAAAGTCAGAATTGTAACTTGGCACCCACCCTTAAGCTACGGTTTCCTAAGAAAGCGGTGCCGTTATATAGCGGTGGGTGACGTCACAAAAACGTTGTCTATTAACTCAGTAGGCGTTGGTTTCCTAGAGAGCGTTGGCCGTAAAATAGCGGTGCCGTCATTTGAATGACGGCCGCCACAGCGGTGGCAAACAATTTAGTGAACGTTTCTTAGCGTTGACGGTGAACGGTTTTTAAAGATAGTATACATAACTAAAAAAGTAAACATAACTTATCTTCTGGACATATTGACTTTTTGTGTCTATTATAATATGGTTTTGAAGTTAAAACATCTCTTATGTGATTTAGCACATAATCAAAGAACCCTGGGGTTAACTAATTGCTCCTTTAATCCCTCATGGGACATAGGGCGGAAACAGTTGCCCTCCAGCGGACTCTGTTTTGCGCGACAGCTCTCAGCTCTGACCAGGATCTCCCGGTTGTTGCGGCCTCTGATAATAGGGTTCTCCTCCACGTTGTTCTAGGTCTTCCGACTCGACGGGATCCTTGCGGATTCCAGTCAAGGGCCTGTTTGGCTAGATTATCGTCTTCGCGTCGCAAGGTGTGGCCAATCCAATTCCATTTCCTTCGCCTGATTTGGTCGTCTATCCTTTCTTGGCCGGCACGGCGCCATAGTTCTTCATTTGAAATTCTATCTTGCCAGCGGATTTTTAGGATACGACGTAGGCATCTGTTGATGAAAACTTGTAGGCGCCCTGTGATGAATTGGGTGACTTTCCATGTTTCGCAACCGTACAAAAGAACTGCCTTAACGTTGGAGTTGAACAGCCGCAATTTGGTGTTAATTGAGATCTCTGTTGATCTCCATATGTGAAACAGGCATGCATATGCGCTTCTTGCTTTATTTATTCTGGAACTGACATCTTCTTCTGTACCGCCGTTTTCGGTAATAATACTACCGAGGTAACAGAATTTGTCTACCAGTTCCACGTCACGGTTATTTAGCGCTGTCCGTTCAAGGGTGTTTGCATTTATCCGCATTTCTTTTGTTTTAGTCGGATTTAACCTTAAGCCCGCCGAGCTACTTTCTGTTGCCAATTTGTTTAACATGTTTTTGAGGTCCTGGTGTCTGTGGGCCAGCAAACAGATATCATCCGCGTAGTCGAGATCCTTAAGGCGGTCTAGCAATCCCCATTGTATGCCACCTGTTCTTCTATCTAGAGCGCTGACAGGAATGTCGTGTATTACTATAAGAAATGGTAATGGTGAAAGTAGACATCCTTGTCGTACTCCTGAGCTCACCTCAAAGCTGTCGGATAATTTTCCATTATGGAGAACTCTGCATTTGGAATTGTTGTATAGAGCTTTTATCAATTCTATTATTTTGTCCGGCAGTCCACGTTTCCGTAGAGCTCGCCATATAAAGCTCCTATTGACCGAGTCGAACGCTTTCTCATATTCTACGAAAGCAAGGTAAAGGGGGGATCGAAATTCAGTAGACTGCTCCACTATGATTCTCAAGGTGTTAATATGGTCTATGCAGGAGCGGCCCTTTCTGAATCCAGCCTGCTGTCTTCTAAGCGTTCGATCTACTGCCTCTCTTATCCTAGATAGTAATATATGGGACAAGATTTTTCCCACCGTAGATAATAAACAGATGCCTCTCCAGTTGTCACATATTGTTAGGTCCCCTTTTTTGGTATTTTGACTATGATACCTTCCGTCCAATCCTCCGGAAAGGTACGGGTGTTCCATGCTATTTCCAGGATTGGCTGTAGCGCATCTGCTATGAGGCTTGAGCCGGCTTTCAACAATTCTGGCGGGATGCCATCTTTTCCAGCTGCTTTACCATTGGCCATTGCATGAATTGCGGTTACTATTTCTGTCTTGGATGGTGCACGAGTGGCGATTCTTATTGGCTGTGCATTGTTGTTATTTTCTTCAGGTTCCTGCGAAAAGGAACCATTCAGGGCGGCGAAGAAGTAGTCTCTCCATCTTTGGAGTTGCTCCTCGTCGCTGCACAGCAGCCTTCCATCCGCACTCTTTACGGCATGCTTTTTAGTAGAGTGCTTTCCCGAGAGCTGCTTAGTAATTTGGTGCAGCACCTTACTGTTGCCTGTGTTTGCCGCGTTTTCCGCTTTCTCTGCGAGCTCATTTATCTGCCGCCTTTTATCACGCCGGACACTTCTCTTTACCTCCCGGTGCAATTGGTAGTATTCCCGTTCAAGTTATTGTCGTTTTCCCGGGTCGCTTGTAGAGTTCACGTTATTTTTGAGGGCCCTTCTGCGTTCTATTTTTTGCCAGGTTGTGTCCGAGATCCAGTGTTGCTGGTTTCTTTGGACATAACCGATGCTTGTTTCCGCTGCTGTTATTATAGCGCCCTTTGTTGTGCTCCACAGCTCTTCAATGTTCGTGTCGTCAGAAACGGTTTGCTGGTTTAAGATTTGTTGCAGATTTCCAGCAAATTCTCTCCTTTTAGTGCTCTCCCGCAGAAGGTCTACGTTAAACCGTCTACGGTTTATGGCATCGCGTTGAACGTTTCTGATTGCGGCGATTTTTAGGCGGATAGTTGCTACTACCAAATGGTGGTCACTTCCAGTGTCTGCTCCCCTAAAGCTCCTGACATCCTCCAGAATAGTTCTCCATCTGCGGCTGACGGCCACGTGATCTATCTGATTTTTCGTTCTACCATCGGGCGATACCCAGGTCTCCTTGTGTATCTTCTTGTGACAAAAGTAGGTTCCATCTACCATGAGTTGATGGGAACTACAGAAGTCAACGAAAAGCTCACCATTGTTATTGGTAACTTGGCTTAGGCCTTGATTTCCAATAGTGTGCTCAAGGCCGGTGTTGTTGGGGCCGATCTGTGCGTTTAAATCACCCATCAAAACAATGATGTCTCCCCTTGGAATAGAGCGAAAAACCTCATTCAGTCGCATGTAGAACTCGTCTTTGATGTCATCTTCTGCGTCTTCAGTCGGAGCGTAGCATTGGACTATCGTAGTACTTCTTAGCCTGGTACGTAGGCGCACGGTAATAATCCTCTGGTGACTGGTGACCAGCTAATGAGGCTGGACCTGGCTTCCTTGGTGAGTATTACGCCAACGCCATTCCTACGATTTTCAGTTTCGTTTCTCCCAGAATATAAGAAGGACTCACCGTTTGGGCAGATATGTTCCCCCGCATCGGTCCATCTGGTCTCGCTGAGTCCCATGACCTTGATTTTATAGCGGTTCATCTCGTTGAGGACTTCATCCAGCCGTCCATCAGCAAGCAGCGTTCTCACATTCCATGATCCGATTCGTGTCCTGGTTCGAAAAGCAAAGGTCGTCGTCGCGTTGTCCAATCGGTTCCGAGGCATTGTTTGCCGATTCGTAGCAATTATGTGTTTTATAGGAGCGGGTTGCTAACCCTCAGCCCAACCGACTTAGAACTCTGTTTTGTGGCGCAGAGAACTCGCCATTCGACCGTCTCCCGTTAGCTCCTTCCGAAGAAGTACCCCAGGGGGCACCGCGGGGAGGTGGGATTAGGACTTGCTAACAGAGCTGCTAGGTGTTCGTCTGCAGTGACTCTTCTCGGGTTTTGGCAGAAGTGACAAATCGGGTGCCACCACCTTCCGAGGTCTTTGTTAGCCGTTCGCCCCCCAAAGGGGTTAAGCGAAAGTTATTTCTTCGTTGCAGTGCAAATTTAATTAAATATTTCACTTTCTTCCAAACGACAATTTAGTCACCATTATTTCTTCTAAATGTTATGCTTATCCAAGAGAACATTAGATTAAAGTTTGTTGTACCTACATAGACTCCACATTATCGCCCCGAATGCAAAAGAGTAAAGTAACACTGTATCCTTCACTTGATAGCGCTCAAAATGCAAGAGAAGTTAACTGTAAATTCACAAATTAACAAACATAGTTAAGTATTAATGTAAACTATACATCGCTTACATACGAGTACGACACCTCATTCGTCTATCATAGGAAGTAATCAAACAGTTTAATCCCCTTTGATCTCCAAACTCTCCAAACTTAATAGCTTAAATAAATGCCTCCAGAAGCACCTGCATACCGCATTCGAGCTTTTACCATGTCCATGAGCAAATATAACCGTTGATTACAAAATTCAATAGGGTGTACTGAGCAAAAATTTTTAACTATACATATATACATACATACATACATATATGCATGCAAGGGTAGCAATTTTTATTCACAGTAAATTGAATGAAAATTCATCAATTTCCCTTCATAAATATTCCAACCACACAACTCCCAGTCTGCTTATTATTCGCACCGCACACAAATTACCCATATACGAAAATATGCTTTTTTAAATAAATTTCAATTAAAAATGAAACATATTTCTCACCTTTTGCTCTTTCTTCTGTTCATTCAACAGGTTTGGCTGCATCATGCGAAACGCTGCTCCTGTCGGAGATGTCCGTGGCACGAGTAATTCCGCTCATCCTAAATAGTGGACAAGTACAAACCAGCACTTTAACGAGCGATCATAATGGGACAAGGGAAATTAGCTATAAATTCTATGTGCCTCGGAACGTGGGCATTGTCACTGCCAGAATAACAATAGGAAATGTATGCCCCTCATGTCCGGACATCGGCTTTTATGTGCAGGCGAACGCTCTACCAAGTGAGCATAACTGCATACACAGAACTATAATAAATCCAAATCAGACCTCGGGGGACCTGACGGTTGAGTTCTACGTACAATCAGGGACATGGCATTTTATAGATTTTAAATTCGAGAAGGATTCAACGGGGACGACTACAGCAAATCGGAGTCAGGACCAGGAAACTAGTAACGGTAACAGCTACAGCAATAGTACCTGGCACGAAGTGGATTTATCAATTGTAGTGGATTTTCGTACGGAGGAGGAGCCCGAGAATATTGAACAAGAACGACCTGTAATGTTTCGTAATATTGAATTTTACCCATTGTTACGGCAGACCTATCGAGAATTTTTCATGTTTGACTATGACCTTCTGCCTGATGTGAACGGGACTGTCCCCAGTCTT
The DNA here is from genome assembly GCA_963855945.1 of Thereva nobilitata. NCBI lineage: Eukaryota > Metazoa > Arthropoda > Insecta > Diptera > Therevidae > Thereva > Thereva nobilitata. Next base: position 116,101,896 of record OY979695.1, on the reverse strand, counting down.
CTCAATCTAACAGCAGGTACACCTGTTGGATTCCGATTTGATGTCGGTGATGTCTATGATATTGGAGGTACATTGAGCTTTGCCGTATCCCTAAAACAGGACATCAAAGGTCTTGATGTTAAAACTCCGCCCGAACGGGGTATACTAGCAGAGAAATTAGTCGATAAGGCACCAGAGGACGAACCAGACAAGGCGGCAGGACGCAGCAATCAAACAATAATCATCTGCATGCGGCTCGGAGAGCCCGGCGAACCCCAATGGCCGGATAGATGTAGGTACGGGAGGAAATTATTTCCAGCATCTGGCATTGTAAACAACAGCGATTCGGATTCTAGTACGGGATTGATTCATGTTCCATTCCCAGAGAGTGGGCAATGGTATATAACAATGGGGCTGTTCTGCCATGGTGAGGCAACAGCCGCTAGGGTAACTATTATTGACAGTGTTAAGGATTTCATTAAAAAATATGCTAAAATGTTAGGTACTATGAAGCCGCCTTGTTCTTGTACGAATTTTACAAGCTATTATAAATATTGCATCGATGATCGCAAATGCTTGGCACAAATGAATGAGACTGAGACCCTTAAGATAAAAGAATGCCTAATGGACTCTAAGTGTACATCGAATCACTTAGATATGACAAAGAAGTTCGAAATCCATCATAAATTCGCTACTGAACAAAGTGTAGCAACTGAAGGCTGTAACACATCCGTTATTTTCACAATATCCTCTAGCCCATGCGTTGCTGGCCGATGCGGACGATATGGACGATGCTATCACTACATGTCCGGTGGCTTCGTATTCTCTACATGCCTTTGCATTAAAGGATATCGTGGCTGGGATTGCACTGAAGATTCTCAAGTACCGTCAAGCATGTCAATATTGGTAGCTTCGCTGCTGCTAACATTGAGTAACCTTTTATTCCTTCCAAGCATTTATTTTGCAGTCCGTCGGAAATACCACACGGAATCTGTGATATACTTCTTCGCCATGTTCTTTTCAATATTCTATCATGCCTGTGATTCTGGCGAAGATGAGTATAGCTTCTGCCTTGTTAAAATAGGCGTTTTACAATTCTGTGATTTTTATTGTGGACTACTTGCTATTTGGGTAACGCTTATTGCAATGGCACATATACGACAACAATTTGTATCATTATTACATATGTTTGGTGCTATTGTATTAGCATTTGGTACAGAATTGAATAAGCAATCATTATGGGTATTCTTAGCACCGGCATTAACCGGAATTTGTATTATATCAACTAGTTGGGGTATGCGCTGTAGAAAAACACGAAAATGGTTCCCATCAAAAAAATATCTTACAATTTATATGCCGCTCGGAAGTGTTTTAGTTATGGTTGGTTTAGTTTGTTATGCATTTTTACAAACAAAACAAAACTATCACATTGTCCACTCAATTTGGCATATGGTGATGGCCCTTAGCCTATTATGCCTTCTTCCAAATCGTAATTCATTTCTACCGAAATGCTAGCATCCGGTTTTAACTAGAGAGTTCCTACTAATTGAACAAGAGTTTTACATGTAATCCCAGCGATAATTGAAAACTCACAGGAAATATTATATATATACATAAATTACGTACATAACTTCCTATTAAATTTAGTTTTTACTTGTATGTATAGCTATCATGACAAACAAAAACCAGAAAGTTGCTCAATTTCACTAAATTTAACAAAAAAAATGTAACAACTCACAACGCCTTACTAGAAAATTTAATTAAAATTTTTAAGATGGAAGATGAAACATTTATGATACACTGATAGCCTCTTTTAAGAATACAAAAACGAACGTTTAGATACAATTTTTAGGTCTTTAAGAGAATATAGTAATTATTATTAATTATTACAATTATTATTATTATTATTGTAAATCAAAGAATATATAAACAGTATATTGAAGACTACCGGGACTCAAATTTAGTCGCGCCGCTATTTTTGTGACACTTTGCAGAAGAATATTCGTAGTATTTAAGAAGAAACTCTCTCTATTACAAACTAATAGTCAATATTTGTGAAACAGAAATGTTCTTTTTAATGTGGATTTTATTTTTCTAAAATTTATACACTTAGCACATAAAATATTGCAATTGGAAAAAGAAGATCTCACTTTCAAGCTTTAACTATAGCTAGTTATGCTAATTTAAATTATTAACCGAGCACCACTGATTTATTTTAATACGTTATAATAAGTTCTTGTATTAACTGAACTAAGACTCTTCATCATAAGTACAACGTAATAATTTCCAATTAAGTCAATTTTTGCTTGTGTAACATTTCATACGGCCTGTTTCTTTACTTTCTCGGGATCATTTCCCCTCCATCCCAAAGAGCCAGAGGTCTGGACTTCTGGCGGCTTGGATTAAATGAGAAATGTCAAAAGGTGACAGTTCTCAGCTAAGGTGACAGTTCTCAATTTTCAACATCAATTGATTTAATAAAAGATATTCGTGTTATCGAGGCAATAGTGCAAATAATAAATAAATTGAAGTGTTGTGTTGTCGAAACAACAGTGAAAATAATAATTAAATTGAAGTTTTTTGTTATCGAGACAATAGTGCAAATAAAATAAATAGTTCTTCTTCTTGGATTTCTCAAATATCCCAGAAAGCGTTTCCTAACTTTTGACATTTCTATCCCCACCCTTTCAAAAAAAACTCGGGATCCCAGAGATCCCGGGATTCGTAAAGAAACACACTTATAATGTCGCTGCTTATACCTTATACTTCAGAAAGAGCTGCGGATACAGAGAGAGGCGAAAGTGTACAATGTAAACTATCGATATTGTACATATATCGAATTAATATTTTCATAATAAAAATTGGCCAAACTACTCAAATGGTATCAGTGCCTAACAAAGACGGCGAACTTCTTACATACCCAAAGAATACACCAAATTATTGACCAACCTTCTTTCCTCACCTTCTAGACCAGGGGTGGCCAACCCGCGGCCCGCGGGCCGCATGCGGCCCTTCGTCGGAAATTTTGCGGCCCGCGAGATTCAACACAATTTAACAAAATATTTTTTGCTAGAAAGTATACGAAAAAGAAAAATATGTAGCCAGCTATCAGCAACGATTAGAATTCACAGCCTGCCATAGAGAATTAGCGCTCCAGGGGCACCTAGACAGGTCCGCCACGGCGGAGATTCAAATTTCATAAAATCTAATATTAGCTTGGCTTTGACACTTTAGGTTACGGTCAGATCGAAGGCGATTTTAGCATTTTGGGTTTCAATATATTTTTGGGGCCCCCTTTGACCTGGGGCCCGAAGCAATTCGTCCCAGTTGCCGCCCCCCATTGTGGCGGCCTGTACCTACATAATATAAGACACGGCCTTGATAAAAGCGATTTAATTGCTTTTCTGGTAACAATTCAATATAAAGATCGCATCCGCAACAAGAATTGAGTGTGATGAAGGTGGCAGAAAAACAAGCATATTTACAAGCAAGCACACTTCTTTCGTCAACATTGAGCTAGTCTGTTATGAGGGCAAGATTCTTCTTCTGCTCCTTTAATCCCTCGTGGGACATAGGGCGGAAACAGTTGCCGGACAGTTGTGGACTCTGTTTTGTGCGACAGCTCTCAGCTCCGTCTAGGATCTCTCAGTTCTCTGCTAATAGGGTTCTCCTCCACTTTGTTCTAGGTTTTCAAACTCGACGACGTGTTCCAATCAAGGACCTGTTTGGTTTGGTACTCGTTTTCGCGTCGGAGGAGTGGCCAATAGATTTCCATTTCCTTCGCTTGATTTCGTCATCTTCTTTATTTGTGATTGTTGTTGTTGTGATTGATATGTTTCGCAACCATACAAAAGAACTGCTGTAAGGCCCTTTTACATCCCAAGCGCAAATTGGAATCGCAAATTGAAGCTCTTTTATCGCACAGAAATGTGTATGCTTTTCTCTCTGTCTGGAATCCACGTTAGTGCAACAGAGAGAAAAACATACAAATTTCTGTGCTATAAAAAAGCTGCAATTTGCGTTTCCACTCTGCGCTTGGGATGTAAAAGGGCCTTTATCAGTAGAGTTGGACAGTCGGAGCCGCAATTTTGTGCTAGCTGAGATCTACGTCGATCTCCAAATACGAAAGAGGCATGCATATGTGCTTCTTGCTTTATTTATTTTGGAACTGATGTCTTCTTCCCTCCCGCCTTTTTTGGTAATAATGCTACCAAGGGAACAATATTTATCTACCAATTCCACGTCACGGTCATTCAGGCTAAATTAATGAACGCACGTTCAATGGTGTCAGGCTTTTCTCACACTGCAGCCGATTTTTCTATCGGCCGAATTTTTCAAACAATTATTTTGCTATTCTCATTCGCACATTGCACCAGTTTTTCGGCCGTTGACGCCCGTAGGTTTTATCCGATCAGATTTGAAGTTGATAATGGAAGTGCGCTCCCATAGAAGTGTTTATTAATCTTCCTTTTATTTTATTTAGGATATATTTATATGTGTGACCATTTAAAATGAAACAACTAGCATTTAAGATGAAAACTAAGCCTTAAAGTTCGGCCGAATTTAAAGTTGAAATTCGGTTCAATACGGCCGTAAAAAATTCGGCCAAATACGGCCGTAAGACATTCGACCGAATCTGCTGCAGTGTGAGACCAGGCTTAGCGTTTATTCCCATTTATTTAGTCTGACTCGGATTTAGCCTTAAGCAGGCATCACATTCAAAAATTGATTTTTATAGAAAATATGTGACAAAAGAAAGGTATTGTAATTTGACATGTCTGACACAAAAAATTGTGAGCGCTTTTGGTTCAATTTACATTTGCGAACCGTTCTTTCCGAAAATGAAATTTACAAAAAATAAATATAGCGTTATTTAGCCGCCGAAAACCTGCACCACGAACTACGATGTGCAAATGCTAATATTGAGATTGACTTGGAAAAGCTAAGGGAAAAAAAATAGTAACAAATATCTCACTGACAAAATTTAATCTTCTTTCTTTTGTTTCTCTTTTGAAATTTTGAATCACCCTATATATCACCCGGCCCGCGGGATCATAAAGCATTTTCAAAGTGGCCCGCGATATCATTTGGGTTGGCCACCCATGTTCTAGACAAACTTCTATCCTGTCTTTAAATGCATTGATCCATAGAAGTTCACTCATCTTTCTGTAACTCACAGCAACATTGCCTAGTCAATATTAACCTTGACAGGCAAAATAGGTCTACCCAAAAAGGATATCAGGTACTATGTGAATATTAATGGTGAAGGGCTTGTTCGATTCTTTTTATTGGTTTGCGGGTGGGATTGTTCTCTTAGCTCGCAATCATAAAATAAAAAAGACAAAATCTCAATTCTACAAAGAATTATGGTGGCTAGTATTTTATGAACAATGTTTTGTATGGTAATACCTCTCCAATTTCCGCATTCTTTTAGATCTCGTTTTTTGGAAAGTTAGTGACGGTGACAAATCATGGTGACTTTGAAACATGACCGCTATCTCTATTTGAAATACTGACATTCCTATTGGTACACCCGTTGTGCAATTGTAATAATATAAACTGTAATAAATATAAGCTATACCTATAACTGTAACAAATTTTGTCATTACAAGATCAAGTAATTACCTATTGTAATAAGTTGCAATATTTCATTAAGAATTTACAGCAATGATAAATACATAGAATGAAAGTTGATGATAGTCCAGCTGGTGCCAGCTGTTACCATTCAAGCTTTCATTGTTTAGTGGTTATGCTGCAAAATAGTTCGAGCTAGTAATGTTCACGGCATCGATTAGCTCGGATGGTATCGTTTTTTGGTACAAACTTTTCAGTGCTTTATTTATTAACAACAGTTTTTCATGATGGACGAGTCATTTGAAGACATGTTATTTTTTACAGAAAGTAGTTATCTTAAGTATATGATGCTATATAAAAGAAGTAGAAAATTCGGTGTACATCCTATTTTTAAAAAACGGTCTGAACACGGCGAGTTCCATAATTTGCACATAGAGTTGAGGCAAGATGAAGATCGATTTTATGAATACTACAGGATGAGACCCAAAACTTTCGACTACAATTTGTGTAAAATAAAAGATGAAATTGAGAAGCAACACACAAACTTTCAACGACCAATTTCTGCGGCCGAAAGACTTTCAGTAACTTTGCAATTTAACTATAAGCATTACTTTTCAATTGTGTTGCAAGGAGTTGCAGATGCTTGCTACCGTTATTTTATTTATTGAAGTGGGTGGTTATGGTAAGCAAAGTGATGGCGGAACTTCGTGTACAAAATCAAATTTCTACTATAACATCCACCTCTGCCGATGGCACCTCCTCAAATCATCCAAGTTTTAGTGCCAGAGACGTTCGAAATATTTTTACGACTTATTTTTTTTTTAAATAAATAATAATAAAAACTTAATTACCGTCAAAATCTCCCCTACTTCATCCCACGCACGCTTTTTATCCTTATAATTAGCCGCCGTTGCACCCCATAACAATTTCCTGTTCCTCACTTCATTTACTAATTTTTCACAATCCATTTTTCAAACTTCAAGCTGAACTGGTGCTAGCTAACTAAACAAACTTGATTTTCTATCACGCTGTCATGAATGTTCATGATAGTGTGAATGCTTGCAAGCTTCAGCGTAACCACTCTGGATCACTTACTTTGTTTAATTTTCTTGTAACACCTGTCACCAGCTGGACTATCATCAACTTTCAGCCAGCGTAACCGCAGCCTAAGTCCGGTATCTCCCATAGCGGAACCTTTCCACCGTTAGGGGTCGTCCATTAATTACGTGAGGCGATTTTGGCGATTATTCGACCACCCCCTCCCTATGTGATGTCGTGAGATTAGGCTCGACCTCCTCCCCCACCCCCTAATCTCACGTGAGCTTTTCAAATTTTAAAAAATCTCTCGATATCTCTACGCCCATACCGAGCGGGTTGTAAAGAAAAAAGTAATTCGCTATTTGAAATTGGTATGGAGCAACACATTTAATTCTATTCTACTTGCCATACCCTTTCATTTGATACCCATGTCGCCGGGTCGGGGAACATCATGCAAAATTCTCCCGCCCCATCTTTTTTTTACAAAAAAATCCGAGTCCATTGTCACGCGAACTATGCCTATGTGCAAAATTTGAAGTTGATGGATATGTGAATAAGTTCCGGGTGTCGAAAAACCTTTATTTTGTTCGCCCATTGCAATTTTTGTTTTTTCGTTTTTTTTTCAATGGCGAGTGTCGTTATTCCAAGCGGGCATCGCACTAACTACTAACCACGTGCAATGCTGCTTAACTTCTGTAATCGAACGAGTATGCTAAAGGCATGATTTATGGTCATTAAGATAATTGGCAGTTTTGCTCGTTCTATAAAATTTCTGAAAACTCCAGTAAGCTCAAAATCAGCTACCCTGAGCAGAGCTCCCAATTTTGCGGCTGGGATCCTTCTTACTTAAAATTATTTAAGTGTTAAGTACCTATGTACCTATATTTTCAAACACAATTGCATTTTTTCTTTTGTTATCTTAACAATTAAAAATATGTACCTAATTAATTTACCTAGCTACGTGCAATTGTCTTCTCAGAGAGAACAGATTAAAGTTTTGTTAGCAGATTTTATTATATCATAAAATTTGATTCACTTGGGTTTGGGGGTGCATGATCAAGTTTTTATTGTAGTAAGGGGTCCATGACCTAAATAAGTTGGGGAATCACTGCTATAGACCCTAATACCGTAGGAATGTAGCAGCACTCTCTATACTTTATCGCTATTACCAAACCACTCAAATTCAGAACCTCCTGCCTACACGGCAATACTTTTCCCGCAACACAAAACTAGCCCACTCGGCCCACCCCCCATACCCTGTAGCTCCCCGCGCGCAATACGGTCTAGAAGTTCGTTTATGCCGGGTTTTCATTAGTAGAAGTAGGGGTAGAGTAACTGGCCTACTTTTAAGCGGTAGAATAACTTTACCACGGTGCTATCCCACTCTACTCTACTATAACCGGGTTTTCATTAGGTGAATTCACAGTTAGTACTCGACCAGTATACTCTACCACTAATTCTACTAGTGAAAACCCGGCATTATGAATAAAACAACTCGGCTGTGGAATAATCTCCTGCAGTCAATATTTCCGAAATCGTACAAAATCTTAGGCATCCATTAGACGATAGGTTTTGCTGTCAGTTTTGCCACAGTTTTTCCTATGACTGACGGAAAACCTAACGTCTAAGGTGATGACTGACGTAATCCTCCGTATATTTTGATTTCCATTAATCATGACTAGTGGAATTGATTGCCGCTTGCATGAACGTGTAATGGCCGCCTTAGAGTTCAAACGTAAGGTTCATACACATTTCCCCAGACCCTCTCTAACCTTTCCTATTCTGCTCTATTCTTCAAACCAAGCTTACTACTAGACATTGCACCATGACCTTAACGACATGACAGACTGGTAGTAAAAAGGGTGGCTCCTAAGATTGGTTTTTTAACATAAAAAATGAAAACATTACAGTTTCTTGCAAGAAAAATTACGTGAGATTTTCCGAGACCCCCTTTCTCCCCCACGTCAGATTGGATGAGATTCGGCTCGACCCCACCCCCTTTAACGCCTCACGTAATTAATGGACACGACCCTAAGAAATTTCACTAAACTTTCCTTTAACTGAACATTGCGCTCTAGAACGTAATCCAAAAGAGAAGTGTCGGCGACATAAAGCGTATGGTTCTTAATAAATTAATTTACTTTGTACGTAATTGCAAATAAATCGAAACCTTCTTGTAGGCTAAATCGAACAAATTGCTATAAGACTTGAAATATATTTAGGCACTTAAACTTTATGCATGATTAATAAATACTTTTCTAATATTAACATGAGCTATTGTTAAGCTTTCGTACGGTGCATTGTATTAATGATGAGTTTTATTTGATCCTAAAATTTTCTTTGCAAATAAAATGTGACAAGATTTCGGACAATTGGTTATAAAAACTTTTAAAATACCAATTATTTAATGAAAGGTGGAAGAATTGTTTTTTCATTGTGAAGTCAATGTGAAGACCCTGTTTTAAAAGATTTACAAACAAAAAAATTATACTTATAAATTAAGACAAAAACATCAATTATATTTATCTCAATTTGTTCAAATATAAAAATACTTTACTTTGTTCGTGTATCTCCCTTTCAAAGAACATTTCTGTAGCAATGATAATCGTTTGCTCCTTAAAAATATAAACTAATTTTCCGTTTGACAGACAAACAAAACTTACACAGGAAAGGATATTGTAAAAGACACTAAAACTCAGTTTAGTTGGTGCTTCTAGATATTAAGTAAAAAAAGATGTATGTGAACGTGCCAGGAAACCTGAAAGGTAAACTGCACCCGAAAAATAACTTAAGCTTAGCTAAATAATGTGAAAAGAATACTAATTGTAAATAAGAAAAAAATAGCGAAGAAAGAAGTGTTTAGCCTATACAACACATAAAAACTATCTATTTTCATAATTAAAAAACAAATTACCCTCTGTCGTAAAAGTATTAGCAAAGAGATTTTTAAGTGAGTTTGAAATACTTATGTATAAACATTTAAACAAAAAAAAACGTGAAAAGTAGATTTGCAACAAAACTTCCTGGCACCAAATGTGTGTTGAATGTGTACCGTCGTGTATATTTTAATTTCCAATAACCGAATACCAAAGTATGTTAGTGATTGAATTATTATAAAGTTATATTGTTTGTATGAGAACACAAAAGAAACGAGAACAAATTAGAAATATAATACTAAGTGATAAAAAGAGAGGAATTATGCACTTTTGATGTAATAAAAATAAAAAAAATATTTCATACACCCAAAAGTGAGTGTTTTAATTCAATTTATTTAAATTTAAGTTAAGTTTTGTTATTCAATCAACCTTAATTATTATTGAATAAAACTATTCCAAACGTCTGCGTTTTTTTTAGATTTTCAGTTTTTGCCTTAATTTATATTTTCTTTAAAATTAGAGCTTCATATTCTGAAGCACTAACTGAAAAGAAGCAACATCCCAGAAAAAAACAGAATGTTGTGAAAAAAGGAGGCAGCAAACACCACTTGAGGCCCGTTTTTTAAAAACTCATCATTTGAAGAAACCTAATTTTTCAGGAGAAACATTTTTTGTTATACAAATTGAAAGAAAACTAAAAGTGCTTTTATTTAAACATTTTATATTTATTCCACTAACGAGGAATATAAATACACAAAAAAATAACAAAAAGCAGAAAACAAAGGCAGAAAACTAATAGAAAAAATTAGCGTTTTTTCAAAACTCTTTAACAAGCACTTTTCAGTGTTGAGCAAAACTCAATAACTACATTATAAATCATATTCGTTATTGAAATCTAAAGTAACAGGATTGGTTTCTATATTTTCTTGCTCATGTCCTTTAAGGACATCTTCGTAGAAAACGTTTGCATCCCTAGGTATCTCAAAAAAATGAAGCAGTTTTTTTATATCTTCACTTTTCTTCAGTGAAACCTTGATCACTATGGGGGAAGACGTTTCACTTCATACAATGAGAAAAGTCTTTTACCCCGGGTCTCCACTGGAAATAAAGTATTGCATGCAATTTCGAATTGCAATGAAATTGCTCGTCGAGATACCCATATTGCAAATGCATGCAATATTTCAGAGATAATATGGGCATCTCGACGAGCAATTTCATTGCAATTCGAAATTGCATGCAATACTTTATTTCCAGTGGAGACCCGTGGTTAAGTCCTCCTTTTCTGAATTCTGACATCACAAGTAATAAATTCTCCAGAATACAGTGGATGTCGATATTTTTATATTTGGTCCAAATTTTTATACGCCATCACCCTTGCTCTGATATTTTAAAAGGTAAGTTGGTTTTAAGTATTTGCTAACTTATTTTCTGATAGTTATAAAATTAAAAATCTTTTCCGAATACTAGGGCAGTACCTGTTCATTTTAAGATATTTCTGTATTCTTCTGGTGATACTATAACTTCTCTTATGCGATACTTTCTTTCTACTCTTCCAAACACCCTATGGCCCTTCGCAGACTTGTCCATAATTTCAAACCGGGTTTAATATGAGTTCAATAGTACACTCGGAACTCACTTTTATCCATCATTTTCGTGTAACGATTGTAATGCCTATGGAGTAGTGTAGGGTGCAAGCACTTGCTTGCTTTGCCGAGAACGAAAACATGCTTGTGTTAGTGTAATGGACGGTGAAACCAGAAAATGTTTGGAAGAAAAACTGTCTTCCCTGTGACCCCTTGCCTGTAAAACCGGTTTTAGTTTTGATGTTATGGACAAGTGTGCGGAAGGCCTATCAGCATCATTCTAAAACAATGTTTTATGTCATTAAAGCTTGAACTTTTTCAATTTGAGAGTTCTGGGTCGTCAAAAATTTCATACAACTCGCTGTTGTATCTCCTTCGCCATATTCCATCCTCTCTGGTTGGGCCTATTATGTACCTGAGGACTTTTCTCTCAAACCTGTTGACTCGCTCCTCTATGTCCTCGGTCATAGTCCAAGAGCTGTTTTAGACGGTGCGCTCCAGCGCATGTGCCTCACGAACCTTTGGCGATGAAGGGAGGAGTGGGAATGAATAGAGGTACCACCCCACTTCTCCCTTTATCCACAAAGTTCGTGAGGCACATGCGCTGGAGCGCACCGTCTAAACCGGCTCCAAGTCTCGTTGCCATAGCACAGTACTGGTCGTATTACTGTTTTGTAGAGTGAGAGTTTCGTTTTTCTGTGCACAAATCTTGATAGTAGAGAGAAATTAAACACAAAAAAGCGAAGTTATAATGTAGTTGGAAAGTTGGAATTTTTTTCTTTTTTACTTTACATATGTTAAGATAAAGCGAAAAAAAATGTCTGCAAAATCGGTCCTGTGCTGCACGAGAAAATTGCATAAATGTCAATTTTTGATGCATTTTGAGTGCATTGCTACACTATTTTTTTAATTTCTCCAGTTCGGTTGGTCGTAGAAAAATAACAGAAATTGAAAAATACTCGTGAATAGGGAATCCAATCCCGCATCAAAATCTCAATCCCGAAAGCCTGCGGGATCGCGTTCATCAATCCCGAGGATCCGCGGAATTTGCGGGACTGCAAAAAAATCATTTATTTTCTAAGTAGTTATGTTCATGAATTTATGAAGTATTATTTGAAAGAAGAGTGTATTGTATGTTAAACAAACTACTTTAGTCAGTCAAACAAAATATTCAGGCCAATTCTGAACTATGCTGGAATTGATTCCGCTGGAATTTTCTTACATAGTAGCATAAATTGTAATTTCGAAATTACTCTCCGTTACAGGGGCTGTATTTGGTTTCTCGAGTCGATGAATCGACTCGACAAAAAAAGCTTATGAATTTTCTCTAATTTTTATATTTGGCATTACCTCCCAATCGATAAGTGCGGCCATACAAAACCATCAAATTGTGTGATAATACTCCAAATTCAGCAAACCATTTATATTTAATTAAAATAGAAACTTTTTGCATGCCTAAATTGGGCATTTTAGACCCGTATTCACCGACCGCATATAAATATCGTGGATATTTCGTATTCACCGACCGCGATTTTCGGGGCTTGGATAAAGTTTGTACCAGTTTGACCTGGTAATAAGTTTATCCGCCGATTTCTAACCTCTGAAGTTTCGAACAAAGCTGTGAGTGAAAATAAAAAAAATTAAATAACGTATCAAATATTTAATCAATGTGAATAAATTTGTAATTCTGTAAAAAATTTAAATTGGTATATTTGTGAATAGCAAAAACTATCCGTAAAATTTTACGGGATAAGAAATAACTGAGAGTATATCCAGGTCGATGAATTCGGGCCTTAATAAACGTCAAACGACTAGATCCACACGTATAGACACGATAAGGTTGTCGATATCGTGTTGCACGATTTGGAACTATAGAACTCAAATGCCAATTTTTATTTATCGACAGAAATCGATATCGACTCGAGAAACCAAATACTGCCCCAACAGACTTTATGCTACCGATGTAAGAAAATTGCAGCCTAATCAATTACAGCGTAGTTCAGAATTGGTGTGAATACTTTGTTTGATTGATTCAGTAGTTTGTTTGACAAACAATACAATTAGCCGCAAAGATAATCCCCACGTGGAGAATCCCCTGTCGTAGGCGTAGTGTAACTTGACATTGAACACGTTCCTATACACGCACATAAATTGTTAATACTTTGCAATATTGCTAGTATTTCTCTAAGTCCCGGTTTTTTTAACAGGTCATTCTACTGCTCAAATCCCGCGGATCCCGCATGTCTAGTCCCGCATTACTGATCCCGCAAAAATGACGTTCGCGGGATTGGATTCCCTACTCGTGAATGAATAGACTATCGAACTGATTCGGTATAAATACTTTAAAAATGAATCCTAACTTCAAAAAACCAAACTGTATGAAATTTTGTTTTTTTTACTAAAAATGCAATAAATAACGGGAAAATAGTCGGATTTTGATAAAAATTGGAGAAAATATGTATTTTGATGCCAGAAATACATGGTTGAAATTTAAACAAAAAATTTCCATTTTTTACGGCAACAATTGGCACTTTTCGAAAAATATTAAAATTGCGGCTATTTTATGCCAAATCATCATACGGTAAAAATGTTTTTTTAAATTGTAGGTTTTTTTATGTACTTTCTTGTGAGCAGTATTAGCCAGTAGTATTCGTCGAGATATATCTTCCTTTTCTTCGTTCCTTTTTGTAATTGTAGACCCAAGGTAGACTGTTTTATCGACTACTTCTAGGTTGTGTTCGTCGATAGTTTTATTTCTTCCCATTCTAAATCTTCCAGCTCTGGATTGTTGCATCACCTTTGTTTTCTCTTCGTTGATGTTCAGGCCTATGTCCTTTGCCGCCTCTTTTAGTCCGACATAAACTTCTTTTGCTGCCGAGTCCAGACCTCAATCCCATCGAAAACCTATGGGGCAACCTGGTACAGGATGTTTATGCGGGTGGGAAGCACTTTAGTACCCTTGCAGAGCTGCGCACCAAAATAATATTTATATCGGTTTTTGCAAAACTTCATAATTACATGGATTTAAGAAGTATTGCAAAAACTGACAATTTTTAAATACTTACACTGCAAATGCAAGTGTTTAGCATGTGTTTAGAAATAAAACGCTCTAGTGTTTTATTTCTAAACGATAAAGTATTTAATGTTTACTTTTAAAACAGAAGAAGAGTTAAATGCACAAAATCTAAACGCTAAAGTGTTTGATTCATAAACACCTAAAGCATTTAACAGAAATTAAACGCGTAAGGTGTTTACCAAAAAATTCTAACCTAAGCGCAAGTGTCTAAAAGTAAAACACTTATTCGCCAATTAAACACTTGGGAAGGTAAACACTTAGTTATGATAAAACACTTATGGGGAACTAAACGCTCTATTTTTACACGGTAAAGTGTTTAGGGGTGGGAAGTGCCTCTAATGAAATCCTGGGTGATCCATTTTAGAGGTACTATTTTCAGAAATAAAAAAAATAAAATCATTCAATTTTATCAGGTAATTTTTATTATCATACAAAAGGACTAGAATTTCAAGAAACAGGGAAGTTATTGCATTTTGCATCTAAGCTTTATGAAAAAACAAAAAAAATCATTCAATTAATAATAGTTGCACTATAATGCTTGAAAATAAGTTTCTATAACACTTAATAATTTTTTGAACTTATCACATGAATAGTATAGGTTTCAAAGTGATACAGTCCAAATTATAGCTCAAAATATGTATTTGTTAATTAACAATTAGCCAAAATACAAAAAGCTAAATATCTCGAGTTCACGTTAACAAAAATTAACTTTCTTTTTTTAAATTTAAGTTCCAAAAATTCTCTTCGAGATCTGATAAAAAAATTTATTTATTTTTTCAAAATAGCCAAAAAAATGCAATTGTTGTTATTTGAGTAATAAACAGAAGTAAAAAAAGTAACCAAATTTACATCCAAAATTATTTTAGAATATACCTATTCTTCATTTTTTGGCCTTTTCTTATTTCATTTGTTGTTTTCATTTATTTAACTTAGTTTATCCTGAAATTTTTACGCCATTGTTGACAGGTATTTTTTTAATATGCAAATAAAACCATAAGCTGCTTAAATATTACGAATTTAAAACTATCAGTATCACTGCATTCTGAGGTTTTAGAAGTGTTTTATTTCAAAACGCTTAAAACTTTTTATTTTGACGTCGCCCATTTGATTAACATTGCCGACACTTTTAAAACCCTTAAATGTCAATCAAATGGGTGACGTCAAAATAAAACGTTCTAAGCGCTTTGAAATAAAACACTTTCAAAAGCTGAGATTTACGGTGATAAGAAGAGAAAAAATGTGAGGACCCATATTTCACGCAATTATGCTAATGCCCCCCAAAGGTACCATTTGGCATATTCAGTAAAGCGCATCTCGTTCTATCACGGAAGTCAAGCAATATTGGAAGTGGTTTGTACTTAGTTGGATTTTTTTTGTTTTTTTTTCACTTTTTGCAATGATAGTGTTATGTTTTAATATAATATTGATTAAAAGTTCTATCAACATAATTTGTATTATTCATAACCAAAAACGCGCTACAAACGTTTACTAATTAAACACTTAAGTGTTTAATCATTAAACGCCGCTAAGTGTTTAAAATTCGTCTACAACGGTTTAAACGCTTTAAGTGTTTATAAAGTAAATACTTGAGTTTACAGTGTATAGTATATAAAATAATAAGTTTATTAAAAATATGATTACATCAAATGAAAGAGATCATTTTAAATAAGGTGATGACGTGTAAAACTCATTTTCGTCAAAATTGGACTTATGCAGTTTTGAAAAAACGGTCCTCACTTTGATAGATAGAAAAATTTTAATTCAAGGTTCAACCTAGTATCAAAATCAAATCGATTCTGAAAGTTTGAAATCTGGGATGTAGGACTTCGAAAACACTAACTGTGGCCGGTATTTACCAGTGGCGTAAAGGGGAGGGAGTATAGAGGGGCAAGAGTGTCATATTTAGCCATTTTTTATTGTATACACCCAACTAGAAATATTTTGTTTGAGCCACATGCGGGATTTCCCTAAATGCAACACCAAGGATACATGCGGAATCGGCGTTGGGGCCAAATTTGAAATGTAATGGATTTGTCCATTTTTACCCAATTAGATTTACCAAATTTGGCCCATATTGGAGAAAGTACTTCTAAAAACGAATTAGTAACTTTCCACAGTTTACCAGAAAACAGTGAAATTTTCCTGGTTGAACCAATGAAATTCTCGTAAAAAGTAGAAAAACAAAACTTTCTATCGCGGTAACGTTTTCCCAAGCGGTCCGGTCTATTGAGTATGCTAAAGGGAGCGCATATCCCAAGTGCATATGTCAAGTTCAGAACCAGAACTTGTTATGAAGGTGGCTATGGTTGACATAACACGACATAAAAGCTTTCGTTAAACATTCGTTAAACATAATGAATGCGACTTGGGTCGAACGTGACATGACAACATTAGGAAAAGGAAGTTATATTTATTGCTGTTTATTGTTAGAGCAAGTGATTTTTGTTCATGTATGGAGAAATAAAAATATCTACATATAACATATCGACTCATGCAACGAAGACTATAGTAAGTCATTATTTATAGTTTTTAGAAAAACAAGTTTAAAATATTTGCTTGATAACTGTTCATTATTATTTTTTTAATCAGAGAAGATATGGCATTTTTTTTTGTTCTGGGTCTTCCAGTCTTAGTTTGGCTTTAATAAAAAGTAGCAAAAATACATAGACATACTATACTTTTCCAGGTCAAAACTTCATGGTAACTCAAAAACCCCCAAAAATGAGTTACTATAGTCTTCGTTGCATGAGTCGATATATATAAATGAAAATTAATTTTCACTTTCATAGCACAGAATTTACATCAACTTTATGTCGCTTATGTTATGCATAGGCGGTAATATGTTTTGATTGACATAATGCTGACTTTCGATATTTTTTGATGTTTTTACATATGCGCTTATGCCGTGCATAGTTGGGCCTTAAGATAACCATCCGCAGCAATGCTTGCGCGACAGAATCAGCTTTTATCGGTATGTCGGTATGTATGCAAACGAAAAGGCTCTTTCATTCAAGGAAGACTTGTGGAGGTGGAAAAATTTCAATTTTTACGTCTGTTTTTAACCTACCTGAACGAACACTCCCACTTACAAATATAATAAATTAATGCTTGTATCGGTATTTGAGGAGAAATTGTCACATTGTGTAGTTACTTACTTACCTTAACGGCTCTACAACCGGAATCTCCGGTCCTGGCATCTTGGAACTGTTCTCCACTGGTTCCTATTTTGAGCCGATGTCATCTAGTTTAGCATCTTTAAGTTCTGGGCGTCCTGCCAACCTTCCAGTAGGGCCTTGGTCTCCCTCGCTGTCGCATACCACAGATCTTACCGCAGGGAACTTCCCGAGCTAGTTCATACGAGCTAAATGTCCTGCCTACCGAGCGTTATGCCTTCACGACTCTTTACCCTGAACCTGATTTAAGCGATTTATGTGATTTATTTAAGTTGTGGAAGAAATATAAACAACTTGGATGGGTTCAGCAAAATAATACATTTTAACGATTATCTGTTCACGTGCTCCCCACCCACAATGATTATGCTCCGCCGCCCCTGGTGGAATAGTAGTTTCGGGTAAAGAAAAATATGAGGGGAACAGAGCTGCCCATAAATCGGCCTTGGAGTTGCTTTCTGTTATCACCTCCTTCTCATAAATTAAAGCATGGGTTGTGGAAGATGTAAAATTCTTCTTGATGAAGTTACCAAGGACCAGAAGTTTTTACTCCCAGCACTTGAATTAAGAATCTTAATTCCCAAGCTGTCTTCAACTGATGATCTGACCTTCCTGATGATGGAATTATAGGAATTTCTCAACTTGATATACTCGTACTCACGACGGAGTGGCTCATTTTGGGACTGTCTGAACGCTCTATAGGCCATTAAACCATCTATTAGGCCTAGACAACACAGATTTGGTAGAATGAGGAATGAGCAAACGCATTCCTGCCCTTAGATTTTGCAGATAGAGAGAGCGGCAGAGTTCACACTGGCACCACGGAAATATAAATGCCAGTCGATGGCTGAAAAAAGCGAAAAAGCCCCAACAAGTTAATGCCAGCCAGTTCTTTTGGGAACTATGTAGTTGGGGTAGACGATGCGTAAGGAAATTAGCGCTGACTAGGCAGTGGTCCGAGTTACCAAGGGGTGGGCCAACCTCGACGGAGTACCGTGTTGCATGAGATTTAAGAAACAGGTCAAGAAGATGGGCTCCGTGGCCTTCAACATCTGGGATTCGCGTTGGACGATTCACAATTTAGTGAAAATTATTAATGTCTGCAAAGAGCTCAGCGTCTTTGGCAAAAACATGAAGAAGTTAGCTACTAGCTCACGCAATTCCGTAGTGGACATAAATGTTATTTTGCATGTCTTCATCGCTTCAGGTTAGACGATTTAGCGTTCTGTCCAAAAGTCCGGACGATCAAGAGAACGCGAAGTATGTCCTCTTTAAATGCACGAGGAACAGCTAGCACCGGAAAACATCCTGGACCAGATGATGAGTTTGGAGATGTGTGGAGAAAGATGGATGCGACGCTGGAGAGCATGTCGTCTGCCAAGGAAATATAGCAGCTATATAGCTGATTCAGCCGCAGGATGCAAAGGCGTAAGCCGGTCCCCCGGAATTGGGTACCGAGCTTTATTGAAGATACCTTTTTCACAAAGGAATCAGAGACGGAAGGTCGCTAATCCGTATGCCCTACTATTCCGGTTCTGGTGAGTATCCATTCGAGGGACCCTTGTAAGGTTCGCGTTGATGACGCCAGAACGAAGTTATGCCTTTACGACTCTTGCCAGTCTAGATTCAACCGTCATGGAGAAAGCGTTGGTGTTTTAAAGACGTAAATGTTACCCCTTGGTCTAAAAATGTAATTATCGAAGGCATATTTGGAAAAACTCAATTTGAATATAGTAGAATTACCACAGCAGCTTAGAAGACAACAGCAGAGTGGTAAGGGCGACGTACCATGGCATACGCCAGGGAGGAGTCCTCCCCCTGGTTCTATGATTAATGGTTGTGGATAAGATTCTGAAAACATTAAGAAACGACAGGGCAATGTCATAGGCAAATGCAGACGACATAGTGATCCCAGTTTCCGACTAGTTTCTCTCCACTATCAGTGAGATTATGAAGATAGCTCTTGGAAAAGTTAGTGATTGGTCCAAGCTTGTGGGGTATCCGTTAATCCGAAAAAGGCAGAACTGATGCTTTCCACCAAAGAACAAAAATTCCTTATTTCAGCTTACCTACAAATTAATGATCAGCTCAGTACTTTGACCTTATTCTGGACCCTAAGCTAAATTGGAGGCACAATATCGAAGAAAAGTCAAAGAAAGACAGTATATCTTTCTATGCCAGTAAGAAGACCTTGGGCAAGAGATGGGCTTGAAGCCGCATACGGCTCTGCCGTGTGATGGCCCGCTCTTGCAGAAGAATATAACGAGTCCAGACTAAGCCAAGTTGAAGGAGCGGCACTTTTCGGAGCTCCGGGGGGCTTTGTGCACAATCCCCATGGAGACAATGGGTGCCTTCCATTTAGACACAGAAAGACAACTGTGTCCGACACAGCGTGTCACTCTGTGTCGTTCTGTGTAAGACCAAATGGAACACTTAAGTTCATGAAAAATCCGCCACGGCGCACTTTCCTCGTTTTTATTTTTTTGACAAGTAAATCGTAAATTTGATGTTGATAATTTCTTTAAATTAATTACCCAACATCTTATAAATGCTGGGAATCTTTAAAATGAAACAATATTGTTATAGATTAATAATTTACGATCACATTTCAATTCATGACTTCGTGATTCGTGGTAGCATTGGGTGCCTTCCACTTAGCCACAGAGAGACACAGTGTTACACTGTGTCCGACACAGAAGTGTTCCATCAACGACACAGCTAGACACAGCCGGGCACAACTAAGGCAATTCTACCAACCCTCGCCAATTGAAATGCGATCGTTAATTTATAATTTCAACAATATTGTTTCATTTTTAAGATTCCCAGCATTTATAAGATGTCGGATAATTAATTTAAAGAAATTAGCAACATCAAATTTACGATTTATTTGTCAAAAAATTAAAAACGAGGAAAGTGCGCCGTGGCGGATTTTTCATGAACTTAATAAAGGTACAAACAGAATGGCACGGCGACCGTATCGACGGAGGTGTCCGTGACGGACAAAACCTTTAAAATACACGCACCGCCATATATGCTAACATAATGACACGGAGGCGGAGTCCGGCACGGTGAAATTAGAGCAAATCCGAATTCTGCCGCTGCCGCCAAGTGATACCAACCATTGAAAACTGATTTAGTACACATTTAGAACACATTTTTTGTTTTCAACTGCTGTCTGCCTGCAATTTGACAATTTTGTCGTGGCGCTGTTTGGCCGTTATTTTAAATTTAATTCGTGAGTTTTTTTTAGTATTTTAAATAAATTAATGCAATTTATTATATAATGGCAAAAAGGAGTTATTTATAAATTATGGGGCATCAGAAAGACTATGTTGCAGGTATTTAAATCTAATTTTTATAATAAAATCAAACCAAAATAGTCAACAATAAAAAAAATGTCTTGTCTTTATTTAGCAACTCAAGATGAATTAAATGGAAGTTTATTAATTTAAACTTTTGGAGATACTTCAAGGTACTGTGATGTTATTCATTTTCTAATAAATACTAATAACTTATAACTTTAATTATTAGTGAAAAACAATGAATGTTGAAATGTTTGTATTTTTCCTAGAGGAAAAACTATAAAATTCCGGAACCAGAGCTTGTAGTTGTGATAGCTGAGGAAAAACAGGAGCCAAAGTAAGTTATTACATTCATTTCTGGGAAAGTTTTGTAGTTAAAGTTTTTTGTCAGATAAAAGTTGAAATAAAAAATGCTGAGGATTCAAGCTGGAGATAGTGATGCTAGAAATTTTAGACGGAAACCCGGAAAGGTGAGAAGTATTTTTTATTGCTTTCTAATGATGTAGTATACATTTTTTGTACTTTCAGGCTTTGAAAGTTATAACATCATCCAAGAGAGAAGGGGAATATATGTCTTATAGATTATGTACTGTGCTATGGCTTAAAATAAAAGTGCTTGTTTAATAATTTGTTTTTCTTGATTTTTCTCAATTAGATCTATGCGGCAAGCTATATTTTATTTCTTTAGGTTGTTTTTAGTTCAGATGGTCATGGGACCACCCTCTTTCAAAACAAACCCTTTAATATTTAAATTCCAGGTAATTTGCGGTAAATGGCAAAATATCATTAAGCAGCCCAATGTAAATAACAAATCGCCCATTTTCTACTTCCAAGTAAATTTATCTAATGTAATGTCATAAAAGAGGTCATGAAACCACCCTCTTTCAAAACAAACCCTTTAATTTTTAAGTTTCGGGTAATCTTCGGTAAATGGCTAAATATTATATAGCAGCCAATTTTTAAAACAATTCTTCGATTTTTGAATTCCAAATAAATTTTTCTTTACTAAAATATTGAAAAAAAAAATATGAAAATATTGAAAATAACTTAAATTTTTAATTCCAGGTAAGATCAAAGTTGCAATTAACAATCATGTATTTTTACAAAACAAATAATTAAAAAAGTTTATTCTGTTCTCATGAAATTATATTTACGTTAAAAATTTCAAATTCGTTTATTTCAATTCTGTCGTCCGTTAAATTCCGTTAAATTTGACCGCGCCGCACCATTCTGTTAGCTAAGACGGAATCTAAAATCCGTCGACGGCCACCGGCTCGGTCGCCGTGCCATTCTGTTTATACCTTTAAGTGTTCCATTTGGTCTTACACAGAACGACACAGAGCGACACGCTGTGTCGGACACAGTTGTCTTTCTGTGTCTAAATGGAAGGCCCCCATTGTCTTGATTGTCTAGCTGTGTCGTTGATGGAACACTTCTGTGTCTCCCTGTGTCTAAATGGAAGGCACCCAATGGGTGGTGCTACACGGAGACTCGAGAAGTCGGCCGAAATCAGATTTGAGTCTCGTTATTTAATGCTACACGAGGCTGCCTTCGGCTTGGAATAATTCTTGATGCTACATGAAAGCCACGGTATACAGAAACAAGGTAGTGTAAAAGAGACTGACAGCTCGAATATCGTACGAATATCGTAGAAAAAGCCGACGTCACCCGGCAAGTTAATACAGAAAACAACAACAACAATTTCGATTTTATATGGGGAAGACTTGCCGAGTGACGTCAGCATTCAAATGACATTTCTCTTTTACATTACCTTGTTTCTGTATACCGTGATGAAAGCTTTGATTGGGTGTGTTTACCGCGGTCATTGAGCTGTTTCAGACGGTGCGCTCCAGCGCATGCGCCTCACGAACGTTTGGCGATGAAGGGAGGAGTGCGAATGAAGAGAGGTACCACCCCACTTCTCCCTTTATCCACGAAGTTCGTGAGGCACATGCGCTGGAGCGCACCGTCTAAACCGGCTCATTGTTTACATCTGAGAAGGAAGAAGAAAAGGAAATGTGCGTATGAGTTAGTTTTCACCCCGGAAATTTTTGGGTGAAAATTCTTTCGTTAAAGTTTCGTCATGTGCGTCCTTCATTCTCTCCTCTCCTTCGTTTCTTTCCTATAAAACCGGGTTTTTCGTACGTCTTGAGTCTCCGTATAGCACCCCACATTGAATGTAATTTATGATTTGTTGCCATCTGATCTGTATATTAGGCCGCAGGTAGCCTCGATAGAACTGACCATTTGACTACATGACATCGAAACTGAACTTAAACCCAAATTTGGATGTCCAGATCCCTAAAGACCCCCATAAACGGTCAAATTGGATGTACATCGAAGTGCGGATGCACAACCAAAACTATCGATTGTGAGCCGGTCGGCCGATCAAAATTCGTTGCGGGCATGGTTTTGATGAAAATCTGGATGTACATCCAATTTGACCCTGTATGGGGGCCTTTCCAGAGAGGTATGGGGAAACTTCCAGTCTGACAAGAACGATGACGTGGTGACACAGATGTCTCCAAATCAGAGCTGGGTGCGGGCGCTGGCGAAGTTTCCTCACCTCAAAATCTGTCTGCTCTCTTTATTCCGGAAGGCAAAGTTGCAAGCAAAGGACACGATCATTTCATCCCTCACGATTTTCTTTGGAAATGTTTTTTCTCTGGCATTTATTTAAGGATCCAAGCGGCAGCTACTCCAGTTGGGGTGGAGCTAACTAAGATAAAAAAGGAAACATGCCGAAAAAAATTTTAATAATCATTTCAATACTCTTTTTTTTAAGATAACCTGCCTAGAGTTATCAGCGATCCCTGTAAGCCGCAAATAAAAAGTGCTGGTGCAAATAATTCCATCCCTCATTTGAAATAGTAATTTTATTATGTTATCAGAATGATAAAAACAATAATCAGCTGCGCTTCTAAGAGGGTTAAGACCATTAACTGGGAAATTGCAGCTGTTGAGCGCCCATACTATTTCAGCATCGAATAATTTTAATAACGGTCTGACGGTTTCGATGGTGTGTGCTTAAAAAGTTCAGAGCAGAGCAGCTCATTTGGGAGCAGCTGTCAAATTAATATCAGAGCAGAAACAATCAGAAAAAAGCAACAATCTTAAAAAACACTTTTCTGCTCAACTTTGCTCTAAATTCCGTCTTTAGAGGTGAGATGTGAATATCAATTTTAGAAGAAGAAATATATGCCAATAAAAACAATTGAATAGTATCGAAATGTTATTTTTATAAAAATTAATGTTTATTTTTTAATATTTCCAAGAATTTTCCGATTAAATCATTCATAAATCAATATTCCTCTTTTTCCTGTTTTCGATTTGACAATTGTCAAAAGAAATAGAAAAAGAATTTCTACAAATTTGGTGGAGCAGAAAAAGTGAGAGTTCTCAACCCAGAGCAGGCTCAATGAACACAGAGCAGAGCAATTGAGAGCAGAAAAGAACTGTCAGAAACGTCGCAATGAAGGCAAATTGCTAATTTTTTCTGCTAGCTTTTTAGTATTTTTTCACCTAAGCTTGGCCGAGAAGTACCAAATAAGGTCAATTTTAACATCAAAATTGCTTATAACTTCAAAAGTAAAGGCCGTAGCATCAAAATTGTCTGGACAGCATTTATAGGAAATACTCCAAGCTTTCTAATTTTGGAAAAAAAATTATGGGTTAACTACGTATTTTGTGGAGAACAAGGTAATTTTAGTTGAAATTTCAGTTAAAAAAAACAAAAGTTTGACTATGAATGAACAGATTTTCTAAAATTGTACCAGTAAGGAAAAAGGACGGAGCTATTAGAATTTGTAGGGATTACCGTAGTACAGTAAATACCAAACGCATATCCACTGCCTAAAATACAAGAAGTTTTAACAGACATTAGTATGCATATCATTTCTCAAAACTAGATTTACAACAGGCATATCAACAATTAACAGTAGATGATGAAAGCATCCGGGCATGTTGCCAGCAATTGTGCTACTAACCCCAAATGTGTTAGATGCGGGTTAGATTGCAAAAATGTGTGTCCAAAAAAGGGTGAAGGTTCACCAGAAACCTAAATGCGCGAACTTCGGAGAGGAACACCCTGCTAACTTCAGAGGATGTGCCAATCTTCAAGCTTATCTCAAAAAAGAGAAGAAAATAAAAAAAGGTTACAATCCTTCAGGGAGAATAAGACGGCATCTTATAACAATTTCACTAAACAGGACTTATCGTTTGCGCAGGTCACAAAAGGAGATGACAATTGTCTGGGCGGAATCATGAAGGAGTCGATGAGATTATTTGGAGTTGCTCTCCCCACATTACTAAGAAAAGCGTCCAGTTTCTGGCCGAAATATTTATTGCTAAAGGGGCCCCTAGACTATCAATAATATTGGGCAATATTCAGAATTACTCAATATTATTGACGGTCTGTGGGTGATATTGAAAGATTGTGCAATATATTGAGCGGATCAAAATGGATTTGATATTTTTTTGTGCAATATAACACAATGCTGCAGTCTGTTTGCAATATTTTATTCTTTGATTAGAATTACGTAGATAATTTCAATTAAAAAATGAAACAACAGAAATTAAAATTATGTAAATAATAATTTATTCATGAATTAAAATTATGAGCTTAATAATAATTAAAATTTTATTATTATGTATGAAATTTCGAAGCGGCGTGCCATATTATTAATGAACGAACCAACTATAATTTTTTTATCAGGAAAAGGAGAAATAATTATAAAATATACATCTGTCGGTTCACTTATTCTTAGATCTTCTTCTTGGATGGCGCTACAGTCCTTGCAGGACTCGGGCCTCTCGAAGTCTCCTCTTCCAGTCATCTCTACGTCTTGCTAGCTCTCTCCAATTTGTTATACGAAATTTCCGTATATCTGCTAGCACGTCATCTATCCACCTATTTCTTGGTCGTCCTACTCTTCTTCTTCCTGATGGTCTACCATTAAAAATCCTGGCTAGTATTCTATCTTCTGAAGCTCGTACAACGTGTCCGAGCCATCGCAGTCTATTCAGTCTTATGTATGTAGCTATATTAATTTCGTCATACATTTCTTGAAGTTCTTCGTTTGTCCTAATGCGCCATTCGTTCTGGTTAACCCTTACAGGACCAAATATTCTTCTTAAGATCTTCCTTTCGAAGATTTTAAGTTGATTTTCTGTTTGTTGGGTCAATATCCAAGCCTCAGACCCATAGCATAGAACTGGGCGGATTAATGTTTTATATAGTCTGACCTTGCACTGTCTTGAAATTTCTTTGTTTTTTAGGACCGGGACTAGTGCGAAATAGGTTTTATTTGCGGCTACGATGCGTCTATGGATGTCGTCCTTTATCTTATTTTCTGCAGTAAGCATTGTCCCTAAATAGATAAAGTTTTCTACAATTTCCGCACTATGATCATCAAGGCTGATACTACGCCCTAATCGTTGTCCTCGTTTTGATACGATCATATACTTTGTT
Organism: Thereva nobilitata; assembly: GCA_963855945.1. Classification (NCBI taxonomy): domain Eukaryota; kingdom Metazoa; phylum Arthropoda; class Insecta; order Diptera; family Therevidae; genus Thereva; species Thereva nobilitata. The sequence continues at coordinate 116,075,828 of OY979695.1, read as the reverse complement.
TTTGTGTCATTTACTCGTAGATTGAACTTTGCTGAACTTTGGACAATTTTGGAAAAGGTTTCTTTTACATCTTGCGCCTTGCGTCCAATTATGACTATGTCATCTGCGAAGGCTAGTACCTGAATGTTCCTTGTGAAGATGCTATTTGCTCCATTAAGCTGTGTTTCCCTCATTATTGCTTCCAGAGCAATGTTAAAAAGTATTGGTGAGATCGCATCTCCTTGTCGCAGGCCTGATTCTTGAGGGAAGTTGATCGAGTTGCATCCTCGTATTCTCACTTGTGTTTTACAATTTTTGGTCGTCATTCTGCATAGGCCTATTAATTTCTTCGGGAAACCCATTTCACTCATCTTCTTCCACAACTCTATTTTATTAAGCAGGTCGTAAGCATTTCTATAGTCAACAAAAAGAAGATGAATATCAATGCTTTCTTCCCAGCATTTTTCAAGTATTTGTCTCATTATGAAAATCTGGTCTGTTCTCGATCTATTTGTTCTAAATCCTGCTTGGTAATCGCCTACTTTATCCTCCAAATGTGGTTTCAGTCTATTAAATAAAATGTGTGAAAGCACTTTGTAAGCTGTGTTCAACAAAGATATTGGTCTGTAGTTTTTGCAGTTCATCAATTCACCTTTTTTATGGACTGGGACTATTGTACCTAAAAGCCATTCTTCTGGCAACTTGCTACTTCTCCATAGTTTTACGATGAGGCTATGTAAGACATGGCATAACTTCTCCCCACCATTTTTTAAGATTTCCGGGGGTATGCCATCTGGACCTGGAGCCTTATGATTTTTTAGTTTCGCTATGGCATTTCCAACTTCTTCTATTGTAGGATCTGGCGTATCGTTTTCTGGGTCATCTGTACTCCGGTTGTCTGCTTCTCCCTGTGTTAGGTTTATGTTCTCTTTGAAGAAGTCTCTAAAGTATTTCTCCCACTCCTCGAGTATGTCTTCGATACTACTAGCTATAGTACCATCTTCTCTTCTTACCATCGTGCAGGTGGGTTTGTATCCTTTCTTAATCATGTTGACTTCTTTGTAGAAACTCCTAGCGTCTTTATTAGTGTAGCTTTGCTTAATCGCACTTATTCTATTTCTAAAGTAGTCACGTTTTTTCTTCCTTAATAACTTTTTCGTGTCTCTTCGTGCTGCTACATATTTCTCGTGGTTTCCTCTGGTCATTCTTTCTAGGTACACCTGTCTTGCTTGGTTTTTTATTTCAATGCTGCTCTTGCATTGATCATCAAACCAGTGCCTCCTTCTCTCTTGGTTTTGTGTGCCTAATACACTGTTATTTGTCTCTGTGATTTTTTCTTTTATCGAGTTACACATCACGTTCAGATCATTTTCCATTTCCAGACTCCTTGCTATTTCCTCTAGCTTTCCTGTTAACATTCTTTCATACTGTTGTTTTGTTTCTTCATTTTTTAATTTTTCTATGTTCCACTTTGTTTGTCTATCATTGTTTGTTCTATGTCTTGTCGCTAGTTACTTAGATTCTTAGATCATTTAGTAAATTTTCATGAGTGTACTGGTCCCTCTTTTTGTACCACTCTTTCATCCATCTTCGCCTTTTTTCTTTTTTTCTTGCCTGCACATAGTTATTGCGATAGCAACACAACTTGCTTCAATTTCACTTAACATGTTCGCTCCTCGAAAGTTGACGTGAACTGATTTATTGCGCAATTATATTGATAGTCTGGGGCAAAGAAAGAAACAGTAAATATTTTGCTCAATATTTTTGCGCAATATTATTGATAGTCTAGGGGCCACTTAAAGGAAGAATGTAAGGCAGAAGCCCTTTTGAATTTTGCGGCAAGTCTTACATGCTCAGCTCAAAAATATTGAATATTAATGTAAACTCGCTCTACGCTAGAGAGAGAGCATTCTCACTCCTACAAGAATTAAAAAATTCCAAACCACAGATTGCTTTAATATCCGAAACCAGATTGAGATGGAATAGTAAACCAAGGTTTGAAGGATATGAATTAATCAGGAATGATGAGGGCAGAGGTACAGCAATCGCTATTAAGGAAAGGTTCAAATTCAAAAAAATAGATTTCACGTCACAATATTTTACAATTACACTAATTGAATGGCATGTAACAATGAATGGGAGTCCTAGGAAGATACTGGTTGGTGCTATCTATGTGCCGTGTAATGTGAAAGGTAATTGGACAGCTGACCTGGATAGATTGGATAATCTAGCCAGCACTTTTAACGCTTTCATTATTGGGGGCGATTTCAATTCGAGACATCCAGAATGGGGGGACTCCGTCCACAATGCAAACGGAAATAAGCTAAACAAATGGTATAACGACACAGCCTCTGTTTATTCTGAAATAATCTTTCCGAATTCACCCACTTTCCCAAGAGGAGGGTCGTATCTGGATTTTTTTTGGATTTCCACATCATTAACTTTTAACCAAACAATTTCTTGTAAAACATTTGCATATCCTTCGAATCATTATGGAGTCTCGTTAGTTTTTCAGCCCCACTTTGTACCGCAACTGATTCAACCGCTGCTGATAAGATCTTACAAAGACGTAAATTGGGACAATGTAAACGATGATATCAATAATAAATTGTCGACTTGGCCAATTTCTGATGTCAGAAGCTTGTCGCATCCGAAATTGAAGATTACGCTGGGCGTTTGGCCTTAGCAATTGCAGAGTGCTCAACTGCACACTCCAAACTAGTTGCAATCGGTACCGATAAATATAAATTCATCTCAAAGCTTACTCAAAACTTCATACGCCTCAGGAAGAGATGCTTGCAAACGTTAAAAAGAATTTATCATAGATTGGGTAACAGACGTGGTGACGAATATATAGAAATGGAAGCCAGGATAAGGTGTCGGAGCGTAATTATTAGGGAAAAAGTCAAACTTGATGCTAACAATTGGTACAAAAAGGAACTCATGAAAATCAAGCCCTCACCATTTGCCTTCAAAGAAATAGACAGACTGACTGGCAGAAAAAGGATGAGAAATCTTAAGAATATGGGTATCACTAAAGACGGAGTTGTGATTACAGACAACGAAGAAAAAACTCTGAAATTCAAGGAAGCGTTCGAAGTAACTTTTAACGCAGGTCCGGAGATCACAAACCCAAATAAAGATAGAGTGGAGCAAGCACTCTCATTATTTAATGACAGTTCAAACTTAATAACTGAATTTTCTACAACCAACAAGGCCTCATCACCAACGGATGTGGGGTTTGTGACTTGTCTCAGAGTAACAGAAATAGTTTCTGAATTAAAAAACAAAAAGTCGGCTGGATTGGACAACATTTCCAATTATATTCTAAAAAATTGTTCACATTCAATTATAAAGTATCTTACCATACTCATCAACAATTGCATAAACAACTCCTACTTCCCTAAAACTTGGAAAATCGCCAAAATTATTCCGATACCTAAACACTCTCGTGCAACAGACCTTGAAGATTTTAGACCTATCTCTCTATAATCGAATATTGGTAAAATCTTTGAAAAAATAATACTGTCGGACGTTGAAAGATACTGTAATAGTAACAATATTGTACCTAAATTTCAGTTCGGCTTTGAGAGAGGCCACTCGACTGAACATGCGTTATTGGTTCTGCAGGACAGTATTATTAAAAATTTGAGGAACAAACGATGTTCGGTGATTTGCTCGTTGGACCTAAGAAAGGCCTTTGATAAGGTATGGCATGGGGCTCTGATCCTTAAGTTAAATAGCCTAGCCTTTCCTTCTCCACTAACCAAGTTAATATTGAGTTTCCTCAAAGATAGAGCCGGAATGATTAATATTGGTGAATGCAATTCACAAAATTTTCCTATTACTTCTGGTGTCCCACAAGGGCCCATACTAGGGCCAAAACTTTTCAATATCTACATACATGATTTCCCTCACAGGATGAATAACTCACAGAGTATACAATACGCCGATGATACAGTTTTATGGGCCAATGACGTATCACCTTTAAAAGCTACTGAATTTCTACAACTACATGTCAATAAAGTCGTTAAGTACTTTAGAGACTGGAATATTGAAACCAATCAGTCAAAAACCCAACTCATCTGCATCAGGAATCCGTCCGGGAGGGGGCATAGAAACGCGCCCAAAGAAGCCAAACAAATTAAAATTAATATTGATAACCATATAATTCACCCAAAAGAAAAAATGAAATACCTGGGGCTGAACTTCCATCACAGACTGAAATGGAATCCTCATGTTCGTAACAGAATAACGAAAGCAAGGATGGCTACGGCAATGCTAAAACCTCTTATAAACTCTAGTTCTTTATACACCAACACCAAAGTTCTCATGTATAAGGCAATCATCCGGCCGATGATAACATACGCATTTCCTATCTGGTTCTCGTGTTCGGCAACTGCAGCAAAAGAGCTACAGGTTGAAGAAAGGAAAATTCTGAGGCATTGCACATCTAGGTATATGAGAGTACCAAATAAGTGGTATTCCAATAAATCACTTTATAAAATAGCCAAGATCACACCTATCATGGAGTACATGATGAAATTGCTAGTCAAGAGATTAGAGAAGTTGATTGCACACCCAAATGAGCTAGTCCGAGAAGTACCCTTGGTAGATAGGTCGCAAGAGACCTCATATATATCCCCATTCAGATTTTTAGGCGTAGAAGCCCAATCGTCAATGGACAGCATTCTACCCTTTTATGACAATAACACTAACGTATACTTTAGGGGATAGACCCCGAATGAAGCTTCTGAGCATTATTATCAGATACCTACGCATAGAGTCAATAATACTAATATTTTGAACAAAAGGTTTGCTTATAATTAATTGTAATACGTTAAAATAATCTAAGTATATCTATTCTTCTTTTCTATGGTATAGTGGAATTCAAATGTACAAATATTATATAAATAGCAAACTTAACAGTTCGAATCGATAAGTGCGAAATTTTAGTGCAGAAAATAGAATTTCAGGGTCACAATATATGTAGATATAAAAAGATGGAAATGGGCAACAGAACATAAAATGGCGTTCAGAAAGCTAAAGGCGTTACTCAGATCAGATTGTGTATTAACCCATTTTAATGAGAACAAAGAGTTAGTATTGTTATGCGGGGCATCACCTTATGGTGTGGATGTGGTTTTAGGACACCGGGAGGAAGACGGATCGGAGAAACCGATCGCATACGCATCACGAACATTGAGTACTCTCTAAAAACGAACCAGTGACTATTCACTGGTTTCCAGTGAAAATTCACTGGTTGAACCATTGCTTAGTCAACCAATAGGAAACAGTGAAATTTCACTGGTTGAATCAGTGAAATTTACGTAAAAAAGAGAAAAAAGCGTTTTTCTCACGCGAGTGTCGTATTCTCAAGGGGGCCCCGCCCCCATCAAAGCACTGAAATGCTGCTTGCCCTCAGTGATCGAACGAGAGTCGGTTTATTGAGAATGCTAAATGGAACCCTTCACAGTCATGGAGATAATAGAATATGAGTCACATATATTTTTTCACTGGTTAAACCAGTGAAATTAAAATTCATTGGTTAAATCAGTGAAATTTTTACTAATTCATTTTTAGAGAGAACTTTTTACTGGTTTAATTAGTAAACAGACGCAAATGCACTGGTTTTCTAGTGAAATTATTGTTTACTGAATGAACCAGTGAAATTTTCACTGGTTCATTTTTAGAGAGTAGCTGTGAACCGAACTATGCACATATTGATCGAGACGCTTTGGCACTTGTTTATGGTATTAAACATTTCCATCAGTATATAGCTGGAAGAAAAGTGACTCTCAGTTCATATGATTATAAAATGGAACACCGTCCGGGCAGATTACATTCAAATGCAGATTGCCGATGAAAGAGAGTGTAAAACCGGAAATTCCACCATGTTAGAAGCAATGGAAAATCCTCCAAACGCTCCGGAACAAATACAAAAAGAAACACATAAGGACGTGGTATTGAGTCGCATCCGTAGGTGGATATGGATACTGCGTGGTTGGCCACAACAATGTGAGGAAGAAGATGCAGAAATCAGACCATTTCGGAGAAGGAAGAACGAATTGTCACTTCACAAGAATTATATACTTTGGGGAAATCGCGTAGTACTACCAGAAGAACTGCGAGAACGGGCCTTAAAAGTTTTACATGCAAATCATCCGGGAATGACCATAATGAAGGCTGCGGCGCGGAGCTATTTTTGGTGCCAAGATTGGATGAGGAAATTGAAAATTACGTCCGAAATTGTAGTCAGTGTCAAATGGAAAGTAAAAACCCAAATAAAGCATCTATGTAGACAATTTATAGAAACGCCTGAAAATCCTTGGGAAAAATTACATGTAGATTTCGCTGGGCCATATAAAGGTAAAATGTTTTTGGTTGTGGTGGACGGTGGACGCAATGTCAAGATGGGTTGAGGTAAAAATAGTTTCAAGCCCATCATCAAAGAAGTGATAAGATGTTTACGAGAGTTGTTTGCAACACATGGCATCTCTCGGGTGATCATGAGTGACAATGAAACTTTTGTATCAGAGGAAAAAAAAAAATTACGAATCAAATGGAGTAAAGTACGTTACGTCAGCCCCATACCACCCATCGAGTAACGGACAAGCGGAAAGAATGGTTCAATATAAGAAGTTCATTCAAAAACTGACAGAAGGAGATTTGAATTTAAAAATAAATCGGTTCCTTTTTAAACAACATACATACGATCTGTGCAACAACTGGTAAGGCACCCGCCAAACTGTTAATCGGTCATAGATTACGAACGGCACTGGATCTGATGCATCCGGATAACATAAGCAAAATAAGAAAAACGTGTTCTAACACTACAGAAAAAGGACTTCGAAAATTTTTGGAGGGAGATAAAGTGTACATGAGGATATTTGGTACAACTGGGCCGAAATGGATAGAAGGCAGAATTGCGCAAATTACAGTTCCTGTATCGTACATATATAATTGAAGGAACAGACGATGAACGCATTTATATAAGACACGTGGATCAAATAAGGGCAAGGGTCTGTGAGGAAGACAGGCGCGGATCTGGAATTTTGTTTTGGGGGGGGTCACGGAATTAAAAGTGGCGAAAAAAAAAATTTACTCCTAAAAAAACAAAAACAAAATTAACAAAACGAACAAAACTAACCGAATTTTCTGGTGGATTAAAAACAAACGTGCCCTACGAAAACGTGTCCTAAAGTGTTTTTGAGAAAGACGCGCCCTTTCTTGTGAGTGCAGCTAACTTCAGAGTTTGCAAATTAAAACATATAAAAAGAGTATAGATCAATAAGTCCAGGAGAGATAGCGGAAAAGTATTCAAAAGTTGAAATAAATCTACCCTGCAATTTTTCGACGCTATAATTAAGAGAAAAGTCGTAGGAATTCAATGAATGTGTTTTGGAAAAAATCGGTCCAGGAGAACAGGTGGAAAAAAGCTAATAATGGTAGCGAAAACACGTTTTTCAACGTTTTAGGTGCGAAAAAATTTTGTTTTTGGAAAACAAAAAATAATACGTAATTGCGCTTAAAAAGACGAAAATTATGAGTTTTGGACAATTGAAATCGGTCAACAGGTTTTTGCAAAAAAAAACCACGAAATATGGCCGGTTTTTGACATTTAATTACAGGGACTATACTTATCGTAGAGCCTTGTTTCAGGGCTGAAATTGTGGCTTGTGTTAGTGCCTACCTACAATAAAAATTTCACGCAAAAATAAATATAACTTTTCGCGTAAATCTCAAAAATGTAAAAACAGCCGTTTCAGGAAAAAAGTTTGAACAAGGCCCACGGTGGTGCTAGAGTTATTTTGAAAAGCCCTATTTATTCTCTAAGAGTTACTCTACCAACCCATTTTCATGAAAAGTTGGTAAGGTTCGATTTAATACCTCATAAACGCGTTTGAAAACAGGCACTTTTCTTGATTTTCAGAAAAAACACCTTTAAGCGAAGGGGAAGTGAAATATGGTGTGAATTCTATTCAGTAGATTTCGAGAAATCAAATTTTTTTCCTGTCAGGCATATATAGAAACCCTCGAAATTCCTACGATTTTTCTCTTAATTATAGCGTCCAAAAATCGCAGGGTAAAGTTATTTGAACTTTTTTTCTATCCCTCCTGGACTAAATCTGCTGTTGACCTTGAAGGTCATTTTTTAAGGTTGTTTTTTTAATTTGCAAAAAAGTTGGGTCGGTTTTGTGCGTTTGGTTATTTTTTGTTTTTGTTTTTTGAGTTGGGTCAATTTTGTTTTTTAAACAGCTAGCGCTTTTGAGCAGTGCCGCTGCTGGCATGTGTGCAACTGCACAGGGCCCCGTGTGTTGGGGCCTCGCGAGCGAAAAATTGTTTTGGCAATAAAAATCATTTGAATTCATTATTTGCATATTTACTTCATTGAATGGACCACACAAATGAGAACGAGCCACATAAATCAGCATATGGGCCATAGATAACCAATTCGGATTCCGAGCAGGGCATGACACTATTCATGCTGTGTCGAAATTGGTATCAGACATACACTGGAACTACATGAAAGGCCAATGTACCGGAGCATGCCTGATCGATTTTGAGAAGGCATTCGATACAGTATGGATCGAAGGACTTCTTTACAAACTGGTCAGACTCGGCATGACCGGACCTCAGCTATACACGATTTATAATATGATTTCCAAGAAGAAGTTCGTCGTCAAAAGTGGCAACTTCACATCAAGCAGGGTCTTTGACATTAAAAATGGTCTGCAACAGGGTGCAGTAAACTCGCCGCTCTTGTTTAATATCTTTACGAGCTACCTAACATGTTCACTTCGCTTTGCACTAGCGTACGCGGGGAAGTTTAAAATCAATTTTAGCAAATGCGAATCGATCCTTTTCCGGACTCCTCTAAACAGAGCTTCTCGCGATGTGCGTAGGAACTGGAAAACCCTTAAAATTTCGAATAATGCTGGACAAGCATTAGAAAAGAAATTGGAAGTGTAATATCTTGGACTTTGGCTGGACCAATACTTATATTTCAATAGAAATATAAGTGCTGCTCTTGCCAAGGCAAACAAGGCGTTTCACATGACCAAAAGACTTTTTTATAGCAGACACCTAAGCCCACGGGTGAAGGTAATCTGCTATCAAGCCTTGGTCAGACCGATTTTAACTTATGGTTGCCCAGTATGGTTCAACATATCCCCTTTTTATATGGAAAAGCTTCGGGTTTTCGAAAGACAATGCTTAAGAGCGTGCTTAAGCCTGTATCGAACACCCGAGTCAAGCTTCACTAAGTTTCACGCGAACAATGTCCTCTATGATAAGGCATTTGTTAATAGGATCGACAACTTCATAATCAAGTTGATTCGAGGCCATATTGCTAGAGCGATGGAGAGCGACAATCCTCTCATCCGGGGAGCGTTCTACCCGAACGCAAGATACCACAAAACAGCTTGTGAATGCGGCTTTATTCCTCCAGAGGCATTTATTTACCTGGACTCAAAAAGATTGGTCCAAGATAGATCGGGGGTGCCTCTCTTCTACCACATACATCGCAGGCCTTGTGACAAGCGATATACTTTTAGCGAAGATGATATGAACGCTCAGGATCTCTTGAGGTTCAGTCAAAGAATTTCAGAAAGGCATAAAAAAGATGCCTCCAAGGCCAGCACTTTGTACTGGTGGCTAAAGGACGAGTAAATGGTGCGTATTCGCCCTAAAAAAAATCTATACATAGATTAGCTTAGCTTGTAAGTTAGTTCTAATGATTAGCTTAGGGCTTAGATAGGATCTAGTTCTAGTTTTTCATAGTAATAAATTTAGATGTAAGTAAGCTTAGATTAGTGGTGCGAGCTTCCACGAACTTTTGTTATTTTTCTCATCACGAGCTCATGGAAAGGCCTGGACGGGGGTCACTCGAGACGATGTTATCTCCGCTGCCCCCCGCCCAGATAGTTTTTTAGGGGTAAGTTAGGAGATTAAGTAGATTAAGATGGTCTTAAGATTTTTTTTATATAAAATGAACATAGTTTCTAAGTTTTTTTCAAATTTTTCTTAGAGTTAACATTATAATGATTTTTTTTATATTAAAATAAAATGAAAAATAGATAAGTTTTAGCCGAAAGGCATAGATTAATTTAAGATATAAAATGGGCCATAGTTCTGTCATGGGTACGGGCAATCTGCGAGCAAAGCGAGCGAAAATATTTTTTGGACTCTCTGGGGCCTCTCGCTGAATTTTTGCACAGGGCTTCTCAATTGTCTGGCCGCGGCACTGTTTTTTGGGGGGATCATGACCCCCGTGAGCCCCCCACTCTCCAAGATACACCTCAACGTTTGTCAACTGGAGAAGAGTGGTACCGAGCAAGAGGACAAATCGTCAATCAACATCCAGTCATCAATCAACATCCAGTCATCAATCAACAACCAAATGAACATCAGGGGTGTTGGAATAACCGATTAGCTATCAACAGAGGACCCTCATGAAGTAGACATACCCTCACCAAGAAGATCAGCCGAAATTATAGAACCCGAGAATCGGAATGATCAAAACTCGGGAATCTGGAAGAAGTAAGAAACCGCCCGCTTATTTGAGGGACTATCAATTAGCAAGTTTATAGCCGCAAAATTAAATCGATTTAACTCAAGATTACGCCAAAATTTGGAATTAACGCATAAACGGGTATTTAATATCGAGGATTCTCACAATTACATTCTTATAACTTTGGCTTAAGCCGAAAAATTTCGGTTTAAGCCATAATTCGTATTATCCCGTTTATACGACATAAAATTTTGGATGATCCATAATTCGCATTATTTTTGAAGTAGCTATAAACTAGGTAAATGGTAAGTTGGGAGGGATGTCATGTACTGGCAACCCCAGTTTTCGGGTTCTGTTAGTAGCAGTGCTGCCAGATCTACGGATTTCTCCGTATTTATATGGAAAAATTTATTTTTTTCATATTTTCACGGATTTTTTACGGATTTTATAGAAATGTGGATTTTTTACGGATTTTTTCGAAATTTCTACGGAATTTACGGATTTTCAATACGTTGGTTGAAATATGGCGCGTTCAAAAATTCAAACAACAGCAGCAGTCGGAGCCTTCAACTGTTCAAATATTCAGCCGAAGTTCAAATTTGTAAGCAAACAATTGAAAGTCTGTAGCTGAATTCTGCAGTAATGCGGCAGTGATGAGTTTTTGAATTGACCCAATTTCAGATGCGTTTGATGATGCCTTTTCCGAAAAACTCCTAACATTGGAGTTGTTGCCGATTTCCTCGGATTCGACGTCGAAGAAGCTAAGAAGGAATTCATATCGTTAAAAAGGATGTTGAAAAACAACTTCGAAGATGACAAGATAAAATTTTGGAATAAAGTTCGAGGAACAAAAAATGCGGATGGCGCTTCGGTTCGTTGTTGCTACAAATCATCGATAAAATTGATGTACTCCCACACACATCTGCAAATGTCGAAAGAATTTTCAGCCAAGTCAATCTTAATAAGACTAAAACCAGAAATAGACTGAGCACAGATACCATATCAGGTATTATGCATACGAAGAGTTTGATTCGAAACCAATCCGTAACTTCGATTAATTGTGATTCAATGATTAATTTGATGAACAAAAATATGTACAATTAGAGACGTGATTTTAGTTAATTTCAGAATTTCTATAAATTCTTTAAAGGAATCAAATATTTTTATTGTTAAGGACTGAGTTCTATTTTCAGTTAAATCAAAAAGTTTATTTATTTAGTTATAATTTTTTCGATATGGAATGTGAATGTCGTAAATGAACAATGTGCAAATCGAAACAATGTTTTTACGTTTTTATTTTGGAAGAAAAATCAAGTTTATTTTATTATATTTAAAGATATAAATAATGATGAATAAAACCAATATATAAAGTAAAAACCGTTTTTATTACATATTTCATAATTTGTAATATATTATTATTACTTTTATAGAGTATTAAACTTTTTTTTAAATAAATAATATTAGAGTATTATAGAGTCCTATTATAATATTACATAAATATACCGTATTTCCTACCTACTCTGCCAACTACAATATAGATGGCGGTATATATGGGCGATACGGATTTATACGGATTTTTCCCCTCTACCAAAAATCATACTTACGGATAAACTAAATTTTCATCTGGCATCACTGGTTAGTAGTCAGAGTGCAGTGTAGAGAGAAGCGAATCTGTAGCGAGGAGCGGTAAAGAAATAAAAAAAGAACTAAAGTTATCTAAAACGCGTGTTTTTAATTGACAATAATAGCTGTTTTCGATTTGACACATTTATCTGATATGCCTCACATTTTCCTCAGTTTCAGTGAAAATGGCTGTTCGATTTGGCGGTTCAGTTCCTATTTTACAACAGATGGCGACAGCTTCTAACTGATACAAAACCAAGTGATGTGATAAAAATATTTTTTCATCACATCAGTTGAGTAAGTGATTTTGAAGTTATGCACTGATGTATTTAATGTGGTTGAATATCTTATTTTGTAATAATTTCATATTCAGCAGCGGAAGTATTATGAAGAACCAATTTCTTTGATCTCGGTGTATGGAAAATTAATTTATAAAATTTTTATTATTTATCACATAAGTAACTGTTCGATTTGCTTTTTGCAATCAGTTACAATTTGACAGAACAAAAGTGAGGCAAAAGTGAGTACGAGATTTGACATGTGAGGAATATGTGATGAATATCAGATAAATGGGGCAAATCGAAAACAGCTAATATATCAAGATATATCAATATGAATATTACATGTTTAGAGACACTGGAAAATGCATACGGAGAAGTGCTTTTTCCAAGGTGCAAACCAAAATTTATTATTTACTTATTTTGGTCGTATGTCGTATCTTAAGTCAAATGTGACACTTCATAACAGCAATAAACAAATTTCAGATGGTCGAGTTGGCTCTTTTTTCTAAATTTATCACCTACTTTTTTGGCAAATATAGTAAGTAGAAGTTTATAAACTAAACACTTTCATTCAGCTTACACAGTAGTAGAAAGCAAAGGTGTACAGCACGTGTTAAACGTGATCTGCATCCTCTACTGTATTCGTGGAGTTTTGCGAAATTGTTTAAATTTTAATAATAGGTATAGATTGATATACCATGTATAATATTTCACATCATTAAGCTCAAACCGGTTCTGAAGGAAAAACTAAATTTTACAACTTATGTTTTCAGCTACCCAAACAAATGGAGTCAAAGCTAGCAGCATACCGACTTAGAAAACGCAGAAAAGAAATTATAGATGCGATTAAATCTAGACTTGTTAAAATGAATCCATTTCGTAATGACCCAGATGAACAAAATAAAAAGGTATCATTTGTAGTTGATGTGCCTTCACAGTCCTCAGAGAGCGAGCAAGAAGAGCCTGAACCAGTTCCAGTCGAAGAAGATTCTGTACATGAAATCACAGATGACCTTTTTTTGCCTGAGAACAAGTGGCTTCGCTATACTTATTACATTGTATATTTCTTATTTTGGGTGACTTGTTACACTATAGCAATTGAACTTAAGTTTGGAATTGTATACCTAATATTATCTGCACTATTCGCTATATATTTTAATACAAGGACAGGACCAAAACGGAAAGGTGAAATGAGTGCTTACAGTGTATTTAATAAGAATTGCGAAAGCATAGATGGAACACTTAAGGCAGAGCAATTTGAAAGAGAAATTCGTTTTGGAGCTGCTAGTGTAAGATAAATATTTATTTGTTGGTTAGGTTGATTTGTCCATTTTATTAGGTAGATATAAATTGTTAACAATCTAAGACGTGTTTATATGGAACTCGTGAATGAATTCCCCGAACTTCAATTCATCTTCAAATTTTTACTCAAATAATTCATCTTTTCAATTTTTCGAATGCCTAAAGACTGTTTAAACCGCATACCAACAATGGAGTCGGATATTTACGAAAATGCCACAAATATTAAATCCATGAGATCATGATAGACAGATCTCGCTCGCCCGCTAGCAAGGACGCAATAAAATTACCAATGGTTCTGCGAATCGAGTACAGCTCATTTTAGTCTTTTTGCCGAATCCAAAAAAGCATTGGCACTCGTTTAAAAACTTCTGGATTTATCTGTATAATAACCAGTCATGTTCTAGATTCTTATAGTTTTTCTATTACGTTTTCATAGAACCGCTGATAGCTGGTGCCCAAGGAGAGCAAGAACTACAAATTCACTATTTGATGCCGCCAATGTTCAAAGTGAGCAGTTTCATTAAAAAAATTAAAATATCGTTAAAATAATCAACATTAAAACGCCAAGGACAATAAGAAACCAATGTGCCTTAATTAAAGCTATGGGAAAACTGAAAACTCGGTACGAGTATTTAGTGTTTTCGTGAAAAAATACAAATCACGATGAAAATAAACTGGCGTCACAGCCCATATCAGCTTCTTGACAAATCTCATCTTTCAAAACGCCCTTCTCGCCAGTCCCGGTAATCGTGTTAGTAGCACGACCAGCTGAAGCCGTTTGTCAAATTGAAAACGTTTGCTTTGGTTTTGGGAGCATCCACACTCCGGATCGGCCACAAGCGCTGCCAAGCTTACACAAGCCAAGCCAAATGCCTTTTCAAACCTTGACAAACATGTGGATCCGGCATTACCTTCGCAAAATTAAAATTTCAACATGTTTAAAAATAGCTTAATAGATGACCAATGTCCCTATTTCTGCAAATTAATAATATAACAGGGGTAGCAATCAAAGGCTATGCTGATCTTTAAATGTTACGAAAGCAACGGCAAAATTGTAAAAAATTGTCACATCTTTGTGACATAAACAACAACACATCCTTTTAAAATATCTGAAAGCTATGTCCTGAGTGCCGAATGTAAAAAATTAGACGTAAATTGAGCTGATTGTGCTCATCCTGTAAATTTTTTATACTCTGCCAATAAGCTTAAAACAAAAGTGTAGAAGAACAATTGTAGCTGATAGAATAGTTCTAAAATTATTTTTATATAATGATGAAAAATTAAACTAAATAATATTTTATTGATAAATGTTTGTTTATTAGGGTATTTAAGCGACTGTAGAAGCCATTTTTTGTCATGGCCACATTATCTTTAAGGCATTTTATTTTTAGCAATGGCCAGAAGTTTATTCTTGTAGTGTTTTAAGCAAATTAAAAAGGACTCAGCTGAACAAAATAATTTCAACCACTGGCTTCTACATTTGATTCACCTGTTTTTTTCTTTTATTTACTGGAAAAATTAATCTGGCAAAATGTGTTATCGTCATAACATTTACATTCCATCAGTCTGCTCTCCGATTTAATAGTAATTGTTTTTTTTATCATAAAATAAATTTCCTGCATTAGAAAAATTTGTGCTAAGCTATGCCAGCGAGCAATAACAAGAAGGATTAGGTGGAGCTCAAGGACAAGTAAAAGAGTTAAAGATATAAAAGTAGAGATTAACAATAACATTAAGCAAAAAGTCCAAAAAAATATTAACAAACTCGCGATGGATATACATTTTATGAAAAAAACACCAGAGTATGAAAGAAACAGAAGATGTTTCTTGTTTCCCCTATTCGAATGTTTACATTCAAAAGGAAGAAACACTGGGACAGAGCACGTGTAACTGGCTCGCTGACGTTAGTATGTATGCGTGAAAATTCGTGTTGGTACACATTGTGGGCCCTATGATTTCACTTGTATTGTCCGTTAAAATATATAGTTTAAAAAAACTAAAAAATACGCTTTGATTTTAAAATGAACTAAAAAGTAAAAAATAATTTTGAATGTAAAGTTTCTATTGCTCCAGCCAGAATATGGAAACAACCTACCTTTCGAAATGTAAAACAGCGTGGGACTCTCTTCCTATATTCTTATTTTATTAACACCGGAAATTTTCGCTAGCGGCCCACGCTTTTTTTACATTTCGAAAGGTAGGTTGTTTCCATATTCTGGCTGGAGCAATAGAAACTTTACATTCAAAATTATTTTTTACTTTTTAGTTCATTTTAAAATCAAAGCGTATTTTTTAGTTTTTTTAAACTATATATTTTTTATTTTCTATTTTTTAGTCTATTATATGTCTTCCGCCATTTTGTAGTGACCGCCATATTGAATTTGGAATCACGCCACACAGTTAATAGTATTCTAATTGTCACACCCTTTCATTTGAAACCTATACCGAGGTTGTTGTAAAGAAAAAGGGTAGACCGCCATTTTGTGTTGGCGGCCATTTTGAATTTTGAATGACGCTACACAGCTAATAGTATTCTACTTGTCATTTCCTTTCATTTGATACCCATATCGAGTGGGTTGTAAAGAAAACGGTAGTCCGCCATTTTTTGTTGGCCGCCATTTTGAATTTTGAATAACGCCACATAGCTAATTGTATTCTACTTGTAATACTCTTTCATTTGATACCCATGTCAGGGGTCGGAGAGCACAATTGCAAAATTCGGCCGCCATCTTGGAACCGCCATCTTGATTTTTTTACAAAATGGTCAGATTGCATTGTCACGCGAACTAGACATATATGCAAAATTTGAAGTTGATCCGTTGCCTGGAAGTGAAATCAAGTTGCAAGATTTGTTTACATGAAACATACAACATACAGGTCAAGCTAATATATAAAGCGTATAAAAAGGCGGAAATCTTGCAAGGCGAGGAAGTCACTTCCCCTTCATTTTTCATCTTTCTTTCACACACGTAATTCTGCCTCCTTTTATCATAGATATTACTTCTTTGATATTTTGACTTTTTCACTCCCATTGAAATTTTTATCAGCTGCTCATTACTCTTATTATTATTGCTCGCTGGTTATGCTGTAGCATAACCTTCTATATTTACAAGCCATGAACAAGAATCTCAATTGAGAGAATCGGACCACCAAATTCTCCGAATTACACTAACAACATAACGTGATTTCACCGAGTTGTGGTCCGATTGAGCGGAAATTCGCTCTCAATATTTTCCTTGTTCATGGCTTGTAATATAGAAGGTTGTGGCTGTAGTAATTGCTTGGTTAAAGATGGTATCATAGTATATATAACAGCTATCATGTTACTTCTAGGTTTTTTGCTTCAGAAACATCAAATCTTGTAGTTGCAAATTCATAATTCTCAATATTCTGATTAATGACTTTTACGCCTCTACAAAAACCCCGCTTTATAGGCTTCTAGTGTTTCTTTTTGTTCTTAAATGGCGCTACAGTCCATATACGACTCAGGCCTCTTGAAGTGTATTCTTCCAGTCGTCTCGACGTCTTGCCACCCCTCTCCAATTTATTATACGAAGTTTCCGTATATCTTCTTGCTCGTCCTACTCTTCTTTTTTCTGGGGCCGTATTTGGTTTCTCGAGTCGATGGACCGACTCAACGAGAAAAGCTTCCCGATTTTCTCTAAGCTTCATATTTGGCATTACGACCAAATCGACAGATAAGCGCTGCCATAGGAAACCATAAAATTGTGTGATATTACTGCAAGTGCAGCAAACCACGTATATTTAATTAAAAGAGAAACTGTTAAAAGTTGATTGTATGCATAAATTCAGCTTTTAAATAAACTTCAAACGTCTTTGTCGATACGTAAAGAGACTGGAAGTTTGTCGATATCGTGTTGCCAAATGCCTATTTTTATTTATCGACAGGAATCGATATCGACTCGAGAAACCAAATACTGCCCCTGATGGTCTACCATCGAAAATCCTGGCTAGCATTCTTTCTTCAGAAGCTCAGAACGTGTCTGAACCATCGTAATCTATTAAATTTTTTGTATGTTCGTCATACATCTCTTCAAGCTCTTCGTTTGTTCTAATGCGCCATTCGTTCTGAGGTGGCATTAACAGAAGTTGTTTCGAGTTTTCCATTTAAAACTTCTAACAAATGAGTTTAAACAACTTCTGTAATCACACCCCTGGTTAACCCTTACAGTACCAAATATTCTTCTTAGGATTTCCCTTTCGAAGATTTTGAGATGATTTTCCGTTTGTTTGGTCAATGTCCAAGCCTCAACCCGTAGCATAGGACTGGGCAGCTTAATGTTTTATATATTCTCACTTTGCATTGCCTTGAGATTTATTGGTTTTTTAGGACCGGGACTAGTGCAAAATAGGTTTTATTTGCGGCTACGATGTTTCTATGGCCATTCATACACGAGGGACCATGGTTCTGCAACCAAAAGCTTTGCTGCAAGTTTTCTGAAAATACACGGAGCAACAGCGATGGAAGCAGCTTTTGTGTTGATGTGATATTTGTTCGTATTAGTGAGATGTCAAATTTTTTATTAAAAACAAAATTGAGGTTTTTTCGCTGTTATGAAATAATTTATTTAAAAAAATTCACTCCCTCACTTTGAATTCTCAATAATTAAAAGTTTTTTCTTATTATGTACAAATTTTGACAAAATTTTACTGTTTGAAAGTTTTTTTTTATCGCCAAAGCATTGATTTCTTATTAGTGTGAGTGCATGCTTTCCGTGTTCGCAGGCCAAAGGCAAGAGCACAAAAGTCTCCACCGGAACATGAAACTCCACTTATTGCATCTCCGCACGCCTCCCTTGCCCGAAAAAAGCTTTTGCTCCGGAACCATGGTCCCTCGTGTATGAATGGCCTATACATGTCGTCCTTTACCTTATTTTCTGCAGTAAGCATTGTCGCTAAACCGATAAAATTGTCTAGAATTTCCACTCTATGACGGTGATTAGACTGTTCGTTCCTACGGAGATGAGGGGCATCATCTCCACTTCCCCGTTCATCTAAAAGCTCGTGAGGAACGTACGTAGGAACGAACAGTCTAATCACCGTCTATGATCGTCAAGGCTGATGTTTCGCCCTACTCGTTGTCCTCTTTTTGATACAATCATATACTTTGTTGTCGTGTCATTTAATATTTCTTGTCCTGAATATTTCTTGTGAAGATGCTATTTCCTCCATTCAGTTGTTTCTATCATCAATGTTAAAAAGTAGGGGCTTAAACTCAAAGTAGCACTTCCACTCTCTGGTACCTGTGCTGAAGGACGTAATTCAACTGAAACGCCACTTTCTTCAACTCAAACGACTTGTCAGGCCATAGGACTCGACTTTCAGCACAGGGGCCGCATCTCCTTGTCGCAGACCTGATTCTTGGGGAAGTTGATTGAGTTACAACCTCATATTCTCACTTGTGTTCTATACTCTTTGTTCGTCATTTTGCACTGTTCTATTAGTTTTTTCGGGAAACCCATTTCCTTCATGTTGTTCCACAGCTTTCTTTTATAAAGCAGGTCATAAGCATTTCTGTAGTCTAGTATATCAATGCTTTCTTCCCAGCATTTATCAAATATTTGTCTCGTGTTTTCTTATGTAAAACTCGGACAAATCGCCTTCCATACTACTAATCTACCATGCTTTGTAATAATGGATCTTGGAGGAGAAGGCGATAGGCTCCTTAGATATCGTAGGACCTCGGGAATGCTGCTTCTATTACTTGTAAATTTCACCCAGCCACTCACTGAAGGAGGAATTTGCATTGGTTAAATCCCAGGCACTAAGATGCTTTGTTTAAATCTGATGATGGTGGTCTAGTGTAGCGTATGTAGATGGACTTGCAATCTGTGTAATATCAGCCGAAATGTTATTCCTTCCAAAACGGGACCAACTAATTGAATACGGCCACCCTTGAAAGCAACGCGCAGAAAAAGAAAAAAACTTCAAAAGAAAAATCCAACACCAAGTAGAGAAAATTCGCTGTTACATAGAGAATTGCAACGTGGCACATGTGAATGTGACGCAGCTTAGTTCGCACCATAGAAATATAAACTAACATGGAACGGCTGTGTAGTGTAAAAACCCTGTACGTGAGCGACCACATTAAAGGTAGCTTGTTTAAAGAGACAGCAATCGTGTGCACAAGTGGGACACAAATTGCTGAACTGTCAAGGGTAGCTTCTTGAGTATTATTTCTGCATATTTTGGCCTGCACTGCCTGACCACTACTACCGAGTGAACTCAAACACATCAGAATTGTGGTACGCTTAATCTGGCTTACAGCCATTCCGTGTTTAGTTTATATTTCTATGGTTCGCACTGATGGATCCTGTATGTCGTGTGGTGTTTGTGTTGTTCTGAACCAAGGACAGGATAGTTGGATTGATGTCACGAACTGACATGTGTTCACCACCTAACCTGCTCTTCCTAATGTGGGGGCACGATGTCACAGTAGAACATGTTTGGTGCTAGTGTGTAATAATTCAACTCAAAGTGTAACCATACCTTATATCTTTATTAAACTTCAATTAATGTAACTTAAACCTGAAAAGTTAAAACAACAAACTGAAACTGCAACAAACATCTAGCTGCGGATGTGAAAACTGGATCTGGCTGGACCTGGATCAGGAGCTGTTGTGAATCTGGAGTTGGAAAG
Source organism: Thereva nobilitata (assembly GCA_963855945.1). NCBI lineage: Eukaryota > Metazoa > Arthropoda > Insecta > Diptera > Therevidae > Thereva > Thereva nobilitata. Next base: position 116,055,469 of record OY979695.1, on the reverse strand, counting down.
ACGATTGATTTTTGCCTCCTACGGCTCGCCTTTTATACTATTAATTTCTTGCGTCGCCTACTGAGATTTTCTGTAGTCTAGTCGTCAAAGGCGGATAACATACTCTGACAAAAGCCTTATAGGCTGAACTACAATGTGGCGCTGGCGCGTGGTGCTGGCGCTGTAGCGCAACCTGTCAAAAGTTAAAACATAGCCCACCCGAAGTGCAGCTACAATGTGTAGCTGGCGCTCACTTTTGCCAACTTTCTACTTTTGGTGCGCGCCAGTACACCAGCCAATTGGGAATTTTGATAAATGAGGGCGCTGAAGTCAAAAGTACCCCAAAAAAACAATCGTATTTAATCAATTTTTGGATTTTCTTGTAAAAAAATAATTTCCAATGAATTTTTTTTTTTGCATTGCCCCATTTCAACTAGCTTAAGCCTCAAACAGAACGAATCCGCTCCGTCCGTTTTTAAATTTTTGGCATGACAGCGCCACGGCATTATATTTACACTCAGCTACATGGCGCGCGCCACATTGTAGTCCCCACTTTAGTGTTGTCATCTATTTTAAATGGTCTAAACATGTCCAATTTTCCAATAGTCGAGGTAGAATCTAGAGAAATGTGAAGGCAACGACTATATGCAGAGATATGTTGGGCATTTTCAGTAATGCAGGTTGCGTGCGCAACTGACTCAGCAATGGAAGTGTGTTGCTGAATAAGTCAGTTGCGCACGCAACCTGCATTAGGCCGATGTTACAATTGGGGCTTTGACTTTACTTTGACTTAACTTCGGGCTTTGATTACATGTAATGGCATTAAAGCTGATTAAATAGAAGCTTCGATTGAACTTTGTCTGCGACTGTATTTCGACTGCAGTCCGGCTTTAAGAAAATTCAAAGTTTCGTCCGCCTGCAACCAACTTCACTTCATGTGAAAGTACTGGAAACCACTTTTTTAAAGCGAAAGGCACGGTTTTGAATTTCGAGTATTTTTTATAGACTGCGAACATCATTAAAAATAATTCCAAAGCATTTTGTTATATTAATTTTCTTCTTTGCTTTTGCTTTGAAAGGAAACAGCTGATTGCAGTCAAAGCTATAATTTAATTTTAAAGTCGAAGTCTCTGGGGGCTTTCTTTACAGTCGGAGCTGAAGTCGAAGCCAAAGCCACAATTGTAACACGGCCCTTACTGAAAAAGCCCGTTATGTATGTCATTTCTTTATGGCTATATGAGAGTCGGGAGCGGTGCATTTGTTGATATCTTGACAAACACGGATTTGTTGATATGCGACAAACACATGACTGCCTTATTACCGAAGCAAAAAGAAAATTAAGATCTCCGTACAGTGTTAACACTCATGTGAATAGAATAAATCTAAAACGCAATAAAAGCATTCTATACTACTCCTACAGCAAGTCATATAAAAGGATAATTATTTGTAATTTTTCTTATGATACAGCAGAAAAGCATGTTTTTAGCCTAAATACTACTGAATTCACTTGTACCAATTCGATGTTTAACTTCCATATCGGTTTATTATTATCTGCCTTTCTTACTAAACATATCAAAAAATCAATTTCTATTTTATTGTTTTATTTTTAAACGTCTGACAAGACTACTTCCCGAAAAAAAAAATTAATATAAATAAAATATAACATTTAAAATTAAATTATACATATTGCTTGCCTATTTAGATTCTTCCTCGACTTCTTCTAAATCTTCATCATCGCCAACGGTGTCCAGCCGATCATGTTCTTTCTTTATCAAAGCCCTTAATTCGTCACCAAATCCAATAGCATCTGCAACCGCATATATTCCATCATCACAATCGCCGATCCAAGCAACGTCTCTCTTATTATCGGGACAATCATAAGTTAAACCCCGTCCCAAAAATAACCAAGAACTAAGAATATCTTCTTTATGTCCAACTTTTTCTCTATTTATTAAAAGCCTGATGCATTTTTTGCTAGGCCTATCCACAAGCGAGGCAAACGGTTGAACTTCTAAAGAAGTTCCCATTATTATCAACAAATCACAGTCCTTGAAATCTCTGGTTGGAAATTGATAAAATTTATCGGGGAGATTTTCGCCAAAGAACACAATATCAGGCTTAACAAGCCCCTTGCATGAATCACAAGTTGGTATTGCGTCGCTAAATATTTTCTTTTTCATCCATTTCATGGAAAATACTTTACGGCACAGAAGGCAGTGATTTGTGTAGAATGTACCATGTGCTTCTACCAATTTATCTTCTGGTATTCCAGCGATCCGTTCTAGCGTGTCGATATTTTGGGTATAATGACGAACTAAAAGTCCTTTCTCATGTAGCAAACGAACAAAATAATGACAAGGCGTTGGCTTAAATGTACCCGGATATAATTCCTTAGCTAAGACAAAGAAGGGTTTCGGATTATCACGGAAGTAACTCATTTCGAAAATCGCTGTCGGGTGGGGTAAATTATATTTTTCTAGATTATGGTAAAGACCAGATCCTGGAGAACGGAAATCCGGAATTCCGGCAGCTAAATACAAAAAGTTTATATTAAATATTTTAAATTATGTACTGTTTTCTTAACATGTGGAAATTCCAGCTCCCACCATAGTTATAATTTTTTTAAATCCACCGTTCTTCCAATGCTTCATTGCCCCATCAAAAGTTAGATCTTCTATGACCTGAAAACGTTTTTTGTTAACACTTTAGGAAATAAGAATAATAGAAAAATGCCTTTTCATTGCCATCGTTTTCATCAGCAGCACTTGAATAGAATCCAAGCTTGTCCGCTAAAAATTGTCTAATAGATTCCACCGAAAATGTTTCGCTGGGTTCTCTTGAAGACGTTGCGCCTTCATTATCATCATTTTTCTTGGGCGGTTGTTCTGCAAATAAATATCAAAATTTTAACTATAACTCATAAAAATTGAGTATATTATTTCTAAAATAAAGAATCTTTGCAAATTAGTTTATTTGTTGTGGTCTGGCGTTTTTTCCTTATAATTAACGTAACATTTCAGCGATACATGGACACATTGCTCTGAACTTTACATCTAGGCCGGCCGTATACCAAACCTTCATGTGCACCTTTTCGTCACTTATTGCTTGGCGATGTATGGAACAAATCGTCACATGCCGCTTTGCTACATATATCACCAAGCAATAGCGACGTACGGCCTTAAAGTAAGTCTCTGGTTATCTATTGTAAAAAGTTGTATTTATTACTCCGTATGGCTGCTGGGCTGGATTACGGCAGGATATGCTTTTGTTATCAAGTGCTAGGAAATTTCAGCTGTTAAAAATTTCAATATGATGGCGAATTTGAACTCGTGTAAACTAAGAAATGTCGAATAGGTGACCACAAACACTTAGTTTTAAGACATTGAAACAAGTAAAGTGCTTCGAAAGTTATTTCATATTAAAGAGGAATGGAAATAGAGAAAATTTATCATTTTAAGATAAGGAAACAATTAAAATGTGTTATATGTATGTACATATATATAGTCAAAATGGATTAACTATGCAAGCCTGGTTGCATTTATTTTAAATCTGAAAATTTCAATGTTAAAGTGAGTTTTTAATTATCTTCAAATCTTCATCAATCAGTTTCAAAGTAATTTGAATATCACTTGGATTAGTTTTTCAATCTATTGTATAATGACATTGTCCCCATTAGAAAATTGGCGAAAAAACACGTAATGGCTCAACAGCTCTCAATTTAATTTAAATTAAAAATACGAAAAAAATATTAATATTGTAGTTAAATATATATAAATATTCGACGCTACCAAGATTTTAGACAGGTATTGATAGTAGTTCACCAGATTAAGGCCGAGGTACATTAATGCGAGACTGCGATGTGAGATCTCGTACGAGCCTCGCCCAACACTCGGTCTCGTTCATACCTCGCGTTTCAATGTACAATAGTGCCAGTGCGAGAGTCCTTATATAAGTATAAGTCAAATTCAATAAAATTTTGTTTTTTTATATTTTTAAAATTAATTTATGCTCAATCTATTAATTGTTGTAATGTAATTAATGTTTTCTCCACAAATTCTCTGCATGCTGTTCGTCTAAATATGAAAATAAACAAATATGATCATCGCATCTCGCTGCGTCAAAATTTCAATTTTTCGAATTTCTCTCGTCTCGCATTATCGCATCGCGTGATATTGTACATTGCGGCATTTGAAAGCCTGCTATGGAAAAGGTTTTGACAGCGCCTGCGAGACTCGTCTCGTTCTCGCATCGCACTCTCGCATTAATGTACCTCGGCCTTAAGGTTTGGAATTACGAATGTTATGTGCAGCCAGTTTTATCTCTACATATATTTAAATTCATAGTTAACATTAGTTGCATGCATAGAGCATATAAACAGCATAGAAAATCTAGCATTTCACAAAATCTGTTATTAGTACACGAATTCGGTGTACGGAAATAAAAACAATTTGCTAAAGATGTTCAAATAGAAATTCTATCAATTTCACTTATTAAAAAAATGGCAAGTCTGTTGTCACTCTTTCTGCTTTTCCTTTTTGTTTATAAATTGTGTGATAGTAGTGCTGAATAGTTTTAATTGCCATTTAAAAGTGATAGTCGGTAAAGAAATCTTCACACCTTAAATAATAGAAGCCTTTTTCATTTAAAATCTTTAAGAAAACAACATCTACGTACGTCCCAATAATAAATATATAAAACTGTTATATCCTGTATTTATCCTTCACACAAACCACAAACGTATACCAGTTAAAAAAGTTACTCCACAACTTTACCACTACATAACTTTTAAGACACAAAGTCCAAGTGTCAACAAAAACTTTATAGCTCACTTTCTTCATAAATAAAAAGCGATTCTAATTACCCTTTTCATTTTTTTGTTCACTCATGTTAATTAAATATGATGAATAGCAAATATTTGTAAGATGTCGCCGTAAAACATTTGAAAAATGTTTTTTCGCTGAAGTCGCCGTGTTGACGTCTCACTGAAAACAAAAAAATACGAAAATCGTCAATAAAACAAAAACGTCATCAGTACATGCGTCAAAATGAAATGAGTACGTTTAATCCAAGAATATTTGGAGTATTCTACAGTTACATGATCATGTTCGTCAGGAATATTGGAAATAAAATTGAAATAACTTAAAGCCCACAATTATCAGACAATGTTTCTTTTTTACTTCTAATGCACACAATGTTATTATATTCATCATTTAGCACAATTAACTCCTATAATAAGCTAGATACATATGTTGTGAGATGTCGTATTGTATGAAGGAATGTAAGTTAAGCTTCTGGGTATAGATCAGGATCGGTACCCAAGTAGGAAGATCCTCCCCTTTAGTTACTCCATAGTGGCATAAACGCAGCATATTATAAAAGCAATCCAGTGGGTGGTGCTACACGGAGACTCGAGAAGTCGGCCGAAGTCAGATTTAAGTCTCGTTATTTAATGATACACGAGGCTGCCTTCGGCTTGGAATAATTCTTTATCCTACATGAAAGCTTCGATTGTGTGTGTTTACCGCGGTCATTGTTTACATCTGAGAAGGGAGAAGAGAAAGAAATGTGCGTATGAGTTAGATTTCACTCCGGAAATTTTTGGGTGAAAATTCTTTCGTTAACTCAAACGACTTGTCACGTCACACTATTCGACTTTCAGCACAGGGGCCGCTTTCTTCAACTCAAACAACTTGTCGCGTCGTGACGACTTGACTTAAATCTGCAAGATAGCAACAAAAACTACCGAGTTTATGAACTATTAAAAATGACTGGCTAATGAAACAAAAAATCGACAATGAATAAAAATTTATTAGCAAGGAAAATAACTACTTTAGATTTAGCAAAACAAAAATGCAAAATCCACAGTATGTTCAACACGACCACCCAAGTCCCAAAAGCATATTATAACTTATTCTTTAGCATCACCTACCCCATCGGCGTTTATAGCGAACATTGCCTCCGACTCAGGTAAACATGGTGAATCATATATTTTACAAATTCTAGTTTCTCCTCGTCCTTTTCGTAAATATAATCTCGTTGTCGATGCATGAGCGATAATATTTCCTCCAATTGGCTTTTTTGGATCAGCGGCAAACATTGAAGCACCATCTACTTGTGCCACTACTTGATTCGTAATTACAACTGCAACACCAAACTGAAAAAAAATTAAAAGATATAAACAATGTGTTTATTATTAATTACGCCTTATACTTCATCGGCTAAACGTAAAAGAAAGCGAAGAAACCTTGCTAAATGCATTTGTCGCGCTGATAGTTCTCCTCTGCCTGAATAATCAGTTCTGTAGAGAGCGGTTGCGCTATCGACGATTATAAGAGCGTATCTAAAAATTAGGCGTTATAATCTCCCCACGCAGGTAATTACAGTTTTATTTTGGTTTAAATATACCTTGCTTCTACCATCATAGCAGATGCCATAATTAAAAGCTGCGTTTGATGATCTGTGTTGTATGCTCTAGCGTAAGCAACATTGTCGAGTACATCATTTCCTGATAGTTTATATCTATCAGCAACTGCTAACAAACGCTCTGGTCTAAAAGTTCCTTCAGTATCAATATACAAGCATTTTCCTTCGCCACCGCTTTGACTAACTGGTAGTTGACAAGTGACTGCTAAATTGTGGCATAATTGCGTCTTTCCTGTTCTAAATTCTCCAAAAATCTCTGTAATTGATCCTGTCTCAATACCACCCCCTAATAGTTTGTCTAATTCTCTGGATCCTGTTGTAAGCTGAATTATTTCGGATCGCTTGTGATGAAATTCTGTAGCAGTTGTAAATCCCATAGGGACTAATCTTGACGCTTCTGCTAGGATTTTATCGGCTTTTGCTTCTGATATTCCTTTTATTGCCAGTAAATTTTTCTTCGGAGAAAAAGCAACTGACTCTACGGTGTGGTATCCAGCTGCCTCCAGCTTCTTTATATCGCCAGTTGTTATCCCATTACCCTGAAAATTTGAAAGTGGATGTAAATATTTCCACTATATTTGTTATGAAATACTAACCTCAAGCTTGCTTATTAATAATGGACCAAAATCATCCTCATCCTGTTCTACTGTTGTTCCAGTTGTAATAGATCTTTCCATAGCAGCCATTATTTATTTAAATTCAAATGTTTGCAAGTTTTTCTTAACAATTCTTTTTTCCTTTCGAATTCACCGCAATTTTTTGACATTGATATTACAGAAGACGTTTAATGATTGAATAAAATACGATCAGGATTTCTCAAACTGTATTGATATTCACGATTGTAAAAATATGTCGCATTGGTGACGATGTTGATAGTTGAAATAATAAATTGTAATCTTAATAAAATACCATGATTAAGAGATGGTGGGATTGTTTATGGCTATTAAAAGCATAAAAAATTGAAATTCACATAAGAATCTACAAGAGTAAAATGATTACTTTAAAGTTCTGTAACAAAAAATAAAACAAGGCAGTGAGAAAACTGCGGAAAAAATAGCCGTGTAAATAGTATCATAACAACGCCTGCTGTGAAATGTTAGTTTAATGCCCTATACTGTATATTGCCTTTACATTTAAATGATGTTTTCTGGCCCTTTGAGGCTTTTATAACCTAAAAAAGTTTATTATTACATAAAACATCTTTGTCAGCTCTGTATACAACAAGATTTGTAATTATTTCATAAGATTCGTTTGTAGAGTGTTATTTTGAAGAAAAGGTGTTCAACATGACTTCAAGGCATTCCTGAAATATGTCAGGGCATTTCTACTTAGATATTTCATTGTAAGTTTGGGCAAAAAAATTTTTTAAATTGTTTTGTGAGGTTATGGGGACAGTCTTGAAATTTAAATTTTTGTAGAATTTTATCAGAACAACGTGACACACCGGCAGTTTTGCCAATATTCGTAAAAGGTAGTATAGAGCAATCTCTACGATCAGTTTTTGGAGAAATTGGTGGGCAGACAACAGTTGACATACTCAAGTTTGATAAGGATTCTTGCCGTGGTATATTAAGAGTGCCGGAACGCGATTACGTGAAAACCCGGGCAGCATTAACCTTAATTTCGCATTTCCAAGATACTCCTTGCCACTTTAAAGTACACGGAGCATCGCCCGTTCTAATATCATTAATAGGATCGCATTTAGATTTCCATTAAACTTAGAGATGTCGTATTGCAAAGAATTCGGAAAAGACAAAGTTATCTTTGCTACAAAAGAGGACCATAAAACACCCAGTACAGTGCAGCTTCCACCTCCAGAACCTTCACCAGGTCTAATATTAGCTTCTGGAGAAATAAATTGGAACTGCCCATGCCTGGGTGGAATGGCAACTGGCCCATGTGGGGTAGAATTTCGCGAAGCATTTTCATGTTTTCACTACAGGTAACAAGTTTATCAAATTTTTTGTGCAGTTTTAAAACATATCCATTCCAGTGAGGCTGAGCCAAAGGGATCAAATTGTTATGAAGCGTTTAGTAAAATGCAGGAATGTTTTTCGAGATACCCAACTGTTTATAACAAAAGTGGCCAAGAAAATGATGATGATGACCTTGACTTACCCAATTTACCTGGCATGGATCAAAAGGAGCCGGAAGAAATAGATAATAGTGAAACAGTTGATATTACTGAAGAGAAACCACCGACGTTAGTGGAAAAGACAAATTAAATATTTTTCCTAAATTTAGATTAGGTTAAATTTTGTTAGTTGTGGAATTTTGTTCATAAAGTAAAAACTGAATAATTTAAAAGTTTGTACAAATACTTGAAAACGGTATTTGTTCTTTAATACTTTTGTATAATTTTGCTGAATTAATTTTAAATTCAAATAACCAGCGGCAATTTGCGATTTTCAGCTAAGAACTTCTAGAAAATGTCAGTAATCCTGTTGTTGCTCGTAACCTATTAATTTCTGAGGTCTGGAGCATCAAGATACGTTATTATAGGCCGTGTTTATGTGCATGGACCGAACTGGTCCAAAACACCAAAGAGGGTAAAAAAAGCTTGCATTTTCGGTCCCGTCCTCGTTTATACGGTTTTTTTGGACGTAAACGCAGTCACAGTGGCCCTTATTCTGGTTGGCACTTACGGTGATAAATGGCGAAGTGAGACAAAAATGCTATTATGGTCCTCTAAAAAGATACATTTCAGTGAGAAGGGGCCGTATTTGGTTTCTCGAGTTGATGGATCGAATCGACAAAAAAGCTCGATTTTCTCTAAGTTCCATATTTGGTATTACGACCAAATCGACAGATAAGCGCTGCAATACAAAACCATCAAATTGTGTGATATTACTCCAAGTGGAGCAAACCACGCATATTTAATTAAAATAGAAATTAAAAGTTTATTGTATGCATAAATTGAGCTTTTAGTCAAATGTCGATCGACACGTAAAGAGGCGATAACGTCGTCGATATCGTGTTGCCAAATGCCAATTTTCATTTATCGACAGAAGTCGATATCGACTCGAGAAACCAAATACGGCCCAAGGCGAATTGCAGTTGTCACTGATATCGAGAAACGGCGAATTCAGTGACAATTGTTCTCACTTGATGTATGTAGGTGAGATTTTTCTCAGTTGAGATTTAAAGGTGACATTTCTCACTACGGTGAAGTGACAACCAGAATAAGGACCAGTAGGAGAAGCTCATTAATGGTTTTGCCGATCGTGCAGAAAAAGTGTGGGTGCTTTTGGTATTCACTGCTGAAACCATCAGCGTACGTTTTATCCGCCATCTCCACGGGCATGAGCGGGTGAAGAGAAGAATTTGCAGCTTGGGAAACCATCAAATACAAAATAGTACGAGTTCGGAAACGCAGGACTGCAGTCAGCTGACTGCAAAATATTGCATCTATGCCCGGTTCACTTTATTCCAGTCCAGTAATCCAGCGAGTCAATCCAGTCCAGTGCTGGACTGGATCATATCGCCCACATTATTCCAGTCCAGTAATCCAGGGAGTCAATCCAGTCCAGGGCTAGACTGGATCATACCGCCTACTTTTACCCCGTTTATGATTAGGTTGAAAAGTTGAGTCGAGGTTGAGTTGAAATTTCGACCACCGTATATTACCCCGTTTATGACTAGGTTCAACCCAGGTTGAACCCAGTCATAAACGGGGATCGAGTTGAAACTGGGTCCACTCAACCCAACTCAGCTCTCCTACCTGGGTCGAGTTGATATTTCGCCTCATAAACGCGTGTTGAGTTGAAATTGGGTTGAAGTGACATTTGTTTTGTTTGTTTACCATCCGTGAAGTCTGCCTTCGGCGCTAGTTTTGTATTCTGTGTTTTTGTAGCGCGTTAATTATTTTATTTTAACTATATATGTAAAAACAGGAAATTTAATTTTGACAATGGCTAAAAGAAATGTTTGGGAGCATCAGGAAACAAAAACTATGTTAGAAATAATGCGGGAACAAAATTCCCTTCACCATTTTGATGGAAAACTGTATAGAAAGTCAGAAATATAGAAAAAGAATTAACAAAAAGAGGTTATGTTTTGATGGCAGTTCAACCCGATTTCAACCCAAAGTGAATTCAACTCGGAATCATATACGGTGGTCGAAATTTCAACTCAACCTCGACTCAACTTTTCAACCTAATCATAAACGGGGTATATGATTCTGAGTTGAGTTCACTTTGGGTTGAAATCGAGTTGAACTGACATCAAAACATAACATCTTTTTGTTAATTCTTTTTCTATATTTCTGACTTCCTCTACAGTTTTCCATTAAAATGATAAAGGGAATTTTGTTCCTGCATTATTTCTAGCATGGTTTTTGTTTCCTGATGCTCCCAAACATTTCTTTTAGCCATTGACAAAATTAAATTTCTTCTATTTTTACATATACAGTTAATATAAAATAATTAATGCGCTACAAAAACACCGAACACAAAACTAACGCCGAAGGCAAACTTCACGGATGGTAAACATACAAAAAAAATGTCACTTCAACCCAATTTCAACTCAACCCGCGTTTATGAGGCGAAATATCAACTCGACCCAGGTAGGAGGGCTGAGTTGAGTTGAGTGGACCCAGTTTCAACTCGATCCGCGTTTATGACTGGGTTCAACCTGGGTTGAACCTAGGTTGAACCTAGTCATAAACGGGGTATTTATTGCAGTTATTCAAAATTTATTGGTTTTCAGTTAACTTTACCATTGCTAAGAATAATGGAACGAAAACAATGCGTGTTCACTATTCAACGTTTAATCCAGCACTGGATTGGTCGTCTGCACTATTCCAGTGGCGCTGGATTGGACGAGCTGGAATGAAAAAGTAGACTGTCAATCCAGTCACTGGACTGGATTGTTCACTGGAATGAGTACATTCCACTGACATATAATAGGTTTGTTTATTAGTTTTCAGAACAGGACTGAGCAGAATAGAATGCAAGCAATTCAACGTCAAAACACTTTAGAACAACTTAAGCCCAAAACAGAATGAATGCAGAAACTTCGACTTTGACTTCACCGTTGCAGTAAAGTCGAATTTCCTGCACAGCGCTAACACATTCATTTCAGAACTTCAAAGTCTATAATTTGACAGATAGAATTTACAATTGCGATCACCATTTAATAACATAACAAAAATTATAAATTTTAAAAAATTTACCAATTTTTTTTATTGTATGTGACTTTTACGTATATTACCTGCAATTATTAAGTTTTGCATACGATAAACTCAATCATTTTAAATTTTCTAATTTGGCTACAGTGGCAAAATTGAAATGTTGTGTTGGTAGTTCTGAAACTTTTGCAGCAACTTTTAAAATTTTCAAAGTCGAAGTCGGCGCAAAGTTTACTGCAACGTTTACTGCATTGATTCTGTTAACTGAACGTGAGTACTATAGAAAATGTATGAAACTGTCAAAATGCAAAGTTGAAGTCGAATTTTCTGCATTCATTCTGTTTTGGGCTTTAGAACAGAAAATCTAATGAACGCTTTTTTGTACTTTTTTGTTCTACATTTTCTGTTCTCATAATTTCATATACACATTTGTCAAAACTAAGAAAAAACAACAACAAAAAACTCTTGTCCAAAACTGTTCTGAAAAAAATCTAGAACCAAAAAGTAAAACTTAGAACACTTTAGAACAACTTAATGAACACCATACTAGAATACTCTCGGACAAAAAATAACAAGTTTTAAAACTAATGAACGCCAAAGCCTGTACTTTTCTGTTCTAGGATGATTTAGATCGTTCTAGGACTGACTAATAAACAAACCTAATAATGGACTACTCATCAGACATTATTCCCATACAAACTCATGGCACCAAAAAGTTAAGAAAAGTATAGTCCTCTCGCTCATCCATAAGCCCCTTTTTTCACCGAACTCAAATTTTGTTAAATTTCGTGTTAAGAGTTCAGTGCATTCACTGGCAGAAATAAAATCAGATAGTGCCAAACTTGAAAAAGTAAAATTTGACATTAAAAAACTGCATAATACCTGTGACACACTATACTTTCATTATGATGGTAACTTTGTAACGGTCGGTTAGTTATCGGAAATTTCTCCCTTTTGATGGTTCCCCCCATCTATCGGGAATTCCAGGATCCACTAACAAAAATTACTGCTCACACAAAAAAAATTGGTAGACAATTAGTTTTTTCAAGTAGGCTCGAAAAAACAATAATTTTTGTTCTGGATGAAAATTTTTTTAGTTTTGGTTTTGAGCTAGAACGTATGAGGAGTGTCGACGAACCACCTCCGCCTGACTCTCGTGTTGAATTTTAATAGTTACAGGACGAAAGTATTCTTAAATAAAGGCACGAGCAAAGCAAAGGTTTTTTTGAGGGCTTTGGTAGAAGACCTGCCCTATAATCATAATAAGGGTTTTCGAACTTGAGGAACCAATTCTTTTGGCAAAATCCAGATCCGAAGCAGTTTTCCCGGTGACGAAAAGTCTGTTGGACCTCTGAAGGCGCTTCCGTGGGATATAGCTTGCTTTTGGGAAGACCTTGTTCCGACCAAATAACAACACCGGCCTTCCGGACTAGATTGCGGCAGTTCAAGGAAGGACGACCGAAAGAAGCGTTTGTTGTGGTGAATGGGAGAAAAGTAAGGTAAAGTTAGTGAGTTAAGTGAAAAAAAAAGAAGAGGCTGGAGTAAGCGGCTGGCCCAACCGTGGCAGAGAATCCCATCCTTTTACTGTGGAGATGCCCACCAGGGGAGCTGGATCTGCTGGATTGGGATACCAAAGAATCGAATCGTTTTTATTTGGAAGACCAAGTTTTCGTAGTCTTGTGTCGTTTCCTACTTTTAAGGTGCCAAAGTGCTATAGACACGGTTCCTTTTATTAGTACCATCAAAGTACTAGTTAAGTACAGGGGAGAGCTGAAAGCGACAGAAGAGAAACGAAATAATTATATTATATTGACAATTTCTTTAAAAATAATTATATTATATTTACAATTTCTTTAACAATAACTACATTATATTTACAAATTCTTTAACAATAACTACATTATATTTACAAATTCTTTAACATTAACTATATTATATTTACAATTTCTTTATAAATAATTTCATTATATTTACAATTCTAAAAACAAAATTTAATTATAGTATATTGACACGTTTCTGATACATTACCCCTTTTCAATGAGATATCCACAAATCATTGTATTTTTTTTACTATAACTTGGTTAACTTACACATTATGTTAAAATATTTATCAACTTTCTTGTGTTATAATATATTGACAATTTCTTATCAATACTTTTACCCTACTTACAAATTTCTATCCTTAAACGTCAATTAATTACACATACTTATAAGGTAACTACAATTTTTATGAACACGTACCAAATACTTACCACTCGTCATAACTTGATGTAATTACCCATTTGAATTGGTACTTGTACACTGTTACGTATATTGTACACCGTGATTAATAATAACGGTGAGTTATTTGCTTTGATTCCACTTACGTATTAAGGTTTGTAAATGCGTGCGTTGTAAGAGAAATCGAAATCCTCGACTGGTGCCAGAGCGACGGTTTGTTTTTTTCCTTTCCGGTATTGCATGGGAGTTGTTGTTTTATGGTATTAGTTTAGTTGGTTGCTTCCACAATACCTGTATAGTAAGTTTACTTTTGATTGACACTTAGCTCACAGTTACATAACACCGTTGTTCTGTTATTAATTAACATTATTTGTGATATAATTAAATTACTGTTAAAATTGTTATCAATTCTTTAACTCTACTAATTGTACGAGGCATGATAGCCTAAGGGGGTAATTTATCCAGGATGGTTGAGTGAGGTCTTCTCTATGGTTTTCTCGGTTGCTTTTGAACATTTACAGGTACACTAGGTCAATGGACACTTCCAGCGATGAGTGTCTTTGGCTAACCTAAGGACAGGGACGGTATGAAGATGTCTCCCTCTCAAATAATAGGTAAGTGGTGAATCATAGAAGTTGAGTCCCGGTCACACACCCCCACGCCCCCACCGGCGAGCTAGCGTAAACCGTGTGGCCGGTTTAGCATCCCCTAAAAACATTTAGGAAACTAGGGAGGATGTTGTCTTCGAAATTTTTTTGTTTACCAGAACACGATGGCAGTAACCTTGCTGACCCCAGCAAGGAGCTACATTGTGCAGGTACATAAAATGGCGCCCAACGATTTTGGCAAGCAAGTTTTCGAGATTTTTATTTCATAAATGGCACCCCAACTTCTGTAACTTACTAAAATTATCTTTGACTATGATTCACCAACAATGCCTCTTTTTACAGATTCATCTCTGTTGTCTAAATTCCGTGTGAATTTTGTTTTGCTTTCACTTTTAGATTGTCTCTTCTTATGTTATCTTCTTCGCTTTAGGCATTCTTGAACTAGGCTTACTTACCGGCACCGCTGGCTAACAGGCGTAATACCGCTTGGCCAGGGGTGAAGGCTGAGTCAGGAGTTCCTTTGTCCTGTTTTTGTTGCTCGTAATCCTGAGTATCAGGCGTCATACCGCCTGCCAGTGCTGCGTTCAGTGGACAGGATTGTTACTTTTTGCTGATGGACGTTTGAGTTGTAACTCGGGCTTAACCGTCTGAAGTAACAGGCGTCATATCGCCTGCCCACTGCGTCCCGTGGACTTCTTTAATCCATGCAGTCCCCCCAAATTCTTTTCTTTTCTTTCACTTTAGACCTTTAGTCGAAATATGGTAAGGGATGTGGTCACTTCAGGTGCACCTCTATAAGGCCGCACAGGCTTAACCGTCTGGCTAATCACCTGCGCCCTGTGGACTTTTGTTGAGGGACATCCGGCTACTTCCTTGTGCTTTTATTGTTTTTCTCTTCCGTCTGTCCCCACTGCTGATTGATTTTCCGTAGTGTAGCTCAGTTGTGGATGGACAGCGGAAACCAAAATAAATTATTATCATTTTCGAAGAAGATTTCCTTGTCTTTTATGTTGAGGTATGCTCTTCATGTCGTTCCATGCAGCCATCAATGCCAGGAGATTGTCCACAACGATGGAGGGTGCCGCTATAGGTTACACCCTAAACATTATTAAATGTTTGGAAGCACACCCAGGTGCTTTTGACACCATGGCCTCCAGGACATTGACAATGCTGGCTGATATTGTTAACAAGCCGCTTACCCTGATCCACGTTGTTGAGATTATTTTTCAACATTCATTGAGCGAACCAAGCTTCTGCCATACGGGATCTAAACTGTATGAGCTGGTTGATTCAATGAATCTTGTGGATGACAGCGTCTTCAGAAATTTAGTGCGACTGACCCTGGCTTATCAACAGGAGATTATTAAAAGGTACGTCCCACCGGTAGGAGATCAAGTACGTGGGATAACGTTGCTCGTGGCAGAGATGTACCGTCGGTTCCAGAAGGCTCGTTCACTGGGAAGCGAACTGGGACAGATGCTTGATGGGCTGCTGAATCAGCTGCTCCAAGAGCCTACACCGGACAATTTAGAATGTCTCTGCCAAGCGTGCAAGGCAGCAGGTTTGGAAATCCGGGAGGATTGTCCTTACCAAATTTGGCTTATCCTACGCGATTTACACCGGGAGTCACCCTGGTTGACCGTCCTGGGTTAAGTATTTTAAGCGGGGTTAAGTACCTCTTTGCTGTTACTACCTTTTTTCTTTCGCATTCTTGACTTCGTTGTTCACGTTGTGTTAATGTTAGTTATTGTTACGTTGAGGTTAACCAACCAGTTGGCGATTTAGTTACTTTTATGCGTTACCACCGTTAGGGATTCATTCATGATATTCTTCATGGTGGTTATATGGATATAGGTTTTATTTATTTGCATTTCGGAGAGATGTTCCCTGGTTCGTTGGTTATGTTAAACCATCTCTAGCCCAGACCGTATGGTTAGTGGCGTGTTAACTTTATTTATAGCATGATAGTAACAATCGACATTCGTTACGTAGTATTGTTTTCATATCGCCTCAGTCGATAGTATTAAATTTTCTTCAAGACTATTCCCTTTGTCTACTATTTCTTCGATTGATTCATTCGGTTCTTTCCATATGTACTATACATTTGATTATGGTACATCTCCTTGCTTTTCGGTCAGTCTGGGGAACAACTTTCGGCGAATGGTTGGCCTGTCTTTCCACCGGGTAATGTCAAAAGCAATGTGGTATTGCTGGAGACTAACCCGATGGAACGATAGGTGACAATTTCGACGGGAATGTCTAGATGAAGGTAGAGACCCGGAGGGGGACAATGTGGTATTGCCTTCCGCCGGATCCCTTCAAATCCAGAGATCCCCTCCAGGAGACTTGTCAGACTGTCCTTTTCTCCAAAATTTTAATTTGTGACATCACGACTAAATTCTCACCGATTTTTTCTGCAAAACCTGATAGACTAAATACCCGGCTAGCTCGGTAGCTGTGGCATGAGACTCCGACTCTCAGGGTGTGAGACAAGCCACACATTGGGGCGCAAACCTTAAAACATACGGCTGAAAACCCTTCCGTTTTTTTTTCGGCTCCTCACTGCCTCGCAAGTCGGCTTTGTGGACCCGAGGGTATGTAACGGTCGGTTAGTTATCGGAAATTTCTCCCTTTTGATGGTTCCCCCCATCTATCGGGAATTCCAGGATCCACTAACAAAAATTACTGCTCACACAAAAAAAATTGGTAGACAATTAGTTTTTTCAAGTAGGCTCGAAAAAACAATAATTTTTGTTCTGGATGAAAATTTTTTTAGTTTTGGTTTTGAGCTAGAACGTATGAGGAGTGTCGACGAACCACCTCCGCCTGACTCTCGTGTTGAATTTTAATAGTTACAGGACGAAAGTATTCTTAAATAAAGGCACGAGCAAAGCAAAGGTTTTTTTGAGGGCTTTGGTAGAAGACCTGCCCTATAATCATAATAAGGGTTTTCGAACTTGAGGAACCAATTCTTTTGGCAAAATCCAGATCCGAAGCAGTTTTCCCGGTGACGAAAAGTCTGTTGGACCTCTGAAGGCGCTTCCGTGGGATATAGCTTGCTTTTGGGAAGACCTTGTTCCGACCAAATAACAACACCGGCCTTCCGGACTAGATTGCGGCAGTTCAAGGAAGGACGACCGAAAGAAGCGTTTGTTGTGGTGAATGGGAGAAAAGTAAGGTAAAGTTAGTGAGTTAAGTGAAAAAAAAGAAGAGGCTGGAGTAAGCGGCTGGCCCAACCGTGGCAGAGAATCCCATCCTTTTACTGTGGAGATGCCCACCAGGGGAGCTGGATCTGCTGGATTGGGATACCAAAGAATCGAATCGTTTTTATTTGGAAGACCAAGTTTTCGTAGTCTTGTGTCGTTTCCTACTTTTAAGGTGCCAAAGTGCTATAGACACGGTTCCTTTTATTAGTACCATCAAAGTACTAGTTAAGTACAGGGGAGAGCTGAAAGCGACAGAAGAGAAACGAAATAATTATATTATATTGACAATTTCTTTAAAAATAATTATATTATATTTACAATTTCTTTAACAATAACTACATTATATTTACAAATTCTTTAACAATAACTACATTATATTTACAAATTCTTTAACATTAACTATATTATATTTACAATTTCTTTATAAATAATTTCATTATATTTACAATTCTAAAAACAAAATTTAATTATAGTATATTGACACGTTTCTGATACATTACCCCTTTTCAATGAGATATCCACAAATCATTGTATTTTTTTTACTATAACTTGGTTAACTTACACATTATGTTAAAATATTTATCAACTTTCTTGTGTTATAATATATTGACAATTTCTTATCAATACTTTTACCCTACTTACAAATTTCTATCCTTAAACGTCAATTAATTACACATACTTATAAGGTAACTACAATTTTTATGAACACGTACCAAATACTTACCACTCGTCATAACTTGATGTAATTACCCATTTGAATTGGTACTTGTACACTGTTACGTATATTGTACACCGTGATTAATAATAACGGTGAGTTATTTGCTTTGATTCCACTTACGTATTAAGGTTTGTAAATGCGTGCGTTGTAAGAGAAATCGAAATCCTCGACTGGTGCCAGAGCGACGGTTTGTTTTTTTCCTTTCCGGTATTGCATGGGAGTTGTTGTTTTATGGTATTAGTTTAGTTGGTTGCTTCCACAATACCTGTATAGTAAGTTTACTTTTGATTGACACTTAGCTCACAGTTACATAACACCGTTGTTCTGTTATTAATTAACATTATTTGTGATATAATTAAATTACTGTTAAAATTGTTATCAATTCTTTAACTCTACTAATTGTACGAGGCATGATAGCCTAAGGGGGTAATTTATCCAGGATGGTTGAGTGAGGTCTTCTCTATGGTTTTCTCGGTTGCTTTTGAACATTTACAGGTACACTAGGTCAATGGACACTTCCAGCGATGAGTGTCTTTGGCTAACCTAAGGACAGGAACGGTATGAAGATGTCTCCCTCTCAAATAATAGGTAAGTGGTGAATCATAGAAGTTGAGTCCCGGTCACACACCCCCACGCCCCCACCGGCGAGCTAGCGTAAACCGTGTGGCCGGTTTAGCATCCCCTAAAAACATTTAGGAAACTAGGGAGGATGTTGTCTTCGAAATTTTTTTGTTTACCAGAACACGATGGCAGTAACCTTGCTGACCCCAGCAAGGAGCTACATTGTGCAGGTACAACTTTCATTATGATGGTCAAGGAAATGATGAGGTGACACATTACACTTTACTTTCATTTGCATCTGGCATATCAAGTGAGATCTTTGCTTTAATTTTAAGTTGTTTTATTTTGGAATATTTAAAAAAATATTTTTTAAAGTAGTAAAGAAAACATCCTTGCAAATTGTTGCTTAACTAACGTTAATCAAATTATTATATTTTAAAATGTAGTTTCCAATTTTCCAACAGATGTCACTTAACCGAAATTACAGTCCAAATGAAAGTAAAATACTTTCATTTTGGACTTTCATTATGGTGGGTTTTTGGCACGATAATGAAGGTTACTTTCATTATGATGGTATATGTGTCACAGGTATAATTTTCCATTTTATTAAATATTTGTACTCTTGACTTTCAATAAACCACAAAATACCGTATCTTTGCCGTAAAATAAGAACAGTAAATAAAATTCTGGAATGATCTTAAGCAAAATTTAAAATAAAACCGCGGTTGCACGATATTAAAGTTGCCATACCTGATTTCATTTTTTCCTTTGAACTAATGTCACAATATTTACAAAAAATAGATCGGTATAGTGATTTGTTTATTTCTGTCTCGTTTCGCCATAAGACCCGGAATCACTGACATTTAGATGAAACAGAGGTAGAGAACTCGCATGGTTTAACATAAATATTTGTAATTAATGAATAAAGGCATTTTAAAAGGGAAATAACATCAAAATTGCATTTGTTATTTTTTTTAACAAAAATTTATTTTGTTCCCATCGTCCAAAATTTTAATTTACAAAAGTAACTGACGTGTTTACATGTCAGTGAGAAAAGGTTTGTCAACATGGAACGAATTGGTGCCATGAAAATTTCCTGATGAGCAGTCCATTCCACGGTATACAGAAACTGTATACCGTGAGTCCATTCTATATGTCAGTGGTACATTCCAGTGCCGGTTCACATTATTCCAATAGTATTCCAGCGCTGGATTCGATCACTGGACTGGATTGCTTTCAAAATATGAAAACCGCTGCAAAAATCCTTCAATATTCGGCGTTCGAATCATGGAGGCTATACAAGGAGACAAAACTCCGTGTTGTCAATTTTCGTTTGATTATTGGTGGCGCTGCAGTCAAATGTACCCCAAAAAACATGGCGGATTGTATTTATCCGGTTCATGGTAAAGTTCGTTTATTACTAATATATTTTACGTTTCGCAGCTTACAGCTGTTTGCCAGCTTCTAAATTCGATTTTATATCAATGCGATTATTCGTAATTAATCAATTTTTGATGTTTCCAATGAATTTTTATCAAATTCATGTGGGGTACATCCAGTGATGCTTTCCCAAAATTTTATCAACCGGTTCTCAGTGAAATTATTTTGCAACGAAAATACCAAGTAGACTAAAAAAAATTAAACAGCATGGAAAACACTTTTATTTATTTATTTATTAATTTCAAAAAACAAATATTATTTACATGAGACTGAAGTATGTATAACAAAAAATTCAAAAAATCCATAAAATAATTAAAAATTAATTAAATCATTTTAAATATTTCCAAATAGCTACTTGATTTTCACTGTATTCTTTGGGTTTACATTTTTTCACCCTGGTATCATCAGCCGAATTATGATTCCTCAACCAACTTTTTACGTACGGAATTGCAGACCAAGTTTCCAGTGGGCGACCAATTAAAGCCCGGGTCACACCGAACGCGGCACGGCGCGGGGCGGCGCGACACGGTGTAGCGCGAGAAGGCGCGGTAAGGCGTCTGATTCACACCGGACACGGCGCGGCGCGACGTATTCCCCATTACAGACCTTGTTTTTATTCAAGAAATAACAATGAAATGTGATATTCACCGCTGGCGGCGACGGCAAAATTTGGTTTTGAGTAATCACGAATTATGCCGCGCGACGGAATTTATCCTTGCCGTCCCGCGCCGCTTTTGGTGTGAATCACAGATTCATTTTTCGTGTAGAAATCGCTTAACGGCATTCGCGCCGCTCCGCGCCGCGTTCGGTGTGACCGGGCCTTAAGTTTAATGTCATCAAATTTGATAAGTTCTTGATGATTAATCTGGCTCTTCTATCCGTAATTATGATGTTCATCAATGAAAATCCTCTTTCTGCTTCAGCACTGCTAACGGCAACTGTATTAACGATATTTTTCGCATTTTGAATATGTTCTGAAATATTACTAATTTCCTGATTCCAATTGCATATTACATTTTCTAAATAATTACGGAAGGAATTCTTTTGTATATCAAATTTAAAAACATTTCGAAACTCCTCAAATTTCTCCTCGGCTTCTATCCACGGAACTACAATTTTTTCAATTTTCCAAGTGCTCGGCTCTAGCAAATTTGCTAGCTCATGAATTTTGCTGTTATAAATATTTTTGTTTTCGGTACTTGATCGTACTTCAGAACAATCCATTAGTCTTAATTTCATTTTTTTTATGATACTATTAATAAGAGAATCTCTGGGAAGATTTCCATAAATTTTGTTTTCGACAAAGGTAATGTTTTTGAATGCTTCAGAATTAATCACTTCATCCACTTTTTTTTCGTAAAAACCTGGACGTTCTTTGAGAATTTGAAATACATTGATTGCTCTTTTAATTAATTGATCTCCTCTGGCTATGTTAATATCTACAGCTTGAAGGGCGTTGGACAGTAGAGAGCACTCCTGGAGGATGTCAATCATTAGAGCTAAATCTACTAGGAAACATTTATTTTGTAGTCGTTTTACCATTCCAGAAAACTTTTGGTTAGAGTTAGAGAAGAACGTATACAAAGCAGGGTAGTTTCGCCATACAGCAAGAGCAGCTCTTAGGCTGCATGAAGCCCATCTCGGCCTCAATACTCTTCCAATTTTAATTATATTCATACTAAGATCTTTAGAAATATTATCCAATTCTTTTTGGTTTTTATTAGATTGATGAAAAATACTATATATTTTGTCCATAAAAATTTTAAAATGATTAACTTGTTTGATGTCGGTTATGGAATCATCTAAAACAAGTTGCAGTCGGTGATTCAGACAATGCCAAATAATAACGTTTGGAAAAATCTCTTTGATCCTTACACTGACTCCAGATTTACAGCCAAGCATAACGCTGGCACCGTCCGAACAGAATCCTATTAAATTCAGTTTTAAATAATTCGTATCAAATCCAACAGCAAGCAATACGCCCAACAAACTTTGGAAAATAGTTTTTGCATCTTGTGCTTCAAGTTCGACAATATCTACGAAAATTATTGGAGAGATTTCAGAGGATTTTAATATAGATGATTCCACTTTAACAAAAACTATGAGCGTTGATTTACTAGAAATGGTGGAAGCTTCATCAATAATAACACAAATTTTTAAATTTTTCTCAATAATTGAAGTAAAAATTTCTGTTTTTATTTCTTTTGCGATATGTTCTACTATCTTGGTTGCACTATGTCGAGAATGAAGACCAATTCCTATGTCCAAGCCATTTTTTTCTTGAAGTTCAATTTCACTTTCTATGTCTGAAAGCGGACGGTTTCTTTTCGCTAGGCTGTAAACAGTGTTAAAGACTTTTATAGTAGAATTAATAAATTTATCGTTCATCTTATCGATACATGTTGTCAAAGTTTGCTTTTCAACAAGTTTTTTATGTTCAACAGCTAGGCTGTGTGCTTTTGAAGCAAAATGTTCGCTCATTTTTTTCCTTAAAGATGCTTGTTGCACTATTTTGTTTTTTCCCGATACGCTGACTTTACATTCTTTCCATTCCTGTGATATGAAATTTGAATTCATTTTAGAACAATACTCACATCCCAATTTCTGATTTATGACAAATAGACCATCATATTTCATTTTAAAATGTTCTAATTGATTCGCATTCCAACAGTTCGGTAAACTGTTACTGGTGTCATTGTGAGAACTAGATATTTCTAAAGTTTGTTCCTGTAAAGTTGATGAACCTGTTTCTGCTTCTAACTATACTCCTGACGATCTGCCATTATCAGTTGCTGATGTTTCTCTCAGTTTTTTTGAAAAATATGTGGTTAACACATTTTGTCTCTTCATCTTCAAAAAAAGTTAGAAGTGAAAAATAAATTTTGTAGAGTAAATTATTAAAATGTTTAAATGCACTTACCTTTTGCAATTTTTTAAAAATATGATTTTTTTTTATTATAGAAAAACTATGAAATAACATATATGTATAATAACTATACAAAAGAACTATAAATTTATAACTGACGAAGAAATAGTTTCAACTTTGACATATGTATAATCGCGATGGTAACTAGATTAAATTTTCAAATTATTTCGAATGTTTTGTTAACATTTTGCTTGCGTTATTGTTACGAACTCCACCTATTGTAATTAATAACAACTTGTATCATTCACAATAAAATTTTAGTTACTTGTCATTTGTGTACAAATTTGGAAATAAATATTTTAAAATAAATTTATTTTTAATAGCCGGTTCGCACGAACCATAAGATTTAAGTTAAACGGTTCGTGCGAACCGGTGCGAACCGGTAGGAAAGCATAGCTGGTACATCCATAGAAATATAAACTAAACACGGAATGGCTGTAAGCCAGATTAAAGCGTACCACAATTCTTGATGTGTTTGAGTTCACTCGGTAGTAGTGGTCAGGCAATGCAGGCCAAAATATGCAGAAATAATAAGAGGGACGTTTTAAAAGCGGGGCGATTAAAATTCCTGGCATAAAATCTCTGCCCCCCGGATATTGACTAGGCACGCCACCATTCACTCAAGAAGCTACCCTTGACAGTTCAGCAATTTGTGTCCCACTTGTGCACACGATTGCTGTCCCTTTAAACAAGCTACCTTTAATGTGGTCGCTCACGTACAGGGTTTTTACACTACACAGCCGTTCCATGTTAGTTTATATTTCTATGGGTACATCGGACAAAGGTGACATCTGTGGCCAAAAAAGAACTAGAAGTTTAGTTTCTTCTACCCATCCATTTCCTGTCATTTTCCCCATAAGAGTTTTGTCTCCTTGTATATTCTCCATGGTTCGAATCATGGAGGCTATACAAGGAGCCAAAACTACGTGTTGTCAATTTTCGTTTGATTATTGGTGGCGATGCAGTCAAATGTACACCAAAAAACATGGCCGATTATATTTATCCGGTTCATGGCAAAGTTCGTTTATTACTAATATATTTTACGTTTACCAAGCTTAAGCCTAGTACTAAGTTCAGCGCTAAACTAAATTTTAGCGCGTCTCCAAACTTGTACCCTTTTTTAGCAAGATAAAATTTGACAATGTAGAATTGTAGAGAAAGTTCATATCAACGTTTTTTTTGGGTTAAATTCCAAAGTCTTCTTCGAAATAAAACTCCTCAAAATCCACTGAAAATATAAAATTATTAAACCGTGTTTCAAAATATTCTAAAAACGCAGAATTATTTATTATTTTTACTATTTTTTCGTGCACAAACTGTTATTTTAGTTTTATTTCCGCACTTGAAACTTCCACAACCGTAAATTATTTTATTTTTCTGTTTTTTTATATCACTGGTTTTTTTTCAACAAAATTTAGCGTGAAATAAGGTGCCTGCACGATAAAAATGCAGCTAAAAATGTGGAGACTAACATTGCTGCCATCTGTTTTAAAGAAATAGAAACGTGGATTTAGCGAGCATTTTAGCGGCGAACTTAGTACTGCATGCGCTAAAGATGTTGCTAAAATTTAGCTTGATAAATTTTCGCGCTAAATTTTGTATGGAAATTTCATTTAGCGGGGAACTTAGTACTAGGCTTTACAGTTGTTTAGCAGCTTCTAAATTCAATTTATAACAATGCGATTATTCGTAATTAATCAATTTTTGATGTTTCCAATGAATTTTTATTAATTTCATTTGGGGTACATCGGACAAAGGTGGCCAAAAATGAGCAAGAAGTTTAGTTTTTTCTACCCATCCATCACGGTATACAGAAACAAGGTAATGTAAAAGACGAAATATCGTATCGTAAGTGCGAATATCGTAGAAAAAGGCGACGTCACCCGGCAAGGTTAATACACGGTATACAGAAACAAGGTAATGTAAAAGAGAAATGTCATTTGAATGCTGACGTCACTCGGCAAGTCTTCCCCATACAAAATCGAAATTGTTGTTGTTGTTTTCTGTATTAACTTGCCGGGTGACGTCGGCTTTTTCTACGATATTCGTACGATATTCGAGCTGTCAGTCTCTTTTACACTACCTTGTTTCTGTATACCGTGAGGTTAATACAGAAAACAACAACAACGGAATATTGAAGCGCAAGTGGGAAACCGCTGACGGTACCTCTCATACAGGTACCAGTCCCGCGCTAGAGTAAGAGGTATTCTAGTAGTGTGCCATAATGACGGAGGCCGATTGGGAGTTAACAAAAGAGCCAAATTACACGGCCCATCAACACTTTTCCAGTAAACCGGTTTTATAGGCAAGGGGTCGCAGGGAAGTCTCTCACTTGTGCGTGCATACCAAAAAATTGTCGACTGCACCGAGCAGCACACTAACACAAGTATAACTTCGTTGTCGGGAGCTGCGAAAATCATGAGAATTTTTGTTGTTTTGTACACAACCGGATAGACAATAGAATCGTTACACGGAAAAAATGCAGAACAGTCAGTTTATCGTGTAATTCTTAGAACATTCCCAAACTGGTTTGTTAAGGCCCGTCCTCACTACGCGGACTTAGATCACACGCGCTTTTCGTCGTACGGCCAGACAAAAGCGCGCGTGATCTTTTAATTTTCTGGATCATGAGTGAGAAAAAATCAATTCTCATTTGAAACGTCGTGCGCGCTTTTGAAAAGAAGATATTGTGTGAACGTACAATGTACCTTTTCAAGCACAGCCTTTTGTCCGCGCAGTTCTGCCGCACTGCCTTTACCATTGACAAAGTCGTAAAAAGTCATAAAACTCTATATGAAAAAAAAGGCAAACGCGCGTACGACCCAAGCCGCGTAGTGTGGATCCAACATTAAGAGGAAAAGTGTTAGGCCGTGTAATTAGGGTCAAACTCTGGCAAAATAAGAGAAACTTTCTACTGCCTTCACATGCGGGAGGATATTGAAAACTGGTATAAATGCACAGTTTGTGCCAGCAGCAGGGGTCGCCGACGACAAAAGAGCAAATGCAACCATACAACGTGGGGGCTTTATTCGAAAGAATAGTAATCGATATGGCACGATCTTTTCCAATTACAGGCCATCGTGCACATGGATAGGTCAGTGCCGCGGCCAGACAATTGGAAGCCCCGTGCAAAAATTCAGCGAGGGGCCCCAGAGAGTTCAAAATAATTTTTCGTTCGCTTCGCTCTCGCATGCGGAACAAAGTCTCCAACCGGCGACAAATAGAGGGTTCTCCAGATTGAGGTGGAAAGACTTATAAATTGGATAAGGGAGGAGCTTAGAAATATAACATACATACATACATATATAACGCTCCTTTAATCCCTCATGGGACCTAGGACGGAAACAGTTACCTTCCAGCGGACTCTATTTTGCGCGACAGCTCTCAGCTCTGACCAGGATCTCCCGGTTGTTGCGGCCTCTACTAATAGGGTTCTCCTCCAAGTTGTTATAGGTCTTCCGGCTCGACGGGTTCCTTGCGGATTGCAGTCGAGAGCCTGTTTGGCTAGATTCTCGTTTTCGCGTCGCAAGGTGTAGCCCATCCAATTCCATTTCCTTCGCCTGATTTGGTCGTGTATCCTTTCTTGGCCGGCACGGCACCATAGTTCTACATTTGTAATTCTATCTTGCCAGCGGATTTTTAAGGCACGTAGGCATCTGTTGATAAAAACTTGTAGGCGCCCTGTGATGAGTTGGGTGATTTTCCATGTTTCGCAACCATACAAAAGAACTGCCTTAACGTTGCAGTTGAACAGCCGAAATTTGGTGTTAATTGAGATCTCCATATGTAAGACAGGCGTGCATATGCGCTTCGTGCTTTGTTTATTCTGGAACTGACGTCTTCTTCTGCACCGGCATTTTCGGTTATGATACTACCGAGGAAGCAGAATTTATCTACCAGTTCCACGTGAGGGCTATTCAACGCTGTGCGTTCAATAGTTTTTCCATTTATCCGCATTTCTTTGGTTTTAGTCGGATTTAGCCTGCTGAACTACTTTCTGTTACCAAATTGTTTAACATGTTCTTGCGGTCCTGGTGTCTGTGGGCCAGCTAACAGATATCCGCGTAGTCGAGATCTTTAAGGCGGCGGCATTTGGAATTGTTGTAAAGAGCTTTTATTAATTCTATTATTTTATCAGGCAATCCCCGTTGCCGTAGTGCCTGCCATATAAAGCTCCTATTGACCGAACCGAACGCTTTCTCATAGTCTGAAAGCGAGGTAAAGGGGAGATCGGAATTCAGTAGACTGCTCCACTATGATTCTTAATGTGTTAATATGGTCTATGCAGGAGGGGCCCTTTCTGAATCCAGCCTGCTGTCTTCTGAGCGTTTGGTCTACTGCCTCTCTTATCTTAGATAGTAATATATGGGACAATATTTTTCCCACAGTAGATAATAGACAGTTGCCTCTCCAGTGGTCACATACTGTCGGGTCCCCCGTTTTGGGTATTTTGACTATGATACCTTCCGTCTAATCCTCCGGAAAGGTAAAGGTAGAGAGCATCTGCTGTGAGGCTTGAGTCGGCTTTCAACAATTCTGTCGGGATGCCATCTTTTCCAGCTTTACCATTGGCCATCGCATGAATTGCGGTTACTATATCAGTCTTGGATGGTGCACGAGTGGTGATTCTAATTGGCTGTGCATTGTTGTTGTTTTCCTGAGGTTCCTGTGCCAATGAACCATTCAGGGCGGCGAAGAAGTAATCTCTCCATCTTTGGAGTTGCTCCTTGTCGCTGCACAGCAGCCTTCCATCCGCACTCTCTACGGCATGCTTTTTAGTAGAGTGCTTTCCCGAGAGCTGTTTAGTAATTTGGTACAGCACCTCACTGTTGCCTGCGTTTGCCGCGTTTTCCGCCTTTTCTGCAAGCTCGTTTATCTGCTGCCTTTTATCACGCCGGACACTTCTCTTTACCTCCCGGTGTAATTGGGAGTATTCCCGTTCACGTTGTTGACGTTTTTCCGGCTCGCTGGTAGAGTTCACGTTATTTTTGAGGGCCCTTCTGCGTTCTATTTTTTGCCAAGTTGTGTCCGAGATCCAGTGTTGCTGGTTTTTTTGGACATAACCGATGCTCGTTTCCGCTGCTGTTAATAAAGCACCCTTTGTTGTGCTCCACAGCTCTTCGGTATTTGCATGGAGGCTATACAAGGAGACAAAACTCCGTGTTGTCAATTTTCGTTTGATTATTGGTGGCGCTGCAGTCAAATGTACCCCAAAAAACATGGCCGATTGTATTTATCCGGTTCATGGCAAAGTTCGTTTATTACTAATATATTTTACGTTTACCAGCTTACAGCTGTTTACCAGCTTCTAAATTCAATTTATATCAATGCGATTATTCGTAATTAATCAATTTTTGATGTTTCCAATGAATTTTTATTAATTTCATGTGGGGTACATCGGACAAAGGTGACATATGTGGCCAAAAATGAACTAGAAGTTTAGTTTCTTCTACCCATCCATTTCCTGTCATTTTCCCCATAAGAGTTTTTCCTCCTTGTATATTCTCCATGGATATTTGTATCGTCAAAAACGGTTTGCTGGTTTAAGATTTGTTGTTGTAGATTCCCAACAATTTCTCGCATTTTGGTGTTCTCCCGCAAAAGGCGGGTTTATGGCATCGCGTTGGACGTTTCTGATTGCGGCAATTTTTAGGCGGATAGTTGCTACTACCAAATGGTGATCACTTCAAGTGTCTGCTCTCCTAAAGCTCTTGACATCCCCAAGAATAGTTCTCCATTTGCGGCTGACGGCCACGTGATCTATCTGATTTCTCGTTCTACCATCAGGTGATACCCAGGTCTCCTTGTGTATCTTCTTGTGACAAAAGTAAGTTCCATCTACCATAAGTTGGTGGGAACTACAGAAGTCAACGAAAAGCTCACCATTGTTATTAGTAACTTGGCTTAGGCCTTCATTTCCAATTGTGTGTTCAAGGCCGTTGTTGTTGGGGCCGATTTGTCCGTTTAAGTCACCCATCAAAACAATGATGACTCCCCTTGAAATAGAGCGAAAAACCTCATTCAGTCGCATATAGAACTCGTCTTTGATGTCATCGTCTGCATCTTCAGTTGGAGCGTAGCATTGGACTACCGTAGTACTTCTTAGTCTGTTACGCAAGGCGCACGGTAATAATCCTCTCAGGAACTGGTGACCAGCTAATGAGGTTGGACCTGGCTTCTTTGGTGAGTATTACGCCAACGGCACTCCTACGGCTTTCAGTTTCATTTCTGCCAGGATATAAGAAGGACTCACCGTTTGGGCAGATATGTTCCCCCCCACCGTGCCATCTGGTCTCGCCCATGATCTTGATTTTATATCGATTCATTTCGTTGAGAACTTCATCCAGCCGTCCATCAGCAAGCAGAGTTCTCACGTTCCAATTCGTGTCCTTGTTCGAAAAGCAAAGGTCGTCGTCGCGTTGTCCATCCGGTTCCGAGGCATTGTTTGCCAATTCGTATCAATGGTGTTTTTATGGGAGCGGGTTGCTAACCCTCAGCCCAACCGACTTAAAACTCTCTTTTGTGGCGCAGAGAACTCGCCATTCGACTGTCTCCCGTTAGCTCCTTCCGAAGAAGTAGCCCAGAGGCACCGCGGGGAGGTGGTATTAGGACTTGCTAACAGAGCTGCTAGGTGTTCGTCTGCAGTGACTCTTTTCGGGTTTTGATAGAAGTGACAAATCGGGTGCCACCATCTTCCGAGGTCTTTGTTAGCCGTTCGTCCCCAATAGATAGATATACAGGGTGTTTTGCACTAAGTGGCTAATACGTTAGGGGTGATTCCTGGATGTATTTGGAGAAAAAAAATGTTCTAGAGAATGGGGCTATCGTTTCGTCATTTTATTAATGTACTTAAACTTTAATTACTCCTCAAAGGTTTATCGTAGAGCAACGTATTAGACTCAAGGTTCTACCCTATCAGCTTCTCGAGTAATGAGTCATCAAAGTCAAAATTTCGGTTTTTTAACTAAATTGTTAAGGTGGTTTTAGTTGAAATTTTAGGTAAAAAACGCAATTTTGACTTTGATGACTCATTACTCGAGAGCTGATAGGGTAGAATCTTGATGGTGGGAGTATTGAGTATTCTGCGTTCCTGATACCTTACTCATGGAAATAGATCATATAGTTACAAAAATACAGGGTGATATGTAAAATTTTAAAAAAAAACCGTAATCGATTTTGCCAGTGCTCATAAATATATTTAATTTGGGAAATAACGGCCACCCTAATGTATATGTATGTATATGAACAAACACCTGACAGAATTTGAAGAGCATATAATAGTAGTACCTACGTACCACACTACAGAAAAGTAATAACCGCTGTAATATTTCCTGTGCTCCTCTGAAAAGTACGATGCGAACGCAATTTTCTCCGGCAAAGTGCCTAAAAACGTATCTAAAAATATGAATACGCTCGTATGAGGAAGACTTGAATCTGTTCATTTTCGTTTCTGCATTAACATTTTTATTGAAAATAGTATGAATTTCTTAACTTGGCATTAAGGTGCCGTACATACTATAACGTTTTGGCATTCCTCCTTAAGCTCTTCGCCCGCAACACTTTTAGAGGCCAGTATACGACATTAATGGTACAATCCTTTTAGATAAAGCACATTATGAAGTCATCTTTAAACAAAGGCAGGAAATTTAGCAAAGGGAGTCGAACAATTAGGTTCACTAGACGGAAAACATGAATTTTTATTCGAAGCTCATTCAATTATCCATTAAGTCACTACAATGAACGTGCACCACACGTTCCGGTTATTTAGTCCAGGCATAAGAGCATTTCCATTGGTTTTGGCGTGATGCATCGGACGTTTTTGGTGAAATTGGTCAGAAATGGCATCCCCAACAATATCTAGGGGATACGCAAACATGAAAACGCCTGGAAAATTTATGGGGGCCCAAAAACTGAAAAATTCATGAAAAAATCACTGTTTTTTACCTTTCTTCATAAATTTCTCTTAACGAAGGCGTTTAGGGGAAAAGTTTGTAGGACATGTTTTGTTCGCCATACTCATTTCCCCACCTTGCAGTAAGAAGCAGAAACCTGCAGTAGCTACGAGCTGTTGTAACATGGAGAATATACAAGGAGACAAAACTCTTATGGGGAAAATGACAGGAAATGGATGGGTAGAAGAAACTAAACTAGAAGTTCATTTTTGGCCACAGATGTCACCTTTGTCCGATGTACCCCACATGAATTTAATAAAAATTCATTGGAAACATCAAAAATTGATTAATTACGAATAATCGCATTGATATAAAATCGAATTTAGAAGCTGGTAAACAGCTGTAAGCTGCTAAACGTAAAATATATTAGTAATAAACGAACTTCACCATGAACCGGATAAATATAATCGGCCATGTTTTTCGGGGTACATTTGACTACAGCGCCACCAATAATCAAACGAAAATTGACAACACGGAGTTTTATCTCCTTGTATAGCTTCCATGTTCTGTAACCTGCTGCAGCTTAGATATTTGAAATATGGCAATTACCCCGTTTATGACTAGGTTCAACCTAGGTTCAACCCAGGTTGAACCCAGTCATAAACGGGGATCGAGTTGAAACTGGGTCCACTCAACCCAACTCAGCTCTCCTACCTGGGTCGAGTTGATATTTCACCTCATAAACAGGTGTTGAGTAGAAATTGGGTTGAAGTGACATTTGTTTTGTTTGTTTACCATCCGTGAAGTCTGCCTTCGGCGTTAGTTTTGTGTTCGGTGTTTTTATAGCGCGTTAATTATTTTATACTAACTATATTATGTAAAAACAGAGGAAATTTAAATTTTGACAATGGCTAAAAGAAATGTTTGGGAGCATCAGGAAACAAAAACTATGTTAGAAATAATGCGGGAACAAAATTCCCTTCACCATTTTGATGGAAAACTGTATAGGAAGTCAGAAAAATAGAAAAAGAATTAACAAAAAGAGGTTAAGTTTTGATGGCAGTTCAACCCGATTTCAACCCAAAGTGAACTCAACTCGGAATCATATACGGTGGTCGAAATTTAAACTCAACCTCGACTCAACTCTTCAACTTAATCATAAACGGGGTAAATGTCAGAACTGTCATTCCCGTGTTAAAACTGCAGAAACCAGCAGAAGCAAGTTCCTGTACTTTCTGTACTTCATCCCTATCTCAATAAGCAGCTTGCAGTAAGTGGCAGAATGCAGAAAGTACGGGAACAAACCTAATATCCAATCATAAAATTTCTGCAATTTTGCCTGCTTTCCTAAAAAAAAACTTTCAAACAAATTTTAATTTTTCTACAACACTTCTAAATTGAAAGCAGCATTAACATTACTTCACCACAATGGCAGAACCAAAATAAATCTCGCTTTATCTCACTTTATATCAGTAAAAAAGAAGGAAAAAACTAGTTCCTACTCAAATGACGTTGTTGGTGTGGTGAATATGTGTTTTTAGTTTAGTTGAGAAATGATAAAGTGAAAGAGGCGAATAGAATTGGTTCCGTGATGTTTTTCAATTAATAATGCGCCAAGTGCTAAAAAAATATTTTAATCAAAACAAAATGGAATTAAATCCATTAGAATTTCATTTATAATTAAAAATAAGCCGGTAAAAACGTAACTGAGTGTATTTATCAAATGGTGAAAGATTATTTGTGCCAGTGCCACGCGAAATAAGAAGTTTCCGTCGTTACTGTGTGTTTGTGGGGCTTTTTGTGACTTTTCTTCTTTTTTTTTATAAATATTATATTTGGCCGCAATTTTTTTCGTTCCTCGTTTACCTATTTTTTATTATTTGAAATTGAAAATCAAATGTGAAAGTTGTATTTTGAATCTATAAGAAAAAAATTAAAGGAATAAAACCAATATTGTGAAAAAAAGTTATCAGAGTTTGTTGTGAATCAATTTCGTGTTGGTCGAAGTGGGGAATTATTTTCATTTCATTACTGGATAAACAGCACTTGAACAATTTGGATTACACTAAAGAAAATGGATAAATCAAAGGATAAACCCTCATCGGGCACCGGGACAAATAACAACAGCAACGTCCCAGCTAAACCGAAGGAGAAAAGAAGGTAGGATGACTTTTATCGCTGGAGAAGAGAAAATTTCTATTGTATTTAGGTTTAGTCATGAAGCCATTATCTCCAAATTGTTATCTGGAACAATTAAATGTGTTGCTTGCAAAAGGAGTGTTTATCTTAATCTAAATATATTTTGATATATATATTTTATCAAAGAAATTTTACATAATGAAAATGCGATGAGATGCGTTTCTATGCGTGGATTTTTCCGTATGCATTTCAACACTGATAGAAAATGTCTGTAATTATGTGTTGATATACAAAATTATTTGCTGGTGTTGACTGTGAAGTGGAAACGAAACTAGCAAATTTGATATGTTTTTAACTTTTTTTATATTCAAAATAGATTGCGGAATTGTTTTTTCATGCTGTATAGTGTCGTCTTCGTCACAGGTTTTTCTTGTCGAATGTTATACAGAAAATACGAGCTTCAAAATAGGTCCGACCGACATCAACCCGTCCTTCTATCGAGCATGAAACATCAAAATTCGGAGAAGATACTAAAAATATACTGCATTCATAGTTATGGAAATTAGAAATATTTACAATAATAAATAAAATGCTGATAGAAACAGACTTGGAACGACGTAAACAACATTAAAATGGGGGTCAATTTAACAACAGCATTGATCTAAGAATAGTTAAGAAAAACGGACAGAAATTACGTGAAAAAATGAATGTGTTTTGCCTTACACCAACGTGCGCAGAGTTATTACATTTTTTTAATAAAAAAAATTATAGTTGCTTTGGGATCAGTTAACATTTCTTTATCAGTCCCCTTGAATCCTAAACCTGAATATGACGATTTCATAATATTCAATTTGATTACAGACTTTCCGTCTCATGATTTTTTCTTATCTTATGTCACAGTTCTAGAAGTTTTTCTCTACTCTATAATTTTTAAATGTGACTTGATAACCCAAATTAACTAAAATAACATTAAACATTTTGTTATTTTCTAGTCTATTAAAATAAAATTCTTGTGTTGTGTTTTTCAGATCATAAGAAAATGTATGTTCTTAACGGAAAAATTTTCCGAGCTAAAACCAGACCAAGGGAGATTCTTTGTTTTTTACACCCTTTTGTATTTCAACGGTTTTGTTGAGAACTAGATTTTTGGGTATTATTTCAGCTAAAGGGACAAAACCAGTTTTTGTTGAAGCTAGGCTACTGTTTTGCTCGGCTCCAGCTTTTCAGGGAACTATTTATATTAAATTACAAATTGTACATCATCAGTAAAAATAACAAGATCAATTGTGTGGTTAATGGATGCTGCCATTCCGGTCATATTTCATACTAAATAATAATAAACATGTGATGTTTTCTTTTTGCAAAATGTTAAGGCGATTTTTGTGTAAAATTATATTTCTAACTTTAATAATAATAATAAGGTGGTTTGATGACATTGTTCCATTTTTGTCTAGTGGGCCCATTACTGTAAACTCTTTATGATTTTTGTTTTACAAACTGATCTAAATTATTTTCAGTAGGTCTCTTTTGAAGCCAGTTTAACAACATCAACAAAATTCTCATCAAGGTCACTTAATTTTTTTCAATTAGCCAAAAACGTGTGTATTCTGTCGATATTGTCATAGAAGACAACGCCATTGATCAGTTCTGTTCACACTTTTTTAAGCACGTTACTTATAGATAGTAGAGATTCAGTATCAATCGTTTTCCACTTAGGATCTTAATGCGGACAATTTTTCCCAACTGCATCAAATAATTATGTATACGTAGCGTTTACCTCCTGTATCATTAATCTGAATAGCTTAGCCTTTGATCCAGTTTTTATAATCTATAAACTACCTTCGTATTCAATCAATTTTTGGATTTTCTAATGAATTTTTATTAATTTCCAATGAATTTTTTTTCCATTGCTCCATTTTGACTAACTTAATTTTGAACGACTCGTCGAAATGGGTCAAATTCAGCTAACTTCAAAGGTGACATCTGTGGCCAAAAATACGAACGTAAAGTTAGCAAAACAACTTTCAGAAATTAAAAAAATTGTTACTGGATAATTTACCGCTTTTTAACCGCTATTTAATCGTGGAAAAACGAAATTTACCGCTCTTCATTTAATATGAAATTTGGGATGTTTTGCTAACTTTACGTAAAGTTGGCAAAACAAGTGTCCAAAAAATGCAAAATTCTTATTTCTCTCGCGCTGAGAATTTACCGCTTTTTAACCGCTATTTAATCGTGGAAAAACGAAATTTACCGCTCTTCATTTAATATGAAGTTTGGGATGTTTTGCTAACTTTACGTAAAGTTGGCAAAACAAGTGTCCAAAAAATGCAAAATTCTTATTTCTCTCGCGCTGAGAATTTACCGCTTTTTAACCGCTATTTAATCGTAGAAAAACGAAATTTACCGCTCTTCATTTAATATAAAATTTGGGATGTTTTGCTAACTTTACGTAAAGTTGGCAAAACAACGGTCCAAAAAATGCAAAATTCTTATTTCTCTCGCGCTGAGAATTTACCGCTTTTTAAACGCTATTTAATCGTAGAAAAACGAAATTTACCGCTCTTCATTTAATATGAAATTTGGGATGTTTTGCTAACTTTACGTTCTTATAATAGCGGATATATGAAAATAGATTAATTCAAAAAAATTTCGGAATGATCGCCAGAATATGACCATTGATACATATAACATCGAAAGTGTAAAAGAATTTATATACTTAGGGACGCTAATCTCAAAAGATAACGACACGACAGCAGAAGTCATAAGGAGATTGGCGCTGGGAAATAGATGCTATTTTGGGCTACGTAAACACTTCTTAACAAGGAACATATCAAGGAGGACTAAAGTTAAACTATACAGAACCCTTATAAGGCCAATACTACTGTATGGATCCGAAACCTGGACACTAAGAAGTAATGAAGAACACCTCCTGGGGTGCTTTGAAAGAAAAATCCTGCGCACAATATATGGAGGAGTAAATGAAAATGGTGTTTGGAGGAGAAGATACAATCACGAATTGTATCAGTTGTATAAAGATCCGAACATCATAAAAACTATAAAAATTAGCAGAATTCGATGGGCAGGACATGTTGAACGTAGCAGTGATGACAGCATAACAAAAATTATTATGAACAAGAGACCAGACGGACACAGAGGCACAGGACGTCCAAAAAAGAGATATACAGATAGCGTAGAGGAGGATCTACGAACCCTAGGTATAAGAAATTGGAGACCCCAAGCCAGGGACAGACAGTTCTGGAGGAGGATGTTGCAGGAAGCCAAGGCCAATAACAGGCTGTGGAGCTATTTATGATGATGAGAGGTGGACCTCTCAGGTTGTAGTTGTTCACTCTAAATGACGTACGGGTTCGTAGGAAGCCTGAGTCAACTTTGTCATTCAACAAACGATGAACGAATATAACGTCAGCGACCTCGCGACGCTTATGGAGCGAGCTCAAGTTGAGCAATTTAAGTCTGTTCCCATAAGGCGGAAGAATAAGTGGGTCATCCCACGGGAGGTGACTGAGTGCAAAGCGGACGAACTTCCTTTGAACCGATTCGATTTTATCGACATGGGAGGAGTAGTAAGGAGACCATACCTGGGAGGCGTATTCAAGTAAAGGCCTAACTAAAGATATGTACAAGTGCTTTGTGATAAGGGGGTTGTTGAATTCCTTGGACCATCTTTTTATAAATCCCAGGACTGAATTGCCCTTGGAAGAGATATAATTGATGTGGGTGGAGAAATCCAACTTACTTTCTAACCTAACCCCAAGATCGATAACAGAGTTAGTGCGGGAGATCTTGTTATCGAGAAAAGTATAGTCGTAACTTATAACGCCACGTTTTCTACAAAAAGTCATGACTTCACATTTACTAATGTTAAGGACCAGGTTGTTGTTGGAACACCAAGAATAGAAGGTGTTTAGGTCTGCTTGCAGAAGTTTGCAATCCTCGATACTCCTTATGTGGCGGTACAGTTTGATGTCATCGGCATAAATAAGGATTTTACAGTGCCTTAGCAGGGTAACAATGTCATCGATTGATAAAATAAAAAGAAGAGGACCAAGATGACTTCCTTGCAGGACACCAGAGGACGCCTCGATGTTTTTAGATTTGGCTCCGCGGAATAGAACCTGGTAGGTTCTGTCGGCTAAGTACGACTGGAACCACATAACCAGGGCATGCGGAAAGCCTAATTTTTTTAGTTTTAGAACTATAATAGAGTGAGAGAGCAGATATTGATAGCAGTGATTGTATTGATATTTATTTCATTTTATTGTCTACAGTTCAAATTTGTTAAATAGGGCGTTATTTAATCTACAGATATCGAATAGCGCTAAAATATTGTCAAATGTCGGCAAGGGGCACCATACACATTCCGCACAGGGTTTCATCATTATAAATATAATTTAATTGATATAAGCTCCTACTTACAGTTTTTATTTTTATCACGTAGATTCATTCCTATTAGTGGGTTATAACATCAGGACTAATTGGATGGTGATTCTTAAAATATGAAAAAATAAGCTGTGCATTTTTGTGTAGGTTCCAAAGAAGTGTATTCCAGTTATATGAAATTCACCATTATCTAAAACGAAGCCATTAATTTTAGGATTTATACGGATTTGCGAACAAAAACCTTCTGTATTCGAAAGAAGTCATCTTTGAGTTAATCGCATAATTTATCGTTCTTGTTAAAATACTGAGTTTTGTAAATTAATTCGCGGCTTATTTAGTCTGTTGTTTATGAACTTTCGCTTTTTAAACTGATATGAATCACTACTTGCAAAGCTCGAAAAGAATAGTGTAGCTCATAACGTTTTATTCTTGACTTTGTTTCTTATATAATTATTACAATTTTAAGTTACTTGTTTGGAATAATTTTTAATGTCGATTTTATTCATGGAACTTGTTTTCTTGTGTTAAACGCAAAACAATGTTTTCCATTCTTGGAAAAGATAGAATGAGAATGAGGTTGTAAAAGAAGTTTAATCACTTGTAGTTATGAGCGAATATGATGAAGAATTGTATCTAAGTATAAATTAAATGTTTAAGGCTTAAGTAAACAAAGGTAGCAAATCGCTATTAATCACCACCAGAAATGAAGATTTTCGCTTTTGGCCATTAATTCGTTTTTTGCACTGTTGAAAATAGTGTCGTATTCTCCAAATAATGCCATTACGCTAACAGAAGGCGAATATATGTAAATAACTTTATTGCACTAACTTTAAAGCTCCCTGATGTTTAATTAAAAAGTTAATTCTATCTTCAAAAAATTAATTGACACAAATGCAACAAAGTAAGCATGCTCGAGTTAACAAGTTTTTTTAAATCTAAAGATAGTACAAATTAAAATCTTTTAATACTTAACAAAATATTAAGTCGCATAACAGAAAAATTAAATACATAAATAATTTTATTTGGAAGTAAGGCAACCATCTCCATTTCAGTCATTTCATCAAACGATCAACCATCATATCAAATTTGAAACCAAGATCGTCAAAATATACTTCAATGTCTGTCAGTTGCCCGGAATGAAGTTTAATTTTTTTATGTGAAACAATCAGACTCAGGAATCACCCTTTGTACTACTAGTTCGTCATGTCGTTCAACTCATGCTGAAATGTCGAGTAGTAAGCTCGATTTACAATATAGAGGAGAAAGGATAGGATCGGGGATAGAGGCTGTTTGAATAGATATCGATGTACCTTACGTTTGAGCTCTGAGATGTTATATGAATTCGGTAATACTGACCGCACAAGATTATTCCACAAGCGAATTGTTCTATTTAAAAACGAACGTCTGTGCGTGAAAAAGGGCTGCAGAGTGTGGGGGTAAACTTAGCTTGCTAGTCTTGTAATGTGGAAAAAGTGTTGCCGTGTAGGCTGGAAGTTCTTAATTTCAGTGGAACTGTCGCGATATATAGCGATAAAATTTGGAAAGGGCTTCTACATTCCTACGGTAACTTAAAGTCGTTGTTTTATTCGAGACTAGCAAAAACCCGCGTGCGTTGCAACGCCTTTTAATAAAAAGACTTATGTGTGCACAGTCCGAGATAGGGAAAACCTTGAGCTAATGAAAAAAATAACAAATCTGCAAAACATAATTTAGGGCACATAACTCGACTGTAGAATAATCTCTCCCAGTCAGTATTTCCGAACTCCTAGAACATCCAAGAGTTCAAACGCAATACTACAGTCACATGCGTGCAAATGGCATTCGCTCATTCGAAACGTAGGTGCCTGCACTATGCCGTCATTGCTATTCGCTGTGACAGGTCCTTCGTGCGAGCGCACACCATGCTGCACGCATGTGACTATATATCACTTTTTTCACAATTTCGGGGCCCCAATTATGTGGTGGCCCTGGGCACGTGCCCCAAGTGCCCTTATGTAAATCCGGCACTGATTATCATCAGCCCCATCGATCATTTTCGAAGATGGCCTTAATCCATTATTTTCACAGTATTTCCACAGTATTGAAAGAACAATATCTCGCCGTGACAGCTTTCCTTCGATTATCGAGTCATGTTTTAGGTCTGACCCGATAGTCGGATCAGAGTGAAAAGTAAGCTAAACGCCTAAGAAGATACTGAATCATCCTGTGAAAGTCCTAAAATCGGATTAACCGTTCTGAGCTTTGCGGTATACAATTGGAATGATAAAAAAAGTTTCCACTCGCTTTTCTCCGAATTTCGGATCAAGTTTTCCGTCTCAACCAATAGTCGGAACCGAGTGAAGCCTAAAACATGCCCAATAAAATACTATATTTTCCCGTGAAAGTCCCATCACAATCGGATTAGCCGTTTCCGAGATTAGCCCGGACAAACAGACAGACAGACAAAAATTTTAAAAACACTGGATTCTGTTTTAATATCATGTAAATAACCATATGAGCTTAGAAAAAGACAATTACTTTGAAATCTCAGATATGATATAGATATGAAAGTATTTTGTTGATAGAGTTGGACATGAGTTCTCGATCATGAAGACAAGGTATGGCACTTGCTTCTCTTATATTGTTGAATTGAAAGCAGATCATTTATGAATATTAGAAAAAAATGGGTGATAGAATTGATACTTTCGGGAACACCGGCCGAGATTGTGTGGAGTTTAGATCCGATGACATACAATACTACCTTGATTGAATGGCCAGAAAAAAAGCTCTCTCATTCCGGTTCCTTAGAATTGATTTGATACCAATACGTTGGAGTTTAGACAGCAGAGCGGAATGCCATATTCTGTCGAAAGCCTTGGAAATATCTAGAGCAACCAGACCAGATTCACTAAAGCGATGGATGCTTTGGTTGAGAAGTTCGGTCAAACAAACAAGAATGTCGCATGATCGTTTGTTCTCAAGCCGTACTGATTGTGGTGTATAATTTGTTTTTTTATGAGATAGTCTAAGAAGCTAAGGTGTCACCCTTTGTACTACTAGTTCGTCATGTCGTTTACGTAATGCTGCAATGTCTAGTAGTAAGCTTAGCTCGAAAATAGAAAACGTCATGCTCTTTGAGACATTTAACCTCGGGAGTCCTGAAGAAAACTCAGTCCATTGAATGAGCTTGCGCTCGAGAACCGGGGGCGGCGTATAAGTTTCGGGTAAAGAAGAATTTGAGGCAAACAGAGACGCCAATAAATCGGCCTTGGATTTGCTTTCTGTAATGCCCTCCTTCGCAAGGACCAGAAAATTTTGCTGCTTACGCTTTTATTGAGGATCTTACTTCTCAACTTATCCTCAAATAATGATTTCACCTTCCCTGATGATGGAATTACAGGAGTTTCTCTGCTTGCTATACTCACGCCGAAGTAACTCATTTGTGGAACATCTGTACGCTCTAAAGGCAGCTTCCTTAGCTTTAATTGCGTTCATACACTCCCCACTAAACCATCTATTTGGCCTAGGCTTTATAGATATGGTAGAATGAGAAATGAACAAACACATTCCTGCCCGTATTATTTTAGAAATACCGAAGGTGGCATAGCTCGCATTGGCACCGCGGAAACACAAATTCGAGTCAGTGGGTTGAAAAAAGCGAATAAGTCCGAACCAATTGGCTTTCCCATAGTACCAAACAGTTCTTTTGGGAACTGTGCCGTTTGGGGTCGAAGACGAGTATGGGAAATTAGCGCTGACTAGATTGTGGTCCGTGTTGCCAAGAGCTGACCTAATCTCGACGGAATAACGAGTTGGATGAGTTGTAAGAAATAGGACAAGAAGGTGGGCCCCGTGGCCTTCAACGTCCGGAACTCGCGTTTCACAGTTCACGATTTTGTGTAAATTATTTAAGTCTGCAAAGATCTCGAGCTTCATTACTGATATTAAGACTTCTGTATAGAAAACAGAAGAATACGAAATGGCTACGAAGAATTAATTTAATCCAGCTATGATTAAAATCAGAAGATGTACTATTGTACACCTTCTGGGAAGCCATGTCATTCCTAATATACATGGCGGCTCCCCTATGTTCGGAGAAACTGAGCACTAAGGCATACCCAGTCACCTGAATTCTATCGAAATCAGTATCAGTGACTTGAGTTTCACTTAGTGCGAGAATGGCAGGGGCATGGTAATGTAGGTGGCACCTCACCGGGAAGATTTTCGCAAGATGACCACTGATCTTACAAAAAACAATAGAAAAATCTTTGTTTTTGTTTCGGGGCCTCTCCTGCCCAAGACCATTTTGTCGTTACTTCGGAGTAATCTTGTTCACAACGAGCGAGCACTCTTACACTAACCTACATAATACACATTTGGGTTTTGCTCGACAATTCTATATAATAGGTGTCCTTTCACACTCGTAACAAATTTTACAGCTTGCCTAGGATTTTTTGTTTCATCTATAACTAGTACTTGTACCCAGGCCATTGAATTCACATCGCGATTAAAACAACTTGCTCCGCTAAAAAAATGACTCAGTCTAAGAATAAGGCCCTCTGCACACGAGTCGTCTGATTTGCAATCCCAGTGGCTTACGCAACTGTTTAGCGACCTTGCCGTGTATGCAAGAGAGAATCTACACACGGGTCGATTGAAACGAGACCGATTTGAAACTAGTTTGCAACTGGTCGCGTGCGACTGTTCTTGCCGGTCGGAAGCAATTTCAGTGGTTGCATTTGTACGTGTCAAAGTTTATTCAACAAAATCTTCGTGTCTAAAAATTTGTGGGCCCAGATTGATCAAAAATCAGTTGCGCTCGTATGAGGACAAAGATTTCATTTTACATAGTTGCAAACTGGTTATAAGCGTGATTATTGTGAAACCAGTTTGAAACTGGGATTGCAAATCAGTCGACTCGTCTGTGCGGGGCCTAAGAATAAGTTTTTGTACTTTTGGTTCGTTTGTTTTGCATGTGCCTCATCCTTTCCTCGTCAAAATATGTAGAAAGTTCCAGATGTGTATTGCGCTCGAAAGCATTGCCGATGGCGTATGGCCGTGGACTGGACAAGGAAGCTAACAAATTCCTTGTTGTCTTTTGGTTATTGTAACGACTACAATCAGAGCAGGAAGTCTCGAATCCTAACTGGATGTATCCTAAAAGGATAAGGTTTGTTGAATTAGAAAAAAAACTATTTTCTTAACTACTTTTTTCCAATGGTGAGGAGGCAAACTGATGCGATCAGCCAGTGATACTTTTTTATTTTTTTAGTCGACCGAGTTTTGTTCGTGGAACTCGAAAAATATTTTATATTGAAATAAAAATATGCCTG
Source organism: Thereva nobilitata (assembly GCA_963855945.1). NCBI lineage: Eukaryota > Metazoa > Arthropoda > Insecta > Diptera > Therevidae > Thereva > Thereva nobilitata. The sequence goes on along the minus strand of OY979695.1, from coordinate 116,012,513 downwards.
CGTTAAGGGAGCTGGTAATATATACAGCAATTGCCAATAGTTTTCTTTAGTAATCAACAATTCTGTAAAATTTCATATGTGCGCCCATCAAAATCATAATTTTATTAGGTTTAATCCCAAAGAGAAGTTAAACGTAAGCAAACAATCTGAATACATACATACATGGACCAGTGCCAAACTTTTGATTGGCACTGCTGGACTACCAATCTTGATCTCATAAAATTGATTTCTCTGTAAAAATAAAATAGAGACAAAACTATTATAAAAATTGATGCAATTTAATCTGCTAACCACATACTGGGTCGTATTCATAAAAGAAAGGTTATGCTTTTACTTGCAATTTATTAAGGAAATCCTTCTGCTTGTATTCATAATAAATTCAAGCAGAGCCTTATACTTGTAGAGTAGAAGCATATGCTTTATACTAACATAAAAGTAAAGGAGTATACATAAACTTGACCTTGTACTTTAAGTGAAAAGCATATCCTCCAAAAAAGTTGAGTTTGGTCAGTAGTAGACTCAGCTCAGTGGTGAATGAGTCAATTCGCACGATGCCATAAGTGTGTTGAGAAAACCCGGTTTTATTAGTAAATTTATTCCGTTCCCTCCGCTGTCTCATCTATAAAACCGGTTTTACTTACCATGAATATGGTACCGTGTGAGGAAGCCCAATGGTTGTGTTATCCGATTTTCAGTGCGATGGGAGATGTCGTGGACGTGAGGATTGTTAAACATTACAAGCCCCGCTTACCTACACTTGTTCCAGATTTTAAAGCATTATACCGTTTGAAGAAAGAAATTTACTGTGGCTTGCAGACAGATTTTTAGTGACAAATGAAGAAACTCGTGGAGATACGTTGTCATCTGTTCATAAAATGAAGGCATGTTTGCGTTATCTCAGGGATCCTGGCTTTAAAAAAGGTATCGGTCAAGAACTTGGTGTTAGTCAAGCTACGGTATCTCGGACTGTAAATGCAGTAGTTGACAACATAATTGCGCATACAAGTGAATGGATAAAGTTTCCAACTACCAACAGAGAAATATAGGAGTGGAAACTCTTATGGCAAAAGAAGTATAAGTTTCCGACAGCTATTGGTGTAGTCGATTGTACCCACATAGGGATTCTGAAAACAAATCTCCATGGTGATGAGTACATTAACCGGAAAGGTAAGCCTTACTCTCAACGTTCAAGCAACTTGTGATGCCAAAGAAATGTCCACTAGTGTTGACGTTAGTTAGTCTGGATCCGTGCACGGCCCGCGGATATGGAGAAATTCACAAGTATGCTTACAATTAAGAAAAAAGACGAATGTTGTATTACTTGGTGATGATGGATATTGGATAGAGCCTTGCCTGAAGATTCCTGAAATCAGAAACCAGAAATCCTGCTCCTGGTGTGAGCAAAATTATAACAAGCACTTGAAAAAAGAGAGAATAATAATTGGACGATGCTTTGGCCAAACTTTTACTTGTGATTGGAGGATATCCTCGCAAGCATAAGATAATCATTTTGAATACCGAAAGAAGGAAATGCTTATACTTCTACCTTTTACTTTAAATCATAACCTTATACTTCTACCTTATGCTTGGGAGGATATCCTTCATTTTTATGAATACGACCCACTATCCCTTCTTTGTGGGCCAGTTATTTATAAATGCAAAGATGGCGCGAGCGGGTCATGATAATAATAGAGTAAGTGAGCAGAATGGCGACCTATCTGAACGATAAGCGTTTTTCTGGTAATATATTTATGGCTCAATTAAAACCCTATTTACCTGACGACACATTTAATTTTCTAACCCAAAGCTAATATCTCTATATGTTTCAGAACGTCGTATTTACCGACTATCGATCTTCGATATCTTATAGAATATGTAGAACAAAATTTGCAAGCAAACATTTAAAGTTTACCTTATTAAAAATGCGATAATAGTAATATAATTTTATTTAAAGAAGCCATATAAAAGGACAAGAGCTATTTGTCTTTGGAGTAAATTAATAATAATATTGGCATTGAACTTGAAAAAGGAATTCCGAAAATAACAGAATGACCTTGCAAATAGTGGACGACCATAATGATTGCAAAATGTAAAGCAAATTTTGCTTGTCTAATTGCTTAAAATCATGCAACAAGATTGCTGACATTCGTTTCTCATGTGTGTGTCAGAGTTAATTAATAAAACGTTTTTTTAACTGAAATCTAATACCCCGGTCACGCGTTCATATTTTTAAAGGTTTAATCGTTCAAGCTACAAAAAAATGCTAATTGTTGTAGAATATGAAACATTTATTGAATAAAACAGAATTTAAATTGCAGAAAATGTATATGAAAAGTTGAAGATACTCTTAGAATTAAATTTCACATTTTAGATATGATTTAAATTGAACTCGATCCAGGATTCTTACATTTTGAAGCAGTATTGATCGTTATATTTTTATTCTGGTAATGGTGATTCTTTATGTGTGCCGTTTCAGAATATGTTATATTGGTTGTTTAATTGAAAATTTAAAAATTAAAATTGCGTTTTAAGACGGGCATCAAATGTCAACATAAGTTTGTCAACTGTGTTTGGGTTTAAAATGGAAAAAAAATTCTGCCTCTGCGTATGTAGGTTCTGTTAGTGCTAAATAACCGTTAAATACTAGTGGGAGAAATGTTTGACCATTTGCTGGGCGTGTGTGGGGTGAAATGGCAACTTCAGCTAGGGGTGGCTTGGGGAGGGTGCAAATGGTCAAAAATTTCTACCTCTAATATTTAACGGTTATTTAGCCTTAACAGAACCTACATACGCAGAGGGCGGGACTGGGAAAATTGTGTCTAATAGCCATTCTTCCCGCATCTTTCTGCTTCTCGTTAGTTTGCAAATGAGATTATGTAAGACATGGGGCATAACTTCTCCCCACATTTTTTTTAAGTTTTCTGTGGGTTACCATCTGGACCTGGAGCCTTACGATTTTTCAGTTTCGCTATGGAATTTGCGCCTTCTTCTATTGTAGGTTCCGGTGTATCGTTATCTGGGTCATCTGTACTTTGCTGTCTGCTTTTACTTTCGTTAGATTTATGTTCTCTTTGAAGAACTATCTAAAATATTTCTCCCACACCTCGAGTACGTGATCGATACTGCTAGGTATAGTACAATCCTCTCTTCTTACTATGGTGCAGCTGGGTTTTATATCCTTTCTTTATCATGTTTACTTCTTTGTAGAAACTCTTAGCTACAGTAATAAAGCTTTATTGTACATATTATTATTATTAATGAATGAGGGGGCAACCCATATGGTGAACACTGCGGCCAAGTTAGGCCTATTGTGTACGTACCCCACTAACGGAACAGACTATCAGCCTTCCGGACGAAGGCAAGAAGGTCTTTAATTGAAGAAGAGCGGACTTGAGCGGGGCTCATAAACTCTCTGATAAACGTTCTTCTTCTAAGCCAGATCAGAGCAGGACATTCGCAAAGAATATGTGTGGAAGTCTCGTCGCCTTCCAGGCAGAGTCGGCATTCTGTCTCTTGAGACAGTCCTAGGTTGTGGAGGTGGTACCGCAGTCCTACATGGCCAGTCAGATAACCCACCAACAGCCTTAGGTCCGCTTTGTTTAAAGTGATAGTGCCCCTAAAGGCAAAGGGTCTTATAAGATCTTTAGCCTGTCTAAGACCTGGGATTGATTCCCAATAGGCAAGGTGTAGTCCCTTAATCCACTCCTCTATCAGGGACTTGGAGGTGGACCATGAGATGCCACAGAAGGGTTCTGGGCCCTGGACCAACGTCTCAGACCCCTCCCTCGCGAGGCTATCTGCAGCCTCATTGCCCTCGATACCCCGGTGTCCGGGGACCCAGCAGAGCGAGACGTTATTTCTTCTGGTCAGGCTCTGGAGTAAGTCAAAACACTCTGCAACTGTTTTGGAAGAAAACTTCCACGTTGAGAGTGCCTTGATGGCAGCTTGGCTGTCAGAGAAGATTTTAATGTTGGCGCCTCTCAAACCTTTCTCAAGGTTGAGCCTAGCGCAGGTCGCAATGGCATGTATTTCAGTCTGGAATACAGAGGGCCACTTACCCATTGCAATCGAGACCTTGGAATTGGGTCCTGCGACACCAGCCCCTGTACCATGTTCCATCTTTGACCCGTCGGTGAACCAGTGGAGATGTTTTGGATCCCCAGGAAGAATAAGTTCTTCCCACTCAGAACGATCCGGGATAATCGCCCTGAATTTCCTTTGGAACCGCAGTTCACCAACCATATGGTCGGATACGCGGCAAATGGAAATATTTGGGATATTGTTTATTGTACATAACATTACATTATTATTTCAGACGACTTCTTGTTATTTCCTCTAAATTTGCTGTTATTATTCTTTCATATTCTTGTTATGTTTGTTCATATCTTAGTTAATTTTGTTATGTGCAACTTTGTTTATCTGCTGTCGTTTCTTCTAAGTCTTGTTGCTAGTTTTTTCGTCCTCATTTTCTCTACAGCTAGGTAGTGGTCGGCGTCCATAATCGCTTCGTAACTCCTTACATCCAGGATGCTACTCCGTCGATTTGGTTATGGTTTCTGCCATCCAGTGACTTCTATGCCATATATTCTAATGGTTAAACTAAGGGCTAGCTATTTATTGTTATTATTCTGTTTCCATTATCATTTGATTCTTCATGCAGCGAGAGCTTGCCAGCGAAGAGGTTCTTCCCCCAATTTTGCGGTAAAGTCACCTTATACGACTTCCATGACCTAAGAAGGGCCCAGAAACAAAAACCTACCCCACATTTACTTCTGGAGTCATTATTGCCGCAGTAGAATATGGTAGCGTCTCTTCGTTCAAGGACTACTTTACCAGTCCATCTTTGTTCTTGTAGTCTAGCTATGAGTATTCTATAAGGTAAATGTACCATATTCCGGCCTATTAAGGGTTTTCGAAAATTGTATATTAGTTTGTAATTGTTGGAATGAAGGGAGCCACGTGAAAATTAATTGATCATAATTACATAACGGTTCTATTGAGAAATTAATGCATTTCAGCCATATTAAATGGCAAATTATTTTTTTTATTGATAAAATTTGAAACCACTTGTTTGTCTCTAATTCCGTCCTACAAAATTCAACTCTGTAACTAATTCCGTGCTAATAGGTCCCTAATTCCGGCATATTTATAAAAATGACAGTTCTGCAAATGATATGAGCGTTAAGTGCTTATTTTATGTACTTAATTTAGAGAATTAAGTGACATTGTCAAAGTCTGTGATACCCTCTGGCTATAAGTAGGGTTTCTTTTTAAAAATCTCTCATACAAGTGCCTGCTGGGTAGACGCTCTTTAAAATTATTGGGACTTTTGAGCTAATTTTGATAAAGACTCAGCTGCTGATCTTTGGTGATTCGAAACCCAATTTCTGCCAAATGCTTCACCGATTAACCTATTAGGTCCTCTTCATTTTTATTTTACTATTGAGGCACAGTATATTGTCATAGTTCCACGCTGGATAGACTCCAAAGCTTTTGTACACTGTTCTTCAATGTATTTTTGGGCATTTTTACATGGGAAACAGGTGTATTAATGAACTTGTTGTCAGCAAATGCACTGGCCGTTCAATCAAGGTGATATTGGATGGCGTCACATCTAAACCTCACACCATTTCTGCCGGAGGTTCCCCGGGTCCTAAAAAACAAAATAGGTACTGTCTCATCTTAAGTAAAATCTGCACCGACCTTCCTTCTGTCTTAGTGGACGGTGTGAATCTAATGGCTGATCCATTTTTTAAAACCTTAGGCATAACTTTAACTGAGGATCTGTAATAGAAAGATCACATTTTCCAAATCGCCAAAGAAGCCTCCCAATGCCTTGTATTTCGAAGGAGATGCGCGCTCGCTCTCCAGCTAGCTGGCCTGGCCACAATCTACATGTTCTACTTTCGGTCCCGTTTTGAATACAAGTCGTTTATCTACGCAGGTAAGTCAAAATCGGCTATAGCACGGCTGGATAAGGTGCAAAACTGCGCCTCGGTGATGGCACCTTTTGCGCCTCCATGGGGTCAGTAAGCCACGGTAGGAATGTAACAGCCAAAGTAAAGTTTGCAAAGTTTATCGCTATTCCACTGAAATTAATAACTTTCTGCTGGCATGGCAACATTATTTCCGCAACACAAGACTAGCCCGCTCGGCTCACCCTCACACGCTACTGAGCTCCTTTTCGCGCACACTACGGTCAGTAAATTATAAATAACTTGATTGTGGAATAAGAGTCCAAGCTTTCTACTTGACATTGCACCATGAGTTGAACGACCTGACAGGGTAGTTGGTGATCCTGGTACAGATTTGTTATTCCTGGTAACATTTATCCTGCAAAACACGTACAGTAAAATGCCGTGTGAACCCAGCCTAACCTTGAATTTCTCACAAAAAAATTATGAATATACTTGGAGCACAATTCGGAGCAAAGTGTGCTTGAAAATATTATAATTGTTTAAAACTTGTTTAAATACCTTAGCACGGAATTAGCTCTCACTAATCACACACATTTTTCTCAATTCCGTTCTAAGAACGGAATAACGTACATGCTTAATAAAATCATGAACGTAATTCCGTCCATCAAACTATTGGCTTTTTTAATTATAAAAACACCTAATAACATGTTTAAATTACTATGAGTTATTAAATAAAATCGTATTTAATAGGAAAAATTACGAACGTAAAGTTAGCAAAACAACTTTCAGAAATTAAAAAAATTGTTAATGGATAATTTACCGCTTTTTAACCACTATTTAATCGTGGAAAAACGAAATTTACCGCTCTTCATTTAATATGAAATTTGGGATGTTTTGCTAACTTTACGTAAAGTTGGCAAAACAAGTGTCCAAAAAATGCAAAATTTTTATTTCTCTCGCGCTGAGAATTTACCGCTTTTGAACCGCTATTTAATCGTGGAAAAACGAGATTTACCACTCTTCATTTAATATAAAATTTGGGATGTTTTGCTAACTTTACGTAAAGTTGGCAAAACAAGTGTCCAAAAAATGCAAAAATCTTATTTCTCGCGCGCTGAGAATTTACCGCTTTTTAACCGCTATTTAATCGTAGAAAAACGAAATTTACCGCTCTTCATTTAATACATACATAAATACAAACATACAGGTGAAGCTAATATAAAGCGTATAAAAATGCTCGCACAAAGTAAGCGAGTTTTGTATGTTAGTTTTTGGCGGCAAAAATCCACACAAACGATTATTTCCTCTGATTCTCATTCGCTTCACTGAAACAGCGTTTGTGTCTATCGTAGCTAGGGCTTTCAGTCTCGCTATATTCACATGTCCCGGTAAAAAAATCGAGACTCGGTCCGGTCTCGAAATTCCCAGGAAAAACGAGACTTTCGAGACTATATGAAAAATAGGTTTGATACTCATAGGCTAGGCTGTCATACTGTTACAAACTCAAATACGAGTAAAATTAACAATTATTTATGAAATTTTTTTTCATTTTGATAGTGGGCAGCGCACGTAAAAAACAAAGAGCATTTAATGTACTTTCAGACAGAGAGGATCTGATTTTATTACAAAAATAACCTGCGTTAGAAAAAGCCCTTTCTGCTTCTACACTAGTATGGGGATAGATATTAGATAGTTATAGCAATGGTTTAAGTATTTCCCTCCGTCGTCGCCACCATTTTCAAAGTGAGGTTTTTCCACATGCAAGGTGTTTTGCACGTCATGGATAGACACGGAAGTTTTATTCTCTGCTATGTCTTGTTGAGGTTTTAGCAAATTATTAAGTTCATATTCTATCTGATCTTTTGTCGTTAAACTCGTGGTGAGCACCGCAATCGTCATATCATTTGAATCACTGATATTTTCTGGATAACTGTCAGTTGGTTTTTCAGTTGTAGATTGATTTAATCTTGCGAACAATATTTTTAATGATAGTGTAATTTTATCGTTGCTTAAAGTTTGAAAGGCTCTTGGATCCAGCTTTTTTTAAAAAAAAACTGAGAAGGATTGTGTAAGTATTGTAAGATACTCGCCTCAATCAGCCTATTTTCTTTAAGTCTCGAAAGTCTCGTTATTTCCGAGACTGGAGGTAGCAGTCTCGAGTCTTGAAAATACGAAAAAAAACGGCGAGACTCGAAATTTTTGATATCGAGACTCCCGGGATGAAAGCCTTATCGTAGCCTACTCAGCTCCACGTTGCTGCTCACAAAAATATTCAAATTTGCTAACGGCTTTTTCAAATTAGAAAAATTAAAATCGCTATAACTTTTTTATTAGTGAATCGATTTACTTTAAATTCCTTATTACAGAACTATTCCATAAAAAGAACCTTTTTTTGAAAATTTAAACGAAATCGGTTCACGAACAAAAAAACCTTAGCGTTAACAAACTTCTTGTTTGCGTATTAATATAAGTTATTATTTTTGTTATTAGTAATGTAATTTTTTTTCTTTGATGGACAATTTCTTATACTGTGTAACAAATTCGTTTCAGGTCATTTCAATCCGCTCGAAATAATAATTAAAAAGAAAATGGGAATGATTTTTTCTTTCATAAACAAGCCGAAGAACTTTTCGGACAATACATGAAAAATGAGCATTTCCATGCCTGACCTACTATCATTTCTAATATTGTGAGAAGTATAGCAAATTCATTTCAGGCCACTTCAACTACATGAAAAAAAATTTCCTCTGTTTTACAAAAATGTATTTTCCCTGGCATTAAAATTGCCCAAAAAGAATTAGTTATATCTCTCACAGTATACGAAATTACAAGCCATACATGAGAATTGCCATTTCCCATGTTCGACTCAAAGAAGTTTTTCAACATCCTCCATTAAAGAAAACATGATTCCTCATTTTGTTTAAAATTTATTGCAAAGAAAGTGGAACGACCTGAAATGATTTATATACATATGTATAATATATATTAGGGTGGCCCTTATTTTCAACTTTTTCGATATTTTTGCAAGTCGCCCCCTCAAAATATTCGAATGGATGAAAAACGGGGAAATGTGAAGTTTGAGGCCGATCCGAGGATACTTAGAGGTCGCACACGGCGGTCAAATTTAGGAAAAATGTGACTTTTAAAAATAACGGGAAAATTTCCAACTGCATATTTCGACAGCGGTTAATTAACGGTAAATTCTCAGCGCGAGAGAAATAACAATTTTGCATTTTTTGGGCAGTTGTTTTGCCAACTTTACGTAAAGTTAGCAAAACATCCCAAATTTCATATTAAATGAAGAGCGGTAAAGTTCGTTTTTCCACGATTAAATAGCGGTTAAAAAGCGGTAAATTATCCATTAACAATTTTTTTAATTTCTGAAAGTTGTTTTGCTAACTTTACGTTCGTGGAAAAATTAAAATACTGCAAAAAGATACTTCCTAATGCTACTTATGATCTTAGGAAGAGGATCCCAACTTTTTGTTATTTTACCTAACACAATTGCTTCGCATGAGGTTTTCGCGTTGAACGACTGATACAAAAGGAGGTCATGCACTCCAAATTAAAAGGACGATTGACTAAGGTCAAATATTTCACACCCAGAATATCATAGATTATTTCTGGTTATTTCATTTTCCAAAATATTCAACGATTTCCTTATTTTATAGCTTACAAAAAAATAGACCGTAATTACGTACTAGGCCGGAATATGGTACATTTACCTTATCGTCTGAGCTCACCTATCATTGCTCCAGGTCTTATAATGTTCTGATATTTTACGTTGCGAATTTTATATCGTAGTTCCTTAAATCATTAGTCCTGGGACATTGCTGAGGCCTTTGCCGTATATCCTGACTGTTTCGAGGCTGACTTCCTGATTCCATATGGTTTTCTGAGGAGAGGTTGTCAACCTCTCGCCTAATCACCTACCAGGAGGACCCGTCCGGTGTTTGTTTCGTTTTGACGCGCCTTGCATCCTCATTCGTCTGTTTATCTTAAATAGAAAAGGTCACCCGAAGTAAAATCAACATCTTCGAGGGGGTGGATGTAGGATTCGGTAGCAGGGCTGCAGATTTAAGATCGTTGTTGGGATTTCTCAGGACTTATCTCTTTGGTGTACCGGCACCACCAAAGATCCCTAAGGCCGTTACCACCAGTTAACCCCGCTTTTATTATTCACTTAATCTACTGTTTAGATTGCTAATTGGTCTCTAAAATATAGTTTTGAATCTAAGTTTCAACGCCATTTTCCAATCAAAAAACAAACTAAACTTGTTTTGCTTAAATTACTCCATCACGACCATGAAAACATTCAAATCTGCTGTTAACCACGTAATTAGTAAGCGTAAAGCCCAACGGGCGATAAGGTGACGCATATCTAGTTATATCAGTACTACTTCGGGTGAAAAGTCAAGTGCTATTTCGGGTGAAGATATTATTATGGAGTCCCAAATTTAAAAAAAACAAATTTTCGTGACATAAAATATTTCTTTTAATGTTCTAAAGTGGATACTTTCAAGAAATATTAATGCTATTTTAGTTACATATATAATTTTACTCACGGCTCTACCACCGAGATCCGGTACCAGTCTCTAAGAGCCCATCGATTCCGAGCCGATATCATCTAGTTTGGTATTCCTAAGCTTCCTATCTTAATCTACGAAAGTCTACCTTCCTGTTGCAAGGAGTTTCAGAGCAGGTTCTTCTTCATTGACGCGCACTAACACCACCCCCCCCCCTTTGATTCTTTTCATTATATCTATGACGCTATAGATCTCGTTATTGTCGAGTCTCTAAAATCGTTCATTCTCATGTACGCGGAACACTATTCTTCGAAGAACATTACTCTCGAGGTCTACTCACGAAGTACCCAACTGGTAAGACTATAATTTAGCAGTTTTATAATAATTAAAAAATTAAGATATTTGTTCTTTTAAGAAGCATGATTTTTTACTTGCATCAATCAGCTGAAAAAAAATTGTAGAAATTAGGGACTTCGTGCGGATTTAGGACAGCTTGTGATTTGATCACACATATATAAATATAGGAATAGTCTGCACAAAGTTATGTAAATGTATAAAAAAAAAATAGGTAAAAAAAACTTTTAAGTTAAATGGTTTTATTTGAAATCATAAGCTGTACCAAAAACTAGAAAATAATTAGAACACAAATATGGACCTTCTTGAGATTCCGACGTCTGGTAAGAAAACATGCAATAGTAGCCGTGCTGTTTTCTTATGTCGTATGCCAAGGTACCCTTTGTGTCGCTGCGTCAACGGATTAAGTAATATTCTGGGACTTTTAACAGACTAAAATAAAAACATGGGGCGCATTTGAAATATATTGGTGGGCTTGGAAACACATTCTTCTAGACAAGTCGTTCTTATTTAATTATACAGTGGTTATACAGGTTTTTATGCGCCCCATGTTTTTATTTTAGTCTGTTAAAAGTCCCAGAATATTACTTAATCCGTTGACGCAGCGACACAAAGGGTACCTTGGCATACGACATAAGAAAACAGCACGGCTACTATTGCATGTTTTCTTACCAGACGTCGGAATCTCAAGAAGGTCCATATTTGTGTTCTAATTATTTTCTAGTTTTTGGTACAGCTTATGATTTCAAATAAAACCATTTAACTTAAAAGTTTTTTTTACCTATTTTTTTATTTTCTAGTTTTTAGTTTGATTTTGGCTCGTATCATTATGCAAACTCCTCATCCTTTCCAACTCTTTCATTGCATCTTTATTGCACGGTTTCTTACCTGTTAATTTCTGACAATCAAGCTCCTCATTACATAGCCCTTCCAAAGCCCTTACGCGACTCAATGCTACATACGCTTGACCTTCCTCAAACAGTTTGGAGCCCAAATACACTACAGCATGGTCAACAGTACTACCCTGTATTTTATGGTCAGTGGAGGCCCATGACAAAATTATTGGCAACATCCTTCTCTCGGCCGTTCCATAATTAAACTTTGCTGAAATTGTATGGCTTTAGGATGAATAAGGTGTACGCCGTCTCTTTCAAAATCAATTTGAACAGATGGTATATCTGTTTCATACATTTGCGTCCCACGAAACTGAGGCCATACAATCTCTGTGATGTAGCCGATAGCGCCGTTCACCAACCCTTTCGAGACGTACGCATTTGCAAAATTCATCCGCCATTTTGTATTTTCAAATTTTGATCACAGAATCGTCATTTTTGGTCCTAAAAACCCCCCGATACCGATTTTCAATGGATTCAGAACGCATTGGCAAAATTCATCCGCCATATTGGCGCCGCCATTTTGAATTTTCAAATTTTGAACACAGAATCGTCATTTGTGGCCCTAAAACCCCCCGATACCGATTTTCAATGGATTCAGAACACATTGGCAAAATTCATCCGCCATATTGGCGCCGCCATTTTGAATTTTCAAATTTTGACCACAGAATCGTCATTTGTGGCCCTACAAACCCCCCGATACCGATTTTCAATGGATTCAGAACACATTGGCAAAATTTATCCGCCATATTGGCGCCGCCATTTTGAATTTTTAAAATTTGACCACAGAATCGTCATTTGTGGCCCTACAAACCCCCCGATACCGATTTTCAATGGATTCAGAACACATTGGCAAAATTCATCCGCCATATTGGCGCCGCCATTTTGAATTTTGAAATTTTGACCACAGAATCGTCATTTTTGGCCCTACAAACCCCCCGATACCGATTTTCAATGGAATCGGAACACAATTGCAAAATTCGTCCGCCATCTTGGAACCGCCATCTTGATTTTTGTACAAAATTGTCAGATTGCATTGTCACGGGAGCTCAATGTGTGGGCAAAATTTCATAAGAATCGGTTCAGTAGAAGTAGACGAAAAAGCTGTCGCAAGATTTGAACCAAACAAATATACGAGGTGAAGCTAAATAAAACCATTAAAAATAGTTTGTCTGAAAAAGATTTGAAACTGATATTGAAGCTGGAAAACCTACTGATACTGTATCGGTTTGCGTAAAGAAACCTTTAGCGGAGAAAGAGTAATACTAGCGGTTTGAAGGGTTGATTTTTACCACCAAGAAATTGTTTCGACTATGAAGCCATTTTCTCAGATATAAGCCCTTAAGGGGTTAGGCCACTCTAGAAATTTCGAAAAATCGATTATTTTTTAAATGGTCCCTTAGGACCTCAAAAATGGTGTTCCAAAAGATTATGGCCGGGAGAAATCTCGAAGTATTCGGTTTTCGTATTTTAGTACAAGGCCACCTGGTCGGCAGTGGGGAGAAGGTACTTTAGGGGACAAGAGCAGGTATACGGCAGATGTTATTGAAATCATTTGTTACCTGACTAGTATAGACAAGTCTAGACTTATATTTTGTCTAGTTTCATCTCACAAATAGTCGTTGAACGTCTGTTTCAGTCAATTAGGCACAGCCAAGTATTACTACCAAAACCGCCTTCCCTATCTTCCATAAGTGGTAATTTAGGGCGGTAATCAAGCCAACAAGTGTCCTGACATCATTTCTACTGCGCCCTAATAATTCCTTGGCCGTGTTAGGGGACGATTTATGGCGTTGGACGTTTCTGATTGATTGAGATTTTGAGGAGAATACTTGCTACTACTGATTGGTGGTCACTTCCAATGCCTGCTCCCTAACAGTTCCTGACATACTCCAGAATAGTTCTCCATCTGCGGCTGACGGCCACGTGATCTATCTGATTTCTCATTCTACCATCCGGCGATACCCAGGTATCCTTGTGTTATTCTTGCGACAAAAGTAAGTTCCTCCTACGGAAAGCTCGCCACTGGTTTGGGAAGAGCTAAATTTTGTGGCCAATGATCTATATGCTGCTTCACAATGCTGGTTTCTTTCGGCTTCGTTTCTGTTAGAATATAAGAAGGATTCACAGTTTGGGCAGATATACTTCGTCGCATCATGCCATTTGGTCTCGGTAAGTCCCATGATCTTGATTTTATTAAACGCCTTGTATTAGCTTCATCTCTAGTAGGTTTTTTTTGTGAAAGAGTCTAAGCTTAGGTGTCACCCTTTATACTACCAGTCCGTCATGTCGTTTACGTTCTGGTGCCATGTCTAGTAGTAAGCTTAGCTCGAAGTTAGAGAAAGGATATGGTAGGGTAAGGGTAGTCTGGAAGATGCACTAGGAGGAGGCAGTGAGCCTTGCGTTTGAACTCTTGGATGTTGTATGAGCTCATTTTTTTAGCAGCCGGCTGAGCCACAACAGTTGAGGTTAGCAGGAGACGGCCTCGTCGGAGTGTTATGCCTCCTGAAACAAGAGAATCCCGCTACCCGACAAAGGCTGTGACGCAGGCAGTACCAGACTACCAGGTGAACAAAGAGGTGCACCGTCTGCTAGGTGAAGACCAGACCTAAGTGGAACTTTGATACCCTATTATTAACCGGTTAAGCCGGCGGGATGCCTTATTAGGGCTATGCTGGATCTTGAATATAAATAAATCTTGAAACTTGATGTTGACTCACTATAACCGAATGACTTCAAATTTTGCATATATGCATAGTTCGCGTGACAATCCAAACTGACTTTTTTGTAAAAAAAAAATGAAGATGGCGGATCCAAGATGGATTTTTGCCATTGTGTTCCCCCGACTCCTCGACATGGGTATCAAATGAAAGGGTATTTGAGGTAGGATACAATTAGCTGTGTGGCGCCATTTCAAATTCAAAATGGCGGGCAGCACAAAATGGCGGATTACCTTTTTCTTTATAGCCCGTTTCGAACTTTTTTACATTTAAGTAAGTTACATTTATAATTTTTACCAATAACTTCATTAATTTCATTCTTGGCTTCATTTCGAAAGGTAGGTTGCTCATATATACTGGTTGGAGCAATAAAAACTGCATTTAAAAAAATTATTTTTTACTTTTTAGTTCATTTTAAAATAAAACCGTATTTTTTAGTTATTTTAAACTATATATTTATATAGATTCATCTCGTTTAGGACCAGCCGTCCATCAGAAAGCAGCGTTCTTAAATGCTATGTTCCGATTCATGTCTGGGTTCGAAAAGCAAAGGTCGTTGTTGTGTTGTCCATCCGGTGCCGACGGATTGTTTGCCGATTCGTAGCAAGGGTGTTTTATGGGAGCGGGCTGCTAACGCTCAGTCAAAAACTGCGCATAGGACTTGCCATGCGACCGTCTCCCGTTAGCTCGGGAGAACTTGCTAACAGAGCTGCTAGTTGTTCGCCTGCATTTTACGTCTAGGCTATCGAGACCAAAATCATGACTCTATTCAGCCATTCAAAGTTAAGACGACTTGCATAAAATCTATTAAATAATTATTGTTATCTCTTAAAATACAGTTATTGCATGGAACACTTTTCGTTTGTTCACTTGTGGATCCTAATAATTAACACTGTTTATCGAACGCTGTCATAATTTAATTGTTCTGGATGATGTAGAGATAATGGGCCCTATTCTGTAATTTTTCATAAAATAATATTTATTCTTCATAAAATAAAAATAAAATATTTTAAAAATTCGTATTCTGTCATGTTTTCATAAAATTATTTTATGAAGTCTTTTATGAACACATAACATAAATTATTTAGTACAATCCGCTATGGGTTCTATTACGTTTTGAACAGCTGATCGGTTGAAAATGAAAACAAATAAAATTATGAATGAAAACAAACAAAATCAAAGCGTACCTTGTTTCAGTATCCGACAAAAAACATTTTCTTAATGCATTGGGCATATTAATTTGGGGACATCCATAAATTACGTGAGGTGATTTTGGCGATTTTTCGACCCCCCCTCCCCCCTTGGTGAGATTTCGTGAGATTTGGCTCGACCCCCTCCCCCCCTCAATCTCACGTGAGATTTTTAAAATTTTAAAAAATTTGTAGGATTTACACTATTATGCGTATTTTTTGTGTAAATACCTTAATCTGTGCTTGATTGCATTTAGAAATCATAATTTGTGTTGAAGAACAGTACCATAAAATCATAACAGCACCAACTCGACATGCACCCAATATAAACTACAATACCTGTGGATTACCATTTAGCAGGTGATTCTGCCTACCCTTTGGAAACCAACCTCAGGGTGCCTTACAGGGATAATGATTTCTTAACAAGAGAACAGAAAACTCGTGTATTTGTAGAGCAAGCATATGGAATATAAAAAAAATTTAGAATTTTACAATATATTGACATACGAAGGTTGGCTTGGCATCCACTGATTCGTTTTTAGAGAGTAACGACTTGACTGTTTGAATAGTAATGGTAGAGCCATTTTTGACTATGGAGATATACAAACTTCGGAGCATTCTTCTATATATGTCATCGTTAGGTAAAAAACCTGTGACTGAAAGACCCAGGGGGGTTATCCTGCAATCCGATTCGAAAGTCATGAAATTCGGAAATAAGAAAATGGTATCCTCCACCAATGTGAATTCGTCCGCCTATTATCGGATTTCAGTCCGCGAGTAAAGCCATTGCCGCATGCGCTGCATTTATTTGTTTGTTTTAAAATATTCTAAAAACTCTTTAAATATTCTTGAAACAATTTATTGTTCGCATCAAAATGTCAAATTAAGTTAATAAATGAAGTTGGTTGGCTGAAAATAATTTCTTTTCGAAGATTTATCAGGCATCGCTACTAGCTTCCGTTTGCTTCCTACTTTCGTATCGCCTTAGAAAAGCGGAGTCTGAAGTCACATCCAGCTTCTCAAATTGACGTTTGAGCCGCCTGTACACCAGGGTACAGATTCAAGAAGTACGGATCTGTTAGACTTCCATTCTTCACAACTCTCGATAATGATAACAAAAGGTTTTCAAAATCTATCTTGGCCTCTAGTAGGTATGTCAGAGCAGATAGTCGTCGATTCAAAATTCGAGTCCTGTAAGATGCTTAGATAACTAATTATGTCGCCTGGTGCAAATGTCTGCTTTTTGTAATGACAATGCACCGCAGATAACATGTGTTCTGACTGATGTGAAAAGAGCCGATTCTTAATATAATCTCTATGATTGCAGTAGGATTGGGTACATTATGCACTTGAGATTCTTAGGAGCGCATTAGGTTCCAGGTTTTTCAATTGGGCTTCTAGGCTTTTTTGTTTTGTTTAAGCTTAGACCCCCACACTAGTTCATCGTAGGGTGGCAATCTGTCCAAAAATGGTGGTATAAGTCAATGCATACATTACTTTCGCAGTTTTTCCCAGACCATTGTATAAAAAGATAAGAATTTTTCATCACGTCTTCATTCCCAGATATTTAAATTATTTTGTTTACTTTTTTTTGGATGTTCCAGTTGGATGGTTTTTGAAACAGTGAACAAATACAGTGTAAACGGCAGTGCAAAATTTTTATACCCAATTGCTATTGAGTCGAAATATAGTAATAATATCACGAGTCGAAATATAGTAATAGTATCACGTTTTGATTCATTATTCCTTCTCTATTTGCAATATGTTTTGATAAAACCTTTCACCATGTTCATCTGATACTGCACCAAGATTTTCGTGAATGAAATCTAAGTGCGGGTCCAAAAAGACGATTTTAAAGATTTTCTCATTTACAGATATTGTACTTAAAATTGAAAAAAACAAAAAGATTATTGCAAAAAAATTACAGAAAAATCGAAAAATACCCATTTTGAGGGATATAACCCCCTAAAAAGTGGGCTCCTCGGAGTAGAAAATCGGTCGACTTTATAACCCCTTATTAAAAAGCATAAAAAGAAGCGCTCTGCCAATTTTCAGGCTGTGCTTAATTTACCTGTAACTATTAATTTAATCCAGTTTTCTCGCGATTTTACACTGTTTCTTGCGGAAAAAAATTACGTGAGAATTGCGGCGACCCTCCCCCCACGTGAGATTTGGTGAGATTCGGCTCGACCCCCTCCCCCCCCCCCCTAAACACCTCACGTAATTTATGGACGCCCCCTTTTTAATTGAACTTAAAACTAAATTAAAACTACTTTCACGCAAATATCAATTGCCGTCTGTCATTTTCATAAAATGGGTTAAAATACCTGTAAAATGTACTGCTTAGATTTTTTTATGTTATGAAGCGTAACAGGAAATAATTTATGTTATGATCCATAAAATAAAATAAAATTTGTCTGACAGAATAGGATTTTAGAGAATTCTTTTATGTTATGGCGTAACATAACATAAAATGATAAAATTTTACTGACAGAATAGGCCCCAATATTAGGATGGTCGTTTGACTTCACTCTACAAAAGTTTTTGCCTCGTCTATTACACATTTTCGTACTCTACTGATAGCAATTGAAGCTCAAATCCATATGAAAATTATTATCAGAATTGAATTTGAAATAAATTGTGAATATTTCTAGAAGCAAAACAAACACAAATAGCTTAACTGAACTGAGATTTGCTATAAAATAAGCCAGAAAATCACTTCAATGTATAAATGCATTCAAAACACTCGGTTGTTATAAGTATAGTTGTGATAAAACACGAGTGGATTAACTAAAGTAAAGGAGAGGATAAATCCATCAAAAAGTGGTTTATAATACTTATTAGTGTATACAATTAGTATGGAAATATTTTATAATTCTGCGAATTTTTGGTTGACTCAATTGTATAAAAAATAAATTTTTAAAAACCGACTTCAGAAAAAAACCAATCCCGTGATGCACAAAAAAGGATGAAATAATTGTTTGTAATTCTTTACAACATTAATCCAATCAGAATGGATTTAGAAAGAAGAATCACTTTTGAAGTCGGTTAACAAATTATAATAGACTAGAAAACCACACTAAAATCAAATAAAAAGTCAAAATAATAAAAAATACCTCGCATACGCATAGGCAATTCTAGAATATCTTAATAAAGAGAATATTCGATTTGTTGAACGAAAAATGTGAAGACTAAGCAAAAATCAATATTTTCTCCTAGAAACATAACAGCAGTGTTTGAAGTTATTTTGTGTGTTGCTTAGTTGCGAATAATTTACCTTAGAACCTTTCTCAAACGTCACCCCGCACAAATATTCTAAATACCAAAACACCTATAATACCTTCAAAAAAAACTCCCCCACTCTGCCAATTACGTGTCGTTTCCATGAAAAATTAAATATTCCTCAATAAGTTTAAAATTGCCTCATATGAAACTTGACACATAAATCATCAAACAGAAAAATTAATACGAATTTTGTAGCAGACATGAAAATAATTTCTCGTGATAATAAGCAAAGTTCAAATATTGCAAGTAAATCCAGTAATCAGGGATTTTTCGGCCTTTGAACTTTGTCTGATGTTGGGCCTCGTTAAAATATACCATCAGAGTGGGCCGCCCCTTATCAGTAGAGCTTGCATTCATGCACATAAATAGGTGTGAACACGTACATGCATACAAATTGATGAGAAACTTGCAATTGGCTACTTGACAACTTAATTTATTGCTGTTTATTACATTAAAAAAATTAAATTATTTGTTATCGAGTCGAAATGGGCATTTTTATTCTGTCATATTTGTTTAGAATTGAAGTTAATAATCTATATTTTATCGTTACTGCGTTTTCATTCAACGAAATAGAATAAGATTGTCTTTTTTTAAGTGGCAAAGATTCTAGTTTGTAGAAGAGAACTTCGGCATATGATGAAGAAATTGAATCTTTATCAACTCTAGGATCTTTTTATTTTGTTATATGGCTTCAAACTATAGTTCTTCCAGTAATTCTCTGTTAAGACACGTTATCATTAATTTTGCAAATGTATTTTATAAAAGATCATAAAACCAAGACCCTAGACTCATTTTTTTCACCCCGCAGGGCAGCGTCTGATACGCGGGGTATAATGTGAATAATCTGTAATAACTTGGAAGAAAGGAATTATCCAAGTTCGTATATTATTGAGGCCAAGTATCGCATCGTTTGCTATTATTCAGAAATGTTGAGACTTTGTAAAAATTCCATTACTTGGGTGAACCACTGAGATTTCGTTTTGGAAAATTACGTGTAATGTTTGATCAATCGTAATATTTTTTTCTTGCAATAAATACCACCACTCAAATTTTCTTATTGGTCTTATCTCATTGCTCTCTGGACAAGAGATTGACCTGGAAAGTTAAACTGCACTACGTCATCAGTAAAGCCGCTAGGGTTATTAACGCCTGTAAAAGGCGTTTGATTAAACATGCGGTCTTACGCCACAAAAGATGTACTGGATGTACTATCGGTAAACCTGTTGTCCCCTGTTAGCCTGTCGCACACTTGCGATGGAAGCAATCATTGAAATGACTCCATTGTAACTACATCTTCATATGGAAATCCGACGCCATAAGTGCGTTGAGACTTCAGATCTCATTGAAGTAGCCCTATGTAGTCGAAGGACATATGGATATCCTTAACGTTATCGCAAATATTTCAATTTGCCGTGTATCCGATCATAGGTTTGGTGAACTGCGGTTCCAAAGTCATGGTGATTATTCCGGATCGCGTGTGAAGAATTTATGCTTCTTGAAGGTCCAAGAAATCTCCACTGGTTTTCTTTCCGATGGGTTAAAGAAAGAACTTTCTACAGGGACTAGTGTCGCAGGACCCAACTCCAAGGTCTCCATTGCAGTGGTTAGGTGGCCCTCTGTTTTCTAGACTGTAGACAATACATGTCATTGAGACCTGTGCTAGGCCCAACCTTGAGAAGGGTTGAAAGCCGCCAACAGTAGAATCTTTTTGGACAGTCAAGCTGCCACCAAGGCGCTTTCAACGTGGAAGTTATCTTCCAAAATAGTTACTGTAGTCCAGAGCCTGGCTAGGATCTCTCTCTGGGGGACCCCGGACATCTTCTGCGGAATCTCATGTTCCACCTCCAAGACCCTGATGGAGAACTGGCCCAAGTACCTAAATGCCGACTTGTATGGAAGGCGTCGAGAATTCCGCACTATGTTCTCCGTGAATGTCCTGCTCTGATTTGGCTTAGAAGAGGAATTTTTATCAGAGAGCTTCTGAGCCCCTCTAAAGTCCGGTCTTCGTCAACTAAAGACTTCTTGCCTTCGTCCGCACCTTGGTGTTCACCATATGGGTTACCCCCTTACTTTGGGTACAGAAAACAGGCAGTACCATCATAAGCAAGCATAAAAGTTTATTAGACGCATAATTTTGTAGATAATAATTTTAGTAGACTAAGGGCCGGTTTCACCGCTTGCTGATAAAGTTTCAGATAGTTATCTGCCTTATAACAGTATCTAACAGATAAAGGTTGCTGATATGTTTTTTCAGTTTCACCATCAAACTCCCTGATAAACTAACTGGCAGATAAATATACCTGCCACTTAATTTAGCAGGGTCACTCAATCTTTGCTTAATACGGGAGTCATTAAAAATAGTTTGCTTATGACATGATCAAGGCAATCTGGCAACTATGTCCACGATTTAATTTGGAGCCCAGTTAAAAAATATCGGAGAGTTATAAGCAATCGTTGCATAGGTGGAATTGCAAAGTTACTGAAAATCAAATCACTGAAAGACGTTTTTAGTTACCACAACCACAATATTACTAAATTTTTTTAATTAAATACGGCATCAAATAAATATATTTATTGTCGTTATTAAAAAAATGCTTCTCATGACCAAAAAAAATTGTTGGAGTAACAAATATTTCCACTATAGTCGTAGAGTAATAGTTCGCGAGAGCCCAGGCCCGCCAAACCTACGTCATTTTGTTAAAGCTGATATTTCGTGTATACATAGTGTGATACGCAGTTAAGAACGTATGCACACTCGCTAGCCCGCCCAGCGGGAAAAAGAATTAATTCGAATTTAATTTAGAATCAATTCCCATACAGACGAACTAATTCCATTTGTATTCTTTTGTATGAAACGAATGAATTACTTTAACACGGCCATTGCATTGGGTGGAATGAATTTATTCGCTCTGCATTACAAAATTATTAATTCTGAATTAGTTACAAAGCGTTGTATTCTGAACTAGTTTCGAAGTAATAAATTCAGAATACAATACTTTGTAACTAGTTCAGAATGGATTCCTTTGTAACTAGTTCAAAATGCAACACTTTGTAACTAATTCAGAATTAATTATTTTGTAATGCAGAGCGAATATATTCATTCCGCCCAATGCAATGGCCGTGTTAAAGTAATTCATTCGTTTCATACAAAAGAATACAAATGGAATTAGTTCGTTTGTATGGGAATTGATTCTAAATTAATGTCGAATTAATTCTTTTTCCCTCTGAGAAGCTTTAATCTTGCATATGAATGATCTATAAAATAAAGTAAACTGTGAACACATGACAAATATTACTGTGAAAATAGCTTTGTATATAAAATAGGTAAAAACATAATTTGACATTTATAAAATTTCAATTCATTTATTTTAATATTTCAGCATAGTTTAATATATTTTATTTTATTGATTTTTAATAGTATGTATTTTTAACCCTTAATTACCGTGACCCTAATATTGAAAAATTTTAAAAATTGGTATTTCCACATTTTAAACGCATAAATGTTATGATTTTGGATAATAGGGGTTAAATAATATATTTATTTTATTTTCCAAAAATAAAAAAATCCCACAAATATACAAAATATCGGAAACAAAGAAAGTTGAAAAAAGCTTGACGGTCTAAGAGACCGGTAACGGTGGTTAAGGGTTTTAAATAATAATAAAAAAAAATTAACTTCATTTAATTTTGAAATTTATAGTAAAATAAGGAGTTCAACTTAATTTACTAGTTCTGGTCATAAAGCCCATTCAGATACAGCAGCAGCAGCGGCAGCAAGTTTAGTTTTACTAGCAATCGCTGCTGCTTTTGTTGTCATATGACCACCATTAGCCAATAGGAACTGTTTGCTGCCGCTGCTGCTGCTGGATCTGAATGGGCCTAAAAGCACGCTTGTTAAATTTTTGCTTGCTTAGGCGGAAACCATTTCTTATGGCTTTTTCTGCATCTTTACCAACTAGCAAATCTGAAAATTGTAAAAACTAATATTAAAACTTATATTAAAAATTATGAAATATGTTTGTTACCTTCTTCTTTAAACGGGAGTTTTCCATGACTTCCATCGTAATTATAAGTATTAACAATGTTCTCTCCTACAAATTTGTGGAAATTTTTTTCAAATTTATCTTCTGGGAGAATTCGCTTAAGTATTGTAAGCTGAAACAAGAGAAATTAAAACATTTTCTTAGGCATTTGTCATAAATAATCTTTCTTATGCCCTTATGACATTCACTTTTTTTTCGGCTGATAAATCCGAAAAACCAATTGTGGAAAAAGATAGAAATATTTTGCGAAAAATGATTTTTTGAAATAAGTTTTGACAGTTCTATCTCAATTGTGTTCTGTTAGCAAAAATAAAATCAAAGCAGCAGTAGAAAAATCAAGAACTGCCAAAAAATATTGAAGTTTTTCTTCATATTTTCCAGCTGAACTGCTAGAATGCATATGACAATTCCATTTTTCCATTCCAATTTGTAAAATTTGTTGGTCACTCACTCCACCTAAAATTTCCTATGCTAACATCTCCTCTCGCTCTAAATAGCAGATTTATCAGCCGAAAAAAAGCGAGTGTCATAAGGGCATTACATGATGAACGCGATTTGGCTCATTTAGAGCTTCTTCAAACTCCTGCACTTTATCTGTACTTCTTCTTCTTTAACGGCTCTACAACCGGGATCCGGTCCTGGCCTCTCGCAACTGTTCTCTCCACCGGTCCCGATTCTGAGCCGATGTCATCCAGTTTGGCATCCCTATGCTCTGAGCGTCCTGGTCTACGCCATCCTTCCAGCGGAGGTTGGGTCTCCCTCGCTGTCGCACCCCATAAGTCTTACCGCAGAGAACTTTCCGAGCAGGCTCATCTTCACTCATACGAGCTAGATGTCCTGCCCACCGGAGCCTACCGAGCTTTATTTTCTTCACAACATCTATGTCGCGATAGCGCTCGTAGATCTCGTCATTGTAGAGTCTCCGGAATCGTCCTTCCTCACATACGGGGCCAACAATCCTCCGAAGTATTTTCCTCTCGAACACCGCCAAGAGGTTAGAGTGCTTTTTGCTAAGCACCCACGTTTCGGATGCATATGTGAGGACCGGCAAGACCATCGTCTTATATAGTAAAAGTTTAGACGTTATGGTTAGATGCTTGGATTTGAAGAGCCTTGACAGGCTATAGTAGGCCTTGTTGGCTTTTAGCAGTCGTGCGCGTATTTCAGGTTCCATGCTATTGTCGGCTGCTACTATTGACCCAAGGTAGGTAAATGATTTTACCACATCAAACTCGTGTTCCTCTACCTTGATTGTGGGACCAATGTTAGGTGTTCTTGCAGACGAGGCCACCATGTACTTTGTTTTGCTTTCGTTGATGTGCAGTCCAAGATTTCCTTCCGCGCGCTCAATCTGGATGAAAGCTTCTTGTACAGCTGTTGATGTTCTTCCAATGATGTCAATGTCGTCTGCATAAGCCAGTAATTGGGTGGACTTGTGAAGGATTGTGCCCCTTGATGTCACGCCCGAATCTCGGATCACTTTCTCCAACGCCAGGTTGAAAAGGAGGCAGGCCAGACCGTCCCCTTGTCGGAGTCCATTATAGATGTTGATTGGTCTGGACAGTGTTCCGGATACCTTTACTTGGCTTGTCACATTGGTCATGGTCAACCTACATAGTCTTGTCAGCTTATTGGGAATGCCGAATTCTATCATGGCTTTGTAGAGTTCTACTCTGGCTATGCTATCATAGGCGGCTTTAAAGTCTATGAAGAGGTGTTGGATTGAGTTTTGAAACTCTAGACATTTTTCCATAGCCTGCCTCAAAGTGAAAATCTGATCGGTTGTTGATTTGCCTGGGCTGAAGCCACACTGGTATTGGCCTACGATATTTCTAGCGTATGGGGCCATCCTGTTTTGTAGGATGGCGGAGAATATCTTATACGCGGTACTCAACAACGTTATACCACGATAATTGCTGCACGTTGTGATATCTCCTTTTTTATGTACCGGGCAGAGCATGCCTTTTCTCCAGTCTTCTGGCATCGCTTCCTGCTCCCATACTTGCACAATTAATTCATGAATCGCTTGGTGTAATGTAGGCCCTCCATATTTAACCAGCTCCGCAGGGATGCCGTCTGCACCCGAGGCCTTGTTGTTTTTGAGCCGGGTGATGGCACTGCTAACTTCTGCTAAGCTTGGTGGTGACAGCGTAGCATTATCGTCAGATATTGGTGGAGCCTCCAAATCCTCAGTTAGCTCGCCATTTAGCAATTCATGAAAGTGCTCTTCCCATCGCTCCAAGATGCCTTGAGGATCGGTGATCAGATTCCCTTCTTTGTCCTTGCAGTATGTGCAACGAGGTGTGAATTGCGTCATACCGCGTACTCTTCGGTAGAACTCCCGCGCCTGGTGCGGCCGTCGCTCTCTGTACTGTTCTAGTTCACAAACGAGATTTTTCTCCCAGGCTTCCTTTTTTCGTTTGTGAATTCTCTTTTCTTCTTTTCTGAGCTCTTTATATTTCTCTTCGCGTGCTCGTGTTCTCTGAGACTGCTGCATTGCTCGATACGCAGCATTCTTACGTTCAGTTGCCAGCTTGCATTCATTATCGAATCGATCTCTACGACTTCTGTAAGATGGAATCAGCAGTACTAATGACAGTATTTTTAAGGCGGGTCCAGCTCTCGTTGACGCCCGGCATCTCATCCCCAGGACTTGCTCTTCTGAGCGCGAGTTCTAACGCCTGACCGTAGCTGTTTCTGGCCATTTCGTTGCGTAGTGCAGCTGTGTTGATTCGAGCCTGATCAGCGGATACAAAGCTTTTCAGCGTTGTAATGCGCTCTCGGAGCACCATACCAACAAGATAGTGATCTGAGTCGAAGTTGGCACCTCGGTACGTTCGTACCGTCATCAGACCCGAAAGGTGGCGGCGGTCTATCAACACATGGTCTATTTGATTGCGAGTCGCCCCATCAGGAGATATCCAGGTGGCTTTATGGATATCTTTACGCGCAAATCTGGTACTTGCAACGACCAAGTTCTTACTTGCTGCCATCTCTATAACTCGCTGCCCATTGTCATTAGTGTTCTCATGCAAGCTGTGGGTGCCGACATATTGCCTGTATACGGGCTCCCGGCCTACTTTGGCGTTCAGGTCTCCCAATATGATTTTTACATCATATCTGGGGCAGGCATTAAGTTCCCGTTCAACTACTTCGAAGAATTCTTCTTTTTCATCGTCCGGGGACTCTTCTGTAGGTGCGTGAACGTTTATGAGGCTGATGTTCTTAAATTTGCCTCGCACACGAAGGGTACATAGCCTTTCGTTTATTGCTTTAAAGCCGATAATGGTAGGCTTCATCCTTTTGCTGACCATAAAACCTACCCCGAGCACATGGTGTTTCGTATGACAGCTGTAATATACGTCATAATCAGGTTTTTGCAAAACACCATTCCCTGTCCATCGCATCTCCTGAATGGCGGTAATGTCAGCTTTATATGTTGACAGGGTATCGGCCAGATGTTGTACAGCTCGAGTTCTGTACAGAGTTCGTACGTTCCATGAGAAAATTCTTAAATCATTTTGCCTTTTTCGTTGCCGTGGTCGTCGTCGTTTTTTCCAGTATCCGAGGCATGTTGCTCGTTCCGTAATGTTTGTTTTTTACGGGTGAGGTTATTAGCCTCACGCCAACCTTACTTGGAAGGGACTAGCCCGATCATGTTAGCCTATCCTCTCTCATAGGATAGTTACCAGTGGCCACCGCTAGGAGGTTATGATCGCACTTCCATCAGTCCGGAATAGTTACGGCACGTGCATGTTATGCTACATGTTATTCCCCCTATTCCGCTGATGACTGACCACCACTTTATCTGTACTATCTAGTGGAAATTGCAACACTTCTCTTTGCGTAGCAACTTGTTGTCGCAGCAACTTCCGTACTATTGCTTCCGTTGCTGTGATGTACTCTGCCATTGGAGTCAATTGTTGTTTCATCTTCTTTCTACATATATATAAAACAGTAAGTGACTGACTAGATAGACAACCCACAACCGCTGTTGGGTTGTTGGGAATTTTTTTTCTATAGCCTTAGTAAAAATACTCCACACCATAAATAATAAAACACGTCTTTTAAGATTTTTCGAAATTCAACCCCGGGGGGTGAAACAGGGTGGAAAAAGTCGTATCGGAAGTTATTTATATTTCATCAGATTTTCTTCGAACTTGGTATAAATACTATCTCTATAGTATATATAAAAGAGTAACGTTACTGACTAACAGACAATGCACAGCCCAAAGCGCTGGATCCACTGAAAAGCGATTTTTCGAAATTCATCCCCTAAGGATGTGAAGTGGGGTTGAAAAGGTTGTATGCGGAATTTTTTTTAGTCACATTTTCTTCAAACTTAGTATAAATACTTCACACCATAAATAATGAAACACGTATTTCAGGATTTTTCGAAATTCAACACGAAATAGGGGTTCTTTATTTGTGTAACTCGAAATGATAGCACCGCGCCACAACGTCATTGACTTCATTTAGCACTCGTTTTTGATTGCTTGATTATTTTATGCACCCACCTACTGTCCACACATAATCTTTTTTCATTGAAAGGCGTTGCAACCCACGCGGGTTTTTTGTTAGTAATATCATAAAAATGCATTAAATCAAATATAGAGAATTTTTGAACACTTACCTTTTTTATTTATATTTTTTATCGCTCATTTTGAACTATTAAAATAAAACACTTCTAGTTATTAGTTCTTCACAAATATAACTTTCACTTTTTAAAACTGTCACTTTACACTAAAAATTGATCCAACTAAAAAATTAAACAACGAATTTTATCCAAATTCATTCAACACGTCTTCCCATATCAAATTATGTATGTCATAAAACTTTTCGGAAACTCCCAAGAATCCAAGAATTACAAACGTGCATTGAAAAGAAAAGGACAACATAGGGTAAAAACGTTTTTGTTTGCCTCTTAATTACAAACTAATTACTTTGTAATAAATTCGGAATTCATTCGGATGGAATCAATTCGGGTTTTCCCGCTGGGCGGAGAATGGACCCTTTTGTAGATAGAGGGGTTGGGGGGTAAAAAAGGGGGTTAAAATTGAAAAAAAAATCTGTCGTTGCGTATATAGGTTCTACCAATACTCTAATAACCGTTAAATACTAGTGGCAGAAATTTTTTAATATTTGCACCCTCCTCAAGCTAACCATAGCTGAATTTGCCATTTCGAAAACACACCCCCAAATTGGTAAGCCGGAATCAAATCCTAAAATCAAGTGATTCAAAATAATTTGGGCAAATTACTCGGTTCCTACGAGGTCGCGTAATATGTTCGTAATATTCATCAAATTCGTCTTCTAAGAATTCAAATAAATCCGCCTGGAACCCTTTTGTGACCGCAGTCTACGATTTTTAACGTAAAAATGCTTAAAGAGGAGTATTATTATACCAAAAAATGCTCTAAAACTCCCCCTACTTGCAACATTTTTTTACTATCTTCCAGATAAAACTTTTAACAGCCACTAGAATCGGCTGATAAGTTACCAGCAACTTTATCTGCAAGATATTTCTATCCAAGACCTGTGAAACCAAAATTTGTAGTTTATCTTGCAGATAAGTTCTGAATAGGCTATCAGGAGCTTAAGCAACAAGTGGTGAAACAGGCCCTAAGGGTCCTAGATACCATGTCAGAGATAGTGGTTCCGATTCTCACCAAGAGTATGGTTTTTAAGACGTTCACTTCATCTGGTAGTGTTTTAACTGCTGTACAAACTTCGCGTGTTCCATGTTCTGAAAATCATTTCCAGATGTTATTGCCCTAGACGTTGCCGTTTTTCCTCGCACTACGGCCGTTTTAGAAGATCGAAAATTTTTAGGAGAAAAACGTCAAATCATGAGACATTATTTTGATTTATCCAAACAACATAGAAGAAAAATCAATTTACTTATCATCCTTACATAATTGAGGTGGAGGTGCAGGACAACAAATCGAAGAAAATCACATACGATCGTACCGAAACGAAGAATGAAAAAAACATATACAATGCACGCGTGAAAACATTGGTATATATTAGTACCGTTTTCGCGCAGCCTAGCTTCAGCGAACATGAACATTCGAAAAGTACGTCTTCTTATTTCATTAGTATTGGATTGGGATGTTAACCGGTCTTGATTAATTAATGGTTAAGAAGAATACTGGCAGTTCTCAAATGAAGGAATTTTGCTAGGCTCGGCTCGTAGATTCATCATTTTTCAAGTTATGTCCCTAAAGTTGGACATTCAAAATCAGTTATCTCAAACAAATATTTATATCTCAAAATTACCTCCAAATAGTCAAAATTATCACGTAATTGATTACCATGCGACGTTGCCGCTTTGGCGATTGAAAGAAAGAGATGAAATCAGCATAGTAAGGGCTATGTTTAGTTTCAGTCGGTGAGCGATTAGTAGTGAGAGTCCGTTTAGTGGAAACTTTGGCGTTCAGGTCAGTCAAATTCTCACTCATGTGGTTCGCAATTACGTTTCAATAAATTCATCGTCAAATTCTCTTAAGACTGGCTAATTTTCTGTGAAATCTTAACGAATCTTAAGCTCAGCTATAATAGCCTTAAGACGTTTTGACATTTGTAAAAGGTAATCAAAACAAATCGAGTCTGGAGTAAATAAAGACGTCTACTTTAATAAAGCTACACTGGATGTAAAATTTTCCAGGATCGGTGCCTTTCATTTTAAAAAGAGGGGTTTTATAATAACCATTTTTAGAACGGTCTGTATATAATTTTCGTAAACTACACGACCGCGGTTTCTTTTTTTTTCGCATCACTTCGCTCACTAATTTAGTTAATGTTGTTAAATCCTTTAATAAATCCAAATATTCCATTATTAAATATCTTTTCCACAGAGCACCTTTTTTCAAATAATCTTTTTTCTTATATTTCCACTAATACTTTAATTTTTGTAAAACGCCAAATTAAATATCAATCGCAAACGCCACTTTCTTGAAGATTCTTTAAGATTCTACGGTTCTAAGCGTAGCCTTAAGACTTAACGAAAGTTTGCGAAAGAGAACGAAAGATTGTCTTAAGGCCATTGTGGTTGCTTGTTCTGGCCCCATAGTAGCGTACAAAATCTTAAGTAGTCTTAAGACGTCTTAAGACCATTGTAGTTAGCCCTATAGTTGGGCCTTAAGGCTTTCCGTTTAGGTTCCAGTTTTTGTTTCACAAGGACTGTGAAGGTTTTGTATCTGGTGTTGAGGAGTGAGATGCCTCTGTAATTTTTACAGCTTAATTTTTCTTTTTTCTTGTATATTAGGACATATAGTCGCTTTCTTCGAGTTATCTGATATAACTTCTTCCTTCCAGATGCCGGCATATGAGTTTGTGTAAGGTTGTTAAGAGGTGCGGTCCTCCTTCCTTTAGCAGCTCAGCTGCGCTTCCTTTGACGCCTGGCGATTTGTTGCTTTTGTATTTCTTTACAGTTTACCACCTCGTAAATGAACTGTCAAAATTTGTATGGAAAGTGAAATACGCACACTAGATAAGTTTACGCTAAAGTTTTGCTGTGTAAACTGCATAACTGATATGGTGTAAAATGTGTAAATACCAATTGAGCATCAAGTTATTAGCTGCTTTGATTTTTTAAGTGCAAGATGAATGAGGTAGTTTATTTCACTTTGTTTGGCATTTTTCAGTTTAGTAATTTAGACATCCACGTCCAGTTTGAACAGTGTTGATCAATTATATAGTTTATATACCTTATGTCATCATAGGTGTGTTCATCAAACAATCCTCGTAAAAATACGCGTTTACCTAATGTGTAAATTTACACGTTTTTATGAATACCCTGATTATGATTTAACTATAAATTACGAAAATTAAATAGGAATTTGATAAAGCGCCCTAAGCGTTTACTTGTAGTTACATACAGGTGGATTAAAAAAAATTATTTTATATTTTTTAGTTCATCTTATTAACGCATATTTAAAAACTTTAGTTTATCTAATTTTTAAAAAAAATTTTGTTTTTTTTATTTTTTACTGATATTCCCTTCCTGTAGAGCATGGGTGGCCAACCCAAGTGTTATCGCGGGCCACTTTGAAATTGCATTATGATCCCACGGGCCGGGGTGATATACAGGGTGTACTTAGTTTACAAAACGGCCGGTTGTTGATAGGCTATGGCCAGACAAACAATAAATTGTATTGTGGGGGAAATCTTAAGGTGTAGTAGCCATTAGGGCCCTTTGAAATTTTTTTGATAGAGTTTTACATATCATCCTGTATTTTTTGTAACCCTATATCCTATTTCCATGAATAAGGTAGCAGTGTACGCAGAATACTATCTATTATTGTGAAAGTGACGGTTCCAAATTGCCAAAGAAAGGTTTATTGTTTTTTAACAAAAATTTCGCTTTCAACAACCTTTTTCTCCAAAAAATATGGAGTTAACCTATATTTTTTTCCAAAATTAAGAAAGAAGTTAAAATTGGCTGTATTTGGTTCATGCAACAAGTACGCATAGCGAACAAATGCGCCTGCCACACGGGGAGCGTGCTACAGCACAGGCATGAAAATCTAAAAATGCTTCCGCTATAGAGGTATGCCAGCCCCTGTTGCACATATGAATTTATTCATAATCGTTCATTCCAAAAGCGAGTGTCGTTTTACCAACCGGTCCGCCAACTAAGTGCTAACCACATCCAATGCTGCTTTACCTACGTAATCGAACGAGAACCGATCTATTGAGTATGCTAATGGCACACTTTATGGTCACCAAGGTTATTGCTCGTTTTCTTCGTACTATGTATACAATTTCTTACAGCTCCAAAGGGCTATTCCGTACGTCTTTACTTGGTAGCGGGCTGCATTTGGAAAAGCAGAATTTTTACCCAGGCGTACTGTGCATGTTTTGGGTACCATACAGGCGTTTTAACGCTGTGCGTGCCTGTTTCAGGCTAAGAAAGGGCGAGTCTTATGGTGTGTTTCAAGTTTTACCATAATCAGTAGTCAGAAATCAGTGATGTAAATTAAACCTAATCATTGATGGACAATTGTTCGAATCCGACAAAAAATTATGGAATATGGGACATATGTTTGTGATGTTGACAAGATGGAGTGATTGCAATAATTGATGGAACTTGAAACACACTCTTATTTTTACTCGGGAAAAGCGCTCACAACTTTTTGTGCCAGACCTCTCAACTTACAAAACTTTTCTTTTGTAACATATTTCTTATAAAAATCAATTTTTAAATCTGAGGCCTGAAAATGTTTTTAATTCATTATAGCCTTGTAAATCAGTTAGTAGTTCCATTTGCAGATATTCTCGAACTGTTAAAGAGTGCTAGCTACATTTTTTCTTTTTCGTGTGTTGGAGGAACCTTCTAGTACAAAATATTTTGTTAAATCGTTTTGAATCTCGCGGGCCTGCCACATTTCCTGCAAAGGGCCGCGGTTTGGCCACCCCTGCTGTAGAGCATTCCGACGCTCCAAGTTCCTAAATCGAATTCCATATTCTGTTGCCTGAGTCCTTGCCGTTGAATCCGTTCTGTTCGAGGCATACCTTTAGGATTCGTGACCAGTGGATTTTTACTGTGGTAGGCTGTCAGCATGCCGCCCGACCCCAACCTGGAGTACCAGTCCGATGTTTGCTTCGTTTTGAGGCGCGAAACACTGGCCTTTCATCCTCCTCAGTCTTTTACTCTTATAAACTTGTCTATGCCGATGTAATGTCAACATATTGAAGGAGGTGGAGATAGAATTTCGTAGCATGACGGTAGGTCTTAGATCGTATTATCAGTTGTCGTTTCTCAGGACTTATCTATGTGGTGTACGCCGTTACTACCATTTGACTCCGAATTATATGTTCCCCAACTGAATAATTTAGACTAGATGAAGATGAATCTCTTTCTTACAACCACATTTGTCTTAACAACCCACAGAAATTAGGTTATGCTTTGAGTCTCTTTGACATTGCAACAAGAAAATTTCACTGCCTTGTTTGCTTTCTGTACATTCTGAAATTTGTAACCTTATTCACATAATTCAATGCATTGTAGTTTTACAATATTATTGCATTTTGTGAAAAATCCATTTCTACAAAAATCATGTATATTAAATATTTTGAGTAAAACTATACATTACGTGAATTTGACATACTTTCAATCGTTATTTGTGTCACACAACGCCGAATAAATTGTGGAATGATTGAGTAATATGCTATAAAATTCTTATCGCTTGAAAGTGGCTGAAAGACTTTAAATAAAAGGGAGAATTTTTGGATTATATATATAAAAGAGACATTAACCTAAACAAAACCTGAAGAGGATTTATATAATTTGAAATATATTTCCCCGACTTTAATATTTCACATATTTTTTTTAATTATGATCTCGACGGCACAGTTGCCGTGTGTAAACAAACATAAACAGAAACATTTCGCGTTGTGTCTCCAGACACAACTATAAACAACAAAACTAGTTGAATAACGCAAGACAATAAATCATACACACATCCATGGTTACATTTTATATACACATAAAGCAATCTCTATTTGCAGCATAAATCGATTCCTCGATAGCAGCTTCATCACTGAGGAATTCTAAATGAGATCATAATGTTGCGTGCATAATTGTGGGTCATTGACCTAAAAAACATTTATAGTGGAGCCAATGTTAAATTATGTTTGAATTACTGTCATTGTCTCTCTGTGATAAGGAATTATTTTTGAAACACATTTCGAAGATATTTGTTAGATTTGTATTCAGTTATCACTAGGAAGAACAAATATTATCGCTAGGAAATTTTGAAAATAGAAAAATTACTTAGACATGGATTGGATGTGATTTGGCCTTTGTTTTTCTTTTATATTGTACAATAATTGAATTGTGCCCCAATGTACGAAAGATCGGTTATGTATAGAATGCATTCATAAATTCGGTGACAATCCAGATTTTGTGAGAGATTAAAATTGGGCTATTTTAATCTTGGGACCTAAGAGTGTGATTTAAAAATAAAAAAATTAAAGGAGTTATCCCAAATATTAGGACCACAGAACAATAACTTGAACCATATATTTTACTTTACTAAATTTATTGCCTTTTGACATATATATTTTTCCTATTATCATTAGGAGTAAATGTTTTAAATTTTTTATTTATATAAAAAATAAAAAAAAATATATAAAACATACCTAAATTATAATATAAAAACGCGACGAACACCACGATCGTACATTGATGTTCTGTGTTCTATTTTTGCAATCATTTTCTATTTAAAGAAAATTAATAAAATGTCTCCTTTTACTCGATCTATTTTCCAACAAAGCATCGTGATACACCAGGGAATCCTCTCATGTGATTTTAAATTTCTGTGGAAATATGTCTCTTTGCGTTTTTAGTGCATAGCTTGTCAGGTGGTGTAAAAACACATAATTTGTGTTAATAAGTTCTGAGAAAATTTTCAAAGAAATGTATCACATTTTTAGCTATATAATTCCTTCTTACATTTTTGTCGGATTATTGAGTTTTTAATTATTTTCTAAGATTTACGAGAAGATTTGTATTTATTATGCAAGATACTTTTAGATTTTGTGTGAACGATTAGTCACGATGGCAATAAAGCCGTGCCGTAACGAAGACCAACTTAACTCAACTTACTTTCACTATACAGGGTACGTCACTGGAAGAGTTACAAATTAAAAATTTTATAGTTTTGTCAATTGTGATTTATGTTATTAATAAAGATCTAAATTTTATTTTTTAGGATGCCTTGTTAATTGAAGGGAAGATACAAGGGCTATGACTATTACAGCAATCTGTTGACGGGCTCGTCCCTAGCATACTCGGTGCGATGTGGATATTCCCTAAGTAATTTTGTAGCTCTTGCATGTCGAACTTCGTCATTGAATTTGATCTTCCATCCATCCGTCCGATGGCGCTACAGCCCAAATCGAGCCTTGGCCTTCTCTAGGGCATTTCTTCAAGTTTCCCTCCCTTGCAGCATGTCTCCAACTCCGGATGTTCAACATTGTCTCTGCGTCAGCCATCACAGAGTCGATCCATCTCCTCCTGGGTCTGCCTACTGGCCTATTTCCCGAAATTTCTGACATCCTAAGCCGTTTTGGGATACGATTGTCCTCCATCCTGATTACGTGCCCGGCCAGTCTTAGTCTGTTAATTTTTATTAAAGTTGATAGTTCTGGGAAGGTCAAAAATTTCATACAACTCGCTGTTGTATCTCCTTCGCCATATTCCATCCTCACTGGTTGGGCCTATTATGCACCTGAGGACTTTTCTCTCAAACCTGTTGACTAGTTCCTCTATGTCCTGGGTCATAGTCCAAGTCTCGCTGCCATAGCGAAGTACTGGTCGTATTACTGTTTTGTAGAGTAAGAGTTTCGTTTTTCTGTTCACAAATCTGGAGTGCAGTATTTTTTTTGGGCATAAAAGGCTCTATTAGCCTGTAGTATTCGTCTAGTTATCTCTTCCTTTTCTTCGTTTCTTTTTGTAATTATAGACCCAAGGTAAACTGTTTTATCGACTACTTCTAGGTTATGTTCGTCGATAGTTTTATTTCTTCCCATTCTAAATCTTCCAGCTCTGGATTGTTGCATCACCTTAGTTTTCTCCTCGTTGATGTTCAGGCCTATATCCTTTGTGGCCTCTTTTAATTCGACATAAGCTTCTTTTGCTGCCAAAAAGGACCTCTCCACGATGTTCACGTCGTCCGCGTACCCAAGTAATTGTACAGACTGGGTTGCTAGTGATGAACTTCTCAGGACTAGTGATTGTGCTCGAGAATCCGCACTCGAGATTTCTCGAGATTTACAAAGAAAATTGGATTCCCGATTCTCGAGAATTTCGATTCTTAATATTTCGGGATTCCCATTTCCCGAAGAAAATCATTAGGAAACACGAGATTTGAAATTTAAAAAAAAAATCATAAACCTATTATATAGGCTGTCCATAGAAATATAAACTAAACAAAGAATGGCTGTAAGCCAGATTGAGCGGACCACAATTCCTGATGTGTGCAAGCCAAAATATGTAGAAATAATAAGAGGGGCGTTTTAAAAGCGGGCCGTTTAAAGTACCTGGCATAAAGTCTATGCTCCCCGGATATTGGGCCTGATCATGGTTGGCGCTTGAAGTAAGAAATGGCGCGACGACTGTCGGAATCATAGTTCTCGAAAAAACTGACATTTGTCGGGGAAAACGCCTTCAGCCGTATCACAGTTGGGGTTTTACGAGACAAAGCTGCGTTTTTCGCGACTGTCAAGTGACTTGGCCCTTGGTTTTGGTACGTGACAACGATAACAAAAATGTAGTTTGAAAAAAGGTGTTTTTTTCATATATACAAATATTTTTTAAATAGATTGAATAAATTTTTTAATTATCAGAAATTTCCAAAAACGTTCAAACGACAACCATGATAAGGTTTTGTCGAAAACTGTCATGTCGTTGCATTCGCCAATTATGGTACGAAAAATGAGAACGACAAACGGCGCTGTCATTTTTTCGCATTGACTTAGCACGCCACCATTCACTCAAGAAGCTACCCTTGACAGTGCGGCTATTTGTGTCCCGCTTACACACTGTCCTTTTAAACAAGCTACCTCATGTACAGGGTTTTTACATGACACAGCCGTTCCGTGTTGGTTTATATTTCTATGGTGCTGTCAGACGTTGCGAGCAAATAGCTTACAGTGAGCATTTTACTTGCTATAAAACTTATTCTCGCCACGTCTGACTAGCTTGCGAGTACTTTATGAACGCTCTCTTCGTGTGAAGAAAATATATAATAAAATTTTTCGATATCACGTTTAGTTTTCGAGATATTGACACTTGAAGTTGACTTTTTGATGTATGTATTTCCCAAAGGTTTGTGAAAAACAGTCAGTAATTATAAGGCAAAACAATATACTTTATTCTATATTATTCAAGATTAAATAATATAAAACAAACCAAATCTTTTCTGTTTTCATTTTTCATAATTATTCTGCTTCATTAAATTTTTTTTATTAACAGGTATTTTTTAACTAGACAATTTTCTTTAGGATTTCGAGATTCTCGAGTTTCTCGAGAATTGTCGACAGAGAATCTTGAATCTCGAGAAATGAATTATTTTCAGAGTCGGGAATCCCAAATCCCGAAAATGCAAAAAGTACGGGACAACACAATCACTACTCAGGACTGACGTTTTCCTTATCGCCCACTCTAGGGCCAGGTTGAAAAGCATGGGGGCCAGTCCATCCCCTTGTCTAAGACCTTGTCGCACTTCGAACTCTTCTGTTACTGCATTTTGGATCCTTACTTTCGCCAGTGAGCCATTTGTTGCGCTTTTGACCAGTCGTATAAGCTTTGAGGGGACTCCTAATTCCGATAACATCTTGTACAGCCTCTCTCTGTTTATTGAGTCATATACCGTTTGATAGTCAACAAATATCTGATATATCCACTTTTTTGAATTTTTGAATTTTGAAAAAAAACGTCTCGCTAGGTCAATTTTTGAAAAAGATATGGTTATTTGAAAAATTTTAGGGTTGGGTAAAAAAATTTGAAAAAATTATGAAAAAGTTTTTGATAGTGTAGAACGAAATTACAAAGTTTCAGCCAAATCAAAAAGGGTCAGGTTCAATTCGATTTGACGTGGAATGACCCATATATATGTAGATGTCGCTGACATAAGCACTGAAGATAGTAGCTACGATTCGTCACCGAAGTTTTTTTTCTATCCGCTTAGACTTGACTGCTCGATGTATCGCGGGGCACTTACAAAGAACATGAAGGGCAGACTCAACCTTTTCAAGTAAAAGCTTGCAGGTGGGATCCTCCGCCCTTCCTATCTTCCATAAGTGGTAAGTAGCGTAGTCTCTGGTAATCAAGCTGGGGTCTTGACGTCGAGTCAACAGTTCTCCTGACTATAAGCCAACAAGTCTGCTGACATCCATTCTACTGTGATCCAACAATTCCTTAGCCGCGTTAAGAGACCGCTTAAAGCTGGCCAATCGTGGACCTCCAACGTTCGCTGTGTTTCATCCAAGTTCGATTGGCAACGACGCTGTTCACCAAACTAGTAGGTGCCCGAATCGATGGAGCGATGAATACAATGTCATTGGTTCATATATTCCCACGAGTATGGTAGGAAAAAGAAGGTTTTACCTGACAGAGCCTCCATATCAGGATAAACATTATACAACTAGGTACGCCCTGTGCCCAGCGGATATCGTTAAAGAACAGTGCTTAAACTACTCATTACCAAGCAGCCCTTGTCACTGATTTTTTTGTCCATATTAGTGGAGTCGGACAAGCATCAAATTTGAGTGTAAAGGGAATTATTTCCAGTCTCAAACATTTTTTTTAATATGTTAGTTACATCGAATACTATACGAAATGGACTTTTTATACCACTGGAAACCGCTGCTACGTAAGTTATGGGACATTTTGTGAAAAATCTACCATTTTGGTCGTTCTTTCTAAATATAGATGAGAATTTCTCGGCATGTGTAGATCCAAAGAAAGCGAAAAAAATTGAGGCTGTTCATTATGATATTACCTCTCAGCGGTTACAAAATGAAATTTTAATCCGAACACGTAACCTCAAAAAAAAATTAAAAACTGAAGAAACTGCTAAATTTTGGTTTTTGGTTATAACTTCGGATGTTTTAAGTAAAATTTTCAGAAATTTTCAGAAATTATACTTTATAATGTGAGCAATAAACTGGTTAAAATTTCAAGTCGAAATTTTTAATATAAGTCTCAAAAATTAACCTCAAATTTGATAATTGATTGGCTAATAACTTTTGTGCATTGCAACGTATGAGGTTCGTTTTTATTTTAAATGTAGGTTTTTTTATGGACTTTATGATGGTGAAAGAAAAAAAATTTTTAAATTTGAAAAAAGTGAAGAAAGTCGTGAATTTTTGTATTTTTTCGTCAATTTTCTCGAAAAATTAAACTATTTTTTTGATAGATCTTGTTAAGATCTACGCACCTGAGTGCGTACAAATTGTTGTTGTTTTGGCGTGGTGTGGTCGGATGGAGCGCTCGTGTATTGGGCCCTTAAGATTATCCCTTTCGCAAGTTGCATGCGAGCGAAAGAGAAAAAAGTGTTGAAGTTGAACGTGTAGAACCGCTCCTAGGTGTAACTCATTATTTTGATGATCGTTCTTACTTTGTCCAAGCTGTGCGTAAATGGAAGCCCGGGCATTATTAGGAGTGCGACATCCAGCCGAACTTTCAGCAAGCTTTTAAAATATCATTTTAGTTGATTCTTTTTTTTCACTCTTCTTTCTCGTTTATCTTCTCTTCACATTATTTTCTCTTTTATCAATTATTAAAATATTTTATTTTTTCTCTGCTTTTATGTACAGTGCAGTTAAGATCTTACTATACTATATTAAATAAATATCATAATTATTATTAAAGTGCTTAATCCACAAGTTCAAAACACATTAAATGATATTACTCACAAACTAAGCCAATTCGCGCGCAGATAACTCAATAATAAACATAATGAAATCTAAAATCATTCCGTTGATGCTCAGGCGATAGATTTGCTGAGTATTGCTATTTTTGATGACTAGGCAAAGATTCGATGAATAACACTTTCATATAGTATAGTCTTGACCTTGCATTTGTTTCGATCTCCGCCGTTTAAATCTAAAATCGCCCAGATTTCGACGGCAATGAAATAATGACTTTGGTAGAACTAAATATGAATAAAACTCAAAAGAAAGAAACATTTTTGACGATCCATTTTTTCCTGCTCATAATCATACTATACAATTTCATGGCAGCCTACAAAAACGAGGACCCATTTTTCGCTAGTAATTAAAAGATGCATGTCACCACTACTAAAATTTTTATGCGCATATTTTATTGTGTATTTTGATATGCAAAAAAACATTTCTTGGTCAGATGCAAACCCACTCACCAGAGTCCAATGATTTTCTTATTACTTTAGAAGCCATGGCCTAAGCAAAAATTCATATATGTGCCACCGTTGGGTCGGTAGTGCCACACCGATAATATTTTCATGTAAGATTAAGTGTACTCCAAAAACTGTCTTCGCTATCCCACGTCACCCGAACTATAAGGGCTATAAAAAGTTATTTGGTCTATTTTTGGGCCATCTTTATTATCTGCAGAGAAACATTAAAAATTAGATTTTTTTGCATTTTATCAGCGTTGGCACACGAGTTTCCCTCTTGAACTAAACTAACACAGCCAAGTCTCAAATAAATCGCATAAAAAATTTGTACGGGTGGAACAATATGGCACATCGCGGGTCATTACTATAAGCAATGGCTACAAAGTACCTCTTCAACCAAGAGTGTCAGGCAGAAACTTTAATAGTTTTTGATATTTGTTCATACATTTTGTAATTAATCAAGATAAAAAATTCTAGAATTAATTTGTGCCATACTAATTCGGAATTTTCGAGAGTCAAACAGATTCTAAATGCTTTTAAAGACTTATCTTTAGATCCTGTAACATTTCGTTTAACTTGACCTATTAATTGATTAAAGCTGGATTTCTATAACAAAGGGTGATTATAGGTTTATTTATTTCTGCCAACTTCAAATGTGGCGAACATATTATATTTCGGACTGAATCCCTTTCGATGTATGTATCTTTTCGATGTTTTCGAAGTTGAATACAAAATTACTACAGTTCAAAAAAGACCCACCAACGACCTTTTTGGCGGGGTGATTTATACATGAACTATTTATTTCAAATGGCATAAATGCACCAACTTGAAACGAAATTGGGAGATTTTCTAAAAATTTGTCTACTGTGTAAAGCTGGGTCAAAAATAAAATGAGGCCATTAAAACATTCCACAGATAAGAACTCGGCTGCTATGGCAAAGCTGTCGAGAATCGGTCTATGCTTCTTATAGTCGGAGTCGCGATAGTATCATCACAAGTTGTCCATTAGATTAATGTGAAATACGCACATTAGTTAAGAAGACATTTTTTTATCAATAAATATCTTAAAAAGCTCGAAATTAACATCTGAAAAAGCTTAGTATGATTTTATTGGTGTTGGGTATTTTGTTTCTACAAATTTAATCTTGAATGTTGAGTAGTTGTAGATTTTTATTTTTTTTTTCAGTAATTTTCGTGTGCCCCTGCCAGAGTCTGTTCATTTTGTTGTTAAACTTGTTTTGGTTTTTGATAAAATTTTGGGTTTGTTTACTTTTGTTCGGTTTACATTAAATGCTAAATTAGACGTAATTTAAGCAAGATATAGATTTACTTCAAGTTTTAACCTAATCTATATTTGGGGTTTAGGAATTAAGCTTCATTTGAAAAAGCTATGAGTAATTTATTCACATTACAACTTAAAATTTTTTGTGGCGAAAATAATTTCTTGGGATTCTATTCTTTTAACTGGAAATATTAAGAATCGTCAGATAATTATCAAATATAATAGTACGCAATAACACTAAGATATATTAGGATATGAAATAAAATGTTATCTTGGAATCCGAACTTAGAAAAAACCAGAACCAGGTTCGAGTTCGAAGACAATTTATCTAATTTGATGTCATCATTGAACCTGTTTAACAAATTCTTTATCGAGGATGTTAGTTCTCATCAACGACTGGCCACATTCTGAGAAGATTTCAGCAGCGGGAATGCTTCTGGCTTCTCCTTGTTCCTTTAAAGGGCCAAATACAATTTCGAGTCCATACAAATTGTTGTTGTTTTGGCGTGGCGTGGTCGGATGGAGCGCTCGTGTATTTGGCCCTTAAGACGTTTCTTCAATGACTTGTTTCTTCTGCTGCTGGTTAAGGTGCTAAAGCCCTTCCGTTATCAGCTAACTCACACGATTGTTCACTTATTCGTTAACATTTTCTTTGCTGACTTCCAAAACCATAACCAGGGATACAATGTGGGGAGTGTCTGTTCAAAAGGGCGTATTTCCGTTTCAACTTTTTTTTATTTTAAAATTATTTGGGAAATATGGCAAAAGTCCATCGAAAGAGCCTAAAAACTTATTCAAATGAAGCGTACTTTCCATATAAAAAATTCCAAAAAAATTAGGAATCCAATCAAAAGGACGTATTTCTGCATCTTGTG
Source organism: Thereva nobilitata (assembly GCA_963855945.1). Classification (NCBI taxonomy): domain Eukaryota; kingdom Metazoa; phylum Arthropoda; class Insecta; order Diptera; family Therevidae; genus Thereva; species Thereva nobilitata. The sequence continues at coordinate 115,970,541 of OY979695.1, read as the reverse complement.
AAGGAAACGGTAATCCGCCATTTTTTTGGTGGCCATATTGGATCTATTGAGTATACTATATTATATTGTCATCGAAACTGAAGCTGGGTGCGAAATTTCAGCATGATCGGATAACCGGAACCCCCTCAGCAAAAGAAGGTTTACTTCAAAATACGATCTGAATTTTCGTTTCATATAATTGTGGCTATAAGCGAAAGGAAGGCCCAATTATAACATTGCTCAACAGCATGACTGTTGCATGGAATATTTTACATCATTCTAAACTAATTTTTGACGCTGATTTCAAATATATTAACAGTTTTTTATATCAGCTTTAGTTAATGAATTATAAGGAAGTGTGTTTTTTTAGAAAAAATATTCTCACCGTACTAAAATATTTTATTTAAAAAACTGCACACAGAATACTCCCCCCTATCTAAAAATGTAAAAGTGAGGGTTCTATCCTACCACCTTCCAGAGTAATGAGTCATCAAAATCAAAATTTTTTTTTTTTTAACAAAACTTCAACTACCTTTTTCCCCAAAAATACGTAGTTAGTCAATATTTTTTTCCAAAATTGGAAAGCACGGACAATTTCCTATAAATAATGTCCAACAATTTTTATGTTACGGCCTTTATTTTTGAAGATATTAGCAAATTTTGATGTTAAAGTTGGTTTTATTTGGTAGTTTGGTACTTTGGCACTTTGGTACTTTGGTATTAGAGTCCCAACACAATAGACAATTTAATTTTAGCTCAAAGTTATACTAGGAGTGGATATGTGGACATAAAAATCTTGCTAAAAGGATTTTTGCTTTTGACAGAACCCCAAAAAACTTCACTGCAAGTATTTCCAAAAATTCTATTCAAAAAGGCTTATTTCTTGAAGTGACTAATCAAAAGGTCGTATTTCTCACAATCACGATCAAAAAGGCCTATTTTTAAACAAATAATTAAAAAAATATAGTTTTAATGTGTCTTTTTTTAAATAAAAAACCCATTGTAGTCTTAACCTTTACATGAGTGTGCATTTAAATATATTTTAGCATTTTATTTATAGGAACAGGCAGTTTTTTTTCGATTTCTGTAAAGTTTGTTTATGATGGGAATTAGGGATGTTACGAATGTTATATTTTTCACATTTGCGAATGCGAATGCGAATGCGAATGTTCGGAATGCGAATGTGCGAATACGAATGTTTAGGAATAGCATTAAAAAATTTAATTAAATTAAGTCCTAATTTTTTTTATTACTTACAATAGGATATAAAAAATATTAGAACAATAGACCATTGTTAATACAGTAACAGTATTCCTTCTTCTCGTATTTAATAAACGAAGTTCAAGATAGCAATATTATATTTCATGAGATGATTTCTAAAGACGCCCATTCATATACAGACCGCCGGCAGGCCATGGCCTGAAGGTTTCTCGCCTTGAGGCCAAGTATAACCCCACACCGTGAACTGGCTCCTTGCATTGCTGACAAAAATCTTTATGTGTGTGGGTGTTGATCGTCAGTTCGTGCCTGAAAATCTGAACTTCTATTTGAAATTCTCGTTGAAGCCATAAACATTTTTGCACTTGAATTAACAACCTGCTACGCTAAACTGTCGTCTTCGCCTGTGTGCATGCAGGGAATCATGAGATCGCCTGCAGTCCACGGCCTGTCAGACGTACCTATGCCTCAAGTCTTCATCCCTCGTTCATACTGAGTAATGTATGGCCTTCATCGGGCTCGGGCTCACCTGTCCTAAAAGGCTACGGCCTGTCGGCGGCCTCTTGTGAATGGGGGTCTTAAGAGGCTGCACTGAACAATTGCTCATTCGGAACGCTGGCCCTGGCCGGTGGAGAGCTCAGATATTTGCGAGCCAGATCTGTCAATTTGACGTATTTTAATTTTGTTTTGCACGAGACACGACACGACCTACACACATTCGCATTCGCAAAACATTCGCATTATTTGATGCGAATGCGAATGTTTAAAATGATGCGAATCATTCGCATAAAGCGAATGGGAATGCGAACATTCGTTACATCCCTAATAGTAGAGGGAAATTAAACAAAAAAAGCGAAGTTATGATGTAGTTGGGAAGTTGGATTTTTTGTTTTTTTTCTTTGCATATATTAAGATAAAACGAAAAAAAAATTCAACAAAATCGGTCCTGTGATGCACGAGAAAATTGCATAAATGTTCATTTTTGATGCATTTTGAGTGCTACACTATTTTTTAAATTTCTCGAGTTCTGTTGGTCGTAGAACCATAAAAAATTGAAAAATACTCGTGAATGAATCGACTATCGAACTGATTCGGTATAAATACTTTAAAAATAAATCCTAACCTCAAAAAACCAAAATGTATGAAATTTTGTTTTATTTTTCTAAAAATGCTATAAATAACGGGAAAAAGGTCGAATTTTGATAAAAATTGGAGAAAAGATTACAAAAAAAATTTCGCTTTTTACGGCAACAATTGGCAGTTTTTGAAAAAAAATTAAAATTGCCGCCATTTTATGCCTTTTCTGTGCTATAAAAGAGCTCTTGTTTGCGTTTGGGATGTAGAAGGGCCTTATCCGTCCCTAAACTTTCCTTAATTGAGGCAGAGAAATACATTTATGATTAAAGCATTTATACGGAAATTATTCACGACTCAGATAAACTTGCAATTAGCTTACATTCGGCCTTGAATGCAAATTGTACTTAGTACTAGATTCCGCCCTATAAGTAATGATATGAGTAAAAGTAGTCGATCAAAAGTATCCAGTACTGATATGAGTAGAATCGAAAGCCAAATACTCATATAAGTAAAGAATCGAGTACCGATTCCGTATCTCTAAATATGAGATTGTTCCATCGCAGTTCTTCGGTAAAGCAAAGCTGTAAAGTGAGTTGAAGGGGAACACCGGCAGAGATGTTGTAGGGTTTAAATTCGACGCCATCCAATACTACCTTGATTAAACGGTCAGAACGAAAACTCTCAATCCACTTCTTTAGAACAGAGTTGATACCAATACCTTGGAGTTTAGTGGATTTATTGAATTTCTCAACCTGATCTACGTAGGCGATGACTCACTCAAAAAGGCCTTTACTATCTACTGGTGGTTTTAATTGCGTTTGTACATTCCTTATTAAACTTTGCGGCCTAGGATTTATGGTTTTGGAGAAAAGAGGGATGAATAGACGCATTCCGGCGAATATAATTTTGGTAATGCAGAAAGCAGCGAAATTTACATCGCGGTTATGGAAACACAGATCCCTGTCAGGAGCTTGGAAAAAACGAATCAGCCTCAGCCAGTTGGCTTTTCCATTATGCCAAACAATTCTCCTAGGATTTGGCTTGTTTTGGGGTAGAAGATTGGTATGACAAATTAGCGCTAACTAGAAAGTGGTCGGAGTTGCCTAGAGGCAAATCAACTTGGATGGAGTATTGTGTTGGGTGGGAGGTAAGGAAAAGATCAAGGAGATGGGCCCCTTGGTCTGCAGCTACAGGAACATGCTTAGGATGATTGACGATTTGGTGTAGGGTAATTTAATAATTCGTATTTAAGGTTGATAATTCATTTACTTTCACGCCACCAATTGATCATGTTTCTTTAAAGAAATTCGGAATTTTTTACATGACGCCAAATGAGACCCTTCCTTTGTGTTTTCTGAAGAATCTATGTTTGGACTATTGTCGCTTTTAAGCAGGGCACATTTCCTTAAATATTGTTTTCGAACTGGCTTAGTAGTTATGTTTGAATTTGTCTCCATATTAATAAGTATTTATTTTTCCTCTCCATAATCACCTAATAAAATGATTTAACAAAATTTTTGTCCCTTAATATATCATATTCGCCTCAATATTTAAAGCTGCATCAAACTAGAGGTGAAGGACCTTTAAATATTAACAAAAAAACTTAAAATTTCAGACATGCCTTTTACAGCTCTCTCACGTGCCTCTTAACATTCAGGCGTTAATGAGGTCTTTGGCTTGCATTTCAAAGAATGAATTCGATTCAATAAGCGAAAAACTAAAAGAAATAAGTGTTAACAACTTTCCACCTTTACTGTACCCAAAAGCCACAACAAACAAAAGTTAGCATTTTTTATTTGCGAAACGAAATTTTTACTCGCAAGTATTCGTTTTGTTTTTTTTTATTTTTGGTTTGTTTGTGTTTGGATTAATTTCTGGCTGCTTAGTGCCAATATTTCGTCTTTATCACTAGCATTTTTTTTATTATCGCTATCTTGTTGCTCAATGTATTTCTTTTATAGTCGCTGATTTGAATACGAAATGTGTGTGGCACGGCTCTTCCCTTTCTGTTTTTCCACAAACTCGACCTTCTTTTCGATACACAAACATTGACGTAGAAATAAAACTTTGTTTTGTTTTTATTTTACACGTTTTTTTTCAGAGCGGAAAAAATATCCTGTTAATTTATTCCAATGTTATTGTTGATCGTTACATTTTTACGTTGTTGCAGCGCATGTGCTGAAGGTGGATAGTAAAGATTAAAAGGAAATTATATGAAACTTAGTTCCCGCCTTATTTTATTTTTTGGCAGACATTTCACGTCAATTAGTGATTAATCTTCATATCAGCCGCCTTAATTACCCGCTAAATGTAGCGACCGCGGTAATCGGCGAGACTTACGATAAGCTCTAGTTGATAAATTTACAAATACAAATGCGGGCTTCCCCAACCAGCCAACATATGGACATGTGCTTCTTATCTTATCATTTTTTTACTCTGTCGGTTTTACTCGTGTTATTTTTTTTCCACACCCACGTTTTAGAATAGGTTGATTTACACTAAACATTTTTTGTTTTTGAATTTATAATTTTTTCAGGCATCGAAAATATTGTTTCTATTTCCGTTTTTTTCGATAATAGAACGAATCCGTCGAAAAACTGTTGTAAATTGTGAAATAATGACCAAAAAAAATGGAGACAAAAATTTGCAAACATAATTTTAGTGTTTGTAATAGTATTAGTTCTTTTATTAACTTTTAAATAAATAATTTTTGGATTACAGATTGCATACAAGAAAGTAAAGCTATTAGAGAACATTAAGTAAAGACACAACCTCATCCGCAAGAGCTAAAATATGGTCCGCAAAATACCATATCTTCACGGATGGCGCTCCAGCGATGTTAGGATCACGTTCCGGTCTAGCGACGTTGATCAAACAGAGGAATCCGTCAGCACTAACATCTCATTATATCCTTCATCGCCAGGCGTTAGCTTCCAAGAATCTTCCTAAATGATTCAATAATACAATGCCATTGGCCATAAAAGTAGTAAATGTTATCAAAAGTAGTGCCTCAAGTTCAAGCCTTTTTAAAAATCTGTGCATTGGAAGAGTTTGAGTTGTTTTTCGGCGAAAAATAAATAAATGATTTACTGGAGCAGTTTTCTGATCTAACATCCCAGATGCATTTGGCTTATCTTGTGGATATTTTCACACACTTATTCTGTCTCAAAAGAGAGTAATGAACTGGAATAATGGAATGCCATTCCAGTGAGTTTTTGCATTTTCTAATTACTGGAGAAAAAGCAATAACAATTTCAAGCACGAACTGAACACGAACTGGGCTTTAGCCGGTGAAGCCACTTATGTGGATTGAACTGAGGCCGGTGAAGCCGGGGCATTAAATAAATTGAGCTTGCAATTGCAAAGTTCGGGAAACAGCCATTTAGAAAGTCTTGCAAATATATTTATCTTTGAAGATAAACTTCGTGGTTTTATTTGCAAACTTCAATTATGGATTAGTCACGTTGGCGAGGACAATTATACATAGTGCGTTCGCAACGTTAAAGGCACTCCTTGACGACAAAAAGTATGACACGTTTAGGGAAAGCATAGAAGAAAACATCAAATGTCATCAACAAATGTTGGCTGATGAATTCAATCGTTGCTTCCCATAATATAGCAATACAGAAGCTAAAGTAAACCAAAAACTGAAACGCAACCCTTTTGGCACTAATGCTAGGAAATCCAACAAGAACTTATTGAATTACAAAATGTTAGAAAGTGTAAGGAATCTGATTCTTTGGAGCAGTTTTGGTGTAAAAAAGCAATTTCATACACTAAAATTCGAGATATCGCTTTGCGCTATTTCATGCTTTTCTCCCCAACTTATTTATGCGAACAAGCATTTTCTGCTTTACTAATACATAATTAAATACAGGTCCAGGAATCGATTGAAAGTCAGTGATGACATGCGTGTAGCTTTGAGCAAAACAAGATTGATACAGTTTATCTTTTCACCTTGTGGTCCCTGCTAACAATTATGAAATCAAAGTCCCTGGTCAAAAAAGGTGGGGAACCACTGGTCTAGAGAGACGTCTAGAGCTTATTTCACCAAAATAGTGAATGCTCCGAGTAGATAAAATTTTGTCAAGGCTGCTATATCTCTACGTTGACTCAAAGGGTCGATGGTGGAGCACATTATCGATTTGTTTGAGGGCCTTCTCTTGTGCTTTATCTAATCATACTAAGGCAGTTTTAGAATCCTCGCCCCAAATAAAGGAGCCGAATGTACGATTTGTATATTATAGCAAGAGCCGATGGCTGATAGAGGAACGCATCTCTTAACGATCCAGTCACGAAAAGTCTCCTCTAGACCTCGTCATGGTAGAACCTTTACTATAATGACAAAGGTTCGATGTCGTGACTCTAATACTACTGGCAAAAATTTGTTCCTATCTTCCAGGGATAAGACTAGATGCTTACCGTTCTGAATGGTTAAGGCAGGGTGTAATCAGATCGTCCTCGTTTGGGTATAAACGTTATGCCAACATTCCTGAATAGTTTACCTATCGAAAAATGTGACAAAACAGTCTTCGAATTCTCATAATCACCTCAGTGACAATTGTCGCAAAAGTGATAGTGTGGCATTCCCGAAATCATTTTGCATTTCTTACAGATAATTGTCACTTACTGTCACGAAAAATTTTTAGTTGACTTGGCGACTATTTTTTTAAAATAAAAAGAGACGAAGGCTATTTTTTGCTATCTACTTTTTCGGATTTTTCGATAGTTTAATAATAATTAATATTGACTAGAATTTTTTTATTTTATTATCACATAAACTTAGTTGTGAATATAGAATCGTTTCTGACCCTCCGGATGGCAATTTTAGCCCTTGATTGCATCCAAAAGTCCATTTTATGCATGATTGTCTAGGAAAGAATTTTTTTTATCAATCTACGTATTTTTTATCCTGTTTCGATTTATCGGTGGATTAACACCCTTAAAAAGGGGAGTTAGAATAAATTTTCCAAATTTTTTAGTAATATTTAATCAAATATAAAATTTAAATCCAAAAAACAATATCAATTTTTTTCAAATTCAACTTTAATCTAGGGGTAGTTTGACCCCTTAAGGGTTGAAAATAATGTATTTTTGCCTGAAAATACGCATTCCATCGAATTTGAACATAAAGTTGGAATAGACTATCTTGATTGGAGCTTTTATTACTCCAATTAGGTATTTTAGAAATCGGAAGCTTCAAATAGCTCCCCACGCTTCACGCTGTCATATGTTTGCTTGACGTCTATAAACAGTACGCAAATATTGATGTTAAATTCCCATGATTTTTCCAAAATTCTTCTTAGAGTGGAAATATGGTTTATAGTGGCCCTACCCGGTCTAAAGCCACTAGTTTTCACATACGAGTTGATCTCCCTTTTTATGCAGGGGACATATCACACCTTCATTCCACCGTCCAGATGGGATCTTTCTCTTACGCCAGATCGATTCTACAAGCTTGTGTAATCCATTCCTTAATTCTTGGCCCCCATATTTCTACATCTCAGCTGCTACGCTATGTATCTTTTCCTGCGGCTTCTTGTACGTCGTCCATTGGACCTCACTTTCATTAGCAGTACCAGTATCACTATCGTTATCGGGAAGTGCGTTTACATTTGGTTGGTTCACATCACTTTCATTTTCGTCGTTTTTGGCTCAGGATGTTACCGTTTTTGTCCTTACACATCGACAATAATATATCCTGTATATAAATGCGGACGATTCTGGAGACTATACGATTACGATATCTATGAGTACTAACATTGATACCGTAAAAATAATTAATTTCGCCAGACTATGATGGGCAAGACATCTAGTTCGTGACGTGACATTGTGGTTCGTTAGCGTCAGCGAGGTAAACTCAACCTCTTCTGGAAGGATGACGCAGAGCAGAACACTAAAGCGTAGTTTACATTATGATAATTCATTAGCGCTAATAAATTAGTTGCTAATAAATTAGCAGACAATGCCTTTTTACATCATTAGCAAATTTCAGTTGGCTAATAGTGAAGTTGTTGTTGTTGTGAAGTTGTCCCCGCCATCTTAAAATATGCGTTAGCAAACTGAATTAGCACAAAAGTTGGAGGGCAACCAACATTACTAGCGCTAATGGCGTTAGCGCTAGCGCAATTAGCAAATGTGTTTACATTATACTTATTGTGTGCTAATGATGACGTTTTCTCTATTAGCGCTAATGTATTAGCATAATGTAAACTACGCCTAAGAGTTTAGATGAATGACATTGGGTCGGAATCAGGATCAGGATCGGTGGAAGAAGCAATTACCAGATACCTTCAAAGTGTCCTGGCCGTGGAGCCATCTAAGTTATATTGCAACTAGGGTTGGCAACTTTTTTTTATGGATTATAAGGGGCGAATGATCAAAATAGCAAACATAACAAATCGAATGAAATACATTTTTTCAAAGTTTCTTTTAATTATTCTTAAAACTATATTTTCCAACGGACTTTGCAGCTACAAGCCTGGTTTTTGCGTCTGTACGAACTTGTAAAAGCTAATACAATCATAATCGCAATTAAATATTGTCAGAAGTTCCGCTTTTATCAAATTTACTGAACATCTATTCCTTACATCTGTCCATTTAAGACCCATTTGCGAAAATACTCGTTCCACATAACAATTTGAGCTTGGAATACTGCAAATGAAAGAGATCATGTTAAATATATTCGATATATCGCTCTTCGCAAATGCCCCAATTATTTTCATCCACTTATCCATCGCCTTTAGATTTTTGTCATTTATAGATGTTACAGTATCAAAACACTTCTTGATGAGTTGGTATTCTTCATATAGCGCATCCATATTTATTTCCTCAATTCGCAAATGCTCCACCGCTGTTTGAAAATGATTGTAATCTATCGGTGACTGCAAGTTAAGAAATCCCGAGTAAAAATAAATGATGGCCTTAGAACGGGCAAATACCGACTGTGTTTGAAACATAGTCCTCGGCCATCTGGCGGTTAACAGAAGGCTCGTTGCAGGGGGCGATTGACGGTGAAAGAACGGCCTTACAGTTCCAATAACGGCCATACGACGGTGATACGGCGGCCGTATGGTTGCTATTACGGGTATACGACGGTGGTACAGTGGCAGCCACGTGGATATTCGCCCTCCTATAAGAAAATATACTTCACTGCAATTAAATGTTTGATTTATTTTCGGTTGCGTTTTTTTTCAAGGCGTTAAATAACAAAATTTCCCACTAAAATATAAACCAACACGGCACCACACACTTCACGTACAACAAACCGACGACTAGCGAGCTCGTTTCTCTTGTGCATCGATATCTCGAAAAGAACCATTGTACATAACGAAAATGATGAAGTTTCCATAAAACACATTCAACAATACATTTGGTGCAGATTTTTTTTTTGGCTCAAATTTCCCGTCGAATGCCCGTTTCTACAGCTCAGTACTTGGCCTTTTAAATCTTTTGGTCAAATTTAGCCGTCGTAAGGCCGTATGTGCTCCCATTAAAAATGGTTAAAAACTCTACGGCCAGCATATGCCCCTTAAAAAGCCAAGCGGCCGGTGTTCGCCCTTTATAAGGCCGTTTTTTATTTTTACTCGGGATATCAGCTTCGACAATAGGTTGTTTTCAGAGAAATCGTATCGTTTTGTTAAATACTCGAGAAAATTTTCTGTAAAATTGCCGAAAATCATTCTTGATAGATTCCCCTTGATTTGCGCCATATGCGCTAAGTATTTGTCCCACTTGACTGCCAAAAAAGTTGTCTTTCAATGGTTGTTCAATCTTATTACGAATTCCATGGATTTCTACATGCATTTCTATAACAGTAAGTGAATCTGATTCAATCTTTTTCATGATTGTTTCTAATGAAAACATTACCTTTTGGACAAAAGACAGGTATATCGATGCATTTCGCTCTTCTTAATCAGATGCAAATATGTCCTCTATTAGGCTCGGGCGTAATTGCCTATTTCTTGAAAATAGGACTTTAAAGCAGGCCATATTTTTAAGATTCTTTCCAAAGCAGGTCCGAGAGATAAAAATCTTGTGGACACATGTTTTATTATTTCTTCCCACTGCATCTCATTAGCTTCAAATTGATTTTGCAAGCCTCTTCGTTTTGCGATTTTTTGTGATTACATATTTTCAAAATTAAACTTTCAACATCGAGCAACAATCTATTTATTTATTTATTATTCAGGTGTAAGTAAATTACATATATTGCTTTTACAAAATATCTCGGAATAATTTCATCGCAGTTACATTGCATACTTTTATCCCTGCCATTAGAGTTGGTTATACAGTCCACTCTATGACGGAGTTAAATGTAGTTAAACTTAGAATCTAACATTCGTCTTTCGCAATATCTTCGCTGAAGGCAATAATGCCTGTGCGCGACCCTGTACGTATAATTCATCTCAAAACTATTTTATCACACTCTATCGGTACTAAACTTTGTAGCATTATGAAGAATATGAACAGGACAGCCTAGTTTGGTGATTTTGTCATTCTCTTTAGAAAAAGTAGTATTAATCGAATGGTTTCTGCCACAGTTCACATTCGTGTTGTCAGCGGAAAAGCCGATACTTTATTTAAAGATAGACCATTTTCCTTCAAGGTTTCCTTTAAGAGATTCGACACTTGATCAGCACATTCGTCATTAAATTCTAGTCCAGTCATTTTAGACATTAAAAATCTAACATTTAACAATAATTGCAAAAGTTTTAACACTTTAGTGAACCTATTGGTACACCGAGAAAACAATAAATCTAAATTTGCAACCTTCTCTGAAGTCCGGAAATTTGTTAAAATTGCAGATAAATGGAATTTGTCTGCATTTTCGCCAAAAAAAATCCAAAAGTGCTGCAAATGTGTTATGTATGTATTATTTTATACCTCGTACCAGATTTGCCACCAGTTTAAAGGTACGGAACATTGTTTTTTGTTCTGAGCAATTGCAACCAAAATTTAAAACTTTTATTATTTCGAAGTCATTTTGTTCGAAAAAATGACCACAAATAACAAATATTATAAATAAACATGTTCCGCACAACTCAAAAGGTTGCAAATTTATGCAATTGTTCGGGACATTGTTCCGATGCAGCTATCGAGTTTGCAAGACTTTTGGAATTTTGTCTGTAAGTTTATTTGCTAAAAACGGTATTTAATAAATTTTTAATAAAAAAATGTTCCGTAGCTTTAAATTGGTTGCAAATCTGATACGTGCTATGAAATAAAGCATTTAAACACTACGGGTGAGTTCGAAAACGTCAAACTGCGGTAATACTGCAAATCAGATGTCCGGAAACGTCAACGAGTTGCAGAAAGCTTTGCAGCTCAGCAGGTTGAGAGTTCGGAAACGCAGTATAAACGTAGCCCTGCAGCAAAGTTGTGCAGATAGTGCAGTGCACAAAGTGGCGCTGCTTTTGCTGATTGTAAAAATGTATTCTCAGGTGGACTTTTCAGAGTAGGTTTATTTTGTTATATTCTGAAGTTTTATTATAATTTAAATTTTTTTCGTTGTAAAAACCTAAAAAAGGACTTGTCGGATTTAGAAATAAAATTATTAATTAATACTCGACTAAAACGAAGTCGAGTTTAATAGCCGAAAGAGGAAAAACACGCGTTATGGGGAGTTGCTTTAAGGGATATAATAATGTTCTTCTAACTTCGTTTTAATTTAAGATTTAACGGATTTTTTTAAATTAGAATTATTAGAGTTACTCATTTCACTTGTACATGCTTAATTAAGACTGAAAACAGCTCTCCATTATTTCTTTTAAAATATTGACTGCTGCTTTCCGTATACAATCACGAGTCCAGAAACGTCACATAAAACTTAAAGATGCTTTGACGCTGCATTTACTCGACTCGGACTGAGTTTCCGAATTCACTGCAAGTTGATTTGCAGTATGACCGCATAGCTGCTGCAGTTTTTGACGTTTCCGAACTCGCACTACTGCAAGTTTGCAGAACTTTAGGAATTTTCTTCGCGACAATAATGAGCTGTTTTAGACGGTGCGCTTCAGCGCATGTGCCTCACGAACGTTTGGCGATGAAGGGAGGAGTGGGAATGAAGAGAGGTACCACCCCACTTCTCTCTTTGTCCACAAAGTTCGTGAGGCACATGCGCTGGAGCGCACCGTCTAAACCGGCTCATTGCAAAATGTCATTTCTTGCAATTTTAACAATGTTCCGGAAAAATTTTATAGTTGGTTTTATGCTCTTCCCGACCTTACATGAAAGTTTCAAAACTTTTGGAATTATTGTTAATTGATTGTCCACACTGACTGGCCTATTCCACGAATTCAAGTAGACGATTTTCTATTCCAGTATCATAGTCAAAAAAACGCAAGCAAATTGGGAACATTTTTCTGTTTTTTTTATTGCTTGCATCCGTAGATATAGAAAACAATTTTTTTTCTGTTTCGTATTAATGATAATCACTTTAGATTCTCTTTAGACTCTTTAGATAATATTTCACACACAATACTCTCAGCTTTTGTTCTTCCGCAATCAAACTTTTGAGCAATTTTTGAATCACTACATATGAAAGGCAGTAACATTTGCGAGCAATCCATGCTATTATAACTTAGAGAATGTTTAACCGTGTCATAAACAGAAGCAATTTCTCCGGCAGCTATTTTAGCTTCCGATTCTGAAGCAGACGTCTCTGGTTTCGAAAAATAATTTAAAAGGCTACTTGATGCTCTAGTGCTTACAATTGTCGTGTGAGATTTAGTCATTGCAAGTTTTTTTACGTCAATGATTCCACCATGAGCACAAGAGAAATCTTTGACTCTGACAAAAAGCTTTATCAGGGTTTTCCTTTACTTGGCTTAATCAGGAAAAATTGCTTTCCCAGTTGGAATTGTACTTGGTAAGCCTATTAGATTTTTTGGCAGGAACAACATCATTACCAGACAACCTTCGTTATCACTCATTCTAAAAGAAAGTTTCAATAAAGCAAACAATAGCCGCGTGCAGATGAATTTTCCCTTGTTCACTTCAAACAAGGCGGCTAACTAAAATAGAATAGATAACACTAGTTTACATGGTTTTTGTCCTTGAAATTAAAAGTGTTTTTTCTTTACAATTGAGGTGCACGCAGTTTCAAAAAAATTATGAAAAAAATCCAGCACATCACGTTTGGGGACATCCATAAATTACGTGAGGTGATTTTGGCGATTTTTCGGCCCCCCCCCCTTGGTGAGATGTCGTGAGATTTGGCTCGACCCCCTCCCCCCCCTCAATCTCACGTGAGATTTTTAAAATTTTAAAAAATTTGTAGGTTTTACACTATTATGCGTATTTTTAGTGTAAATACCTTAACCTGTGCTTGATTGCATTTAGAAATCATAATTTGTGTTGAAGAACAGTACCACAAAATCATAACAGCACCAACTCGGCATGCACCCAATATAAACTACAATACCTGTGGATTACCATTTAGCAGGTGATTCTGCCTACCCTTTGGAAACCAACCTCAGGGTGCCTTACAGGGATAATGATTTCTTAACAAGAGAACAGAAAACTCGTGTATTTGTAGAGCAAGCATATGGAATATAAAAAAAATTTAGAATTTTACAATATATTGACATACGAAGGTTGGCTTTGGCATCCACTGATTCGTTTTTAGAGAGTAACGACTTGACTGTTTGAATAGTAATAGTAGAGCCATTTATGACTATGGAGATATACAAACTTCGGAGCATTCTTCTATATATGTCATCGTTAGGTAAAAAACCTGTGACTGAAATACCCAGGGGGGTTATCCTGGAATCCGATTCGAAAGTCATGAAATTCGGAAATAAGAAAATGGTATCTTCCACCAATGCGAATTCGAAATAAATTTGTCCGCCTGTTATCGGATTTCAGTCCGTGAATAAAGCCATTGCCGCATGCGCTGCTTTTATTTGTTTATTTTAAAATATTCTAAAAACTCTTTAAATATTCTTGAAACAATTTATTGTTCGCATCAAAATGTCAAATTAAGTTAATAAATGAAGTTGGTTGGTTGAAAATAATTTCTTTTCGAAGATTTATCAGGAATCGCTACTAGCTTCCGTTTGCTTCCTACTTTCGTATCGCCTTAGAAAAGCGGAGTCTGAAGTCACAGCCAGCTTCTCAAATTGACGTTTGAGCCGCCTGTACATCAGGATACAGATTCAAGAAGTGCGGATCTGTTAGACTTCCATTCTTCACAACTCTCGATAATGATAACAAAAGGTTTTCAAAATCTATCTTGGCCTCTAGTAGGTATGTCAGAGCAGATGGTCGTCGATTCAAAATTCGAGTCCTGTAAGATGCTTAGATAACTAATTATGTCGCCTGGTGCAAATGTCTGCTTTTGTATAGTGACAATGCACGGCAGATAGCATGTGTTCTGATCTGACTGATATAAAAAGAGCCTATTCCTAATATAATCTCCATAAGTGCAGTACGATTAGGTACATTATGCACTTGAGATACTTAGGAGGGCATTAGGTTCCAGGTTTTTCAATTGGGCTTCTAGGCCTTTTTGTTTTGTTTAAGCTTAGACCCCCACACTAGTTCATCGTAGGGTCGCAATTTGTCCAAAAATGGTGGTATAAGTCAATGCATACATTACTTTCGCAGTTTTTCCCAGACCATTGTATAAAAAGATAAGAATTTTTTATCACGTCTTCATTCCCAGGTATTTAAATTATTTTCTTTACTTTTTTTGGATGTTCCAGTTGGATGGTATTTGAAACAGTGAACAAATACAGTGTAAACGGCAGTGCAAAAATTTTTATACCCAATTGCTATTGAGTCGAAATATAGTAATAGTATCACGTATACTTTTGATTCATTATTCCTTCTCTATTTGCAATATGTTTTGATAAAACCTTTCACCATGTTCATCTGATACTGCACCAAGATTTTCGTAAGTGCGAGTCCGAAAAGACGATTTTAAAGATTTTCTCATTTACAGATATTGTACTTAAAATTGAAAAAAACAAAAAGATATTAAGAAATATTGCAAAAAAATTACAGAAAAATCGAAAAATACCCATTTTGAGGGCTAAAACCCCCTAAAAAGTGGGCTTCTCGGAGTAGAAAATCGGTAGACTTTATAACCCCTTATTAAAAAGCATAAAAAGAAGCGCTCTGCCAATTTTCAGCCTGTACCTAATTATTTCCGCTATATCGCCTTTTTCGGCTTAATTTACCTGTACTATTAATTTAACCCAGTTTTCTCGCGATTTTACACTTTTTCTTGCGGAAAAAAATTACGTGAGATTTGCGGAGACCCTCCCCCTCCCCCACGTGAGATTTGGTGAGATTCTGCTCGACCCCCTCCCCCCCTAAACACCTCACGTAATTTATGGACGCCCCCTTTCCAAAAAAATTTATTGTTTATGATTTACAAAAAAAAATGACTATAAAACTATTAAAAAAATTAAAATGAGTTGCCTTAGGCTGGTCGCACACTGCAGCAGGTTCGGCCGAATTTTGTACGGCCGTATACGGCCGAATAATTAAACAAATCTGATCGGAGTAAACCTAGGGACGTCAACGGCCGAAATCAACGGCTGTAATGTGCGAATGACAATAGCAAAATAATTGTTTGAAAAATTCGGCCGGATACGGCCGTAGAAAATTCGGCCGAATCTGCTGCAGTGTGCGACCAGCCTTAGCTTTTTTCTTATATTTATTCGTATCTGTTTCTCATATTATAGACCAGCAATAATCACCTAACATGGCCTGGTCCCAGTATCCTTGATAATTTTGCTCAAAAAATTTCAAATCCTGGTGAAAATGCTAAAAGAATAGAGCATAAATGCTTAAAGGCTGCGCTAGTTTTGTCTAAAGCCTTGACAAAGTTTTTCACCAATCCTATTTTTATGTGAAGCGGCGGTAGAACATTTTTTTGTGGGGGGTATCAAACATTTATACTTTATATTAAGTTTACCAGGTACATATTCTTTTCTAGCTGGCCAGTCTATCTTTTTATAATGATCTTGTTTGGCTCTTGAGTCCCAGAAACACAAAAAACAACAATATTTTGTATAGCCGCAAACCCAAAAGTAAACCAACTACTTTTAAATCACCACAAACAATCCAATTGTGATCTTTGTAGTTAATAAGTTCAATTAGTGATGACATCGTTTTATATGTTTCTTTGGTATTGACTGCGTGACCTATCGGAATAGACGGCTTATCGTTACCATTATGTAGAAGAACTGCCTTCAAACTAGTCTTCGATGAATCAATGAATAACCGCCATTCTTCTGGTTTATAAGGTTGCTGCATTTCTTTGAAAAGCCCAACTATATCATAACAGCAACAAAATTCGTTTTCTTTCTTGAAATATGTTGAAAAACATTCATATCGAGTACGATACATAGAAACTCTTGTGTTGGGAACAAGTAACCTCCATTGTTGCAGTCGTGAGCCTAGTAATTCAGCTTTGTATTTAGATAACTTTAAATCTTTTACTAAATCATTTAGTTCACACTGAGTTATCATGTGCGGCTCTTGAACATAAAACAATTCCTCTGAACTTGTGTCACTTTGAATTTGAACTTCTTCGGATTCCGTGTTAGTCATCATTGTTTTGCTGGAACAACCGGGAGGGTTTGGAACTTGCTGCTTGTCTGAGCTGTAGGTAGGTTTAGTAACCGAAAGAATATCTGCATATATAATTTTATCCTTATTCTTTTGATTAAAACCAAATGTCTTAGTGACACAGAAGTAGCAGTCATTTTCGTGGTTGGATGGTTCCCTCCATATCATTGGCATATTGAAATTCAAAGATCTGCTTCCACCAGCAGCCCAGGAGCTTAGCGTTCTTCTACATCTTTCACAAAATACATGAGGAGAGGAGCCCACTTTTTATCCTGATGAGTAACCGAAATTTTGAAGTAACAAAAGTATGCTTATTTGAGTGATTCCGTTATAGGATATCCACAAACGTAACAAAAACGGTCAGGATGTACTTTACATAACATTTTCGACATTTTAAAAGCAAATTTATTATTTAACTAAAGACTACACCTGCATCAACCAACTTGTGGGCAGTCCGAAAATAAAATGTCATGATAACGGACATCTACAGTACACAGCCAGAAGTGGTTAAGGGGTAACACCACTGTAGGATTTTGAAAAAATGGAATTTTTTTTTGGCTTGAAATATACTTCAGGATCACAAAAACAATGTGCAGTTGGTCCTATAACAGAAAAATAATTTTGAAGGATTTAATTTTCGATTTTCCCCCGGGCGGCGCACACTGGGACAGAGAGCAAATTTACGACGACAAAAATAATAACACCCAATTCTCTCGGAAAGTTTCGATTGAAAAAAAACACGTGTTCAATATTTTTTAAAAATATATCTGACAATACAGAAATTGACTGACCCCCGCCCCACCCCCTTTTGGGGGCGTGGGGTAACTCTAAAATTTCAACTGGCAACCCCCATTTTTTTCACGGATTCTGATTCTCTGAAGAGAAATATGAAATTTTGATCTGAAATTTTTTTTTATTCGAAGCCCCCTGCACCCCCAAAAATCATCAAAAATCAAAATTATCCCCAAAAATCATTCATTTTCATATTTCTCTTCGTCATTTGAAATTTTAGAGTTATCGCACCCCACGCCCCCCAAAGGGGGTGAGAGTGGGCGGGTCGTCAATTTCAGTACCTATGGTCAGATAGATTTTCAAAAAATATTTAACACGTTTTTTTTTCATTCGAAACTTTCCGAGAGAATTGGTTGGCACGGGTGGTTTGAAACACCCTGTATATGTCGTATAATATGTCGATTAACATAATTCTAAAATGATCCAGTATTATTACTGCTGTGCTGTATTACCATCATTGCTATTACCACCACCTTGTTTTGGTTGGCCTACAACAAGACCCTTTTCTTTGTAAAAGTCCTGTGCAATTGTATTTTTTCTTTGTTTTAATTTCTCTTGCGTTTCCTTGCCTCTGGCCTGCCATTGTTTTGTGTCCAATTTATATGCGATATGCAACAGATATTCATAGCATCTCAGGTAAGCGTCCAAAACAGAAATACAGAACTTGTATGTACTTTCATCACAGGTATGAAATGTCGTCTGTATGGTAGTATGGTCGTGACGACTACGTAAAAAAAGGGTCTGTTTAATAAAGGGGGAAATATGGGGACCGCTTTATGGATTTTTTGAAATCACTAATGTTTATTGCGTCTAAAAAAATTTAATTTCAAATGGTACTGTGCGGAACTTTTTTTTAATAGCTTCAAATTACAGTATGTAGGAGTCATTTATTTAATTCTTAGAAAAACGTCTTATATACTACATCAGTATTTTAATTTATTAACAAATTTTTGTAAATAGATACCTGTCGCTACTTCCTCCATGCTAAAATGTCACGACTCTTCAAAAAAATAACACAGAACAAGCGTAATAAGCCGTTGATATTTCGAGCGCAATTGATTCTCGCGTTGGCCCTGCGCAGAAAAGGGAAGTTTAGCGCGTGTTAACAGCTAATTATGTTATTATCTCGCCATTTTTTATTTGTAGTATTATGGAGTGGTTATTTAAGAATGCATCCCAGTTAGTTTTGGTCAGTTAAAATGTAAATTTTTTATGTACATCAAGTTAGCGAAACAGTTTTGGCAAATCAAGTCGTAAATGTGCGGATAATTTGCCGTTAATTAGCCGCTAATTAGTTGTGATATTTATTATTTTGCCGTTTTTTGTTTTTTTAAAAAAACTAGATGCTTCGCTAACTTGATATCAAGTTAGCGAAACACTTGGGTAAAATTGACTGAATTTCAAAAATTCTTAGTTGAATCAAGTTCGCCGAATTTGCCGCTAATTAGTTGTGCACATATCAATGCGGTAATACTTTATTTAAAAAAAAAAATTTTAAAATAAAAGATGCAAAAATAACTTAATAACAAAAACTCTAAGTTGAATTATGTTCGCCGATTTTGCCGTTAATTAGTTGTGGTAAGAACACATCTCTAGAACTAAAACGGTTGTCAATACCGACAGATATAGTAAAACAACAGCAAAACAGGTTGATAAAACAATGTCAGGTACAAAAATTTGGTTTCCAATAATAATTAGATGTTTCCTAGAAACATAAAAACATAAACATATTATTTCGAAAAATATGTCACCGAAAATAATCAAACAAATGTGGGTGATCCGCTCTCCTTCTCAAAAAAAAACTATAATTAAATTTATTAAAAAATGAATTGCTGCTCACGGCAAATTCGAGAACACCACAACTAATTAGAATCGAACGAGCGGCAAATTCTGGGCCCGATTTCCAGTCGATTGGGCCCTTCTGGAATAAGTTTTATCGCTGTTTCGCTATCTTTCGCGAAAAAATTGTCGTTAAAATTAATAAAAAATTAATTGCTGTTCACGACAAATTTATTTCATGCAATACACAATCATGCAATAGAGTTAACCCTTCTAATTCAGAAGGTACACTTCTTAGCTGGGCCAAGAAAAATTCACCAGCTCACCACAAGTAGCACTGAGATAGGCTCAACTAAAGCATCCAAACATATAAATTGTATATGCAATCCCGAAAAGGTCACACCTCGCATATTTTTATATGCGAGATGTGGCCCCCCGAAACTGCACATTCAATTAAAACAGAAAGAAATGCAATACACAAAGAAGCGTGCAAGAAAAGTCAGTGAAGTGAGTTAGAGAACACCACAGCTTATTAGTATCGAACGAGTGGTATTCGATTCCGTGCGGATTGTGGTAGGACATTATTCTTCATAACATGTTTTCTCGGTCGAATGAAAACTTTTTGAAAAATGTATTTCCCGAGCCTGTATGGCGATGAAAAATGTTTATTGTTATTACTTTTCACGTGAATATCTGATCCATCTCGCCTTAAGGCCCGTCCTCACTACGCGGACTTAGATCCCACGCGCTTTTAGCGGAAAGGCCTTTAAATTTTCTGATTCGTGAGTTTCCAGAAGGGCCCAATCGACTGGAAATCGGGCCCAGAATTTGCCGCTCGTTCGATTCTAATTAGTTGTGGTGTTCTCGAATTTGCCGTGAGCAGCAATTCATTTTTTAATAATTTTAATGACAATTTTTTCGCGAAAGATAGCGAAACAGCGATAAAACTTATTCCAGAAGGGCCCAATCGACTGGAAATCGGGCCCAGAATTTGCCGCTCGTTCGATTCTAATTAGTTGTGGTGTTCTCGAATTTGCCGTGAGCAGCAATTCATTTTTTAATAATTTTAATGACAATTTTTTCGCGAAAGATAGCGAAACAGCGATAAAACTTATTCCAGAAGGGCCCAATCGACTGGAAATCGGGCCCAGAATTTGCCGCTCGTTCGATTCTAATTAGTTGTGGTGTTCTCAAATTTGCCGTGAGCAGCAATTCATTTTTTAATAATTTTAACGACAATTTTTTCGCGAAAGATAGCGAAACAGCGATAAAACTTATTCCAGAAGGGCCCAATCGACTGGAAATCGGGCCCAGAATTTGCTGCTCGTTCGATTCTAATTAGTTGTGGTGTTCTCAAATTTGCCGTGAGCAGCAATTCATTTTTTAATAATTTTAACGACAATTTTTTCGCGAAAGATAGCGAAACAGCGATAAAACTTATTCCAGAAGGGCCCAATCGACTGGAAATCGGGCCCAGAATTTGCCGCTCGTTCGATTCTAATTAGTTGTGGTGTTCTCGAATTTGCCGTGAGCAGCAATTCATTTTTTAATAATTTTAACGACATTTTTTTCGCGAAAGATAGCGAAACAGCGATAAAACTTATTCCAGAAGGGCCCAATCGACTGGAAATCGGGCCCAGAATTTGCCGCTCGTTCGATTCTAATTAGTTGTGGTGTTCTCGAATTTGCCGTGAGCAGCAATTCATTTTTTAATAATTTTAATGACAATTTTTTCGCGAAAGATAGCGAAACAGCGATAAAACTTATTCCAGAAGGGCCCAATCGACTGGAAATCGGGCCCAGAATTTGCCGCTCGTTCGATTCTAATTAGTTGTGGTGTTCTCGAATTTGCCGTGAGCAGCAATTCATTTTTTAATAATTTTAATGACAATTTTTTCGCGAAAGATAGCGAAACAGCGATAAAACTTATTCCAGAAGGGCCCAATCGACTGGAAATCGGGCCCAGAATTTGCCGCTCGTTCGATTCTAATTAGTTGTGGTGTTCTCAAATTTGCCGTGAGCAGCAATTCATTTTTTAATAATTTTAACGACAATTTTTTCGCGAAAGATAGCGAAACAGCGATAAAACTTATTCCAGAAGGGCCCAATCGACTGGAAATCGGGCCCAGAATTTGCTGCTCGTTCGATTCTAATTAGTTGTGGTGTTCTCAAATTTGCCGTGAGCAGCAATTCATTTTTTAATAATTTTAACGACAATTTTTTCGCGAAAGATAGCGAAACAGCGATAAAACTTATTCCAGAAGGGCCCAATCGACTGGAAATCGGGCCCAGAATTTGCCGCTCGTTCGATTCTAATTAGTTGTGGTGTTCTCGAATTTGCCGTGAGCAGCAATTCATTTTTTAATAATTTTAACGACAATTTTTTCGCGAAAGATAGCGAAACAGCGATAAAACTTATTCCAGAAGGGCCCAATCGACTGGAAATCGGGCCCAGAATTTGCCGCTCGTTCGATTCTAATTAGTTGTGGTGTTCTCAAATTTGCCGTGAGCAGCAATTCATTTTTTAATAATTTTAACGACAATTTTTTCGCGAAAGATAGCGAAACAGCGATAAAACTTATTCCAGAAGGGCCCAATCGACTGGAAATCGGGCCCAGAATTTGCCGCTCGTTCGATTCTAATTAGTTGTGGTGTTCTCGAATTTGCCGTGAGCAGCAATTCATTTTTTAATAAATTTAATTATAGTTTTTTTTGAGAAGGAGAGCGGATCACCCACATTTGTTTGATTATTTTCGGTGACATATTTTTCGAAATAATATGTTTATGTTTTTATGTTTCTAGGAAACATCTAATTATTATTGGAAACCAAATTTTTGTACCTGACATTGTTTTATCAACCTGTTTTGCTGTTGTTTTACTATATCTGTCGGTATTGACAACCGTTTTAGTTCTAGAGATCTGTTCTTACCACAACTAATTAACGGCAAAATCGGCGAACATAATTCAACTTAGAGTTTTTGTTATTAAGTTATTTTTGCATCTTTTATTTTAAAATTTTTTTTTTTAAATAAAGTATTACCGCATTGATATGTGCACAACTAATTAGCGGCAAATTCGGCGAACTTGATTCAACTAAGAATTTTTGAAATTCAGTCAATTTTACCCAAGTGTTTCGCTAACTTGATATCAAGTTAGCGAAGCATCTAGTTTTTTTAAAAAAACAAAAAACGGCAAAATAATAAATATCACAACTAATTAGCGGCTAATTAACGGCAAATTATCCGCACATTTACGACTTGATTTGCCAAAACTGTTTCGCTAACTTGATGTACATAAATTTTTTTTTGATTTTTGTCGTCGTAAAAGGGAAATCCGTCCCAGTGTGCGGCACCTCGGAGCACGCGTTGGTCCGACTTATTGCTTGTATATTGCTTTTACCTGTCGAAATAATAAGTGCTGCTATAGCAAAAAGGTTATTTGGGTTTCCCAGGTGTCCACCAGGGTGCGCTACACAATAATAAACGTGTTTTACATTACATCGCACAGTGAAGGTAAAATACAATTTTCAAAGATTAGAGTACTTTCAAAACTTTAAGCGCGATTATCTGGAAACCATGTTTTTCGAACTGGTTGGACGGATTACTCGGAGACTATTGCATGGATCGGTTCGAAATTTTGACATTAGCCTCACAATTACATACTTTACAACAGTACGTAGCCGTTTTTTGATTCGTAAAAAAAGTTTTTATAAACAATTTACTGCTCATTTTTTTGCCGAAAATCCCTTTTTTTAATAAGTGCGCCATTTTTACAAATATCAGTTTAAAAAAAAATCCTACGTACTTTTATGGGCAAGGTCAAATAGATTAGTAAACTATTTGGATTTTGTTCCAGGTCTTCAACTTTCGGAGAAATCCGTCCACCCGTGGAGGCCCTTAACAAAAAGGCGATTTCGAAAAACGACTGTGGCGCCACCCTTTTGTAACAAAAAGTCAATAAAAATATTTTTTTTTTAAACTTGAAGACATATTCGATCAATCGCCTGAAAAGAATTTCGATCCCTTTTTCCATACTTTTTAAATTAATTCCCAAAATTTGGCCTTTTTTCGCACCTCTACAGTGGTGTTACCCCTTAAGTGCAAATCTTTGGAAATCCTCAGCCAAGCTGCTGAAGTGCAATTTCTCCCAAAATACAAGCCACAAAAATAACATAGTTTATGTGGATTCAAAGCAAAAAAAAATATTTTATTTGTTTCTGTTATAAAAAATAAAGAAATGCAAAATTTTTGAAGGCGATATTTTGCACTTATGCACTTCTTGCTGTGTGCTGTAGCGGTAGTTTTTGACGTGATAAAAAAAAATTTATTTTTGCGTTTAGTTATTGCAACCAAATAAAAAAATGTAAAACTCACTGAAAGGACATAACTGTAAACTAGTGTAATTAAAGCAACAGATTTAAAAAAAAGACAGGGTCGCTTCTACTCTGTCTACGGTGGTCAAGGGTCGGGCGAGTCGCTCAGAGACGTTTTGAGCTTGAAAGAGTACTCCATCACATCACCCCGCCGCCCCGGCCCTCATTTCTATGTGTATTGATGTTGTGTGATTTGATTACGCAGGGAAATACGGGACATGGCCTGTTGAATTTATGCCAAAAATACGGGATGTACCGGAAAATACGGGACGGTTGGCAACCCTAATGGCAACCTAAACAACATAAACAATGATAGTCACAGTTTCTCAACCAACACGCGAATTCCCTCGCCAAACTAAGATGATTGAGCGTTGTCAGTGAAAGCAAAGTCAAAATTACTTTCTGAATCCAAGCTTGAATAATACTAAAAAAATAATCTATTTGTCAGTCTATTTTATAGAAAAGTTTATCAAATTCAGATAATTGTGCGATATTACAAACAACTAAAATTGTCTGTCTATTTATAAATAATAGATAACAAATATGTCAGATTATATTTTAGAGG
Organism: Thereva nobilitata; assembly: GCA_963855945.1. NCBI lineage: Eukaryota > Metazoa > Arthropoda > Insecta > Diptera > Therevidae > Thereva > Thereva nobilitata. The sequence goes on along the minus strand of OY979695.1, from coordinate 115,946,176 downwards.
AAATTATATGCTAAATTTTATTTATTTCATTTTCACTAGCAATACGCGTTTTCCACCTATTATTTTAAATTAAAATATTTTTTTTTTTGGAAAAAACCCATTTGATAAAGCTTCCTGCGAATTTCTTGTGAAATCAGTATAAGTGCATTTTTTAATAATCTGCATTTTATTTATTATTTTCTTTTTGTTTGAAAATGTTTTTTTTTGATTTGATAATATTTTTGTTTCGTTGATAAGGAAAAGAAATAGAAAAATATTGTCCTTGATTATTTTGTGTAAAGTAATATTCCCTCAGTTCTCTTATCTTAAGGCACAATCAAGATGCGTGTGCGTCGTCTCTCTATACTTATTTTGTTTAGGTATGAAATTTTTTAATACACACCTTATCTATCTGTTAATTGCGATACGTATAGTAATAAGACATTTATGTATACACTTATTTGCTACCCCCACATTAATGATTTTTAATAGAAAGGTTTTATAATAATTTTTTTTTGGTATGTATTCGAACAATAATAAAACGACAGGTAATTGTTACATACAAAAGGAATTGATTTTTCTCCATAATCAAGTGGGTTCTTATCAAACAAAAAAAACATTATTTTAGTCTCTAACGACGATTAATAATGTTTGTTGCTCAAATTAGTTGCCGACTTCTGGTCTTTTGTTGAAGATCGCGTCGGAATTCAATTTTATTTTATTTATTTAGTTCAAAAAATAAGTTTTTAATTAAATAAATTATTAAAGTAGTCAAGAAAATAATTCAATTGAAAAATGTATAATAGTAAAGATTCACGGGAATTGGATCAGCTTCATATGAGCTATCAAATAGCCTCTCAAGATCTCCACTTATACAGTGAACAGTGCTGCAATGGTGATTATAAGAATTGTGAATATATTTGTGATCAAATGCCAACATGTACTAGGGCTTCTGTGAATATCCCGCCAGAGTTTTATTCTCCAGAGCCGATAGTCCATGGCGATATTCGTCATGGTAGAAATTTTCAGCCCAACTTTAACAATTTCCCTCATCCAATTACGGCCGCTCCGTATTTAGCTGAAAATTGCGAAACATACGCACCTTGTCAAGGTATCAAGCCGTGGAGCTATGATTATTGCTATGGGTATTACGGACAGCAGCCGTGCCAATTTGCTGATGTTGTTGATATCGAGGATTTTATGTAAGTTTATTACATGGTAAAAAATTTATATAAAAAAAAACGTTTTAGGAGTTGTTGTTTACCACTTCAAAAAGATTTAATCACAATTAACACTTTGATTTTAATTGTACATATGACGAGCAGTTGTGTGACGCTTCAACAAAAATTTATTTGTCATAAGTGTCTGAAGAGGGATCTTTGCTTGGAGACTACATTTTTCGCTTGCGAAATTCCAGTTTTAGTTCTTTTTTTGGAATTCCTACTCGCAGTCATATGACTTAGGTTTTTTGCGAAGATATTTTTTTTGTGTGTTTGCTTTGATATTTTCGACTTAGTTTATTTATGATCATTTTTTTTTGAATAAATAATATTTTATTCAGATATTTTTTTAATAATTTCCTTAAACGTTTGCGTTACGATTGTATTTTAAAGTAAACATGCCCGGCCCGACTAATTTTATTGATACTGTGTCCTTGCATTTAACATATAACTTCATTGATATTCTGCAAATTTTCAAGGTAGTCAATCAGGAGTTTCGCTTTTGAGTTGTAAAATTTTTTTTATCATCTCCTTTCCAGCAAATGGGACGCAATTCTTTTGACACTTCTTTAGGTCGTGCACTGCTCTTTCATTTCCGTGATATAGTGGTGTTTCCAAGTTGCATCCGTTCAAAAATTTCGTCACAAAAAGACGCAAAATCTTCATAAGATTCTTCTAAAACCTGCAAATTGTAAACAAATTTCTCACTTGAATTTATTTTTGCATTTTGAGTGCAGTTATGGAGATTCAAAGGGTTTCGATACATTCTCGATTAGGCTTTAGGCAAGCAAATATCTTTTTGAATTTGTTAGAGCGCGCGCCATAAAAAAAGGAATCTTAACATCGCTCTTTCCATGCGCAGTGAGAGTCTCAAGTCCCCAGCTCATTTATATTCTCAATCACACAATTCCACATGCGCGCTCATTTTTCTTCTGCTTCTTCGCGGGCTTTACCGAAGAATCGTTGTCTTGATGTTCTACACACAAGAACCAATACGAGCAAGGAATTCTGAGTGCGATGTCATTCAACGAGATGCAAAGATGAACAATCTCAGATTCTGGCCACAGACAAGCTCTGCTGATGAGCATTTCAAGTCAGTTTTAATTGTCATGCAAAACGATAAGTAGGACGAAGGACAAGTCTTCTTTCAAATGAATAGTGCTGTCCCATGCCATTACGACAGTTTTAAGTTCACAATGTTACCGTTCCACCATTCCGCTTGCCTGCGGATGGTAGACCACGCGCCAATAAATAAGGGAAACTCAAAATCGCTATTTCGATGCGCTGTGAGAGTTTCAAGTCCCCACAAGCGAGCAACAGTACTCTGTTTATTTAAAAACGCAAATAACCTCCTCATTTATATTCTTAATCACAATTACACATGCACACTCATTTACTTTATTTTATGGCGAGGGGTCTATGCGGTTCGAATTCGGTAGGTAAGTAAAGAGGAGTTTTTTTATTATGGGATATTCTAACTGCAGACTCCCTCTTTATACTACCAGTTCGCAAAGTCTTCCATGATATAGTGCAATGTCTAGTAGGAAGCTTAACTAGAAGGATAGTATAAACTAGGAGGAGTCTGGGGGATGCCTGAGGAGGAGGCAATGAATCCTATGTATGAAATCTTGGATGTTTTATGAGTTCTGTGATAGGTTGTTCCGCAGTCGAGTTTTTGTGCTTAGAGGTAAAACCATAAAAGAAGACGCCGAGAAAGTCTCGTTTTCCATGCGCAGTGAGAATGTCACGTCCCCACCACGGAATTACAATATAAGCCATACACATACATATAAAATTTCAATAAAACCTTATTAAGGGCCGATTCACAATGAACGCTTCAAGCCTCAAGCTTCAAGCTTCAAATTTTTTGTCTATAGTTTCAAGTTCATTTGAAGCTTGCAGCTTGAAGCTTTGAATGTGAATCATTGTACATAAATCCTATAATCCTAACTTTTTGAAGCGTGAAGCTTGAGGCTTGAAGAGTTCATTGTGAATCGGCCCGAAATGACAAAGAATTTTAGCAGTGTATGATAAAGTCGTTCTGGTTGGTTCAAAGCGCAACTTTTTCACTCATTTTATTCTCAATTAGTCTCGCTGTCGCTGCGGCTTTCGTCGTGGTCACATGTTATGGGGAGGAGTAGTCCCGCCGCAACCGATTTAGAAGGGGAAGTTTCAAAGCACACAAACTCATGGGTTATCCATCTACGAAATTTTTATTTGTGTGAAGTTTTAATTTCCCCAGCTGCGCGCTCCGGCGTCTTCTTTTATGGTTTTACCTCTATTAACGAATTCATATATTGGAGTGTGTGCGATAAAGAGGGCTGCAAGCTGTGAGAATGAGTCGACTAAGATAGTCTTTTGTGTTGTCGAAACTGATATGTTCCGGATTGGATACGCTTCCGACAATCTCTTAAATCGGGTTACCATTGCGAGGGTGTACCTATATATTTGAAGTAGTCCAAGTGGTCCCACTATATCTGAACCTATTGTTTAAAAGCTTCCTAACAAGACTTTATATGTCTGGAAACTTTCGATTTTTGGCAACTGTTAAGCCCGACACACCACATACACAAGTGTAGTTCCAGCTTTACACGTTCTAGTCCATGGAAATGGTACTTTAACATAGCAAAAATGCAGGACAAAGTTTTTTTCTTGGGTTGTGTAGGGGGGGTCGGTGTAAGTTTAAATTTGAGTTTTCGGGCTCGGGCCCTTCCAAATTTGGCCGCCATCTTCGAAAAGACATTTCTTAGAACGTAAAGTCATTCATTCATTATTATTGCTTGCTACCTGTTATTGAGAATGTCTAGAGGTAAAATCGTAAAAAAATTATTCAGAAAATCTGTCACTGTCATACCTTCGGGCGCTGTAAAACCATTCGTAGTGAATGAAATTAAAAAAAATGAATGAATATTATTCGTTATGAAACCCTCTAAAAAAAACTTGTTATTTTCTTTTTTGTTAAAATTGAAGGAAAAAAAGTTATAGCCCTTAAAAAAAAATATCGTGACTAATTTTTGTGTTCTAAGGCTTATAACTTCTTAATTATTCAATTTACGACAAAAAAGCTTATATAATGAATTGTAGATTGTTTTGTTAATTCTAAACAAAAAACCTCCTTACAAATTTTTTGTAAGATGTAATGTTACGGATATATAGTGGAAAAACCATTTGCACACCTTTTCCAAGATGGCGGCCAAATGGGGGCCCCTAGCCCGAAAACTCAAATTTAAACTTACACCGACCCCCCCCCCCCCCCCTACACAACCCAAGAAAAAAACCATGTCCTGCATTTTTGCAATGTTAAAGTACCATTTCCATGGACTATTCGTGATCACTCGATCCTAGGTAGTTTCACACCAAACCTGCTTTTTCATACTATGTAATTCAATGTGACCTTTTTGTACCCTCAGGCAGGGCGAAGGTAATTTGTGCCGATGTTATCAGTCACTAGAGAGGGAAGCAAGAGGTTTGCAACAACATTTTATTTACCAAACACGTATCATATGTCCGTGGTAAACTGAGACATCTGTTCCAGGTTTCTGGTTTGACGAGGGAATCTTTCGATTAGTGTCTAGTAGTTTTTAATCGTACTAGTAGCTTGTGGTCCGTATAAACCACAAGTCTGTGACCTTTAATAAAATACCCGAAGTATTTTCTTTCTGTATTGCGAGAATTTAGCGGTGTATTGTGCGTTAAAAGTACTGTCCTCCCGCTATTTATAGCTTTGTAGAGTAAAAAGCAAGTGGTTGTCTGCGATGACCTTTCAATTGTTCCAGGACTCCCAATAGTATTACTGGAGTCGTCAGTCGTTTTAATGTATTTAACATCTTCGAGTGGATAGTTTAGTTAGTTAATTTAACGGTTCAATAACCGGGATCCGGTGCTGGCCTCTTGCAAGTGTTCTATGACGAAACCTATGTCGCCATAGCGTTCGTAGATCTCGCCTTTGTCGACTCTCCAAAATTATCTTTCCTTACAAAAGAGGTCAACAATTCTCCGTAACACTTTCCTCTCGAACATGGCTCCTCTTGCACCTCTTGTTAGGGTGTTTTTTGCTAAGCACCCGTCTCTGATGCATATGTGAGTACCGTTAAGACCATCATCTTGTACAGCAGCAATGTGGATGTTACTGTTAGATGCTTTGATTTGAAGAGCCTTGACAGACTATAGTAAGCTTTGTTGGCTTTTAGCAGCCGTGCGCACATTTATGGTTCCACGCTATTGTCGGCTGCTATTACTGATCCAAGGGAAGTGAATGATTTTACTACTTCAAACTCGTGCACCTCTACCTTGATTGTGAGACAAATGTTAGGTGTTCTTTCGCCAAATTATTGCGTGGACTTGAGGAGGAGTTTGCACCTTACCATCACTCCCGAATCTCAGATCACTTTCCCGAACGCCAGGTTGAAAAGGAAGCCGGCCAGACCGTTCCCGTCCCGACAACCTACATATGTATATAATCGTGTCTGATTACACAGGTCTACAAAACAAAATTTTTTTTTGGTGCCAACATAATTCCGTTATTACTGCACTGCCTACTGCGTTCAAATACAAGAAGTGGTATTTAAACGTTAAAACTACGTGTAGTTTAGTAGTACTCTCACCGAAAAAAATTTTCGTACAAATTACTGATTTTAATAGTTTGTTTTTATCATTTCGTAATGATTAACGTTTTCAATCGAAATTTTCGATTTGTATTCGTCAAGGAGAGGGTGCTTAAACAATCCGAACACATTTTGTAACATTTGCGGTGAATATGTAGTGAAAGTGTCTCGAAAAACTATATCTGAGTTTGTGAAAAATGGGTACTGTGCCTGCTTTAAGATACGTTACTAAGCCATGGATTCCAAATACGGGTTGCAAATTGTGTAGTGAGCATTTAAGACAATGGGTTAATGGAAAACGAAGCCATTTAAAGTTTGCTGTAGGGTAATTGTGGGTGAGATGCCGCACATTTTGGTTAAACTCTATTGTAAAAAAACCTAATAGTGCATATAAATAAAAAACAGTTTTAATCAAAAGGAATGATATTAATCTTCAAAATTACACAAAAAAAAAAATTAATTTTTAATCATTATAAAAATAAAAAACCAAAATTGAATCACTGTCAAAAAGGCGTCTATCCCACAATCTGTGGGATAGTTGCCGCACCATATGGGAGATATGCCTTATTGGCCTATTTCTTTTTATTTAAATTTTTTTTTCATATTTCATCCCGGCCACATATATTGCACATATTTTTATAAAGCGGGCATGTTTCATGCAGCCATTTGCGGCATTCTGGACATTTAATCTAGTCTGTTTTGCTCTCTGTGTGGAAATAATTTTTCCACACTCAACACAATTATTGGAGTCATCTTCTATAGAATCAGGTGCATATTATTTTTCTTTCTTCCCTTCTTGCACACCTTCTGCCTTCTCTTTGTTTCCTTCTTTTTTCTTCTCTGCTTTCTTTTCTACTTTCTTCTCTGATCTGGCCGCCTTAATATTTTTTTAGTACCTTTGATCAGAGATGAATTTTTGGTATTCTTAAAATCTATATTTTCAGGAGACGTTAAATCGCTTGCCGTTTGTTTCCTTTTAGCAGTTGAGGCCGGTAGTTAAGGTATTGGTACTATGTGTTCCAAAAGTTTAGTTGGAGTATCTTCTAATGGATTTATGCTTTCTGAGTTGGGGTTTGTATTTTCTGAAAATTTCGTAGGAGTCTCTTGTATAGGGGTTACATTTTCCAAAGTTTTTGTGGGATCAGAAGTGAGAATTAAAGGTGATGTCGGAAGTCCTGCAAGAGGAGTTGTCGACCGACATATATAACTATTGCATATACATATAGAACTATTTAAGTACCCATATATATCACAAATTAGTATATACATACATATATTGTATACAAGTAACGTGTACAACATGAAGTGCGGCATCTCTCCATTTTTTGTGGGATAGACGCCGCACTGTAGTGCCCTGGGTACAAATAAAAAATCATATCAAAATATTCTAAAAACATGAAGAAAAATAGCATCCTCGACTATAAAAATGGTTCTTACCTTGATTATCGTGTGTACCAATAGCCAATTTTCATATATAAACAAGTTCATAGAAAGTTTCGAGCAAATTTTTTCGTTTTTTTTCACTTAAACAGTCAACACAGGTCCACCGCAGGCGACAGCCGCACGGGCACTTGCGTTTAGAACATGTGACGGAAGGGGCATCGAATGTGCCAGAATAGTTCGCTCTGCCTATTGAATGAACATAAAATATTACTAGTGCGGCATCTCTCCCCACGCGGCATCTCACCCACAATTACCCTACCCATGATTTGGAAGGAACCAAAAAATCACAACAATGATTGTTATTTTTGTTCCGTCAAATTGCATGGTGTTAATCGAAAAAAAAGACCTACCCTGGTCTGGAGTCCGCTAAAAGGCCCGTGTCCCACGCAGCAGATGCATCATTTCCCATTTTGAAAATTCGGCAGATCTATTGAATACGGAAATGGATACTATTAGCACCTCGCAGGCCAGCACTGAAGTTAGAAGTGATAGCGATTTTGAAGCAAAATTACGATCGCCGGAGCCCTTACTTTTCACAGCAGCAATGAACGATCTGATACGAGAGTGAGATCTTTCAAAAGAACGATCAGAACTATTGGCATTCAGACTTAAAGAAAGAAATTTACTTTCTACAGGAACGAATATCACATTTTATCGCAACCGAGAAAAAGAATTTCTTCAGTTTTTTTAGTTTTGAAAATGATATTGTTTTTTGTAACGACATTTGTCTGTGTCTTTTATAAACAGTCATTTTCCCAAAAATTGGCCCGTGTCCTATGTAGTCCTGTGACACAGTATCGCTGTATCCCATGTATCGCCGTGCACCACTCATATATGGTGCAAATAGTGTCGCTCTTATGCTATTTTACAAAAACTTTACGTAGTATAAAAAAATTTATATACAGTTAGAATCCATATAACTTACAAATAAAAAAACCACTTAATTCTTGGCGGCACCAAAACCATTGTTGACCTGTGTTATTGGTGATCCCGAATTCTCTCCTAGCTTTTGCAGAGTTTTATTCTGAGTATGCTAACATAGGCAGCCTTAAAGTCTATTTGGAGGTGTTGGATTGAGTTTTGAAACTCTAGACATTTCCATTTCCAGAGTGAAAATCTGATCAATTGCTAATTTCTCTGGGCTGAAGCCATACTGATATTGGCCTATGATGTTTCTAGCGTATGGAGCCATTCTGTTTTGTAGGATAGCGGAGAATATCTTATACGCCGTACTCAACAACGTATGTAGTTGCTGCCATCAACGTTTTTTCTCGTTGCTATGCTGTTTGACGTTCTGCGGATCAGGGAAAGATGCTTTCGTGACTGGATCGATTGAGAGGATATCACAAATGGCCAAGTTGGGGATGGAGCGATGGCACAAATTCGCCTTCCTGTATTTGTTTCACAGAATTTGATGGTGCAAGATCTATCATAACCTTGGAGACTTTTGTGCACCCTTTGAGATGCAATGTCTAAGGAAATCTCTGATGATGGTAAGTCGAAGGTACATTTCTACATAAACCAAAGGCTCTGACTCGGATCTACTTGCGATGAGTATATCTAAGTAGAAAAACACTCCTTTGATAAACCTCTGGAATATGAATAATAATGGATATATAAACTGCCTGATGAAGTCTTCGTCATATGGCCTTTGATATATTGTTAGCAATGAAGTTATAAATTTTTCATAACTGTTCGAACTATCTAAAAATAGCAAAAAACTTCTATTTATTTACCCTTATCCTTATAACTTAAATTTCATTAATCGGAAAAAGTATTCCTTTATTGAGTTTTATAATCGCTAGAATTTCGCAACTGTAATCCACCTCCAGAAAACCGATACCGCAATTAAAAGATGTAACATTAACTTAAAATGAACCTCCAATGTAAAATCGCTTCAATATCGGTTGTAAATGCATAAATGATGAGAGCGTTATTTATTTTACAAACTTAGTTATAAATAGAAAAGGTATTTGTCCCTATTAGCTCTAACAATTGAAAAAAAAAACTTTTCTACCAATTGCCCTGTCTTTTAATGACCCACATTCTGACTGAAATTTCACACAAGCCTAAACTTGTACAGGTTCGGTGATAGAAAGTGAAATATCGTTCCATTGTGCCCATACATCGCGCCATACATGACCTGACCCTGCCATTAATTGAAGAACAAAAATTCACTAAGAAATAACAAACTTTGCAGCTTTATCTTTTTCACTCTTCTTATTTCAATAGATTAAAAATTAATTTAAATAACCGCAACTGATTGTATTTTAATTTATCTAAAATGTAATTGTAATTCAGAATCATAATACAGCAGTGGCACATCATTTTTTTCTGTTCGTTTCATTGACGTATTGCATTGCTGTTTAGTATTCTGTTTAATTTCTAAAGTGATTTAAAATTCCTATTGCGAATGATACTCCTCGTAATTGGATAAAATTCTAAGTGATTTTATACTAGTCACATTTGAATTTTAATTACATGCAAATATCAGTACACACGTAAACAAAGTAAAAGTAAATAATGAAAAATTGAGTCATCAATTATTAAATTAGCAGAAAATTGATTTCTATTGTAATTTAATTGAAGTTTTTCGGATTTAATTTGTTAGATCATTATCATTATCAGCATCAACAGCTAAACAACCTTCGGTCGGCCTGAAAATTTTAGCATTTTGTTCCATTCTTTTTTATCCTTTGATTTCTACGAACTGCATCTAGTTCTCGTTACTTTTAAGTCCTGTTCCATACAATTCCTTCATCTTAATTGGGGAATACCCTTTTCCTCCTCTATCATTCCAGTGGACGATTTGGCTGTCCTATACCTGGTACTCGCAACGGTCAAAGTTCTTACTTGCAGTTATCTCTAGATCTCGTTGTCCATTGTTATTACTATTTTCATACTAGTTTTGGACGCGGATATACTACCTCTACGCAGGCTCCCGACCGTTTTTGTTCTTCAAATCCCGCAAGGTAATTTTACTTCATACGCAGAATATTTCAGTTAAAGGTTTTCCGAAGTTCTTCAGTTTTGCGGAGTTTTCAACCATTTCTCAGAGGGTTTCGACCGTTTTCTATGGTTATTTAATATTTTTAAAATGGGGGTTCTTCAGAATTGACACAAATATGATTAATTTCATTTAAAAAAGCCACAGCATTTCGTCTTTAATCGTATTTAATTTACCACAACATACGACATAATCAGGTTTTTACAAGACTCCAACCATAACCTTCTATATAGAAAGCCATGAACACCAGTTGTGTTTGTGTTAGTCGGTGGTCCAGGTGCCATATTCGTTTCCTGTCAAATTGTATGGAAAAGTGGATGTGAGAATTGTTTTTTTTTGTTTCTTTAGTGAAATAATTATATAAAAAGAAAGTTATTTACTCAATATGCATGAAAACAATTAAATTAAAACGTTGTCATAGAAATGATATCTAAAAATTATGAATTTTAGTGCGATATTGGTGGTGTTTGTTTAGTGTCTTACAGTGGGCCTTAGTACAAAAAAAGAAACTACATATTATATTCATGTAAACCTCATGTGATTTAATTAAAAAAATTAAAAAACATTGAGTGATTTAAGTGTGTTAATTGTAAAGGTGGCCACTTTGTTTACATTCGCGGTGGTTTTGTCGTGCTTCGTTAGGGAAATTGTTGAGTTGAGAGAGAGAACTTTTGTTCGTGGAGGGGTAGACCGGCAAAATTAAAATTAAATCCAAGTCTCCGGCACCAGCGAAGGCAACAACAATTTATATGGAAAATCGCGTTGACGGATTCATTGGGCCCCGGCAGTTACTCGAAATGACGTGAATAACTATGGAAATGCTCGGTTATCTTCGGGATGCATGCGCTTCCCTGCAAGCATTGCATGAACCCAGCCCGTCTCCGCCTGCCACAGCCGTGATTTATTTTAATTCTAATGAAACCTTTTACAAATAAAGCAATTTGAAAAGCATAAAAATTGTTATTGTGAGTCAACCATATAAGATAGCCATATGTTATCATGAACTTTTTTTTAGAACTTTTTGAGAGGAACTATTCCACCATACATTATTTTCCTGTAACTTTAACTGTTTGCGCAGCACACGCCACGGAAGCTCTTAGAAGTGGCAATGAATTCACAAATATCATTATACTGGTAGCTTATTTTCGCAAAATATTCATAAATTATAGCCTCTATAACCTTGCCACATAATCCCTCTTTCTGTTGGTGAAAACCGTATGAAAATCCATTCAGTAGTTTCTGAGATTAAAAGAATATGGCACCTGGACCACCGAATTGCTTACATGTATAATGTATGTATATTTTAATAGAGTATCTCGCCTAAACGAACGAAGAGCTTGAAGAAATGTATGACGAAATCAATATATTTAAACACATAAAATTGAGCAGACTCGAATAGATTGGAATGTTGTACGATCTTCGGGAGAAAGAAAGCCCGGATGATAGACCATCAGCAATAAGAGGCATAGAACGACCACGAAATAGCTGGAGGGACGTGCTTGAAAATATACGGAAACTTCGTACAACAAACTGGAAAGAACTAGAAAGACGTAGAGACTACAAGAGGCGCGAATACTACAGGGACTATTGTGTAGCCTTAGGTTAGGTTAGATATGGCTGAGCTGTTGGTTTAAGCTCATACACTTAGGCCAAAAAGATAGGCCCATTGTGATGCCATAATGATCCCACTTTAAACCAGATGTTACAATGTCGTTTCTTCGTGTAGCCTTAACTTTGAACAGAAATTGTATAGCCTTTTTCATCGACATAGTCTTCATCGTTTATTTTGGTTCTTGTTTGTAATGGGGCTCATTCACGGGCTAACTAGTTGCCCAAACTGAGTTGTGCTGTCACTGAATTAGGGTTTCTCATGCCGAATAACTCGGAATCGGATTCGGCGAATCTTTCCCCTGGGATTCGGAATCGGGATCCGTTTCTGAAATTCACCGAATCCCGATTCCCCGATTCCTCGATATGAAATTCACTATTAAAATAAATATTCTTGATTAAAACAAAAAAATACAGTTAGTTGTTCCATCTGTTAGAAACTTTGGTAATTAAAAATAACAACGACTCAAAATGTCAAAATTTGAAAAAAAATAAATCTTAGTAGGTTCTGGGTCTTTGGTCATTCATGGTGAAGAAAATATTGACATTTTAGGATTCTCGATTGTTTTAGTCACAGTTTAATTTTTCAAATTCAAAATTTGGTTTAAAAAAAAATGACATACAAGTACCTATAAATAATAATACCTTTTAAATTAAAGTACTTATTCTAAAATTAATAAGACCTTAGCTATGGCAACTAAAAGATCTAAACTTTGGAATTATTTTACCGTGGACCAACAATTAGCAATTCAAAACAAGCAAAAGTAATTAGTACATTTTTGTTATGTTATTTTTTTATATTTTTATTGGCAAAACTAAAACTTTATATTGTTAATTTTATTTATTACTGAATTCTCTTTAATACAATATAAATTTTTTGTAAATTAAAATTGTGAGTTTTTACTTGGCGAATCGGAATCGGCGGGTCTCAGTTTTAAGGATTCGGCGAATCCAAGAAAGACCGGGTTTTGAGAAACCCTCCGTACTGAATCGGAGCGTGTGTGGGGCAGCTGGCAAACTGATTTGACAGTTGAGGTTTCAGTTGGGATAAATCAAAATCTTTTGATTTTATGGGGGCGGGCCAAGAGTTTGCCCAACTAGTTGCGCTGTTTGTATTTCAGTTTGGCAAACTACTTGAATGAATGAATTAAGGCGGAATTCGAAATTATATATTTTTTTACAAGTTTATATTTTCATTGTTTTGCGTTATTTTTAATTTAATTAAATTTTGAAAGTCCACATAATATTCAGTTAGTTTCAGAATTTATATTTTTAGAATTTAGATTGTATTTTTAAAACATATAAATATTTATATTGATAATTCAAAAATTTATAATTAATATAAAAAATCATCGTTATTCATTTTTTATTATTATAAAACTTAATCACAGGTTTTCTACAAATTCATTTCACTTTCAAATTGCCTCTAAAATATCAAATTGACAGTAGAAGTATCAGTACTGTTGAAGCGTTTGTGCCAAAACACCAACTCTTTGCACAACTCAGTTTGGGCAACTGGTTGGCCCGTAGATGGGCCCCATAAGTATGCGAAATGGTCTACTACTTCTAACTTATGTTCATCTTTCGTTAGGTTGCTACCTATCGTTGCTTTATTTACTCGTGTTTGCAGCATTACCTTGGTTTTATGACGGATTCCCTTTTTCTTTACAACCCCTAGACATTGGTATGAAATGAAAGAGTATTACGAGTAGAATGCAGTAAGCTATGGGATGTCATTTTAAATCCAATATGGCGGCCACCACGAACAACCCCTCAATATGGGTTTCAAATGAAATGTTATGATAAGTAGAACACAATTAGCTGTTTTAGTAAGATATGTGACCACCGCAAAATGGCGCATGAGACTAAAAAGTAGAAAATAAAAAAAACAATAGAAATTTTTTTTAAAAACAAGCTTTTATTAGATAAACTAAAAAATATTAAATAATAAAAAAGTTTTTAAATATTCGCTATGCTATATACATGCTAGGAGCGACCGACTAATCGCAATCGGTGTAATGTAAAAAAACGAAATTCTGTTCCGGTCCTCCTAATAAATTATTATGATTGTATGTTCAATGTTCTTCGAAAACATTCGTTTTATACATTTATCTTTACTATGCAACAAGTCAGAAGCATATTATAGATACCTAGCACCCGACATTCTCTAAATATTTTTGTTGATTTTTTATGCTACAATTTCTTTTATATTTTATATGTACATATATACATCCGCGAAAATTAGTTCATGCACACATTAAACTAGGCCAATATGAGACTTGGCTTCTCCCGTGTTCAAACATATAAACAGCTGTCGAAGTTCAATAGAGCAAGATCAAAAGAGACGCTGTAGGGAGACTGTCGGCATCAATAAATGTTTGATTTGTTTCAATTTCAGTTGCAGCAGTTCTTTTTTATTGACTAATATGAGATAGAAATAAGACTGTACTGTCGCCAAGACCTTCGCTTAAAGCACATAAATTTCAATAATTAAGGAAAGAAAAAAAATCATCAAATTAATAATCAACGTCAATTTTACGAGTTGGAAAGTATTTCGAAATTTTAATTAAGAAAGAAGATTTGTAATAGGGAATAAAAAATAATTGACGCTCCTTTTTGAAAGATAAACAGTTCAGAAAATAATTATTATTTCCGCGAAATGCTGCCGCTTAATTATTTTCATAATATCAAAGGCTATCAGTTTTTTGAGCTGGATGAGCACAAGTTGAAAAATAGACACTAAATTTCCTGACGTCGATCGTTGTTTACATTTGGAATGCTTTTGTTTTCCAGCTAACTTGTATCCGAAACAATATCAAATTATCACCCGACTCACGTCGCATTTGCGGGATTTAAGAATTATAAGAAAAATGTGACAATTTTAGAGTCTTTGATTTTTTTTTGTAGATGAAATGTGATAAAATTTAAATAATCGGAATTTATGAAGAGGGTGATTAGGTTGTTGTTTTTTTGCTGTAGCACAATTTTGAGTGCATGAAATTCTTCAAGTGATTACACCTGTTTGATGGAACATTCTCAACAGCAAATAACTTAACAATGTGCTGCGCGTAAGCAAAATTTGGGGGTTTCCAACATCTGCAAAAAATGATAAAAATATATAATCAAAATTAAATTATTTCAACTATGCTGAGAAATCTGATTTATGATATAAAAACTAATTGTCATTCTTTGTTCAGTAATTATAACCTTGTGGTTTTTTTAGATAGAGCTATACCATTTATTTCTCAACTTATTCACAAAAGGAACTTTCAAACTTTTCATCATCGTATCAGTGCCACTTATTACGGAATTATAATTATTGAATTATTTGGAAAGTAATTTAGTGTTTTCTCATGACTGCTGCTAGCTGTATTAGTAATAGTTATTTTTATTTAAATTACATAATTATATGAAGGGGTCTCAAAAATAAGGAGAACGTTTTAGTTGCGTATTTTTTACTTCAAAGAAAATTTAAAAAAATTTTAATCTACTTCCACCGGAAATTTGCTCACCTCGCTATCCCATCCCTTGGATCATCCTACAAAAGAATTTCCGAGGAAATTCCTCTTAATTTAAACAAAATAAATGCCTTCATCACAGCAATGATCAGATCAATGCTAAAGTGCATAACTTGGACTATATGGTACCTTTCCTACATCTCAAGAAATTATCTTCGTCTGGATTTAACGTTCAACCCTAGGCTGATGAAATCGGGATAAAGATTCGTGATCAGCAGAATAAATTTATCGTTGGCTTAGTGCGATCTGCCCTCAGTCTGAACCATAACTGATGCATCAGAGCTTTCGAAATTGAATCAGCCTACAGGGTTTGCGCCAGCTAAAAAGACTCATTGAAATCGGTAAAACCAAGGCGAAAACTTCCCTGTCATTCGGATCAGAATCATTCTCTCACCGTTCTTTGGTTATTGTCATGTTAAGTATCATCTGAACAATTTAGGAATGACACAAGCTGTCGCTTCTATCTAAGATCTCCTGAAGCACTTTTTAATGTAACTAATAAAAAGCTCAAAAATCACCTTAGCTTAGAAGTCACTAGCAGCCCGTAATATAGTAAGAGGCATGTTGCAATATTTAGGCCGTAAACATTATCAAGGAATACCTTTAACCCAGACTCGAGCGAGGACTACCTTTACCCACAATCGATGGTATGTTTAAAATGCTTAAACATCAATATTGTAATACATGAGAATTTTTAGGGTTGGCAATTCTTTTCTAATATTACTGGGATTTCGTATCGCGACTTCTGCACGTTTCGCATATTGATTTCTCGCTCCTACTTCTATTTCAATGTAAAGCTCAATCTGAGTGTAAAGCTCACTTCAACATTATTAGACCCCGCGCCATCAAATACAGGAAACTAGAAATTCCTGTTTTGATGTGCATTGACTACACGTACACCTCAATTTTTTTGAAAACGTAAATAACCATCTTGTTATCAATAAGAACTTTCAGAGCCACGTACGAAACCATCTCCACACATCTCAAACCACGGTATTGTTGTAATTTGACAAAAAAAGCGCTCAGATTACCAATGCGGGTTTCGAGATTTTACACATGGCGAATGCGGTATAAAATTATTAAATTGTCCCCAATCTTGAATTTCATGTTGAGATTAATGTTCATGTCTATCTTAGTAATAAGCTTAGTTTGAGGAATAGAAGATGATAAGATAGTTTAAGGTAGGTGCTGAAGTGCATGGTGATGAACCTTCAGGCCCGCCACTAGCCGCTTCAGAGTCCACGTGAAAAACAGACAATGCCGCCCCTCCCTTATCTTGTTTTTTTCTGACTGAGCTTGTTTTAGTTTGGTTACTTATAGGATCTTAAGGAAGATCGATTGAAGGAGCATATTCCAAATTCTGAAATTTGAATACGTTTTTTATTGATACATATCTCATACATTCAATCAAATTTTTTAAAAAACATTGGACGTCTTGCATTCAAATAAAGGTCGAGTAAAAATGATATTAAACGTGGAAATTTATTGCACATAAAAATCGATAATTCTTCATAACTAGAAGTCAAAATGCTTTAAAATTTTGTGAATAATCAGATTCGAATGTCAATTTTTATTTACAGAATAAATTTGACTTCTGTCTTGGGAAATTAATTTTACATTCTATTACCTTATACTATACTATTTTCAGAGATCGATCCTTCGAAAGTGGTTTGAACCAGCACACGTTTTCGCTTTATCGGTTTATTTTTTAAGGAGATCAATACATGGAATTGTTATGGCATTATAAAAAGAACCTAAGGTGCAATAGATGAAAATGAGTTCGATGACGAGATTGTTGTGTTTGTGGTTAATCCCTTGGTTCGGGAATACTGACCGTTGCGACCATCATGACCTACAGCTATACCCGTAATATGTAATTTGCGTTCATCTAAAATGAAAATCTCGTTATTTATATCGAAAACGTCGTTATTTATAACGAGAACTTGTATCACAAAATTTCAAGGATTATAGGAAGAACTTAAATCATTTCCGATGAATGATAACAATGAAATACAATCATTTAGTGAGATTTTGTTATATCGATAACAACCAAAATCAGATCACATTTCTATTTCCAACTCTTACAAAATGCAAAGAACTAGATTGAGTTAAACTTTGTATTATGTTGGGTTTTACCAAATAATCAACCAATAAATTAATATAAGTGCTATTCGCAACTGATCAGTTTTTTCACATAAAATGTTAAAACTCTAGAGATCATTGTGTCACAAACAAATACAAACTGGTTTATCAAAAGCATTTCATTTCTCCCCGATTTATGCAAAGATAAATTTCAAATAACGTCACTTACAACACTGTTATGAAAGACTAACTATACCTGAAACCATCCTATACTGCGCTTTTATTTTAAAATACACAAAAAAATAAAAAATAATTTTGAATGTAAAGTTTTTATTGCTCCAGCCAGTATATGGAAACAACTTACCTTTCGAAATGTAAAACATCATTAACGAAATATAGTGCAAAGAAAGTGATTTATGAAGTTTGAAGCACTATTTCTCCGTAGATATTGACTTTACAAAGAAAATTTCTAAACAAAAAAGTTAAATCACTTTTGTCGTAAAATGCACAGTTTCTGAGATATAGAATTAAACACGTTTCCCTTCACTGTAAGTTTAGCAAGAGGGTGGGGATGACGCCATTTTGAATTTAAGCTTATAAAAATATATAAAATCATTTAGTAAAAACAATCGCGTGTGGTATTTTTCGCAAAGAAAAAGTACCTATTTATTGGACTAAATTGATAGAAATAAATTTCCATTATTATTTTTTAAGTAACAGTTTTTTTATTAAATAAATATATTTTTTTAAAATATGTGAGGGTTGTTTCCCCCTGTTTAACGAACTTTTAAAAATAACGCAAGAAAGAGAAAGAAGAAAAAAAGCCCTATACTTGTCTATTTTTTTCTAATTATCTTGATATCACTAACATGCACTGAACTGCTTTTTTATTTTAAAATCAATTAAAGTTCATAGGAATTTAACGTGGGAGGGAGACAATAGTTTTTTGGTGCCATTTTTTGTATGGGATTTTGCTTATTTAGCAGTCCATTTCTATATGTCAGTGCACTAAACAAACTCCCACGACTAATCGCTAACCTTATGCTGACTTCACCTCTTCCTTTCAATCACGAAAGCGGTAAAGTTACTCAATTTCTAGGTGATTTTAACGAATTTTTAGATGACAGGGAAATAATAAAAATTCGTGTCGTCTTTGTTAACTGAAGAAAATCTTGGCGAAAAAATGGAACTGTATAAATTTTACAACTTTTCAGGCGAACAAAAACTTAGGATTAAGGTTTTTAACCCAAGGTTCTTTTAAGGGTAACACCATTCTAACGGCTGAAAAAAAGGCCAAATTTTGACAATTTATTGTGGGAGTATGGAAAAAGGAATAGGTATTCTTTTCACATGGCTTATTTAACACTTATTGAAGTATGAATAAAATTTTTTTTTATTATAATTTTCATATAAAATAACGGCGACAGAGCCAATTTTTGAAATCGCCTTTTTTTAAAACTCCTTCACGGGAGGACGGATTTCTCGTAAAGTGTAAGATCTGGAACAATAAAAAAATTAATTTATAATCTATATACTATTGTTTATGGAAGTACGTAGGATTTTTTTTTTAAATCAAATTTTGAAGAAATGGTGAACTTTTGAAAAAAATGAATCGATTTTTGGCCAAAAAATAAGCAAGTAAATAAGTTTTACCCAGCATTTAGATTCTTGAATTTTTTTTTACCTCTAATCTGCGATGCCTGCACCATATATTAGATGCCATCCGCGTTGATTTTTATGACCCCAAAGTATTTTTTAAGCCAAAAACAAAAAATCGATTTTCTCAAAATTCTAGAGTGGTGTAAGTAAACTGCTTGTTAAACGTCAGTGTCTATTTGGACTTAATTTTGGATTTTGCCTGTCGCCCCACAGGGAAGTGACAATTTTGACTAATTTTTACTATTTGGAGCTAGTTTTGAGCTAGAAATATTTGTTTGAAATAAACAATTTTGAATGCTCAATTAGAAACCGATGTAAACTTTTATTTGAATCTAACTTTAGGGACATAACTTGAAAAATGGCGAATCTACGACCCGAGCCCACCAAAATTCCTTCATTTGTAGAACTGCCCATATAGACCATTCTTATATCCTAATACTAAATCGCGAATTAATCCAATCTTTTAAAGGGACCCTCCTATGAAATGTCTAAAATCTACAATTTTCAATGAAATTAGATGATTTTTTGTACAAAGGGGTCTTTTAAGTTGTACTTGAAGAACTGGGGTCAAAAAATAAAAAATTATATCAACAACCGTTTTTTTTACAATAACGATTGGAAAATAGCTCATTTTAAAAAGAGTCCCGGTGCCCCCCCCCCCAGCACCGAGTTCCAAAATTTTTTTTTCAAAACACGCAGAATTTCATAAAGAAAAAAATTGTCTAGCCGATTTTTGATCTTATTTGTTTTGACAAAGTAGTAGTGCCTTGAAAGAGGAGACTCCAAGCTATCAAAATCTGCAATAAAAAGTTTTTCGAAAAAAATTCGATTTTTCATCATTTTTCATAGTAGGGTCGCCTTAACTGCAGCCTAAAATATATCATTTTCTTTATTATTAATTTTTTTCTTAATATTTTCAACATGATTCCCAAAAAAATGTATAAAAGCTTGAAGTGTATATGTGCTGTAACGTAACTATTTTATTTACAATAAATTATTTACTATTCTTAAACTAACAGCTATCCAGACAGAGGCAGAAAATCTAGTAATCTCCACATCCAAGAGTCGGACTTCCATGGATCCCGAGCTAGGGGTTAACCTGGAATCCATAGATGTCCACACCATTTAATGTATGTCTAAAATTGTTACTACTGTAGAAATTAGAAATAAACCGCCTTAAATTAGCTTAAGGGGGGAACTCTATTTAGAACATGAAAAACGAAGCTATTTTCATGATTTTTTTTTTATACTAATAAATAATGCAATTTGTTTAAAACTTTTTCAGTATATTAAAGGATGTTTAAAGAAACAAAAGAATTTTTTTTTTTAAATATTTATTTTTGAGGGAGAAATACATGTTTCAATGTCACCACCACGCGCAGTTTCCCCTGATTGGCGTACACGCTGACGTCTCTAGTTTTCATCTGAAACAAGACATCAAACCCGATTATTATTCGTAATGATTTTTTATAGTCGGTGAACCTAAAAAATTGTGAAGAAAGTGTAATTTTAGTTATTTTAGGAGACTTTGAAAAAAAAAGTTCGAAATTTGCTGCAAAGTTTTTGCTTTGTTGTTGTAAAAAAATTGCCTATTATTAATTTTTTCACAATTTTTTAGGTTCATCGACAACATTTTTTAATTGTGAATAAGCATGTAAAATTTCAAGTTGATAGGTTACTTCGTCACTTTGTGATCGTGTCCGCCAATTCCAAAAACATGGTTTTGAGAAAAACGCGTTTAAAGATTTTGTTAAAATACTACATTTTTTTTTGTTTTGTTTTTTTTGACTTGTCTACTTACAGTGTTTTCATGCTAATCAGCTATTCCAGATGAATACAGTAGACCTTCCTCTTGCTGGTAGAACTCATTTCGTTCAGCATTTGCGATCCTTCGTGCCGCTCGGGCCCCCTTTGTGCTTGCTCGTGTTCGATGACTCTGCCTCTTTTTTCTATCTTCATCATAGCTGTCGCAGAAAGTTTTGCATTGGTTACCAATAGTTATTTGTAACGATTCCATAGTTCGTAAACTATTCGTTGAATATACTAACAGCCAGAAAAGAAGCGGTTTCCAGTACTTTAGAGCCACAATGCAGATGTTTGGGAACTAAACGCCAGAGCGTTGAATTGAAACTTTCATTTGCGTTTTGCGTGTATCCGCCTAAACATCTGTGTAGAAGATCGTCCTTTGAAAGATCCTGGTAAACAGGGAGAAGGTGTTTTTCCATTTCGAAAGAAATAAGTTGTTGCGGATGAGTGTAATTGTCCAGGTGTCGACGTGCTTCCGCCTTACGCCAGGAACACCAACTATCCGCTCCTATCGGGCAATATTCGTGTCTTGGATGCTCATCAGTCGAGCAATAATGATAAAGAGATGCTAATATGGCTTTCCTCATATCCAAAACTGAATTTTTGTTTTGTATAATTGCTAAACCATAATTTTTTGTTAATTTGGTTATAACACTATCAGTCAGCTTTCCTCTTCCTCCAAGTTTTTCTTTCTTCTTGATATTTCGTAGACGGCTGCCCATTCGCTTCTCCACGTGTCCAACACATTCGCTTTTGATTATAGTGCAGTCATCGCCATATGGATTTAGATCTAGTAAGCTCTTGAATGTTTTGGAATCTCCGTCTCCAATGTAGTTCACATATCTCACTCCGTATTTCTCAAGGGAAGACGCAAACATTTCTTTCATAGCATCTACCTCCATCTTGCCTGCAGAACCTTCATGGTTGATGTGACACTCTACTTGGTGTGTTTCGAACCAACCATCATACTCTACACTATCTTTTTTACTGTTCCAAATTGCACACTGATGACAGTATTTGCTTTTTACCACGATATCAACTATTTTTCCAGTAAAATGTCCAATAAGCACTGCAACACCAAATAATGAAGTAAACCCACGTTTTTTCCACGTACCATCTCCGGATACTCTGAAAACTGTTGCTGGTTGTCCGTTATTCACGTTTGCTAATGTTTCCTCTTGAACAGCTTTTTCGCACACAAACTCAAAAGTGGATTTAGCCGCTTTATGTATATGTTTCAGGATCATTTCATATGTGCTCGAAGCAAGACCTTGTCCGATATCCATGAGACCGCAGAATATGTTCACACCTTCTCTACCGAGGCCTAGCATTCTCATAACAAAAACTATTCTTCGATTTATTTCATATCCCGTATTAATTAAAGGCCCGGAATTTATTGTTTTACGATCACATACACATTTCATCACAAGTTTAAATCCTAGACCTCGTACACCGGTTTCTTCGAATTTCACTTTAGTTTTACATTGTTTACAAACTACTAACTCTTGCAACGCACCAAAAACAGTAAAAAATTCAATAATCCTGTAGTAATGCAAAGGATTAATTGAAACATTCGCACTACTCGATGTACTTAATTTTCTGGCAGAAGCACTAGGCCCGGGTTCCGGATTATCAGAACTACGGTCCCTTTCTAAAAATTGATTCCCGCGAAACTGTCGTTTACGCGGTCTAGAAACGCGACTCAAATTATCTTTACTTCCTTTCGGATACATTTTAGAACGTACAGGACAAAAACTATCACAGGAGTGAGGTGAAGTTTTCGACAGCACCATTAATAATCTACAAAATACGGTACAACAGGTAATCCAGGTAATCAGGAAACAGGTAAAACAGGTAAAACCGGTTAAACAGGTGAAGCAGGTACAGAAAAAAAGGAAAAGCAGGTCAAAAGGGTTTCTACTATGTACTTGTATACTTTCATCGCTATGTAAAGCCAGCGACATCGTCTAAAATTTTCAACATCAAAAATCTATATCGATTGTATTTTAGCAAAACGGGGGTGGTCGGGTTCAAACGGCTGTGTCTTGGAAACTATTTCGAATTTCACCTTGATATTTTACAGGCATATTCTCCAAGGATAATACTATGAATTAATGCAAAAAAAAATTCTTCGAAAAAAAAAGTTATAAATAGAGTTCCCCCCTTAAGCTAATAACCACCCGAAGACCTAGAAATTGAATTTCCGGAAGACATTCTTTTATAACTTGGGCAAGTTGGGAAAAAGTTGATCGACAGATCATTTTTACGAATTGCTATACAACTTGGTCTGTCGGTTGATTGCATTATTTTGCCACACACGTAATACTTTTCCAAATGACAAATCTGGCACCAGTTCGTCAAACTAAAGCAACCACCACAAAAAATTAAAAATTCAAATTTTCATTTCAATTTTTCATCATTCTTGAAAATTATCTGCAGACAAACCTCACGATGTGATTTTTATATAATTCAACCCAGTTGTTCAATAGATGATAGCGTGTGCCTATTAAATTTATTTTTATGTGATCCTTTGTTGGTTCTATTTCAACATGATCCGACTTATTTCCTTTTACTTCTCCTATTTATTTACCATTCCTTCACATTTATCTTCACTCTTTACAGAATTTTTCCTTGTCAATCTTCTATAGCTTTAGTCATATCATACAAATTTTCTGCAGAATCCGCTCGATTATCGAAATCAAGCATCACGATAGTGGATAATATTCCCATCATCTATCAGCACCTTAATGGAGATTGCTTTTGACGACGTGCAATATTATGTGTTCCTCTTGCACTTTAGCCGTACTCTCTTTCGGCTAAAATTTGCATTTTATAATAATTAAATCCAAAAATAATTACTACGTATACATGATGAGTTGAACCGAGGTTGAACCCAAGTTCAAATGCATGTAGACGCGAGTCGAGTTGAGATAAGGTCGACTGAAC
The DNA here is from genome assembly GCA_963855945.1 of Thereva nobilitata. Classification (NCBI taxonomy): domain Eukaryota; kingdom Metazoa; phylum Arthropoda; class Insecta; order Diptera; family Therevidae; genus Thereva; species Thereva nobilitata. Next base: position 115,922,304 of record OY979695.1, on the reverse strand, counting down.
TCGACTCAGCTCTGCTACCTGGGTTGAGTTGAAATTATGTATATAGACGAAAGTTCAGTAGTTGAGTGGTTGGATTTAGTTGACAGCAGCATCTCTGTGTTTTGTTTGTGATTTTTGTCGAATTTTGTCGATTGTCGGAAATTCAACTCAACTTCAACTCAACTATTCAACTCATCATGTATACGTAGTAAATATGACTATTACTAAACCATTTCGAAAACTTAATAACTCGAATTAAAGCATATAAAACTAAATATATCTCCCCGTCTTTTCTAGTATCTTATTCCTAATTGTCTTGTGTCTTCCTCGATGTTATCTATAAATCATTTCTTAGGGCGTCATGTTCTACGTTTTCCTGTCGTTACTTTCCCTACCACTATTTTTTCCGGTTCTGTTCCATATCTCGTTCGACATGACCAATCCATGATAGTCTGTTTATTTTAATCACTTTGACAATGTTTGGAATTTTACTGCTTTCATATAACTCATTCCACCAAATGCCATCTACCTGTATTCCTTTGTAAATCGAATGAAGGATTTTCCTTTCGAATCTTTCTACCAATGCACGCGCAGTGGTCGAAAATGCCAAAAAGCTGGCCAAAAGTCGAAAAATGAAAGTCTTATTTAGGAACTTTTTTTATTTTAACTTGTTAGATTAGGGTACCTAGGAGAGCATAAGACAAATAGAACCAATCAAATAGCATTTCTTGCCTTTTAAAATCATTCTGAAAGTGGCCGTTGCATGCGTTACTTGAAATAGCATCATTAACCCCCGCGGCAACCAATTATTTAAACATACATAGGAAGTGTTGCGTCGCATATTTTTAAATCTTATAAAATGGATTATTGTCAGGAAAGTAAGTATAATTTAATAATATTAACAAGAATACTCATTTGTTCACATATTTTTAACACGGTGAAAATTTCTTGACCTGTCTTTTTATCGAAAAAGTAAAATTTTTTTTTTATATTAATAGACCTACAAAAGAAGTGCCGCTATATCCCGCTCTGATTTTAGTCTTATATTGTTTATTGACCCTTTGGCAAAAACATATTCCAAGAACTATTGCCCGAAGTTGCCCCTTTTTGTTTAATTCCACTTTTTGTACAAAATTCTGCGTAATCCATGTTTTGTTTTTTTTAACTTATTAAAGTAGTGCTTAGCTTAAATTGAACCGTTTTATCTTTGGTAATCAACTTTCGAGGTCAAATTAACATAAGTATTGGAGTTATAAGCAATTTTAATGCTAAAATTGGCTCATTTCGTACTTTTTTAGTACCTTTTCACCCAAGCTTTGCCAAAAAGTACCAAATAAGGTCAATTTTAACATCAAACTTGCTAATAACTTCAAAAGTAAAGGTCGTAGCATAAAAATTGTCCAGACATTATTGATAGAAAATTGTCCAAGCTTTCCAATTTTGCAAAGAAAAAATTAGTTAACTAGCTATTTTATGGAGAAAAAGGTGATTTTGGTTGAAATTTTAGTTTAAAAAAACCAAAATTTTGATGACTCATTACTATGGAAGTTGGTAGGGTAGAACCTTGATTTTTACAGTTTTAGATAGGTGGCAGTATTCTGCGCTCACTGATACCTTATTTATGAAAATAGGTCATAGGGTTACAAAAATACAGGGTGATATGTAAAACTCTAAAAAAAACTTCAAAACGCTCTAGCGGCTAAACCGTTACCATATCTAATAGAATAAAGTATAATACCAAATTCGTGATCAGCGACCTGGAAAACACAATCCCAATTTCATTGAAAAATAGTGTTCAATATTGATGGTCGCCATTTTGAAGCCGCCATTTTGTTTTTTTTAAAAATAATAACAAATTCGTGATCAGCGACCCCAAAAACCTTTATACCTTTATTTTCAAACAATTATCTCAGTTTTTTCGACTTTTGTCCATCTTTTTGCCGATTTCGACCACTGTGAATGGTTCGTCTATGCTCTTCAATGACCACACTTCTGAACCATATAGTAAAAGGTACCCTATTGCTGTTTTGTGCAGTTTCAAGGTGTTTGCGTAGACCAAACTAGCAGCCAATGTTATTCGTCTTCTGATTTCGGCCGATGTATCAGTGTCTTTTGTTATAATCTTTTCTAGGTATAAACACTCGTTTCGTTCTCGTTTATTTCCAACCTGATTTTTTTGCAACTTTCTCAAGTGCTACAAAAGTCTCCTTCATGCAGTCATATGATCTTCTTGACCACTTATAGCTTTGAGGAGGAAAATGTATACAAAACTTATGGTATTTTTTCCTCTCTGTAAATTCCAAAATACTGCATATAAATATGTAAGAGCACACATATTGGGAACATGTATCTAAGTTCAATATGAATTCCTTTCCAATAGAAACTTTTTGGTCAAGATATAATAATGGACTGCTCATCAGACATTATTTCCATACAAATTCATGGCACCAAAAAGTATAGGAAAGTATAGTCCTCTCGCTCATCCATAAGCCCGTTTTGTCACCGAACTCAAATTTTGTTAAATTTCGTGTTAAGAGTTCAGTGCATTCACTGGCAGAAATAAAATCAGATAGTGCCAAACTTGAAAAAATAAAATTTCACAATCAAAAACTGCACACTTTTCCATTTTCTTAAATATTTTTACTCTTTTCTTTCAATAAACTACAAAATACGATAACTTTTTTATCTTTGCAGTAAAATAAGAACAGTAAATTATATTCTGGAATGATTTTAAGCGAAATTTAAAATAAAACCGCCAAAACGGTTCACGTATTAAAGTTGCCATACCTGATTTCATTTTTCCCTTTGAGCTAATGTCAGAATATTTACAAAAATAGATGGATATAGTGATTTTTTATTTCTGTCTCTTTTCGCCATAAGCCCCGGAATCACTGACATATAGATGAAACAGGGGTAGAGAACCTCGCATGGTTTAACATAAATATTTGAAATTAATGAAAAAAAACATTTTAAAAAGGAAATAACATCAAAATTGCATTTGTTATTTTTTTTAACAAAAATTTATTTTGTTTCCATCGTCCAAAAACGAATATAAAAAATTTTAACAAAAGTAATTGACCTGTTTACATGTCAGTGAAAAAAGGTTTGCCACCTATGGAACGAATTGGTGCCATTAAAATTTCCTGATGAGCAGTCCATTCTATATGTCAGTGATCTAACCCTACAATAATTCTAGAGCACGATCAAATGAGTGTCCAGACAGAGCTTTTGGCGCGAATACTTTGTCCCGTTTTAAATGTGATAAGTACACACTGCCGTGACAAGATTTAAACCGGCCCAATTTTATTAGTTAGGCGTTCGCACCTATAAATTCAATTTGGTCTAAATAGACGATTACAGTTACAAAGTGGAAAGGAAAATAATATTAAAATTTGATTGTGAATTCTGTAGCGCCATACTTACTACAATCGGTATCCGGTCCTAGCCTGTAGCATCCAAAGGAATGTATCCACCAAGGCAAACGAACATTAGCTCCCGGACAAAATGACGTGCTATGCACATCTGAAACACCATCTTTTTACGTCATTGTGACGTCATTTTGCCTGCGAGCAAATGTTCGTTTTGCCTTGGTGGATACATACCTACATAAACTCGATCGCAAGCTAGCTTTCCGAGCAGTTTTTCTTTGCTCAAACAAGCTAAATGAGCTTACTGAGCTATGTCCTCTTCACGACGTAGTTGACATGATAGCGCTCGTACATCGCAACATTGTGAAGTCTTCGTCCTTTCTGTTGTAAGGGGCTGATAGTTATCCACAGAGGTTTCCTCCCGAACACGCCTAAGAAGTTAGTAGATTGCTTTTCGTGAGGACCAAAATCTCAGTTATTTCCCACTTACTTTATCTAGATGAGAGCGTTTGTACCGTACTTAGTGTTCTATCAATGAGCCTCCCCACACTAGATCATAATAATTATGACAAGTAAAACCGGTTTTACTACACTTCTCGGCATGCAGACAAGGAGTAATATTATGTGCAGTATTTTGAATGGTACATGTAATTTTAAATAAATTTGTGCAGATGAAAATTACTTGTTAGAGAAAAACAGAGCTAAAGAAAGCAAGAGATAGAAGTAACATAATATAATGTGTGTTTTATTTTTTCATGCGTTTGGTTTTGCACGAAAAATTGTTCGTTAAGCTCTTCCACTGTCCTCGTTCTCTTATTTATAAAACCGGTCTAAGGTGCCATAACTATGCTTCGTGTGCAGAAACCCAATGAATTAAATTTATGTTGGATTTAATTGTGAAACTCGATCATTTTTTTATCGCCTGCCCAGGATGAATATGTAAAGAAAAGATGATTTGTCTGGACATGTTCCTTTTTGCCGATCTGAAGATTTATAATCTAAAATTTTAACTAGATACGATCAGCAAAATTATGTAATGCTGACAAGTAAGAAAGGTCACCTCATCGGTATCGGTACAAATTAAGCCACTCAAAATTAAAACAAATGTCGATTGGCCCACTTTTACTTGAATCGAAACAAAGCGTTTTGAATATTAACATTTTTTTGTACAAAAACACACAAAGAATATTCAAATTAATGAAAAAGGATATAAATAAAAGGCATGCGTATACTATATTAAAATTCATTATCTATAAAACCGTTGTAAACAAGCAGAAAATATAATTTTATTCTGTCATTTCGATTGAAAAAAATGTTTTTTTTTCCTTTAAATAAATTCTGAAATTTAATCCCTCACGTGGTGGTGATAGTGGAGAAACAGAAGAGGTCAGACACCTTATAGCGATTAACATTTTCTGTTTTTTAATTTAATTTTAATTTCGACTTCAGCACGAAAGAAGATAAAAGAAAGTGAATAGTAAAATTTAACTAAGTAAATTTATCAAAACATATTTTCTTATCAATCTATTCTATTTGTGGGCATTCGAAAGGTAAACACGCACTAGTAGGCTTGACTATTGATATTTTAAGACCACGGTATTAAACACGTTTTAAAGAAATTCTGTAACATTCAAAATCTCAAAATTCGTGGTATTTCATTTTGTAGTGAAAACAAAAAGAGGGAAATTCCATCAGGTCTGCCTGCATTCCAGACAGGTTTATCTACCTTAGGTTATTTATTTTGTAGACAGTAAAGTATTTGCATAAAACGATTAAAAGTATTTTTTATTGTTGCAATTAAGATCATTTGCGTGGCTAGTTGGGGGTAGACATGTGAGGATTATAATCAATTAAAATTGAAACAAAATCAGAAGATTATTACTTAATCATTCGCCTTTTCATAGGACATCTTAAATAATAGTTTTCGTTTTGTATATCTTCTTTTAAAACCAGTTCTTTGTGATTAAATTAAGGAAAAAATTTTGGGAACCACCAAAAAATACCAAACACCAAAAGAACTTCATCATCAATAAATTGTGAGATTTTGCACGTCTCCATTAAGCAAAACACATGCTAATTTTTTTTCTCAACATCCCTTTATTAAATCATATTTATGCTGATAAGCGAATTTGTATTTATTTATAAGAAAAAAATGGGCTAAATTGTTTTGTTGATAAGTCGTTTTTGAAAGCATAGATTTTTTGTTACCTTGAATAATTTGTATTTATGAAAACCTCCTCGTTTAGGAGTTTAGTAAGATATAGACGCGCAGTATAATACCTGTATGAGACAAATCTACGTCGCTTTTTGATATGGCTTATTCGGAATGATGCAACCAATCCAAAAAATATTATATATATATTTGGAATAATTTTATTTTAGGAGTGTTTGTTGGGATGTGGCTTAATTTTTGGCGTATTTTTTTTTGTCAAATAAAGCCACCAGAATTGTTTAGAATTTTGAACAATTTGTCCAGCGCGAAATTTGGCGTTGCATTACTCGCAAACTACATAAGCGATAACGACGATTAAGGGCTCATTTTAAAGGTAATTACTAGGCCTTTAAATTTGATAATGGGCATTAAGCCAAAAAAATTAACATTTGGCGAGTTAATTGCAAAAAACTGCATTCAACCCTCACCACACGATCATGGTTGAACTTTGACCGGCCATTACTTTAAGCCAAATCAACTTACAGAGCTCGTTGAGGGCTCATTTTTTAGATAATTTTATTCTCCACAACTTTGTCATTGATCATTCTCAGCTATCATTGCATGCAAACGGGCTATTTAATATAAACAAGCTCTTCCTCTTATTCAAGATGGCGGCTTTTCCCAAGCCACTGCGACCCCACAAACTTGGTTTTATCATTGTCAGGTGTACCCGAACAAATGCCAAAAAAAATTTTTTGTACCTCTTAAAATGCAATTTCATTCTCTTTTTTCGACTAATTTGACTGGACTATTATATAGTTCAAACATTTAATCATAACTTTATCATTCAACCTTGGCAATTACAATACACTTTATCTATCTAGGTCTTTCCAGATATATTAGTTCATATTGGCCAATTCCTTACCCCAAGAAGCGTGTTCGGCTACCATCATAAAGGTTTAATTCTCATCTCCCGAGTAAAAATAAATGATGGCCTTAGAACGGGCAAATACCGCCTGTGATTGAAACATAGTCCTCGGCCATCTGGCGGTTAACAGAAGGCTCGTTGCAGGACAGTACGGCCGTACAGGGGGCGATTGACGGTGAAACAACGGCCTTACAGTTCCAATAACGGCCATTCGACGGTGGCACGGCGGCCGTATGGTTGCTATTACGGGTATACGACGGTAGTACAGTGGCAGCAACGTGGATATTTGCCCTCCTATAAGAAAATATATTTCACTGTAATTAAATGTTTGATTTTTTTTCGGTTGTGTTTTTTTTCATAACAATAAATAACAAAATTTCCCACTAAAATATAAATCAACACGCACCACACACTTCACGTACAACAAACCGACGACTGGCGAGCTCGTTTCTCTTGTGCATCAATATCTTTAGGATAAATCGAAAGAACCATTGTACATAACGAAAATGATGAAGTTCCTATAAAACACATTTAACAATACATTTGGTGCAGATTCTTTTTTTGGCTCAAATTCCCCGTCGAACGCCCGTTTGTACAGCTCAGTACTTGGCCTTTTAAATCTTTTGGTCAAATTTGGCCGTCGTAAGGCCGTATGTGCTCCCATTAAAATTGGTTAAAAACTCTACGGCCATCATATGCCCCTTAAAAAGCCAAGCGGCCGGTGTTCGCCCTTTATAAGGCCGTTTTTTATTTTTACTCGGGCTAACACAATTATTCTTCGTACTTACCCTTTCTTGCTTTGTCATTATTCCTTCATAAATATCTTTTCTCTATCACTGAATCTGAAACTCTCGTGATGAGAGTTAAGAAAGGAACCTCGATTCGCTGAGTGAAATATGTAGCTGGTATTTGTCGCTCTGGTTTTGTATTGCGGACGCTTACGTGGACATTGCGATGTTATTTCGATACGCCCTTTCACATATTTTGTTCTCTATGATAGTATAGTCCGTAACACAAAGATGGTCTTCCCTTGAGCTACCTAAAGAGGTAAGATATTGATATGGATTTTTCCTATTTCCATCAGATATAGAAAACCTCTTTTTTCCGGTGAATACTCCAGAAGAGACACCATCAGAGAATCGATGAATTCATCGATGAGTATGGCTACTAAGGCTACTTTAAGGCTACGATCACTGATGAGAGTCAGATTATGTTATCATAGGATGGAAGGCCCAAAGGCTATTTTCTGAATTGCGGTATCATTGATGAATTTATCCGCTATAAAGTATCGCTATACACCTGCCAGCCCCGTCAGTCTAGGGCTTAAGAGGCGCCCGACGTTCTTCCCAGAGGTCCGTGGTTAGAGTCCACTCGCGGTATGGTGCTTCGTCTTTATGCTTTTCGCACTTAGATAACATTTCTTCATTCTTGTATCCCCTCTTTCCAATTCCATGCTCTTTCTCCAGCCGTCAGCGTTCTGTCGCGGTAATATTGGATGGGAGCTGGTGGAATGAAACCGTGTGTTAGCGTTGCCAGTTCTTTCGCGCTCCTCTCTTTTACCTTTCCAACTAGAGGATAGGTCGAACGCGTTAACGCCTAGGCTGCCGAGGCCAAAAATAAACGATTGAGCAAATACTTAATTTAATTTTTTCGGCAATTGAAATCAGTTGTAAAGTTTAAATTATTCATTCCAATTGTCGCTGCTGGGACTATAAACTTAGAACTAGCCCAACCTTGTGGCCCTCTTGCCCACAAGCTCCAAAATATGTTCAACCAGCAGCTAAGAACAGTGGGTTATTTCATCAGACACCTTCGTGCTAAGATGCACTTATGTGGTATCATTGATACGCTGGGATACGATGTTGGATTAAAGTCGATTCTTTACGTAATCTTTCCTTAGAAAAGTTGGTGATAGCATCAGCATCAATCCTTTTACTGGAACGCTGTCATAGCCATTAGTGTATACAAAACACGTTAATTTACGTTTTTGTTTATTAAAATTTTCGAGCATATATCGAAGGCGTATTCATATGACCAATAAAATTTATGAATATAAGACATTTTTAATCTTATTTCACTGATATCAGGTCTGGTTTTCTTATAGCATGAAAATGACATCAGGATAAGGCAATATAAAATGGGTGTGCCCGGTGTCCAGAGGAGATCGTTAAACGACAGTGCAAAACTACCTATTGCCATGGAGCCCTTAACTCGATAACTTTACATCTTCGATTGTTAGGCGCGATCATATTAGCCCATGCCTTTCAGGACAGCTTCCAGTGGCCACCACGAGGAAGTTATGATCACACTTCCACCAGTCCAAAATAGTTACGGCACGCGCGCATTTACACTGCATTTTGTCCCGCTGGTGACTGACAACTAATTTATTACTTAATGGTCATAAAACTTTGTTTAAAATGTCATTCTAAACTAAGAGAGTACGATTTTTTTTGCTGTCGAAAGAAGCAAACAAAGGGAATAAACTTTTTTCTTTCTATGAAATTTTGCAAAACTAGTCTGAACTGAAAGACGCATGTATCAAGGAGTAACCGTCTTGATGTTGCTTACAGTAATGTCATTTGCTTATGCAAGGTTTTTGGTAATTTGCTTTCTATAAAGAATAGAACGAATGATTACAAGCTACAATTTTGTAATTATAGCTTTCAATATGATCTAACGAAACGAGTGGATTCAAAGGGGTATTTTCCAAGTAAGTGTAAACAAACTTCCACATAAAGTCGCCCTTAGACTATCAATAATATTGTGCAATAATATTGAACAAAATATTGATGGTTTCCTTCTTTGCGCCAGACAATCTTTCAATATCACCCACAGACCTTCAATAATATTGCGCAAATCAAAATATTGCACAATAATATTGATAGTCTAGGGGCCCCATAAAATGCTTATATGAATGTTATTTTACCTAATGAATCGATCTCAGTAGATGTTTTTTTATGTGCCATGATCAAGCTCAGGAATCACCCTGTATACCACTATCCGTCATGTCGTTCAAGTCATGGTGCAGTGTCTAGTAGCAAGCTTGATGTGGACGAAAAAAAGAAAAATTATAAGATAGGTTAAGGGTGTAGCCTGGAGGATGCATGAGGAGTAGGCAATGAACCTCCCTCGCGTTTGAACTCTTGGATGTTGGATGTCAAGCAGCTGCTGAGCCACAACGGTCAGGGTTAGCACGAGACATCCTCGTCGGAGTTGTATGCCTCCTGAAACAAGAGAATCTCGCTAACCAGCCGACAAAGGCAGAGGTAACATCTAAGCTTGAATCGCCCAATTGAATAAGATTCCTTGTTAGGTTTTCTGGATGTAGCATCTTTATGTGACTTATATAACTTTAATTTTTGGTTTAGCCAAAGCCTATAAGGGTCTCCCTAATATACTATATAATGGCGATCCAGTTCTTACAAACATCTCTGTGGCGCCCGTTACTAATAAAATTTCGTTTTACAATAAAGACATTCGAATACTTCATTTCATAGCCCAGTTTATACATAACAAATCATTCGCATCCATTTTTGTCGAATGTTTCACTTATTGTGGGAACATGTTTATTATATGCAGTTGAGATTCGGACGTTCCGTATCTAACTGGTTTGCGGTCCTCAATCCATACCCATAGTCTTTTAGAAAATAATCGGAACACCTCTAGCTATCCATTTCCATGCTGCTACATATTGAATGGACTGAAACGATTTACACCAGCCGTATTTTTACCCGCAAACATAAGTGTGTTCTTGTATTTTTACATCCAATTTAATTAACTATGGTGTATGGTGGAATCGCTTTAAGAGCTGGGTTTGTTTCGAAAATGAGCTTCTTGAAACATGTTCCACTCATGAAATTTCCAGCTCAATTACTTTGAATTACACGTATTTAAGCGATAGTTTAATCACGACGAAGGAGCATTTCAAAATTTGTTTCTTTCTCTCCCCAACACTAAAAACTTCTTTTGAACGTTTATCATCATTATCTTCATCATATTCATTTTTTATCATCAAAAACCATTCTGCTGTTTTGGTATTTAACCGATCAAACTTTACAATGAAACCGAGAAGGTCTCAGTGAAGTTATTGGATGTTAGAGGAGTTTCAATCACATTCAGCTTTAGCATATTGTTGTGCTTTTTAAAGATCACTTGATCTTTACTAATGCTAACTAAGTTCTACTAATTAATTTTTTAAGAAATCAAGTGAAAACTTGTGAATACCTCAACATTATTCTTTCATATTAAAACTTGCAGTAAAGTAACATTGGAATATGGTAATTCTTTTGTGTCCCGCATGCAAATTTAAAGTGATTGAGCATTGACACAACATCAATAAAAAAAACGAATTTTTGCATATATTATTTAACAAGAAAACACGAATAATTTTAAATAATAGAATCCTGTGTTTAATTTTTGTCTACGTTTTTGGTAACCCAGTTAAAGGGGCAGACAAAACAGAAAATAAAGCATACATAGTTAACTATGCCTTTTAAGTCATTGCGTACGTGATCCTCATCGTCACTATGAATTACTGAGAGAATTTGCAGAAATTTTTGCAATGTTTAGAGCTGAAATTGGCAAATTGCCTTCAATTAAGCCAATTTAAGATTTTTTTAAGTGATCCATTTGCGAATCGAGAGGAATAAACTTTTAAAATTATATAATTTTTGTTGAGGTCGAATCAAATATTCAAAAAAATTGGTAGAAACATTTTTCTTTTTTGAATGGCAACATTAATATGTTAATCAAGTTTCATTAAAGTTCGAAGCAGTTTTGAGTCTATCACTTTTGTTTCAGAATATCTAAAAGCCTAAGGGTTTGGTTAGGTTTTTGTGTTTTGCTTATTCAGATTTAGTTTTTTAAATTCATTTTTTTGGGTTTGGGTTTGAAAAATTCATAAATGGCTGTAAAAACCATCTTACAAAATCTTGGGCAGCAGTCTTTGAAACTTGTTCGAATTGGATAAACTAAAACAGTATTTAATGTATAAAATTTATATTTTTATATCCGTCTTTTGCATATGTAACAACAGTATTATAACCTAGGAAAGTTAGTTAAGCCCAATTAATATATTAATAATAATTTGACGTTATAAATCTTTTCAGTAAATTAATGTGGCTCTCTTAAAAATACTACCGCAAAATATTTCTAAAATTCTATTATTGGATGTTTTCGACAAATTGAAGTCCCTTTCTTTTAAATCTCGCTTATTTTTTATTATATGCTTCACATTTCCAACGTGGTAATCCTCATCACTCTTATCTAATCTGCACTTCAAAAAACTAAAACTTGGTAGGAGCTAATGCCAGGTTTACATTTGTAAGTACTTTCGCGAAAGTAAGGCGTTTTTGACACCAAAGTAGAACTTTCGTCTTCACTTACGTCATGTAAACACTTGTATTTCGTGCAAGTAGAGACACATGAAAGCGACTTTCGTGAAAGTACTTGCAAATGTAAACCTGGCATAAATTCTATGAGTACCCTTAGAACGGTTGAACACAATTATAACAATTAAATGTCGAGCGTAAATGTAGTTAAGTTGACAGGTAATTGTCTGATCTCAAAAGCTTGTCGTATGTTAACAAACGTCCATAACGAGTACTGTTGGTACGCGTATGACTCTCCTGCGTTAACATCCAAGTCGGAGGCTTGAATACGATCACCAGAACTGTAGTATTCATGATCGAGCACACTTTTAGGTCATCTAATTGCTTCCAACTTTTGTACTATTAGGTGTCATTATTAGTTTTCCCGGCAGTGATGGAAAAGACTATTGTTATCCTTCTGCACTTCTCAGGCTTCTCATAATGTTCCAACCTATTCGAGATCTACATTTTGTTAAGCCTTACTAATAACTGAGAGCCTGCAAATAAAAACACAGGTAAAGAACAATCTTGCATTTTCTGTATTTACGCCTATTCACATGCGCAGACTGTTTAGTCATCACTACCTAACTGGTTTTGTATATTTGTTTATAACCTTGTAAAACGATGGCATTGCGTAAAATTCAGTTCATATTTAGTTCGAAGCCTGTTTAAAGATTTCCCTGCCTTCATATTTTACCGCAAACTTCAAATAATTCTTTGTTAACTGAACAACGTCATTACGAACTTTCTACTGTTGGTATTTCCGAAGTCATACAACATCGAAGGTCGTACTTATCTTTGACTTATTCTTTTGAGCTAAGCTTACTATAAGACCGGTTCTACAAGTTCAATTTTCTGTTCAATTTTGCGATGTTCAATACTTTTTTTAGCTATAAATTTGATCTTGAATTGAACAGCTGGTGTAGACACAAGAGTTGAAGCTAAGTTGTGTGTACACTAATTTCAAATTTATATAAAGTGTGCTATGCATTTATGTATGTCAAATTTATATCACATGTGATTGATGTGATGACGAAGATATTGTTTGGCTGTCACAGCTATGCGTTTATACCTATACTCCTACGCATATACCAACACTCATAAAAAAGTTGAAGGCAAGATCCAAAGTTGAATAGAAATTTCTGTTCAACTTTTTATTGCTTTCCATTCTATGTTCAATGACTCACTGACTCTCCGACACTGACACTCAATGACTGAAATGACTCTTCTAATTTTGCATACGAGCGAAAGAGAAGGAAGTGTTAAACATCGCAAACTTGAACAGAAAATTTAACGTATAGAACCGGTCTTCGACTTTGCATCAATACGGACCAATAACGGCGAACTGGTAACACAAAAGGTGTCCCTTGTGGTTAGACTTGCAAACATTTCTGGTAAACAGTGCAACAAAATTCATCTTAAATTAGATGTGAAATTCTTACGTATATTTAAATTACTAATCCATTAATTTAATTATTATTTGAAATAAGAATCAAAAAAATGCAGCGGGATTTTTCCCCCAAAACTTGCATACTGTGTATTTCCAGGCTTGTTCACAAGATGATTTCATTGGGGAAGTTCTGAAACGATTAACAAGTTGATCTCAAATAAAAGATGAGGGAAATGCCTACGAGTCATGCTACTTCTATGGTTGAATCTGAAGGTGGTTTTAACATATATGTAAACGCCAGAGACTAAATATGTTTGCATGAAACTTTTTAAGCAATAAAATAATCTTTTGTTACTGATCTTGTTTCTTGGTCAGTTTAAATGATCACTGTCAACAGGATCGAATCACTAAATAATTTCACCTAGAATTATGGCATGTGTTTTAATATGTTACTTTGTGAATTCAACAGAGCCACAGAACAAAAAAATCTGTTGGATTTTATACCTTTATTGCGTTCGCTTCATTTCATGAATAAGTCATAAAGTTGCTGTCCGGTTTAAGAGCCTGGAAATTCTACACAGAGTCCAGCATCCAAGATTTTCCTTCGTATTCAATTTTAAATTACATTTCATTACATTGCTGAGAGAACTGACATTACTTGTGGCAAATCAAGAGTACGATCCAAAAATAGAATATTGAAATGATAATAATGTCAATTGTTGGATGTTAAAATAGCGATGCTAAGTTAGGAACACGTGAAAAGCAAGATGATGTAACGCATGATAAAGGTGCTAAATATTACCTGCACTTACGTTCCAAAAATTGTAATTTACGTTTAAAATCTTTCAAGTCTACATTATCTGATAATTAAATTTACAATTGTTCAGTGATATAATAATTTCAACAATTTAAAATGATCAACTTTATTATTAAAACATGCTACTATTATATGCACTGAAATAGAAATGTTCAGAAATATCATACGGAAATAGAGCAGAATTATATTGACTGAATGTAATTTTTAGTAAATTAGATAGATATATCAATCTAGACTACCAAAAGAAATGTCTTTGGCTAACAGTGATTAGTTTAGGAATTTAGAAGCTGTAAGCATTAATTTAGATCATCGACCTTTGCTTTGGTCCTCATAATTTATTGTCGATGAAAATAAGCAGTTCGCTAAAACGTTACCTTATCTGTTCATAACATTGTTAAGGTAAAGCAAGGCAATAATTAAAAAATGAAAAGCTTTCTTTGAATACCTCAAACGCGTTTATCGATTTGTCTATGAAGAGATACCATTGGGCAAACGAGCAGAAGGAAATCAAATTGTTTTTGTATTGTTGTGAATTCGTATTTGTATTTCGGGGGCGTACGATAGAATTCTTCGTACACTTGGACCTGCAATAAGTCTTTTGTGTATACCCTTCAAACGAGAAGGCCTGTTAAGACTTTCAGTTTTGGTCTAGAAAGCTCAAGGAGTTTCTTAACTTGAACAAGGGTAGTGAATATCTTGGCTTAAATCGGACCTGATACTTGTTAAGCGGGGTTTGTTTCTCCGTATGTCTATTCGTATTCCAGAGACTCTTTCGTGTGGCTACTAGATGTCTCACAGAAAGGATCTGGACGGATAAACGGAGTGCATGCCTGCCTGCCATTTCCACCAAATCGTTCATGCCCTATTATTCCTTTCAGAACATTTCTGTTAGTGATGAATGCGAAAGCTTTCAGGGAATTAATGTATCTTTTTATAAGCTTCGATGTCACCATACATGAACTAATTGCTTTTATAACTGCTTGACTGTCTGATATATAGATAGCCGTTTCTTTTTTGATCTAGATATATATAGGCACAGCTTTCTATAGCGTTTACCACCGCCTGATTATTGAGTGATTATTGATTATCCAAGAGGTCTGTAAACCCCAACTTCGGTTGTTCTTCCTTCAATTCTGCACCACAGCTGCGACCCTGTTTTCAAGTTAAATACCTCAGCTCAACATTTGTTCGTGCTCGATCGAGACCTTGAATTGGCAATCGAAGTTGTGTAAAATTTGATGAACTCTGTGATTCTAAACTGTGATACAAGTTGAAATTTTTGAGTATACTTAGATCACCTGTTAGATTTTAAACTTCGCTTAAACGTGAAGTGGAAGCATTGGCATATTTAGCACTGCTCCTAAAGCAGCTTTAGGCCACGTATTCATCGTTCCTGTGAACCCTGGGAAGACCATTCGAGTTATTTTTTCGAGTATCATCTGGTTCTACTTCTCTTGGATCTTTAACCACCAGGCCACACCTGATTAAAGTGTATGACCAATAGGTTATTTTGGGTTTTAAAATCCATTTTTTTGCCTCTGATAGGCAAACAATGCTCTGGAGGTTTTCTTGGCAAAACTTCCTGTATTCTTGACCTTATTTCTTCTGGTGAAGGAAACCATGACCATGGGTTTATGCTTAGTTCCTCGTCTTGGCAAAAAGCATCATCTTCGCAAAGAGCCTTTTGTAGAAGACTAGATACGTGTCGTCCGTACCTCTTCTTATGGTGAATTGTTAAAATAGCTATGAATTCTTAACATACTCGAAGCTACAAAAATAACATAGTCGTAGCTGCAGAACGTTCTACTAACTTCTCAGTGTAGGCTTAAAGCTAGTACACACTTGTAGACATGTTGAGCGATTTTGGTATCCGAGACATGTCTAGAGTTGTCTACATAGACACGACTATAGACCAATTGCCGTCTACGAGTCTGTTGCGGTACCAAAAATCGCAGGTCTACGGTCTCCCGATCGGGATGGGAGACCTCGTGCAACGGTAGACACCACTGACATATAGATATGGACTGCTAAATAAGCAAAATCCCATACAAAAAAGTGGCACCAAAAACTATCGTTGTCTCGTTCCCCCTTCAAAATCCTATGAATTTTAATCGGTTTTAAAATAAAAAACAGTTCAGTGCATGTCAGCGATATAAACATAATTAGAAAAAACTAGACAGCTATAGAGTTTTTTCTTCTTTCTCTATTTTCTTTATTTTTAAAAGTTCGTTAAACAGAGGGAAAGAACCCTCACATATTTGAAAAAAATACATTTATTTAACGAAAAAACTGCTACTAAATAAAAAATAATGATGGAAAATTATTTCTATCAATTATAACATACATCTTATTACTTATTTTCCTCTAAATTCGAAAAAAAAATTGTTTTTTACATAGAAAAGGTCTTCTTCTTCTGGAGAAAAATGGTGCCATTGAAAGTTGTCTATTAGCAGTCCATATCTATATGTCAGTGGTAGACACATCGCGTAACATTTCACCATTGGAGACCTCACGACGAGACGCGAGACACGTTCATCCCTCTCTTTCTCCAATTACCGAGGTGTGCTTCGGCCGTTTTTATTTACATTGTTTAAACTTTTTTAACTTCCCAGTAGGAAGTTATTGTAATCGGTCCGAAAATCGGATTCGAAATTTTCAATGTATTTACACGTTTCAAGGTCCCAATAGCATTTTAAGCAAAAATTTGAGAAGAAATATGTGTGTGTGTGTGTGTGTGTGTGTGCGTACGTATGTGGTCATTTTTTCCTGCACGATTTCGCGCGAACCGAAAAAGATATCGACTTCGTTCAGGTGCCGTTCGAAGCGTGTTCAAGGAAATATGATCTGAAAAGATTTTCATAAAAATTGGTCGAGCC
Source organism: Thereva nobilitata (assembly GCA_963855945.1). Taxonomy (NCBI): domain Eukaryota; kingdom Metazoa; phylum Arthropoda; class Insecta; order Diptera; family Therevidae; genus Thereva; species Thereva nobilitata. Next base: position 115,905,425 of record OY979695.1, on the reverse strand, counting down.
GTTTTTTTGTTTGAACGACTTAAGTGAATTTTGTACCAGCACGATTTTGCGCGAACCAAAAAAGATATCGACTTCGTTAAGGTGCCGTTCGAAGCGTATTAAAGGACATATGAATTGAAAAGATTTTCATAAAAATCGGTCGAGCCGTTTTTTTGTTTGAACGACTTAAGTGATTTTTGTACCGGCACGATTTCGCGAGAACCAAAAAAGATTTCGACTTCGTTATGGTGCCGTTCGAAGCATGTTAAAGGACATATGATCTGAAAAGATTTTCATAAAAATCGGTCGAACCGTTTTTTTGTTTGAACGACGTAAGTGATTTTTGTACCAGCACGATTTCGCGCGAACAAAAAAAGATACCGACTTCGTTAAGATGCCGTTCAAAGCGTGTTAAACGAAGTATGATCTGAAAAGATTTTCATAAAAATCGTTCGAGTCGTTTTTTGTTTGAACGAATACTGGGAAGTTAATCTTGTGGACCGAAAGGGTCAAAAGCCACATCCCAACTAGTTTTTAAATGTGGTCAAACAAAAAAGTATTACAACTTATCGAAGACTATCAGGCGTTTGGCTGTCTTTGGGATTTTAAGAGTTCCGATTACAAAAACCGCGTAAAAAAATTGGCACTTGAATCACTGGCTAAAAAGCACGGCGTGACAGTGGCAGACATTGAAAAAAAATCCACAATCTAAAAACATCCTTCAACCGGGAGCGAAAAAAAATAGCCTGAAGATTGGGACCTCTCCCAAAAAACCACGTGGTTTAATTATTTACTATTCCTGCTACCAGCCAACGAGTCAAAGGGCAGTCGGAACACAGTTTTGGACGATACCGAAACAGAGAGTGGAAACAATGGAGATGAAGCAAATATTTAATAACATATTGCCGAACCTAGGTCCTTCTGCGAGCACCTCGCGCGTCGCCCAACGTTTACGTTTTCGCGTTCTCTCATTTGCAATAAGCACAAAGCATGAACTCATTGAGAATAAAACAAAGTCCTCCATTATTACTGGAATGACGGAGACTAAATTCAAATCATAATATGGACACTAGACGAGACAAAGTACGGTCTCCATAGACGGGGTATAGACATGGTCTGTAAACAAATCGCTCAACATGGTCTACTAGTGTGTACTAGCCTTTAGTTTAGTTTGCATACCCATCTTATGAATCACACATGTAGCAAGCATAAAAAATTCTCATATTATCTATTCACTGTTTGTTTCGAAGTGTCATAATGAGGAAGTTTTCTATTTAAATGCTTTTATTAAGTCCAATCATATCCATCTCGCCAGCAATATAATATCAAAAAATTATTTACAATTTGAACATAAAAATATCCAGACTCGCTTTTAAATTTAATATATTGCATTGGCTTTGCGTTTGTTCATGTACATTTCACGCAACTGTGATAAGCGTACGTACAAAAATGCACTTCAAATTGGCACTGCGCCAAAATAAATAAACCACTGATAGTAAAATTCATAAAGTCAATTGTGCAAGTGCAAAAGTCCAATAATAAATCTGCCAAGAAGTAAATTGAATTTTGATTGATTAGAATTTATCCTAATTTAAAATGTTATTCCGTAAATAACCGTTGATTAATTTTTGTTAAAGTTTCTTTTATTATCAAAGCCATAAATAACTTTACTTAAAACAATTTTAATTTGTCATTTTAGGAGCAATGAAAAGCGCAAAGAAAAATCAAGAGATGCCGCCAGATGCCGGAGATCTCGTGAAACAGAAATCTTTACAGAATTGGCACATGTACTTCCAATTCGCAGGGAAGATGTTGAACAACTGGATAAGGCCTCCATAATGCGTTTGTCTATTGCATTCTTGAAAGTACGGGAAATGTTAAAGCTATGTAAGTATTGCCTTTACAAATGCATGGGAAATACCATCTTTTAATCAATGTCCGATTCCAATATTTATTATCTATTTTTTATCTAAAATATTTTAGTTCCGAAAGTTGAAAATCTACCTTCAGAGGATAAAGATAAGACTACAGAGGATGACGAAATAAAACCCTTTGAAGTATGGAACAATCCTGAGCATCAGAAAATGTTTACACAAGCTCTAGACGGTTTCCTTATGATTCTCTCTAGTGAAGGCGATGTAACTTATGTATCGGAAAACATATCAGATTTTCTTGGTATCTCACAGGTATTTCTATTGAATTATATTTTCTATAGGAATCTTCGATAATTTTCCATAAATTTAAACTTTTTTTTAGATTGATATTTTGGGTCAGCAAATATGGGAATACAGCCATCAGTGTGATCATGATGAACTAAAAGAAGCAATTAATGTACGAAAAAATAATTCTGTTGAAATAAAAAAAGAGGATTCTGAAAAGGAAAACAATCTTACAACAGAGCACCGTGATTTCTTTTTAAGGCTTAAATGTACATTAACAAGCCGTGGAAGAAGCGTCAATATAAAAAGTGCTTCTTATAAGGTAAAAATTAATACATATTTAAAAATAAACTTTAATCGACTTAATTTTATACGAGGGCTAAAAAAAGTCACTTTAGGCAATATCTGTTGATGAATTTACAATTCTTTTCAAATATACATATCTATATGTATAGTATATCAAATCACTTTTAGATAAAGTTAATTACAACAAGTCGAATTATTTACCTTAGAAATGATCAAAACCATACTTAAGAAATAAAACTTTTTATGCCGATTCAGTACAAGCTTTTGCCACCGGTTATGAACAAATACTTACTTACTTTGACGGGGCTACAACCGGGAGCCGATTCTGGTCTCTCGCAATTGTTCTCTCCATCGGTCCCAATTCGGATCCGATACCAGCCGTGTTTTTTTAATGAACTATATAGTTCTTCCCCATACAAATCTGAAAACCCAGGTTTTATCGAGGTTTTTATCCAGGTCTTGGGACATTTCAAAATTTCCCTTTCTTTTCGGAATGTAGTATACTTACCGGCTGCCGGAAAAACGTCATTTAAAATAAAAACAACATAGAAGTAACGAGAGCAAATTTGAAGGCATGAGGAAACAAATAATTTATTTTTTAGAAACTTATTCATTATTTTCTAGAGGGGAATTCGTGTAACAGTTGTTTACTGACACGCAACTTCGGATTAATTTTAATATATTTAAAGCACTGAAGATGGCGCTTAGTGAAATTTCCCTTGTCGTTTTTATAATGAACTGGATCGAAGACCTATTAAAAAAACACGGCTACCATCTAGCTTGGAATCCCTAAGCTCTGAGCTTCCCCTAAACTATGTCGCGATAACGCTCATAGATGTCGTTGTTGTAGAGTCTCCGGAATCGTTCTTCCCCAGGTAAGGGCCCAACAATGCTCCCAAGGATTTTCCTCTCATACACGGCTAAGAGGTTAGAGTGCTTTCTGCTAAGCACTCCCCGTCTCGGATACATATGGGTACCGGTAAAACCATCGTCTTATATGTATAGTAGCTGTTATAGGCTTGCATTTGAAGAGCTTTGACAGACTTTGCTTTGTTGGCTTTTATTAGCCGTGCGCATATTTCTGGTTCAATACTATTGTCGGTTGCTACTATTGACCCAAGGTAGACTCGCGCCGCCCGCTCAATCTGGTTAAAAGCTTCCTGTGCAGCTCTTGATGTTCTTCCAATGATGTCAATGCCGCCTGCATAAGCCAGTAATTGGTTGGAGATGTGTAGGATTGTGACTCTTGATGTCACCCCGCCCATCTCGGATTACTTTCTCCAACGTCAGTTTGAAAAGGCGGCAGGCCACACCGTCCCATTTGCGGAGTCCATTATAGATGTTAATTTTTCTGGACAATTTTCCGGATAGTTTATCATTAAATAATAGTTTATCATTAAGCCTGAAACTGATCTATTCAAAAAATATTAGCTGGAAAATGACGTTTTACTAAAAAAAACTACAAGATTTATTTCCATTTATGAACTTCCTATTTAATTCAATTGGTTAAGGCTAACGTTAGCATTTAGAGTTGTTCATTTTTCGTACAAAACTCGTCGTCTTATCCGAAGTTTAACTCAGTTGTGGATATTTCAAAAAAAGAAAAACGGACATTGAATTGTTTTTTTTACAAATGGAAGATTTTTAGGTAAAATAGGATCACGCTAAAATTTTACTCTTTACTAACAAATTTCTCTTTTCAAAGCAATTATGAAAGTTTAGTACTGTGATAAAAAGAAGAAGTTGTTGAGACACTTTAGTTTTTTTTTGGGTCTGATCATTTTGAAAGTAACATTACGCTGACTTGTTTCCTATTTATATTGAAAAATCCAATTCACGAAAAAAAATTCAAATTCTGAAATTTGTTTTTTATTAATTCAATCACGAGCTTTTATATGATCTATCTGATTAATATTTGAAGAAAACAAGGATATCTTCAAATATTACAAAACACTTATACGTCCTTATGAAATGTATTCTATACTTATTCACATTAGACAAGTAAATTTTTTCATGGTAGCAAAGGAGAAGAAAATATCGATTTCGTTTCTAAAGCCTTTTCTGAAGTTAGTGTTGCAATTGCACTATTATTCTGATGAGCAAATATATGTAAATAAGTTTTCTAGTAATTATTCTTATTATGTCAGATAATTAAAAAAATCAATATAGCTAACATAAATTAACGATGATTTAATCAACCCCGATGATTTAATCAATCCTCGCTTTATCTGTAGTATCTGTTGATTTTGCTAGAGATATTTGACCAATGCAATACACTCATAGTGTCTTGTTTGGCATTTATTTTAATTTAGTTTTAGATTAACTTCGTATCATCACACTTACTGCAGTTTTTTCAATTGCTTCGAAATAAAGAATTAAATACATTTATTCTAAAACCGATATAATATATTTGCAGAATTATGAAAAATGAAATTCCTGTTTTTACAAAACAGTTTCCTTCTTCACCGCTTAAAACTAAATAGAATCTCAGGTGATAACTTGACGGCAGTTTCACATATGATAAATGTAATCATAATAAACAATAGCGTTGCTATAAGAGAAAAGGTGGCTATAGCAGATTTGGGTAAAAGGAAACCAAGTAAAAATGGCTCATTTCAATACCACGTGGAATCATGGAATTCCAGCTTTTTCTTTTGGTATTGACGTGGTAATAAGTGACACACATCTGGTATGTAACGTGGTATTTGAATACCGTTGTAAATATACATCTTTGTCCACAGTATTAAACGACATTTAAGATCTGCTTTTGGTTTAAAATTAGTACTGTAATGTAAGGCATAATAAACAGTAACGAAGAATGATTTGTTCTTAATAAAGTATGAATAGTAAACGAAATTTTTCACCAAACTTTACCTATTATAACACACTATTGTATATCAATTACCTTTTATTATAGAGTTCAAAAGGTCGGCCTTGGTAGCCTAGGGGTTAAGGCGCCAGACCATGGTCGAATTCACTCCGCGACATGGTCCTTCGAATAGTCCTTACAGCAATTCTCTTCCTTTTTCTGCCATCTCCTATATCCATAATAAGCGAGAAAGCCGTGCCTCATATTCGATCATCGAACTCAATCGTTCTGTCGTTGTAGTAATTGGATGGAGAGCCGATGGAATATAACCGCATGTTGGCGTTGACAGTTCTTTCAAAGGCCTTTTATATCTTTCTGGCTAGAGGTTGCTGTCTGACACTACACTCAAAAATAACAGATGTTATGCCTCGAGCGCTAGTCTTTTGAACAAAAAAAGGTCTAATTGAATCTTCTTTTGTATGTATATCTTAAAAAGTTTCTTTATTTATTCTTGTATAAAAATTATTACATGATTCAAATGGATGTCCCAGAAGTAGTATAGAATAATTTATTGTTATTACTGTTCTAAATATCTTTATTATTAGGAATTTTTAGAACAAATGTTTACACATTTAATACATTAACAAATTAAAGGATAACACTTTTTCAGATATGCACAAAACATATAATTTTTTTGATCGCATTATGAAATATTAAATTATTATTATTTAGCATAAAAAACTGCCTTGCATCATAGACATTTTGTCGACAGTTAGCCTCTTCCGCAATTAGACTCGAATTTCCTTATTAATAAAATTATTTGTAATTTAAAAAAACGATTATTGTTTTCTAATGATGTCAGTGAAATTCAATCAGGAAAAGCCTTTTGTTGTGAAAATAAATTACCCTGTATTTAAAATTATATATTTCTATTTTTGTGAATTGGGGTTGATTCCAATTTGAAGCAGTTATATAAAATAAACTCGGAATGATATTAAATTATTAAAGTAGTAATTTCTGTAATATTAGTAAAGTTGGCTTTTAGTCATCTTTCAGCTGCTATGACTAACGCTTTAAATAACTTCTTAAAAGCCAGGGCTTTTTGTTAAATTGATATGATTTTGATTTTATTTGTAACTGAACCTTCACTAGTCATGCAACGAAAATTTTGTTATTTTTAGCATTTTCGGTACGATGAATGTGTTTCCATGTTTATTACATTATCTATAAGATTCTAATTTATCATAGGAACAAGCGGTTACAAAAAGAGTGGCAACCATATGTTCTTAGCACAAGGAATGTTGTTAAACGATATATCGAAATAAAAAAGCTTTCCTTTGTCTCCGATTCGTTGGTGATCAATTATTTAAAAAGTACATTTAAAGTATGTTAGTACAAACTATTGGTCTCGTCGTTTTCACTATCATTCATGATCCTGCATCTGTTTTTAACTGTAAATTACTTCACTCAAATGAGATATCGATTTTTGATAAGAGGTTAAATGATAAATCATCTTTTACTAATCTTATATCATTTATATTCCTTTAAAAAGATTTGAATATATTTGTATTTTGGTTTGAAAGCTTCAATCAAGCAATGCTCGATTTCTGGAAGATTTTCAAATTCAATGCAATCTTTATTGTGAATTTGGGTAAATAATCAAGTTCTTCTAATGACAGTTGGTAGATGATTGATTGTCTACGTTTCTTATTGTAAAAGCGAGAGTAATTAGTAACAAAAAGACATGATAACAGTAAGCAAAGATTTTTTTTATCTTATCTTTGAATTTTTTTTTCAGCAATATCCGAATCACCATTAAATACAAATGGTCTGATTTCATTCATACCGGTTTTACTTATGCCATCATAGCGATACGCTAATATTAGGCCAATTATCCAAAAACATATAGATTACGATTATGAAATTCCATAAAATTTCGGTTGAGTTATTTTGAACTAGTAAAGAGGTTAAACCATACAAGTTCTGTATTTTACTATCTCGTTGGTTTTGATAAGAATATTTTTATAATCTTTCCTAAATTCGCTTTTCTCTTTTATATATTTTTATTGATAATAATATGAATTCCTTAATGACATATTTCTATTTATGAGATGTTTTCTATAAATCAGGATAATACCTCACATCATATACTTATTATAAATTATATTATGTCTGTTCAAGTGAACTGTATTTTCGTCCTTTTTAGAGCTTTTTGATGAATCTCTCGGATTATTCAAGTTGTTTTGCAAAATCGAAGAAATTCAATACTTTTGGCTACCGCCGCAATTCGATGATACATTTCTAAAAAATCTAGCAGATCAGGCATTTTATTTGATCTAGCACCTCCTCTAGTTTAGATCAATCTAAAACCGCAATAGGTGTGTTTTTTGTATGTCAAAATCTACACTCAGGTGTCACTAGTACTGAGCCATATACTTATCGGCAGTAAAACAGAAACTGAGCATATTGTTCCCCGCAAAGAACTCTTTAAATATCTCAATAGGTTCGGCTTAGTCGAATGTTTTTAAAAACCTTAATAGTAGAAGCAACTCTGCTGAACCATCCAATCAAGGATGCGAGATGCGGTCTAACGACTGACGTGTCTGATTATGCATTCGGAAGCGTATTGAAACAATTCAGCGGTCATCGGTGGCAACCTCTAGCATTTTATTCTAAAAAGTTGTCACCAACAGAACGGAAGTCCTCTGCATTTGCCCGCAAACTTCTCGCCATCTACGCAGCGATCAAACACATCCGTTGAAGGGCACAATTTCGTGGTCTATACTGATCACAAACGACTTGTGCGTGCCTTTCATACAAAGACCGAACGATAAAAAGAGAATGTACAGTAGAATCAGATCTTATTTATTAAAATTAAACACGGTATGCAAGCAATCCTACCGTCATGTCGTTTTCGTTATGGTGCAATATCTTATAGCTTACCTTAAAGGATAGAAAAAGGATAGGATAGGTTAAGGGGAGTCTGGTTGATTCGTGAGAGGAGGCGATGAACCTTGCGTTTGAACTCTTGGAGGTTGAATGAGTTTAGGAATACTGACTGTGCAAGGTTGTTCTTTCACAATTTCTCTTACGGAGATGTAAATGGCTTAGGGGTTTGTGAATTGTATGGCAGAATCTCTGACAACTTTAAACATTGTGGAATCAATTTATTTTTAATCCCTATTTTCAATCCTATATGTTGAATAAATTTTATTTCCTAAATTTTATTATTATCCTCGCGGTTTTCAAACGTCAGCATGAAAAGTGAAAGACAAACAGTATTTTCTTTATTTTTTTACCTAAGCTTTGTCGAAAAGTACCAAATGCGCACCAAATAAGGCCAATTTTAACATCAAAATTGCTTATAACTTCAAAAGTAAAGACCGTAGCATAAAAATTGTTTAGACACTATTCATAGGAAATACTCCAAGCTTTCTAATTTTGGGAAAAAAAGTATAGGTCAACCACATATTTTCCTACCCCGTCGGGGAAAATAGGTACATATATAACATTACGAGATATTGATAAATGAGAACAAATCTTGAGAATTTAAATACAATGATACGTCTATTATATTCGATTAAATAATAACAAAACTATTTATTTTCCAGGTTATCCATGTAACAGGTCATCTAGTAATGAATGATGGCGGAGAGAGAATATTAATTGCGATTGGAAGACCGCTTCCACATCCATCTAATATCGAGATACCGTTGGGATCTACAACATTCCTGACAAAACATTCATTAGATATGAAATTCACATACGTCGATGATAAGTAATTGATTATTAATTATTTAGTGATAATATTTTGTCTAATATATACTAATGAAATTCTAGAATGCTTTCTCTACTTGGCTATCAGCCAGAAGATCTTCTCGGTAAATCTCTCTATGACTGTCATCATGGAGGAGATTCAGAAAGTCTGATGACAACATTTAAAAGTGGTAAGAATTAATACTTCTATTTTCCATTTTTTTCGGGGTTTGTTTTTATTAATTTATTTTGATATTTTGCCAAGAATTTTTCATTATATTTTTTCGCTTGTTTTTATGTTTTCATGTATTTTTTTTATATATTTTGCATTAATTTGAACTCTTAGTTAGAGTCAAGGTTATCTAAATTCTATTTAAAAGATGATATAAAAGTTAAATAATATGGGATCTGCATCTATTTTTTCGAGAATTTATTCTCAATTAATTCAATTCATTTCAAATCTAAAATTATATTTGAAATGTTAAAAGTTTAAGTTGTTTCCCATTGTATTTTTAAAATTAGATTTGGATTTGACGTTTTTTTCTTTTATTTATACAATTTAAATTTTTTTTTGTTTCTTCTTGTTTTAAAATTATAAATATTTTTTCTTTAATTTGTTGTTGACCAATAAAATGATTTGGTAATTTTCTACTGGCTTACATTTATTTTGGATCTCGATGTTTACTTTTTCGTTGATACAGGTCAAACTTTAGGTGTAATTTTCTATTTATAAAGTAATATTAGCTGTAGAGTATTATACGTGATTTTATTCTTATTTACTTCAAGCATTTTTTTAACTGTTAAACATTGATATATTCGTTTACCCAGGGGACAAGGGGTAACATTATTTTTTAAATCTAACCAGGCTCTGAATACAAAAAAATCTTGCTTGGAAACTAGTTGTTTTTGGAATCTGTGTTTTTTTACTCATTCTTTGTATAATGTAAGATTGTTTAGTATCAAATTACAAAAACCATTTTAGCTTATTCTTATATTGTTTTTAAATTACTATATGTATATTATTCCGCTGAAGAACTAAGTAAAAGGATTTAAGCTTGAATTTGATAAATGTAGATGGTTGTTGCTGTACCGTTTTCAGGAGAATTTTAACCAGTTGCGACTTGAAAAACAAAGCATAGTTCAAGCATATTGAGATTTTATGCTGTTTAAATTTTAAAAAGCAAATTCATTCTTTCATGTGTATAGAGATAAGGAGAAGAATTGCAGAACATTATTCTCAAATTTACGGCAATTAACACATGCAGCCTTGACGTGAAGAATGGTCCTACCATACACTAGATTTAAAATCAAATTGTTGTTACTGCCTTGGCAATTTTTAATGAACATCAACTGGATATGGGGAAACAACTCAGAATTTGTTCTTTGGTGTTGAGTTAGTTGATAATTAGTTGTTGAAATAATAATCTAATGGATACAATTAGCTTATATTAGATTTTTGTATTAATATCGTTATCAGTTCAATTTGGTTCTTTAGAATACGACCTCAAAAGACCAAGTTCGTTTGTAAATTGAACACCAAAGGCAGCAATATACTGGGAATATTTAGACCAGTGAACTTTCGTGGCGGTAATGCGAGAAAGAATGGCATTAAAATGAGGCCATAAATTAAAGTAACTTAATTTATTATATTAATACGAAGTTTTTTGTAAGAGTTTTGAATACATAACGTATATTTAACTTTTTGCAAGATTTAGAATATTTTCATAATATTACGATATCTTTTATCATTCCTAGTACATGCATTCTCTCCCTGCTTAAAATTTGCTAACTGGAAGATTTTTAGTGTAGATTTTCGCGAGGACAAAATTGAGCGTTAATTTCAGCTCACTCTGAAAATACTACGCTCTGAAGATAACATCTTACGAAAATTGAACTCGTGCTGGACCGCGAGTGACTTCGGAAATTCTTTATCGAAGATTGGGTGATAAAGAAACGAGTTTCTCCCCAAATACAACATAACCATTCGGCTGACAGTAGAATCTCAATAACATCACAACAATTGCCAATCATTTCACTGTTCAAGTACTATAATCTTCTACTACCGAACTGTTGACCTGCGACAAATGTGAATGAATAAAAACTATATATCACCAAAAGGTCGCTTTTTTAGAAATATTGAATGTGAGCCATTGAAAATATTACTTTGGAGATTTCTTCAGTCTATATGCCCTTGGTAGTTTTGGCAAACCAGATTTTGGCTCCGATTCCAATTTCACTTAATACTAACATTTTCGTAAAGCGTAAAGGATTTAAAGAAAGCATAGCAGAGCATTTTTGATGTGAAACATCTTTGCGCGCGTTGAGAGTAATTCTTCAAGGTCGGGAACATTTTGTGGGAACGCTTTTTAGGGAACGCTTTATAGGGGGAACGCTCCGTCCAATCCAATTTTTATTCCGGGAAACGGAAGATCTGTATTGAGCAAGACAGAATAAGACGGAGATTTTAAAAAAAAATAGTAGCACCAAAAAAAAGTGTTTATATGCCGCGAGTCAGACATGATGAGCCAGACATAGGCAGAATGGAACAAATGGTTGAGTGGTTGCCTTACGACGTTGATATTCCAAAAAGTCGCGGGTTCAATTCTTGATCTCTGCATTTGAATTTTATTATTTATATTTAATGGTTTTATTTAGCAACCTCGTATATTTGTTTGTTTGTTTGTTCGGTTCAAATCTTGCGACAGCTTTTTCAACTACTTCTACTTAACCGATTCTTATGAAACTTTGCACACACATTGAGTTCCCGTGACAATGCAATCTGACATTTTTGTAAAAAATCAAGATGGCGGTTCCAAGATGGCGGACGAATTTTCCAATTGTGTTCCGATTCCATTGAAAATCAGTATCGGGGGGTTTTTAGGGCCACAAATGACGATTCTGTGGTCAAAAATTGCAAATTCAAAATGGCCGCGCCAATATGGCGGATGAATTTTGCGAATGTGTTCTGAATCCATTGAGAATCGGTATCGGGTTGCTTTTAGGGCCACAAATGACGATTTTGTTGTAAAAATTATGCAAATTCAAAATGGCCGCGCCAATATGGCGGATGAATTTTGAAAATATGTTCTGAATCCACTGAAAATCGGTATCCGGGGGTTTTTAGGGCCATAAATGACGATTCTGTGGTCAAAATTTGAAAATTCAAAATGGCGGATGAATTTTGCAAATGTGTTCTGAATATGTTTAAAATCTGTATCGGGGAGTTTTTAAGATCACAAATGACGAATCTGTTTTCAAAATTCGAAAATTCAAAATGGCGGCGGCAATATGGCGGATGAATTTTGCAGATATGTTCTGAATCCATTGAAAATCGGTATGGTAGGGTTTTTAAGGTGACAGATGACGAATGTGTGGTCAAAATTTGAAAATTCAAAATGGCGGTACGATTTTGGTAATAACAATTCGATTTTACTGAAAATCTCTATTTGGGTGTGTTTAAGGTCGGAAATAATGAATTTGTTGTCAAAATTAGAAAATTCAAAATGCCGCTGGCAATATGGTATGTAGCATTGAGTTGCGTAAGAACTTTGGAAGGGCTATGTATTGAGGAGCTTGATTGTGAGAAATTAACAGGTAAGAAACCGTGCAACAAAGATGCAATGAAGGGGTTGGAAAGGATGAGAAGTTTGCATGATGATACGAGCCAAAAACCAAACTAAAAACTAGAACATAAAAATAGGTAAAAAAACTTTTAAGTTAAATGGTTTTATTTGAAATCATAAGCTGTATCAAAAACTAGAAAATAATTAGAACGCAAACATGGGCCTTCTTGAGATTCTGACGTCTGGTAAGAAATCGTGTAATAGTAGCCGTGCTGTTTTCTCATGTCGTATGCCAAGGGGCACTTTAAGTCGCTGCGTCGCGTCAGCGAATTAAGTAATTGTCTGAGACTTTTAACAGACTAAAATAAAAACATGGGGAGCATAAAAATCTGTATAACGACTGTATAATTACATAAAATCGACTTGTCTAGAAAAATGTGTTTCCAAGCCCACCAAAAATATATTTCAAATGCGGTAAGACATCATGGTCGAAGGTCATCAATGGTACATTTTCAACACAAATCGGTGTGTAAAAAATTTACGGCTTTTTTACATCCCAAACGAAAAATTGCTGTGCGATAAAAGAGCTCCAGAGCTGCTTTTCCACTTTGCGTTTGGGATGTAAAATGGCCTTTATTCTTACTAATTATTCAATTTAAAGAAAGATAAAGATCGCCAAAGATGTTTCACATCTTTCACGTGCACTGGTTACACGCGCTATATTTTTTTTGTTTTTCTAAATAGTGAACAATAATCGTCACGATATTTAATATGCTGATTGTAATCTATTACGTGTTTTTTTTTTTGAATAACCAGTGATTAATTTAACAGTATCGACAACATAACCTTTCCGTATAATGGAAAACATACGTGGTACGATTTAAGACTTCTTTAAGAAAATGAAGTTACATATACTTATAAATTTAACTACTAATTGCTCCTTTAATCCCTCATGGGACATAGGGCGGAAACAGTTGCCCTCCAGCGGACTCTGTTTTGCGCGACAGCTCTCAGCTCTGACCAAGATCTCCCAGTTGTTGCGGCCTCTGCTAATAGGGTTCTCCTACACGTTGTTCTAGGTCTTCCGACTCGACGGGTTCCTTGCGGATTCCAGTCGAGGGCCTGTTTGGGTAGATTCTCGTTTTCGCGTCGCAAGGTGTGGCCAATCCAATTCCATTTCCTTCGCCTGATTTGGTCGTCTATCCTTTCTTGGCCGGCACGGCGCCATAGTTCTTCATTTGAAATTCTATCTTGCCAGCGGATTTTTAGGATACGACGTAGGCATCTGTTGATGAAAACTTGTAGGCGCCCTGTGATGAATTGGGTGACTTTCCATGTTTCGCAACCGTACAAAAGAACTGCCTTAACGTTGGAGTTGAACAGCCGCAATTTGGTGTTAATTGAGATCTCCGTCGATCTCCATATGTGAAACAGACATGCATATGCGCTTCGTGCTTTATTTATTCTGGAACTGACGTCTTCTTCTGTACCGCCGTTTTCGGTAATAATACTACCGAGGTAACAGAATTTATCTACCAGTTCCACGTCACGGTTATTTAGCGCTGTTCGTTCAAGGGTGTTTGCATTTATCCGCATTTCTTTGGTTTTAGTCGGATTTAACCTTAAGCCTGCCGATCTACTTTCTGTTGCCAAATTGTTTAACATGTTTTGAGGTCCTGGTGTCTGTGGGCCAGCAAACAGATATCATCCGCGTAGTCGAGATCCTTAAGGCGGTCTAGCACTCCCCATTGTATGCCACCTGTTCTAGTATCTAGAGCGCTGACAAGGATGTCGTTTATTACTATAAGAAATAGTAATGGCGAAAGTAGGGATCCTTGCCGTACTTCTGAGCTCACTTCAAAGCTGTCGGATAGTTTTCCATTGTGAAGAACTCTGCATTTGGAATTGTTGTATAGAGCTTTTATCAATTCTATTATTTTATCCGGCAGTCCACGTTGCCGTAGAGCTCGCCATATAAAGCTCCTATTAACCGAGTCGAACGCTTTCTCATAGTCTTCGAAAGCAAGGTAAAGGGGGGATCGGAATTCAGTAGACTGCTCCACTATGATTCTCAAGGTGTTAATGTGGTCTATGCAGGAGCGGCCTTTTCTGAATCCAGCCTGCTGTCTTCTAAGCGTTCGATCTACTGCCTCTCTTATCCTTGATAGTAATATGTGGGACAAGATTTTGCCCACAGTAGATAATAGACAGATGCCTCTCCAGTTGTCACATATTGTTAGGTCCCCCTTTTTTGGTATTTTGACTATGATACCTTCCGTCCAATCCTCCGGAAAGGTACAGGTGTTCCATGCTATTTCCAGGATTGGCTGTAGCGCATCTGCTATGAGGCTTGAGTCGGCTTTCAACAATTCTGGCAGGATGCCATCTTTTCCAGCTGCTTTACCATTGGCCATTGCATGAATTGCGGTTACTATTTCAGTCTTGGATGGGGCACGAGTGGTGATTCTTATTGGCTGTGCATTGTTGTTGTTGTTTTCCTGAGGTTCCTGTGTAAATGAACCATTCAGCGCGGCGAAGAAGTAATCTCTCCATCTTTGGAGTTGCTCCTCGTCGCTGCACAGCAGCCTTCCATCCGCACTCTTTACGGCATGCTTTTTAGTAGAGTGCTTTCCCGAGAGCTGTTTGGTGATTTGGTACAGCACTTTACTGTTGCCTGTGTTTGCCGCGTTTTCCGCTTTCTCTGCGAGCTCATTTATCTGCCGCCTTTTATCACGCCGGACACTTCTCTTTACCTCCCGGTGCAATTGGGAGTATTCCCGTTCAAGTTGTTGTCGTTTTTCCGGGTCGCTTGTAGAGTTCACGTTATTTTTGAGGGCCCTTGCGTTCAATTTTTTGCCAGGTTGTGTCCGAGATCCAGTGTTGCTGGTTTCTTTGGACATAACCAATGCTTGTTTCCGCTGCTGTTATTATAGCGCCCTTTGTTGTGCTCCACAGCTCTTCAATATTTGTGTCGTCAGAAACGGTTTGCTGGTTTAAGATTTCTTGAAGTTTGCCAGCAAATTCTCGCTTTTTGGTGCTCTCACGCAGAAGGTCTACGTTAAACCGTCTACGGTTTATGGCATCGCGTTAGACGTTTCTGATTGCAGCGATTTTTAGGCGGATAGTTGCTACTACCAAATGGTGGTCACTTCCAGTGTCTGCTCCCCTAAAGCTCCTGACATCCTCCAGAATAGTTCGCCATCTGCGACTGACGGCCACGTGATCTATCTGATTTCTCGTTCTACCATCGGGCGATACCCAGGTCTCCTTGTGTATCTTACAAAAATAAGTTCCACCTACCATGAGTTGATGGAAACTACAAAAGTCAACGAAAAGTTCACCATTGTGATTGGTATCTTGGCTTAGGCCTTGATTTCCAATTGTGTTTTCAAGGCCGGTGTTGTTGGGGCCGATCTGTGCGTTTAAGTCACCCATCAGAACAATGATGTCTCCCCTTGGCATAGAGCGAAAAACCAGACCAGTTAAAAATACTGTCAATTCATTGTCGAACCGCTAAAACGAACTAGTCAACTGGTTAATAATTAGAATTGTAAAATAAAGAAAAATGAATTTCATCACCGAAATCGATTGCTTTTGTTTTTTTGTTATTTTTTTTGCACTTTCACTAGTGCTCCTCCTTGCTGCCTAGACATTGACTCAAATTTTCCTAGTTTTACTATTTCTTGCAGTTCCTCGGTCGGCTAAGCCTAACAGTTTTAGAAATTCTTATTTCAATAAAAATTTCCTTTTTGTCAAATGCAACATTATTATAACAATTACGCATTTATAGATTCGTGGTAATTGTTACTGTTAGTTAATACATTGTTTACCTTGTTGTTCCTTCTCTGGCATTTTTGTAATGATAGTTACTAAACAAAAATTAAGGCAAACCCAATCTTGCAACGATAAAGTTTTCTTTGAAATGCATTGGTAACGAAGCTGCAGGGCTTTCAGTCTTAGCGAAATCGAGGATAGACTTTCTTCTGTAAACATATTTCAATAAACTGGAACCGTATTGAGGGTAACATAACAGTGGCTCATATGCACTATCTCAATATATGTTTCTTCGAAAAGCGTAGAAATATAATATTTACCGCCATCTACGCCGGTCCACTTTCATCTCGTAAGCTACAGATATGGGCCAATTTTGTCATCTGCTCTATTCCTTTATTCATCAATGACCTACTCTCCGATCCCTACAGTCCATTCTACATTTACGCCGGTACTTTGCGTTACTTTTACATTTTTGAAAATGCAAGATAAGCAATGAAAGTTGCGCTTGTATTGCTGCATTGATTTAGCCGGATTTTTGGAATTTCGACAAATGAACCACGCATTTCTGTTGTGTCTACTTTTGCCGTTTGATAAGCACTGATTTCATCTATAACTATGCTCAAATTTATTACATTTTCAAAAATTAGTTCTAATAATTGAAAAATAAAAAAGAACTTAAAAAAATAAATTAAAAAGCCGTATACTGACTTACCGTTATCTGGAATCGTTATTCAAATCAACTGAAGCCGTGAAAAAATATAATTAGTGGTGAGTCTCTCGCACCACCTTCCAATGACCCATTATCGACGAGGACGTATGCATCCAGATTCAAAAGCTCGAACGAGAACGATTATGAAAAACGAAAGCTTGCTTTGATAACGAAAGCCGCGAATGCCTCGCGACAGTGCCGAAAATGATAAAAATGGGACGCAAATTTTCGAATCGATATCGTATCTCGAAGGCGTTATGAATTAGAAAAAACAAAAATATCTTTATATATTTTTACTAGCAAAAAACCCGCGTGCGTTGCAAGTGCAACGCCTTTCAATAGAAAAACATTATGTGTGCACAGTAGGTGGGTGCAAGAAATAATCAAGCAATCAAAAGCGAATGCTAAATGAAGTCAATGGCCGAGTTTATGCCGCGGACACATGTTTGGTCACGCCACATGTTTGGTCACGCCAAAAAGCAGATCCACTTTGGCAGGTTGCGCCGAAAATTCTTGTCGTATATGCCGCTTCCAAGATGTCAGGCAACTCCAAAGTGTCCGCGTCATAAACCCGGCGAATGACGTTCTGGCGCGGTGCTACAATTTCAAGTCTTACAAATATTGAACCCCCTTAGGGGTTGAATTCCTGAAACACGTGTTTCATTATTTATGGTGTGGAGTATTTATATTCAGGCCTATTCTGAACTCCGCTGGAATCGATTCCGCTGGAATTTTCTTACGTCGCACAGTGGTCTGAAATCCCCAAAACTTGGACAAAAGTACCAAAACGAAAGTTTATATTTAGCGATTTTTTTCACGTGGGTTAGGTATAGTGGCCCCCTGGAGTATTTCAAGGCCCTTGGCAAGAGGCAGATGTTCGAAATCTCTTTTGTATTCCATTTGGAAAGTGAGCGTCGAACACGCTGCACGCAGCGCGTTCTCTCCGAGCAAAAACACGTGTTACGTTTTTGCGTGTATATTACAGTACGTTTACCCGTTTTCTTTTGTGTAAAATGGATTCTTCTCCAGAGAGTAAGTACAATTATACTGTGTTATTGAAATGAACATAAATAAATAATTGTATTGTTTATTTATGATCAAATATGTAGTAAATTGTGGTATTTTAATAACGATTCGGCTTATAAATTGATGGCTAAGTACAAACTTCCACCGACTTCCACTACGAAATACGCATGTAATTGTTTATTAATCATCTCTGCAAAACATATAAAAAAATCAGCTGCTCCTGCTTGCTCCATGTCATTCTATCCACGATATACTACATATTTGCTCAATGTATAGTTTTGAGCGTCCTATTCAGGGGCTATATATTAACTTTTTTTTCATCTATATCATCTTATATTAATAAAAGAAAGATTCTGTATGTGTGCGCTATAGCGGGCGCACCTGTCCCATGAAACATCTCGAAGTCCGATTCTCGAAATTCAAAATGGCCGCTGAAAAATTACCGAAATGGCCACCCAAATATGAATTCGTAAATTGTGTTCCGATTTCAATGAAAGTTGGTATCTAGGGGTTTTTAAGGTCGCTAATAACGAATTTGTGGTCAAAAATTAAAAAATTCAAAATGGCCGCGCAAATATGGCCGACGAATTTGCCAATTGTATTCCGTTTCCAATGAAAATCGGTATCTGGGGTTCTTTAAGGTAGCAAATAACGAATGTGTGATCAGATAAAGACATTTTTAAACACTGAACTACGTAGAATCGATATAATATCAAATAGAATTAAACAAAAACACCTTAATGATTCTACTCGCAATTTATTGGAATCTAAAAATATTTTATATTTTCAATAATAAAACCCGAATTCATTTCGATTTGATTTACAAATCATCGTCAGCAATCACGACTGAAGCCCATACAGAGACCGCGGAAGTGGGGTTGCAAGGATTGCGGCCGCAACCCCTGATAATTTCGCGGGATGGCGCCGCAACCCCTGTGTTTTTGAAATCAAAAATGCAAAATTTTGAGTTATTTTTTTAAAATTGTAAGAAAAGTATAATGTACATTTTTAAATTCGATAGTTGTAAACAACATTCAAATTTAACAAAGAAAATTCATTTTACATTATTCTTAAATAATTTTTCATAACCATTTTATCAAAGATTATGTGCGATCGCACCATCGTCGAATCTTTTTAAGTGATAGACTAGTCAAAATAACGAAAATCAGCAGAAATTGATTGATAATTGGAAAGTTGCTGAAAATTGGTACACACCTTAAAAACATTGTTATACATAAAATGTCGAGACTGACACGTGATCGGTCGGGAGGAAATTTTTTTATTCAAGGTCAAAAGGTGAAAATGTCAGTTTTTTGTAAATCTCTCTTAAACGGTAAGTCTTATCATAAAATAGTGTTCACAAAGTTTGTAGATTAAGGGATTATCTACAAAAAAAGATATTATACATTTTCCCGTACGAATTGCCATTCATGATATATCGCCGTTTTAAAGATTTAAAGTACTCATATGCACTCATTCGCGAGTTGCAAAGGTCATCATCAGACGTTCAATAAATCCTTTGTTGGCCTACGCGGCTAATATTTTCAGGGGTGAGTCCTGAAGGTGTTTGGAGAAAAAAATTGTTCTAGAGAGGGGGCTATCCCCACTATCCACTAAAATACAGGGTGTCAGTCTCGACATTTTATGTATGATGTTTTTAATGTGTACCAATTTTCAGCAACTTTCCAATTATCTATCAGTCAAATATCTATTTTGACTGGACTATTACAGATCAGCGGGAGATTCGGTCAAACGTCTAGAATGGCAGTTATTAAAACAAAAGCCAACAAATGAATAAATCCGCCACTACGTCACTGGTTTTTCAAAATGGAAGGAAGCACTTTTGGAATTGGAGTATTCATATATTACACATCGACCGAATACTTGAAAAATATACGGTTTCGACGACGTTCTTTCTTCATGATGGTCTCAGTCGTGTTTGTTATTTTGTGTCTTTGTTTGTGATCATAAAAAACGCAGAATTTGCAATTATCTTCAACATATATCAGCTTTACCACAAATGGATAAATGGTAATTTTTTTCTCATGAACAAAAGTAAGAAACTCTGGAATAAAAAAAGATTTTCTTCTATCAAAGATTGAAACCTCACATTTAATTGTAAAATATGTTTCACTCATATCATAAAAAAATTTAAAGCTTCCTCAAAAAAAAGGTTGTCTTGACCACTCAACGCTATTTGATACGTTTACCTGATGGAAAACAGATGTGATTTTTCCAAAGATCATAAAACGACTCTTAGACAAACTAGCTCTTACGGCATGAAAATTCTTGAAAAGAGCTCGTTGTCTTTCTGATATACGAGGGTCGTCTCAAAAGTAAGCTCCACTATTTTTTTAAATCCGTGTGGTTGGCGGGAAAAGTCTGGGAGTCTCAGGGAATTTGCGTTTGGCTGTAGTGGCAGCACTGTAAAATTTCTATGCGCGTGCGTCGATCGATCCGGCAGTCAACCTTCAGCCACTATGGAGACTCTAGTCGCTCCTACCGCCAAAACACCAAATAAAGCGAAAGTTGTGGAATCCACGGGAAACTGGCAAACGTTCTTTAGGGATTCCAAGGGGGTGTTGTTGATCAATTACCTGCCTCGTGGGACCACGATCAGAGCTGCACGCTATTTTGAGGTGTTGCAACAACTCAGAAAGGCGATCCAAAACAAAAGGAGAGGAAGTTGACAAGAAAACTGTTTCGCAACCCCAGTTAAAATAAGTTTCCGCGGTCTCTGAGCCCATATACCGATTTTCATAAAATTTGCTTAATTTTTCATAAAGCTGGTCGCCATATTGGATCCGCCATTTTGTTTTTTGAAAATCTGCTAACGGATTCTTAATCAGCGACCCCGAAACCCCCCATGTACTGATTTTCATCAAATTTGCTTAATTTTTCATAAAGTTGGTCGCCATATTGGATCCGCCATTTTGTTTTTTGAAAATCTGATAACGGATTCTTAATCAGCGACCCCGAAAACTCCCATATACCGATTTTCATCAAATTTGCTTAATTTTTCATAAAGTTGGTCGCCATATTGGATCAGCCATTTTTTTTTTGAAAATCTGATAACGGATTCTTACTCAGGGACCCCGAAAAACCCCATATACCGATTTTCATAAAAGAATAATTTTTCTTACGGTAGTAAATTAATTTTGTCCAGTTTTTTGGGATTTCAGACCACTGTGCGTCGGTAGCATAAACTCCGCTTCGCTCCGCCGAAACGGAGAGAAATTTCGAAATTGCAATTCCGTTGGAATTTTGGTAGCATGAACTCCGCCGGAATGACAAAATTGTCCGTTTTTTCTCCGCCAACAATTTCTGACGGAGATTAGATTTTCTGTTGTTATTTGCGTGGAATTCGGTTGTTTAGTGTTATTAAAATAAATAATAGAAATAAAGAAATAATTTAATTAAAAAATTTAATTCATTTTTCAAATAAAATAAATATAAAGAAATATTTTTTAAAATAAATTAAAAAAAATTAATAAATATTTTAAGATTTTTTCACTAAAATAAAAATATAAACTCACAACATATAAACTAGTATTAACACTACAATATTTTATATATGTGAATTAAAAAATGTTATTTATTGTTTTTTTTTTGAAAATGAATTAAACTTTTTAATTAAAAATATAATTTTTTTCCTATTTATGATAAAGAATCCATTACTGTGTTGCGTACATGTAAAGCCTAATTTGCTGTGTTGAAATTTTTGCTTGTTTTTGGATTTTCGAAAGCATTTCTCATCGGGCAATTCATTTCGCTAATTCCAGCGGAGTTCATGATACCCTTAAAAATTTCGCTGGAATTTTCTCTCCGCCGGAATCGTAATTCCAGCGGAGTTCAGAATAGGCCTGATTAACTTTGAAGAAAATGTGACTAACCCGGCCTTTATATGGGACAGTATTACCGACGGACAATTTTGTCTGGAACTGTCAAGCACTGTCCAGCTGACCGATTAGCGTTCGATCAACTGACAGACAGTTCATTTTAAAAATGTTTTTTTACACGTTGCACGTTGCAGTAACCTCTTGTGCAATGAAGAAAAACGGAGACGCAGGAAAATAAAATATTGGGTAAATCCGTTCCTTTCAAAGCGGGTTGATTTTGAGATTGAAGGGAATTTTGGTCTGAAAATACATTTTTATTTATTAAGCTGAAATAATAAAATAAAACAATCAATCAAAGCGAACCGATCACAAGCTGTTAAATTACTTTCTAGACAGTTTTGTCGAGATTGCAATCTTGCCCGTACTGTCGCGACAGTAAAAAAGACGGGATTGTAGAACTTTACACGAGACAGTACAGCGACAGTAACAGTAAAACTGTCCCGTGTAAAGGCCGGGTAAAGAAAAAAAATTCCGCATAGAACCTATTCAAGCATATTGGGGATGAATTTCGAAAAATCGCTTCTTAGTGGATATCCACGTCATCGGCCCTGTCCTCCTAAGGTCCTTATGTCCAGTCGTTTGGGTTGTGCGTTGTCTGTCAGTCAGTAACAGAAATGTTTTGTCCACCCTGTTTCACGCCCTTAGGGACTGAATTTCTAAAAATCCTGAAAGACGTGTTTCATTATTTATGATGTGGAGTATTTTCGCTAAGTTTGAAGAAAATCTCTCTGAAAATCTGGGAAAATCCCCATACAATCTATTGAAACTCATTTCACCCCCTTAGGGGATGAATTTCGAAAAATCGCTCCTTAGTGGATGTCTACGTCATTATAGGAATGCACTATCAAATTTTCAGCCCTTTAGGTTCAGCGGTTTGGGCCAACCCCATTTCACCCCCTTAGGGGATGAATTTCGAAAAATCGCTTCTTAGTGGATGTCCATATCATTATAGGGATGCACTGTGAAAATTTCAGCGCTTACCGCATCAATTGAATTTATAGTAGTTTATTAGTATTCAATAATCAGTAAAATGAGCTGCAGCTGCCGCACCCGCGGTAGTGGTAAAGATGGCAGCGGGTGAAAGTTGTTAAAAGAAGTAATGCCTCAAGTAATTTCATTACGTGCCAAAAATTTTGGGAAGGTTTCTAAGATCAATTTCAATCGAAAAATAATCGTTAGCTGTATGAATATAGGCTATTTTCCCCTTTCTTTTCTTCGTTTCTCTCCCCTAAAACCGGTCTCACCAGTGCGTTCGTCTTAGTTTCCTGTGTAGCACCCCCCAATCAGCGTCATGAACATTCTGCGCGCTCAGTGCATCTAAACGTTCCATATTCACTTTGACGAATGAACTGACAATGTTTCCACCTACAAACATTCAGCTGACGGTGATTTTTATTTTTGTTAACAATAAAATTGGTTTTTGAGATCAATTTCAACCGAAAAATAATCGTCAGCTGTATGAATAGCGGGGGTAAGACCATCAATCAGCATCCGCTATTCATACAGCTGACGATTATTTTTCGGTTGAAATTGATCTCAAAAACCATCCCAAACACGGTATGAAATTACTTGAGGCATACTTCTTTTAACAACTTTCACCTGCTGCCATCTTTACCTCCACCGTTACAGGAGTAGCTGCTGCTTATATTACTAATGTATTAGGGGTAAACTGTAATTGGTATAATTTTCAGTCGGTATGGAATGAGTTGTTTAAATATAGCGCTACCTCCCATACTATTAGTATTTAACTGTATTCATTTTTTATTAATCTTTTTTTTATACAACTTATGCAAATGCGAAAGATCCGAAAAAACGAGCTTTTGAGAAATTGTTGGCATTTGAAGGAAAGTTTTATGACATAAAATTAATAGGAATTCGTTTTTTTAATTTTCGTAAGAAGAAATATTTACGTTTATAGAACAAAAAAAGGAATTGACTTAATCTTTAGCTAAATTCGAAAACGTGTGAATGTGTTGGATGGTGTACTATAAAATGATGGCTACGAAAATATACAAAATATTGAAAGGCTTCGTGGACTAAATGAAATATATCAACATGATGACATATTTGGAATATAGTCCTCAAAAATTTAGAATCATCGAGGTATTCATCCACTCACAAGATTCTTCTTCTTACAGACCTACAGACGGCGCTACAGACCTTGCAGGACTCGGGTCTTTTGAAGTCTTTCCTTCCAGTCGTCTCTAGGTGTTGCAAGTCATCTCGGTATATCTTCTAACATTTTTTCTTGGTCATATTATGCACCTGAGAATTTTTCTCTCAAACCTATTGACTCGTTCCTTTATGTCCTGGATTATAGTCAAAGTCTCGCTACCATAGCAAAGTACTGGTCGTATTACTGTTTTGCAGAATGAGAGTATCGTTTTTGGACATAAGCGGCTTTGCTAGCCGGTTGTATTCGTCTAGTTATCTCTTCCTTTTCTTCATTTTTTTTTGTAATTGTAGACCCAAGGTAAACTATTTTATCGACTACTTCTAGGTCATGTTCGTCGATAGTTATATTTCTTCCCATTCTAAATCTTCCAGCTTTGGAATGTTGCATCACCTTTGTTTTTTCATCGTTGAAGTTCCGGACTATGTCCTCTGCGGCTTCTTTTGTTGTTGTTTTGGGGCGGCGAGGTCGGATGGAGTGCTCGTGTTTGAGCCCTTAATATGTCCACACTTTGCATTGTTTTGAGATTTCTTGGTTCTTTAGTATCGGGACTAGCGTGAATTTGCGGCTACAATGCGTCTATGAATGTCGTTCTTTATCTTATTTTCTGCTTCCAGATATGTATGAATCTTGTATGTATGAGCCATCTTGAAAGATAATATAAAGGAGCGTAAACCGCAAAATACCCCTCTTCTGAAAATATTTAAAAGGATGGCCACAATACTATTCAATCATCTCAAGTTGTTTAATTAATTAAATCAATGCCAAGGCACTTGACAGAAGACCGACCACAAAAGCTGTATGTACAAGTAAATATTAAAGAAATATTCAAAAATATAATATTTGCGAATATCTTTTTAACTTATGTTTCTTAGTTTCCGCTCGAATATTTTGAGTTTTACTATTTTTATTATTTTGTTATATTATAATGTTAGTTTCTAGATGTTAATCTTGATTGTTTTGAGAATTTTTAATAGTCTTTGGTTTTACTAGGTAGGAAGATGTTATGTAATAGAAATATTTTATGGAAGAAATTTGTGTATTATTTTAACTGCAATTGGTTATATTTAAAAAAGAACTTTCAAAATGGTAAAATTTTTAAAAGAATTAGTTTATTTTCTAGTGAAAAATTCTCTTTGGTTGTTAAAACACCATTTGACGGTTGAATTTTAGTGCCAACTGAAAGTGAAAGTTATGTGATGTAAAATTTAAATATTTTCCACCAATCAGATATAATTTTACAGATCGTTAATCATTTTTGATAAACAAAAAACAATAAGTAAGGACTTCTTGCCAAGAAATAATTTATATTTATTTACATAATTTCTTTTAGTGGTCGTATAATTTCACCTTTAGTAGTAAATAAAATGAGAAATCTGAGCGCCATTTGACTTGTTCTTGTTCCTTAATAAACCTTAGTGGAAAAATAGCAAATTTCTATGATATTTCTTAGGAGTTGAGGTATTGATTTACAATATTATTCATATTTGTATTATCAAAAACACATTTAAGAACTTAATTTATACTAAAAGAAAATATAAACTTGCTTCGAGATATAAGATACTAAGTATCTCTTTGCGTTAATAAAAAATATCTAGTTGAGAAACAAAGAATCCTTTTAAAAATAGGTGGTATTTTTTTTTAATCGTGTCACTAAATCACAATGAAATATTTTGTTGCCAACACCACCAATATTCTATTTCAAAAAAAAAATGTAAATCATGAAATGAAGATTTAAAAAATACGCTTCAGAATGCATTTAAAAGAATTGTACAAAGGAAAATTCTTGTTCAACAATAAAAAATAAAACCGCTGCATTTCATTTAAAATTAGAAAATATCAACCATAAATAAAATCGAAAATAGATTTTTTCTGAGGTGATTTGATGAAGTAAAACAAAACAAAAAAAAATTGAGCAGCAACAACAGCGGCTAGTTAAAAACGTTAAATCTTAAAGATAACAATAATTTAAAAAAAGCTTATCTTAAAATATAACCAAGATTTATTGGCTTATAATGCCAACAAAACATATTTTAATAGAGGAATAGTTTTGCTGAAATGTTAAATATACTACTATCAACTAATAGCTTACATATAAAATGAATATATTTTTTGTTCAAGTTGTTAATCAGATGAAATTAAAAAAATCTTTGTGCGGAGCTTTTTTTTTAAATTGGAATTATCTGGTTTAATTTTTCTCTGATTGTAAGAATTTCACATGTTTCCGAAAAAGAAACTTATTTTGAGTTGAATCAAAGGAGTAAATACTGATAAGGCTTTATGTAACCGCGATTAAGCTTGATTATTGTGTAAAAATGTTTGAATTCAGTATTAAATTTCATGTTGATTGCTTGACTAGTAATATAATATGGTCTAACGAACTAATGACGTTTTTAAAACTATCACACATCTTTACACGACTATATCAGTAGAATCAAATTACATTTTCTTACTTGTCATAAACACAAATATGGACTTCACCCATCCATAGCTTCAACTTTGCATAGACTTATTCAATGACCGATAGCTAGTTAATTGCCGAGTGCATCTAATTATGTTTTTAGCATTTCTATCATGTTTACGAAAAATGTGTCTATAAAAACATGAATCTATGACGAAATTGTGCTGTAAGTCGGATTGAGATGGGGTTTTTTGGATTCACTTCGTTAACTCGTCTAGAAACTTTGTGCCATATTTTGGTGTTGTACATTTTTGAAATTGCATTGCTGCATCGAAAATTGCGTTCTTATAAGTGCATCTATGTAGATAAATCTTGCAACTTGATTTTGACCCACTTTCATATAACCGCTCAACTGCAAATTTTGCACATATGTATAATTCGCATGACAATGCAATCTGATAATTTGTAAAAACATCAAGATGGTGCTTCCAAGATGGCGGCCGATTTTTGCATTTGTGTTCCCCCCGGCATGGGTTTCTTCTTTCTTACTTCTTTTGCGGCAGTAAAATATTCAATTTGGAACGTGCGATAGTTTTTTTTGATTTTTATAATTTTTTTACTTTTTCTGGATAAACGTTTTTATAAAATTTTGTTCATTTCATTACTTTTGGTAAAGCCTTCTTTCTCCATTTCTCTAGCGATATATTCACAGTTAAGTTGTTTTTCCTGTTTATTTTCATAATTATTCTTCTTCTTTAACGGCTCTACAACCGAGATCCGGTCCTGGCCTCTCGCAACTGTTCTCTCCACCGGTCCCGATTTTGAGCCGATGTCATCCAGTTTGGCATCCCTAAGCCCTGACCGTCCTGGTCTACGCCATCCTTCCAGCGGAGGTTGGGTCTCCTTCGCTGTCGCACTCCATAAGTCTTACCGCAGAGAACTTTCCGAGCAGACTCATCTTCACTCATACGAGCTAGATGTCCTGCCCACCGGAGTCTACCGAGCTTTATTTTCGTCACAACATCTATGTCGCGATAGCGCTCGTAGATCTCGTCATTGTAGAGTCTCCGGAATCGTCCTTCCTCCCATAAGGGGCCAACAATCCTCCGAAGTATTTTCCTCTCGAACATCGCCAAGAGGTTAGAGTGCTTTTTGCTAAGCACCCACGTTTCGGATGCATATGTGAGGACCGGTAAGACCATCGTCTTATATAGTAAAAGTTTAGATGTTATGGTAAGATGCTTGGATTTGAAGAGCCTTGACAGACTATAGCAGGCTTTGTTGGCTTTTAGCAGTCGTGCGCGCATTTCTGGCCCCATGCTATTCTCGGCTGCTACTATTGACCCAAGGTAGGTAAATGATTTTATCACATCATACTCGTGTTCCTCTACTTTTATTGTGGGACCAATGTTAGGTGTTCTTGCAGACGAGGCCACCATGTACTTTGTTTTGCTTTCGTTGATGTGCAGTCCCAGATTTCCTGCCGCTCGCTCAATCTGGGAGAAAGCTTCTTGTACAGCTGTTGATGTTCTTCCAATGATGTCAATGTCGTCTGCGTAAGCCAGTAATTGGGTGGACTTGTGGAGTATTGTGCCCCTTGATGTCACGCCCGAATCTCGGATCACTTTCTCCAACGCCTGGGGTGGTAGCACGTAAGTTGTTTCAATCGACCTCTTTATAAAAAAATTCAGAATTTTTGTATGAAGAGGTCGATTGAAACAGCTTACGTGCTACCACCCCAGGTTGAAAAGGAGGCAGGCCAGACCGTCCCCTTGTCGGAGTCCATAATAGATGTTGATTGGTCTGGACAGTGTTCCGGATATCTTTACTTGGCTTGTCACATTGGTCATGGTCAACCTACATAGTCTTGCCAGCTTGTTGGGGATGACGAATTCTCTCATGGCTTTGTAAAGTTCTACTCTGGCTATGCTATCATAGGCGGCTTTAAAGTCTATGAAGAGGTGTTGGATTGAGTTTTGAAACTCTAGACATTTTTCCGTAGCCTGCCTCAAAGTGAAAATCTGATCAGTTGTTGATTTGCCTGGGCTGAGGCCACACTGGTAATAGCCTACGATGTTTCTAGCGTATGGGGCTATTCTGTTTTGTAGGATAGCGGAGAATATCTTATACTCGGTACTCAACAACGTTATCCGTGATAATTACTGCACATTGTGATACCTCCTTTTTTATGTACCGGGCAGAGGATGCCTTTTCTCCATTCTTGTGACATCGCTTCCTGCTTCCATACTTGCACAATTAATTCATGAATCGCTTGGTGTAATGTAGGCCCTCCATGTTTAACCAGCTCCGCAGGGATGCCGTCTGCACCCGAGGCCTTGTTGTTTTTGAGCCGGGTGATGGCACTGCTAACTTCTGCTAAGCTTGGTGGTGTCAGCATAGCATTATCGTCAGATATTGGTGGATCCTCCAAATCCTCAGTTAGCTCGCCATTTAGCAATTCTTGAAAGTGCTCTTCCCATCGCTCCAAGACGCCTTTAAGATCGGTGATCAGATTCCCTTCTTTGTCCTTGCAGTATGTGCAACGAGGTGTGAATTGTGTCATACCGCGTACTCTTCGGTAGAACTCCCGCGCCTGGTGCGGCCGTCGCTCTCTGTACTGTTCTAGTTCACAAACGAGATTTTTCTCCCAGGCTTCCTTTTTTCGTCTGCGAATTTTCTTTTCTTCTTTTCTGAGCTTTTTTCGTGTTCTCTGAGACTGCTGCATTGCTCGGTACGCAGCATTCTTACGAACCAGTCGTTCGGATCTCTACGAATTCTGCCTAAGATGGAATCAGCAGTACTAATGACAGTATTTTGAAGGCGGTCCAGCTCTCGTCGAACCCCGGCATCTCATCCCCAGGACTTACTCTTCTGAGCGCGAGTTCTAACACCTGACAGTAGCTGTTTCTGGCCATTTCATTGCGTAGTGCAGCTGTGCTGATTAGAGCCTGATCAGTTGATACAAAGCTTTTCAGCGTTGTAATGCGCACTTTTTATAATTCGAATGAGGTTAATCTCACAGACATTTTTGATATTTGTAAGCTTCGTCTGCAGAAAATGGTTGCTTTTATTTCAATACTAATTCTTTAAAAAGTATTACTTAATTTTTATTTGATATAGAAAAAACTTTTTGACTTCGAAAATTCACTCTTATTGCGCTTCACTGGTATTTATTTTCTTTCTTTCTTTAATTTGCTTGTTTTTGTCATTTTGGCATTACAATGGCACCTCGTTTCATTTGAAGTATGACATTGTACTGGCTCAAAAGAAAAAGAGGCACCTCTTACAAACTCATTTTATAATCGTGTCCTACCCAACACTACTCGACACGATGATGCATGTGCCAATCTTGGTTTTGATAAGGCTTGATGGATGTAGTACTTCTGTTTCACCCACTGCATTCGTTCTCCTCCATTCTGATGAGGTTGACATACCCAGCTTCAATTTGCAGTTAGCAGTGAAGGTTGTAATACCCGATTTTTTAAGAATTTTTTTATCACTTATAGTTGAAGAGAATTGTGGGAAAACGTTATAATTGCCCTTACTCAGAAAGTCATGTTTTTTGTTATATATAGAGCTTCACTCATAACGGCTTTATTATTTTCACTTCACATGACAAATTTGCGATTTCAGCATAGGGACCAATATTTTACATAAGAGAGTATTGAAGCAATAACACTAGTTTACCCGAAAAATTAACCTAATGAAAAAAGTGGTTTTTAACCTAATTTGAGGTCGCTGAAAACGAAAATGACACTCATTTATTTTTCCAAAGAACCGTTATCGAGAAATGAGCAAAACGATTTTTTTCTATTTTTTCCATTCATTGCCAGATTCTCGAGAACCAAGAGCCAAGCTTAGCTTAAAATTGCACTCTTTTAGAATCCTCCCACCTATCTAAAACTGTAAAAGTTAAAGTTCTACCCTGCCAACTTCCAGAGTAGTGAGCCATCAAAGTCAAAATTTTGATTTTTTTAACAAAAATATCAACTTCAACTACCTTCATCTCCAAAAAATACGTAGTTAACCTATATTTTTTTTCCAAAATTAGAAAGCTTAGACAATTTACTATGAATAATGTTGGCAGGGTAGAACCTTAACTTTTACAATTTTAGATTGCATTTTTTAAGCTAAGCTTGGCTCTTGGTTCTCGAGAATCTGGCAATAAATGGAAAAAAAATGGAAAAAAGCCGTTTTGCTAATTTATCGATAACGGTTCTTTGGAAAAATAAATGAGTGTCATTTTCGTTTTCAGCGACCTCAAATTAGGCTAAAAAGCACTTTTCTTATTAGGTACACGCAATTAAGCAAAAATTTGTAAACTAGTGTAATTGAACATGATAATATTGTAAATTAGTAATATTGATTTTGATAAATTTTTATGTGAGTTGAAACACAAGAGGATTTTTTAAAATTTCCTTACAAGTTACGAAAAAGTACGAAGAAACATTAATTCTATATCTAAGGGGACATCCATAAATTACGTGAGGTGATTTTGGCGATTTTTCGACCCCCCTCCCCCCTTGGTGAGATGTCGTGAGATTTGGCTCGACCCCCTCCCCTCCCCCTCAATCTCACGTGAGATTTTTAAAATTTTAAAAAAATTGTAGGTTTTACACTATTATGCGTATTTTTAGTGTAAATACCTTAATCTGTGCTTGATTGCATTTAGAAATCATAATTTGTGTTGAAGAACAGTACCACAAAATCATAACAGCACCAACTCGGCATGCACCCAATATAAACTACAATACCTGTGGATTACCATTTAGCAGGTGATTCTGCCTACCCTTTGGAAACCAACCTCAGGGTGCCTTACAGGGATAATGATTTCTTAACAAGAGAACAGAAAACTCGTGTATTTGTAGAGCAAGCATATGGAATATAAAAAAAATTTAGAATTTTACAATATATTGACATACGAAGGTTGGCTTTGGCATCCACTGATTCGTTTTTAGAGAGTAACGACTGGACAGTTTGAATAGTAATGGTAGAGCCATTTATGACTCTGGAGATATACAAACTTCGGAGCATTCTTCTTTAGATGTCATCGTTGGGTAAAAAACCTGTGACTGAATGACCCGGGGGGTTATCCTGGAATGCGATTCGAAAGTCATGAAATTCGGAAATAAGAAAATGGTATCTTCCACCAATGCGAATTCGAAATAAATTTGTCCTCCTGTTATCGGATTTCAGTCCGTGAATAAAGCCATTGCCGCATGCGCTGCTTTTATTTGTTTGTTTTAAAATATTCTAAAAACTCTTTAAATATTCTTGAAACAATTTATTGTTCGCATCAAAATGTCAAATTAAGTTAATAAATGAAGTTGGTTGGCTGAAAATAATTTCTTTTCGAAGATTTATCAGGCATCGCTACTAGCTTCCGTTTGCTTCCTACTTTCGTATCGCCTTAGAAAAACGGAGTCTGAAGTCACAGCCAGCTTCTCAAATTGACGTTTGAGCCGCCTGTACATCAGGATACAGATTCAAGAAGTGCGGATCTGTTAGACTTCCATTCTTCACAACTCTCGATAATGATAACAAAAGGTTTTCAAAATCTATCTTGGCCTCAGTGGCGTGGCGTGCTTTGAATTGTAGGGGATGCAATCTGGCAAAATTTGTGTGGAAAAACTCCGTTCCGCGGATGCACGTTATATATTCAAAAGGAGTATTAAGATTATCTATATTATCATGAATAGAAAAAATAAGTCTTCCATGCAGCGAGTGTGAGCTACTTATGGAAGTTTTTGCTTTAAAAAAAAGTCGAGAATAGCGGTTTGTTTAGTTGAGTGACTAAAGAAATTTGAAACACCTGTGATTGACTGAAAGAAGATTGGGCACTCACGAATCTTGCCACATGATTTCGATAAAACAATATTTAAGCGATGGGCAAAGCAGTGTACAAAAAGAGCATTTGGAAGTTTCTTTAACTCCAACTTCACCCGCCTTAACTGAAGCTCCGTCATAGCAATTGTAACTGGGAACCACATGCGAAATTCTGCATAATATGAGCTACATGTTCATGCAAACGTGCTGCTCTTCTATCATCGGAAATATTTTTAAAACTAATGAATGTTTCTTTCGTGTCACCAGAGGAAGAAATGTATCTCAGAGTGGTTGACAACATAGATCGACAGGAAATATCCGTGGTTTCATCACAAATAATTGCAACAAACTCAAAATTTTGGATTTCAGAAGTAATTTTAATTTTTAGTAAGAGTGCAGTAAATAGCCTTAAATCATTTTGAATATTGTTTGATAATCCAGAAAATACTGAAGCTGATTTTTAAGTTCTGGATTATGTTTGGCCAAAAGTGAAATTAATTCAACATAATTTTCCCGATTAATAGAATCTTGCCCCTGGCGGTGTCCGCGAAAGGCTTGCTTCTGACATGCCAAGTGGCAAACAACATCTATACAAATTTTAATAATTTTCCGGATCTTTTTAACTAACTCATTGTTCTCATAATTGAGGATTTATAATGAGTGTCTACTAGATTTTCAATCCTTTGGCCTCTACCGAATTTAGAAAGACCTAAACCGATTTTAAATGCTCGAACGGCTTTATGAAAATTATTTAAATCATTAAATCCCGAAGACCGTCAAACGTTCTTTTCATTTGAAAATAAATTGCAAGGCCAACAAAAAATTTTTTGTTTTTTTGGACAACAGGTAAGCCATTTCGCGCTATTGTATAATTTAATAGAAAAATGCCTGTTGCATGCATGTTTTATTTTCACTTAAAATATGTAATATTGGTTTCGGTCTACCATTTTCAATTATGGATTTCTTTTTCATAAATGAACGCGAGCCACAGGATTGCTGCAAAAAATAATCCATTATGTAAAAATGCTAACCATAAACATAAACATCACCCATGATATTTAATAAAGTAAAAACAAACTAAAAAACTAACATAAATAATATATAAATATTTTTCAATTTATCCAATTTTATTTTCAAACTTACTTTTTAAAACTACTTGCACTATTTTTAACTCACAAAACAAATCGCACCAACTAAATTGCAAGCAAAACAATTTTTTATTTATGTTAATTAATTAATTAATTACTCTAAAAATACTGCTTTTTACTATTTTCTACAATTAAGTCATTAATTTCAAACCACATTGTACAAAATCATTTCCAATTAGATTGCTCATAGAAATGAATTCCCTCCAATCTTATTAGAACACTTCTCTCCACTCTCGCCCAACAAAAAATATACTCAAAACTTCGTATGGATGCAAAATCTGAATTGCTTCCCTTGGCTCTGGCACAACCTTCTATATTAGTAAATATAGAAGGTTGTGGCTCTGGTCACAGGAACAAACGTTCGTTGTGTCTTCCCATCTCCACTTCCCTCTTCATCCACAAGCTCCCACCGAAGTGCGTTCCAACGGACAGTCAAGGGAAGCAATTCAAATTTTGCTTCTCGAAGTCCGCTGGCAAGTTTCTTTGCGTTTTCGTATACGAATTCAGAGAGAAGGAGGAGAGAACTTTCGCTCATGGACATATTTTATGCTTCCATTTAATTGGTCATTTGGAGGCAATGAATTTATATCTAACAGTGGAGGCTAGAAAAAGCTGCAATAATACAAAGTTAATCTCAGAATGATAAAATAAAAAACGAAAGTTTTGTAAAAGAAAAGAATAATTTATTGATAAAATTTGAATTTTTATTTTTATTTCCTAAGAAATTGGAAGGGATGCAATGCATCCCTTGCTTCCAAAGACGCCACGCCACTGCTTGGCCTCTAGTAGGTATGTCAGAGCAGATGGTCGTCGATTCAAAATTCGAGTACTGTAAGATGCTTAGATAAATAATTATGTCGCCTGGTGCAAATGTCTGCTTTTTGTAGTGACAATGCACCGCAGATAGCATGTGTTCTGACTGATGTGAAAAGAGCCGATTCTTAATATAATCTCTATGATTGCAGTAGGATTGGCTACATTATGCACTTGAGATTCTTAGGAGCGCATTAGGTTCCAGGTTTTTCAATTGGGCTTCTAGGCCTTTCTGTTTTGTTTAAGCTTAGAGCCCCACACTAGTTCATCGTAGGGTCGCAATCTGTCCAAAAATTGTGGTATAAGTCAATGCATACATTACTTTCGCAGTTTTTCCCAGGCCATTGTATAAAAAGATAAGAATTTTTCATCACGTCATACACTCTTCATTCCCAGATATTTAAATTATTTTCTTTATTTTTTTTGGATGTTCCAGTTGGATGGTATTTAAAACAGTGAACAAATACAGTATAAACGGCAGTGCAAAATTTTTATACCCAATTGCTATTGAGTCGAAATATAGTAATAGTATCACGTATACTTTTGATTCATTATTCCTTCTCTATTTGCAATATGTTTTGATAAAACCTTTCACCATGTTCATTTGATACTGCACCAAGATTTTCGTGAATGAAATCTAATTGCGGGCCCGAAAAGACGATTTTAAAGATTTTCTCATTTACAGATATTGTACTTAAAATTGAAAAAAACAAAAAGATATTAAGAAATATTGCAAAAAAATTACAGAAAAATCGAAAAAAACCCATTTTGAGGGCTAAAACCCCCTAAAAAATGGGCTTCTCGGAATAGAAAATCGGTAGATAACCCCTTATTAAAAAGCATAAAAAGAAGCGCTCTGCCATTTTTCAGCCTGTACCTAATTATTTCCGCTATATCGCTTTTTTCGGCTTAATTTACTCGTACTATTAATTTAACCCAGTTTTCTCGCGATTTTACACTGTTTCTTGCGGAAAAAAATTACGTGAGATTTGCGGAGACCCTCCCCCTCCCCCACGTGAGATTTGGTGAGATTCGGCTCGACCCCCTCCCCCCCCTAAACACCTCACGTAATTTATGGACGCCCCCTAAGTGCAAGAAATCGGGTAATTATTATGAGAGGAATGCAAATATTTTTAAAATCCGAAGGAAACCAACAAATTTAAATCAGCCGTACTATTCTGGTCATATCGAAACTTAAATTTATCTTTCAATTAAGGAAATAATTGATATTAGTGTACCTATTTTAGTGAAAAGAAAATCGCTCTTTGCATATTTAAAATTGTTTGCTTATTTAAATTGCATTATTTTTTTAGCTTGTACAAGGAAACAACTGTCATAAACTCAATAATTTTTTAATATTCTAAAAAAGAAATTCCAATTAAGTCCTTAATAAATAAATTTTATGAGATAAGTGAAGGGTAATTTATCAAAAAAACTTCAATAGAAACTCAGTCCTCTTTAACAATTTTTTTTGGTGTAGAAGGGTAATTATTATTAAAAAGCATCAAAAATGAAAAATGAAGAGAACGAAATTTTTCCGAACTTAATCTTATTGTGACAAATTCTTTTAGCTGAAAAAATAATTTCTGAAAAGGCTAAGAAAATGAAGCGAAAAAAAAATTATAATCTAATAAAACATGGAAAGGAGCTGAAAAGTCCTGAAAATCGACGTAAAAGGATAAGGCGAAAATGAAGTGGCATTTCCCGCAGACGATTTTATTGCCCTTTCCACTCAATGGGATTTTGCACGAGAAAGGAAGAATTTATAGCAGCGATGTCACCCTTATTCACACCCCCTAATGCGATCTAACGAGAGGTTTAAATGACACATTTGAGTTCATTAAGGGAGAAGAGTTTTTCCTTGGCAAATGTATGAAAATATGGGGTGTTCCAGGAGTTGACTGATAAGACTAAATTATGTAAACGTGCTTATGTACGGTGAAGTACACATTACGAAAAAAAGCGATCCGTCACATGATTTTAAAGAAGAGCATCAAAAAACTTAATTACTTCTCCCTCCCTCAGCTATGGCTTTACTGTATCACAAACCTTAATTAGATGTTATAAACTGGGAAACTAACCAGAATGACCATGGGATACTGTGTCATCTGAAAACCCATTCCGGATTAAACGATGCATAATACATTTGCTTGCATGGCACTCTTATCATAAAAGCCAGTAACCGTAAAATCTCAGCTAGTCTGACAATGCAAGTCATAAAATCCTTGTCTGCTCTCCCCCTTTCTCCTTTCATTACCCGTTTTGCTAAAGTCATATTACATCAGAAATCTTGGTTACAATGCCAGTCAGTATCATTGTCAAAAAAAAATCGCATTTAATCGCAGAGAAAAATTTAAGAATCGTTGAAAATTTTATGTTGAATTTTCGCCAATTCTTATTTTCGCCAATTCTTAAGATTTCGTTGTGTATAAAAGGAAAGTGCTTGGAAAAGTCTTATTCTCTTTAGATTATTGGATGGAAGCTTTTTGTAGAAATTCTGCAATGGGAAACTAGAGTTTGTTAACTGAATTGATGGGCATCGGATCCAGAGTGCTTAATCGAATTTAAGGTGGCTTACATTTCGAGTTACAGTAAACTTGCAATGTTTGAGTGTGATTAGTGAATATATCATTCATTTATTTAAACTCTTTATTTAAATTCTTCATTAAATTTAACATTCGACTTAGAGCGTGTGGACTAAAGTCATGTATACTTTTATATTTCTTTATTTATTTCGAACAAACATATAGGCTATTGATTATGTCATATAGAAAGGAACTAACACGTTCACGGGTTTTTATTGCAGGAATCAGTCAATGGGTCATTTACGAAGAAAAAGCCGCGGAGTGCTATTAAATTAGGGGGTGGAAATTGGAGATAGGGGTGAAAATGGACCCTTTTCAGTGTTTTCAATATATCTCGCAAACGAAGCAAAATTTCGATATACTTTATATAAAATTTTTTGTAGAGAATTAAATTTCCCATCGAAATGGCTAATTTAAAAAATTTTGAAAAAAATTTTTTATGCCAAAAATTGTGAAACAAAAATAAAAAAAAAGCCAAAATTTTGATTTTTTTTTAGTTTTTTGCTTTTTAGCCTATAACTTTTTTTGGGTCAGAGATAGGTATAGGTATTGCTTTATAGAAAAAAAAGTAGACAAAATTTACTTTAAGATGCTAGGTCGAAAAAAATTTTTGGTTAAAAATTGACCGAAATATGGCCACTCGAACATAGCTTTTTTTTTTAAATTTTTATCCGTTTTATACAAATATTGCTTTCATTCTCATTTTGTTGAAAAAATTATTATTTTACTCAATAAAAAAAGGTATTTTAAGTTTATTGGTTGACAATACTCAATTATTACAATAAGTGGCCATGGTGTTTTTTAAACAAAATTGTAATTAACACGTTCACGTGTCAGTATATTTGTCATATTCGTTGAGCATACAGTCAAAAAATGAAGTTATTGTTGGCCAAGATGTAGACCTTCTCATAATTTTATCACTTTTGACAGAACAATATCAAAATGTATATCTTTGGAAACCAAGTGTAGGAAAAGTAACAGCAAAATTGTATGATCGAAACAGTTTTAATTTTTCTCATCAACAAAAGTATCTTGGATTTATTCATGCATTTAGTGGCTGCGATACTACGTCTGCATTTTTCAACATTGGCAAAAAAAATTTATGAAATTCATAAATAAAAATGCTATACAGCTACAAACACATATGGACACGTTTTTACGCGACAATGTAACTGAAGTAGAACTAAGTTATGCATCAGAATATATTGTAGCTTCTTTGTATGGAGCAAAGTTGAACATGACCCTAAGCAACTGTCGCTTCCAGAATTTTTACAAATTTTCAAAAAGTGCTAAATTTTCTCTGGCGCAATTACCACCAACACCTGATGCCATCAAACAACATGGCTTAAGAACGTATTTCCAAATCCAGCAGTAGCAAGGAAAAAACTTAAACCCTTTGAACTGGGGTTGGAAAAATTCTAAATATGGATTAATTGCGGTTCGCACAACAGCACCTCCTGCGCCGGAGATTTTGCTAAAAAAAGTGGCTTGTGGTTGCACTACAGGTTGCCATGGAAACTGTGGTTGCAGAAAATTACAAATTACTTGTTCCATATTTTGCAAAGAATGTATGGGGATCAATTGCGATAATGTGCAACTAGCCGATATTGCAGAAGATGATATTAATATAGATGATGATATCGATATACAGTCTGAGAATGTTATTGAAGAAATATAATAGCACTATGGTAACATACATTTGTTGCAATAATTAAGTATTGTCAACCAATAAACTTAAAATACTTTTTTTATTGAGTAAAATAATATTTTTTTCAACAACATGAGAATGAAAGTAATATCATATTAAACGACAAGCATTTATTTTGTGGCACCATTTTACAGGATTTAAGCACTCCAACTATATTGAAAACTGTTTCACCTTTAAGTGCAGCATCACAATTTTATTTATAAACGGCTAATAATTATAAAATAATTGAATACAATGCCAAAAATTTGAAAGAACCCACGTTTAATTATATGATATGTGACATTGAGAGATAATAAAAGTTGGTTTTTTGGCATTGCTTTTTCCAACTATAAAAAATTTGTTTCATTTTTCAATTTTGTTTTATTGTTCTCGAAAAATTTTGTTATTGAAGACTTCTAGATTTATATTCAAAAAATGTATAGAAAATGGCCCTCGAATTTCGAGTACTGGGTCCTCCTACTAGTTTGTATAAAACGGATAAAAATTAAAAAAAAAGCTATGTTCGAGTGGCCATATTTCGGTCAATTTTTAACCAAAAATTTTTTTCGACCTAGCATCTTAAAGGAAATTTTGTCTACTTTTTTTTCTATAAAGCAATACCTATACCTATCTCTGACCCAAAAAAAGTTATAGGCTAAAAAGCAAAAAACTAAAAAAAAATCAAAATTTTGGCTTTTTTTTTATTTTTGTTTCACAATTTTTGGCATAAAAAAATTTTTTCAAAATTTTTTAAATTAGCCATTTCGATGGGAAATTTAATTCTCTACAAAAAGTTTTATATAAAGTATATCGAAATTTTGCTTCGTTTGCGAGATATATTGAAAACACTGAAAAGGGTCCATTTTCACCCCTATCTCCAATTTCCACCCCCTAATTTAATAGCACTCCGCGGCTTTTTCTTCGTAAATGACCCATTGACCGATTCCTGCAATAAAAACCCGTGAACGTCTTAGTTCCTTATTGCCCCGTTTTTTAGGACATAATCAATAGCCTAATACTAGCTAACCTGATAGTACCGTTATTATATTGTAATTAAAAAATTAAAAAAGTGGTAAAGTTTTATTACTTACAATCTTCTTCTTCTGCTCCTTTAATCTCTCGTGGGACGCAATTTCATTACCAATGTGGCCTTCGTGGCTCGGAATAATCGACATCAGCGAACATTGTTGTTCCTGCTGAGGGATTTTATAGATAGGAGACAATCCAGGACAGTCGTTGATGACATCCTGTTGGATTTAATGGTCAACACGGCAGCTTGATGGCGATTACCTCAGTTTGAAAAACCATGGCCGTAGTGCCCAGAGCCATTGATATTTTGCATCTTGGGTCATATACGCCCAGTCCTACCCCATTATCGGTTTTAGAACCATCCTTATACCAAAAGGCCGTGCTTCCTCTAAATGGGGGCTGTCGGGTTTCCATTCTGACATACTTCCAATGACCGTCATAGGCCATTCATACACGAGGGCCTTGGTTCTGCAGCAAAAGTTTTTTTTAGCCAAGGGAGGTGTGCGGAGGCATCAAGCTTTTGCTGCAGAACTATGGTTCCTCATGTATGAATGGCCATAAACGGTTTCTCGAAGTCCAGAGTGGCAAGAATGGCATCAGATAATGAAAGCTTTGGCTCCAGGTTTAGTTCTTTGAGAATCAATAGGTGATCCACAAGGTCTCCTGGCTTAAAGGAGAATAGACACAGGGCTCACGCCAGAGCCTTTTTCTTCATTACTAGGAGGAGCGGAGGGAGGTTCAGTGGGGCCTCCATATCCGCAGTCGGACAGGTGCTTTTAGCTTTCATCACTCTTGGTTTTGATGTTGATCCACCATGCAATGGATGAATACGTGACGTGCCCTATGATCGTCGTATATAGCCAAAACATTACCCTCGGTTTGAGGCCCCAGATTTTGCCTACATATTGACGACATCGTTTTCAGGATAAAGGAGGAGAGGCTGATGGGTCCATAGGATTATGCTTGCTTATGCAATATTTTTCACCTCGGAATATGCCAGCGCAAAGCTACCCCTAAGCCCATATAAGTACTAGTAAGACCATCGTCTTATAGCGTCGATAATATCTTACGACAAAATGCAAAAAAGGTGGCGACACATTAAAAAATACATCATTACGTAATATGGGAACTAGAGTTTGTGAAGTCTCGGGTCCTGAGACGTCTCGAGCTAAATATCCCGGGAATTTCGAGACATTCGAGACATTTTAGATTTTCAAAGGGAATTTAAAGAAAATCATAATTTGGAGCATAAATTTTGTAATTAAACAATATTATTTTTCCTGTATCACTGCCCAACAAATAAATATTTTTTTAATTTTTCATTCACTTAATGAATCAATTCTCACAAATTTGGGCTGCGAAAAACGAATATGACAAAGAAAAATTTTATGAGCTCTAGTTTCTATGATAGGTGAAAGTTTTTCATTTTGAAGGATTGAGAGAAAACGGTAAATATTTATAAATATGCTAACAACATTAACAGTGTGATCGTTCTTTTTTAAAGATAGTTACATCCTAAATTGATGAAAGAACACTTGAGAATTAATTGGTGGCTTTATGAGATCGCAGTCTTTTGGCTTTCTTCTTGTATGTGAGTTCTGGAGCATCGCTACACACAAACCAGCAGTAATCCGCAAGCATTGCTTCATTCCAGCGGCCCTGATATCTCCGTTTCATCACAGAAAGAAATATCCTGGTGGAATCCTTCTCCGTGCTCGTCACTGACAGCTCCACAACTAGGTGCGAAAAAATCGAGATGGAAGGGGAGAAAATGGATTTTTAGGGACATGTTGCATCCAAGTGGATGGTATTTTTGTAGAAGTACTGTCATCAACTGAGTGTAGTTATCATGCCTTTTGTTCCCTAAAAATCCATGCATAACCCTCTTTGGAGCTTCCCAAGCTTCCTTTTCTTTATTTTCCAAAACTACGTAGGGGTGGAAGAAGAACATATTTTGGATCCACGAGAGGGTTGGCAACGATATTTTTCTCAATAGAGTTAAGATTTCTTTCAGCCCAATCTACTTGAATATAATGTGATTTCCTATCCCTACTGTCCCACAGCTATCCTTTTCAAGTTCAAATTGGGACTAAACAATTTCTAATTGAGACTAAACAATTTCAAAATGGAACTAAAAACTTTCCGTGAAAATAAATAAATACTTTAATCTTTATTCGTTAATATTGAGATTTTTTTACGATGCTTGACCAACACATTCTATTGTCTGTCATTATTAAAAGTGTCTTCATTAAAGTGTCATTATTAGTTTATCCCTAAAAATGCCTTACATAAAAAAAATTGAAGCTGACAATATAAAGAAGCAAATCTGTGTTTTGCATAGTAATAACGAAGATTGGAGAGCACTTCCAAAACAAGAGGCTGGGGTCAAAAGTGATTCAAATATTCAGATGCTGGTGAAAACAGATCAAATTTGACACAAACCGAATTTCGTCTACAACAAGTTAAATTTGAGAAAACATATCGAAAATTGATGTTCTTGATTTTATCCGACATGTCGCTCATATTCAAAAATGTATGCCAGACCCAATCAATATGACTGTTTTTTCACGGATTTATAATTTATATATAATACTTTATATTTCTTCCAATAAAGTATGTATTTATTATCACTGAAATTTTTTAATTCCCATTTTGACATTGTTTAGTCCCATTTTGAAATTGTTTAGTCTCAATTAGAAATTGTTTAGTCTTAATTTGAACTTGAAAAGGTATAGATGACTATTGTATTTTGACAGTTGACAGGTGTGCCAATATCCAAAAACCAATTTTCCCCAAACTGAAAATTTACATTATAAAGAATATAAAATGTCACTGTTTCTCCAAAACAAGAGCCAATCGGTAATTTTTATGGTGATTTTTGAATTCAGCAGGTGGAAGTACATTAGAATCAGCTATTTTCGAGCCCGAAACATTTTCATTGTTGGGCAGTGTAATTATTAAGCAAAAAAATTCAAGATTATAACTATGTAAGGCTCGTAAAGGAAATTGAAAAATAAAATAAAGTAGTCACTTTGTTATGTTCGGACTTGTTTAAATAATTTATAAGTGATATAAGATGTCTGTTTCGACGGTCTGCGATCTTGAGTTCAAGAGTGTTAAATAGTGTATGACCCAAAGTGTCGTTCATACTCGGCATTTTTTTTGGCAGTATGTTTACTATCGCCTCTCCTGTTAAAAAAATTGGCATTCTGTCTGCTCAATGATTCCACTGCGAGTTTTGTGGGTTTCAAAAAATTTGCTGCAATGTTTTCCTCGTTCCAATTGCTGCATAATTCCAAATCAAAGAGCGCTTTTTTGATAGAATTTTTTAGCTTCAAAAAACGCTCGATCATGGTCAACATAGAGTTCCCTCTGGTTTTAACATCATAAAGTAGGGTTTCAGCTCTCGTATCATTTCCTTTTTTTTGTTGAAAAATTCCAAAATTAACTTCATTACTGTGTTTTGGTCTCTAGATATCTTGTACCCTTTTGCGGCTATAGATTCCCGTATGAAGTCACTGTTGGTAATGGCTGTTATAGTTAGTCCATCCTTGGCTACAAGCGTGGCAACAATTTTACCCAAAACATTTTCACGGCTGGATTTCACAATTTAATTTTTCTTGAGTGTCAACTTTGATTTTCTTTGTCGCCTCAGATGTTTCCGTTTCAGTTGGTGATAGTACTGCTACTGGTTCATCAAAAAGTAACTTATGAATGCGCTGTAAATGTCCCAAAATCCCAGTTGTGTATGTATTTGATCCTTTGCATTGCGTATTAGAGGAAACTTTATTTTTTTTTGTAATATTTCCAGAGCTTTGATCTTGGTCCATCCATTTCGAATCAAGCCTCAAGCCACGATACTTTTCTTTTAAAATACATACAGGTATCGAAAACAAACGTCATACGCAGAGTCAGAAATAGGGCTACTGCAGGGAAGTTGACTACTGTGAAATCGTTTAGTTAACTACAATCAAATGTTGAGCGGGGTTGACTACATCGGGTTCTACTGTATCGAAGGGCCTCTACGTACGAATCGCGCACGCGACATACATCATAGAGAAATGAGACTACTACGGGTACGTCTCGATGTCTCGAATGTCTCGAGCTATATTTCCCGACATCGAGACAAGCTGAAGTCCCGGGATTTCCCGGGACGAGAATTCGCGCGACACAAACTCGAATGGGAACCAAAGCCTTAGTTTTCGTACCACCCCTTCAATCTGGAGTGAAAGCATCCTGTACAGCCGTTGAAGTTCTTTTAACTAGTATTGGCTTGGATTGGTAGAGGCTTGTGTTTTTTGCCGTCACATGCGAGGCTTAAAGTCAACCTATAGTATATAAACGTGTCAGTTTATGTGAGTTATGAGTTATGAGAGTTCTACTCATACCATGATATCATAAGCGGCCTTAAAGACGATGAAGAGATTTTGGATTGAGTTTTGAAAGCCTCATAAATTCTTCGCTTGCCTCCGAGTTTAAGAATGATCAATTGTTGATTTGCCTGGAGTAGTTAGTTAGTTTACACAGAATCGAGTCGTGTGTTTTATTTATTAAAAAATATCCTTTATATAATTGATAAGAATCCTTTTTATTTATTTATGCTTAGTAAAAAGTGTTATATCGGTTATTACACCAAGCTGCTCTTAATTCCCAAGTATGATTGCTTAATTGGAATAAAATATTTATGAAATCGATTCCATCAGTCATCGACATGCCATCCCCAGAAAAGGTACTAGAAACAATATTTTCTATATCATACCATTAATCAGTAAAAAGTACCTATTCCAAAAATTGAGCTCGTTATCTTCCTTCCCAGTAACCACCGTCATATTCTTATAAATACTTGTCTACCCAAACCGATAAAACTTGTCTTGCCTGAAGCCTTGTTATCCATCGTTATCTAAACGGTGAAACTATTAAAGAAAAGTTGTTCTAATTAATAACCAAGTGATCATAAATATCGAAATGTTAGAAAAGTTGTAAAACGATATCTTTTTATTCGTTAATATCACGATACTCGACAGGAAACTGTGGAAATTAGAAACTTTCATGCCATGAATAAATAAGCGCGCATGGAAATTATCTCATATAATCAACCCTTCACGAAAATGCCAAGTGGCAATCAGCTGCAAGTCGATGCACTCGCGTGCAGTAAAGCGCAAGGGTTGGTGGGAAACTAGTGGTGTGTACGGATAGTTTTCGGTCATC
This sequence comes from Thereva nobilitata, assembly GCA_963855945.1. Classification (NCBI taxonomy): domain Eukaryota; kingdom Metazoa; phylum Arthropoda; class Insecta; order Diptera; family Therevidae; genus Thereva; species Thereva nobilitata. Next base: position 115,860,575 of record OY979695.1, on the reverse strand, counting down.
AAACTTCAGCGTCAGCTTATACATACCCCAAAAGGAGGGAAAGTTTGATATAAACAAGTGCACACAAGTGATTGGGCATGCAACAATCTACTATCTTGGCTGGGGTTTTTCCCAGTGAATTTTCTACATCGACTTCCTTTAGCTGTATTTCAACCATTTTGCACATACAAACATACTACATAACCCCCGCAGTACATGCATCATGGCCTGCATTAAGGCGGGAGAGTAGTGCAGTGCATGCATTTGCAGCACTAGCAGTACCAGCTGCATATAACGTAAAGCTTTACTATCAGTTAGTCATTGAATGGAAAATCTACAACTAGCAGAAGTCCCTTTTTATCCTTTTTCCTGGCACCGACTGGCATTGTGCATGTGCCACTGCTAGCTGGAGCTGGCTTGGCTTTCCTATTGCATTTGCACGCCTGAACAAGAGCAGTTACAGAAAAGAAGAAATCATGAAAAGGATATCGTTTAGGGTTGAAAGTTGAACGCCTTCAAAGGATGTGCAACAAATATCCTTTCCAGATTTTTGTTTTAAGTTGCTGCTGTGCCGAGAGTGCCCTGGTGAAAATTTATAGTTTGCCTGAGACCAAAACTTTATGGCATTTTGCTCTGGCAGTGCACGATACTCATTCGTATATCTTTGAATTTTTGGTAGAGAAACTGTGCAAGTTGACAGTGCACCGCGAAGAGGGAGTCGTAAAAGTGAATAAAAGAAAATATGTAATAACTTTAAGGTTGCTTTTTTGTTACAGTTTATTGTCACACAATTGGGATGATAACACAATTGTCACGATAAATTATACTTGCACGAAAAAGGAACATTTGTATTTATGAAGGAGATCGCTAATAGTTAATATTTGTAAGTTACCATGCAAGGTAATAAAGATTGAAATATTTGAGATTTGATAAAAAAATGTACGTTCATTTTTACGATTCGTTGGAATTGGAATAAATAGATATACTCTTTTTATTGGTATTGCATTTTTTGCCCTGAAATATTTGATCGAAAATTTTAAACAGTTTACGGAGTGTAAAATACACTGTAAAAAATTTCTGTGGTAATTTTAGAAAAAAATACTGGAAGTTTTATTCACAAGCAGTTTTGTAAATTTGCAATATATATTATTAGGAATATTCCAATTCTACTTTACGTAATTTTACCAACTGTGTAGTAAATATACATTATTTGTGGGATGTAAAAATACAATCAGTATTGGACCTTTCACTTCATAGTTTTGTAAATTTCCAAACTTTTGTGTATGCCCTCTCCGTACACATAAAATTAGCATTTTGCTCACCATGCAAGGACCGATTCGCAATGAAAGCTTCAAGCTTCAAGCGTCAAGCTGCAAGCTTCAAACTACAAGCTTCAGCTGAGTTTTGCTTTATTTGAGCACTGCATCTTGAAGCTGTGAATGAGAATCATTGTACAAACCCTTTTATCCTAATTTTTGAAGCTTTAATTGTGAATCGGCCCTAAGCCCTAATCGGCCCTAAATTTCTTGGCTGTTACAAGAACTGCCCAGACCCTGACCAAAGTCAAAGGTCTGACCTTAACTTAAGAACAATCGGGTATATATGCTTAGTATTCCATTGTTACCTGTGAATTATATCTATGAGAGGGAAAATTTAAACCTTACATTCCAATGAACAATTTGTAATTTTACTGAAAATATAAGTTCTAAAATTACGCCTTTTACTGTAAAATTACAGTACAAAGTTCAGTACATAGCATTGATAAATAATACTAAGAAATATTGTAATTTTCCTACATAAACGATTTAGAAAAATACACAACATTGCGTAAAATATAGGTCACATTCATGTAATCAACATTTACGTCCAGCAGTATTGGAGATTCTCAATTTCTTTATGTGAAATTACAAAATTTATAGTAAAATTACAATAATTGTGTAGTAAATTAGTATTTCATACCGCGATTTGTAATTTTACTATACATTTGGACGGTGAATTTACACATTTTTTTTACAGTGTAATCACACATTTCATGCGTAATACGCCGTGCAAATTAACCATTTTACTTTACGTTGCGATTTGAACTTAGTAACAGTTGACAGCACCAAGAAAGAAATGGAAGAACGCAATAACATCAGATGCCGGTACGTTTCTAAGAACTCGTAAATGGAAACAAGCCACTAGAAAGCGTGAAAACTGTGGGCCTCTCCAGCCTCGAGGTTTAGCGCCCGACTATCATCCCAGACGTCCGTGGCTCGAGTCCCCTACGCGGCATGGTTACTTCGTGGATCCATTTCTCCCACCTAGACAACTTTTTCTTTCTTGTATTCTCTCTTTACAAAACTCCCTGTCCGTTTTTCTGTTTCTCCTCTAAGCATAATAAGCAAGGAAGCGATATCCTGTTCGATATCTGACCTCTCACTTGTGAAACAGCAAATACCACACTGATAAAAAAAATTTCTTGGCTTAAAGCACTTTTTTTTGAACCAAGCAACTCATGTTTTGGATATAACGAAAACAAAATTGTCTCGGGATAAGCAATACTCATATACCGAGTTTCCATGGGAGTCGAGTTGAGTTGTGGTGAGTTGAAATGACACTTCAACTCAACAACTTAACTCTACGCGTTTCCGTTTCTGCCTTCCGTCTTCCTCCATCTTTCTCCGTCAATTAATTTTATTTTTGATTTTTTAAAAGTATTTATTATATATAAAGAGGCGCGACATTTTCAGTTTTTGTACCTTGGCTAGTGTGCCGTTTTTTAGTTGCATGCGTGAACTCAGTTCAACCTACCTATTTTCTTTGAGTTGAGCAGAGTTGAAAATCTTTAACGAAAACTCTTAACTCATTCTGTTTCCATGACGTATAACTCGGGTTCAACTCTGGTTGAACTCTCATGGAAACTCAGTAATAGTCTTGGTTTTATTGTCTTGGATGAAGAGAAAAGTTGAATTGAAGTAAAAAAAATACGAAACCGATGATATTATAATTGAAAAAAATTCAAGTTCCAAATCGGTCTTAATAGTTGTGATATATTTTAGTCCGGTAACCGAAAAAAGTCCGATGAATTAAAAATTTAGTTTCTTATTTCGAGAAAGACATATCTTGGTCGAAAAATATAAGTATTGAGCGAAGAAATACGATTGCTTGGCTCAAGAATTTCCAATGTCTTACTCTGAGACAGCATTCTCATGTTAAGACTGTAAATTTGGGCATTTTCATAAACGCAGAACTGCAGTCAATCTGCAATATTCAGGTACAGACTTCCAATTGCTGAATACTGCAGAATGACCGCAGTTCTGCGTTTATGAAAATGTCCTTTTTCTACTCAAGACAACGAAACGAAGACTATCGAATTAACAATTTTTTTATCAGTGCACGTTAAGGCGTATGTAGCACGCAATTGAATTGATATCCAGCTGATTCGTTAAAGTAGAAATAAGCGTAAATTTCAACAAAATGGTTCTGGTACCATATACCATGAAACTATCATTGCCGGAAAGAACCAGCACAGCTATGGGGTTTTTTTAGAACAGGCCAAATACTTAGGACTGATTTTAGATGCTCAACTATACTCACTCCAACTAACACATAGATAATGTGATGAACACGATGCGAAATTATTTGTGGTCTGCCGTAGAGCCTTTGTATGCACATGATGTCTGTAACGAAAGACCTTCTATTTCAATGGGCAAGGATAATATATCAGTTGACCAATCTCTTAACATCCTGGGTGTGAATTTATTCAGCGATCTGCGATGGAATAACCACATATTCCAAGTCGCCAAACAAGCGTACCAAGGCCTCGGATTCCTTAAGAGATGCAAGTTCCTTCTCCTACAATCTACAAGTCCTACATTCGGCCCGCCTTGAATACAACTCCTATATCAGGGGCAGGCGCCCCAAAAACCACCTTGGGATGGCTGAATAAGGTGCAAAACCGCGCCATCAAACTAATTGGTGATAGCACCCTTTGCGCCTCTATTGACACGTCGAGCAACCGTAGGAATGTAGAAGCCCTCTGCAAATTTTATCGCTATTACTATAGCGACTGCTCCACTAAAATTAAAAACCTCGAACCATGACTTAAACGATATGTCGGACTAGTAGTATAAAGGATGACTCCTACGCTTCATCGTATCACAAAAAAACCCATGTATAGGATACAACACCATCATAACGCCTGTTATAGTAGTAGACCTTAAAATTTTTGTATCAAATTAATAATTTAAAGAATATCCTCCCTTTCTATCAGACCTCGCATATTGCAACGCTGGTGCCTCTAATATATGGTACAGAGATCTATCTTGAAGTAGAGAAATCCGCTTTAAGCGCAGCGATGAGGCTAAGAACGTGTGACCACCTGGATATATTATCCTGCAGGGGCAAGACTCTATAATATACTTTGGACGATGCTCCGGAAGCGTAATTGTTATTGGATTGCATGACCTCCAACGTTAGACCCCTTTCGGAACATCCCGACTTGAATTTGGGGAAAGGAGGTGCACGTATAAGGCTAGCCACACTGCCTCATGTGGACCCCCTGCGGACTGCCCTATAGGGCACATAAAGCGCGTTTAGCGCCTTGCCTCATTTTCGCATCATTAGGAATGTCGCATGTGGCCACAGTGAGCAAAAATGATTGCTACTCGATCCCGAGTGGACAAAAGCGAGTGTCTGTATCGCGGATACGGACAAATGACGTGAATACAATTTTCTGAAAGCAATCGTTTTATTTTTAAGGTAGGAAATAAACAATAAAAAAAAATTGAAAAAACCTTGTTGATCAATTCTGAACCGATTGCTTAGAGAGGGTACATTATGTTCAATGTTCTTCCATTTGGAGCTAGAATGTGAAGATTTTCAGATTTTCCAACTCTTACAACCTACATACAGCTGACCGAGAAATGACACTTATTTCGCAAAATTCGTCCGCTATTTGGCCCCGCATTTTGAGTTTATAAGTTGTGATCATAGATTCGTTATTTACTACCTTAAAAACCGATTTTCATTGCAATCGGAATACAATAGGCAATATTGATGTCGGCCATATTGGTGCGGCCATTTTGAAGTTATAAGCTTTGATCATAAATTCGTTATTTACCCCCATGATACCCACTTTCATTGGAATCGGAACACAATTGGTAAAATGCGTCCGCCTTATTGGCCCCGCCATATTGAATCTAAAAGTTTTGATCATAAATTCCTTATTTGCTACTTTAAAAGCCCCTAGATACCGATTTCCATTGGAATCAGAATACAATTGGCAAAAATATATTTGCGCGGCCATTTTGAATTTCAGCCATATTTGCGCGGACATTTTGAATTGGAAAATCGTGCTTCGAGCGGCATCATGGGAGATCTCCACGCGCTTTTATTGGAATCGGAACACATTTAGCAAAATTCGTCCGTCTTATTGGCCCCGCCATATTGAATCTAAAAGTTTTGATCATAAATTCGTTATTTGCTACTTTAAAAGCCCCTAGATACCGACTTTCATTGAAATCAGAGTACAATTGGCAAAATTGTCGGCCATACTGGCGCCGCCAATTTGAATTTATAAGTTTTGACCACAAATTCGTTAATTGCCACCTTAAAAATCCCTAGATACCCACTTTCATTAAATTCGGAACACAATTGGCGAATTCAACCATGTTTGGGCGGCCATTTTGAATTTCGGTCATATTTCGGCGGCCATTTTGAATTTAATAAAATGAATTTAAACAATAAAAATTCTTTGATTCTTCATCTACTTCATGGTATATATGTCTTTTTTCGATATAAACAATAGTTTGTGAGCTGCAACTCAAAACTGTATGCCATAATTTCGTTATCATCGAAGTTTAGCGTCGTTATGTAAGTAATAACTGTGCCGGTGTTGAAAGCTTTATATTTTTGTAATTGTCCTTTCATCCTTACAAACGCGAGTGTCATTTTACCAAGCGGTCCGCCAGCTGACCAATAACCACGTCCAATTCTACTTGACCTCTATAATCGAACTAGAACCGTTCTATTGAATATGCTAAATGATACCCCTTCACTGGTAGCAACATGATTGCCTGAAATAAGTGGCAAGGCAACAACAAAAATTCAAGTGTTGTGTGAGTAAAACTAAAGCCTAGGAGTAAAAAGGTTTCCGAATACGTAAGGCAAGGCAGTAAGGCATCGTAATGGTGGGATTGTCCCATTTCATTTGGAATGAGGGTTGCGTTATAGCACCCTTATGAGTAACTGATAAGGCATACCTCACTTCAGTTTCGCTGCTTTCATGAGGAACCTACCAGGAAATCCATTCCTTTATTGGCATACCCCTCATTTGCCACATGGAGCCCACACGCTACAGGAGGTATGCCTCGTTTAAATTCTAGTCGGGATACAAAACAGGTCATCCTGGACTGTCCCTAAGATCCGATGCAGTGTGGTCTCATATGGTACCCGGACGATTTCTAGTGAGGGCAGATGGTGTTTTTTAATTTGAAGGTCTAGAGCTCAGAGGTAAACCCCTTTGTACTGTCGACTGCTGTGTATAGAGTGCAATGTTTAGAGAAAGTGAAAGAACTTCCAACACCAACACGCGGTTATACTCCACTTGCTCCTTTCCAATACTAATGCAACAGAACGCTAACTTCGGTAATCTAACTGGAGACGACTTCCTCGCTTATTATGCTTGTAGGCGACGAAAGCAGAACTGCCGGGCATTGTTTTAAAGTTGGAATGGTATCTGGGTGGAAAAGTGCATAGACGAAGTACTATGGCGCAGCGTAGATTGGAACTACGAACTTCTGGGATAGTAGTAGCCTTAATCCCTAGGCTACCAAGGCCTCAAAGGGTACCATTGACTGTACCGAAAGTCCTAGATTTAACCGAGTGCTCAAACGAAGCCCCAAAATTTTAACAGGGAACTGTTGGTGCGGTAGGAAGCTTGTCAGGTTAATAGCTGGGTCGATTATCGGGCATTGCCCCCCTAATTACCATTTCTGGAGGATTGGAAGGACAGAGAGTACAATTTGTAGGCTTTACTTCTAGTAGTATGAGTCTGTTCTTCACGTTTCTTCTCATTGTTTTGCGGTTGCGTGGAGCGGGGTCTCGTTATATGAGCTTGCTTGAATAGACAAGTCCCAGCGACAAATCTAAAGCAGCTTGCTAAGGTTGGATGCATTCGGTAACGTCATCTGCATGACAAATTAATCATCAATCAACTGTCTCGACTAATGTCATTTTGAGTTTTTGATTGTTCATGCAAGTTGAGTTGCGACATTACCGAATTTTCTTGATACAACTTGATGTTTACTTTTGTGGAAATGGAACTGAAAACGAATACAGTATTAGATATAATAATAGAACTTTTAGTTGATTCTCAGCACTATAATCAAAGTGACAAAAGTTTTACCAAAATTGTGAAAAAACGAAATTGGAGTAAAAAAACAAGGAAACTTCTAATTATAGAGGTTCTTTCAAAGATCAATTTAAACCCAAATTTCAGAATACCAAAAGTAAATAATTATTGCAATACAATTGAAGAATTGCCAGAAAATACCTTTTATGCACATTTCAGAATGAGTAGGACTGCATTTATGGTGAGTGTATTATTATTTTCAATTTCATAAAATGTGCAAATTAATTAAATGTAACTTGTAGAAACTTGTACAACGTCTAGACCCATTTTGGCAAAACAGTGGGGGGCATCCAATGACAAATTTAAAACATTGTTTATATATCACATTATGGGCACTTGGAAATCAAAATTCTTTTCGCGAACTTGCCGACAGATTTGATAAATCTCAAAGTACAGTTCATTGTATAGTACTTAAAACAAGTAGAATTTTAAGGAAGATTGCAAAACAGTACATAAAATGGCCACAAACTTGTTTGGAATTTGAGGAAATAGTTAATAACTTTAATGAATTACGTCCACGTGGATTTCCAAATGTTGTAGGTTGTATAGATGGGATGCACATTTCCATCCATGCTCCTAATTCTGACCCGAGCAGTTATTACAACCGTAAAGGGTATTATTCTATGATATTGCAAGTAAGCAGTTTATACACCTCATATGAACAATGTAATCAATAAATATACTTTTTATTTTAGGCTGTGTGTAAAAGTGATGGCAGTTTCTCGAATATATTTTTCGGCTGACCGGGAAGATCGCACGACGCTTATGTTTTCCGAAACAGTGAATTAGGAAAGGTTTGGAAGAAGGAACGATTAAATTACCGGAAGACATCCATATTGTAGGAGATTCCGCTTATCCTTTGTCTGCGTATTTAATGGTTCCATTTAAAGATAATGGAAATTTGACAAGAAGTCAAAAAATTTACAATAAGGAACTTAGTTCCACAAGAGTCATTATTGAACAATCGTTTGGGAAATTAAAATCAAAATTTAGAATTTTGCAAATGATAAACTTGCACAAACTTTCTAATGTAAAAGATATTGTACTGGCATGTTGTGTGTTACATAATTTTATTATAGCAGAAGATAATGAGTTAATTCTTGCCAATAATGATGAACGGTTAAATATAGGCAACAGCGGTAATGAAGAAAATAATTCCGAAAACCGCGCAAATATTAATGCTATACATAAAAGAGATGCTCTTTGTCATCTTATAAATTCAGGATACTAAATAAAAAAAATATTTAAACACAATATAATATATTTCATTCCTTTATAACTAAAATATTTCATAAAACATAATAATGAATTCAGGTACTTCCGATATTAACATTTAAAGAAAAGGCACTTCTACCAAAAAGAAAATTTTATATGGATTATTCCAATGAGATAAATCTAAAATTATAAGTTAATATTTAGTTTGTAATTACAAAAATAGGTGTCTGTTCATGCCTATTAATTGTCCGTTTGTTGTAACAAAAGCTTCAAGTCCACCAAAACTTTTACTTTTTCTTTTTCTACTTCTAATTTCTCTTTATCTATTTGTATATTTTTCTTTTCAATACTTATAAATTCTTCATGCCTGGTTTTATCTTCGGTTTCCATTTGTTCCAGGTAGCTCATGATATCGTTATAACTCCTTTTTCTATTTCTGGCATTTGGAGCAACGTTTTCATTCGTTACATTGCTACCATTTGAAGTCTCGTTGTCTACTTCTAAATCAAGGGTATCACACAGATTCTGTTCTGGTGCCTGAACAAAGTGCTTGTTTCCATAGACTTGATCGAAATCTCCAAAATACGGCCATAATGTAGCGCCTCGACCGGATTTCGTATTACGCTTTTTAATCCTCTTATATGTAGTCATTAAATTTGTAAACTTTTTCACTAAAGACTCATATGGATAGGAAAAAGTTGGATCCTGCTTCAAAAGTTCTCTATTAATGTCCTTCCACACCTGCTTTTTGCTTTTTTCTCCGGAATGATACGCCTCTTCTTTCTCCAATCTGACCGTAAGCAAAAGCTTGATATCTCGAGCCGACCAACTTAACAGAAATTCATTATCTTAAAAGCAACATAACAAAAAAAATACTTTACTTATTTTCCTCATCACACGCCATTTCGTCTCGTCTCTCCAGTAGATTTTGACACAAACAGCACTTTACTTGACACTGTACTATCTGCATAAATTTCGGCAATAAATGACGCTCGCTGATATTACCGAACGAATGACATCTGCAGTTTTCATTACCGAACTTTTGATTTTTGCAATTTGTCATGCAGATGACGTTACCGAATGCAACCGTTGTTGAAGCGGTCTGAGCTAAAAAACTGATGTATAGTGCCTGCTGAGGTGAGGATACAATAGATACTAGTGGTACTATTTAAAGTAGTCGCCTATATGAATGTGGAATTATTTAAACAGTAATATTATGATTATGGGTTTTCACTTTTTATTGGAGCACATCTCTTCTCTCACATTTTGTTAAAAGCCCACTTTATTTCTTCCCCTTCATCTATGATGATCTTTTGTCTATCGTCTAAGGTCGTTCTGTGATTCTGCCTTCGAAGTTAACAATAAAATATAGCGAAATCTGTAAGTAACGATTTCATTTTCCGTACATTGTACATGATTAATTTCAGACATATCAATATGCAGACTAATATTTTTTATTGATCTCTATAGTTGCTCGAAAATCTCTTAATTTTAAGGCCCGTTTCGCGACTACACGACAGATTTATATTTTCTATTGGTATGTGTACTTTCGATCAAATATTATTTCATTTGAATCGCTAAGATATGGAATTCTGAAGGTTCAAGATTTGACTGTAATTTTAAGGATTTTATTAGCAGCATATTGTGTCGATGTGTATCTTGATTGTTATGTTTAAATGATTGGAACTATATTTTTAAAACTACACGTGCAAGGTAGTTAAGATTAATTTCATCCCGAAAAGAATATAAAATGTTAAGAATCTACAATTTAAAATAATTTTGTTTTAATAAGTATTATTTCTGGTCATTTCTAACATATACTCTTTTATTTTCATTATAGGTAAGTTTCATGGAAATTTATAATTTTGGCCTTTTTCAATTGGTGTAATAGATGAAATGTGGTCCTTGTCATGTTTCATTTCAGGTGAGTTTGGTTATTAGGAATGTTGTTGTTATTATGATTGAAGTATGTAAATGTTTCGTTGATTCTGATAAAGCTTTACTTCTTACAACATGGATATCAAAACTCTTTTTACTTTTACTAATGCATTTTATAGAAAGCATCTTCAATATAATACTTTTTCTAATTTGGTCTTCCGATTCCGATACAGTCAAATCAGTTGATCTTTTAATTTGCATAGTCATTAGTCTCCTCAAATAAATTAATTATTATATTAATTTAAACGAATAACTTTAAGAAAAACAGTTTAGTTTCAATATATTTATGAACTGCGTGCTTTTGATCTTGATGTTAGTTGTATTCAGTTTTTTGTTATTTATATCATGAAATGTAACGATTTTTCAGAACTTGAATTATCTTTCTCGAAACGCAGTTCTTCGTATTCAGTAATACTACATACCCAATACATTTAAATTGTCTTCGGATAATTCACATTTCACTTCCGCCGCGCGAAGAAGTGTCATTATCATGACCTGATTCTAAATACCTGGGTCTAAAGGAGTTATCCTGTCCGAGTGTCATCCTCGGTGATCCGATCCCTGGCTCGAATCCGTTTTTCGTCATTTCTCCCACCTAGATAACATTCCTATCTTCGCTCCTTACAGCAATTCTTTGCCCTCTTTTCTGCCATCACTTGGAAGCATTATAAGCGAGATAGCCGTCTTCTGCTCGATTGCGGTCAGTGGTCTATCGCGGTAGTTTTGGATCGGAGCTAGTGGGGTAAAACCGCACGTCGGCTTGAGTAGTTCTTTTATTATTCTTCTGTACTATCTATCCGATTCCGATTGCTTTTCGACATTGCACTTTAGATGAACAGCAAATTCAAGGTCGACTTACTTCTCTCTTCGCCTCGATTTCTTCTTTGCTCGACATTGCTATGCCAACCCTGCCCCAAATGTTGTACACACTCGCATGGTATTTTTCAGAATTCGTGAGAAGTATAAGTGCTTCAAAGAACTTAACGTCAACCCGACCGACAATATACGCCTTTTAGTTTAAAGCTAATAGACGAAGATGAATAGTTTTGACTACTAATTTTAATCTTACGCCGAGAAAAAATATTTGTAAAAAATATTTAATATTACATCACAAGCGATCTGTTGTTTTTAGCTGAAGCATGATTTGGAGCTTGGAAATATCGCTGGCACCAAACTTACAAAATTTGGTGACTGATTAGTCAAATCGAGCAGCAAATTGCAAATTTCTGTAGGATAATAATTTACCACGATCTAGCTTTTCTGTTCAGCAAAAATTTCAAGTTATCCTGCAAACATTATTTTCTAAGAACAGACTCACCTGCTCTAAAGTTCAGTCTCCTTGTTCCAGGAGTAAAGAGATGCGTCGATAAATTTCATTAAAGGCCATTGGACAAAAACGGTATTTAGTCTCTCACAATCTCGGGAAAGTTAATTTTAATTTGTTCTTGTTACATAATGTACTTTTGCAGTGCTACAAAATTGATATCGACTCTTGGACATTCATATATTAGCTTCCGATTAATAAATGGTCATTGGTCAATCTATTTGGCTTGATTTTGTCATTATATTTATTAATGAAGCATTTCTTCTCCCTCATTATTATAAAAAAATACAAAAGCAGTCATGGCACTACCGACAGAAGTGAAAACTTAAAACTATGAAATAACAGTGCAGTTTTTAAATTAATTGTAGTATGAATAATTAAAATTTCATAATTTGTAAATTAAATTTAAATATTTGTATTTACATAATTTTCAATGAACTTAATTTTCAATTATTTCATGATATTCTAGAAAGGATACAATAGGCTTATGGTAACTGAAGTAAGAAACAAAAAGTTTTGATTGGAATTTAGGTAAATATCGTCGGGTCAATGCAATAGTCACGAAACTGAAATTTTGCTATTTTGAACTAACATAGTGCAAAAATTCGAATAAAATAATGTAATTAAAATAACTATTAGTTATTTCGTGAAAAAATTCAAATTTAATCCCGTAGATTTCCATAAAAATTTAGATCCGTAACTTTGGCAGAAGATAATAGGACTTTTTTCGCATTTTTGCAAAATGTTTAAAATAGCAAAAAAATTTCAGTTTCGTGACTATTGCATTGACCCGACGATATCGTATAAAGACCGCATCTATCGTGGTTTTAATTTTTGTAGTAATGAGTTTTCCATTATTGGACCTAATTTTTCATTCAAAAATTAAATTAATGGTAAATTTTTTATCATCTGAAAAGTTTGTATTGAAGTCTCCAATTAATATCATAGGTACTGTACTAGTGTTGAGCCGGACTTACACGAGGCAGTACATTTGTCTCTTAGGCCTCAGTTTTTTTTAATATCCCGGTTCAAAAATAATGTCCTACTGGTATATGAGCGTGTATCGAGATAAATGAAGCGAGGTGTGATTTTAAACACGAACTGGAGAGACATTTTCTCACTTCTTTTGCGGCAGTAAAATATCCAATTTAAACAGCCATGGTGAGATTGTAAATACGAACTGGATGGAGAGACATTTCTTACATTTTTCGAGGGGGTGAAGTTTTGTACTGATGAGGCAATTCTTACATTTTTTGAGGGCGTGAAATTTTGTGCTGGAGACACATTTCTTACTTCTAGCAGAATTTCCAACTTGAAATTAGGCGAGGTGGGATTGCAAAATATAAATACATGGCCACGGACAACTAATTAGAAACAGTTTCATAAAAATTGCATTTATACAGTTTTTATGTAGGATTCAAATTAAAGAATTCCCACCACCTCCTCTTAATTTTTTTAAATATATAATAATAGAAGGAAATCAATAATAATATCATAATGAATTCCTAACATGATTGCTAAATAAAAACAAAAAATGTATAAATGCAATTTTTATGAAACTGTTTCTAATTAGTTGTCCGTAGCTGTATATTGTGGGGGCATAGATTTCTTACTTACTCTAAGGCAGTTTAATGCATATTAGAATTAAACTCGTAAAAGAGCTCTGCATTGGTATTTATTTTCTTTCTTTTTTTAAATTGCTCGTTTTTGTCATTTTGCCATTACAATAGCACCTCGCCTTATTTGAAGTATGACATTGTACTGGCTCAAAAAAATGAGGCACCTCTTGCAAACTCATTTTATAATCGTGTCCTAGTCAACACTATACTGTACATCGTCAAATTTTCGCCAAATCCAGTATTCCAGAACCTTCTTTCATATAAAGCATCAAATTTGCGAATTAAATTGTTGTTGTTGACTGTACCATAAACGTAGCTGGATTTCTGTATTTTTCTTCTCTTGATGTGAACCGTAATGCTATGATCGTCATCTATATATCTTGGCAATGAACGCACCATTGTATTTACTTCTATTGGAACATTTATCACCTGCCCATAGATTCCAAATTGACCATGAATATGTCGAAGTGTTCGAATTTGCATGAATGGAATTCTCGGAGATATAAGTCTTTCTGTTACCAAATCTAATGGAAAATTGTTAAGATTTTCCGGAAATGGAGGATTTTTAAATCCATTATATACCGAAAGCGGTGGAACACGATTCTTATTAATTATTGTTAAACAAGTTGAACATATTATCACCTCTGCTGCATTAACGTTTCTAAGCATTCTTCTTATAAATTGAATATACTGAGAGTTGTATCGTTATTAACTAAAATGTTCAAATCTTTTTTAAACCACAGTCTGAGTGTATGGTAAATGTCGCATCATTTTTTTCTTATCTCTATATCGCTGGCATCTAATTTTATTTTGGACTTGCCTTTTTTGACTCATGTCTCTGAGGAATCTGGTCCTACCAATTCTTCATCATCTCCTTCTCTTTTCCTTTTACCACCGCCTGAAGACATCTTCAACTATTTTTTCACGTATTTCGATAGAGTTACATATATTTGAAAATAAATGTTTTTTTGAAATAACTGTTAGAACGTGCCCAGCAGGAAATGTACACATTACGGAATCGATGCAGTAAGTAATAGCTATACTACTTCTTCGATTCCAAACATCGATGAAATTTAACACGGCGATGTCATCGAAAAGTAATGCATTCCAAACTCACTTGCTCTATCACCGAAAACTGCAGCGGTTTGATTTTTTGAATGATGTGCTGCCAACTCTGCGAACCTGGCTGAATTTTCGAATACAGCCTTAAATTGTAATTTCAACTTCGCAGCACACGACACCTAGATTTCATTTTTAAACTTACCGTGGAATGTATGAAAGAGGAATACCAATTCTGCATTACATTTTGGTTTCCAAGATTTATAAATTCCGTTTCATTGCATGAATACATCGATGGAAAAATGAACCTATTCTTTCTTTTCCTGCTGGGGGCCAGTTCATTCGTGACGTTTCTAGACTAGTCGACTAGTAAACGTGGATGGATTTATACAGATCTACTGTGAAAATTAGCATGTCGGTGACGCGAAAGCATTTTTCCGCTACTAAAAATCGCTCAACGCGCCTAAAGAAGTTTTCACTTCAATAATCTTTTTGTTACTGTTGTCGGCGAAGAAACAACGGCAAAAAAACCTACTTCAACATTAGATTTTGTTTACTATTCATTGCTCGATTATTAATTAGATGAAAATCAATGTTATCAATAAATAACTAACAAAAAACGTACCAGAATAAAGTTTTGGTGCACGCTATTGCTAACAACAACATTATTTGAAAGATTGTCTTTCGTTATCAGTACTATTATACATTATTATCTCTGTATTTTTTCTGAACTTAGTTTTCATATGAATTACATCTTTTATGGTCGACATTATCATCAAGTTTAAAAAGTTGACAAATACGAATAGAAGCAATCAGTTAATCGCTCAAGGTTGAGTTAATGTAATGCATAAATCGAGTGCAGTTGCTCATCAAATAAAATCCATACTGATAAGAATTAAGAACTTAATTCTTCAATATATTGTTATTTGTTCGTTAATCAACTTTTGAGGCAATTTTGAAGCATTGATGTCATTGAATTTGATGACTATTAAAGAAGAAGGATTCGGTTTTTATATTTAAAAAAACAAAAAAAACACGACGAATTGTCTCCTACAGATAATAAGTTATTTTATGGTAAGTGCAAATAGACGATGCCTGACAATAACAATTTCATAATGTTTTGTTAATTCGAACAGTTCTTCGTATTATTTGACTAGTTAAACTTTGACTTCGTGCAGTGCTCTTAGAAGGCTAAGATAATCCGGGCGTAAACCTGACAACCTTACGGTCATAGCAATATCTTAGACTCGTTACCCGAGGGTTTGATTGCCAGAACCATAGACTACCTTCCGAAACATTGAGCTTTAGGAAGGATTTCGCTGTCACAATACCCTCAAGAAGAGAGTGAAGAAATGGAAAAAGTTTGATCTTCCAAACTGCGGAATCATTTATCTTACTTTTATCATAAACTCTTGTCCTAAGCTCCAATACTTCGCCGTAGCATGGAAAGAGGCAAAAGTAATCCAGATATTAAAAGCCGGTAAACAACCATGTGACCCCTGTAGCTACCGTCCTTTTAGCTTATTAAGCAACTTGGCAAAAATACTGGAGAAAGTAATCAAAAGTAAAATCATTGAACATATTGAACGCAGAAACTTATTACCCAACGTACAGTATGGTTTTAGAACTGGGCGTAATATTATCTACCCATCCTCTTCTAAGAATTTCTCAACACATAAAAAAAATTCACATTGGGGTAATCTACAGGTCTTGTTATATGTACAAGCACCTTTTGACACTGTATGGCACGATGCCCTGTTACATAAAATGCTAAAATTTGATTTTCTTGTACCTCGCGTAGACCTGGTTCGTGAACTCCTTTACGACCGTTCGTTTAGAGTAACGTCAGTTACATCGACGCCAAGACGTAATGCAGTAGGAGTACCGCAAGGTTCCGTATTTGGTCCAATTCTATATAATGGGCCCTATTCTGTAACTTTTCATAAAATAATATTTTATGTTATGTTATGATGATAAAATTTTTACTTCATAAAATAAAAATAAAATATTTTGAAAATTCGTATTCTGTCATGCTTTCTTAAAATTATTTTATGAAGTCTTTTATGAACACATAACATAAAATATTTAGTACATTCCGCTATGGGTTCTATTACGTTTTGAACAGCTGATCGGTAGAGAATGAAAACAAATAAAATTATGATTGAAAACAAACAAAATCAAAGCGCGCATTTTTTCAGTATTTTACAAAATACAATTTTCTTAATGCGTTTGTCATATTAATTTTTAATTTAATCCAAATTTCAATGAAAACTACTTTCTCGCAAATGTCAATTCCCGTCTGTTATTTTCATAAAATGGGTTAAAATACCTGTAAAATGTGCTGCTTAGATTATTTTATGTTATGAAGCGTAACAGGAAATATTTTATGTTATGATCGATAAAATAAAATAAAATTTGTCGGACAGAATGGGATTTTAGAGAATTTTTTTATGTTATGGCATAACATAACATAAAATGATAAAATTTTACTGACAGAATAAGCCCCAATATCTACACTGTTGATTTTCCTGGCATACCAAATAGTTCATCATCTAAATTTGCAGATGACACAGCCATATTCAGCTCGCATAAAGACGCCACAAATATCTGCACAAATTTGCAAAATGGTCTCGACGTCTTGTCCGATTACTTCTGTAAATAGAAAATCAAAATAAACCCCAACAAAACGCAATCTATGTTTTTCACCCGAAGGAGAAATCCTCGTTTCTTGCCTAGCACTGATTTGAGGGTAAGCGACCATAGCGTGCCATGGTTTTACCAATATTCCAGGGAAATTAGACATTTTACTTCGGAAAAATTCCGGTAAAGCTGAATTTTGGTATGGACATGGACATTAGCCATGTCCCTTTTCTGCTATTTTTTACTCGTATTTACTTGGAACTACTCCTGCTCTCACAGAGGAGTAGATAACCAAAGTAATTAAATTACGCAACTAACATCCACTAGGGGAAAGCCAACACTTACCCTGGTTATATGACGCTCGAAATTGATTTGAAACATATTTTGAAATACATTTCGATCTTATGTAAACACAGACCGATTTGAAATAGGATTGACTCGATCCGATACAAAAAATTTCCTTGATGGAATTGAAATTGAATCAAGAATGTGCATGTAAACACCAATTGAAATTAGATCGAATTTAATTTTGACGTTTTGGAAAAGTATTTTGTGTTGTGAAAAGTGCTTTTAATCATGACTAAACGAAATATATGAAGAAACAACATGCTTGCTTCTATTTAACATTCAAAATCTCTTGGGCTTCCTGTTTTGTATGGCAATAGTAAGCATGGCTTCCATGCTTTTAAAAAGTTTTAAACTATTAATTTCCAACTTTTTGGATCGATTAAAATAAATTGGATAAAGTCTCCTTCTTCTTATTTACACATGCTGATTATGTATTTTCAAAATTAACATTAAATTATTGAAATAAGTAGAAAAAGCCTGCAAAATTAAATAATTTTCTTCGCTGTATTCCATTATTCCAACTTGGCATTTGTCATCTGTCAGTTTCAATCCTATTTGGATTAAATTCCAAATCAGTAACTCAATCGAGAAGAACCGAAAACACAGATCGTATTTCAACCACTTTAAACTCGAGCTTTCGATCGCCTCATGTAACCACTTAAACTGAGTCTATTGTGAATTATTTTTCACTTCTGAGAAGCCCATAGATGGCTTTTGATTGTTTTGAGCTTTTTCATATAAAAACGTCTATAATTAAAATATCAATCGAATAATTATCTAATACCCCGGCTTCAGCGGCCGAACTGCCCAAGTTCGAGAAAATTAGTCTACTGTGCTTCAATTTTTGCCTGATTTCCCATACATTTTCACATTCCGAAGTCAGGAAATAGTGCTGTGTCGTTCGCGAATGATCCGTTCGTACTGAACGGAACAGTGTACTGAGCCAAATGAACTAGTTCACTAAGTAGTACATGTTCCGTTCACTCGTTCAATGGTACTGCACTGGTTCAGTGATACTGAACTGTGTTATGAACCATGAACGAAGAACCAAATGTACGGGTCTCTAATGAAATGACCTGAACTTTTGAATGATCTGAAAAAAGAGCGAATGAATGAATCACAATGAATACATAAGGGGTGCGATATATTTCTCAGAGAACTTGTTTTGCTTGTATTGATGATATGTAAGATGTGAGTTGCAATTTCTCTCTAAGCAATTCCAATTGGAAATAGACATTTTGAAATAGATGAGAGTTAAAAAAGTTTTATGAAGAACATTTAAGATTTAGGAAGAGTTCTAATTAGAATTTCACTCGTATTATTCGACTGTAGGAGGATTATTTATAAAATGTAACGGGAAAGAGACTTTAAGAGGAGATTGTTTTTAATTTATTTGAATAGAATATAGTATATCTTAAGGGGAGTGAATTAGTTCGAACTGGAAGTTTGATTTTATTAGGAAATTCATTAATTCTTATCAGTAGCAAATTTTTTCAAACGTGGCTGCATGGCTTGTCTAGTTTTGTATTGAACTGTTTGTAATTGTATTTAAGGGCACTCCATGTTTTGAAGTTTTCACCAAATTTACGACAAATGAGCCAAATGAACCGAATGAACGGATCTTTTGAATGGTTCTTTTTAGTGAGCGGAACCAAACGAACCAGTTCACTGAAAAGAGCCATTTTGCCCACCACTATCAGGAAAAATAAAGTCTGATTTCGCCCAACAGAACATGGAATCAAACTTGAAAATAAAAGCTCGCTCAAAAGAGAGTAAAAAATTAGAATATTGGAATGTCAGCTGATGTATTTTGGAATTTGTTTTGACGTTTGTATTACAAAACAGTAAGAATAAGAGCTTTCAGTAAATAAACATGGATCAAAGAAGGCGACTTTTAATAAGCGAACGTAAAACTTGTTCCTCCATTTTTAAACTGATGCGAAACTGAAACAAGTACACCTCAGAAAAGAAGCTTTCAAATGTAATACGTCACACAGGAAGCTTTCTGAACTCAACAATGCCGGTGAAGCCACTTATGCCGATTGAACTGAACTTGATTAAACTGAGGCCGGTGAAGCCGGGGTATAATAAAACTATTATCTTTCGTTTACTTTGAAAATTTGCCTCATTTACTCGTTTTACTCCGGAGTACTTAAAAGTAAAAAATGAACACAGCTATTATTGTTCTTAAGGCTAGTGAAATAGAATTAGGTTTTTCCCGGACCGGTTTTTTCGTGCCCAAAATGGAACTCAAGCAATTAGGTTAGCTGCAAAACACGTTAACGTTAAAGCCGAATCGGTTTCAGAACAAATCGGAGCCCGGAGAAACCTAATCGTATGTCGCTAGCCTAATGGTGGTTCCACACTACACGGACTTAGCTCATACGCGCTTTTGTCTTTTTTTTCATATAGAGTTTTGTGATTTTTTTACGACCTTTTTAATGCAAAGGTACCTTCCTACTTCCTACCTACTTCCACACAGTACGGTCTTTCTAAATGAAAATTGATTTTTTCTCAATGGCCGTTCTCACTACTCGGACTTAGATCCCACGCGCTTTTGGTGGAAAGACCTTTTAATTTTCTGAATTGTGAGTTTTGGATCCTAAAATAAGAACTACTCTGAAAGAAAATAATTATAAGATGTTTTATTTTATTAATAAATATTGATTAATCTACATTGAGAAAAAAATCAATTTTCATTTAAAAAGCCCGAATTGTGTGGAAGTATAACGTACCTTTTTAAGGGAGGCGGATAAGGTTTTAAAACGCATTTTTTTTTAATTTTTTCTGAATGTACAACATGTCAAGAGTATTGCGACGCCATAACTTTTGTCTGGGGTTCCGCACATGAAACCTAGATGGGGTCGCAAAAGCCGAACACTTAGCCCCAAGCATGGAGCCTCTTTACGCAGCTCGGAGATTGAGATGATTAACATCTTCAAACCCTCCTCCGGACTGTGTAGAACAAAAGAAGGCACTATAGTCACAGGCAGCGAGGATGTAAAGAAAAGGTGGAAGGAATTTTTCAGCGAGCTGCTGAACGGAAATGAAAGCATCATACGTGTACCAGAACCCCGTCTACAACATAACGATGACACCAGAGAAACAAATGTACCAACCATGGAAGAAGTACAAAGTGCCATAAGAGCCTTAAAAAACAACAAATCTCCAGGAATTGACAACATCCCAGCAGAGCTGATAAAACAAGGAGGCGAACCGCTTGCAGCAGCTATACACCAACTACTATGCTGCATATGGAGGAATGAAAAAATGCCTGCAGAATGGGAGCAAAGCATTATCTGCCCAATACACAAGAAAGGGGACAAATTCAACTGTGCAAACTATAGAGGCATATCTCTTTTAAGCACGGTATACAAACTAATGACCAACATTATCAAAGCCAGGCTGGAACCTTATGCAGAAGCCGCAATAAGTGAGTACCAAGCTGGATTCCGAAGAAATAGGTCAACAATAGATCAACTCTTTTCAATAAGGCAGGTCCTCCGAAAATGCTGGGAATACAACATTGACGTGTATCAACTTTTCATCGATTTTAAACAAGCATACGACAGCATCGACAGGGAAAAAATGTATGCGACGATGTTGGACCTAAACATCCCCCTCAAAATAGTTAAGTTAACAAAAATGACAATGGAGAACACAAGGTGTGCAGTCAGAATACAAGGAGAATTGACGGAATCCTTCTCAGTCAAGCAAGGCCTAAAGCAGGGCGATGGGTTGGCACCCATGCTATTTAATCTCTGCCTAGAAGGAGTAATTCGCAAAGTACACATTGATGCGAACGCAACCCTGCTTAACAAATCAAAACAGTTGGCAGGATATGCCGATGACATAAACTGCCTTGCCAGATCACTGTCATACCTTAGAGAAATCTTCACAGAATTAGAAGATGAAGCTAAACATATAGGGCTGCAAATAAATGCAGACAAGAGCAAGATTCTAATTCAGTCGAGGGTGGAAAGAAGAAGAAGAAACCACAATACCACCTGGGGAGAATATAACTTCGAACGAGTAAACCAATTTAACTACCTGGGGTCCACAGTCAGCGAAGACAACGATGAGACGATAGACGTGCAAAGAAGAATAAACGCCGCAAATAGAACATACTTCTTACTACTGCCAGTAATGAAATCCAGAGACATCCACAGAAAAACGAAAATAAGAATCTATAAAACGATCATACGCACAGTAGCTACGTATGGGTGTGAAGCATGGAGTTTCTCCCAAAAGTCCGCAGGTAAGATGGATATATTTGAGAGGAAGGTTCTCCGAAGGATATACGGCCCAACCAATGAAGATAACGCATGGAGAATACGCTACAATCACGAATTGTACGATCTATACAAAGAGTGTAAACTTTCAACACATGCCAAGCTACTGCGCTTACGTTGGGCCGGCCATGTCCAAAGAATGGATGACTCAAGGATACCAAAGAAAACCCTATATTTACTACCAGATGGCAAAAGACCAGTTGGCAAACCACGGTCAAGGTGGGAAGACAGTGTTAAGGCTGATGCAGCAAAACTCCTAAACATCAGAAACTGGAGGCAAGCTGCGCAACAGAGAGAGGTCTGGAGGAAGAAGCTGATGGAGGCCAAGGCTCGAATTGGGCTGTAGAGCCATCGAAGAAGAAGAAGAACAGCCATTTAGGTCAAAAATGCTGTTTTGGACCACCATCTGCTTTTAGCTAGCCAAAGATGAAGCGCCCTAGAGACCAGTTTTATCTCTAAGACAGCTTGGTCAACTTATAACAAAGCAAGAACAATGGGCTTAGACCACGAAGATTTTCCAAAATTATGCGATCCTCTTGGGACATTGGTCTATAATGGACCATGCTTTCCCTGAGCTCTAGTCTTCCACATAAAAAAAATGCTCCCAATTTGGTTATGCCCTACAAAGTCTGGAGACGAATGAGATAGAAACCCTCGCAGCTAAGAGCTGAAAGACTTCAAAGAGATCTTCAGACCAATGCACAGTGCGGCCAAATCCCAAAAAGCTGACCAAAAGTCAAAAAAAATGTATTAAAAGGAATATTTTTCGTCGGATTGGCTTCAGCACATCCCTAACCATCGGAAATGACTCATAGTATTGTTTATTTCCTTTTATCTGCTGCAAAATAGTAGTCACATTGATGCTGCTGTTACATTGCTATCAACAGTTATAAAAATTATAGAAACGAAGAAGATTTTACAAGTAACGTAAACAATTGAGTTCATGTTGCATCGATTAATTTGCTCAACAGTGATTTAACATGCCTAAAATTGTTGTGAGGCATTAATTGTTATTAATTATTAATAGTTGAAATCGTTTAATGTTTTACACATTGTTATGAAAAAGATATATTGCTCCGCGTTGCTCCGTTATATAAATTGATGAAGGTTGTTCTTTAATGTATTGACTGTAATATGAAACAAAAATTGGCTGCCCGATCTGATATAACTAAACGGAGAAGAACGCAAGACCTGCGTGAAGAATATAGTACCGAGGAGCTTGCATATGCAACACAAATGAAACTACGTGCAGAAGGAAAATCAGATGCCGCGAAAGTCTTGAAAGATGTAGCAACTTGAAGTTCTAAAGACAAAAAGTATAGATGTAGTTGTCAAATACCAGGTTAGTTTTTGTTAGATTGGCGGAAAAGTGTGCAATGCGCTTGCAAGTAACTCCTCAACTCAGCGTTGCTATTTGTGTGGAGCTACATCGAAAGATTTTAATGATTTAGATGCTATGATGGATAAGCCAATAATTGAAAGAAACTTAGACTTTGGTCTATCATCCCTTCACGCATGGATTAGTTGTTTCGAGTGTTTATCACATATGAGGCTATCAGCGCAAAAGTGGTGTAACCCACAATTTAAACTGGTCGCGGTTTTGGTGTAATATGCAAATAAGGAATGTATATTACACCAAAACCGCAACCAGATTAAATTGTGGGTTACACCACTTTTGCGCTGATAGCCTCATATATCATACCAGTTAGAAATCCAAAAATGGCAAGCTCGAGGGTCCGAGGAGAAAAAAGTAGTTGAAGAAAAAAAAAAGAATTCAAGGCAGTTTTAAAAAAGCATTGGGATTGCTTGTTGATAAACCTATGCCGGGGTATGGTAGTACGAACGACGGAAATACGGCTCGACGTTTTTTTGAAAACAGCAAGATTTCTGCAACGATTACTGACCTATACGAAAACCTAATTAATCGATTCCACACTATGTTGCAAGCTATTTCGTGTGGTTATGATATAAATATTGAAAATTTTGAAGAGTACAATTTAAAAACAGCAAAAAAATTTATTGAATTGTACGACTGGTACTACATGCCAACTACTATTCATAAGTTGTTAATTCATGGTCCTCAAATAATACCTCATTCGTTGTTACCCATTGGACAAATGTCTGAAGATGCACAAGAATCGAGTAATAAATATTTCAAAGAATTTCGAGAACATTTTAGTCGTAAGTGTTCGCGAACAAAAACAATGCGCGATATATTTTTTAGATTTTTGGTTACATCTGATCCTTATGTATCAAGTTGTCAAAAATTACCAGCTAAACTACTGAAATCTTTATCAAGTGAAGTTGTTAATTTGCTTTTATCTCCAGATGTAGCATCGACAAACACTCTACAAGATTTACAATACGATATTTCAAGTTCAGAATGTTCAATATCAGAAGATACTGATGCATGTACAAACTTATCATCTGACGATGAAACTGACTTTTTTTTGTAAAAATAATTTTTCTTATTCCTTAATATACAATAAAAAATCGCTCAACGCGCCTAAAGAAGTTTTCACTTCAAAAAAATTTGTTTATTGTGACTTTGCAATTATTTACTTATATTTCTTTGATATATTTATATATTGCTATATTAACATCAAATTCGTAATCAGCGACCCCAAAAACCTCAGAAGTGATATGTGACTTGATTATGTAAGAAAATATGCGGTACTTTATGCGGGGGTGGTCAGTAGTGGGTGAAGGGGGTAAATTTTCGTACATTTAACAACAAATTTGTAATCAGCGACCCCAAACACCCGCAAGTGTACATTTTGGAGGGAATTACTTGAATTTTCGAATTTTGGCCAGCTTTTTGGGAATCGGCCGCACTGTGCAATGGCCGGGATACTCCACAGGATGGCTTTAAATATCCACCACAGTCGGTCAAACAACCACCCAACCGAGATAATTAGGCTCAAAGCGCTAATTAGGTCTCCGGTCGTACTGAAGACAGCTCCATGCCTAACCTAATCTGGTCGTCAAGTGAATCCTGCTTGGCTGATACATATAATAAATAAAATTGGCGATTTTTTTAATACGAAATTGTACGAAACGAAGATCCCACTTTTGACAAAGACCTGCTTTTTTAAATCAATATTTTATTAGTTAACAGGATGTGACCATGTTCAATCTCTATAAATCTAAAAGTGATGATCAAGAATTGTCATTCTTTAATACTGTTATCACTGTAATTATTTAATAAAGTGATCACTTTTTTAATTTAAATAACTTTTTGTTCGGTGACTCACTTCGATATTTTTCATGCATGAAAATCATTTATTTTCTTGGAAAAGTAATTTCAAACGCAATAAAAAATAAAAGGATGTTAATTAAACAGGAAAAAGCTGAAATCTTTTCTTGAACAGACAGAAATAAACCTTGGCAAATCACTTTACGAAAGTTAAACAATCAAAGTCTTTGCTGGAAAACTTCAAGTCTTAATCCGTACAAGCAGCAATTAAAGGTGTTGCAAACGAACATCGCTAAACAACAATAAGAAAATTCACAAGGGTAAAGTTTTTCCTTCTTTTCCAGTTCTTTTGTTAAACATCCTTTATTCTGTCCTTCGTATTTCGTTAAATCTTCCACCATTAACTTTGTAAACTTCTACCCGGCATATCCGTTCACATCAGGTCGCCATTAAGTTACGTTTCTAGCTTAAGATTGCAAAAAAAAAACAAGTAACAGAAGGATCAATTTTTTTGTAGATGTGTTGTAGTAGCACGTAACAAGTTTTGGATAAAGTGAAGATGTTAACACAATTTTTATCGATTTGAGTCGTGGGTGTGACAGTACCAGGACAGGTTTTAATATTATCCTTAAAGTGGCACTTGTGCATTGGGGCTATAACATTACCTTCAGCAGTTTTGATAGGTCCTTCTTGGTATTTACTGCTGCGGTGTATAGGGTATAAAAGTTAAAGAGAACTGAAACAGATGGCGTGAACGTTAGACTAAACAGAAAAGTTAATAAAAACTGTTGGACTCCAGACACCAAATGAAATACAAAATCTGCTACCATTGTAAAAGTCGTAAAATATTCAGTGAAGTCTGGAGAAATTATAAAATTTCAATGAAAAACAATTCAGCAACTAGTTTTTTTTTAAAATAAAATTTATAGATTAGGGAAATTGAATGCAACAGAATTTATGAGTATGAAGTGAAAATATTTGATTGTTCTGTTTTGAGCAGAATAATGAAAGTCGTTACCGTTCCAAAAGAATATTGAAAATTTTCAGCGAAACAGGAATATTTTTTTTTATGTGGAAGATTAGAGCTCAGGGAAAGCCCTTTGTACTGTCGACAATCTATTTTCTTCATATAGAGTGCAATGTCGAAGAGCAAGCAACAGAACACATATATGGGTGATTGTCACATAGGTTTTTCTTCTGCTACGATTGCGGGATGACATTTTTCGGGCCCTTATCACTTTTATATAGTAATCATACAATTTCCTCATCCTGAATTTCCCTCTTAAATACTCGTGAAAGAAAATGGCCAAAGCCACCAAAAGTGTCGCCTCCGTAACCTGTCCTTTTCCCGGTTTTACGTCACGGACCTGTCATGAGTCATGACGGAAACATAATTCGCCATTGGTGCTCGCGGGATATGTCAAATTGTTCCAGAGGTCATTCACCACCGATCACAGAATTTTGAGTTCCCTACAAGGTGCGCCAGGTTGAAAGTTCCTGGCTGACATTTTGTCCGTTGTTTTTTAATAATTATAGAATTTTCAAATCTGGAATTTAGAAAACAGATATTAGTTGTGAAGGGAGTGCCACATAATGGAAATGAAAATCCACACGTTATAGAATCACAGTGTTTGTCGGACAAAGGTGCGAGCAGCGATCATTGTATTAAATAAACATCAACACTCGGAAAAAATACCGAAACAACCAAAAACAGTCGACTCCATAAGGCATGTGTTTGTTAAGAAATCCAATTGAATCCTTCTCGGACTTCACTCACTGAGTTTCTTCGCTTTTGAGTAGTGGAAAAAATGTTTACTTCTAATGGTGGACTAAGAAACCCGTTTTTCTATCCAATGTCGCCTCCGTAATCGTCGCCTCCGTAATAGCTATCATTAAATTTACATGTACACTGGTGATTTTATTGTTATTAAGCTTCAATTCGATTGTTTTTTTGTTCTGGTCATTTTGTATTTGGATTAAAGTTTTTTATTAACCTTGCAACACCATCATCATCATCAGGAGCTCCACAGCCTATTGTTGGCCTTGGCTTCCTCCAGCATTCGCCTCCATGATTCTCGATCTCTGGCTCGACTTTTCCAGTTTCTTATTCCCAACTGCCTCAAGTCTTCTTCGACGTCATCTATATATCTTTTCTTAGGCCGGCCGGGTCTGCGTTTTCCTGACGGTACTTTCCCCAGCACTATCTTTGTCGGGTTCCGTTCCGCACCTCGTTGGACGTGACCAATCCATCGCAGTCTGTTTATTTTGATCACTTTGACAATGTTTGGAATCTTGCTGATTTCATACAACTCTGAGTTGTATCTTCTTCTCCAAACGCCATCAACCTGTATTCCTTTGTAGATCGAACGAAGAATTCTCCTTTCAAATCTTCCTACCAATGCTTCGTCTGCGTTTTTCAATGTCCACACTTCCGAACCATATAGTAGGACAGGCCTTATTAGTGTCGTGTAAAGTGCCAGTTTCGTCTTCCTTGATATATTTCTAGACGTTAGGTGCCTGCGTAGACCAAAGTAGCATTTATTAGCCAGTGCTATTCGTCTTCTGATTTCGGCCGATGTATCATTACCTTTTGTTATAATCGTGCCGAGGTACACAAACTCATCTACTGCTTCTATATTGTAGGTGTCTATCGTTATGTTCTGTCTGCTACTTCTGGCGTTTTTTGTGTACATATACTTTGTTTTGTGCTCGTTTATTTCCAACCCGATTTTTTTTGCGGCTTGCTCAAGTGCTACAAAGGTCTCCTTCATGCTCTCAAATGATCTTCCAAGGATAGCTATATCGTCGGCAAAGGCTAATATTTGCACTGACCTATCGAAGATGCACCCTGATGTGTTAATCGATGCATCTCTTACTGCTTTTTCTAGGGCCACGTTGAATAACAAGCAGGATAGTGCGTCGCCTTGCGCTAATCCTCTATTTGTTCTGAGGGGTGGGGATAGTTCACCATCTATTCTGACTCTACACCTTGCATCTTTCATCGAAATTTTCGTCAGTTCTACTAGGTGATTAGGTAATCCGAGCTGCTCCATAGCATCAAATAACTCATTACGGTTCACACTATCGTAAGCATATTTGTAGTCGATGAATAACATGTGGATGTTTATGTTAAATTCAACAGCTTTTTCTAGGGTTTCTCTGAGTACAAATAGCTGGTCGGTTGTGGATCTTCCAGGACGAAAACCGCATTGATACTCTCCTAATATTCTTTCCACGTATGGTCGTAGTCTAATATAGAGTACACGTTAAAATACTTTGTACGTTGTGTTCAATAGCGTTATTCCTCTATAGTTGTTGCAAGATAGAGGGTCTCCTTTTTTGTGTAAGGGACACACTATGCCCTCGTTCCACTCATCAGGCATTTCTTTCCGTCTCCAGATTTCCACTATTACTTCATGTAGTTTTTGGATAGTTTCCTCTCCGCCTTGCTTAATGAGTTCTGCAGGTATGCTGTCAGACCCTGATGCCTTTTTATTTTTTAGTGCTCGCAATGCCAGGCGTACTTCCTCTATGGTGGGGGCTGCTGTGCTGTCATTCTCATCGTCCGCGTTCATGTTCTGCACATTTCGGGTACCAATGTGCTCCTGCTCTGGGTTCATTAGTAGTAGTTCCTCGAAATGCTCTGCCCATCTAGCCAATACTTCGTCCTTATTACTTAATATCTCCCCACTTTTATCCTTGCACATTGTCACTCTAGGCTTAAATTCTTTCCGTTGTTGGTTTACCTTTTTGTAGAAGTTTCTTGCATCATTTAAGCTTGCTGATTCTTCTATTTGTTTCATTTGTTCTTCCCAATACTGCCTTTTTTTCGCTTTGTGCATTCTCTTCTCAGCTCGCCTCTTTTCTTTATACTCCTCTTCAGAGTTTCTTGTTCTGTGCCTACTTAGCATGACTTGGTAAGCTCGGTTTTTCTCCATTGTCACCTGGGCGCATTCTTCGTCAAACCATTCTACTCTTCGTTCTTGTTGAACGAAACCTAGAATATCTTCTGCTGATCTTTTCACTGCTCTTTTTATGTCATTCCATTGGTCGTTCAAGTTTTCATGTGTGTTTTGACCAATTTCATTTATTCTTACGTTGAGCAGGTTCTGATAATCAGCCCTAGTTTGCTCTTCCTGCAATCCTGCCACGTTGTATTTTCTGTCTCTGTTTCCTCTTCTTGTTTTTATTGTCGATATCCTGGCCCTAATTTTCGTTCCCATTAAGAAGTGGTCAGAGTCTACATTTGCGCCGCGGTATACTCTCACATTGTTCGATTCCGACTTGCGCAACGTGAACTTCAAAATTAATAAAAACAATCTACTTTCATCCAAAAATTACACTTTATTTAATTCAAACTATTAATTCGAAACTTGCGACATATAATCAAAAAATCAAAACTAATGCGAGCAAACATCAAAAAAAACAAGGAATTGAGAGTAAATCAAAATCAAAAATCAATGTTAATCCGGCGATGGTTAAAATCCAAGTAAATCCAGTCTCGGTTGCCGTTTATAAATTCCGGATGATCCCGTTGGTTCATAGTGGATGATACCGGCAGTTCTTCCTTCTAATTGTTGGATGTGTTGTGAGTTTTTGTGTTTTTTGCTTCTTCATTTTGGTTTGCGATTTGTTTGGTATCAAACATGCTCCGGGGCCTTGGATCCATTGGATCCAAAATTGACTGGTTAAAGTTTGACTATGAATTAACGACAGTATTTAATGTGGAAGTGCTCAAAAGTCAATGAGGAGATGATTAAAATTGTGCAAAAGGGACGAGGAGCGTTTATCTATTGTTATCCATTGGTTGTTGGGAGACAGTTTTGGTCTTCGTTTCTAATTGTTCGTTTTCGTAAATAGGCAGTAAGCAAAGTTTAGTTATTGGTCGTTTAAGCACGTGATCCTTGGTCTTCACAGTTACCACTCTCACTAAGTTATCGGTTCCTGGGTGCAATTGTATTATTCTTGCCATTAGCCATTTCGTCGGTGGACATCTCTCATGCTTAATCAAAACTAGATTTCCAACTTCCAGATTAGTTCGTTTAACCATCCATTTTGGTCGTTGCTGTAAACGTGTAAGATATTCTAGTTGCCATCTGTTCCAAAATGATTGCGTGAGCTGCGTCAAATACTTCCAACGGCTAAGTCTGTTACTTTGTGTATTCAAAAGCTGAGGTTCTGGAATCGCCAGTAGCGCATCGCCTATTAAAAAATGACCTGGTGTAAGGGCGCTTAAATCGGTTGAATCATTTGTTAAAGGGGCGATGGGTCTAGAATTAAGACAAGCTTCAATTTGAATAGAGATAGTTGCAAATTCCTCATAAGTTAAACTAGTATTTCCCAATATTCTTTTTAGATGATGCTTGGTGGACTTAACCCCCGCTTCCCACAGACCTCCAAAATGTGGGGCAGATGGAGGGATAAAATGCCAGTTTATTCTCAATCTGGAGCATAATTCTGGAATCTCATCTCCTAACTGTTTTAAATGATCTTTTAAGTCGTTTTGTAAAAGTTTATTAGCCCCAATAAAATTGGTGCCTTGATCCGAATATAAGTCCGTGCACAACCCTCGGCGTCCAACAAATCTTTTCAATGCTGCATGGAATGCTTCAGATGTTAAATCCGATACAACTTCCAAATGTACTGCTCGTACGGCAAGACAAATAAATACTGCCAGATATCCTTTATGAGTTTTTTGTCCTCTGCCTCGAGAGACTCTTATGTCGAAAGGACCACAATAATCTACTCCGACGTGCGAGAACGGCCGGTTACATGTAGTTCTCGCGCTTGGCAAATTTCCCATAAGTTGAGCTTGAACCGTTGCCTTCTGCCTGAAACAAATTATGCATTTATGTATAATTTTACGTGCAGTGTTTCTTATTTTTAAAATCCAATAGTTCTTTCTTAGGAGGCCAATCATTAATTGTGGTCCACCATGCAAGGTCCTTGCATGCATTTCGTGTACAATTAGTGTAGTGATCGGATGAGATGATGATAGTATTATTGGATGTTTTTCATGCCATGGTAGATTTGAGTTCTGCAACCGCCCTCCGATACGAAGATTACCTTTACCGTCCAGAAATGGATTGAGAGTACAAATTTTGCCGGAAGTAACTGGCTTTGAACAATTCAGTTTGTCAATTTCTTCACCAAAGTCTTCTGTCTGAGCATCCTTAATCCAATACTCGAGAGCATGATTTAATTCGTCCGAACACAGCCACTTATGCTGCAATTTATTATTTCGCCCAACTTTACAATGATTCAAGAATCTAAAGCAATATGCCGTAACTCGTATAAGTTTCGATAGTGACGAATATTTTGTAAAGAGTTTGCCGTTATTATCAGATGCTGTTACTGAAAAATGAACCTTTTGTTTTCGGTATTCTAGATGTGTCTCCTCCATTGGTACTGATTTCGGCCAATTTAACTTATCTTGGCTTAACCAAGTAGGTCCGTTCCACCATATGTTGCATTTGTAAAGATCATTAGGTGACATTCCCCGAGAGGCACAATCAGCCGGATTATCATGTGTTTTGACGTACCTCCACGATTTTGTATCTGTTGAATCTTGAATTTCGGATACTCGGTTAGCCACGAAAGATTTCCATTTTGATGGATGCGATCGAATCCAGGACAGAACTATTGTAGAATCAGTCCAAAAAGTTACGTGTATTGTTTCAAAATTGATGGAATTTTTAACAATGTTGAACAGACGTGTTAAAAGCGTTGCTCCGCATAACTCTAATCTCGGAAGAGAAACTTGCTTGATAGGTGCAACCTTTGTTTTGGACGTAAGGAGGTGTGTATGTATTGCGCCTACGTCGTCGACAACTCGTACGTAGATTGCTGCTGCGTAAGCTCGATTCGAGGCGTCGCAGAAGCCGTGCATCTCAATTGTTTCCGTTTTGGTTCCCAACCACCGGGCAATTCTGCATTTCTCCAGCGATTTCAAATCCTTCCGGAAAAGATCCCAAGCCGCAAATATGTCTTGGGGCACATTTTCGTCCCATTCTATGCCCTTCAACCACAAACTTTGCATTAAAATTTTCATTCTTATAATTGTAGGAGATAGAAAACCTAATGGATCATAGAGCTTAGATATTTCAGAGAGCAAACTTCGTTTGGTTATTGCGTCGTTAGAATCGATTTCCATGTTTATTTTATACGAAAAGGTATCAGTCCGTGGGCACCAAAAAATTCCTAGGGTTTTAATCCCCTCACTTAGCTCAAAATTGTGCATTCCACTTAAGTCGCGATCCTCTGGAGGGATTCCTTCCAAAAGCTGCACGTGGTTCGATGTCCACTTTCTTAGATTGAAACACCCAGCTTTCAATAAATGTATTAATTCCCTTTGGAGTTTCACAGCTTCACATATGGTTTTAGCTCCTGACAGCAAGTCATCAACATAGAAATCCGATTTTACGACCTTAGCAGCTAGTGGATAGTTTCCTGTTTCGTCGTCAGCTAAGCGTTGGATGGTCTTAATCGCTAGATATGGTGCGCATGCCGTCCCAAAGGTGACTGTTCGTAACGAATAATCTTTAATGGGTTCTGTGGGATTTGATCTCCAAAGAATGCGTTGATAGTTGGTATCTTCATCGAACACACGGATCTGACGATACATTTTTTCTAAGTCGGCAGTAAATACTATTTCATGCTTTCTCCATCTTAGCAATAGTGAAATGATGTCGTCTTGCAGTTTAGGACCTACCATCAACACGTTATTTAGAGACGGGCCATTAACGGTCCTTTGAGAGGCATCAAATACTACACGCAATTTCGTTGTTGTGCTCTCTTTGAAAACTGCGTGATGTGGCAGGTAGTATGATTTGTAAAAGATCTTTCCATTCTCAGCTGCCCTTAGTTCCTCTGCAGAAGTGGGAGTCATATGATCTAGTTCTTCGTATTCTTGTATACATTTCGTGTAGTCACCGCGAAGCTCAGGGAAGTGATTGAATTTATTTTCTAAAAATTGAAACCGTTTCATTGCCGTAGCGCGTGATGATCCTAAGTGTGGATTCTCAAAATTAGTGAAAGGCAATTTAACAGTATATCTTCCATCAACATTCCGCTTTACTGTCTGGCTAAAATGTTCTTCGCAAGCCTTTTCTTCTGGTGTTAGATAACATTCTGATTTTATATCTTCAAGTTCCCAAAACTGTTTTAGTTGTTTATCTACGTCAGCTTTGCAGAAACAACTCACAACATGACGTTGTGCTTCTTGGCCTTCTTGTATCTCGCCCGACAAAATCCATCCTAATGCTGTATGTTGTGCTATCTGGGATCCATTGATGCTTAGTTTCAGTTTCTCCCGAATGATTTTACCATGAACATCAGCACCTAATAGAAGATCGATTTTTCCTGGTACGTCGTAGTTCGGATCTGCAAGCTCTAGATTTCTTAAATGGCTCCAGTCACTTCTAGGTGCGACATTTCGTGCTGGTAGAAGTCCTGTGAGTGACTTCATTACAAATGCGTTAACCTTAAATGCTGAATCATCGTACAAAGATTTCAGTTCGAAATTAACCTTGCTTCTTGCAGCACCCGCCTTAATGTTTTCAATCCCATAAATATCTACGAAGGCCGGAGTTTTCTTTAAACCAAGGAGTTGGGTTATGTTTTCAGCTATAAATGATGCTTGAGAGCCCTGGTCTATAAGGGCACGTGCAGTAAGTTCATGACCTTGAATTGAACAAATCTTTACAAGGGCTGTTGCTAGCAACACTTCGTTTTGACTTACAAGTTTGCTAACGTGCAACGAATTTACCCCTTCACGTATTGACAGTGAACTTGTTGGCACCTCATTGTTTGGATCAGGAGAGTTGGATTTGGCGTGGTTGGATATCACCATCTCGTTATGCAAAAGCGTATGATGTTTATGCTTGCAATGCATACACGTATTCAAACTTGGGCAGAATGAAGATTTATGTCCGTGTCCTAGGCAGTTGGAGCATAGCCCCCTTTTTTGGACAATTTCACGCCTACCATTATAATCTAACTTCAAAAAATTTTCGCATTTTCGTATGGGATGTGGCCCAGAGCATAGAATGCATTTAAAAACCTTTGTTATGTGGAAACTTTGTCTAACGTTCCTTCCAATTCCAACAGATCGTTTCGACGATACATCCAGCGCCTCAAGCGCTCTAAATTGTCCTTCCAAAAATGTTCTCAATTCGTTGAAAGACGGAAATTCAGTGCTGGCGCCTATCTTTTGTTCCCATAATTTTTTTGTGTCTGGCGGTAATCTTTCACAAACCACGTATGTAATTACAATATCAAATGACCGACTTTCTACATCAATATTTAAATTTCTAAGAGCTTGTAAACAATCGTTCGCGGTGTCAAGTAATCTTCTAACGGCTGTGGGAGCATCTATAGTGTTAGAGGGTATTGAAAAAAGATCTTTTAATTGTGCTTTTATTAGTAATCGTTGATTTTTGTATCTTTCCTTCAATGTGTTCCAGGCAGGAACATAATTGTTGTCTGTTACGTTAAAGTTTCGCAATAAAAGTTCTGCTTCACCTCGCAACGATGATTTTAAATAGTGTAACTTTTGTACACACGACAATTTACTGTTGTTGTGAATGAGTGTATTGAAAATATCTTCATACGAAGGCCATTCTTTGTAGTCTCCTGAGAAACTTTGCAAATTCATTTTTGGGAGTTTGAACTCGTCCCTGTCGTGATGCTCATCCTGCTTCTTCAACAAACCACTGGCTGTATTGTCTTCGGAATTTTCCTTTTCTTGCGGAAATAATGTTAACGTGTCGTCCTCGATTACTGACTTGGTCGCAATATAGATCTCTTCTGCGATGTCATAGATTTCGTCATCGAAATATGCCTGGATCTCTTTAGGAATATTCTTTAAACTGGCTTTCGCGATGATTATGTCTTTATGAGTTTTCTTAAAATCGACCCAATAATCGTCCAAGACTGCCACACGATTTGACATATATATTTTTGTCTTGCGTGTTTTAGAATCCTTTTTATAATTGCGCAAGTAGTTCTTCAAGGCTTCGTAAGTGGACAATTGTTCCGTAATAAGATTCTCTAATTTTTCCATTATAGCTTGGGTTATTTTTGAGTAGGGATTTTGTGTAATTATTTGTCCTCGAGAGAGGAATGAACAAAAAGGTTCAGCAACCGCGTGTGCAACAGTTTTTCTTTTAATTGGGTTTGGTTAAAAAAAAATAAATTTTTTTTTATTATTTATGTAGTGGAAAATTTATAAATGTAATTAGCTACAATACTCTCCTCTTATAACTGTCATTCGTTGACTAATAACGGAAATTATGGAACGGACTCACCAGTAGATTTCTTTGTTCGGCTGATCAAGAGGTTATAATAAGGTCACCAACCACATGGTTTGATTTTCCCTTTAGATTTTCCTAAATGAGGTTTTGCACTGTTTCACCTTGCACTGTTTTTAAAGAAAATTTCGAAATCGTAATCTAATACTGTAATTTAGCACGGTTTTATCTTTTCACTATTTAGTTATCCAAAGATTTTGGCACAGTAATTCAATGATTTAGTACAGTTTCACCCTTGCACTTTTTAATTCTCAAAGAATATTCTAACACCGTGATTCAGTAATTTGCACAATATAACGGATAACTAAACCGCGAATCCGGCTCGAAGGACCATAAAAATGTTCGATTCCGACTTGCGCAACGTGAACTTCAAAATTAATAAAAACAATCTACTTTCATCCAAAAATTACACTTTATTTAATTCAAACTATTAATTCGAAACTTGCGACATATAATCAAAAAATCAAAACTAATGCGAGCAAACATCAAAAAAAACAAGGAATTGAGAGTAAATCAAAATCAAAAATCAATGTTAATCCGGCGATGGTTAAAATCCAAGTAAATCCAGTCTCGGTTGCCGTTTATAAATTCCGGATGATCCCGTTGGTTCATAGTGGATGATACCGGCAGTTCTTCCTTCTAATTGTTGGATGTGTTGTGAGTTTTTGTGTTTTTTGCTTCTTCATTTTGGTTTGCGATTTGTTTGGTATCAAACACAGATCAAGCACATTGGACTGGTGGCGCGCGTCTATAAGGACATGATCGATTGCGTTGTTGGTTACTCCATCTGGCGACTTCCAGGTTGCTTTTTGAATGTCCTTATGCTGGAATTTGGTGCTGGATATAACCATATTTTGCGCCATGGCGAAGTTTATAAGTCTTAATCCATTGTCATTGTGGTGTTCGTGCAAACTAAACTTTCCAATTGTAGGCTGAAACGCTGCTTCCCGTCCTATTTTAGCATTGGCATCTCCAATGACTATCTTTATGTCATGACGGGGACAGTTTCTGTATACTCTCTCTAAAGAGTCGTAGAACATCTCCTTTTCTTCTTCCGGGCTCTCTTCTGTTGGAGCGTGTACATTTATGACTGAATAATTGAAGAATTTGCCCCTTAAATTCTTTCATTTATGGCTTCAAATCCTATGACAAGGTGCTTTATTTCCTTCCGAACAATGAATGCTGTACCTAGTATGTGGTCTCTTTCTTTGCAGCTATAAAATATGTTATGTGTTCTTTTTTCGAATATTCCCTGTCCAGTCCATCTCATCTCCTGAATGGCCGCTACGTCCACTCTGTATTTCATCAATTCGTCTAGGAGAATTTTTAACTTACCGGGTTGGTATAGTGTTCTTACATTCCATGAAAATAAGTTCAAATCGTTGGCCTTTGTACGTTTGCCGGGTCGTCTCCATGAAATCTGTCCATTCCGAGGCTCTGCCGTAGGTTCCATAGCAAAAGGTTAATGCCAGGAAGAGTTGCTAGCCCTTCGCTGGTAGGCGAGAATATAGCGTCTCACACTCGCTACTACCGTCGTTAGTTGGTTATCCAGGGGGCACCACGTGGAGGTGACGGTTCGATTTTGCCCCCCCTGCAACACGCGGGTTTTCATTTTTTCGACTTTCAGATCGTATAATGTTCTCTATACAATTTGATTTCAAGAGTGAACCCGGCTATAAAATGAAGAAAAAAATTCGGATTTTCCTGTCGCCTTCGAAGCTCTGTAATTTTGAAATTTTAAAATAAATATATTACTGGCGACTCCCGGTGTAGATTGTGGTAACCATATATTTGGCCCTATTCTGTCAGTAAAATTTTATCATTTATGTTATGTTATGCCATAACATAAAATAATTTTATAAAATCCTATTCTGTCCGACAAATTTTATTTTATTTTATCGATCATAACATAAAATATTTCCTGTTACGCTTCATAACATAAAATAATCTAAGCAGCACATTTTACAGGTATTTTAACCCATTTTATGAAAATAACAGACGGGAATTGACATTTGCAAGAAAGTAGTTTTCATTGAATTTTGAATTAAATTAAAAATTAATTTGTATTTTGTCAGACACTTCATAATAATTTTATTTGTTTTCATTTTCATGACGGAATACGAATTTTTAAAATATTTTATTTTTGTTTTATGAAGTAGAAATTTTATCATCATAACATACATAACATAAAATATTATTTTATGAAAAATTACAGAATAGGGCCCATTATATAGATCCTTGAATGATATTTAAAACCAGAGAAACATTGCTCTTTAAATAGTTTTTTATCCATTCCTCAATACATTCGAAAAACTACCGTGACAATCACCCATACCGTTCTTGTAAGCTCACCATAAAAACAATTTTATCCATCATTATCCTTTTTGCACAAGTGAAAGTGGTCGAGTGTCATTAACAACGCACTTTGTAAATTCCTGGTAAAAACCATTGTTGCCCATGTTTTTCCTAAAATTGAGGCAAATTTCAAGTTGGACAATCATTTCGATGCGGAAGTAGTAATATTTTCTTTATATCCCTTCGAATGCCTTCTTAAAACAATTTTATCCACCATTATCCTTTTTGCACAAGTGAAAGTGGTTGAGTGTCATTAACAACTCACTTTGTTCATAAGTAGACTAAAGCGGCTTTTGGCATTGTTCGCAGAATTTGCGCTATTATTATACAAAAGATGCCTCAAAAACGTGCCATTTGATATTTTAACTTTTTTCCACAAATATGTCTAATAATGGAGTATCAAAACAACAGAGAAAACCTATAAGGGCATATTGTGGGTAGGAGTAATGTATTACAGGGGCTACGCACAAAGAAAGTGGAAGATGATGTGAAGAGGTAACAATATTTTTACAAAAAAATGGCCTCTTCATGCGTGTGAAGAGCCAAGCTTCAGGAAAACAAATTGGGAACGTGCGTGTTTATAAAAAAAATCTTATCGCCGACTCTTAATAAAATTCCAAAATAACTTCAATCTCGACGGCCTTAGATATGGGTCGATGATTTTCTCTGTCTAGTAACCATGTTAGTATATAGTAATATGCACATAAAAATGTAACTTCGATCATTAAAAAAAATATTTTCACCAAGATTTTGTGGAAAAGTGCAAATTGTTCCAAGAAATTTCAATCAAAATTTCGAATAATATGAGCGGAATTTGCGAAATAAAAAATATCAATAACGTTATTAACTGTCAAGAAGGAGCTCTTCCTGGAAATATGTTTTCCACAAGATTAAGCGGGAATTTAAAATATTTTTCCTTCCATATTTGCCAAGAATTATTTTGTAGGTGAACGCACCCATTGAAGTTCGTCTTCATTGTTGTTAGCGTCAAAAAAGGGGGCAAGGAATTGACGGCTGCTATAATCCATTCAAGAAGCTTCCAGCAATCTCCAACAATTTTCTGATGCAACGTGTAATCATTTCATTCCTGCTCTGTCAAGTTTTCTATGCTTCTTTCCCAGCAATTCTGTTGGTTTTTTTTTCATTTTCTTTTATGCTTTCTTATGTATGCGAGTACGTATGTTAAGGGCACAACGTAATGTAAGATTGGAGAAACTTTGAGCCCTACTATGATGGCTACGTAGGGTGCATGCACACTGAACATGGAATAGTGTTTCAGATCCTACAATGAGATTTTTCCTCGGCGAACTGGAAAATTTTCATTAAATCGGAATCGGTAAAATTGTCAGAGTTTTATCTGTTGGGTGAATGTAATTTTGTCTGAAACTTTAAGCTTATTTGATGCGAAATATATTATACATATTTCCCTTTTTTCTCTTTCGAACTATGCACACAGTAATGCGATTTTTGTTTTATGATATGTGGTAGATTTATATATTCGGTTTAGACCACAGTTTATAAGATTTTTTAAATATTTCTTTGATTAATGAAGATCGCTAAAACGAGATTTTTGAGCATTGTCATGGTTTGAAAATATTGCATGCAGAATTGCCTCTTTTTACAAGGTCTGTAGCGGTGATATTCATTCTTCCGTACTGTCACTTGCTCCAAATACGGCAAATTGGATGTACATCCATGCTGTACCATAATTTTCATCAAACCTATGCGCTCATCGATTTTTGATCGGCCGACCCACAGCGGGGCTCGCCCATAGAAGGTTCTGCTCAAAACTCAATTTTCAAAATGTGGAATTTTGCAAAAACAATTGTAACAGCGTAGTTGTAGTAAAGTTTCAGATCACGTGTACAAATATTAAGTCGCTGACGATTATAAGTCATCGAACGCATCAGCTTAAAGTTTACGGGTTAGGCAAAATTAAAATTATCCGAAAACGTATGCCAATTTATGCGCGATATTAAAACTTTTTTTTTCTAACGTTTAAAACGCTAAAATCTATTGAAGTGTATTATGTCGGTGTTCAAGCAAGGTATGGCGATTCTTATATCATTTTTTATTATATTATAAGTTCGTCGGTTTCTTATACAGGACTAAAAATTTGTGGTAATGTGTATTTTTGGGGGTTTTTTAAATGACATTTTCTCCAAAATGCGCAGTTCTATTGCTAATTTTTTCGGTTAACTAACATACAATGCCTTCCGTTTATAATAAAAAAAGATTCAAAAAGAATGGTAGTTAACAACTTCTTCAGGATCGACAATAGTGTCGATTGTTTTGAATGATTTTCATTGCCAGGCAATGGCCCTATCTAAACTAGTATTGCTTCAGCAGCAGTAGAATCGGGTTTTTAGGAGAGAGGTATAGAAAGGGCAAGCGGGAACTGTAGTAACCTGTTCACGAGAAAATTTTGGCGTGAAAACTTAACACATACACAATTCGCCCTCGCCTACTTTTCTTAATCGCTAGTGGCAAGCATAACACTAGTTTACAAAATCAAACTTTTTTTTTGTTGCATAAAATATTTTAATGTTTTTTTACTAATTTGAGGTCACTGATTTCGAATCTACACTCAGTTTTATTGTATCAGCTCGAGTTTTATTGGTTTAATTTGGTACAATTTTCACATAAGCTTATGACGAAAAGTACCAAATAAAGCCAACTTTAACATCAAAATTTGATAATATCTTCAAAAATAAAGGCCGTAACACAAAAATTGTCTCAACATTATTTATAGGAAATTGTCCATGCTTTCCAATTTTGGAAAAAAAAATATTGACTAACTATGTATTTTTGGGGAAAAAGGTAGTTGAAGTTGATATTTTTGTTAAAAAAAGCAAAATTTTGACTTTGATGGCTCATATCTCTGGAAGAAGGGTAGAACCTTCACTTTCACAGTTTTAGATAGGTGGGAGTATTCTGCGTGCAATGCAGTTTGTAGTTTTTTTAAATAAAATATTTTAGTACGGTGAGAGTATTTTTTCTAAAAAAAACATCCCTCGTTATAATTCATAAACTAAAGCTGATATAAAAAAACTGATAATATATTTGAAATCAGCGTCAAGAATTAGCTTAGAATGATGTAAAATATTCCATGCAACAAAAATGCTGTTAACCAGTGTAATTATCGACATGCACACAGATATCTCCGTGTAAAGACAAGAAAATTACTCGCGTTGAAAAATTCCAGTGTAGACTAGATTAACTTCCAAAAACGGTTTCGCTGCTGCTGAATGAATACTAGTTTAGATACCCACAATGACTGTTACGATGAACGATATTTTTTGTCTTTCCGTTAGGAGATAAATTGAATCGCTGATTGCAGAAACCACATGAGTCAATAATTTTTCAAAATGACTTTTATGCGGTTTTCACGTTGTAAAGGGGTATTTACACCAGGAGTGAAGAAATGGCATGAGTCTAGTTGTTAGAAACATTCAAGCGCAACGTGCTAGAACTCAAATTAATGTAGAAACCGCACGAGTCAACGACTAATCTTGTTTCTACACCTATAGCTGGTGGCAGTACTGGCTATTTGCAACCTGATAACCAAAAAAAACGTTTCCAATTGATACTTTTTCTTGTTCACAGCTTATAATAGATTTAAAAATTAATCATTTCTTTTAATTCCCTAAAAATTTGATATTATGGACTTATCTGGTTTCTACTATTAGCGATGCATTTATAGTATAAAAAATTTTTTTTTCGGCGTTCTTGTCTTGCGTTCAACATACATATTCATACTTTAATATCTTCTTAACTTATTTCTTATTTTCATTATTTACTTTATTGATTCACTTTAGGAAAACTCCCATTGAGTGTAGAAACCACATGAGGCAAAAAATTTAACTTTACTATAGGGCCCTTTGATCATTTAATATAAAATAAATTGACTGCTCAAATAAAGTCACACTTGTAGTTGTACAAACTTCACCAGGTAAAACAAATAATTATAATAATTATAATTAAAATTAATCAGTTTTTTTAATTCCCCAAAAATTTGATATTATTGACTCATGTGGTTTCTGCAATCAGCGATTCAATTAAAATATAAATTAAAAATTAAATATCTCGAATTCACGTTAACCAAAATTAACCTTTTTTTTAAACTGAAGGTCCCAAAATTCTCTGCCAGATCTGATAAAAATTTTTTTTTTCAAAATGGCCGAAAAATGCAATTGTTAACATTTCAGTTATAAACAAATGAAAAAAAAGTAACCAAAGACCTACATTTTGAAAAAAGAAATTTTTATTTTTGACTTAATCGCATAAAATGGCGGGCATTTCAGATTTTAGATAACAAATTCAATTTTGGCCAACGGTTTCAGTATTTTGACACCAATTTTTCAGGGTCTTATAACATCAAAAGTATATTTTTTGAAACTTTAATGCAAATTGGTGTAGTTGACTGTCTTGGGCATTAAATTGAAAAAAATACTGTTTTTTTTCTCGTTTTTTCAGTTTTGTAGTTTATGTATGTACTTCAGAAACTTGAAACCACCGAGGATTTATTGGAAGTTTTATTACGAAGAGACTGGTATTTAGATTGCCCCGATCCGAATTTAGAACCGGAGTAATTCACATTTTAAGCTCGAAAAACGTGGTAAAATTTTTTTAATTGTTTATAAGAAAAGTAGCACAAGTTTTTCGAGGTCCAAAACTTAGCAATATACTCCTGGTGATATCCCAAACAGGATAAAATCATACTTTTGCTGTTACCAACCAGACTATACCTATCTTTTAATTTTTTTGGCCTTTTTTTACTGCACGGTTTTAATATTTTTCGAAAATGACCAGTTTTCGCTGTAAAAATGAAATTTTTTTTAAAATTTAATATGTAGTATGTTTATAACATAACATTATAATACATGCTTCCTTCAATTATTATGAAAATCCACTGATTTGTTCATTATTTAATGCATTTTTAGTTAAAAAAATTAAATAAAATGAGAAATTTCGATTTTTTGAGGTTAGGGAATATTTTTAATGTAGCCTCGCCCCACCAGTTCGATAGCCCTTTTAATCAAGAGTATTTTAATTTTTTTCTTATCTTTCTACGACCATTAGAGCCGTTCATATTTGAAAAATGGTGTTATGATTCACCAAAAAATACACTTTTCTCGCTATCTTCACTGCAAATCTGAGTTTTTAAAAGGGTTTTTATTTCAAAACGCTTAAAGTGTTTTATTGTGACGTCACCCATTTGATTACCATTGTAGATACTTTTAAAACACTTAAAAGTAAAAATAAAACGTCTCAAGCGTTTTGAAATAAAAGCAAACAAACAACAAAACAAACAAAAGCTGAGATTTGCCGTGCTCGCATTTGATTTTGCCAAACTTTTCGGTTTTCAACTCAGGTGCATGTATGAAATGAAAAAAAAATATTTATGAAGTTCCGGTTACATCACTTTTCATCATTTTTTTGTTCATTTTCTCTCTACTAATGGGTCCCATGATGATTGCCTGATTCTGACAATATCTCTTCGGAGTCTGCTTCCTGTTTGTTCTTTGTTATAAGTCGGCCAAGTCGCCCTAGAGATAGTGCTGGTCTCCAGTGCTCTCCATTTTTGGTTGCCTAGCAGCAGGTGGTAGTCAAAAATAGCGTTCCCCTGCCAGGTATCTCTCTTGGCTGAGTCAATGACTTTCTTGTACAGTTTTTGGCAGTCTTTGTACGGCTGCTAAAGGCCTTGTTTGTAACAACTATTGAAGATCTCTCGTGTTAACTTTCTCAGTTTCGAGAGATCTGCATTCCACCACGGCGAAAAGGTTTTTTTGTTCCGTCGTACTGGGCCCCGGTTACACACTGAATTAAGGATATAATTGAATGGACTCTGCCTTCACGTTATTCTCGTTGCTTCCCCAAAGCGCATGACTCGCATTGGCGTCGCACCCTACGACCAGGAGCGCGTTCAAAAACCTTACTATGGTAAACCACGAGGTAAGCTGTCGTTATG
Source organism: Thereva nobilitata (assembly GCA_963855945.1). NCBI lineage: Eukaryota > Metazoa > Arthropoda > Insecta > Diptera > Therevidae > Thereva > Thereva nobilitata. The sequence goes on along the minus strand of OY979695.1, from coordinate 115,816,933 downwards.
CTGCATCACTTCACTTAACCACGAAAGTTTATGTTTAACCATGGAGGTTTTTGAACGCACCGTCGTTAACTACGAGTTAAAGAAAATGAAAAAATTGTTCCCATAAAATAATCTCCGCTATTTGCTTCAATTATTTCGTATGTGTCCATTATTATTTGCAATAATCTAACAAATCCCCCTTTAATTTGTTCATGTGTTTAACATTAAAACAACTGTCAGAGAGTTGTTTTTATTCTTCTTCTTCTTAACTATCGCTAACCATGCTCCCGAGCAGGGTTAAAAATTAACTTCACCATGGTTAACCACGAGAGTTTTTGAACGACAAAAATTTACCATAGTTAACCATGGTTAACCATAGTAAGGTTTTTGAACGCGCTCCAGGTTGGATCCATTCGATTTTAGTGCTGTTGTCATCTGCATGAACTCCCCTAGGGGTGCAGGTAGGTCATGAGCCATATTAGTCCAGGGAAATTAGCAAAAAAAAGGCACGAAAGGAGACAAAATTCCAAAATGGCTGAAAATTGGACCACAGCTTCCTTGGGACTTTTTAAGAAAACAATTTCGGAATCACAAAAAAAACATGGCCGTCGGAGATATCAGTTTTTGGCAAAAAAATCACTCAAAAACTGGTTTTTTTCGATCAGTCAATACAAAACATTATTGCCTACAAAATACCCCTCTTGAAATTTTTTCGAAAACCTTGACGTTTCCAAATTATTCAAAATATTTTTTGGCTGAAAAGTGATTTTTGGATACTTTGACCTTGAATAACTTCGAAAGGGTTAGGTTTACGAAAAAATGACAAGCGGGTTTTTTGTAGGCAATAATGTTTTGTATTGACTGATCGAAAAAAATTTCGAAAAAAACCAGTTTTTGAGTGATTTTTTTGCCAAAAAGTGATATCTCCGGCGGCCATGTTTTTTTTGTGATTCCGAAATTGTTTTCTTAAAAAGTCCCAAGGAAGCTGTGGTCCAATTTTCAGCTATTTTGGAATTTTGTCTCCTTAAAATGCTAATTTCCCCGGACTATATAGGCTGAGGCTAAGTAAAGAAGTCGGGCAGATAAAGACTTTGGTGTTCCTTTTAACTAAAATGCAGGATCTTGGCTTACCTTGATCCGAGAGGTGGTGAAAGGTGTTGTATTGCCTGCCGAGAGCCCCTTTTGCGTTTACGGTATAAGTCTTTGTCGTTTTATTCAGACATCATAGAAAAGTCTTTTAAATTTCCTTAACAATGAAAGAGGAAGTAAGATAGTAATGGCAGTTAAAAACTATTAACAAAATAACTTGTCAACGTTTAAAAATGAATTATACTCAAACACAAAGAAAAAAATAAGACAACTTCTTAAAATGTTGTTTTAATATTTGGCGCCAGAGTTCGAGGGCTTGTTTCAGTTCTCTAACCTCAATTAATTCTATCTCTTTTAATTTGAAAATTTGAAGCTTGTCACCAATATGTAAATCACTGCTTTCGCATCTATTCCGCGAAACTGGCAAAAGTGATTGTTTTTCCTCCTCTTTAATCAGTGTAAGAAGCCATCGTCAATGAAAATTTACAATCTCACTTCGCGTACATAGCAATAAAAGCTTACAGAAAATACTAAGGAAATAATGAAATTCCTTTCAATTCGACTTTTATGCTATGCTGAAGATATAAGGATCTTAAAATGATTTTAAGGATGGCATCATCATTTTCCCTTTGAGTGGTTTTGCTTTTAATATCCTTACACCATTTTATTATATAAGAAATGTTGTTCCTTTTGAATACAAAATTTTCAATTTATAAATTAATAACATGGCTACTCATGCCATTCCCGAATAACCCCCCTTAAAATCCTGCAAAGAGTTCATTCATGGTAAAAGAGATTGGTAACCACTGTTATACAGTAGCAAATTTTCTTCATCACAAAATTAATGCGTGGTTTAATTAAGTTAATTTAGTAAAAGAGCTTCTCGTTCCAGTTATTTGAGTATCAGGAGCTTAAGTTGCAGCAAACACCATTACAGCGCTGATAATGACTTCATTCACCTTTCACTCGGTTGTGCAATTTTCAACGAAAACTTTATCCGTGGAAAATTCTACTGGGTACAACCATTCTATCGTTTTTCCCTAACTTTCTTCAATTAATGCATTCCTGAAAATATAGTGTTCATCTATATAGATTTATACAGGAGCAGAGGATTTTCCTTTCAGCTGTTTAACGGTGAAACGCTTTCTATACTGAATATTTCAAAAGGATAAGAATTAATTTAGTGACTTTGATTAAGTTTGTTAAACTCCTCTGAGTTTAATAAAATAAGTTAAAAGTTAATAAGTCAAGTTGGATTTTAATTAGTTGCAATCTATTAGTGGATAAATAAATATTTACAATAATCATTACTTTTCAGTGATTCGTTTTTGGTGTATATGGCTATCTGGAAACATATTCATTATTGTACCTGTTTTAGAGAAATAATGAGATTTATATCTGCTAAAGTGCAATGAATTATATTCGAAGGACATCCTGGTGCTTATTTATTGACTTGTTAACATTTTAATAATTCATTATTGAAATAGCAAAAAAGAGCAAGGATTAAAGCTAGAAAATTCAGGTTATCTATCAGATTTTTCTATGAGTGCTTGAATAAAAAGCCGTTCTTAAAAGAACGATGGTATAAATATATACCTACAGTACTGATTAAAATATTAAGACCACCTACTATTCGACAGAAATCTCTGACTTCAAATGACTATTACTTTTTAAGCTATAGATGTATTTAAAAAAAAACACTCAAAATTTATCTTAACATCAATTGGTAGATAGTTTAGCTTTAAATTAAACATTAATAAATTAATTCGGTACAAATTAATATTCAATTAACCTAATCGAATACTTAAATATCTACTTTTCAGTCTATTACAGTGGTTCCCAAACTTATTTGGCCTACCACCCCCTTTCCAGAAGAAGTATTACTCAGCGCCCCCTGGAAATTATTTTTTTTAAATTTTAATAGCCATTAAACATAAGATATATGTATATATTAATAGCTGCGTTCCATTGGGCGATCCGGAGTACATCACCAATGGAACGCGATTTTTTGATGTCAGAAGTAAATACGAGTAAAACGTAAAAGTGCAGGGGTAGTTGGGAGTACTCCGGAGTACTCGGGAGTAGAAAATATTACCCAATGGAACGCAGCTATTGTTTCTCCCTTTTTCGTAAAATATAGTAAAGAAATGTGTAAATTAGAAACACAAAGCCCGCTACACACTATCTTCGTTTTACTTCGCGTTCGTCGAACAGCGTTGTCCGAACGACGATAGAAAATTGCAGTGTGGATGACAATGCCGCCGTGCTTTTCGCCACAGCGAAAAATTAAATCCATTTTGATTTTTCTCCGTTCGCTATACGCTCTACGCTGTACGACGATAGTGTGGATGAAAACTATGTGTCGTCGTTCGTCGTTAAGCAGTGAAGTATGTACCTGTTGTGCACAAAAAAGGGTTTGCACCATGCACGTTTTTTTTCTTGAATTTTTTCCAGAAATAAACGCCGCTACTGCCAACAAAGTATCTTCGTCCATGGTACTATGCGAACTAAACGACGACTAATGTGTATAGAATAGAGGCGTACGTGGCGCGTCGTTTGGGCAACGCTGTGTGACGAACGCGGAGTTAAACGATGATAGTGTGTAGCGGGCTTTAAGGGATTCACGATTCGGTGGAAACAGGTCTAGATTCGTAGATACGGGTGCAACGTAGGAAAACTTTCCAACGATTGTACAGAACCACACTTTCCAATACTGCAAAAAATTTCTATACCCCAGATCCAGTGTAAAGCTTTCCTATGGCAACGAGAAATCATTTAAGTGTCAAGTGACATGTGGAAGCTGGCGATTTTATTTCAAATGGCTAGCGAAAGGATTAAAAAAAGTAAAAGTAAATCAAAACCAAATAAAATTTGTCAAGGGGCATTCACGATATGAAGAAAACAACTCTCGGGAAAGTATCCTTGAACATTTCTCACGAATTGTGAATACCCTTATTGAGAAAAGGAATCAGCGATTGCGGGGAGCTTTGCTTCGTTTCGTGTTTCATGGTGTAAAATAGGCCATAGCGTGCTCCAAAATCTGCTGGTAATACTGCCAGTAGTCAGTACTGCCACTGCCGTTGCAGGCTTTACCCTTGCGATCGACCAATCGCACGAGTGGCAGTTTCCCGCAGCAATGCTCGTAGTGCTCACGTGTTTTGGAACGGCAATTCAGTGGCTCCACGTGAACAGTAGCAGTGCGCGATTCGACATACCTCATTGCAAGTGAGGGAGTATGCGGGAATCGAGCCAACGTCCAGTATTTTGTTCAAAGAAAAATTAAACGTTATGAGCAGAATACATAAATCAATTTTTCTAAATCTTCCCTTCTTTCTTTTATGCTTTCATCGCCCCTTTACAGTTATTCATCGCCCCCCAAATGGACCTGTGGCTATCGCCGCCCCCCCGGATCGCTTCAGCGCCCACCAGGGGGCGGTAACGCCCACTTTGGGAATCACTGGTCTATTACATGTCTTCCGCCATTTTGTGTTGGCTGCCATTTCGAATGACGGTACACAGCTAATTGTATTGTACCTGTCCCTTTCATTTGATACCCATGTCGGGGATCGGGGAGCACAATTGCAAAATTCGGCCGCCATCTTGGAACCGCCATCTTGATATTTTTACAAAATGGTTAGATTGCATTGCCACGCGAACTATACATATGCGCAAAATTTCAGCTCAATCGGAAACCGGGAAGTGGGTCAAATTTTAAGTTCCAAGATTTTTTTACATAGTTAGTTTCAGGTGAAGCTAATAAAAAGGGTGTAAAAAATACCAATTAGCGCAAATCTTCCAATCTGCCATCGAATTTATATTTTTTAGTATATTTTAAAACTATTAAATCTAAATTCAGAGAGTAGAATGGCCATTCTGATAATTTGTGCTCTGGCTCGAAAATCGTAATTTGATACTGTAGGGTAGGTGATATACAAAACTATTCAAATGGGAAATTAACAAAAATTTCTCGGTCTGCCGCTTTTAACCTTTAGTATATATAATAATCTAATAACGGCATAAGTATGAAGGAGTTGATATGAATTTCGTGTGTCATCTGAAAAATGTCTTATTTAAAAATTACTAAAAAATACCAATTAACGTAAATCTAGTCCGCCATCGAATTTATATATTTTAGTATAACTTAAACCTATTAAACCTAAATTCAGAGAGTAGACCTGACACTCAGATAATTTGTCATTATGGGCTCTCGGTCTATAACAGAAATCATGTCTTGTGGAGACACGGCCTAAAAAACCAAATATAAAATCACGTACTTAATAGCAACAGCTGTTTTTTTCGTTCTGTTAAAATTATCTCACAGAACAACACGGAATAATTGTCTACCTATTTATTTTGTTCCGCCGCAACCGGAAAAAGTGTGCAAATTCCTTGTTGGAGCGATATATAGAATTCCGTTTGACCTCCGTACTCACAAAACAAAAAGTACACGGAAAAATCGGGTAAACGGAATTCCGTGCATCTTTTTACGTGTATTTTACATGGGGAACGGAATTCCGTTCGAACTCCTACCAGGCTTAAGGCTGGAGTACAATGATTCCGTTCCGAACCACACCGTAAGCGTACCGTTCCGTGGAGTTGGATAACTGGCTACAATACAGCCTATTCATTCCGTTTTTGACAACTATCAAGTTTAAAAGAAGTGAGTGCAGAAATAATAAAGTGTTGTGTCCAAAAAGAATTAATTTTTTTTTATCAAAAATTTCCGGATATGTTTTTACTAATTCATTTATTATTTATTTATTCAATAATTTATGTTTTAAATTACCGACCACCAAATGAGGTTATGTTTTCCGACCTTTTCGTAAAAAGATGGAATTTGCTAATCTTTTCCATTCCGCAGCGTTTAACCGTCCATTGTAGTCACCCTTCCGTTTCCACGAACACTTCCAATGAAAATTCTAACAATCCGACTTTTGACATTTATACGAAACCGTACGGAACGGAATCGTTGTACTCGAGCCTTTAAGCCGGGATCCCAATGCATCCGCACCGTTCCGATCCACAAGCTGTCAAAGTTAAAAGTTTGCTTACAACTTAAATGGCAGTTCGGAAAGGTTGTTTCAATGGTACTTACGGATCGTAAAGGTGCGTTTCCACTGCCGTCTGCAGACAGTGCGCGCACATAAAAATCCACACAAATAGAGCAAAAAACGAAAAATCTCAAACTGTGCGGAGACAAAGTTTTTATTGCGTATCCACTAAAATGTTGCAGGGCGCATATTAAAAGTCTCAAACTATGTTCTAAAGGACTGTGCGCGCACTCTACAGAGACAAGACTTAGCTAAGGCGACACAATTGTCTAAAGGCCCAAACATACAGCAGAAACGAAAAGAAACCGAAACGAAAACGAAATGAACTTGAAAATGATGGTTCTTGACATTTGTTGACAAGTTTTGCATTGAGTAGAAGAGTTTTTTTTTCGATAAATACACATATTATACACTTTATATAATTTATGGCGGATGTCGAGAAATCATTATTTAAATTTTTTCACCTTGTATTGACTGCATTCTTTTAAAAAAACTTCTTTTTCGTCTTTCAACTACTTTAAATAACTGTCTGTCGAACTGTCAAAGTAACGGGCTGAATAGCTGAAACGAATACCTAAATGAAATAAATTTATATCATTCGTTCCGATTCGGTTCTGTTCGTTTATATAACCGAGTTCATACATTTTCATACGATTTATTTCATTCTTTTCGTTTCGGTTCGTTTTCGTTTCTGCTATATGTTTGGGCCTTAAGCACATTGGGGAGCAGTTTTGATAGACAGTTTGACGAAAGTAATTTTGAAATGGGGGAATATCTAAATTTATTAAGCTCTAACTCAGATTCGGATGAGGAATTTCAAAATTTATTAAAATCGATTAATTTTTCTTCCATTTTTAAAAAAAATTCCTTACGCGGCACGTAGCACACAGTTTCTGTACCCCATCCACAAGTGTCGTGAAACCTGCGCCTGGCGCAGTATTCGTGTCACCTGCTCCGCGTTGAAATTCGCGGTTCTCCCTTAAAAAGCATGAAACACAGAAACTGTGCTGCTCTGCCTGTGTCGCCTGCGTCTCAATGTGCTTCCGACCTAAAGGTGGATGCCACCTTAACGATATAATTCTTGTGTGCGCGCAATGTTTTATGTTTTCCGATTTTTGTATAAATATGATTTAATGATTATGATTATTATGATTAAACGATTTTAGTCTAAATATATAGTCGCTCTTTTTATTTTTATTTTTATAATCTTTTGATTCGGCATCCCACAATGGCTTATTCTGTTCGTAAAATTGAATTAATTCAATAACTATTTAATTTGTCCATTCCAGTATTAGGAAATCCAAGAAAAACAAAAAAATTAACTTAACTTGAGGAAATGTACGCTTAGGCAACCGCGTTCGAAAACTATCTCTTCAAAATAATACCCTTGTTTGTCCTAAGATGTTTTGTGTTTTCCATATTCACTGGAAAACAAAAGACAGGCCTCAACAATCAACTTTTATACCCCGGCTTCACCGGCCTCAATTTAATCAAGTTCACTTCAATCGGCATAAGTGGCTTCACCGGCTAAAGTCGAGTTCAGTACTTGAAATTGTTGTTGCTTTTTCGCCAGAAGTCTGAAATGCAAAAGCTCCCTGGAATGGCATTCCACGATTCCAGCTGATTACTCTCTTTTGAGCGAGCTTTTACTTTCAAGCTTGATTTCAGGTTCTGTTGGACGAAATCAGACTTTATTTTTCCTGACTTCGAAATGTGAAAATGTATGAGAAATCAAGCAAAAATGAAGCTCAGTAGACTAATTTTCTCGAACTTGCGCAGTTCGGCCGGTGAAGCCGGGGTATAAGACTTTTTGAAGTCTTTTTTCAAGTATCCACTGCATTTACTTATCCGCGCACAGTCCCCGCAGAAGTTCTCCGCACCGGCACAGAACATTTTTTAATGAATACGTTTTGTATCCACTGAAATATCGGTGTGCGTGTGTAGTCTACGCACTTCTTATCTCCGCACATTTCTTATTTCCGCACATTGATCTTGGTGGAGACAAAACTTTTGGTGGACACCCACCTTAACGGAACGGAAAAGTTGATTAACTTTCAACTTATTCGGAATGGTCCGGAAAGCAAAACTTCAAAAGCGAATTTTAAACGGTGACAGCTAATTTGTTGTGCTCCAAGTGAATAGGTGGATAAGTGACAATTTTCAAAAATGAACATAGAACAATATCTGAGCTGCTCACTTCTTTTAATTTTGAACGTCACTTACAAACAGAATTGCCAAATCTTGGAGCATTGGAACCAGCATTCCCAACGGAACGGTATGGAAAGGGCGGATCGGAACGGTGTGGAGGGGTTATCTTGTTTGATAAGGAATAGTTCGTTCTTCGTATAAACAGCGCGTACATCGGGTAGTCCGGAAGGCAGCGTTGCATTTTGGATGGCCATTTAAGGTCCCTTGATTTTTTTTCTAATTGATAGTGTAGATAAGGCTAATAATAGCCACCAGAATCGTGGTGGGGGTGGTGATGAGAAATATACATATTGTTACGACCAGCTCCACCACTACTCAAGGAGATGACGCTTAGATCATCAACTTACTTACTCCGAAAGGAATAATTTCCAAAAGGAATCAATTGGCATGAAATGACCAGGCAGCTTGCAACACTCACTCTGGGACTACTTTAGTATTAGTCCGGAATGCAGCGTTGGAGCTTATAACCTTTTTGAAATAAATAAAAACCTAATTGTTCTAAAGCAGTTCAGTCATTAGTTTGCATTTGCCGTTTTAGGTACGTTGTCTGACATTCTGCATTCCAAGGAAATTCTATTCGCTTAATTCTTACACGTTTAATAAAAACTAACTAGATACCAGCACCGTGTTGGGATTAGCACTGAACCCTGCGCTAGCATACCAGTTGTTGACCAAATCAATTGCGCACTACACGTATTGCAGTGTCAGGTGCACCGATCCGTCGAAAACTTTTTTGAATTGAAGACCGCATACGTTTTTTATTTACAAAGAATGGAAGAGTATCGTTACGAAGAGTTTTGTTTTCTTCAATTGTTGGCTTCATCTGGAAAAATCGGGGCTGTTGATATAACACTTGTGTTTACTTGTAATTACGATTCGTAAATCAGGTGTCAGGTATGATTTTTAAATAATTTAGATACAAACACTCCTTGAAATCTTCATTTATTGAAAATTTTCCATCAATCAAAAACTCGACATAAGTCGTTATTTTCGAATCAACTTAGCAATCTTTTTCAACACTTCTTGTTATATTTTAATAATATTGAAATATTCCAACGAATAAAGTCACTGACTCACATACTTAATATAAATGTGTCACAAGTTAACCTGCAGAAATGTTCTTTTTCCCGAGAAAATAAATCCGGCAATGTGCCAAATATTTTATCTCCACCAAAGTCAAGGTATCCTTTCTTGCAGAACCGAATTTTTTTGCATGAATATTTTCATTCATGCAAAGTGTTGGAGAAATTTGTTTTGACTGTCGGTATTTTTTTGATGACATAATATTTTTTTGGAAAATAGAACAGACATTCAACCAAGATTCTTGACATCGAGTGTAGAGCAGCGCCTTGAATTATAGTCAAGATTTTACAAATGTTATTACAGTAAAATCGTGTGCATTTTATCAAATATTGTTATCTAGATAACATTTGTCCATATTGTTGAAAATTATGTCACGTTCTATGGTGCCAATGTGGCACGAGATGGCAGCATACGGCTAGTCGACTGCTACATTATGTTTCAGAATGCTCCTTCTATGCTGCATACATGACTGGAAGATTAAGATTTCATTCGTACAAAGGAAGGGTTGTGTGCGGAGTAAAAACGAAAGAACTATGTGTAAGGATAAGAGCGGGATTGTTGTAGTGCATAAAGATGCCTTATAACCTCATTTCATCCATACATAAATACAAATAGAAACGAAACAGAACTGTTTGTACGTGATTCGGATAGTTGTCACGTTATGGTTAAGTAAGATTAGATACAGTTAAGGCACCTATCTATAAACGGATTTTACTTGTGAAAATGAATCTGTTGAACTTTTTCGATGATACTATAAAGTAAATTTTACGTTTAGACATAATATGGACGTAGGGATATAAGTGCACAGTTATGTTCTTGGTCTAATCCACTCTCCAGAAATAAACAAAAGAAGATAAAAGAAGTATTTAATATTAAGGATGCATTACACATGAAAGTATACTTGCAAACTGTCATTGATCCAAACGTAAACACATTCCCTAGTTTTTGAACAAATTATAGAATTGCTGCTTTGTTTGGCTTGATGGCTGAAAAACTAGATTGTACGAATCTCTCCTACAAGTAGTTTAGATTTCTTAGCTTTTTGGGATTCCAGACGACAATTTTTTATTTAGGGCCTTATTAACATATGTACGTTGAATAGCTTTCCAGCGGGAGAAATTCGGGGCGCTACTTAGGGGAGCGACTTTGAAGCTCGGCCAATATGCTCCGAAGGAAGCAAAATTGGAGCTTTAAAAAATTTGATAGGACGAAGAAAGTGGTCAGTTATCTTAGTGCCCATAAAGGGTGCCATTAGCATTCTCAATAGACCGGTTTTCGTTCGATTGCGGAGGCTAAGCAGCATTGGACAAGGCGAGTACTTAGTTGGGGGACGGCTCGGCAAAACCGCCGTCTAAACTCGCGTTTGGGAGGAAGAAAGGCAATTGCAAAAGGTGAACAAAAATTTAAAGGTTTTTCGACCAGGGAGTTTATTTACGTATGCAGTGGCAGCCATAAATTATGCATTAAAAACCTTTTTTCTACTTTTGTGGCTGCTTAAAAAATTGTTCTAAAGAAGCCCTAAAAGGAGTGCTCTCCTCTACGAAGTTAAAAAAGACATAAAACTAGTATGGGAATGGGAGAGCTCCAGGCTTTTTAAGGAACGTTCTAAGATTGATATTACAGCTCTCCATTTCCTCGGGGTTTCTCTCTATCCAGTGTGTCTTCCGAATTTTTTGTTCGAAATCCGGAGTAGCTGATAACAGGATAACCTTTTATACTACCAGTCCGTAATGTCTTTCACGTCATGGTGCGAGGATATGTGAAGGTTAGGATAACTTAAGGGTAGCCTGGGCATGCATAAGGAGAAGGAGGCCAAGCCTGCGGGTGAACTCTTGAATGTTGTATAAGTTTGGGACTACTCACTGTGGAAGTCATTCAGTAGTCGAGTTGTTCCATTTATAAACAAAATCTTGCGTGTGAGTCGAGGGGGCTCTTTGGTTTGCGGAAACATGGAGGCCATAGGTTCTTCATTTCGGTGGAAGCGTCGCTGTGATATTATCGGTAAAATTTTGTCAGAGATGCTACATTCCTACGTTGGCTCAATGAGTCAATGCATGAGTAAATAACGCCATCACCTTGCGAAACTACGCTAGGAGGTTTTGGAGACTCTGGCCGAGGTGGAGACGAATGTAGGACTTAAAGATTATTGCGACGGCTGAAGGTGGAAGTTGCATTCTTTAAAAAATCCACGGAAAAGAAGATTACCGCAGACTTGCGCCGTATTTCGTTCTGTTCGACGTTGAACCTACTTCAGCTAAATCCATCGAAGTCCCGTTGTATTTTTCTCTCTCACTACCGGATATGGTTTTGAATGGGGCCCTCTCACTATTATTCTGAATAGCAGTATTACCTGCTGTGACCATATCACTCTCTTTATAGGCCAAGTAATTGGGGTTCTGACTAAACTTTGGTTCCATTGGGGTTTGCTCAAAAAGACTGCCCTTATGAATTTGGTTAAAGCCTTTCTCCTATCTCATTTAATGCATGACCAATCCATTTTTCCCGCTCTAGACTAATCTTGCGCCAGAAAGCTTAAAGAAGCAAGCCTTTAATGGTTGCGTACACTTTGTCTATAAGTTAAGCCATTTGACCATATTTCACCCTATCTGAGTTAAGTATTAGGCTGCTGCCTAAGCGTTTACCGTGAGTATAGGCTTTTGTGTCTTTCATTGAAGAAGGAATAATGTCAAAGCGGGAAAAGTAGAGAGAAAAAAAATCCTGTCGCTGCGTGGGACTCGAGTTGATGACCCTGGGATGGTAGCTGAACAATCCAATGTTAGCGGTCTTGTAAAGAGAACATACCGCTTGTACACGAAGAGATACTTGAAAGAGTAAAATAGTTGTAGCAATATTAGCTTTTTTAGTACTTTTTCATCTAAGCTTTGTCAAAAAGTACCAAATAGGTAACTGCTAATATCTTCAAAAGTAAAGGCCGTAACACAAAAATTGCTCCTCCCCCTTTCACACAATTTTTTGTTCGTCTATCCAAAACCTATCCACAGCCGGCCGCTTTGTAAAATGTAGGGCCAACTACAATGCATCCGCTTCGTTCCGATCCGTTAGGCCATTCATACACGAGGGACCATGGTTCCGGAGTAAAAGTTTTTTCGGGCAAGGGAGGCGCGCGGAGATGCAATAAGAGGAGAGTTTGCTGTTGCCAGGCCGATGCAGCTGTGAACGTCGGCCGTCGATGTCACTTTCTTTTCCTCAACCAACGATCCCAAATATTTGAACATCGAAACCTGTTCGATTTGGGTTCCATCGAGGAGAACACTGGCTTTCGATCCGTCCGTTGTGAGCACTTTGATCTTTTCCGCAATGATTTATTCCACTTAATCTGTTCTTTCCTCACATTAAGAAAGAATTAGTTGCAAATGGGCAAAAGATTTTTAGGTTCGGTTAGGTTAGCTGTTGCAAGCCGTTGAAGATATTCTTTTTTTGGATCATGGTTATTATACAGAACAAGATTTTTCTCTGAAATACTTTCAATGGTCGTTAGAGTACCATTGCATGCCTGAAAGCCAAGTATTTTTAAAGATCAATAAAGGTAGTATACTGCGCTTGAATGAATATTTCGAGCAATTTTTTTGTGTGTTAGCCAGTAAGGATGACAACCGGAAGTATGGTAGTTATTAATACTGATTTTTATCTATTTTTGGAGATATTTCTCTCAGCTGCGGACGCGGGGTAATTTTCTATGGAAGTTGAGCCTTCTTCTTTGCTTAGAACTTACATATGTATATGGCAGTTCGGAAATGTGGTTCCAATTTTACTTACGGATCGAATTTCAACTTTTTCGGAACGGATCGGACCGAACGGAATCATTGTAATTGGCCCTTTAACGGATACAACCTGTATAACTGCCTTTCAATTATCGAGTTACAACCACAGTAGGGAAGACTTTTTTTCGACCAAAATTTTATCAGTAACCTCTTTCAATAGTACTACTACAAATAACACTGGTCAACAGCATTTTTGTTGCATGGAATATTTTACATCATTCTAAGCTAATTTATGACGCTGATTTCAAATATATTATCAGTTTTTTTATATCAGCTTTTGTTTATGAATAATAGCGAGAGGTGTTTTTTTTAGAAAAAATACTCTCACGGTACTAAAATATTTTATTTAAAAAAACTAAAAACTGCACTGCACGCAGAATACTCCCACCTATCTAAAACTGCAAAAGTGAAGGTTCTACCCTACCAACTTCCAGAGTAATGAGCCATCAAAGTCAAAATTTTGTTTTTTTAAACAAAAATATCAATTTCAACTACCTTTTTCCCCAAAAATACGTAGTTAGTCAATATTTTTTTTCCAAAATTGGAAAGCATGGACAATTTCCTATAAATAATGTAAAGACAATTTTTGTGTTACGGCTTTTATTTTTGAAGATATTAGCAAATTTTGATGTTAAAGTATACTTTATTTGGTACTTTTCGTCATAAGCTTATGTGTAAAATGTACCAAATGAAGCCAATAAAACTCGAGCTGATAAAATAAAACTGAGTGTAGATTCGAAATCAGTGACTTCAAATTAGTAAAAAACATTAAAATATTTTGTGCAACAAAAAAAAAGTTTGATTTTGTAAACTAGTGTAATGAGTGCACAAAATATTGACCTCCTTTAGAAAATAGATGTAATTATTATTTCATTGGTGAAGTTATATAATTGGAGATCAATTTGTAAAAAAGCGACATTCGGTAAATAGAATTTTGCCTTCAGCTGTAAGATAATGATAATGAGGTTTGTAACCAAACAACTTTCGCCTTTATACATAGATAGTTGTTCTCTCAATTTTTGGTCAAACTTTATTCTTATTTTGGATAGATACTTAAGTAGTTTGATTACTCCATAAAACAATTTATCCCCCAAGGGTGCACATTTTTGGCATATTTTTAAAAAGATCCTATAATTCATAGAACTTTTTGAAGGCCTGCTATAAGTTCACGAACTGTAAATTTATTCCATCCAATACTGCATTTGCACACGTAATATTAATAAATAAAAAATGCAACAGACATTTCTTTCAATTATGCGAACCGTAAACATCAGCAAACGAAATATTCTGGCCTATAAAGAGTCAATTATGGTCCACAATCTACTTTCGGTAGCTAAGTGAAGTCATTCCTTGTTTCCCCGAGGGAAATCAACTGTGCCAACTGTAACCAGTTAATCAACATAAGACACGAATAATTCTTATATTTTATTACAAAAATGTGAACAAGTAGGACAGTATTCCTCGTTTACTCCTATTTCCTTGTCCGTTCAATAGTGGCTAACATGGCTTTAATTTCTCACATCAACAAATTTACCTAACGAATCATAAAATTAACTCCCGAAAATGCCCGCTTGGTGTCAACGAAATAATGTAGAATTGTTCATATTAAAGCAAGATATTGGCGGCTGAGGACTTGCTTTAAATTACTATGATTAGTGCATTATATTAAGGCAAAAGTTAAAAATTTTAAAATGTTTGACAGGGAATTAGGAAAAGTGTTATTTTGAAGAGTATACAAGGAGAATACGTATAACTTTTTTAAGGTGGCAATTCTAGGCTCAAGAATCGCACTTTCTACTCTATCACGTTGGTCACGACATGGTGCAATATCTAGTAGTAATCTTAGTTCGAGGCATAGAACAGGTTATAAGGAGTCAAGAGGATATTGAAGGAGAGAGCGATGAACCCTGGATTTGAATACTTGGATGTCGTAGGAGTTCGGAATTGCTGGCTGCGTAAGATTGTGCAACAGTCGGGTTGCTCTATTGGAACGAATTTCTAGTCTGTAGCGTACGCGCAGATGGAATGGGCTGTGCCTGCTAATCTGGTGTCAATCTTATTTGCCGTGGATGCATGAGTGCGTTAATTTTGGTCACATCATTATGATAGTAGGTGAAGTTTTGTCAGGGCTGCTTCATTGCTACGGTGGCTCAAAGTGTCAAGAGTAGTAAATAGCCAAGCTACGGCACTTTCCGAAGCATGGTTCCGAAAAAAATCGTTGTGTTCAAGGAAAGGACTCCAGCATTTTAAAACCTGCCTGTAATTTCTTCTGTAGTAATTAAACTACTTCGGTAACTGAATTCCGTGTTCATCTTCTATATTATCTCCTATTATTAATGAATTAATATCTATAATGTTAATTCCCAGTGATTTAGTTATTTTGAACATTTATTCTAAGTTCTGTTTCCAATTCACATATTTTTGAAGTACATACTTTCCTCTGTGTATCTTCCCCTGAATGGACTAGAAGTGCGACAGTCTACAATTCCTCATGTTATTTTTTTGGTTTTTTATTGGCTTTTGGCAAGAGTAAAGAAGAGTAATATAGTCCAGTCAAATGGTAGTTTTGATGTAACATAATTGCGGAAGTTTTTTTCTCAACGGTTCTTTATGTCTTTTGGGGTGCTGAATCCGAATTTCAAGTTTGTTGCCTTGTATGATGTCGGCTTCACAACGAAAAACGCAAAAAACCTCAAAATTTTCTAACCTTTTTCAATATTTTGTTTAGATCTCGAAAACTATGCGTTTTCGAAGATGACCACTATATACAAAATTGAAGAAGACAAAATTTCCTACAAAATGCACTAGTCAACTTTGATTTTCTGATGAAAAGTTTCGGCACAAAGTGCGCTGAAAAATAGTGATTTTTTGATCATTTCTTCGAAAACGTAAGAAATGCCCATTTCCACCGCCATAACATTAAAAATATACACCTTACGGACAAAAACCCCTGTACCACGTGAGGGTACATTAAATTTCCTACAAAACACGGCTCTAATATTCAATTTTCCCAAGCCTTCTGCGGCCAAAGAATGTTTGATGAAAACATTAGCAAACTAGTGGTGCCCCAAAACGAAATTCTCTTCTGTAAAAAATTCTCGTTCGATTTCTTGGAAAAATGTTGAAAGTGGCACAACTATAATATTATTATAAAAATAAAAGATTATAATTAAAACATACATGCATATTAAGTACCTTTTTTTACATGAGAGTGGTGAGAATCTACATCGGTCTAGCAGCAGGGAATGTGTGCGACCACCTATCTAAGGCTTCCATGCCTACGACAGGTGACACCGCTGGGTAGTGTCAGATTCTTACTGACTAAACTCACCTACCCTTTTTTGCATGACGTTCAAGTCCAGACCGGTACGACCCGTAAAGGCATTACTTCAGCCTGGCGTCATCAGCATGACCCTTAAAAGAGGGATCCCTCACAGGTGCTCACCAGAGCGGAACCGTCTAGCCATCTAGCTATCTAGCCTAGAAAAAAATTTATTAGTAAATATGCAGCAAAATATTACATGAATTAATACATTCTGTCGCCTCAGCTGCTTCAGGCAGTGTGTGATTCAATTTCTTTTGAATGGGCTGAACGTTCAGTGAATATAGTACACTGTAAAAAATTTCTGTGGTAATATTACAAAAATAATACTGGAAGTTTTATTCACAAGCAGTTTTGTAAATTTGCAATATATTTTATTAGGAATATTCCAATTCTACTTTACGTATTTTTACGTAACTGTGTAGTAAATATACATTTATTTGCGCGATGTAAAAATACAATCAGTAATGGAACTTTCACTTCATACTTTTGTAAATTTCCAAAACTTTTGTGTATGCCCGCCCTCTCCCTATACATTAAAATAGCATTTTTCTCACCATGCAAGACCGATTCGCAATGAAAGCGTCAAGCTGCAAGCTGCAAGCGTCAAGCTGCAAGCTTCAAACTACTAGTGTGAATCGGCCTTAAGCATCAAAATTATCAAAAATTTTTGGGCTGTTGCAAGAACTGCCCAGACCCTGACCGAAGTCAAAGGTCTGGCCTTAACTTAAGAACAATCGGGTATTATATGCTTAGTATTCCATTGTTACCTGTGAATTATATCTATGAGAGGGAAAGTTTAAACCTTACATTCCAATGAACAATTTGTAATTTTACTGAAAATATAAGTTCTAAAATTACGCCTCTTACTGTAAAATTACAGTACAAAGTTCAGTACATAACATTGATAAATAATACTAAGAAATATTGTAATTTTCCTACATAAACGATTAAGAAAAATACACAACATTGTGTAAAATATAGGTCACATTCATGTAATCAGCATTTACGTCATGCAGTATTGGAGAATTTCAATTTCTTTATGAGAAATTACAAAATTTATAGTAAAATTACAATAATTGTGTAGTAAATTAGTATTTCATACCGCGATTTGTAATTTTACTATACATTTGGACTGTGAATTTACATATTTTTTTTACAGTGTAGTGTAAGTAACTCTAGTGGTAGGGCGTAGTGGACGTAGAGTGTCATAGGAAATATACATTGGAAGGGAGTTTGGAGACCAATATTTTTGGCCAGAAGATCAACATTTTCACTCACAATTGCGACACTCTTGTGAGCGATTCTACTTTCATTGCATTTTGTCGTCAGAATGGTGATTCTACCTTAGTCTACCCTGGTTTTTGGCGTACGATAGAAAAGCCAAAGCCGTTGGTATCATGGTGCTGCTAAATTGTATCTCTACGGATAGATTTTTGATCGATCTCCTCAAGCGCTCCATGTAGCCATCGAACACAATAGTCATGTGCGTTCGGTAACTCACTTCGATCCCAACTGTATAAAAGTTGCTCAACATCGAATTGGATCGTTGGAGAAAAGTTTAGGGACTCCATTCGATCTCTTGGTACGGTGATCGCCGTGGCATTGGCGTAGCCTGCCATATTACTTTCAGTGCTGTTGACTGCGTAGACGGTAGCTCAAAGTCTCCCACACGACTCGCTATCACATCTCGCGCCCTAGGGTAGAAAGGTTGATCGAACGTGACGAAAATTGTTCGCTGTTCCAACGCGTGTGTCTTTTTATCGGCAGGCAACAATGATGTGTATAGCGTGTCGTATTCCACGAGAGGCACATTTATACTGTCTATGAATTTTGTTTGGTAAGGTACTTCTTTGGTTACCTCCTTCATAACAACAATCCATTCAGAAATTCCTGGAAGATTTTTAAATTTGCTATATCAGAAGTAGCGCTGGTGGAACGATGGTCTTAGTATGAGTGTGATCAGCGGCTAAGCCGACTTCGTTCTTCTTTTCAAAATGTTTGAGGGGTGCAGCTCCTAAGCTTCCAACGATTTGTGCTGGTGGTACATCCTTCAGCCGTGCAACCTTTTGACCGTGGAGAACAGCATTTTTTGGAGTGACACATCGGATGCCCCCATTGTGTGGAATGTGTTACGTCCATCCAGAGTTTGAATATTGAAATCGGCGTTGTCATAGATCATTTGGCAAAGTGCTAGTTGGTTAACAATCAAGGAAGGGCGCATAGTTGACGACACTTCAAATCGAGTTGCTTCATTGTACGACGAACAAAACCCGATGGAAGACAGGACATCTATCAATTTGCGAAAACTATATTTTTTGTAAGGCCGGCTCCACACGCTGGCACCAAAGTTAGCCCCAATGCTACTTGTCCAACGAGTGGAAATAAATTTCCATCATTATTTTTATTTAGTAGCAGTTTTTTAGTTAAATAAATGTATTTTTTTAAATATGTGAGGGTTCTTTCCCTCTGTTTAACGAACTTTTAAAAATAACGAAAGAGAGAGAAAGAAGAAAAAACTCTATACCTGTCTATTTTTTTCTAATTATGTTTATATCGCTGACATGCACTGAACTGTTCTTTTATTTTAAAACCGATTAAAGTTCATAGGATTTTAACGGGGGAGCGAGAAAACAATAGTTTTTGGTGCTACTTTTTTATATGGGATTTTGCTTATTTAGCAGTCCATATCTTTATGTCAGTGGGCTACACTCTTTCACTTAGTTTGAATTTTTTAGCTTGAAAATCGCCACCAAGAATGCGCTGCATACTTTGACGTCCATCGCCTTGGACAAGTGGCTGTTGATCCTCTCATCTGCAACAACACCTTAGTGGCATTAGATCAGTGGTCACTGGGAAAGGAAGTTGCTCGTAGAACCAATTCAGCAGCTTATGTACGTCAGTGCTCTCTCGCTTTTACATTGCATCTCTGATTCTGACGTTGCGTGCTCCACTTTCATTAAGTACTCAATCTCTTGGCACACATTATGCAGTGCTGTCATTGCTTGTGTCCATCTTATTACAACGCCTGCAGTTTCTCGAAGGCCATGAGTAAGATCAAACATTTGTCTTCATGGACTTCATTAGAGTTTGTTCAATCGCCAATCACTTCAGATATCACATCACCGTTTTTGACTCCTATAAATTCACGAATTGACAGTCGAAATAATAAATTAAAGTTTTGGAGTGGAAAAAGCGGGTTTTGCGGACACAGCAGCATAACGCCAATTTTCAACTAGCGCTTTGAGCCCGAATGGTTTATCGGAGAAAAAACCCGAAAGAAATGTGGAGCTTATGTAGGAAAAGTTGATAGCATAAGCAATAAACCGCTAAAAAAATTAGACTTTTTCCTTTTTTTTGTATTTTTGTCAACGTTGCGCCACGAAATAATGTTAGCAAACCTCAGATTCTGATTCAGCACCCCAAAATCGATATAGAATGGAAGATATCACAACTACCCTACAATTTTAGCGCCAGGGACGGTTTTGCACATAAATTGACTGCAATAATACTCGCTGAATTTATATATAATATTTTTGAATTTATGTATTTTCATTATTAGTAAATAAAAAGCAAAATATTTCGTATTATCTGTAGACACATGGGTAGGTGTGACCTCCAAACCCACCCCCATCGCAACGCCTCTATAAAACAATAATAACTATAATAGCGACAGTATTAGTCATCATCGATGTTTTGCAAAATTCTTCAATCATGATGCACGATTATGAAATTGCTCTGCAATAAAAAAATTCTATGGAATATTTGTTTTTATATTTGTTTTCAAAATCGATCAATTCAGTTAGTCACGCAATAATAGCAATATGTAATAATAACAATTTCTTGATGGGCAATATAGGACAGAATATTTCACTTTGTACATCCTTGAGTTAATTCTTTCACTAATGTTTACTTTTGTAATAAAAAGTGTTTTAAAACAATTAAATTTGACACACAAAATAAAATTAGGTAAAGGACAATGTACGAAAAAAATTCCTGAAATAATTTTATTCAGTGAGGATGAGACAAAAGCATTTCTTATTTAAATGATCATCGTCATCCAGAACAAAATACAAATGAAAGCTGACCCAGTTTAACTTTCGTTGAAAGAATCAAAAAATTTAATTAAAATTAAAAATTAAACTCACACACCGAATGTATTTCAAAGGTATTGTAAATTAAAAATGGTTAATGTGGAGAAGTAACAATTTCCACCATTTCGTTCCTTTGATTGATTAAATAGCTTAAATTTTAAGCAGCTAAATTAAAATAGAAACGCTTTTCAAAGAAATATAATCGAAAAATATAGTATTATCCATCCACCACCTACCTACTACCCCCATGGCATTCGCCCACTAAGTTCATTAGCACCTCTTTAGCTGGACGAGAAATGCATTCATACAACACGGTGAAAAAAATACGGAGAGAAGATAAGAGCATTTCAACATTAATTACGTTCCAAGGTGTTTATATGATGCATACAAATTGCGTTCCCGCGATATGAATAAAAACATTTCGCCATTCCTCTAGGGCAAATGCACTTTTCACTTCACTCATCAGAGAGAGATATTCCTTGCCCCGCAAATGAATGGAATTTTCTTTTCTTCTGTTTCCACGGCGGATCTTAGCTGACTTTTATTAAAATTTAAATTATGTGATCTTATACTGAAACTGAAGATGCTACACAAACAACACTAAAAACAAAACTCAACAGAAATGTTTCTTTTCCCAAATTAACTTATTTTGTTTTCTTCTTTTTTAATAGAATTAAAGTTTAAAGTGGAATTAAGAATTCTTTTCTCTTTGAAGCATTGAATGATGGATGGTTTGTTTTAAATTGTATTGGTGAACACAAGGAATTCGAGGGTATTATATGCAGAGGCCCTAAATCCCCTGACTTTTGTTAAAATTGTTTTTTGTCATATAATTTCATATCCATAAATAAATAAACAAATATTTCCGTGCTAAGGAGCATTTAGAAAATGTTATGTCAATTTTTACCGGTACGATATCTCCACTGTTCCGCGGTGTTTGTTGGCCCTAAGAAATTAATGTCCCAAAAATGCATAGCATACAAACGACAACAGACCAACAGTCGAAACTCGTAGAGTTTTCGTTCTGTCTAATTTATCATAAACAATTACAGTAACATTTTTCAATAAAAATTTTGATAAGTGGAAACAATATTATTTTGTGTCATCCGTGTAACTACAACAGAATTTTTCAAACAAAAGACAAACAAGTCCTTCCACATGACAAAAAGAATTTTTCATAGCAGACTCCTAAGCCGTAAAAGTAATGAGCTATCAAGTCTGATCAGAATGATTTTGATCTATGGTTGGCCGGTACGGTTTAACACCTCTAATAAAGGTCGATTCATATCAACAGACATTCAACGTGGCAGACACGTAGCGCGGCAGACCCGAAAAATATTGTTCAATACATTTTTTATGAGAGCATTCACATTTATAGTAACGTTTTGTCTGTGGAGCCACGCCCACGATACTATAAATGTGAATGCTCTCATAGAAAATATATTGAACAATATTTTTCGTGTCTGCCACGCTACGCGTCTGCCACGTCGAATGTCTGTTGATATGAATCGACCTTTATTCTTACAAGGAAAAGCTTCCAGTATTCGGAAGACATAGCTTATGAACGTGCTTAGCCTTTTAATAAACACCAAATCATAAAATTCAATTTTATCGGTAATCTTTATTAACATTCAAAAGAGCCATTATTTACATTTATTTTTTAAACATTATTTCCTTCGAATGTTCGCTGTAATTGCTGCTAACATGTCGCGTTCGAGTCGAGTTGTATTTGGCCAATGACGCAAGAAATATTGTGTTTAGGCCGCATGGGGTTTCTCCAAATTCCTAGCGGACAATGTGGAATCCGCGTTTGGGCCAAATATAAAATGTAACGTATTGCCTAATTTGGACCGAATTAGGATTACCAAGTTTGGCCCACGTTGGGCAAATCTCTCTAAAAACGAATTAGCAACTATTCACTGTTTTTCAGTTTACCATTTAACGAAACAGCGAAATTTTGCTGGTTGAAATTCACGAAAAAAGTAGAAAAAAGGTTAACGCGAGTGTCGGTTTCTCAAGCAGTCCCCCAACTAAGTACCAACCACATCTAATGCTGCTAGACCTCCGTGATCAAACGAGTGCCGGTCCATTGAGTATGCTAAATGAAACCCTTTACGGTCACCAAGATAATTGCCTAGAATATGAGTCACATACAGTCAGCGTCAAAAAATGTTTAACTTTCTCTTTGAATATTTTCGTCATGCAAAAACGGAAAATGGTGCTTAATATCTTAAAATACTCCTTTATTTATCAACAAAATATTTTATAAAAAATTTTATTACAACTATAAAAAAAACTTTGCTTCATTTAGTAAAAAAGGTCAAAATTTATCAGTCTTGAATAACAAAAATAACACACATCATGAGTACCCTTAAATATGTACATATTTCCGCCTTTTTTAGATATTAGGGCCTCATGCAGTATCTATTAGGATGACCTATCTTAGGCAACCCCATAAATTAGAATATTAGGCCCTCATTAGGCAAACACCGGTGGAAGCTAGGGCCTCATGCAAAATCTATTATGTTGGACTAATTTAGGCAACTCCAGAAAAAAACCGTTAATTTTAAAGGCCCAATACACGAGCGCTCGGCTGAGTCTTTCCATGATGGAATGTCAAACAATACTGAGCAAAACGCCCTGAGAGTTTGACACAGGTTACGCGTGATCTATCGTAAAATCCCTACTGAAAAAAGTACCTCTAAATAGATCACCTAAAAAAATAGGGTGTGCCTTGCTTCGTAATGGAACGCAACAGATATACAATTTTTAATCACACTGCCACCGTTCATTCTGCGGGGTTATATGCTACGTGGGATCCCAATCTAATTCTTTGATCAGCATTTGCAATTTCTAAATTTTGAACACAAATTTGACCTCCATACCCGAGTAAAAATAAATGATGGCCTTAGAGCGGGCAAATGCCGACTGTGACTGAAACATAGTCCTCGGCCATCTGGCGGTTAACAGAAGGATCGTTGCAGGACAGTACGGCCGTACAAGGGGCGATTGACGGTGAAACAACGGCCTTACAGTTCCAATAACGGCCATACGACGGTGGTACGGCGGCCGTATGGTTGCTATTACGGGTATACGACGGTGGTACAGTGGCAGCAACGTGGATATTCGCCCTCCTATAAGAAAATATATTTCACTGCAATTAAATGTTTGATTTTTTTTCGGTTGTGTTTTTTTTTCAAGCCGTTAAATAACAAAATTTCCCATTAAAATATAAATCAACACGCACCACACACTTCACGTACAACAAACCGACGACTGGCGGGCTCGTTTCTCTTGTGCATCGATATCTTTATGTAGGATAAATCGAAAGAACCATTGTAGATAACGAAAATGATGAAGTTACCATAAAACACATTCATCAATACATTTGGTGCAGATTCTTTTTTTGGCTCAAATTTCCCGTCGAATGCCCGTTTCTACAGCTCAGTACTTGGCCTTTTAAATCTTTTGGTCAAATTTGGCCGTTGTAAGGCCGTATGTGCTCCCATTAAAAATGGTTAAAAACTCTACCGCCATCATATGCCCCTTAAAAAGCCAAGCGGCCGGTGTTCGCCCTTTATAAGGCCGTTTTTTATTTTTACTCGGGTATACCGGTTTTCATCAGAATTGGACTACAATTGCAAAATTCGTCCGCCATATTCACGTAACTATTTTGAATTTATAGATTTCGACGTCATATCCGTTATAAGCGACCTTAAAAAAACCTTGATACCGATTTTCAGTAAGATCGGAACGTACATTTCATTGTCATGCGAACTATAAATATGTGTCAAATTGGAACTTGGTCGGTGGTCGGTGGAAATAAGTTATAATATAGAACTGTATCTTTTCTAGTCCGGGGAAATTAGCAAAAAAAAAACGCCAGAAAGGAGACAAAATTCCAAAATGGCTGAAAATTGGTCCACAGCTTCCTTGGGACTTTTTAAGAAAACAATTTCGGAATCACAAAAAATAAAACATGGCCGCCGGAGATATCGCGTTTTTCCCGTGTTCTCCTTGTATCTCGGTTTCTATAGGTCGTACAACCTTGTACGAGGGTCCAAAATGTTGACAATGAAATTCTCTACAACTTTAGTTTTTTCAAACATGTTGACCCGATTAACCCTTTTAAAGTTATTCAAGGTCAAAGTTATCAAAAATTCATTTTTGGCCAAAAAAACATTCAAAAAATGCTTTTTTCGAAAATTTGTTTTGATCAGTCAATACGAAACTTTATTGCCTACAAAAAAGCCTCTTGTCATTTTTTCGAAAACTTAACCCTTTCGAAGTTATTCAAGGTCAAAGTTTCCAAAAATCACTTTTCGGCCAAAAAATCACTAACAATTGATTTTTGCAAAAATTTTCGAAAAGTTTTCGAAAAAATGGCAAGAGTGTCATTAGGGTAGGCAATAATCTTTTGTATAAATAAAACATAAACAATTTCTCAATAATCAGTTCCTGAGTCATAGGCTCATGACATCAGAAATTTCGGGAAGTAGATTCTGTGACGGCTGACGCAGAGACAATGCTGAACATCCGGAACTGGAGACAAGCTGCAAGGGACCGTCAAACATGGAGAAATGCCCTAGAGGAGGCCAAGGCTCGATTTGGGCTGTAGCGCCATCGGATGGATGGATGCTGTATAGAGCCAGCTCAGCACGTGTTCCTTAAAGTCCGACCTTTTGCTAAAGGACTGCTGGTTGGCATAGAAAGCTACACTGGTCTTCCTTGCTCTCTCTTCGATGTCCTGCGTTCATTTCAGCTTCGGGTCCACAATTAAACCCAAGAACTTAGCTGGTTGAAATAGCCTCAGTGCTTGTTCACAATAATAGAGTAATAGAGTATCAAAATGTATAGACCATTTTAAACTAAACATTTCAATGGTCAAATGAGCACTTATTGAATATCAAAATTCGAAAAAACAGCAATAAAGTTGTCCATGCAAGATGTATTTTTTTCGAAAAATGTTAATTTTTGGTAAACTATCCGTTTTCTAAACAAAAAAAAATCATGCTTATTTAACGCAACACAAGGTATACTCTTACAAATTTTCATGTAAATTGGATTATTTTTATGTTTTAGATCTTTTTATTATCTACAACTTTTGTATTAAACATTTTTCACTAGGAGGTCATGTTTCACCGCAAATCGCAAAAAATCGTTTTCAACCCCTAAATAGCATCCCCATTTTACGTACTGATTAAAATATTAAGACCACCTACTATTTTCATAAAACTCTGACTTCAAATTACTATAACTTTTTAAACTGTAGATGTATTTAAGAAATAAAACCTCAAAATTTAGCTTGTATCCTAACATCGTACATCGATACTATCTCGTACATCGATATTATCTACCCATTTTTCACAGCAATGAAGAACATATCAAAATCCACCCCAAAAATAACGGTAATAGTCATAATTAACGGTGCCAGAAGTAATACGAATGAACTCTAGACTAGAGGATGTTTCGTTCTTACTTAGTAATGGGATAACTCAATACTTAGAAGTACTTTCTCATATAAATTTTTTTAAAGTATTGCAATTATTCATGGGGGTGGTCTTAATATTTTAATCAATAGTGAAGTTTATTTTTTTTTCTACTGAGTTTACTGTTCATTTTATTACTAAAATTTTTTTACTAATAATACTTTATGATACAAGCTAAATTTTGAGTGTTTTTTTTTTCTTAAATACACCTATAGCTTAAAAAGTAATAGCATTTGAAGTCAGAGTTTTATGTCGAATAGTAGGTGGTCTTAATATTTTAATCAGTACTGTAGTTATAATCTTAACGACATTTCATTGCTGGTCCCCTCCCTGCTATTAATTTTTTTTCCTCATTTAAATCCGCTTTGGCACTAGGAAACTGATTAACATATGAAAAGATCGTATATGCTAATCTATCGCTTCAAATCAATTTAAATGATGTGTCAAGATCTACTAACCAACGACGATGCATAGAAATATGTACGTGTATTCACAAATAGAAATAAAAATTTTCTTCTTCCGGTTATTATCGAAAATTATCTCACTCAAATATTAGCTGGTTATGTGTTAAGATAACAATACTACCGTTAATATTGCCAATGCTTTTAAAAATTCCCTAGTTATGCGACTTGAAAATCATGAACTGTCATAACACGAATAAACTTTTTAGACGACTTTATTAAGAGAGGTTGCACTCCATATGGGATTTTTAGCATCATTGTTAGCAATATAACATGTACTAGTTATCTTTGTTGGCAGCTTAATTGCAAAATTTTAAGTATTTGCAACAGATATACTCGTATAGTTGTTATGTCAAGCCTACGTGTTACCGAGATGTCAACCGATTTTTCTAATAAACAGTAAGGCATATTTTTGTCGCACTTATTAACGAATTTCAATTCGTTGTATTTTTTGTCGTTTTTGAAAGAAACAGTCAGCTAAATCACGCTAAGAACTAAAACTTGGTAACCAAATTCCCAAAGTCAAAATGGATAAAACCCATGTATTGCAGACCCCCAAACCAATTTTCTCCGAGTTGGAATAATAATATTCAAAATTCTAACCAAATATCACACCATCAGCATTAAAATTCATATTTACTTTATTTCTAACGATATCCACGAAACAATTAAAAACTAGACAAGAAGCAGCTTAAACCAAATAAACGAAAATACGAAAGTTTAAACACTTTGTAAATTAGGAAACTCCATTACAAAATTCATACCTCCGCAAAGACATCATGACTTTCCTTAAACAGAGCATTCAACTTATTAAATAAGCAGAAAAACCACCCACTCTCACGTGCAGGATGCAAGCACAGCAGCAAGCATCTATAGTACTTCACCGTCAAACATATTCAAGGTAAACGCTTCAGGGTAAACCTGAGGGAGCGCACGAAATTGATGCAGTTTTACAGCACAAACCTTTTACGAATAAAAAAATATCCAATTCGCTAAGATGACAGACATCCTGAGTATCCTTTCTATAAAAATATTTATCTTTGCCTGGCGTAGGTATCCTCGATCCAGCGAAACAAATCTATTCTCTGCGTTTTACCATAACCAGTATGATTCCATGATTTATGTACTCTCCTGATGCAAGCAGGTCTTTCAATCCTGAATCCTGACTGCTAGTGCAGTGCAGTTTGCACAGGGAATCTATATTTGAATTATTACCTACCGCTACTCTTCTTCAGATTATATCCTTTTTCTAGCTGTGGTCGGGAATCATACTAATACAGCAAGGACTGGAAAACTTTTGTACAAAATATACAGAACAATAGTCCTTGGCTAAAGGACAAATGTGGGAAGGACGAACATAAAACTGTGCAATGACCTTGTGTGCATTTTCTCTTTCATACAATGCACTCTTGGCGGTTGTAAAAGTGCACATGATTCCTCTTTAGAGAAGGATAATAATGTGGATAACCATTTTAGTCCTTTGAGTTCTTTTTATTACATAATCTAAAAATTCATGCTGCTTACACAATGCTATTGACAGATATGGACGAATGTTGGTGTATGTGTGTTTTACTTTTGGATACTTCTGATAAGGTTTTGAAAATTTGACCAACGGATTTATATTTATAGGAAGAGTCTTCAGTTTAACAGCTCTGGCATTGTTTTTTTTTGATGTATTCGCTGTTTGGTAGGATCTCGTAGCTTCTCCACCAAAGTACCGGAATATGTTTATTTCTAGCATTAGAAAATAAATGTTTCAACATATAGGATAAGATGAAACATAGTGTTTAGCATATGCTAACAATGCATTTTTATTGACATTGTATCTTGACTCTTATATCATATGTACAAAATTTTTTTTAAATTTGTCTTTGTCAAATAAATAATAGAGAAAAAAATCTCAATTATTGAAAGCACAAAACAAAAATTCCTACTTTTGTCAAATAAAATTACTTTAGTCGCTTTGGTCACTAGTATATGAAGATTCTTGAGTATATGAAGATTCTTGAAACCACATAGTCATAGTCTTGGGGATGAACTCTATGTTTGTACTTTTGGATGTTTTAGGAGTTCGGAAATACAGACTGCGTAAGATTGTTCCACCTTCAAGCTCTATTTAGAAACAATGGCTGTAGGCAGTGGGAACAAGCCGAACGGGCTAATCTGGTGTTGCGGGTATAAGATTGTTGTCTAGGCAGGCGAACGTTTATTTCGTTGGAATAATCGCAATGATATAGTACAAGATCCGGCTGCAAAATTCTGCACTCATCTGTTTTTTAAATGCCGGGTTCTCTATAAAAATATGGCCGAAAGTATTTTTAAGCCAGGTGTAAACTCTGGTAAATATATACGTTCATAACGTATCTTCTTAAGTTTCGTATATCAAATTAAAGCTAATTTTTTTCTTTACACGATAAAATATGGTTGCCTCTCTCAAAGTGGCCACAAATAGCCCTAAAAAAATTAAAAATAAAATAAAATATATTTCTAAATACTGGCTATAAAATATATTTCTAAATACCCCTATTTGCGGCCACTTTGACAGAGGCAACCGTATTCTATCGTGTAAAGAAAAAAAGTGGGTGTGTGTACTTATGTACGCGCATTAGAAGTTATTCTTCTTTGGCGTGATTTAAGACTAATTTTTAATTTTCATGCAAATAATTTATTGGATTTTTTATTATTTGCGCGTGTTGGCAGGTGGAAGCAGCATGATGCCGACACGCTCCAGCCTGTCGGTTATACCGGATTCTAATCCTAACTAAAATCACCGACTAGTCAACCCATTATCGGGCAAGAGAGGCCTTATCAGCAATGCTTCGCCAGCTGGATCAGCTTTTATCTACCTGCTAATACTACAGATATTTCTAAGCCTTACTCTCTTCCTTTTGGCGCCTTACCTTCTGATGGAGCATATTTAGCGTCTCCTCCACTTTATTCCTTACAACACCCGATGTCACCATCTAGTCTATGATGTTCTCTACTCTTCGTCGTGCCTGAGCTGTCGCTTGGAGCGCAGCAGTTTGCTCGGCTAATATCGGGCATTCCAATAGGGCACGCTCTGTGTCTTCTATCACATTTAGGAATGCCGGGGACAGCGAAGACATCTTGTCCGAACCGATGGAGGTATGCTCTGTAACACACATGTCCACTCAAGATAGGTAGTAACTCATCTCCATGCTCTCCCGTGACCCATCCCTCCACATTTGTTATGAGCCTGTGGGTCCATCGGCCTTGAGTAGATTTACTTCACCTCCTTTCCACTACTGAAATAAACGTCACTTCTAAATTATGTTCACTTCCCTAGCTTCTTCTTCTAATAATTACTCAATTGAATTTAGCGGCTTTTGGTAACTGAAATATGATACGAAGAGCATTTGAACTATTTTTTTTTTTGGTGGACTTGGAAACACAGTTTTCTAGGCAAGTTGTTCTTATTTATATAGGTTATACAGGTTTTTATGCGCCCCATGTTTTTATTTTAGTCTGTTAAAAGTCCCAGAATATTACTTAATTCGCTGACACAGCGACACAAAGTGCCCCTTGGCAAACGACATGAGAAGACAGCACTGCTACTATTCCAGAAGGCCCATGTTTGTGTTCTAATAATTTTCTAGTTTTTGGTACAGCAGATTTAAAATAAAACCATTTAACTTAAAAGTTTTTTTTACCTATTTTTATTATATTCTTTTTAGTCTTAATTCAGTCATTTTTGGATTTTACTTTTTACAAAATTCTGGTGAAGTGATTTGTTATGCATACCATATTTCCAGCGCCATTTTGAATTTTCTAATTTTGACAACAAATTTATTATTTCCGACCTTAAACACCCCCAAATAGCTATTTTCAGTGGAATCGAATAGTAATTGCCAAAATCGTACCGTCATATTGGCGCCGCCATTTTGATTTTTTTTTAAATTTTGGCCACAGATTCGTCATTTTTGACTTTAAAAACTCCCCGATACCCATTTTCAATGGATTCGGAACACATTTGCAAAATTCATCCGCCAATTTTGAATTTTCAAATTTTGACTACAGAATCGTCATTTGTGGCCTTAAAAACCTTCCGATACCGATTTTCAATGGATTCAAAACACATTTGCCAAATTCATCCGCCATAATTTGACCACAGAATCGTCATTTGTGGCCCTAAAACACCCCCCGATACCGATTTTAAATGGATTCAGAAACATTTTCAAAATTCATCCGCCGCGCCGTTTTGGCGCCGCCATTTTTACTTTTCAAATTTTGACCACAGAATCGTCATTTGTGGCCCTAAATCCCCTCCCCATACCGATTTTCAATGGAATCGGAACACAATTGAAAAATTCGCCCGCCATCTTGGAACCGCCATCTTGATTTTTTTTACAAAATTGTCAGATTGCACTGACACGTTAGCTCAATGTGTGTGCAAAGTTTCATAAGAATCGGTTTGGTAGAAGTAGTTGAAAAAGCTGTTGAACCAAACAAATATACGAGGTCAAGCTAAATAAAATCATTAAAATCTTGTTCATTGTTTTATTTTCCCAAATAATAACAGTAAATATTTTGTATTATATATTCAAACTTATTTCTGATTGAATAATCAAAGTCTTTTTTTTCGTATACAATAAAAAGTACTGGATGAATCGCGTTACTTTCAATGGGATATTGAATCTACAAAATGGTTTTTTTTGTAAACCCCGAACCGAACATTTTTCGCCGAGAAAACCGGGAAAACGCTCAAAGATGCCCTTTTTTCCAAAAATTCATACCTCTGTTAATTTTCAATATTAAGGGATAATATTTTAAACTGCCGAAAGATGAAATTTGTCGCATTAATAGTTTCTGCATAATTGCGGAATAAACAAAACAGACCTTAATCTTGCCCATTGCGCCAATATTAACAGAGTTCCCCGATTTAAATTTACAAAATGGTTTCTGAAAGTAGAGATTAAAGGCTACAATTTTTCTATCTCACATTTTCATATAAGTTTGGAGAATATTGTTAAAAATGCTTCTGAACATAGCACAACGGTCGAAAGCTCGAATCCAAGACGTATCGATATTGATATTGGGGATATTAAACAAGGAAGGAGGCGCTAGGCACTTCGTGTATTTTTACATGTAGAGCATATTTTCCATTTAATTTATAAAAAATGAAACTATTTTTCATGCATTTACCTTTCATTGCTGAAGTGGTCACTACTAGTGCTGGGATCCATGACAAAAGACAACTGAAATATTCAATTCCTTCGCCAAACTTCAATTTTAGCCATTGAAACTGCGCATGTGTACACTTGTGCATTGTCTTGGAAAAGAGGATTTTTTTCTTCAATTACGGTCTTCTTTTATTTTCTCATTCAGCCGAACTAACAACGACGCCTAATACTGTCCAGTGATCGTTTGTTTTTTTCCAAATAGTCGATGAGGATAATTCCACGTTCATCCCAAAAAACCATAGCCATAACCTTTCCAGCTGATTTCACCGTCATTTTTGGAGCCGGTTCGCCTTTAACAATCCACTGTTTTGACTGCTCCTTCGTCTCGGTAGTGTAGAGGTGAATCCATGTGTCGTCTACAGCTACTAATCTACGCAAATACTCATCCGGATTACGACGCATGCGCTCCAAGAGAGCCTTAGTGGTGACCACACGATTGCGTTTGTTCTCAACTGAGAGCAAACACGGTACCCATCTTGGAGATATTTTTTTCATGGCAAAATTGAAACGACGGTACCTTTTGACACCCCTGTGGCCACAAATATTTCGCGCAATTTTGCTCTTCGGTCACTCAACACCATGTAGTGGATTTTATCAATCATTTCGGGGGTACTCACTTCTACAGCACCCCCTGAGCTATGTTCGTCTGTTGCTTATGTACGACCACGTTTAAATCGATTTATCCAATTGTAAAAGTGGCGTGCCTTCATCCAACTCAGCCTTTTAAATAGAAATGTTGAATTACCGCTCAAAATTAACGTTTTTCCATTTTTTTCAATAAACAAAAGTTGTTCACTCAACTGACGATAAAAACGAGATCACTCTGGGAATATGGCTAAAACTTTGACATATATGTAGTGAGGAATGATGCTTACTAAAAACAGACCATTAGCGATGCTACGAGCGCCATCGCTAAGGACTTATTGAATTTTTGCTTGAAAACTAACACATTTACAATGCGCTTCTTCCTATTTCTTTTCATCTTCTTTTTTGCCTCAAACTCAATCTCAATATAATAAAAACCTACTACGGTGCTAACTCCTGTTTTCGGGGCGATGTATTAATTGCATAAGGTTAACAAAGAAATGAAAACAATTTTCGAAGCAAGATTAGTGCAATCAAAGTCAACCTGGCACCGTCTTCAAAAGTGATTCTTCTTTCTAGATCCATTCTGATTGGATTAATGTTGTAAAGAATTACAGAAATATTTTTTCAAAAGTGATTCTTCTTTCTAAATCCATTCTGATTGGATTAGTATTGTAAAGAACTACCAACAATTATTTCATCCTTTTTTGTGCATCACGGTTTTTTTTGAAGTAGGTTTTTAAAAATTTATTTTATTTCGTACTTTTTAGTCCGTTCTTTTTTTTTCGGGGCCAATTTAAAAAAAATTATTTATTACGATAAGTATAACACGCCGTCGTCGAAAGGATCGAGGCAGTAGCTAAATAGTTTTTTCAATAATGTATTTGCTTACTTTCGGAGTTATTTAATAAAAAAAACTTATTTAGTATGAGTATGAAACCAAATTCTCCGAATGAAATTAAAAAACAAAATTTAATCAAATTTATTGTAAGAATATAAAGTCGATTGAAAAAAAAATGCAACAGCCCGGAGAATCGAACTAGGAACCCTTGGACTAGAGGCAGGTATTTACTCCCTGTGCTACGAAAGAGTGTTGCTACATATATACTGGCTAAATATGTACATAAGTCATATCGGAAATTCGGCTAAATAGTTCTCCAATTCAAAGGATAATTCTCTTACAGTCTGCATGAGTAAGCATGAAATTTCTCAGCGAAGAGTTTTAAGTTACCGATGTGCAGCTAGAGGCCTGTTGAGTCGCTTCGTTTCCAGGAACGTTCTTCACATACTTGGTTGATGAGGGGAGAAGTGGGGTAGTACCTCTCATCATGCCCACTTCCCCTTCATCCACAAAGCTCGTGAGGCACGCTCCTGGGAGCGAATCGTCTAAACAGAACCATAAAGCGTAGTTTACATTATGCTAATTCATTAGCGCTAATAAATTAGTTGCTAATAAATTAGCAGACAATGTCTGTTTACATCATTAGCAAATTTCAGTTCGCTAATAGTGAAGTTGTTGTTGTTGTGAAGTTGTCCCCGCCATCTTAAAATATGCGTTAGCAAACTGAATTAGCACAAAAGTTGGAGGGCAACCAACATTACTAGCGCTAATGGCGTAAGCGCTAACGCAATTAGCAGATGTGTTTACATTGTACTTATTGTGTGCTAATGATGACGTTTTCTCTATTAGCGCTAATATATTAGCATAATGTAAACTACGCTTAAAAGTTTCCACGGAAGCCTGAAACTCTCTACTTTTTCCACGCCTCTCTTCCCCAAAAAAGCTGTTTCTCTGCTCCGCGTATATTTAGGCCCATTTGTGCAGTAGTTAATCTGCTAACAAATAGTGCACGCATGCGTAAGTGAAAAAAAAATAACGTTATAATTTTTTCAAATTGGTGAAAAAGTGAAATTCTAAAAATTCTTTTTGTTTGGGGGGAATTTAAAAAAATAAATCATAAATTCGGTTAAATAGTTCTCCAATTCAAAGGATAATACTCTTACAGTGTACATGAGTATGCATGGAATTTGTCTCCGAAGAGTATATAATAATTCTTTACAAGATTAATCCAATCAAAATGAATTTAGAAGAGAAAAAAAGTCGAACTGTCCGATCCGGGGTTTGAACCCGCTATTATTAGTTTGGTAGACTTTTACGTAGACGCTACGCCAAGTCCCTCTTAAGTATTTGGTGACAATAAAGAATTTTGTGATACCTACCTTTGAAATAATTCTATCTGTTCAAGGTGTACTAATTTTACCAGTTTTTTAAGCCTACCTTCGAACTCCTTTTTCAGAATTTAAAAAAATTGCATGGGACCACCGTGGGAAACTACCCTCTCAAGCAAAAAAAGAAAAAAGCAAAAAAGTTATTGCGTTACAAAGTAATGCGTGAACAGGACCAAAAAAATAAACATGCCTACGCGTCGAATTGATAACCTCCTCTTTTTTGAAGTCGGTTAAAATGACAGACACACAAACATTGATGGCCCTTGTAAAGACAAGAAATTTTAGTGCAGTAACCCAATTTCAGTGAGCGCCGTGAGTACCTATGTAGTAAAATCAGTGTTATTACATGTTGAGGCATGACTGGTCTACGTCGCCCCACTGGCGACTATGAATGGCCTTAGACCTTACCATAGCGATTGTTCCACTGAAATCACGAACCTCCTGCCTACACGGCAACTTTCTCCCAGCAACACAAGACTAGCCAACTCCGCTCACCCCACACACTGCAGCCGTCCTTTTCGCGGGCATTATGGTTTAGAAGTTCGTTTATAAATAGAACATCTCGATTGTGGAACTGCCTTC
Organism: Thereva nobilitata; assembly: GCA_963855945.1. NCBI lineage: Eukaryota > Metazoa > Arthropoda > Insecta > Diptera > Therevidae > Thereva > Thereva nobilitata. Next base: position 115,781,778 of record OY979695.1, on the reverse strand, counting down.
CGCAGTCGGTGTTTCCGAGCTCTTATAACATCTCAGAGTTCAAACGCAAGGTTCACCGGCATCTACTCATGGACCCTCAAGACCCCTAACCTACCCTTTCTCTTCTATCCTTCCGATCAAGCTTACTACTACACATTGCACCATGACTTAAACGACAAGATGGACTAGTAGTACAAAAGGTGACTCCTAAGCTTCATTGTTTGCTATGGAAGCACGTAGGATGCATTCGAACGAAGCAATTTTTCTTCTGGTATCACTTGATGGGATGTTTACGTTTGTTTTGAAGCTTTCTCATGCTTTTCCCAAATAAAGTTTTTTCTTCATTTAAAAATATATAGTTTAAAAAAACTAAAAAATACGCTTTGATTTTAAAATGAACTAAAAAGTAAAAAATAATTTTGAATGTAAAATTTCTATTGCTCCAGCCAGAATATGGAAACAACCTACATTTCGAAATGTAAAACAGCGTGGGACTCTCTTCCTATATTCTTATTTTATTAACACCGGAAATTTTCGCTAGCGGCCCACGATTTTTTTACATTTCGAAAGGTAGGTTGTTTCCATATTCTGGCTGGAGCAATAGAAATTTTACATTCAAAATTATTTTTTACTTTTTAGTTCATTTTAAAATCAAAGCGTATTTTTTAGTTTTTTTAAACTATATATTTTTTATTTTCTATTTTTTAGTCTATTATATGTCTTCCGCCATTTTGTAGTGACCGCGATATTGGATTTAAAAAGACGTCACACAATTTACTGTACTATACTCGTCGTACACTTTCATTTGATACCCATACCGAGGGCGTTGTAAAGAAAAAGGTAAACCGCCATTTTGTGTTGACCGCCATTTTGAATTTGGAATCACGCCACACATTAATAGTATTCTAATTGTCACACCCTTTTATTTGAAACCCATACCGAGGGTGTTGTAAAGAAAAAGGTAGTCCGCCACTTTGTGTTGGCGGCCATTTTGAATTTTGAATGACGCTACACAGCTAATAGTATTCTACTTGTCATTTCCTTTCATATGATACCCATATCGAGTGGGTTGTAAGGAAAACGGTAGTCCGCCATTTTGTGTTGGCCGCTATTTTGAATTTTGAATAACGCCACATAGTTAATTGTATTCTACTTGTAATACTCTTTCATTTGATACTCATGTCGGGGGTCGGAGAGCACAATTGCAAAATTCAGCCGCCATCTTGATTTTTTTACAAAATGGTCAGATTGCATTGTCACGCGAACTATACATATGTGCAAAATTTGAAGTTCATCCGTTGCCTGGAAGTGGGTCAAAATCAAGTTGCAAGATTTGTTTACATGAAACATACAACATACAACATACAGGTCAAGCTAATATAAAGCGTATAAAAAGTGAGTCTTTTAATTTCTTATTTGTGTGAGCTTCTCGTGCTCTCAAGTCAAAAGTAGAAACATAAAAATCTCCACTGCTCCACTCTTTGTATGTTTCCATGCTTTCCTTGTACAAAAGAGCTTTCCTATCATCAGTACTTAGGACTTTAGGGCCAAGGTGAATCCCCAATGTACTCCTGGCTTGCTTTGGTGCTTTGCTTTGCTTTGACATCTTATATTATTAAAAGAAAGTTTCTGTATGTATGTACGTATGCGTGGATGTGTGCGCTATAGCGGGCGCACCAGTCATCGCAGAGCTTCGAAATTTTTCACGAACGTCCGTTGGGGTCTTCCCAATTTTCGAAATTCAAAATGGCCGCCGAAAAATGACCGAAATTCAAAATGGCCACCCAAATATGAATTTGCAAATTGTGTTTCCATTTCAATGAAAATCGGTATCTGGGGTTTTTTGAGGTAGCAAATAACGAATGTTTGATCAGAACTTATAAATTCAAAATGGCCGCGCCAATATGGCCGACGAATTTGCCAATTGTGTTCCGATTCCAATGAAAATCGGTATCTGGGGTTTTTTGAGGTAGCAAATAACGAATGTTTAAACAAAACTTATAAATTCAAAATGGCCGCGCCAATATGGCCGGAAATTTTGCCAATTGTATTCCGATTCCAATGAAAGTGGATATCTACGGGTTTTTAAGGATGCAGATAACAAATTTATGATCAAAACTTATAAATTCAAAATGGCCGCACCAATATGGCCGATGGGCTTGCCAATTGTATTCCGATTGCAATGAAAATCGGTATCTGGGGGATTTTAAGGTAACAGATAAAGAATTTATGATCAAAACTTACAAATTTAAAATTTCGGGGACAATATGGGGACGAATTTTGCCAAATAAGTGTCATTTCCCGGTCAGCTGTTTTTAGGTTGTTCAAGAGTTGGGAAATCGAAAAATCTTCACATCCTAGCTCCAAATGAAAGAACATTGACCATAGTGTATCCTAGTCATTTTCTCTATTGTCGTGAAGTTTGCCACGTTCTTAAATGTAGGAAATTTCTTAAATTTCCCCTAACCAGTATAGAAACGGTAAAAACGGTAGAAATAGGTTTCCAAATTAACACGAAGAACATCTCTATATAATTCAGTAAAAAGCACTGTACGGGACAATTCCACGGGTCAGACGCCTGCAAGGATGATTTTCGGGGAACAGATTACGCTGCCAGGTAATTTAAAGTTTGGAATCGCGTAACAGGATGAAGACCCACTACAACCTAAGGGCGAAAGGATCTAGATTTAAGGAAGGCGATCGAGCCTAGCTATAAAATCCTCTACGAATAAAAGGTAAATCGCCAAAACCACAAAGGAAATGGAACGGCAACCTGTAGGAAGTTGTGTTCGGGACGAACACTAAGTAAGAAGGGGGCAGTGTAACGGCTAACCGAAAAGAGAAATTTAAAATTCCAATTCACCGAGAAGTTTCATGTTCAGAGGCACGTACTTGAATACATGCATAACGCAGTGTCACATCTCAATTTAGAACGGTTGTTCTAACAGAACCGCCAAGAAAAGAAGGGAGGAACAATTGTGTGCAAGAAATTTTGTTTTGAAATTAAAGTTGTTAAAAAGAAACAAATTGTTTCAATTAATCCCTGATAAATCCGAGAACGCTCAAGAAGAAATATTACAATATTTTTTATAGGTAATTCTAAATTTCTGTATGGTATTCAAGATCATTTTTTCCAGATTTTTTTGTTGTGTTTATAAACTTTTTTTATTTAAAGGCGTTGCAACGCACGCGGGTTTTTTACTAGTATTTAATAAACCAATGCGTTGTTATGAGGCAAAATCAAGTGACTAAGGCACAAGTTTCACATATAAAATCTGAAAACCTTACCAAGTTCAAGCCAGGGGGATTTCACCTTTAGTGCTTCTAAGGCCATTCTTACACGAGGGACCATGGTTCTGGGAACACGAGCTTTTTTTGGCAAGGGAGGCGTGCGGGACACTTCATTTCTGCAGGTCTATATAATGCTCCAACATACCATGTGGCGAATTTTCCTTAAATCATTCCTCTTCTGACGTTGCAGAGATCATACTTAAAAAGGTTTGGTGACTCCTACCCTAGAGAAAATGAATTATTTTGAGTAAAGATCAGCTTATGATCTTATAGTACCTTAGTATATCCTAGTTATTAGTACACTAGATATTTTTTAATTGATAATACATGGCTTAAAATATAATTCAAGATAACTTATCACATTCCACCCTCGCTCAACCAATTATTTACATTATGATATTAATTTTTGTCTTTCTCTCTTTTCTTTTCAGTGCTTAGCAAGGGGCAAGGTGAAACATGCAGGCATCGCTTTCTTGGGAAGCTGGGTGGTTATTGCTGGATTGTCACCCAAGCAACTATCGTCTATGATAAACAAAAGCCACAGAGTGTTGTTTGCGTAAATTATGTCATAAGGTAAGTGAGACCAAAATACTACCACCTACTATATTAATGGCTTCATTTCAATAATGCTAGAAAATTGCTCGATGTTATTGGGAAACCTCATTAAAAATTAATAAAATAAAATTAAACAAAACTTAAAGTAATTCTGAATTCTCATCTAATTTAAAGTGTCCTTTACAATTTCCAAGTGGTTATCCCTCCGCATTTTTTTTAAATAACTGGAACTAATTTACTGTCCTTATTAAATATTCAGCTACCCCAACTTTAATGTCCTTTGAGGATAAAGACTCAAAACTACAGAAAACATTCCCTTTTCACTATAATCAAGAGGAAAAATCTCAAGGGCCAATGCCTTTTTATTCGGGCACCAACCTCGCGGCACGATAGAAGTTCCTTAGATCTGTACATTCCGTTGAGGGTTACCTTTACTGACATTTAAAAGAAAGTAGTAAAGGACGAAGAACGAACGGGGAACAACTTGCGGTTCTTACCTTTCACGAAAATTATTTATTCAGAAACGTCACTTCAATCAATCATCATCAAGGTAGACATATGCAGGTTTTAAACCATTTAAGAAAATGCCGTAAAAATTCCAGAAATAAGGAATTTTATATTTTGTTTAACTTTAAACCATTTCAAAGTGACTTTTCACATCATGGGAAATAATTTTAAATAAACGAGAAGAGTTCTGTCAACATAGAAAGTGTAAAGACAAGCCAGAAACCTGGGGATCGTAAAAATAAAAAGGAGAAAAGGAAATTTAATGTTGAGGTGAAAAAGGGGAGCTTAAAGAAACAAGAAAATGGCAGGGAAATTGACAGTAAAATATTGCATGTCCTTTTGAGTTAAGGAAAATTATTTTCGTGATAAAATTTCATGTTTTTGTTTGTTTTATTATTTTTGGATTATACAAATTTCTGGAATGGTGTGTGATGATATAACATGATTAAAAAAATATCAATAAAGCTTCAATTACAATAGGAAATAATTTTTGTCCTTTCTTATTCCAAAAAGCAAAATTTGTTCAATTATTTTTGGAATTTTATTGGGTACTATATCGCCTGATCACTTTACTCAGTGCAATGGGATTGTTAATTTACCATCAATGTTTCGCATTCACGTCTGAATCGATTTATTTGTATCGCAACGTATAAATCGGAGATATTTTATGAAGAAAGTACAGGTGGAATTTAGCGAAATTTTTTGAATGAATTTCGTTTAGATTTTCTTAAAATAGATTTTTTTTTACAAAGGAGTAGCATTTGCCTACCAACTTTTGTTTACAATTTAGATAGTTTAGATTGTTTTGATTTCGAAAATGTTTGTGTTTATTTAACGCTCTGTCACAGCTTACATGTTGTTTACAGTTAAAATTATAAATCTGAAGTTTATGATTTAACTTGTGAAAATATCTATCTTTCGTGGAGTTTCCATATTTTGGATTAATTTTTCAATACAGTTGAATAAAGGCGTTGAAGATATTAAAATTTTTATGTTATCCTAAATTTGTTAAACCTGTAAACTCGATTTTTTCGAAAATGGGAAGAAAGCATGAACAGGAAAATCGCTAAATGTTAATTCCTAAATACGCTTTTGCATGTTTATTATTCAGCTAAGGAATAAGTTGGTGTAGTTTTTTATTTATGAGATTTGTCTATTGATATTTACAATTTCTTCTTAATCTTCTTATTACTCTCCAACATTTCCCAGCACACCACACAAGCGCAAATAGTTCGTGAGCTCTGGGCTTCAAGTTTGTTTCAGATTTGCTTACTCCTTCTCATATTGACATAGACACCATGTTTTGCCTTCTATTTCATATAACAGATATCATTTTACTATTTACTAGTATGACTTGTTGTAATTTCTTGTGGTAAAATTGGTTCGACGAAACATCTCAGCAATGTAAGAGGTTAATCGTTGCCCAAAGAGCGAACAACACGGTCTTGCTTCTTCTCTTTCTCCTTGGCTTTACAGTTTTATCTGAAGTTTTACCTTAACTTACTCGGCTTACATTGAAGGTCCCAAAGCATGTGTCAATCGTGGAAGTTGACGAGGGCTTCAGTAGTTTGACTTTTATATGCACGGCTGATTTGGCCGCTCGTATGGAGATCCAAAAGGTCTTCGCACGAAAACAAAATCGGCGTCTTTCAGGGCTGTATGCAAGTAAATATCCTTACGAAAGACAAGTCTTCACTCCAATGAGTGGTGTTATTCCTTACCATTAAGGCGGCTTTTAGTTGCTGATGGAATCGTTCACCTATCCCGGTTGCCCGCAAGTGGTAGACGCTTATTCTGTACCAAGAAGTTTGGAAAATTCGTCGAAAAATGTATACTCGAATTTCTTATCTGGATCTATTGTAATCTCCTGTGGGATGCGGAATCGTAGGACCAATTCATTGATGAAATATTTGGCACTGTATAAAAGAATATGTCCTCAATAGGATATCCGCCTATATGGTGAATCCGTCTACGATTGTTGTATATGATGTATAGTATCCTTGAGATGATCTAAGAAGTAGTCGCATGTCAGACCGTATGTCTCGAAAATTTTGCAATAGCTACAAGATCCAGACCAATATTTATTGACTGGAATATTTGTTGATTGCTCGCAAGAAGTATTTTTGTGTAACGGTTTATCATATACCAGCGAGCGACAAATAGTTCAGGCGCTAGAGCAGTGAGATATATAAATTTTGGTTTTGGCGTGATGTAACGGACTTTTTTTGGTGGAATTGGTCAGAAATGACATCCCCGACAATATCTTGGGGGTGCGCAAACATGAAAACGCCTGGAAAATTTATGGGAGCCAAAAAACTGAAAAATTCACAGTAAAATCCCTGGTTTTTTACCTTTCTTGATAAATGACTCTTAACGAAGGCTTCTAGGCGAAAAGTTTGTTGGACATGTTTTGTTCGTTATTAGATTTGCTAAAACTTAGCGTAAGTTTGATTTTTGAAATTTGAATTTTTGCATTCCAAAATAGCCGAAAACTGCGAAAAACGTATCCTCACTTTAAAGTTACGCCAACAAAAGAAAATACCATTATTTTTCAATGTAATTCTGGAATTATCTAGTTTAAGTTATGCTTAACTTATATCCAAAACGCGATCACTGCCGGTCAAATAGTTTTTACTGATCGAATGACTAAATTTGGGCACTTAAGCCAAAGCTCAGGATATAAGTGAGAGAAATGTCATTAATTTTAGAGAAGTCACAGTGAACTTGTGTTTATTTAGTGATTAATTATAAGTTGGATTTTTCAATTGTAATAAGAAGAGAGTATTCTACTACAAAGCATGCCGTAAAGAGTGCGAATAGATGAAGAGATTATTTATTTGCCGCTCTGAATGCTTCATTTTCACAGGAACCTGAAGAAAACTTAACCATGAAAAGCAAATGTGAATCACCACTCGTGCACCATCTAAAGGCCCCTATCCACTAGCGAGCATGCATGACATGCAAGAACGAGCTTTTAGATGAACGGGGAGTGGAGATGATGAAAAAGATGGCATCCCGCCAGAATTTCTGAAAACTACTGCTTATAGCAGACGCGATACATTCAAGCCTGGAATTAGCATGGAACATCTGTACCTTTCCGGAGGATTGGACGAAAGGTATCATAGTCAAAAAACCAAAAAAGGAGACCTAACAATATGCGACGACTGGAGAGCGAGAGGCATCTGTCTATTATCTACTGTGGGCAAAATCTTGTCCCACATATTATTATCAAAAATAAGAGAGGCAGTAGACCGAACTTAGAAGACAGCAAGCTGGATTCAGAAAGGGCCACTCCTGCGCCTACCATATTAACACCTTGAGAATCATAGTAGACCAGTTTACTGGATTACGATCCCTCTTTTACCTGACAAAATAATAGTATTGATAAACGCTCCATATAACAATTCCAAATGCAAAGTTCCCCACAATGGAAAATTATCCGACACTTTGAGGTGAGCTCAGGAGTACGATAAGGATGGCTTCTTTCGTCGTACTCGTTCTTATAGTAATAAGCGACAATATCCTTTTCAAAAATCCTTGCAACTAAAGACTAAAAACTAGAAAATTCACACAATTTATCAACCAAAAGCAAAAATTTCCCCAACTGATTCAACCAGAGTGGCCTCCAAAATCCAGCGAACTAAGCTCAGCTGAACTGAGCACAAAAACAAACTGTGAAACAGTTTTGACTTGAGCTAAAGCTCAAAATTACTGCTCAGGTTCAGCTGAGCGAAAGCTCAAATCGACACTGTGAAACCGGGCATAAGTGTTTTTGTGCTATCAGGTCACCTTTCCTCCTAGGTTGCTAGAACTGGCAGTTTCTTTCCTAAAAGGTCATACATGGGCTGGTATTGAAATCCCTTGATCAAGGCGATGTTTGATTTACTCCTAACAAGTAAAACGTTCCTCAAAAAATACTGATTTCATTGACTGAAAAAAATAACAATCTGAAGAAGCAATTCGTTATGAGTATTGTTAGTGAAATATAATTTCTCCGTTCTTTCTTCTTTCTTTTTGGTGAGGTATTAGGTACTGCGGCCACTAGCTTGGCCTATTGTACTACACCCCTATACCTCATATTTGTAGGCCAGCCCGCTTGAACAGGTTCCGCAGTCTGTCTAATGGCTTGTCGCTTAGACTTTTTCTGTTCGAACAGGGTATCGTTGGACAACGTACCACTGCCCTGGTGATCCCGGCTCACTGGGGCCTCCCGGGTTCCGGACAGCAGTCCTGCCTAGGGGTGGACATTAAGAAAATACATCGATGTTTTTTTCGATGCAATGCATCGTTCTGTGGCATCGATGTCACGACGATGTATCGCAAAATACATCGATGTCTTGTACCCACAAACTTCATTCAAAATTACAATAAATTTTATGTCTAAAATATACGCAAATATAAAAGTTTATGCAGTTACAGGTCTTAAGGTGCGATTCTTATGCTACAACTGTAGCGACTGCAGCCGCGTGATCAGAGCCGTATGATCCGAGGCGCTCGGTAAAATTCTTATGCCGCGACTAGTGCAGTTCCAGAAAAATTGGCGCTCAAAATTTCCCCTTAATGGGATTTCAAATCGGTGAAGTCACGTTATGTTGTTAGTGTAATTTGGCGATTTGAAGTCCTATTAAGGGGAAATTGGTTCTCAATATTTTTCTACAGCATGGCTTGTAAATATAGACGGCTTTGATCACACATAAAATACTTGAACACAGTGAAAATAAATTTTCCAGCCGCCACGACTGTTACTACTATACTGCTCATGTCAGCAGTTGAGCCGTACGGCTGAAGCCGCCTCACCAGAGTCGCTTCAGTCGCGCGGCGCCAGACGCTCCTTAAGAAATGGTTCCATTTACTTCCATTACAACGAGTCAATTTTTCCAGCCACGCGGCTGTATTCGTTACAGTCGTAGCATAGGAATCGCACCTTTGCAGTTAAACTAACTTACGACAACGAACATGTTCATGCATGTTTACGACAATGACTGTGACAAGAAATCCGTGAGTGTATTTGAAATACAGTTCCGGCGCACCTTCCAACTTAAACTAGAAACAGAATTGAGCGGTCATGTAAGTACACCAGCGCTGATAAACGTCAAAATTAATAAGATTACACACAACCTGATTATTCTGAACAGAATGCAAGCTTTACCATTTTGTATCATTTGGCATTTATCGGTGCTTATGACCGCTCAATTCTGTATTCAGTTTTATGTGTGATACTCTAGCAGTTACCACGTATACCTTGAAAAGTTGAGTTGAGATTGAGTTGAATTTTCGACTCGCGTATAAGAATACTGAACAAAGGCAAAGCATATTTCCAATTCGATGCATCGGATAAAAAACATCGATGCATCGAATATATCGAAGCATTAATAAAACATCGGTTCAGTTCGATGCATCGGGTTTATACATCGAATGTTTCCGAAACATCGATGCATATCGTCCATCCCTATCGGTCTGTTGGGAATGAGCTCACGAAAGCCGACTCGGTTGTGCTTCATTAGGCTCCCCAACTCCACTCCGGCCTTCCTTGCCTGGGCCCTCTGGTGAGTCCAGATACTTAGGGCAGAGCGGCGGCTGTCTAGGTCTGCTTGTTGGCTCGGCATCGGACTGTTCGCTTTAGATGACACCGTCCTGCCTTTTGTCCGTTGGGACGAAGTTTCTGAAAAGGGGGCTCGTGTGTGGTCCGTGGAGCTCTTCAATTCCACTATGGCCCTCCTGGCATTGGCCCTCTCCAGCTTAATTGGACCATAAAAGTCCCATGAGTATGATAGGAACATGATAGTGCAGACAGAGCCTCCATATCACGGTAAGGCATTATACAACTGGGGCCCAGAGGAAATCTTTAAACGACAGTGCAAAAACCACTTACCACCATTAGTACAGTACAGATGGACTGGGAAATCGGGGTATGCTCCTTTAGTTCTTGGAAGGATGATTTTTCATAAATCGTTAATGGAGCATAAAAGAAGCTCAACTCTAAATTTGAGTAAAATTTCTAGTAGACGTTTTTTGGAAAACTCAAAAAGTTTTTGAAAAGCGTTTTTCTCTGAATCTACGCATTTTGAAGAAAAGTTTTTTAAACAAAAAATGTAGAGGACATTGTTACCTACAATTTGTGTCATAAAGGTCATGCTGTACAACTTCAAATACAGAAGCTAGGTGGCGCCAAAGTTTCCAAAAAAGGGTTTTTCGTTTTTTGTCCCAGAAAAAATGGGTTTTTTTTACAAAAGTGTAAATCAGTAAATTGTTCCTCTTAAAAATGTCTACAACATTTATTTAAACTTTTTTTCCCTCCGGCTTACCGTTCCAAAGTTTAACCCATTAACCCATCTCTTTCAGGACAGCTTCCAGTGGCCACCACAAGGAGACTATGTTCGCACTTCCACCAGTCCGAGATAATTACAGCACGCGCGTATTTACATACACTAAATATTGCTCCCCTTATCTCGCTGATGACTGACCAGCCAATTTTTTCGTTAGTTAGCAATTAATTTTTAACAGATATAGGAACAGGTAGTGCGATGTGTGTGGCGTGTTTACGAAGGACAATAACGGTATTATGTCCATTCTTCCTTTCTGGCAAGTTTTTGGTGAAAAATTGTTTCAAACGATCAATTTACGCCGATAAATTTCAGATTGCTGTAGCAACTTATATAATGCACCCTTATGATTACACCACATACTTAGCATAGCTTTGTTATCGGAAATATTTCATTTTGGGTTTCATAAATTCCGTTTACCGTTTATGAATCCTTGCAAGGTTTCTTTTGGGTTATTGAGATATTCAATTTCTTCTCTTTTATTTAGTTGTTGCTCGGAAATGTTGACTGTTGAAGGCTGTTCCTCAATAAACTTGTTCTATTCATAAATATATTGCAATGTTCCCGAAAAGCAAAGCTGCAGCCTAGAAGGAAGTACAGTACACCATCTATTAAAATCATAATGGTGAAATAATAATACAAATCTCGTGTTGCAGATCTCATTTCTAGTATTAGTAAAAAATCGCAATTATGATCAATTTTCTTGTTTGGTTGCAAATTTTTTCTTATTTATATAAATCCAATAAAATTCTAAATTCCTAAAATTATACTATATAAATACTAGGTGCTTATATTGGCACGATACCAATCTTCAAATAGCAAACAATACCAATAAACAATATTGAAAAGTGCAATAGTGTCGTTTGTTCAATGACATACGAAAATTCCAATTTATTGTCATAAAATATAAGCTTCTATATTTTCAGCTAAAAGGTAGGTACAATTTCTTTATTCTAAAATCATATAACATCGAGCAATTTGAAATAAATGGCAAAATTATAATTTTAAATCAATAAATTATCTTATATGGAAATGAAGCCAATAAATAATAAATTTTCAGCAGATGTTTAATAAAAATCATAATTAAAAACAACTTAAAATAAAAGCCCTAACTAACAAATAAATCTATAAAATAATTATAAAAATCGGTATAAAATAAACATGATTCTAATACGAAGGTAACCGCGAACGCCAATAAAAGTCTTCAACCTGTTGAAATTTACAATTCAATATGACGAAAACACTTGGTGGAATAATTTCCATTAAAGGACTTGAATTACATTAAAAAAGGAACCACCATAATCGAAGACGCATTAACCGCCATATACGCTCGTAGCGGGCAGGGGATGAAGGAAATATTATGTAGGGAACGTTTTCGAATTTTCCATAAAGCGTTTCGCGTTTGTCTAGATAAAAAAATAAATGGAATATTATAATTTTTTTGTTTTTGCTTTTGCTGCATGAAGAGTGTTGATGGAAAGGCTTTCCGCGATATAATGCTTTTCAGAATCATCCCTTTATTAGTTTTTTTGAATTGCTAAGTGAATTGTGTTATTTGATTGAGAACATAGCACGCTTTATTAAGTTTATAAATAATAAGAAATAGACTCTGGAACTTAGGGCTTTTCCGAATCCAAGTCTTCGTCTTGTTTTGACAGTTCGTGACGTCACACCGAGCTAAGCTCTGTCCGAATTCATGACTATGGCTGTTGGCTTGGCTACGAAGTATAACAGTTAAGTCAATTGCTTAAGGTACCTTTACATTATATGATTGGTCATTTGACTTTGCTGTCAACGAAGTCAAACCTAAGCATAAAACTTCAAATGACATTTGTTTTTGACATGACGACCATCTGTCAAAATTTGCACTGAAAATTTGTCTTAACTTGTCAAAATTAAGTGTGAACATGATACGAAGCCAGATGGACTATCAAATCGTAATTTTGACAGTAAAGTCTTATTACAAATCGCATAATGTAAAGATACCTTTAGCTTTATGAGCGAGTCAAGGCTTGGTTTGACTTCGTGAGATCGGCTCAGGCCCGCCACATAGCTTTGCGGGCCTGGGGTTAAAATATGATATGGGCCTCCCCTTTAAGGCGATTGAAATTTCAAAAAATCTTTTACAAAAAAAAATTTTAAATACTTTTCAAAATTTGTGGTAAGAGTAAGTTCTTTTAGAACTTCGGAAGGAGCGGTCACTTCTTAATTTCCGAATAGACCTTAAGTTACAGAATGCAGCCTAGAACGGAACGGATCAACTTTTTGGTTTACAATTTATTTTCGGGCCCCCTATGAACTGGGTCCCGGGGCAATTCGTCCCAGTTGCTGCTAAATAACTTTGTAGTTTCTACAGGTAGAGATTGAGTGGGCGCGGAAGTACTGGTACCATTGATTGGTTTAAGCAGTGACAACGAGTTAAATACCACACAAAATGAATTGTTTTATGAATTTTGTTTTAGTTTTATTTTTACATGAATAAATTTTATTTTGTTATTTAAAAAAATTATATATCATTCTTTCAACAGTCATTTTTGATACATAAAAAGAAATTTATCTGTAGTTAGCTTTCTCTCCTTTCATTTATTAGTTCTACGCAAAGTTGGTCTCTAAAGCCTAGTATCCACTATAGAGTTTATTGCGTAGAGCTAGAGAAAACTCTCGTGTAGAGACGCGTAGAGAAGTGTATACACCCTCTAGAATTCTACACATGCGCTCTACACTCAATCTACGCGAAAGTTTTCTCTACTAAAAAACTCTATAGTGTATACTTAATTTTTTGTGCTAGCTAGAGCTCTACATCTGCTCTACGCTCTATCAAGCATGTTTGCGCGCTCTGCCGAACGACTCGACAGTAGAGAAAAACGCATCTGCAGTGTACACAGTCTGTACAGCGCGTGGTAGAGCTCTACTCAAAATTTCTCTAGAGCAGCTCTACGGTGGAGTGGTAGAGACGCGCTGTAGTGTACACACTACAGGTAGAGCTCTACATCTACGGGAAAAACGTCGAAATTGAAAAAATGTCAAGAGAACAAAACTAAAGCTATGAAAAATTTCAAAAAAACCTCCTATAAGCTTTTCTCGGAAAACCTCACGTTTGATCGGAAAATGGAGGGCAAAGAAAAATTGTTAGTGATTTTTTGGCCGAAAAGTGATTTTTGGAAACTTTGACCTTGAATAACTTCGAAAAGGTAAAGTTTTCGAAAAAAATGACAAGAGTCTTTTTTGCAGGCAATAACGTTTCATATGGACTGATCAAAACAAATTTTTGAAAAAAGCAGTTTTTGAGTGATTTTTTGGCCAAAAAGTAATTTTTGATAACTTTGACCTTGAATAACTTTAAAAGGGTTAATCGGGTCAACATGTTTGAAAGAACTAAAGTTGTAGAGAATTTCATTGTCAACATTTTGGACCCTCGTACGGGGTTGTACGACTTATAGAAACCGAGATACAAGGAGAACACGCGAAAACGCGATATCTGATATCTCCGGCGGCCATGTTTTATTTTTTGTGCTTCCGAAATTGTTTTCTTAAATAGTCCCAAAGAAGCTGTGGACCAATTTTCAGCCATTTTGGAATTTTGTCTCCTTTCGTGCGTGTTTTTGCTAATTTCCCCGGATTATGGTATAAATATACATAGTTGACAAAAAAAAATGAAAACTAAAAATTTATGAGACGTAAACACATCAAAAAATCGATCTGAAAATAGAAAGTTATTGGGCTTATGGTATTGTTTTGTCAAGGTGGCGGAAACCCCTCCCTTCAAATGAACCTTAAAATGTCCATTTATTTACAAAATCCCTTATTACGAGTTTCAACTGAGAAAATAACATAACTTTTCGTTCTAGCAGTAAAATATATAGGTACTGTACATATATTGTATTTTTTGATAAGCGCTCTTCATTTTATGAGCCTTCGCCTTTAACTTTTTAATGGGAACGAAGAAAAGTTAAATTTCCATTGGGACCATTACAACTGGAAATTTTATGTCGTTTCAGTTTAGATTTCAACCCCTGATTTTTATTTCTTTATAAATAATATAGCATTCTTTCCAAGAAATTTCGTCTGTGGGATTTTGTTAATATTTACTTCGTTAAGTGAAATACCATGTACCTGAAAATATAGGCACAACATGGTAAGCATAGTCGATTCGTGTTCGATATCACCACCATTTTAGTTATTGTTGGTGTGAAAAGGAATGTATACTTTACATTTATGTATCCTGTTTTAAAAATAACAAGAGTGAAATTTGGAATCTGAGTTGTTATGACTACGAAATAAATCCTTTTAATCCGATCATTTGACCTACATAAACTTTACATAAATATTAAGAACTGATGGGAGAAAGTACCAACACTGGAAACAACCAAACAACATAATATATGGTCTAAAGCTTTCAGATAAATGCAAGGACAAAGTTGTTGAGTCTTGACAGCAAACCAACACGACACAGCCGCCGGTTTTATGTTGTTATTAAGTAAAATGATCCTTGAAAAGTTCATCGAGTCACATGCTGTCTTTTCTTAAAGTTATAATATTTTAAGAAAAATATGAAGATTACATAAAAACTTGAAGAAAAGCTTTTCTCGTAAAAAAAAGCTTCGTTTTATCAATTTTATTGTTAAAGACATGAAATAGCTAAAAATCGCCACAGCGAGTGTTTCTTAATGCTGGTCCTTCAGCATCCTCCCATAGAAATTTACATCCTTTTATAAGGCAGTTGTGTCTGTCGGTTTAATATGTATGTATATATAGACACTCTATCTGTGTATCAGGACTACAAGGCTTTCGCTTATTCCTTTGAAAATGAAACTTAATGGTCGACGAAAGCGTTTTTTTCACGTCCTTTTGACTCAGCTGATTTCTATATACTAGAGACATAAAAGTGAGAATTTACATAACAAAAGGCACCCAAGGAAGGATACACATAAAATACATATGAAAAGCTTGGAGTCTTCATACACTTATACTTATATGTAAATAGCTGCACGCCATTGAAACAGATGTTGTATTGTGGAGGCAATTTTAGTATTTTACGTATAAAAACTGTATTAAAAAGGACCGCAAAATGCTTTATTCCTTCGATAAATCTAATTTCGGGATATATTATAGTTATAAAAAATTAATACCTTTTATAACAGGTTAAAAATTAAACCCCCACTGCCGGTGTTAATGGAAGCCAACGAAAATAGTGGCGCTATTACTACTAGAGAGTCCTTCCCGGGAATTCCCGCCTGGGATTTCCCGGGAAATTGAAAGATAGTGTTTTTCCAGTTTCCCGGGAAAAAAATTTATTTCCCGGGAAAAAAAATTTATGGTTTGAAATCACAAATTTTTTGGAAAAATCTTGATAACAGGTTTTAAATTTAAAGTAAGTAGCTGTTATGTCAAAATCCTTGTTTTCTATAAAAATTAAAGCCTAGATAATTTTTAATAGTCGTTACCATTTTTTAGTACTTTTCCACCTGCGCTTACGTCGAAAAATACCAAATACAGTCAATTTTAACATCAAAATTGCTTATAACTTCAAAAGTAAAGGCCGTAGCATAAAAATTGTCCAGGCATTATTCATAGGATTTTGGGAAAAAAAATTACTTAATTACGTATTTTTTGAGAAAAAGGTATAGTCCGGGGAAATTAGCAAAAAAAGGCACGAAAGGAGACAAAATTCCAAAATGGCTGAAAATTGGACCACAGCTTGCTTGGGACTTTTTAAGAAAACAATTTCGGAATCACAAAAAAAACATGGCCGCCGGAGATGTCACTTTTTGGCAAAAAAAACACTCAAAAACTAGTTTTTTTCGAAAATTTTTTGATCAGTCAATACAAAACATTATTGCCTACAAAATACCCCTCTTGAAATTTTTTCGAAAACCTTGTCCTTTCCGAATTATTCAAAGTATTTTGTGGCTGAAAAGTGATTTTTGGAAACTTTGAGCTTGAATAACTTCGAAAGGGTTAGGTTTTCGAAAAAATGACAAGAGAGCTTTTTATAGGCAATAACGTTTCATATTGACTGATCAAAAAAAAATTTAGAAAAAACCAGGGTTTGAGTGATTTTTTTGCCAAAAAGTGATATCTCCGGCGGCCATGTTTTTTTTGTGATTCCGAAATTGTTTTCTTAAAAAGTCCCAAGCAAGCTGTGGTCCAATTTTCAGCCATTTTGGAATTTTGTCTCCTTAAAATGCTAATTTCCCCGGGCTTTTAGTGAAAAAAAACCAAAATTTTGACGACTCAACTCTGGAAGTTGGCAGGGTGGAACCTTGACTTTTACAGTTTTAGATAGGTGGCGGTATTCTGCGTACATTTCTACTTATTCATGAAAATTGGTCATAGGGTTACAAAAATACAGGCTGATATCTAAGCCTCTACCAAAAAAATTTCAAAACGCCCTAGCGGCTAAACCCCCTCCCAAGAAATTTTTTGTTCCTTTATCCAAAACCACCTATCCACAGCCGGCCACTTCGCAAACTTAACGGATACACCCTGTATTTATATTACATGTTGATTTATAATGAAATATTTTTTTATGTTACGTTTTTTATAATGGAATAGTTTTTCATGTTATGTTTGTTTATTTCAAATAATTTTTTTTTATTATTATTTTTTTAATTTCTATTTCATTATTTATGTTTTTAAATTAAATTTACTTGTATCTTTTCTTAAATGAGTTTGTCATTTATTTTTCAACACTAATTGTTCCTCCTAATTCCCAGTTCACTCCTAATTCCTAATAAGTTTCATTTTTCCCGGGTTTCCGGGAATCCCGGGAAAAATGAATTTATTTTTCCCGTTTCCCGGGAACAAAAATTATGCGGGAAACGTGACTCTCTAATTACTACCTTATAAAAATATCTAGTCGAAATAGCCTTACGCCATCGTATGGTCTACAAAAACTTTTCTTTGCAAAGTAGCTGCCATGTTAAGTTTTATTTTACAACCTACTAAAGGGCGCTGCTATGTAAAAAGGTCTCCTCTAGATAGGGAGCCCGATAGTAAAACTGTTGGGAGTTTTTATGCGAGGCACATTTCGACCATCAAGTAGATACGTTACAATCTTATTGGTCGCTTGAGTGGATGCCTGGAAAATGACAACGATTTGAGTACGATAATTTCCTTTTTTATATGGGTGACCTTAATTATTGATGTAACATTCAATCAAACAAGCAATGATTGTATTTATGAATAAAGAAATTTTTGTGGCAAAATTTAATATGAAATTAAATTTTTATACCAGAAATATGTTTTGTTTCTTTTGATATGTGAACTGTATGTTATCTTAATTTTTTCATAAATAAAATCAAAGTAAAACTCTTACGCAGTAGTTAAATTTTCAACATCCTAGTCGTGAATTCACCAAGGATTTTCGACAGAATATTCCAATACCCAAAACATTCATCCCAGTGACTGGGATCTCTCAAGAGACTTGAGCTATACCCGGCTAGCATTTAATGGGGGTGAATATGGGGCCCCATGAGGCTAACCCCACTGCCTTATGTGGTCTCCGTTTGGACAAGGTGTATCTATCTCGGCGTATCTCGAGTGGACAATAGGCTAAAAAAAATTGAGAATTTTGGCGTGGATATGCGAGTTATAAATAAATAACTTGCGGCGGTGTTGAAAGATTTTTCTTTTCAAGCGCGAGTGTCGTTTTCCCCAAGCGGTCCTCTCACTGAGTACTGATCACGTCCAATGCTGCTTACCTTGGCAATTGAACGAGAACCGGTCTATTGAGTATGCTAAAGACAGCTTTCACACTCATCGACATAATTGACTGAAATATGAACAACAAAAACTAAAGCTTTATGACTAAAATTGAAGCTTACGCTTAAAGCTTTTTAACAAGCTTTCTGAATACGTAAGGCAGATGTTAGGATTGCCCCATTTCATTTGTAATGAGGTTTGCCTTATGAGGCCCTTATGAGTAGCTGATAGGGCATACCCCACTTCAGTATCGCAGATTTTTTCTTGGTGTGGTGCTCATGAGGAATGTAAGGGGTAAGTCCTCTTGCGGCATGCCACAAGGGCTCCTCATAGGGAACCTACGGGGAAACCCCTCTTTCGGCATGCACCTCATTTTCCACATGGGGCCCACACGCTGCATGAGGCATGCCCCCTTTAAATGCTAGCCAGCTAATATACAAATCGTACACTCGACCTCTCCTCGTATACTTGTTCTTCTTTTTCTCCGATGAGTCTTCGAGCCTTGGCCTCCATCAGATTCTTCTCTCTTCTCCGCAGCTTGCCTCCAATTTCTTGTGTTAAGGAATTTTGCTACATCAGGCTTTAACCTTAACCTTGAACATGATTTGGCAGCTGGTTCCCATCTGGTAGTAGATTCGGCATCCCTGAATCATCCATATTTTGTTAAGCAGGGCTGCGTTCGCGTAAATGTTTACTTTGCGAATTACTCCTTCTAGGCAAAGATTATATAGAGACCGCGTCATAAAACAAGGGAATTTCAAAATCACTGTTTCCACAAGCGAGCAACGTCATCTGTTTGTTTAAAAACGCAAATAATTGGCTAATTTATGTTCTTAAGCACAATTCCACATGCGCACTCATTTCCTTTCTTTTATGGTGAGGGCCATACATTGGTGGTACGCTATCGCCCTGCGTTAAGCCTTGCTTGATCGGGAAGGACTCCATCAGTTATCCTTGTATATTGACTGTACACTAGGGTGGAGCGTTTGCTATAGGAAATTTTTTTTTGTATTTCGATTAGTACTAGTGCGGAAAAGTTGCTACTTGATTCGAGTATCAAAAGTGTAAAATTATATGAAAATCAAATTAAATCTTGCGGTGCCCCAACGACCTTGAAAATTTCACCCACAAACACTCGTTGGGCACCGCTAGCTTTTGCTTACTATGAAAAGCTACTTGCTAACTTGAAATTTTTTTTATTTTTTTCAAAGTGCTAAAATCGGCATATTAAATAAAGTAAGGAAGTATTGCGTATGCTCACAAGAAAGTACATAAAAAAATTTACAATTTAAAAAAAAATTTACCGTACGATGATTTGGCATAAAATGGCGGCAATTTTAATATTTTTCGAAAAGTGCCAATTGTTGCCGTAAAAATTGAAATTTTGTTTTGAAATTTCAACCACGTATTTATAGCATCAAAATACATATTTTCTCCAATTTTTATCAAAATCCGACTATTTTCCCGTTATTTATTGCATTTTTAGTAAAATAAAACAAAATTTCATACATTTTGGTTTTTTGCGGTTAGGATTAATCTTTAAAATATTTATACCGAATCAGTTCGATAGTCTATTCATTCACGAGTGGTTTTCAATTTTTTTTATTTTTCTACGACCAACAGAACTGGAGAAAGTGTAGCAATGCACTCAAAATGCATAAAAAATGGGCATTTATATGCAATTTTCTCGTGCATCACAGGACCGATTTTGCAGAAATTTTTGTTTTCGCTTTATCTTAGCATATGTAAAGAAAAAAACAAAAAAATCCAACTTCCCAACTACATCACTATCATTTGACAATTTCCCTCTACTAGTGATGATTTTTCTAGGTTTACTCCCCAAAAAACATCCGGAAAAAAGCTTCGTTTCAAAATATAAACTTTAATCTACTTACATATCTACTGCAGAAAATGTAAGACTAAAGGGAAATCAAAAGAGAACAACATTCATAGACTAAAAATGAAGCCCTTTAAAAGTTTTATTCACACAAAATTTGAAAATCCGAAATCTGTATGCATATAAGTGTCGTATCCTTTTTATTATTAATTTCTTTAAAAAATAATTACAAGCTATTTATTTCAATTTTCGCTTTATTTATAAACATTTAAAGAATTGAGTAACAAAAAGCTAAACTCTAAACGAAAACCCGTCTGTTTTGACATAATCATGTCATTAGTACAAGTTAACTACAACATTGTATGACTACTCCAATCTAAATATAATTTTGTAAGCGTACTAATCGTAAAAATTTATTTTTATACCTTTCACCCTGACCTACCCAAATACCAACCCATTTCCCCAATAAACAACAACACTAACAATTAGTGGCGTTCTATTCGGACATTTCGAGCAGTTCCTCAAGCTTTACTTCAGTTCAATTCGTGACTGCACCATTAGACAAACAAAATTACTCCTAAAGATGCTCTTTTTAATTGCTCGCAAATAAACGTTTTTAGTTCAAACATAGGCAATGATAATCAACGACACGTTTATAACAAAATGTGATCTTTATACTATATATAGAGTGACGCAAACTGTAACCTTGACTATGTAATAACACTGATAACAGGCTAATGAATCTAGTCTATGTGGTGGCTAATTGCATAGATTTTGAAACTGCATAAAAATATTTTTGCAGGCTAACAAAACATTCGTTGGTTGGCACGTCAACCTTGACTCCGAATACCCCACCTCTAAAAATAACACCCTTTTGTTTCGGGGTATGTTGTTTTAGTGGCACCAGTTTGGGGTTGCCAGGAAGTTTTCATAGAATTATGCTCGTTGTTTATTAATAAATCATGTTGGGTGTGATTCTTGAAATATTACCTAATATTTATCGTACGTAATGTTCAAATGCATAATATAAAAAATGCATTTGGTGATCTCACAGGATTCAAAACACTAGCATCGTATAACTTTTTAAAATTTGCTTTACTGATAATCTGTTAATCAAATTCGCCTATTTAAATTCACTTTATAAAATATGTTATTTCTTTACTTCTTTTCTTATTTCTTCGGCACTACAGCTGGTATCTGAATATAGCTTCTCTTAAGTGCTCACTACAGCGGTCCTGATTCTGCCACAGTTTGGCACCACAAATCTCTGAGTGTCTTGGGCTGTGCCAACCCTTCACCAAAAATTTAATCTACCTTGCATCTCATAAATCCTGACCAAAGACTTTGCAGCATCTCTTTCTTCTTTTATTAATACGAACCCGATGTCGTGCCCATCGGAGTCTACCGAGCTGGCAATAGTGTAGACTCTCCGGAATCATACTTCCTCATATAAATGCGACGGATCTTTCGGTATTTAGATTTCAGTATTGCACTGCATAGAATCTTATTAACTCGGCTGGAAACCCCGGCTCAATTCTATCACCTGTTATTTTTGATTTGTTTTAATAAAATTTGTAGCAATCTTTAATTTTTCATTTATATAATATTAACACTCAGCCCTATTCTGAGCTCCGCTGGAATTTTCTTGCATTGGTAGCATACGATTGTAAGAAAATTCCAGCGGAGTTCAGAAGAGGCCTGTATATCTCGGGAATTTTATGAGTTTTGTAATGTCATTACGCAGACAGTAAAAGCCGACTAGAGGGAAGTAGGGAAGGTAAAGTTGTCGGAAGTTGGTTTTGAGTTTTTGAACACGATCAATAGTGAGTGGAAAGCGGAGAAAGCATCCACAGCCTTTTGGCGATATAATTCTGTGGGCCGCGCAACATTGAAAATAAGATGCGTGCGATCCACACAGTAGAAATTGCGAAAAAAAATTTACCGATTGCACTTCGAATCGGTTGACCAACCACCGTATTCATTCGTTCTTTGCCTCGTCGACGTTTTCCTGCTTCCTAAGCAAAAAGTGTGACTTGGAGGATAATAAAGACTAAACGGACTGAATAGACCTAGATCGACGTACGCATTTAAAGAACATACACGCACGTATCTGTCATACCACTGTCACCGTGAACCTTGACGTACCACATAATCGTAGTAAACATTGTTTGAATTTGAGTCTGAATAAAACCGTACGTTCTAGTTCCGGCTTAAGGATTTTTAAGCGAATAAGGATAGCATACGTAAACGCCTATTCAGCAAGACCATCCATCCAATGACGTTGCAACCCAAATCGATCCTTGGCCCTCTCTAGGGCATTTCTCCAAGTTTGACGATACCTTGCAGCATATTTCCAGTTCGGCATGTTGAGTATTGTCTCTGCCTCAGCCGTCACAGAGTCTATCCAACACATCATAGTTCTGCCTAGTGGTCATTTCCCGAAATTTCTGCTACAATCATCCCTTTTCAGGGTACGGTTGTCCTCCATCCTGAATACGTGGCCGGATAGTCTTAGATTGTCCAGGTAGGCTGTTTTATCGACTATTTCTAGGTTGTGTTTGTCGATAATTACATTTCTTCCCATTCTAAATCGTCCAGCTCTGGACTGTTGCATCATCTTTGTTTTTCTTCATTGATGTCCTTTGCCGCCTCCACACAAGTTTCTTTTGCTGCCAGAAAAGTCCTTGCCGCAATGTTCACATCATCTGCATACCCCCAAGTAATTGTACAGAGGGAGTGTTCTCTGGACTAAAGTTTTCCGTATCAACCATTGCAGGGCGTGGTTGGGCTTGTCTAAAAACTTGTCGTACTTCGAATTCTTCTGTTACTACATTTTGGATCTTTACTTTCGCCAGTGAGTTATTCGTTGCGCATCAGTCGTACAAGCTTTGAGGGGAGTCCTAATTCCGATAAGATCTTGTACAGACTCTGTTCATATCCTTGTTAAAAGTCGAAAAATATCTGGTATATATCTACATTTTTTTCCCAAGGTTTCTTCAAAATTTATTTTAAGGTCCCTATCTGAATCGATGTTGACCCTGTCATCCTAAAAGCATCTTGATAAATTCCTATAAGGCTTTCCGCTATAGGTTCTGTGAAGGTTTTGTAACTGGTGCTGAAGAGTGAGATGCTTCTGTAGTTTTTACAGGTTAATTTATCTCCTCTCTTGTATATTGGACATATAATCGCTTTCTTTTCAAGTCATCTTGTACAACTTCTTCCTCCCAGATTTTGCAAATGAATTCGGGTAAGGTTCTCATTAGTTGCGGTCCTCGTTCTTATAGCAACTTTGGCGAGTTGTTGCCTTCTTGCTTTTTTACAGATTCATGCACCTAATTACATATGTCTACGTGAGTGAATCTTCGTTTTTTATGGGTATCGGATTCAATAAGGCTTGAAAATATTCTCTCCAACTATCTTTTATCTTATAAATTGAGCATGATGCAAACTAGTATTGGGAAGGATTAAAGAAGTTAGAGCGTTGCTTGGAAAAGTATTTTAACTAAAATGCCATTATGTGGAAATAAGAAACTATGTACATTAGGGTGACCGTAAGAAATCGATGTCGGAATTTTGTCAACGGGAACCCCACAAAATGATCAGCATTTGTAGATTTTTAGATAGCCAAAGTTTTAGCATGATTGGAGCACGTTAAACAGTGCCGCTACTCGCTCAAATTGGCAAAATCTTATTTTTTTTACTGATTGGCGGAAACCACCGCCACCACTAGGGGCCTGGGATCTAAATTATTTTATTTTATACCTAATCTTCAATTAAATAATTTAGTTTTCACCTCATAGTGGTGGGCCTGGTGTCCGATGCCCGAGGGGGTAGGTATGGTTTCTATAAATTATCTTATATCTAATAGCACAGATAAGTAATATACAGATGCCCAGTCACTGTATAAAATCGTGTCCCATATGGATAATTCTTTTACAAACTATACGGATTTTGATGAAAATTGACCGTCACATCTCCGATTTGGCTAAAAAAAATTTCACGGATTCTATATCGAAAAATAAGAGATACGTGTCCGAGGATTTTTTTTTCTGACATATTTTCGATAAATACAAGTGATTGAAAATTTGAGAAAAGCGAGTTTTTTTGGCTTGGAGACTCATTTTTATAAATGTATAACTCCGGTTCTATTTGAGCTACAAACTTCTTTTCTTTTTCAATTTAAAGCCAAAGGACTGAATCTGGAGAAAAAAATATTTTAAATAATAATTATTAATAAATTCATATTGTTATTACCAATTTAATTGTTTAAATCAATTTTTTACAGCGGCCCCAACCTCATAGCAAGTTTTTCATATTTTTATTGTATTCTCCATTAAATTTTACATAAAAAACATGTTTTCAAAATATGGTACCTTTATTGTAACTATTGTTAAAACATTAATTTATATAGCACTACACGTTTTTTCGTTAATAAAAAAAACTATAGCTCGGATCAACAAAAGTTAAATATAAAAGTTGTAGAGTTCATCGTAATTTGGGATTTTTTGGAAAATTATGCCTTTGTTATTCAAAATTCTGTTCAATGTATACACTGGAATAACGATCAGGCGTGTAGTGCTATATAAATTAAGGTTTTAATAATAGTTATAATAAAGGTTCCATATTTTGAAAACATATTTTTTATGTAAAATTGTAAGAAATTGTAAGGTGTCCCATTCTGCGTATACTGATACCTTATTCGCACTGATAAAAAAAATTTCTTGGCTTAAAGCACTTTTTCTTGAACCAAGCAACTCATGTTTTGGATATAACGAAAACAAAATTATCTCGGGATAAGCAATACTCATAGCCTTGGTTTTATTGTCTTGGATGAAGACAAAAGTTGACTTGAAGTAAAAAAAATACGAAACGGATGATATTATAATTGAAAAAAATTCTAAAATCGGTCTTCATGGTTGTGATACATTTTTAGAACTTGAAAGTCCGGTAACCGAAAAAAGTCCGGTGAATTAAGAATTTAGTTTCTTGAGTAAAAAATTAAATAGTCTTATTTCGAGAAAAATATATCTTGGTCGAAAAATATAAGTATTGAGCGAAGAAATACGATTGCTTGGCTCAAGAATTTCCAGTGTCTTCCACTGAGACAGCATTCTCATGTTAAGACTGAAAAAATTTTCTACTCAAGACAACGAAACGAAGACTATCGAATTGCTGGAATCAAGACAATTTTTTTATCAGTGCATGAAAGTAGCTCATAGGGTTACAAAAATAAAGGGTGATATGTAAACCTCTACCAAAAACACTTCAAAACGCCCTAGCTGCCAAACCGTTAGGATTTACCGCCCCCTTCCATACGATTTTTGTTCGTCTATCCAAAACCTATCCACAGCCGGCCTCTTTGTAAACTTAGCAGTATACACCCTGTATATTGGGAAAAAACTACTTTTGAATCTACGTTTTTCGACTCTTAAAGCGCCATAACTGGTGCAATATTAGCCCTACGTAAAAAATGATAAAACAAAAATTATAGATAATCGTGTGTTCTATAAGTCTTACGAAGAATTTTTTCATGTATAATTAACCATTAACGAAATATAGGGCAAAGAAAGTGATATAGTCAAAATTTCTTAAGCGGGCCACTAAAAATCGACTATTAGATTTTAATATATCTATTAACATATTTTGGTAGCTTTATAGGTTAAAAGTAATACCCTAAAACGGTTTTTGAAAATTTGAATTTTTCAAATATTTATGAGCGATTGAAAATTTCGAGTACTTTTTTTTTAAATTACAATATATCAGCGAATAAATACTGAATTTCAATGAAAATTGGATTGTATGTTGAGGAATAGTAGAGGAACAAAACAAAAAATAATTCACGTAAAAAAATATAATTTATTTATAAATAATTAATTTTACAATAAACAAATGGTAATTTAACTAACTACTCGGTGTTGTAGGAGAAATTTTTTTTACATAAAATATTCGTTAAACTATCCACTAAATGCCTGCACAAGAAAATTTTAGTGCTCTCTTACCAGAAAAAAGATCTGAACGATTTAATATGCTAGACAGCGGCAGAGGCTTCAATCCTTCTTTCAATCCTCTCATTTAAATGAGATTGATCAATCGAATATTGCCGTGCATTTTGCACACACAAACATTGGTTTTGGATAGACGAACATAAAGTCGTATGGGTGGAGGTAAATCGTAACGATATAGCAGCTAGGGCGTTTTGAAGTTTTTTTTTGGTAGAGGTTTACATATCACCCTGTATTTTTGTAACCCTATGAGCTATTGACAACTCCGAAAATATTATATTTCTATTTCTTACTTAGCCTTGGCTGACTTTGATTACATAGCAAGTCTCCTTAGGCTAAGTAAGACCGGAGATAGTAGGACGATGTGCCTATACATTAAAGTTCATTCTCTTCTAAGTTTGTTCCTAGAGCTGCAGGCTACCTTTTTGGTGACAAAGGCTGTTATCGCTCCTTTTGACGCAAGTAACGGTAAATATGTATAAAATATAAATTGTATAGAACAGTATTACCTTTAATTTAAGACATTACCCGTTGGTAAAAAATGGACTGTTCTAGAGATTTGACTCTGAAACTCCGCCAATCAGCAAAAAAATGGGAATTTTGCCAATTTTGAGCAAGTAGCGGCACGGTTTAACGTGCTCCAATCGTGCTAAAACTTTGGCTATTCTAAAAATCTGCGAAGGTTAATCAATTTGGGGGGTTCTCGTTGGCAAAATTCGCTAAAAAAATTCCCCTTATCACTTCGGTCACGCCTAATGTACATACAGTGAGCGTCAAAAGTGAGTCAACACCTAAATATTTTATATTTCAACACCTGACGCTTCCATGCACCCCCAAACCAAGGCAGAACCATGACAGATGGTAGAGCTCCTCAAAAGAAACCTTTTATTTCGAAAGTAAATAAATCAAAACGTTTGCAATTCGTCAAAAACTACAAAAAATATTGTAGTAGGGGAGCTGGCACCTTCTGCCGTTTGGTATATAAGCTTTTGAAGTAATTTTAAGCATTTTTTTTATAATATGACATTTTTGCGGGAAGTGGACCCATTTCGAGTTAGGGGTTTTGGGGGGTAAAAAGGGGGTTAAAATTGAAAAAAAATTCTGCCGCTTCGTATGTAGGTTCTTTTAGGGCTAAATAACCGTTAAATACTAGTGGCAGACATTTTTGACCATTTGGACCCTCCCCAAGCCACCCCTAGCTCCAGTTGCCATTTTTCTCCCCACACCCTAGCAAATAGTCAAAAATTTCTGCCACTAGTATTTAACGGTTATTTAGCTCTAGTAGAACCTACATACGCAGCGGAAGAATTTTTTTTCAATTTTAACCCCCTTTTTACCCCCCAAAAACCCCTAACTCGAAATGGGTCCACTTCCCGCAAAAATGTCATATTATAAAAAATGCTTAAAATTACTTCAAAAGCTTATATACCAAACGGCAGAAGGTTGGGACGACACGATTTTTTCAAGTGCCAGCTCCCCTACTATTGGTGTTATTTTGGAAAGTTTTATAGGTGTTGACTCAGTTTTGACGCTTACTGTATGTATGTATCAAAGAAAAAAAATACTTGTATCTAGTATGTTAAGGTCCGGTTACACGCAACGATCTGCTTGTGCTAATTGGCTTGCGCAAGTCAATTTGCGCAAGTGAATCGTTGCGTGTAAACGCAAATTATTGGCTGGCGCAAGCCAAAAAGGTTGCCTTGTGCAAAATACGTGTTCTTAAAAAATCGGCTTGAGGTTGGTGTTTTGGCATGAGCGTTTAAACGATGGTCAAGCCGCAGCTACAGCCCTCAGCATGCCCTTGGGTGAATGGTGAAATTTTATGACGCTCCTCCGACCTTATCATAATCATAATATAATAATCGTGTCAAATTAGCGTCATTTAGTGTCATTTTCACTCATTTTATTTGCACGAATTGACTTGCGCCAGTCAATTTGTACAAATAAATCGTTGCCTGCAAACCGATTCATGTTCACTAAGTTTATTTGCACCAATTGCCTTGCGCCAGTCAATTTGCACAAGCAGATCGTTGCGTGTAACCGGACCTTTAGGCTCAAAACTGTTCAAACTACTCTCGAACGAGCTATACATTAAAGAAAGTTTCTGAGAGTTTCGTGTGATTAGAAAGTACGAATAGCTTTTCGAAATAACAAATTGATATAACGACTGGTATTAAAACAAAACAAGCATTATAATGCTTATGATATTAAACACGCTATTTTGGCAACACTACGTGGCGTTATATGTGCACTACACCAGGTCTTGCAATATCAAAGCTTTTCATGCTGTAGTGTGTTAATGAGATAAACGATCTGCAACAATGTACTTGGTGCCAGATAAAAGACAATTTGTCGACGGAAATGCAATTTATATTGCATAAGAAAGACTATTTTTTTCTTGCACACATACTACTATCTCGCATCGATTAGTCGATATCGCATGCTTAGGGCACATTTTGTTTCCTAGCAGAGTGCAAGATTGCACCTTTTTGAAGCACAATTTAAAATAATAAGAATTGAAATAACCTAAAAGGATTTTAGTGCTTTTTGAAGATGAAGGGGGGGGGGGCGGTGTTTTTGTTTTTATGGCATATTTTCGTAATATTTCACTGCTTCACTTGTTGATTATTTGACTTTGGGGATTAGCCACGACCCTTTTCATTGGGGTTGATTTCGGTTGCCGAAAGGCAATATACCCTTGGGCGAGTTAATGTAGCGCATTCAATGAGAAAACAGACATTAACGAATTTCGTATTACAAACAAGCCTTAAATCTCTTTGGGATTTTCTTTAATTACAACTGTTTTTTTATTTAAAATATTATAATTAAATAAGATTTAAGTTTTTTGATTTGTTTTGTTTTGTGGTTTTTTTGCTAATTGTATTTAAATCGAATTTTTTGTTTTGAATTGTTGGAAATTTAATTAATTAATTAAAAAAAAGTTATTCGACAAACTTAAAAATTTTTTTTTACCTTATAAAAATTTCTATTATAAAAATAAATAAAAGAATTAAGTAAGCATAAAGTTCGTTGGGTATCGTATATAAGAATAGTTGTCGTAAATTCTTGAATGCCTTTGAGATTAATATTGGAAATGTTTAATCAAATCATTATTTTTATAACCTAACGAGGATATGTCAGATTTATTGAAATTCCACCGATATTTGTATGACATAATTTGATGATCTCTGATGGAAACGGATAAAGAAGTAATAAAATGTATTAGGAAAGGAGATTTTCTGTTATAAAATATAGAAACTAATTGAAGATATTTTGTATTTATTTGACGGTTTCTTTGTTAAAGTAGCATTAAAAACACAAAGTATAATTTTTATTGTATTTTATTTTTTTCACATTGAAGAAGTATTAATAGTCTCTAACTTTAGCACGCATTTTATTAACTCCCATTTGCTATTTTTAATTATACTAAGAACAATGGGTAAAATTGGAAAGACAATTGAAAATTCGACGTTCGTATTTTGTCTCTTCAATATTTATGTTTTTATACCTCTATCTATTTTGATTCTTTTCTATTCTAATTAATTATTTCTTGTGTTTCTTTGTAGTAATCTATTTCTAGCCTCATTCTTTCGCTGCCTACATTCTTTGTCGTGCCAGAAGATGTTGGTCCTTTCTTTCTTTTGATGCTATATATTTCAGACTTGTGTCTTTATATCTTTCGTTCAACTGAATTCTATTCTCGGCTCTAACAGTTCTTAGTATTTACAAATCTGTTTTATATCCTACTCATTCAGTATTTTTTCCGAATCCCACTTGGTGCGCCTATACTTATTTCATGTAGTTGCATGGGCTATTATTTGCCATGTAATATATGAAAAGAAAAATTCTTCAGAATAGTCAAAAGGGACTTTAATACCTCCCCAAGGTACGATGTTAAAATTATCTTAGAAGATTTGAACGTTAAAATCCGTCACGAACTCGTATATGGGGGATATGTTGCCACACGCACGAGTTATAGAGATAGCAACAAGGAAAAACTTGGTCTACGGATACCCATAAAACTACTCGCGCTAATTGAGTAATCCGTAACCAGAAAGATCAAGGGTTAATAGACGGCCGTCAGTTCTTAGGCCTGTTGACGATAATATCCCATCAGGGTGCTAACTACGACTAGGAGAGTGAGTGAGTGCATTACAATGTTCCGGGAGTGCATTACAATGCTGGCAAGCTTTGTACACGAAAATAAGGCTCGAATTAACGCTACGTTGCACATATTGATGATGGTTTGATTCGGTTGTGACGGGAAAATCGGCATAAAACCAATGCCTCTAATCTAGTGGAAAATGCAGTCGGTTGGGATGACATTGTGACGCTCTCGACTTAGTTTATTGACTTCCTTGGAATTGCACTGTATCAGAAATTCCCTTCTAGCCCATATATTTGTGGATTTGTTCCATAATAATGTTTGTTCTAAAATTTCTCTGCGCTGCACACGCAATACTAAGTGGGAGCTTGATCTTTTGTGAAATATCACGTCGTCGTTAACAAACGGAGTAGTGCTGCATACGAGACGAGACGAGACGAGATTTTGCCCAGTCTCGTCTCGGTCTCGAAAAAATGGATATTTGTAGGTCTCGTCTCGATCTCTTCTCGTCTCGAAAAGTCTCGAATTTCACTGTCAATAATACCAATTGCTCAGTCTTCTGTATTTCGAAAAATATCAATATGTGCCATATTAATGAAATGCTAGTCACTTCCCAGACGTACACACGTAAATCTGCCTTCTGCAGTGGCACAAGGGCGGGGTAGAGGGGATCAATTAATCGAAAGTTAATTTCTTATTTGTGTAGAGTTACATTTACGTAGAGTCCGTTCCAAAAGAGAAGAGGTATTTTACAGTCATTTCATTTCATTTCAACGCATTTCATTTTAAATGCGTTGAAATGAAATGAAATGACACTAAATGCCTCTTCTGTTTTGGAATGGACTCTGCATTTAAATGCTTATGGAATGCGTACTCTTCGCCTTGCCTCCGCAGCCTGCTCAAGTCATGTATTGGTGCCGAATGTTCTGCTCGTCAAAGAGCGAAGCGTGAAGATACTGAAATAGTTTGTGTCGATACGATTTCAAAATAACGATTTGATTTCGAGCCCTCGAGATGTCTCGTGAGATCTCGAATGGTAGTCTCGTTCTCGTATCGATTTTTAATCTAATCGAAAATCGAGACGAGACGATTTCGAGACAAGTCTCGTCTCGTGTGCAGCACTAAAACGGAGAGCTCATGTGCTCTTATGATTATGGAATATACAAAGTGTTTCATACCTTGACCCGTGCAGTATAAAAATGTAAAGAAGTGCAGTTAAAGCTCTTGATAGCTTAAACAGTGTAGTACAGTACACTGTAGTAGATAATAAAACTTTAAACGCTGGTTGACAAATAACTTTCAGACTTTTACATAGAGTCAAAATTCCTATAAAATATTATCACTGGTTAGAAGTGATCTTAGATTTCGCCCTCTGTTAGCTAAATTCGACAGGTCATAAAGGAATTGTGGTACAAACCACATTTGTGGTTAATTAATTGCATGGGCTATTCTTTGCCATGTAATATATGAAAAGAAAAATTCTTCAGAATAGTCAAAAGGGACTTTAGTACCTGCCCATACCCATAAAGACCTTCTGACATGCATATCTTGTTGTACTTTTTAAGAATTTTATCAGCTTTTTCAGTGTTTGAAGGACCAGAGCCAAAGAGAGATTTTGATAAAATGCCTTCACTGTACACAAAAGAAATTTTTTAAGAAGCCTGCGCAAACTTCTTTGTCGTAATAATATTCTAAAATATACCGCAAATTTTCAATATTAATTTTCAAAAGCAAACAACTTTCCAATCACTGCAACAATTTGTACACTCAAAGTAACACTGTTACCTTTCAAAAGAAAGTTTAGTGGTGTCGCTAAGACTATTGAATTGTTACAATTTACGCCGTCTATCGATAAAACGCCATCAATCGCGAAAACGCTTTTTCCCAAAACAAATATTTCAGGCATTTTTATGCCTCAATTAAAGACACCGTCCTACCGTTTACGTCCCAAACTCAAAGTGAAAGTGGAAATTTGAGCTCTTTTATCGCATAGAAGTTGGTAAGTTTGTTTGTAAGTTTGTGTGGATTCAACGTTTGTGCAACAGAAAGAAGAAAGCATTAAAATTTATGTGGGATAAAAGAGCTGCAATTTGCGTTTCCACTTTTTTTAAATTTGCTCCACCCGGAAATCGAGTAATGCATACGATAGGGCAGGGATGTGTGTAACTGTGGGGGGGGGGGGGCAGGGTGGGCCCGGCTCCCCCTAGAATGGCCATGGACCCTCAGGAAAAAGCCAGACGTTGATTTTGATTTTTTAGAAAAAATCTCTAGTTACGCCCATGTTGGCAGGTATAAAACAACCCTTCGTTGAAAGTTATGAATGAGCATGTCAAAAGCAAAGGATGGCAATGTTGGGGTTTTGAGCTAACCAATATAATTCTCTTTGAAGAAACTCACAACACTAGTCAGGACTTAATCAATATTTATTGCACAAAAATTCACAAGGGATTTTTATTGTTATTTTTAGTTGTAAACTTGTAGCCTGTGACGCTTCCGTTCTGCTTCAAGGAATCATTGATCTGATAGTTAGTCAGAGATGCTGGAAAAAGGTTAGATCACTAAAAATGGCGGAGTTGTCGGAAACTCGAAATCACTGAACTGTGATCGAACTCGATGGAGTGTTCCATGGTTATTGATGGTTGTTGATCGTGTTTATCGTGTGTGAAGTTGTTGTGGGACTTTGCGTAAGACTCGGTAATTAAGTTTGTACGCGGTCACCTTAGAAAATTTGTCCCTTTTTTTAGTACTCATCGATTCACAAGGAATCGAGTACTTTTGAACGAGTAAAAAGTACTTATTGAGAAATTTTCTTTTGATTCTGGGCATGAGTATTTAGTCGAGTACTTTCCACCGATTCCGTATCCCAAGTTAGAGCATCGCCTTTATCCAATTACTTAAATTAAGTAGTTCTTCCTTGAACGTAGGCTATTGGTAGAGTAGACTATATTCTGTCTCTGGTCGAACTTAATCAATAAGTGATCATGACGCGATCGTGCTTGAGTTTCTTATTCCTAGGTTCTGGTTTGTTTTAAATAGTTATAAATCACCGGAGTATTTTTGTTGTGACCTCGATGTGACCTCAAACATGTGGTTCAAAACAGAAACAGATTCTTTACAAAATATATCCGTTATGAAAATTACAAAACACTTTTGAAATCGACGAATATACCAAGCTACCAAATTACACAATTTTTTTAAAAAAAATTTCATCACGAGTCTTTTGAAACTTTTTTGCATCATATAAAACCATTTTTTTTAGTATATTTGGTTTATTTTGAACAATCATGAGTACAATATATACTGACTTAGTATAAGACAAGTGAAAAGTTGTTTAGTATTCAATAATTATAAATGAGACTTTATCATTAATAGCAGTATTTCACCTCTTAATCATCATTACAAGAATTGATTGATTATTATTTATTTGCTAAACTAAAATTTGCTAAAAATATATAGTACGTATGTATATCATCATTGAAAGAAAAATAAGAAACAAAATAAATAATAAACATTTTTTTTAACAATATGTGTTTTTCTTGTGGACAAAACACGTGATTCCGACACCAATTTATTGACAAACAAATTCTCTCGACTGCGTCTTCCCGCATTCAACATGTGGAGAAATCCTCCTATGGCGCTAGTTAGCCTTAAGACATATATCTTCAAAATGCATAAATTTTTATCGTTTTTTATTTGTCTGTTTTTTTTGTTTTATATATAAATGTTAACAAACCTCGCATACGTTTCTCTGTCAGATAATATGCTCTGTCATAGCCACAAATCGGTCTTGATTAAAAATAGACGCGAGGGGAAATATTCGATATTAAAAACTCGTTGATAAAAAAAAATGTTTTCGCGTTGCGCTCTTTTATTTTAGGGTTTGATAAAATTAGAAATTGGAAAAAATGGAAAGAATAAAAACAATTTTTTTATTAATTGTTTTTTAAATTAGTTAAATGTTTTTTTGTCATATGCTTTTGTTATTTTTCAATTGTGTGTGTGTAAACAGAAAAATCGAAACATTAAAAATTGATTCTCTTTAATTGGCACAATTCATCTTACTATACAAAGGAGAAAATATTTCCCAATTTGATAAACATCGGTTTTATCCTATTCAAAAATAAAATTTAAATACAAAGGCCGATGGTATTTAATTTTCTTTATTGGGACACTGATGTCTTAAGAAGCTCTTTTCTAGGAGAAAAAAACTTCTAACAAAAATACTTTTTTTGGGTTGGTAAAATATTAGAAACCCAAAATTATTCATGCAGACAGAGGCTGGTGGTATTCATTCGGTATTCAGGGGACATATCTTAATTCATCTTCTTGGGACCTGACTCCTCTATTCTTGGGTCGTTTTCTTGTGTTTTTCCTAATCAAAACGACCGAACTGATATCATCGAAGAAAGGAGGTCAAATTGGTGATGGGTATAGTGTGTATTCATGTCAGTTATTTAATATCCTTTTAGTGGAAATGCTTTTTTCTTCATTTATTGAAATTAAGCCGACAACAAAATGCTGTATAATTTTAGAACGAAAATTGTTGGGTTTTTGTGATTTATTAGAGAAAACTATTTCCGGTGGTAGCAGCTGTTATTGTTGTGACTTGTGATGACTCTTTAAATAAATTAAAAATTTTAATATCTACAAGTTTAGTGACGTTAAATAAAATATGTAGCGTTGCCAGACGTCCCGACTTTCAAAATCAAATGTCCGCGCGGGACAGACTCAGTCGCGCTTTTCGGGGATTACTCAATGTATATTGTTGTTTCGGTCGTTTCATTTCAAGCGGCCCTAAACTATGAACATATGTTTGGATTTTTTCTTTTAGAGCGAGATGTGATTAACTCTGGATGCTTTCCTCGAATCCAGGTACCTAAATATTGCATTTCTTCGTTAGTTTTGTTCGAATGCGTAAGCATTTCGCAGTGAGTTGCGTAATTGAAGTCGCCAAACTCAGTGGCGTATTTACCTCAGGGCCATAGGGGCCACGACCCGAGGCGGTAGGTTTCGAGGGGCGGCTTGCGTGATCATCTTTGGAAGCCTTTAATAATCAATACTGAATACATTGAGAGAAAAATAACTTTTTGGGGTTGCTGCAAAATATATATGTAACGTATTTTTTCACAATCATTTACAAAATTACTGTACTGTATCTGTAGCTAAGCCTGTAACGGTAGAAAATGTCTGGTATAGGCGATGGTCAGCTAGGGTCAATGCATATATCTGTCTTTCTTGTTGAGCTCTGTGCGCAGTACCTACGGCTGTGGCTTTGTGACTTATTTCTATAATGTGTAATGGCTGGAACGGTTCCCTTGGAGGTCTCTTCATTCATACACAGTCAAATTGGATGTACATCGAAGTGCGAATGTACAACGAAAACTATCGATTGTGAGCCGGTCGGCCGATCAAAACTTCTTGCGCGCATGGGTTTGATGAAAATCTGGATGCACATCCAATTTGACCGTGTATGGGCGCCTTTAGTTGAGCGATTTTCGCCTCGAGCTCCCATGTCTGACTTGTGAACTGTCGCGAGTTCAGGGTACATATTTGCAGAGTACCGGCGGTTACTTCTAAGACTCGGTCCGCGATCTCAGCCTTTTCATCTAGTTCGGCTGTTAATGCCGATACTACCTGTCGTACTGATGCCGGCAACGTTTTTAACCAAAGGTTGGTGATGAGTGTTTCATTTGCATTCTGGCCCGCCAATCGGCGCATTTCCGCCAGTAAAGATGTTGGCTTTTGGTCGCCCAGTTGTACTCCTGATAATAGTTCTTCCATCCTCTTCATGTCACTATATTTGTAATGGGTTAGTACCGCTTGTCGAAGGAGTTTGTACGAGTCGTTATTTGGGGTTTGCTAGATTATGGAGTAGAAATGTTTCGTATTTCTTCCTAGTGCGACTACCAGGGTATGATATTTCTGTAGATTTGACTTAATCTGATTTATCTGGAACATAGAGTATAGCGTGATTAGTGATAGATCGACGTCCACTGGGTCGAAGAGCGGAACACTGATTTTATGTATTATATATCTATTATGCAAATTGGATACAATGCCTGATGGCGAAGTTGGAGTTAATCTCAAAACTGAAAAATGCGGAAAATCTACAAGAAGAATGTGTCCTTTTAAAACAATTCTTGGCGTCACATTAAAAAAAGGGTATAAGGAAACTCAAGCTATCTCTTAAGCCCGAGGAATTGAAAGAAGCATTTCCATATAAAGAAATATCATATCTCAGTAGGTATTGGGTAACTTGAGCCTGGGAAAATTTCTTGTCACCGCAGTGTAGAACTTACGTTTTCTGTATTAAAAAAAATTAAAAATTGCCTACGTTCCCGGTTTAGC
This sequence comes from Thereva nobilitata, assembly GCA_963855945.1. NCBI lineage: Eukaryota > Metazoa > Arthropoda > Insecta > Diptera > Therevidae > Thereva > Thereva nobilitata. The sequence continues at coordinate 115,745,127 of OY979695.1, read as the reverse complement.
AAAGAACTTTGACGTTTAAAAACTCAGCATTTAATAAATGGTGATTATTCTTTTGTATGACCAAATTTATGGGGCGGCAAATCTTATAAGCTTAGAGCGCCAAATCTTGAAATACGGCGCTGGCTAAACTGGAATTCATAAACCTGAAAATGAAGTAAATTTTGAAATGATTGAGAATGCTGTATCTTGATTAAACTTGACAGGCGATGTTTCAGTAGATAACTTATATGAAGAATTTAACTCGTTGAAATCATCCTTGGACGTAGTAATGGGAAATTGTAAAGTCACCACTGCACAGAAATGGCACAAGCTCTTTAAAAAGTTTCCAAATGATACCAAGAATATGTTTAAAATAGTTTCCCTTCATATTAAGTGTCCCAACGCATTTTTTCCCAAATGAATTTAAAATGGTCGGATGCTAGAAATTTATGCTCCGTAAATTTAATGAAAGAAGAATTACTCATCCACTTCAATCTGGAGCTGAAGACTTTTTTTTAAACTATATTATTAAGGAAACCTTAAAGAAGTTAAATCTTCAGAGAAATATAAATGAGTAATTCGTAAGTAATGAATGACTTATTTATATTTCTCTGAAGACTTAACTACCTTACAGAACCAGACAGTTATTGGTATTGGTATAGTAACGTAACGTATTTTCATTAAAAACATTTGCTATGGCGCTCTGTCATCATTAGCCGTGTTCCAAAATTGGAGCAAAGTACTCGCAAGCAGTTTACCTACTCGTTCCTACTTCTCAACAAAGGCATGAGTAGAGAGAGAAAGCCAACTGCTTGCGAGCACTTTGCTCGAATTTTGGAACACTGCTATTGTAAACTTAATTTGAAACTCAAATAAAAGAATAAGTAACAAAAAACTACTGACTAATTACGTTTTTTATTATGTCCCGTTTTCACTTTTTTACTCAAATAGTTTAAAAATCCCGCTTTGCCCGAAAAAAAATCTGGCAACGCTGCATGACACCTACTATATTAAAATAAATTCATCATTATAATGCAACACAAATATACCCATTCGCAGAGATTACAAAAAAAACATATTTACCAGAGCTACACAGCTCCTTTCACAATAAAATAGAAAACGATTGAATAAGACTTTATGGTTCTGGACCATAGTTCCATAATTTAAATTTGTATATTTCTCAAAGAAATTTTATTATTTGTTGAGATGCACATATGTACATTTTTTGAAGCATTTATTAGATATAAAACTTAATTACAGTATTTCTTAATCAAAAGCGTTTTTCATTAATTTTATAATACCTTTCAGGACTCGAGGGCATCTTGAATTCTCTTCCTCCAGTGGTCTACACGTATTTCTAGCTCTCTCCAAATTTTTCGTAGTCGTAGTCTTGATCGTTCTATCATTATTTTTCCTGTTAGGCTACTACTGAAAATCCAGTCTACCATTCTTTCTTCAGATCTTAGCAATCTGCCCAGTTTTACGTGTGCAACTATATTTATTGCCTCTCCATTACTGAAGCTATGCAAACAGGTCCGATGCGATGGAGACAATCATTGGTTTAACACGATTGCAAATCTCCATATGGCAATCCGCCTTGAAACTTCTGGCCCTATATAGTCAAAGGACATATGGATATCCTTAATGTTATCCCAAACATTTCAATTTGCCGCATATCTGATCATGATTGCTGAACTGCGATTTCAGAGGAAATTCAGGGCGATTATTCCGGATCGCTCTGAGTGGGACGAACTTATCCTTCGTTGTGGTCCAATAAATCTCCACTGGTTGAGCGATGTGTCAAAGATGGGGTACAGGGACTAGTATTGCACGATCCAACTTCAAGGTCTCAATAGCAATGGGTAGGTAGTCCTGTTTTTCAGACAGAAAGGCATACCATTGCGACTTGCGCAAGGTCAACCTTGAGAAATGTTTGAAATGCGCCAACATTAAAATCTTTTCAGACCATCAAGGCACTCTTAACGTGGAAGCTTTCCTCCGAAATAGTTGCATGGTGTTTGACGTATTGCAGAGCCTGACCAGAAAAAATAGAGTCTCGCTATGCTGGGTCCCGAAACCTTGCAATGAGGCTGCAGACAAGCTCGTGAGGAAGAGGTAGGGACCTGAGGCGTCTCAGAGCTCTTCTGTGGCATTTCACGATCCACCTCCAAGCCTGTGATAGAGGTCTGAGTTAAGGCACTGAACCTATGCTATTGGGAATGAATCCCAGGTCTTAGGCAGACTAAAGAACTAATAAGAATCTTTGCCTTTAGGGGGATTATCATTTTAAACAGGGTGGACCTTAGGCTGTTGATACGATATCTGACGGGCCTTGTACTAAGTGATACCAGGGCTGTCTTAAGAGACAGAATGCCCACTCTACATGGAAGGCAACGAGGCTTCCAGACATGTCCTCTGTGTACGCAATAACCCTAACTTGGCCGCGGTGTTCACCCATACTCCTAAAAAACTATATTTATTTCGTTATTTCTTCAAGCTCTTCCTGCGATATTTTCACTAGGGTTTTCTTCGTCCTCTACATTTTTCTAAAACAATACAGGCGATTTCGTGGTTCCCTGTGGCGGGCGAGTTTTATTTTTACTCGGAACAAAACTGGCACGAACGCTCCCGCCACAGGGCTCCACGCTCCCGCCACAGGGATCCACGAAATCGCCTGTATTGCTTTAAAAAATTGTAGAGGACGAAGAAAAGGGGCAACTATCTTGGTGACCATAAAGGGTGCCAATAGCATACTCAGTAAAAAGGCTCTCATTCGATTGCGTAGGTCAAGCAGCATTGGAAGTGGTTAGTGTTTAGCTGGGGGACTGCTTGGTAAAGCAACACTCGCGTTTGGAATGGTTTATGCCGATGCGGATGTATTTATAAATGTTCATGCCTGAATTTTTAGATATTCGTGCCAGTGGATGTGAACAAATTTTTAGATTTTCGTGCTTGTGGCGGGAGCGTGCATCCCTGTGGCGAGTGCGTGCATACTTTTGTGGCGTCCCTATTTGCTCGCTATGCGCGCTACCAGCGGTCGCGTGCGTGCTAGTAAGAAAATTAACCAATTAAATTATTTTTACTCGGGTTGGCCTATAGTTCAGCAGTCTGCCTAGCTGCTTGTCGCTTAGACATGATTGTTTAAACAGGGTCTCGTTGAAAAACGTACCACCGTAATGGTGATCCTGGCTAACTGGAGCTTCCCGGGTTCCTCACGGCAGTCCTGTCTTCGGTCTGTTGCGAAGGAGTACACGAAATCGCTTCTCGGGTGTGCTCCGTGATTCCACTCCGGCCTTCCTTACCTTAGCCCTCTGGTGGGTCCAGAAACTTAGGGTAGAACTTGGGCGGTGAGGGTCTGGTTGTTGGCTAGCCATGGGACTGTTCGCCCCAGATGGTATGGGAGCTAGTTTGCCAATTTTCTGCTGGGTCCAGAAATTTTGAGCAGAGCGGCGGCTGTCTGGGTCTGCTTCTTGGCTAGCCGGCTTGCTGATCGCCGCCCTGCCTTCAGTGTTTTGGGAAGAAGTTTGCGAATCCGAAATTGGCCATAGGGCTCCCCAATTCCACTCCGGTCCTCCTTGCCTCGGCCCTATCCAGCTTAATTGGTCCATAAAGTCCCATGAAGGATAAAGCATTATACAACTGGGTGCGCCCGGTGCCCAGGAGACACGATACGACACGATAACTTTACATCTTGACTTTGGTAGGTCCGATCATTTTAGCCCATCCCTTTCAGGGCCGCTTCCAGTTACCACCACGAGGAGGTTATGATAGCACTTACATCAGTCAGAGCCAGTAACAGCATGCCCGTACTTACATACACTACATATTGCTTTCCGCATTTCGCTTGGTGACTGATCATCACCACTGGTCAACCGTTAGGTAGGTAGGTAAAGGGCTGCCTCCAGTTCGACCGGAGGCCCAATTAGCGCTTAGCGCGCCGTTTTGTTGCCACAACTCGTGTACCTTATGTTAAGTGGTTGTTTGGTCGGGTGTGACGGATGCCTAAAGCCATCCTGTGGAATTTAGGAAGCTTAACAGTGATCTGATCCCCAGTCTGGAAATCTCTTTTAAAGGGCCCCATTCACGCTCAGTTAATCGCACAGTTCTGGTTTGCGCAGTTAAACTGTAACGAAATCTGTGCAGTTTAAAGTTTACTCAGTTCAACACACTCACTACACAGTTTTTACACAGCTTTAGCTCAGTTTGGTTCAAGTTTCGATTGGATATGTTCAATGCTCAAAACTGAAATGAACTGAGCAAATACACAATATCCAGACTCACGCTCAGTTTTTATCTGCACAGTTATAGTTTGGGCAGTTCAGAATCTACGGCTCACAGATTTTACACAGTCCATAAATTTGAACTGAACGGTACTCCGGATTTTAAACACACGCTCCGATTTAACCGTGCAGTTTTGGTTTACGGCGTTCAAACTGTGTTATAAACTGAGCGTGAATGGGGCCCTTAAGTCTTCCTAAACGTAGCTAAAACCGGGCACTTACACAGGCAGTGAACAAGTGTTTCTCTCTCGTTCGTCTCCCCTTAGTTAAGCCAAAATATTCTTCGTAGAAATTGTTGAGCTGATTACAATCAAGGATTACTTTTACCCGCAATCGGCGATATGTTTAAAAAGCTTAAAAATCAAATCCTGTAAAATATGAGAATTTTCAGGTTTGGCAATACTTTTCGAATAATGTCGAAAATTATTAAAATTTTTGGGTATTTTAGTTGCTATTTCTGATAACAATTACAATTAAGGGTTAACTTTGTTGATGTATATGGACCGTTGAATCCCTTGGAATATTACAAAAATAATACGTTCGGATTCCATACTTTTTTAAGGCAACTTTCTGTTAGAAAATATGAAATTCGAATTTAAAAAGTAATATGAAAATCAAAATGCCTTAAAGATTCAGAAAGTAGTAGCGGTATAACAAAATATAAACTTCACTATTTACGTAACTCCCTTAAAAATGGTAGTAACAGACTGTTTAAATTATTCGAATTTACCTTTAAAACATATTTTCTATGTCTCTCAATTATTTCTGTATATATTTGTGTGGACAATCTGCGACACGTGACCACGGTGGTCATGTATGGCCACCACGAAATATTTATTGCTAACATAAAGTTTTTTTTTTATAAAAAATGTGTATTGTGGCCCGCCGCGCCGCCCATTTGTGGGAATTTAAAATCCGAAATTATAAAACATTTTAAAACGTTTATATTAGTCATCATTTTTTGTTTATGATTAAAAATAATAATGGGCCCTATTCTTTAATTTTTCATAAAATAATATTTTATGTTATGTATGTTATGATGATATAATTTCTACTTCATAAAATAAAAATAAAATATTTTAAAAATTCGTATTCTGTCATGCTTTCATAAAACTATTTTATGAAGTCTGTTATGAACACATAACATAAAATATTTAGTGGGTTCTATTACGTTTTGAACAGCTGATCGGTTGAAAATGAAAACAAATAAAATTATGAATGAAAACAAACAAAATTAAAGCGCGCCTTGTTTCAGTATCTGACAAAATACAATTTTCTTTATGCGTTTGTCATATTAATTTTTAATTTAATTCAAAATTCAATGAAAACTACTTTCTCGCAAATGTCAATTCCCGTCTGTTATTTTTATAAAATGGGTTAAAATACCTGTAAAATGTGCTGCTTAGATTATTTTATGTTATGAAGCGTAACAGGAAATATTTTATGTTATGATCCATAAAATAAAATAAAATTTGTCTGACAGAATAGGATTTTAGAGAATTCTTTTATGTTATGGCATAACATAACATAAAATGATAAAATTTTACTGACATAATAGGCCCCAATATCAATTAAAAATTTTGTTGTGTCGATTGCAGGTGTCGTTTTATTTTAATAATTAGCATTGAATAATTTCCAATTTATCATGGAACATAGCTACAAGTGAAGAGTCACGAAATGGAATTAAGTTTCACGCTTCATTAGAAACGCAACCTTTGGGATCACAATGGGCTTATGATCACAGGATTTAGAATACCAAATATGTTATATTATACAAATGTACTATACACAACTCAGTATTTCACACAGCGAAATTCTTTAAAATTTCATTTTCCCATTATCGCTTTTTTTAATTAAAATATAAACTAAAATAAAATAAAATGGAATTTAAAAACAAGTTTAATAATTCAGTAAATTAAAATAATTCCCCCGGCTTTAATTGCGTATTGAAATAAAAAAAGGATCGAAATTAGACAAACGAAAGATCTGCTCACAGCATCAGTGCTTGTAGGTGGTGCTATTTCTATATTTACAATACATGTCTTACGCTGTCTTCCCTATTTATCGTCTATTTATGTACTTTCTAATATCTTTCCATGTGGCCGTATTTATGGAACACATAGCGACTGTGTCTTAATAGCTAAAAATATATCATAATAGTACATAAAGAATATTCTACATAAGGAAAAAGAAATGTGAATACAGACATCAATATAAAAAAGGCTTTCATGCACACTGTCTATAGTATCCTTGCCCATGTACTCCCATTCCCTATTGGATAGGAAGAAGAATCCTTGCCTGAAAAGCTCCGTCCATGAATGCAAGAAGTGAAACATTTTCTCGCTCCTCGACTACGAGAGTGAAAGTAACAATTTTTCCATAATGGCCTACAACATCAGTTCAAGGTCCCGTCAAGGCCGCATGCTCTATAGCCAAATGGATATAGTATAGTATAGCCATTGTATATCACTTCAGCTTTTCAATGCCTACGGGCGTTAGGGATTCTTAAAATGTGTCAGGGAAAGCTCTCTCTATGGCAGCATTTATCTCCCTACAATTGTGTGATTTTGAAGATCCGAAAGGACATTTTTGTTGTAGATGTAGTTATATCGCTACTGTTAGGTGCTCATTCTTGTAAATCCATGTATACGTTGTTATTCTAAGTATACTTTCCTTTTTTTCTACTAGAATGTTTTTCCCCAAAAAAAAAAATGATTTCTACCATTCTAGTTATCTAAAACCATTCACCAGGTGGCAACCAATTCACAAACTTGTAAGAATATACCAGAATATTTTATATAAAAAACATGAGACGACAATAGAAAAAATGTGCCATACAGAAAGAGTAGGAACGAGAAAAAATAAATACGGTTGCCATTCCGAAACTTCTAAGAATAAAAAAAAGCTTAGACAAACCAAGATTTTCACGATGTAACTTTATTGTCCTTTTTAGACGGGATTTTTCCTTTCTTTTATACCCAAAAAATCAAAGAGTGGATAGGGCACATTTTTGTCGTCTGCTGAAATTGGTTTACCGTCAAGGATGAAAAAAAAACCAAAAAAACCCCAATTTTTGCTGACTATCCCGACTTTTACATAGCTATGCACATAAATAAATGCTTTTGTCTGTAGGATATCTTCAGTCTGTCTTTCATTTAAATAAGACGGCCGAGTGCTATTTTTGTTGCGTCGTAAATTCTATCACGTTCAAAATGCTCCTTTTTTCCCTATTGCGGCCCAAGAATCTACAGATGTGGTATAATTACGACAGTTGTCGCTTTGGAGAAAATAGAGATTAATTTATTATCCTGTTTTTCTTATCTATACTTTGGTTTAGTTGATTTACTAAAAAAAGAAAAGGGTTGTGAGACGAATAAGTACACCAACACAGATTATATGTATAAATTTAGACGGATAGGACGAATAGGATGTATTGTAAGAAAAACCCCTGAGACAATATTTCATTTTTTATAGCTCCCGTCAAGGTCTAGAAATAATACAAATTTACGAAAGCATTTTTTTCTTAAATATTGGTGGTTTAACGTGTATACTAAATATGGTATTGTGCGAAAATTTATAAAAATTGCATTCTTCTTATTAAATGGTTTTGTACGACTCTGTTGAAGTTTCTGCTCCAGAACCATGATCCCTCGGGTAGAAATCGCAAATCGAAGGGTGTAAAAAGTGACTACAATGTTAATCAAATGGGTGACGTCAAAATAACACACTTTAAGCATGTTAAAATAACACACTTCCAAAATCTAAGACTTGCAGTGAGATCCTGGCTTGCATTATTTCATCCGAAGCCCTTAAAACGTGTTCGATCCATCATAGTCTGCTCAATTTTTGTGTGTCACTACATCTTATCTTCCGGATGCATTGTCTTTAAAGGCCGTATAGATCACCTCGGAATACCTTTAATCTAGAGTCAAGGATTACACCCGCAATCAGTGATATATTTAAAATGCTTACACCAAATCCTGTAAAACATGACAAATTTGAGGAATTCGAATTGGAACTCTTTTCTTAATATTTTAAAAAATCACTGCGATTTTTTATCACGACTTTTGTCCACGTTTTCGCATATGGATGTTTTGCTCTTACATTTATTTCAATTTAGAGCTCAATCTCAGAGTAAAGCTCACTCCAATATTGATAAGGTTGATTGGTATTGCTGTATTTACATAAGCGGACAACGAACGAAAATAACTTAGATGTAATCGTTAATTCTCTTTTGAAGTCCGATGGAATGTTTTTCTGTTGTTGCCTTTTGAAATTATCTTTTGCTTGCTTGTCCTAGCAGCAACAACAAAGCAAAAGTCCATTGAAAAAATCCGTTCAAATTGACTGCCAGGCAACCAGGCCAGCGGTTGAGGTGCTCTGTTAATCACACAATAAGATCGCCAGCACATCTTATTTTCTGAAGCCATATTGCTTGTCGTCTAATATAGATATTCCATATTCTAAAACTTATAGTACGGAAGGTAGCGCTATTATTTAAACAACTAATTCCATACCGACTGAAAATTATACCAATTACAGTTTACCCCTAATACATTAGTAATATGAGCTGCAGCTACTCCAGTAACGGTGGAGGTAAAGATGGCAGAAGGTGAAAGTTGTTAAAAGAAGTAATGACTCAAGAAATTTAATACCGTGTCAAAATTTTTGGGATGGTTTTTATACGCTTTATATTAGCTTCACCTGTATGTATGTAGACAAATCTTGCAACTTGATTTTCACCCACTTGCATATAACCGATCAACTTAAAATTTTGCACATAGGTATGTATAGTTCGCGTGACAATTCAATCTGACCATTTTGTGAAATAATCAAGATGGTAGCCGAATTTTGCTATTGTGCTCCCTACCACTTCCTGGGTATCAAATGAAAGAGTATGACAAGTAGAATACAATTAGCTATGTGGTATCATTCAAAATTCAAAATGGCGCACTACCTTTTTCTTTACAACCCACTCGATATGGGTATCAAATGAAAGGAAATGACAACTAGAATACTATTAGCACTGTGGCGTCATTCCAAATTCAAAATGGCGGCCATCACAAAATGGCGGATTACTTTTTCTTTACAACGAGCTCGACATGGGTGTCAAATGCAAGGATATGACAAGTAGAATACTATTAGCTGTGTGGCGTGATTCCAAATTCAAAATGGCGGCCAACACAAAATGGCGGTTTAGCTTTTTCTTTACAACGCCCTCGGCTTTGGTATCGTACAGTATAGTACAGTAAGCTGTTTGACGTCATTTTAAATCTAATAAGACGGACACTACAAAATGGCGGAAGACATTATAGAGTCATTTGGGTCAAGTGTGCGCACTTTGGTAAATAATGGTTCACTTCACAAAAAGTAAAAGAGTTAGAGATATAAAAACCGGCTCAGAGATAAATCATATAATAGCCTCAATATTTAAATAAAAACAAGAATAGAAATCTTAGTACTTTTTTTTCTGTGAACTTTTAATTACATAAACTCGAAATGCGCACACTTGACCTACGATGCGGGTAACTGTGCGCACGCTCATGGGGTAAGTATACGCATATGTATACGTATAGTATACGCAGCTGTATTCAGTTTAAGAAGTCGTTTTAGAAGACAAGACTCACTAATACCAATGGCACTTTCAGCAGCTCTTTGATCTTCCCACGATCTATGAGTGCTTTGGCTCGAGAGATTTGTTCTTCAGTGACCGGTGCATGTTCAGGTGTTTTCTTATATAATTTCGTGGCATGGTGATGAGACACTAAAAAATAAAATGATGGAGGGTTATCAGTAAATCCCACTTCTCAATAAAACAACGTACGAACAAAAATAGCACCAAAGGGGCAAAGGTACGCATGCGTATACTTGGCCGCGCACACTTTCCCCAAAAACACCAAATTGCAAATGGATACTCATAAAATAAATTGTAAACAAATATAAACTCAAAGTTTTTTTTCTAAACGTAACGTAAATATGTTATTATTCAAAGCAAAACAACTTACCGTCGTGAAATCAATAATTTTGATGCAACACTGTTTTCCATCAAACAAAAAACTACGGATTTAAGCACCAAATACTGTTTTTTATGAAAAAAAAGTTATTACTCAACCGCACCCTACTGTAACAGGTCGCGATTAGTTGGGCACTCTAGCGCCACCGTTCGACCCAAATAAACAACCGCTGCCCCGCTCCCCGTTTCGGAGAAACATGCACCGCGCACACTTACCCACTGCGCTCAGTTACCCCGAATGACACTAATAGACTAAAAAGTAGAAAATAAAAAATATAGTTTAAAAAAACTAAAAAATACGCTATTATTTTAAAATAAACTAAAAAGTAAAAAATAATTTTGAATGTAAAGTTTTTATTGCTCCAGCCAGAATATGGAAACAACCTACCTTTCAAAATGTAAAAAAGCGTATGTACCTTTTCAAGCACAGCCTTTTGTCCGCGCTGTTCGGCTGTACTGCCTTTGTCATTAAAAACTCTATAAGGAAAACGCACGGTATGAAATTACTTGAGGCATTACTTCCTTTAAAATCTTTCACCTGCTGTCATCTTTACTTCCACCGCGGGTGCGGCAGCTGCCGCTCATTTTACTGATTATTGAATACTAATAAACTATTCTAAATTCAATTGATGCGGTATAAAATCGCTCGCAAAATTGTAGCACTACCTCCCATACCATTAGTAATTCTACCAAAACAACACGTAGTCCGGAGAAATTAGCATTTTAAGGAGACAAAATTCCAAAATGGCTGGAAATTGGACCACAGCTTCCTTGGGACTTTTTAAGAAAACAATTTCGGAATCACAAAAAAAAATATGGCCGACGGAGATATCACTTTTTGGCAAAAAAATCACTCAAAAGCTAGTTTTTTCGAAAAAATTTTTTGATCAGTCAATACGAAACGTTATTGCCTACAAAAGAGCCCTTCGTCATTTTTGCGAAAACCTAACCCTTTCGAAGTTATTCAATGTCAAAGTTTCCAAAAATTACATTTCGGTCAAAAAATACTTTGAATAATTCGGAAAGGTCAAGGTTTTCGAAAAAAAATTCAAGAGGGTTATTTTGTAGGCAATAATGTTTTGTATTGACGGATCAAAAAAAAATTTCGAAAAAACAAGTTTTTGAGTGATTTTTTTCCCAAAAAGTGATATCTCCGGCGGCCATGATGTTTTTTTTGTGATTCCGAAATTGTTTTCTTAAAAAGGCCCAAGGAAGCTGTGGTTCAATTTCCAGCCATTTTGGAATTTTGTCTCCTTTCGTGCGTTTTTCTTGCTAATTTCCCCGGACTAACGAACGAAGACATGCAAATATTACGTGCATAACTTGAAGGGTTCATCCTTATTTTAAAATTACAAGCTTCTACAGTACTTGGCTTTCTTTTTTCTATTCCGACCGGGAAATAATTAGGTGGGGCGTTATACAAACAGTTTTTAGTAAAAGTCTTAGAAGGTTGACAGAGCTACGTTCAATAGTTAACAAATGGGAACAAACTCAAAATTTATTGAAAGTTTCTTTATTTATATTTTTATTGCATAATCACAAAAATTTCCTTTCTTGAAATGTTAAATAAATAACATTTATTTAAAGTAATTGTAAACCCTTAAGTAAAGTTCAACAATTCTTTTAATTTATCAAATCAAATTATGCAATCCTATTACGTAGTGGAGTGAATTAATTAGCGCTGGGGGAGTCTATTATCATTTCATTAGAGTTCCTTTGACGTGCTTTAAACACAATGTTCTTTTCTCGCTAGTTACCAGGGGATGAAAATCTTTTCCTTCACAAAAGATTCTTAATTCTTTTGACCTTTTTACAATAAAGTGTTCTTTTTATAATTAAAGCATTAACTTGGTAGCAAAATAAGTCTTTACTTTTAAAATCGAAATATGCAAAAAGTCTTAAGAAAATTGTTGTAACAAAAATCTACATGTCATGTAGGTATTGGCTTAGCCAGGTATCATCAGGTCTTTAAAATTTCTCCTCAGCCTCGGAGCAACAATTCGCTTCGGAATCAATTTTGTGTAAATATTTTATGCAATCAGGTCGATGATTTTAATTAATTTTATCCCAATCAGCGAATTGTTGGCGTTCTGTAATACCATTCTACAGCCACCATTGCCTGCCAGACAGACATATAGTGAATGTGCATTTTCTGGCAAATTATCACCAGTCCAGTCAGCGATAGATAGATACATGGTATAGTAATATCGGGGGATCAATACTGTTTCTTTACTGTCACTGCACTTTGTAAAACTTCATTTTGAATTGTGTATACCTAGTTATTATGTGGTTTGGTAATTGATTGATCCATTCACCAGCACTGGTTAACTAGGTTAAGTAAAAGGCTTCAAATGAACTTGTACTTGTCCCCGATGCATTTCGTATTAAAAACGTGAGAATTTAATATGTTGCGGGTTTTCAATTACTGCAGCAGGTCATTTAGCTTTATGGGAGGTGCCAGAATATACATATGTAATCTGTCGATATTTAATTATAGTTTTTGAAATATTTAGGCACGTTTAACCTTATCTATAGCCTAGAGTCGTGTTTTCATTATAGTATAGATGACAAAAATTAGAGCAAGCGGATTCTAGCGAATTATCAATGTGTCAAATTAGAATGCATCATGTAACACTTATTTTAAGCCTTGGGAAGCATCTCAGTTCTAGAAAGATCAGTGAAGAAAAACAGTTCAAGCGGAAAATATATTTAATAAAAAGTATGACAACATAACAGTTGTACTAAGCGATTATATTTTTCATTTAACTCTTACAAATAACGTGTCATCAAGGCTGTGAAGGATGTGAGAAGGCAGATACTAGACCGAGCTATAGGGCTGAATTCATCGGTCTGGAAACTGTTATTAGGGCACCCGCCAATTTGGTGAAGAGGAAGATTCTGTACTATCGAACATGGATGAAATATACTAAACGGTAGAACTCCACAAGTGGCATGGTGAGCTCTAAGCGATTTCTTCGTATACCATCTGCGACCAGAGAACTGTTGGTGCGCAGTATGAAGAATGTTGGGAATCTGCTTGGCTTAATTACCGGGATTGCGCCCTAATGCTATGGCCACACATGTGAAATCGATACCATGGTATTCAAATACCACGTAGTATACCAGATGGTGTGTCACCTAGTACCACGTCAATACCATTTCAAAAACTTGGTGTACTATGATTCTATGTTGTGTGTCCATAACATAAATTACTATCTGAGAAGTACACTGATAAAAAAAATTTCTTGGCTTAAAGCACTTTTTCTTTAACCGAGCAACTCATGTTTTGGATATAACGAAAACAAAATTGTCTCCGGATAAACAATACTCATAGTCTTGGTTTTATTGTCTTGGATGAAGGTAAAAGTTGACTTGAAGTAAAAAAAAATACGAAACCGATGATATTATAATTGAAAAAAATTCAAGTTAAAAAATCGGTCTTAATAGTTGTGATACATTTTTAGAACTTGTAAGTCAGGTAACCGAAAAAAGTCCAATGAATTAAAAATTTAGTTTCTTGAGTAAAAAATTAAACAATCTTATTTCGAGAAAGACATACCTTGGTCGAAAAATATAACTATTGAGCGAAGAAATACGATTGCTTGGCTCAAGAATTTCCAGTATCTTACTCTGAGACAGCATTCTCATGTTAACCCTTTGAGTACCGGAGATTTTTCCCATGCATATGCGAAAAATACCGGAGTTTTTTTTTAATGTGAAAGTCAAAGTGGACGGCTGCTGATAGGCTTTGATTAGACGAAGAAAAAATCGTATGGGTGGGTGGGCGGAGTCGCAACTTTTTAGCCGCTAGGTCGTTTTCAATTTTTTTTCGGGTTTTACATATATCGCAGTTTTGAAACCGTATAACTTATTTACATGAATATGGTAGCAGTGGAGGCAGAATACTCCCACCTACTTACCATTGTAAAAGGGACGGTTCCACCCTACCAATTTACAGAGTGGTGAAAATCAAAATTTTATTTTTTTTAAGCTAAAATTTCACCTTCAACAACCTTTTCACCATACGTAGTTAACTTATAATTTTTATTTCAAAATTAGATAGCTTCGAAAATTGCCTATGAATAATATCCCTATAATTTTTATGCTACGGCCTTTACTTTTGAGGTTATAAGCAATTTTGATGGTAAAATTGGCTTTATTTGGTACTGTTCGACATAAGCTTTGGTGAAAAATACTAAAAGTTAACAACTCATAATTCTGCGAGTAGGTAGGGTGGAAATGTCTCTTTTACAATTTTGGATAGGTAGGAGTATTCTTTGTACACTGCTGCTTTATTCATCGATATAGGTTATAGATAGGGTTACAAAAATACAGGGTGCTATGAAAAACTCTACCAAAAAAATTTTAAATTGCCCAAAATTTTTACGTCCCCCCCACTTACGATTTGTTGTTCGTCTAACCAAAACCTATAAACAGCCGGCCGCTTTGTAAACTTAGTGTATACACCCTTTATATAAAGAAGATACTTTTTTGGCTTAAATTTTTTTTAACCCATAATTTTTAAGCACGTTCTAGGGAGCGGGTTGCACGCTCCCGCTACAGGCATGACAATCTAAAAATATGCACGGCGCTAAAGGTATGCATGCTCCTGCTACAGGCATGAACATCTATAAATGCACCCACATCGGAATAGACCATTCCAAACGCGAGTGTCTTTTTACCAAGCAGTCCCCAACTAAGTACTACCACGTCCAATGCCGCTTGACCTTCCCAATCGAACGAGAATTGATGTACTGAGCATGCTCATGGCAGCCTTTATGGTAACCAAGTAACCCGTTTTCTTCGTTCTTTCGTTGGTCTAAAATAAGTGTGACCGTTTGGGTGCCACACAGGCGATTTGACGCTTTGCGGGTGTTCTTGTTGCAGGCTAGGAGCCTCCCAAATGTTGCATATGAGTTCGTGTAAGATTCTTAAGAGTTGCGGTTCTCCTTCGTTTATCAACTCAGCTGCCACTCCATCGACGCCTGGTGATTTGTTGCATTTTTGCATTTTTACAACTTCACGAAGTCAGTGTCGGTGGCTCTATTGAAATATTATCTTGAGGTACAAACACCTCCGTCTGTGTATGCTCTTTTATTATTGGGATTGGATTCAATAACTTTTGAAAATATTCTCTCCACCTTTCTTCTATCCTATAAGGGTCTACTAATAGGGTAAATTCAAAAACCCATCATTGCCACATCACTACAGGATTCAGCTACAAACTTCCAATTACTGAATTTTGCAGTGATACAGAGTTGCGGAGTTTTTGAATTTACCCATAGGTTCGCATTTATGTCTCTGCAGATGTCCGCTATTGGTTGAAATTTATTGCTGATATATGATTCTCTGTTCATTGAAGTCTTCCTGCATCTGTAAGATCCTTTGTTTAGATATTCCCTCTTTTTCGTTCTGTACAGCTTGTTTGTGGTTCTTCTTTTTAGCATGAAGACTTCATCCTAGGTCTTGTGGGGAGCTTTGCGGTGGCTCTGGTTTCTTTCTTCAATTTCAAGCCTTCAGTCCTGATCGAACCAGTCAATAGTGCCTCTTCTGCTGACCTTATGTTCGCGGACTCCTTCTCGTACTTGAATGTGTTTACGCTCTGTGTCTTTTGGTCGTTACCCGTGTTCTAAATTTCACTTTGACTAGATAGTGGTCCGAGCAACAGCACGCTACCCTCATTTTTCTTACTTCCAATATACCCGTGGTTCCTTTCCTCCCAATTTGGACATGGTCAATTTCATTATTTGTTACCCCGTCTGGTGACTGTGACGTCTTATGAATATTTTTGTG
This sequence comes from Thereva nobilitata, assembly GCA_963855945.1. Classification (NCBI taxonomy): domain Eukaryota; kingdom Metazoa; phylum Arthropoda; class Insecta; order Diptera; family Therevidae; genus Thereva; species Thereva nobilitata. The sequence continues at coordinate 115,729,062 of OY979695.1, read as the reverse complement.
CGAGAACATTGTTGAACTTACTACCATCGAGTTCGAGCTAGCGAGACGCCTCCTCCTTCAGCACCCTCCAGACTCTTATCAACATATCCTCTTCTGTATTGTTTCCTTCTAACCAAGCTTTTTACTAGATATTGCATAATGACGAGTACGACATGATAGACTGGTAGTCCTAAGCTTGGACTTTCGCATAACAAAAAAGAAAAGATGGACAAATCTATAAATTTACAATTATCACCCCCCCCCCCCCCAAAAGATTTTTCGGTCGCCTATCCATAACCTATCCACAACCGTGGACTTGTAACTTTAGTATAACACATAATTCTTCATAAGCAAAAATCAAAAATTGAAATCATTTTCAAGTACTTGAAAAAATACAGAATCGCGTGTGATTTAATACGTCATTAGCACTAGCCAGTATGTAAACTTGGTTCTATTTAATTTAGGAACACAGCCCGAATTATTCTTACTGCGCAAAAATGTTTATTTTCGCAATTTATTGAGAAAAATTTAAGAGGAGCGCGATAGCGCTTCCGGGTTTTTTCGCATATGCATGAAGGAGGGCGATCGCGCTCCCGGTATTCAAAGGGTTAAGACTGAAAAATTTTTCTACTCAAGACAACGAAACGAAGACTATCGAATTGCTGGAGTCAAGACAATTTGTTTATCAGTGTAGGATTGATACCTATACTTCAGGAGAGCGAAGCACTCCGCTTGCAGGCTTTGCCTCAAGGACGATGTGTCTGCCATTCATGATCGGTGTCATTATCCCACCATAGCGAGGAGCAGGGTTTCGTTGCTTGACATTGCATTGCTCGAACAGACAAGTCTAAACGAAAAATCTTAAGGCAGACTGCTTATTTATTGGAGGTATAGAGCTTTCAAGAGTACAATAATGCCCAGCTGCGGTAACGGTAGTTGAAGATATCTCATTAAAATAAGAAGATCGTAACCAATTTTCAAGTTTTTGTCATGAACATAGAATAGGAAACCGGAGTGAAGATGAGCCTGCTCGAAAAGGTCTCTGCGCTAAGACTTATGGGGTGCGACAGCAAGGGAGACCCAACCGCCTCTGGAAGGATGGCGTAGACCAGGACGCTCAGAGCATAGGGAATTTCTGGGAAACTATCCGTTTCCCAAACAAAAAAAATCATGCTTATTTAGCGCCACACAAGGTATACTTTTACAAATTTTCATGTAAATTGAATTATTTTTACGGGAGAAAAAAATTAAAAACTGAAAAATCGATTTTCCGCCATTTTCTTGGAAAATTTGAGGTTATGTCAAAATATGTTAAATACAAAAGTTTTAGATCTTTTTATTATCTACAACTTTTGTATTAAACATTTTTCACTAGGAGGTCATGTTTCAACGCAAATCGCAAAAAATCGTTTTCAACCCCCTAAATAGCATCCCCATTTTACTATTTCCCTTTTTTTCGAGTTTAAAAGTTTTTCTTTCTTTTAGTTATAACCTTAACGACATTTCATTGCTGGTCCCTCCCTGCTATTAATTTATTTTTTTTCCTCATTTAAATCCGTTTCGGCACTAGCCTAGTAGTATCGATGCTTTCTTTACACGATTTTTCAAGTCCTAGTCTCATATTAAAGTTCTCTGCTCTGATCGATCAATTTTTTCTAAATCCTGCTTGTTAATCTCCTACTTTGCCTTACATATTTTTTCAGTCTACTCGACTCTGCCTTCCGAACATACTATATATTATAAGTAACATAGTGCTAATTAGTGTCCGACCGAAGGTCAGTTTTAGGCCGAAGCCGAAGCCGAATGTTCGGCTTTTGCCATAACCTTCGGCCGAAACCGAAGCCGAAGACGAAGGTTCAATCATACACAGAAATCTTGGTATACTGACTGAAAAATATACATAATAATGAAAATTCTTCACTGTTATTTTGTTTTATAGTCATAGTGCCGAAAATGATTGCAATATGCATTTTAAATAACTAAATTGCGGCTTTCCAAAAATAATAAACTAAGATTTATTTTTATTTGAGGAATACCATACGTTTCAATGTCACATTCACATCACACTCTCAATTCTTTTCGTTTTCAGCGACTGGCCTGGCTGGATATAAAAACTTCGGCTTCGGCTAACCTTCGGCTCCTTTGGCCGAAGCCGAATGTGCGACCGAAGGTGTTTTTTTGGCCGAAGTTGGCCGAAGCCGAAGCCGAAGCCGAACCTTCGGTCGGACACTAGTGCTAATAAATAAATCCATATATCGGTAACGCCATCTCTTGTTTTCTTCATTTATAAAGTTCGCAAACGTTAGTTGGCTCTCCTGTCAAATAAATATGCCAGTCGCAAAAATTGTGGCCACTTTTATGACGGAATCACATAAAAGAGATGTTTAAAATTTGTCATTAATTGTATAAATGGAACAAAGAATTCTAGGTTTATTCAATATTTACGTTTCTTGTACATCTGTGTATTTTGGACAGTTTTCGACATTTGACGTAATTTTTCAGCTTCACTGTACCCACGCGAAAAATCGAACCATTTGCCTGGGTTCGCTCCACTTTTTTTTGTTTATGCCGCTGCTTAAGTGACAAGAACGTAACGAAGGCGCATCTGTTTTGTTGCTGGCAATGCCGTTGCTAGCATCATTAGGTGAACCAAAGTAGTTGCGGCCTGAGGGGCCATAGATGCCCAACCAATGATATAGTAAAAATGTAATTATCGCAGTTAAAGGCCCGTCCTCACTACGCGGACTTAGATCCCACGCGCTTTTGGCGTACGGCCAGACAAAAGCGCGCGTCATGTTTTAGTTTTCTGAATCATGAGTGAGAAAACATTCAATTCTCATTTGAAAATCCGTACGCGCTTTTGAAAAACTCATATTGTGTGGACATACAATGTACCTTTTTAATCACAGCCTTTTGTCCGCGTAGTTTTGCCGCACGGCCTTTACCACGGACAAAGTCGTAAACAAAGTCATAAAACTCTATATGAAAAAAAAGGCAAAAGCGCGTACGAGCCAAGTCCGCGTAGTGTGGACCCACCATAACTGATTTTTTTGCAAACACTATTCTTCTTGGAGCTTACAAAGCACAGATGAGTCTCAAAAAATTTACCTCAAGAAATAACTTATAAATGCACAAATTTTAAAGAATTTCAGAGGAGATTTGCTAAATTTCATCATAAATTGCACTTTTTACACTCAAAGACGTTTACATAAGATTTTTTAAATACATAAGCTGCACTCAAAAGGCAGTAGTTGCTAGGTTCTGCCATAGTATCGCCTGTCGCGTCTCCTCGTCGTCTGCCATAAAACCAGTCATGTCATGCTTCGCAAAATGACATCTAATATTGACTGCTAAAAAATTTCAGGTGATTAATGGCTTTCATAGAATACGCTCTTGTTGTACTATTTCCGTTTATTTTTATTTTCGCTTGTCCAAGGAATTTACTAATAATGACCAAGCAGCAAATTAATCTCCATTTAGCAACAGTTCACCTGGTTGCACTCTTTTATCTGGAAATTGCGTAATTTGACTGAGACCATCTCTCTGCAATTTCACAATCGCCAGTCAGGTTTAGCACGACTTGTGACGTATCCATATGTGTTTGTATGTAAAAGGGGGCTCGTCTATCCAGTCGCTTATTATATATGAACTTACGTGCATTCCAGCATGTGCCCACCTCATGTATAACCATATTTATCCAACTAACGCGAATACACCCATGGAACTTGACAGTGTCCAACTTATTTACTCTTTCTCGATAGTATTGAGGAGGAATCGCGAAAGTTGATTCTTGCAAAACTGGTGATTTTTAATCTTCGTTTTTTTTGCTTTGATTTATTTTTACCTTTTCTTAGCATTTTTACACTCTCGTGACCGGTTCTCAATGAATTCTTCATTAAATCTTTATTTAGTTCACCCAGTTCTTCTTATTCGGTGAATTTTTCTCTTCTTTTTTTTGCAAAGGAACATAATTTTGTTTTTAGAAAAAGATTCATGGTCAAGCGCCACAAATGCCTGTTTTAATGAGATTGAAACCATTTTCTCAGCGACTGATTCCATTTTTAAAAGTTATGGCTTTGTTCGGAATCTAGAGAAACCTAAGCTCTTCTAATGATTATGTAAGCCTGTATTAGGTTAATATATTTATGTGTAATTAATATTTATTTTATGGTAAAAAAATGGTAAATATTATCTACTAGCTGGATGTGATCTGAAATGCTATTTAAAACAAATTTGTGGGAATGGGCTCTTAAAAAATAATATATGTATACACATACAATATTTATTGGTATGAGTTTTGAGCGCCGTTTGGAATACTTAAAGACCCGCATACACGAGCGCTCCATTATGGCGCCAGTCCATTGGCCAGGCTTCACTCCCTGGAGCGGGATAATCTGGTATTCTTTATTTTTAATGCTCAGTCCTCTATTATGATTCATAATTGTTAATTAAGCATTTAAAAAATAATAGATTGTTAATTACTCAAAAAGTAATAAACCGATCTTGCTGAAATTTTTTGTACATTATCGGGACAGTATAGACATCTTCTTCAGCCCTCTATGTGCAGTTGTTTTCGAGTAAAAAATAGTAAAAATAACACGTTAACAAATTGCAAGTTCACAATTGTACCTAGCGACTTCTATCAGTGCTGAATTTTTAGAGAATTTCATAATGAAAGTGTCTTCAATGTTAAACAAATGGGTGGCGTCATAATAACACACTCTAAGCGTGTTGAAATAACGCACTTCCAAAAGCTGATATTTGCAGTGAACGAAGCGATTTCAACAATAATCTCGGCTGTGGGCCAAAAAGCCTCACCGACTTTAAAAGCAATATTGCACAAGCCCTATCAACTTATTCTTAGCACCTAAAACTCTCTTTGTTTTGCCCACTCCTCATTTAAGAAATGTTGCCATTAACCCAAAAAAAGAATTATGAACTCGTACAACGTACAGTGGCGTATTTTAAAATTTGGCGCCTTGGGCCTATAAGATTTGCCGACCGCGATGGGTATAAATTAACAAAAAAAAGCAAAAATATTTTAATAATGAAAAAAGGGCATCCAAAGAATAAACATCGATGCGATGCACAAATTGGTTGACAAATTCGTCAATAACACTATAATTTACGGATTTTGTTAAGTCACCTTCTATATTAAGGATGGCCAAGCTTGCTCCATAACTTTGCGGGGCCTGGGGCTAAAATCTGACTGGGGCCCTTTAAGGAAATAGAAATCTCAAAAAATCTTTTACTTAAAAAAAATAGTTAATTTTTTTCAAAATCTGTGGTAAGAATATTCAGAGCATTAAATTAATATAGATGTCGAATGGTCGGTTTTTGATTCCCGAATGAACCTAAAGTTACATAGTACAGCTTAGAACGGAACAGCTCTTAAGTAGCCATGCCCCTGTGCTTAGCTCTGGTGTTCTTTATTTGCGCAGAATCAATCCAAAATCTATACTATTGTTGTGGAAATAATAGCAACCAGCTTATAAGTTTTCTTTTTTTCGATAATATATAATTCGAGCTTATATACTTTAGAAGTTGTAAAGAGACTGCTTTGTGTCGAACTTTATTGTTACGCATAGAATGAGCTTCTCCTCCTGAAACAAAGCACCAGTCGTAGGCGTTAGTTAATTGTCATCATATGAGGGTTTTAATTTTTTGGGTTTCAATCTATTTTCGGGGCCCACCTGTACCCCCATTGTGGCGGGTCTGAGGATGGCTAGAGTTCCGGAAACGAAGGTTCTGCACTGCAGTGCAGAGGAGCATACGTAATGCTATTTCTGTATATGAAAATGTTTCCTTCACTTTTGCTTACGTTGAATTGCATAAAACTCATTTTGTTTTCATGTGACGTCAGGAATTATTTTAAAAGAACACATTCTTCTTGTAGATCATCCGCAAGATCAATAATCACAAGGGTACACTTTTTGGAGTTTTATTGCGTTAAGTCGTTATGGATTTGCGTCTCCTCAACTCGCCCAATTCGCACTCTTACAATTGACAAAAAGGTATTAACACTAAATGGTCATGGCCTTGTAACAAAACTTCTCCCTCACGACACGTTCTTCCTCTTGTGATTGCTTCTGTATTTTTTCTTATCTCTTTGATTTTTTCTTATCTCTTTAAAAGCATCAAAAGTTTCCCGTTTGTTTTCCACTCTCTAAAAACGCACTAGTAACTATTCACTGGTTTCCAGTGATTACTGGTTGAACCATTGCTTAGTCAACCAATAGGAAACAGTGAAGTTAAAAAAAGCTTTTTTCTAGAGCGAGTGTCGTTTTCCCAAGCGGGCCCCCATCAAAGCACTGAAATCCGTGATCAGTATGCTAAATGGAACCCTTTACAGCCATGAAGATACCTAATTGCCTAGAATATGAGTGAGTGAAATTACACGGCCATTCACTTGGGACTCTCGTCAAACCTGTCTGTGTATGATTTGAGTATTACACGATGCACCTAATTTTCTGCCTCTTTTCCGTATAACGATTCTATTGTCTATGTGGTTGTGTACAAAGCAACAAAAATTCTCATAATTTTCGCAGCCCCCGAGAACAAAATTATGCTTGTGTTAGTGTAATTTGCTGTGAGACCGAAAATATTTTTGGATTTACAAGTGAGGCTCAACACATACCCTTGCCTGCGCCCCCTTGTCTAAAAACCGGTTTATTGGAAATATTGGAAAGTGAGTCTGGGAAAGTGATAGGCCGTGTAATTTGGCTCAGTCACATATATTTTTTCACTGGTTGAAACATATGCTAGGTGCGATGGCTGCGTTGTTGCCGTGCACTAAACCTCTTGTTCAATAGCTACTGTGTTTCCATGCCAGGGTAGAGTTTTCGTTAAGTAAACAGAAAGCTTTTTCTCTCAAAATCACTCGATGCCGTTTCCATGGCAGTTCTGGGTTCTGACAGATAAATAATTTTGCAATTGTCGCCGTTAGTATATGTGCAGTAAAGGATACTGAAACACACACGTATGCAAAACCCTTCTTAACCGCACTGGCTTCGTCGAGTTTACTTGGATTTAACGAAATTTTGCTCAACCCTTGTTTCCATGGGCGCTTAATCTGAGTAAACTCAAGGTAAACTATGCATGGAAACTCAGTAAAGATCATTCGATGCTGTTTCCATGGCGGCTCTGGGTTAAAGTGACAGATAATTAATTTTACATTCCGTCGCCGTTGGTATATGTGCATGTAAAGGATACTGAAACACACATATGCAAAACCAGGCTTAACCGGACTGGCTTCGTTGAGTTTACTTGGATCTAACAAAATTTTACTCAACCTCCGTTTCCATGGGCGCTTAATCTGAGTACAGTCAGAATAAACTCTGCATGGAAACACAGTAAATGTGCATTGAAGACGATGGGCGCATCCAGCGCATTCAGCGGAAAGCCGCTTAGCTGAACAGCACAGCGTAAAAAGTAACTCAGCGGTGTGAGTCGGCTGGATGGGATAGCTGAATTAAAATTTATTTTGACAACAAAATTGTTTTTCTATTTAATATAAAACGTCAATTCACTAGCGCTGAGTTTACTTAGAAAAAATGTTTTTCGCTGAGAAATTTGCCAGCCGCTGAGCTAACCAACGAGCTCAGCACTTAAGGCCCAACTGTGCATGGCATAAGCGCATATGTCAAAACGTCAAAAAATATCGAAAGTCATCGTTATGTCAATCAAAAAATATTACCATATGCATAACATTGCCGACATAAAGTTGATGTAAAATCTGCGCTGTGAAAGTGAAAATTAATTTTGATTTATATACTTATATATATGTATATATGTAGATATTTTTATTTCTCCATTCGTGAACATAACATAACTTTGCTTTTCCTAATATTTTCATGTCATGTTCGACCCAAGTCGCATTCATTATGTTTAACGAATGTTTAACGAAAGCTTTTATGCCGTGTTATGTCAACCGTAGCCACCTTCATAACAAGTTCTGGTTCCGAACTTGACGTATGCACTTGGCATATGCGCTTATGCCATGCATATTGGGCCTTTAGTCGCTGCTCAGCTGCTAAGTGCGCTGGATGCACCCAATAATATCCTATACTGGCGTCCGTGAAATCTCTTCGCTGGGAAACTTCCACAAGATTACACAAAGGTATTGAGCGAAAATTGGCTAATAATAATTGCTCCTACCAAATTACGTAACATTTTATTGTCTTGCTTATAGGCTTGCAAAGTGCAGATTTTCATTGTTTGCGTCGATGTTTAGCCACGTTTCGATAACTTTCTTTGTTATTGCCATTCCCAACGACCTTCGTGAAGTAACTTTAAGGACTTACACTTTGCTTAAGCTGGTTCTAGTCCGTATGCAGTATTATGGAACATTGATGTGAGGTCGACGCTGGTGGTCTGGTAAAGAATAGTTAAATTCGTTTTCTACTTATCTCAGCTTGCTTGGCCTTTCTCAACAAATGCATGTTTCATTTTGCTTTAAGATTGGATCACGACTTATTGCATCAACATCTATGGGAGAGTCTCACTTTCGGCCGGCTTATAGGCGATTTCAAAACTATAGCTCATTAAGATATTTGCCCATATTTGTATGCGTTGCGCTGCCGTTATCGCAAATTGGTTGATAGGACTAAAAATATAATTTAGCGGTTGAGGTCTAAAACGTAGCTTTTCAGCCAAACATGTACTGCTTAATCTTCTTGACACCACAAATAATCGCAAGAACTTCCTTCTTGATTTTAGTCCGGACGATTTTCTTTCCTTTTTTCCCTAATTTAGTCCCGTCAGCAAGTGGTCAAAAAGGAAATAACTTGTACACACCTATTAGATTAGAAGAAAATATGGTCTGAGAAGAAATTCGTAATATGCCCCATTATTACACTGTAAATCTCAGCTTTTGAATGTGTTTTATTTCAAAACGTTTTATTTTGACGTCACCCATTTGATTTACATTGTAGCCATTTTTTAAACACCTGTAAGTGTTTTAAAAGTGTCGACAATATTAATCAAATGGGTGACGTCAAAATAAAACGTTTTAAGCGTTTGGAAATAAAACACTTTTAAAAGCTCAGATTTGCAGTGTATCGATAATGTTTCATCATTTTTCGTGTTGAGCCATGTTGTTATCGATGAACAACTTCTAGGGTTTCTGGTTAAAAAATTGAAGCATGGAGTTTTCATATGCTTCTTCTGAAGCCTGCTTAATTCGATTGAGGGAGGCCTACACAGATCGGAAGTCTGGACTATACGGTGGATGCATCAAAACTTTCCACACAAACTATCCCAATTTTTGATGGGTCAACAAGGAAGTGTGTGGTCGGGCGTTATTGTGTAGGAAGACTGCACCTTTCCTATTATTCAATTCTCTCCAGTTGTCTAGTCTTACCAGCTGGAAGCACCTCATAGTAGACGATTCCCTTCCAGTCCTACCGACCACACAATATCACCTTTTTCGAGGACAATCCTGGCCTCGTGAATACTTGTGACGATCTCATCTTTACTTGTCTACGATCTTTGACGATTCCGATTGTCGTACGTGACCCATTTGTCATCACCGGTTATGATACATTTCAGAATTTGGTCGATTTCATTGCGTTCATTGCAACGTAACGCAGATGTTAATTCACTTTTCTTTTTGCATCACGAAAGCGAGCGAACGTACATAGGTAGTTGTTTTGAGTTTTTGTAAATGTTCTTCTGTCTATTGCTGTATTGCTTTGTCTATTGCTGTATAAAAGAAAACGTATCGGCAAAAATCAGTAAACCATTATTTCCTATTTTGTATTCGCTTTCATGCGAGATTCGTTTTGTTGGTCTGTATTCTAAAATTTTAATTGCATCAAAAGCACTTCGTTTTCGTCGAAATGCCTTTCATGATACTGTAGATATCTATTTCCGTCCTTTAAAATATGTGCTGAGTAAATTACGTCAAATTGCATTTTATTATCAATCGCATATGGTAGATTTCGATCCTTGATATTAACATACTTAACTCATTGAACAAACACCTCACTATTTTTAGCAGAATCGAATCTGACAAAATACTTTGATATCAGATTTTTTTTACCTAAAATAAATATTGATAAAAAATGTGCAGATGGCGTGAATTCTAAATTCGATGGTCGCCATCCGGCATCCGCACACGAAATGCACAAATATTATATTTCCATCATCTCTGGTCGGATTAAAGAATTTGGCAACCGATTCCATCATGTGATGCAATAATATTCACCAGATTTTCGCGGATTTTTTTCATCACAAGACAAGATAGAAAGAGGAAAATCCCATCCCATAATTCACGCGAATTAAGTAAGAAGAAAGTTTTTTCGTTTCTTTCTTCATTTTCAAAACTTGCGTTTGAAACTTAAGACATGATCGGCATCACGTCGTCCATCCGCGGCTCGACATAGCCTCAAATTAGTAGAACGGGCCGCTTGGAAGACGCGATTTATTTATTGTTGCTGCAGCTATGTTTGTGGCGAGGTTATTTTTGCTCCTTGCTGCGAATATCATACGGATTTTGAGGGTGATGTACTTAATGGGCGGGCGTCGTTATTTTCACCTCTTTTTTTATTATTATTATTATTTTTTTTTCTTAAAGGCGAGGCGGTGCGAATGCATATTTTTACATATATTTTTTATGTTGTGTTGTCCCCCCCCACACATTGGAGGATCTGGGTGTTCATGTTGCTATTTGTGTCAGACACTGCGGGGTTCACTGACACTGCCACCGCAATGGAGTTGGACGACAACGAAGGCGGCGACGTCGGCTTCGTTTTGTTATTTGAGATTTCTTATCTCTGAAGGAAGAAGTGCCTTCGTCTTTACTACCGTCTTGCACGAAAATAACAACAAAAAAAAATAAATAAAGAAAATAAATAAACGCCAACTGAAGCCCGGCATTTATTCTTATTGACAGGTTTTTCAATTTTGGGTTGTGTTTCTTTAAGAAAGTCCATTAACGGATGCTTGTTTGTTGTCTTTGTATTTAGTCTTGAGATCTTCTTCAAGACAATTTCAAGCTTCAAAATTACTCTTGAAATTCTCTTCATAAAAAATATAAGTAAAGTGGGTTAAATTAACTTAAGGCAATTATATAAGTGATTGGTGTACTTTTGGAGTAACTGTTCCATTGGTAATCTACGAATGCTTATCTCGAATTTAAGTAGATACTTGAACCAGTCGTGTTTTTTGGTAAATTTTATTTTGTAGGGGAATTATTTTTTTAATTCAAGAATTAATATAATACAAATTTTAGGCTAGTGGATACATACCTTTAAAGCTCCTATACACTGTCAAACTGAATGGACATCCATGCTGTGCAAACATTTTCATCAAACCTAAGCGCATTTGAACGTTTATGGGGCCTTTACGGATTAGGAAGAATTTCCCCCTCCAAAAATTCAGTAGTAAGATTTAAATTTGTGAAAAATGTTTATCAATACCTCGAGTAAAAGCTTTTAGACGATGAGGCTGAGAGGTTCGTGTCAGAAGAAGGTTTAAAACATGCGATAAACACCTTTTCTCCATTTAAGACACCGGGTCTGGATAGAATATTGCCTACGTTGCTCCAATAGGGCAATTTCCACTTGGAATTCGAGGAATAAACCATGCGGTGATGTGGAAGGGTGGTATTTTTTCTCCAAGCTAGGTAAAAAAGAGTGGAAATAATAATGAGAGTTGTGGTCGACTATCTAGAGAGCACTATTTTGAAGATACACTGCCCGTCACTTGATTAACCCTCACTTGAAATTTTGACCTTAATGGTAAAATTTCCTGGAAACCATTTCCATAACATTTTTTACCTCTTTTTATTTTATACCAAAAAAAAATACTGGAAACGAGAATGATTGGAAATCCTGTTATTAGTCCGGGGAAATTAGCAAAAAAAACGCACAAAAGGAGACAAAATTCCAAAATGGGGCTACAGCTTCCTTGGAACTTTTAAGGAAAACAATTTCGGAATCACAAAAAAAACAACATGGCCGCCAGAGATATCACTTTTTGGCAAAAAAGTCACTCAAAAACCGGTTTTTCCAAAAAAAAATTTATCAGCCAATACAAAACATTGTTGCCTACAAAATACCCCTTTTGAATTTTTTTCGAAAACCTTGACCTTTCCGAATTATTCAAAGTATTTTTTGGCCGAAATGTGATTTTTGGAAACTTTGACCTTGAATAATTTCGAAAGGGTTAGGTTTTCGCAAAAATGACAAGAGGGCTTGTTTGTAGGCAATAACGTTTCGTATTGACAGATCAAAACAAATTTTCGAAAAAGCCAGTTTTTGTCTGATTTATTTGCCAAAAAGTGATCTCTGGCGGCCATGTTTTTTTTTGTGCTTCCGTAATTGTTTTCTTAAAAAGTCCCAAGGAAGCTGTAGCTTAATTTTCAGCCATTTTGGAATTTTGTCTCCTTAAAATGCTAATTTCCCCGGACTATATTCGATTTTAGCCCTATTTACCAGGCGACACTAGATTACCCTCACCTATAAAAATATACAGTGTGTCCTGTCCTGGCTTACCCAGCGGTTAATGTTAGTTAATAGACAAAAAAGGATAGACAAAAAACACAAAGGGGGGTGGGGGGAGGGGCTATCTCTGTCCGTTTACGAGATGTAATAGGGTGTTTTGAATTTGGGGAAAAAATGTAGTTTAATAAAAACGTAATGAAACAACTCTCGATTTCCACAAATAGGGTATCATTGTAATCGTAAGGAATGCGGCTTTCATTTCAATAATAAAACAGAAATAGAGGGGCTTATTGAAATAATATAAAAAGAAGAAATTTTTCCCACTTTTTCACTCTAATTTAAAAAGTAGGTCGTTATTGCCCTTTTTTTCTGAACATTTTTAACATCTTCAAAAGTTTCTTAAAAAATTTATGGAACACTCCAAGATTCCCGCTGCCTTGGTGTTTTTGCTATTTGCCATTCAAAAATAAGTGACACCGTCGGAGCAAAAGCGGGTTAAAATAACAAAGAGAGCGAAAACGGTTCATTAATTTTTTTAGTGCAAATCAGGAATATCTGCGTGTTCTTAGAGCAAAAATGGTATAACTATACTTCAGCGCAAGAACGGTGTATCAAAAAACCGAGGGCAAAAGCGGATTAACTTTTTATTCCGCTTTTGCTCTTAATGAAATCTTATACCACTTTTGCGCAGAACTAAAATTTGAACTGCTTTTGTTCTCAGTTTTCATTAAAAATACTTTTGCTTATACTTTCCCAATAAAAGCCTAACCAAAGCGTCAACCTCCTTTACTCGAATTTTCCATAACTCGAAGATTTTCGCAGTCCCTGGAATTAATGAGGTTCCACTATAGTTTTTGCATTTTTACAATTTTTTTTTCATTTCCGAGGTTAATTTTTGCAACAAGAAAACATTTTTGTTATTTTTGAAATTTTCGTTTTTCATATTTTTCGAAATTATTCATAATATAGTTTGTCTCTAGTTCTAGTTTGTCCACTTTCTAAAATTTTATCTTTAATTTTAGGGTAAATGTTCTACATTTTTCCGTTCAGTCATGCCATTTTTGTATGGCCTTAATTTCTAAAAAAAATTGCTATTTTTCTTTAATTTTTCGATTTGTCACTTTCAGTTTCAAAATGATTGCCCTTTTCATTTTAATATTAATTAATAAGTTTGAATTTTTGACAATAATATCTGCAGTTTTTGACTTTGAGGCGTGAAACACATTCAGAGAAGCAAGCACCAAGCCGCAAGTACCAAGTCGCAAGTACCAAGCATCTGATACCGAAAGAAGCCACATTCAGAGCTCCAAGCCTCGAGTATCATGCAGTATTGGCAACTTAACATATTTATAAATTGTCACTGCTAACAAGAAAACAATATGGATTTTGAAGACGAATGTGAAATATTGCTTTTGGTCTGCAATGCAATTTATGGTTATGATTGATTTCGTAACAAATAATAGAAACCTTTGGACCAGAGAACTTAATGAACCCGAGCAAGGAGGATTACGTGATTTTTTTGTCAGAGTTTTCTCTATTATTTTTTCTTCCATTTTTAATAAGAATACATTAATGTAAAAATTATTTGCTATAAAGGAAACACAACCTGTCGACACTTTGAGAGCTATGAAAATAACATTTTTCTGCTGGCATAACTACGGCATCAAGTAGCAAAATTTAAAATTTTCCAAACTTGGGTACCAAGCATCATTTGGTACTGGTATCAAATGATGCTTGCTACAGCGAATGTGAAAGCTGTGATAAGGTTTACGTTGTTTTAAACTTATATTTGATGCTTGGTACTTGCAGCTTGGTGCTTGCTACCCTGAATGTGTTCAGGCCTTGATGTTTGCAATTTTTAATATGGTTAAAAATTCGGAATTTTTGACAAATTTGAACATTTTTTCTACTACTACTATTATGTAAAAAAACGTAAATTGAAAAAATTCATAAAATGCAAACATTACAAAAATTGAACGTAGTAATAATAGTACAGGTAAATGAAGCCGAAAAAGCGAAATAGTTGAAATAATTAGATTCATGCTGAAAATTAGCTTCCTTTTAAGGTTCTTAGTTATAAAGCCTACCAATTTTCTACCCAGGGAAGCCCACTTTTTAGGGGGTTGTAGCCCACAAAATGGGTATTTTTGGATTTTTCTGCAATTTTGTTAGTTAAAGTATAAAAATAGGCAGAGATCTCCTTTTAGCGTTCTAAATAAGAGATATTAAAGTCGGCCGCAATATATGTGCAAAAAACAGAAAAAATGTGCAATTCATTTAACTACACTTCAAAATTTTTTTGGGGGTATTAAATGTTATTTCTATAGATTTATATAAATTTTTCAATATTATTATATACTAATTAATAAATGGCTAATCGAATAAGTTTATTTGATTTTCAAACCTTTAAAAGGAAAGGAAATGATTCCTTTTGTACGTTACCAGAAATAAGTACTTTATTAATTTAGGTTCTTAAAGTTATGTGATAATAAAATTAATAATTGTCCAGTCCTTATAAAAAATTCCTGAATAACGTATTGGTCGAGAAATGTTGAACATTATTTCATGATACTAAACAACCCAAATGTTCCTAGGTGTTCCCATTGTCATTTATTTCCTGCTGAAAAGATGAAAATACCCTATCAATTCCTAGTGGTCTTCACAAATCCACCGATTGTCAATTTCGTCACAAGCACGTGTATTCCCTTTTCTGAAGTTTAAATTTTATCTAAAAAAAAATTCTCGCAAAATTTTATTTAACTTTTCAGTATTCTTATTTTCCAATTGATTAAATCTAATTTCTTGGGGTTTTTGTATTATTGAAAGTCGTCCCCAGCAGCTCTTCTCTGCGTTTCTTAATGCGCGTAATATGAAATTGACATCATCAGACTCGTGTGCATCGAACGTAATCCCATTCAGGGCTGCCGAAGTTACTCCGATCGGAGTATTTGCGCTCCTCTCGAGGCGCCCATACTCCCATACTACTCACAGCGAAATTTTACTCCCTTTAGTAAATGTTGTTTTAATATATTTAAACTTGCCAAAAGATGTAAATTTTTGGACTGCCATCACTTTTTTTGTACTACCGCCACTACGTCCTTTATCGGTCTACTTAATTTTTTACTTCTTGTACTTTAAGTTCTGGTGAGTTTTGTAGTGTATTATATCACTGCCTAAGCGGAAAAAAAGACGCGAAATTACAAGCTTTAGTAAGATACAGTTAATTTAGTGTTTTTAGTTGAGCTTGAGATCCTTGAGAATTTTAAAAACAGCTTAAATGAAAAATTTTGTTAGTACTCCCTTGAAGATCTAAATACTCCCCTGAAAAGACGAATTTTACTCCCCTCAGAAATGATAAAACGGCAGCACTGATCCCATTGCATAACAGCATTATGCCCGTGTAGACTTGCAACCAGAGAAGAATTTTTAAACATCGAACTTAGATGGATGTTTTGTTTCATAGAAAAAATAGTTTTTTTAAAGTGTCTGCAATAAAATCGGATCTGTTTCTGAATTCTATGAAAGTTGACCAGAAATGATTACTTTTCATTTGATAATTTCGCGGAATTTTTTGTTTATTTTCAATTTGGGATGAAAGGATTTCCTATTTTTTTTAAAAACTAAGATTTATTTAACCTTTACATTATGTCGGTTTAAGAATTAATAGTCCAGGGAATGTTTCGAAAAAATGTTGCAACGATTTTTTTTTTCGCAACGAGAATTGTCCTAGGAAAAAGGGGCTTAAAGGAATGTGCTACGCCCATTATAAGGCCCTCCGCACACGAGGCAACTGATTTGCAATCGCAGTTGCGTACGCAACTGTTTAGTGACCTTGCCTGGGAACGCAAGTGGGAACCCACACACGGGTCGACAGAAACGAGACCGATTAGAAACTAGTTTGCAACTGGTCGCGAGCGACTTTTCTTGCCGGTCGCAAGCGATTTCAGTTGCGCGGTTGCACTGCCAAATCTTCGTGACTAAAAATTTTGTTTGCACAGAGCACCGATTGATCAAAAATCAGTTGCGCTCGTGTGTGGACAAGGGTCTCTTTTTGGTTGCAAACTGGTTGCGAACGTCATTATTGTGAAACCAGTTACAAACTTGAATTGCAAAACAGTCGACTCGTGTGCGGAGGGCCTTAGTTGCATGGAATATCTTGCTTCACGGGTTTTTTTTGCAGTTCCGAAAACTCCATGAAGATGGAGTTATTAATTAGTACAAAAATAAAGTTCTAACTTTTCTTATTTCTTTTTCTATTACATATACTTTCTTTTTTTGCTGTAAAATGTCCATTTGTAAAACCTTAAATTAATTCACAAAAAATCTCTTGTCACAATTATTATGAGAAGTTTTAAATTTTTATCATGGAATAAGTCTCGAAATCATGCTGTCATGAAGTGATATACACCGCCTATAGACATGTAGCGTTTTGATGATGATGGCTCGGCTCGTTCTCAGCATGCGACGATGTGATTGTGTCTACTACGAAGTCCACAACCTACCCCTATCGGGAAATTATGCCTACCACCAGTTTTCGTCGTCGGAATCGAGCTCCTTTCCTTCTTGTAGCTTTACTGCAGCTTATCACACTGTGGTTCGTGTATATCCATCCAGAAGAGCACTTCTACCAGTTTCGTTTTGGCCTTTTTGTTGCTATAGTATATAAGCATGCGGGATTCTGTGGATGGATGATGTGCTCTCCCCATCACGTTTACAGCATCTCTAGATCTTGGCTTCTGAATTTATTCTCGCATTCATTCCAAAAATACTTGTGCATCTTGTAAAACGGTATATATTAGATAAATACACTGAGTAGGTATGTATAGTATATAAATATAGGGATGTGTGTTTCGTCCAGAAAGAGAGTGGAGAGCAGTAAAGTCTTGGAAGAGAGGAATATACAAAATTTTACAAAAAAAGCTTCTTTTCCGTTGATAAGATTTTATATATACGCGAGTGAAAGCACCATGCTATATTTTGAGGATTGTGCTGTACACTCGGTGTGCACAACTCGTGCTTTTCGATCATATCGTTCGTAAGTGGTATATAGACAGACCCATTCCTGACTGGCCTGGTGCTGCTGCTGCTGATGGTGCTAGAGCTTAGGAGTCAGTAGAACCACGATTCAAGTTTTGTTTCCATTTGCCGCGCACTTAAACAACACGTCAAAAGAGACACAACACCGGGTCACCATAAAG
This sequence comes from Thereva nobilitata, assembly GCA_963855945.1. Classification (NCBI taxonomy): domain Eukaryota; kingdom Metazoa; phylum Arthropoda; class Insecta; order Diptera; family Therevidae; genus Thereva; species Thereva nobilitata. The sequence continues at coordinate 115,711,439 of OY979695.1, read as the reverse complement.
TACTTCTATACTTTATAAAGTTACTACTTTGGATCTTCTCTGTGTGTAGTTAGAAACTAGAAAATGAAACACTGAATAGTAATAATAGTTCGGTTCTGTGCCTCTGATTTAAAATAAAAAGTTTTAACGGCGTATAGCCTTCATCAAATAGCTTAGTGGCCACTGTAGTGTTTTCTGCTAGTATCAAAACTGTCGTACAGTGTATAGTATACAGTGTGCACATTCTATATGAGGCAACAAAAAAAATTTGTACGTAAAACGCAAAAAAATTAAGTCGAGTTATATATTTTTTTTTTGAAAGTTAGTTCTCAATGCAATTTGCATTTAGAACGGTCTAAATTTGAATCATTGAAATTAGCAGTTTCAATTTATGTGTACGACTACCTACACATTAAAAAAAAATATATATAGTGAAGAATAAAAACTATTTTTTCTCGTTTAATTTAAGCGCAAATTATACAGTAGCAAAATAGTGCGGTTTTTGTGGATAAATGTAACGTTTAAAATTTTTCGGTTAATACGATAAATAAATTATTTTAGATTTGATTTTGAGATGATTATAACATGATAATAAATAATTTAATAAACAGAAATTGACTGTTGTTAAATTTATATTGTGCAATGAAAAGCCGGCTTCAATTATTTTTTTTTACATAATCATATAATGGTGGAATTTTTTTTCGGTTTTTAATACTTGATAAATATAATAATGTGATAGACCTCTGTACTGTATGCCTATTAATGAAAAAAAAGTTAATCCAGTCTTATTATAATCAGTATAACTAATAAAAATAAAAAGCAAATTATACAATAAAAAAAACTGTGATGATTTCTTTCTTTTTTTGTTGTTACACAACTACCTACTCATGTATGGTTAATTAGTAACATACAATGCAGTGATTAAAGTTGTGAAAAAAAAATGTTTTAAACAAAATAATTCATTGAATATAATTAATGAACCAACAAACAAAAAATATGTTTTAATAGTTACTTATGAACTCGTTCATCATAAAAAAGAGATTTTTTTAAATATGTATATAGTATGTTTATACAAAAATTAAATATACATTTTACAGTGCAAGTTTCTTTTCACTTAAAAAAAATATCTTATATAATTACTACTCAAGTGTAATAATACATATTAAGTAAAAATCTTTTTTCGACTGTTTATTGGTGTTTATAAAAAAATGCTTATGTGAACAATATATCTTATCAACAGAAAATTGATAATTGTTAATCAAATCTTTTGACTTCTGATCTCTTCTTAATAAAATAAAAAACATAATAGAAGAGATATAACAAAAACGTAGTAAATACGATATCAATTTTTTCATGTTTATCATCATAAAATGTAAACAAAACTATAAATGTTTTTATAGTAACGTTTTTTATATAGATACTGTCGTATAATATTATTTTCGTGAAAAATTATTAAAATAAACATTAAAAAAAGAAATATGAAGTGAAGTGTATTTAAAAAGAAATCAAAATAAAAAAAAACATCTGCTGAAAATTTATTATTTAAAAAAAAACAACAAAAAACAAAAAAAATATTTAAAAAAAATTTTTTTAATTACTACGATTGTTTGATGAAATTAATAATATACTTTTTTTCTCCAATAAATAAAATTTACATAATTAATCTAAGAGTAAAATCGTGTGCGATTAACGTCATTGCAAAAATAAAAGAGTTTTTAATATAAACGAGCGACAACAAACTCTACAATTTTAATGTACAGAAGTATTTACCAATTTATACATTAGCGTTTTATAATACATCGTATACTCGTACATTTATTACCATATGTGTATACATATACATATATATATATATTTATACATATATTTTGAAATAAAAAAAAAGTCTTTTTAAACAACAAATCTGTTTTAAGTATTTGTTGTTGTGTTTATTTTTATGCGTATTCATATAAGTGCATTCATTAAGTTACATCAATTAAATAAATTGTGCTGCATATCCTAAGTGAATTATTTTTTTGTTTTACAAAAAAATGAAAAATAATCGTTAATAAAGTGTGTTTTTTTTAATAAAAAGAAAGAAAAAATCAATATTAAATGTTTTTTGGTTTATTATAACAAAAACCAAAAGTTTTAATAAAAAAAAATTGTTCTTTTTTTGTAATATAAAGAAAAATTAAAAATAATTTTTACAGTGATATTGAAAACAACAATGAAATATACTCATGTTCTCAATTGGAAGCTTATAATAAAGAAAATGATACAAAACAACAATTGTTACAAACAACACAGCAACAGGAACAAGATAATCAACAAAAGCAACAAAACAATACAGAAAAATCTGATAAAAGTGACAATTGTTGTAAACTAAATATCCAACAAATAATTAAACAACAGCAACATCAACAACAAAAACAACAACCGCAGCAACAACAATTAGATGAAAAACTGTCCGAAAAACCAGCTATTATTAATAACAATAATAATAGTAATAATTTAATTAAAATTGATAATAAAAATTATCGTGAATCATCTCTATCCCCAATACGTCGCACATTGAATAATTGTTCTATATCAAAATCACCATCAATAAATTCAACAATTATTGATGGTAATAGTGTTGGTGGTATAGTGAAATTATCACAGCCGTTAATGCAAAAGCAAGAAAAACGCCCAAAATCAGTTACAGCATCAGTTTTTACACAAGTTCGTGTACCAGATAAAAATTTATTCTTAAATAATTCAACAACAATACCAGTTGTAGCAACTGCTGCAACTGTTAATATTGCACCGAAGGCACAATCTGTAACAGCATCGGTGTTTACACCAATATCTGCATTACCACCAAACACTATACAAAATTTACCAAATCGCTTCTTGTTAAGTGCTGGCAGTGGTAATAATACTACAAAAACTTTTATTCAACAACAACGTTCTGAAGATATGAATAAGGGATATCTGCCATTTTCAGAAGATACGCCTGATCTGACAAGTAAGTACTATTTTGTATTATGTTTTTTTTAAAATCAAATACGAATGAGTTCTTCAAAGACGTCTGGGTAATTCCATATTCTTATTTATTTACTATTAATCAGTATTTTGTTTTGCTCTCCTTATATAATCATTAATCAATCAATCCTTATTTGATCATTTTTATACTTCCTCCAGTCAACAACTAGAGTTTACTGTTGGACATAGAACTTTGCGACAAAACCATAATAACGCATAGAACAATTTTTAATTTCATAAGTTCCATAAAGATATTGACGAACGGCCAAACTTGCTAAACTTGCCGAACTTTTTAACAAGCATCTAAATTATTGAGTGTACAAAAAAAAATATTCCCATATTTTTAAAGAATACTTTTAGCACACGCAGACAAAACATAATTCTATCGATAAAACATATTCAACTAGCTTAAAAGGAATCAATTTTTTAAATACCTGTGTACAATAATAGATAGATCTAGCTTAGTGACATCTGATGAACACACATACATCATATAAAAAGAATTATTGTTCAATTATTGTTAATTTATCATTGGTTATTGTTAACACCGTCGTCATTGTAGTATTTTTTTAAATTGCTCTTTTCGCTCAGATAGTATTATTTAACAGAATGTTACAATATGGAATTGATAGTTCAGAAAATGATAATATATAATATTCATTATGGTGCAGTGCAAAGTTATCGATGTACAAATTATACAACGCTTTATATTAATATCGACCTTGGTAATTGGTATTGCACTGCCTCCGTGTGACCGCACTCGTCCAATTAGCGCTTTGGGCGCCTCTCTCTTAAAGGTCTTTCAGAACATAGTTGCCTATTGTGCACTGCCTGGATTGGGTTAGAACCGGCATTTATAGCCTCGATACACTGCAATCAAAATATGACGAAAATTCCTGATTTATGACGAACGCCTTTAGGGTCGGCTAATATAGAAATAAGTAGTATTTTTTATTAATTTAAGTAAAAAATAAATTTAAGATACTGGAAAAACGCCTAAAAGCGAGCTTTCTACAATAATATCGTTATCCAAATAGGATTGAAAATGACAGATGGTTGGAGTAATGGAATACAGTGAAGAAAATAATTTAATTTTGCAAACTTTTTCTACTTATTTCAATAATTTAATGTTAATCTTGAAAATACATAATCAGCATGTGAAAATAAGAAGAAGGAGACTTGATCCAATTTATTTTAATTTATCCAAAAAGTTGGAAATTAATGGTTTAAAACTTTTTAAAAGCATGGAAGCTATGCTTACTATTGCCATACAAAACATTCCTAAGAGGACGCGCAAGAGATTTTGGATGTTAATAGAAGCAAGCATGTTGTTTCTTCATTTGTCCATATATTTCGTTTAGCCATGATTAAAAGCACTTTTCACAACACAAAATACTTTTCCAAATAAAAAAAAACCAAGTAACCTAAAAACGTCAAAATTAAATTCGATCTAATTTCAATTTGTGTTTACATGCACATTCTTGATTCAATTTCAATTCGATCAAGGAAATTTTTTGTATCGGATCGAGTCAATCCTATTTCAAATCGATCTGTGTTTACATAAGATCGAAATGTATTTCAAATATGTTTCAAATCAATTTCGAGCGTCATCTAACCTGGGTAATAGAATCGATTCAGTGGATCGATTCACAAACCCCTCGAATCGAACCCGATTGACATTGGGTTCTTCTACACGCTGGAAACGTCGTTTGTAGAAAAGGGCGTGAAAGAGGATTTTTCCAACCAACTTTTTCAATGGATTTTTCAGCCAACTTTTTGACAGCTGTGTGCTGGCTGTTGTTTTTTTCTGAAATTCCTATTTGCTAGGAGCATAAAAAAAGGGAAATCACAATAGGCAAAAGAGAATTTAGTCAAAAAACAACAACATTGTGGAGTACAGTTGGCTGTTAAAGTTCGCTCGCGAGAAACCCATCCGACGACTATAGCCGATTCTATAATTGGTTGGCTGTTGGCCCCTCTAGAAGAGCCCTATATAGCAATAAAAAGTATTTATTTATACATATACACTCAAAAAAAATTGTCTTACGATTCGATTAATCGAGAATCGATCCTTTAATGCACGATTTAATCGAGAATCGATTTTAGTGCATTCGATTCGAATCGAATCGGAGATCGATTTTTTTTAATGAATCGACATGCCTAGTGTCGATGCTATTGCACAGAAAGTGAAGGAGTGATTCTCGCGTTCATCTCCTCCAGCTACGGTAACAGACTTTGTGTGGGATACCGATCTTAGTACCATGGTCCCTATTGAAAAATGTCCCGTGATGATTTCCGTAATACTAGATCTGTTTAGGAGGGCCATTGTTCGTCCTTTGTTGTAAGTAGGTCAAGTCATTCTATTGCTCTTCCGGCTAAAATCACATCTATTGGGCTTGGAGTCTAGGGCTCTTATAGAGTTTTGGCTTTTCATAGTAATGAAAATTCCAACACTACATCCTTTTCTATTTTAATGGTAGATGAATTGTCATTAACAGACAGTTTATGTGACGTCATATTCATATTATTTCAAATCATTGCTTTCGAATCAGTTTGTTCACAAGACAGTCTACACAGAACAATTAAGACAACAGTAAATGTTGTCTAGTCGTATTGGCTAGTAAATGAGTAAACTACTCCAACAACAACAAAGTGCGATTTCACAAAAGCGCCACTATGTTAAGTTCATCAACTACTTTGCCTATACTATGAAGTAAATAACTCTTACAATTAATTATAAAGCAACTTTTAAGTGTACAAAATATTTAATTTTATTTAATTTAGATCTTAATTTATTTTGCAGTATGACAGACATAAAATTTGTCGTAATTGTTTCTGTTTGACAATTACCAAACAAGGCAATAATAAAAGAACTAAAGGTCGAAGCAACTGTATGAAGTCATTTTTCCACCGATACTAATTTTAATACCTTTGCTGTCTTGTTTCATTGTTTCGATCATCAATAAGAAACTTCCTTTGTACGTTTAAAATGACTACATTGAAATCCTTTCCGGTTAATCATAAGGCGCTTAATAGACAAAATGCGTAAAGGAACAATTAAAAACTGCTTATTAGAGGCAGTTGAAAAATTCGCAGAGAGTTGCATTCTTTCAATGCATCCACCATTCTACTCAAAATTTTTTAAATTTTAATAAAAAAAGTAAATATAATATAATAGGACAACGTATAGGAATATTTGAATACTATCCTCTCAGAAGCGCTGCTCTTTTTATATTACAACATACATTGTATTTATTGACTTTATTACTTTCTTGTTCAAAGGAAATAGTGCAAAGGGAGCAAAAACTACCAAATCGTCACCATTTAAAATGTGTGTTGAACAGTGAACAGTTTCTCCCCCTATACATACTTAAGTAGGACCTGGATAATATGAAGGATTTGCTACGCTTGAGTTCGTGCTCTACTACTGGAGGAGGGTGAAGGTTATCTTCATCCTGAAAGCAGGTAGACGCGGTCACGAAACAAAATATTACAGGCCGATTTCCATCGTTAGCTTTGGTCTCGAAGTAGTGCGTATAGTATATTCTCTATAATATCAATAGTTGATCTTGTCAACCTTTCTAGACATAAAAGGCTTTATAACAAAACTCCCCGTTTTCACCCTACCTACAATAAAGGTCAAAAAGCATATCGACACAGCAATACTCTGCGCGCTTTCCCATACTAAATGGTATCTGTCTACACGGCAACGAAATTTAACTTCAACAGTTGTTTTGATTTCCTCGTCCCCAACAGAGGAATGGGAAAACTTACAACCTAATTAGAATCATGGCATAGTTTCAGATGGTCAGATGGCTTCCAATTACCATCTATAGCGTAAGCGTTGGAATTTTCCTCCCTCCCTCCTGCTAACCTCAAAAAAATATTACCGTCTACCTAATTTTGCCAGTCGAGTCAAAACTGCTGGCAATCTTCAAAGCCTGCCTAGCAATTCAGACTTGTAGACACACGAGTCATTGGGTGTGATGAGAGATATCACTATGCATTTCCTAGCTGAATTAGTTTAACACCATCCGCCAAGACTAGAAAGACGGGCTAACTACAAACTAAAAGCGGGATCGCGTTACCTCGAGACTATCTCTCGCTAGATTGGTATCCATCATCACATAACGCTTGCCTATTGGAAACCATGGGGCCAGATTGAGAATTTCGTACAACGCCCACTATTGCCACTATTTGGATCGATGATCTTTTTCTGGTAGAATAGTTATTTTATCCCTCTACTAAAGGGGTAAGAATTTTTTTCGGTTTTTAAAGCAGCATGCCATTGAGAAATTCCAATTTTTGCCGAATCGTCAAAAATATGCGTTTTTTAACAACAATATCCTTTCTTTTAATCAAATTTAATCACTTTTCCTGCTTAAACTTCATTACTTATTGACAAAAGAATTCATAATCAATCCTCCGGGAGTAATTTTTACAATAAACAATTTAAATTCCACTAAATGCATATCCATTCACTTGTCGTTACTCGCTTTCAATTTCTTTAAAACTAAACCAGATTGATTTTCGTTTCAATAACAACAAATCTCATCGAACTTATTCATCGAAATATGACGCATCCAAAAATCGCTGTTTCTTTTCTCCGTAACTCTCCATAAATACTGTAAAACTTGACAACTAACGATTTTGATCAAATATTTTCAAGAGCGCGTCTTCATTTGCAATAATTTGTCGAGCAAATTTTGCTGCATACTTTTTTATTAAAATTTCAAAATTGAACCAATTGCGAACCAAGTCGATGCTACATTTACTGACGCTTCTACCAGGACAGAAACAAACAAAGTTTTCAGTCGATCATGTAAACAATTTTTATCTTAACTAAGACTAATTTTTGATTTTTTTTTCAAAAAAATATGTTGTTGGTTTAAGATTTGTGTATATGAACCATCCAAAAATGTTGATATCGCTCTTCACGTGAACGAGGAGTTTTAATACATTTATTTTATACTTGAAAACATTCTGATTTGACTGATTTTTTAGATATTGGAAAGTATTATCAAACCGTCTATTAAAAAACATCAGAGTATTTATAATTGTCCAACAAATACTCATATACTAATATGAATTATTAGCGCACAACACTTGACAAACTAAAACGACAGCATTTTTCTGACAATGAAAGACAAAAAATCTGAAAGGCGAAGAATACACTACCAATTACCCACACGCAGTCTTTATCTGGAATATTGTGGGGGAGATGAAATGTCGTTTCTTCTTAAATGCCTGGACAAAAAGTGCATCTAAATCATCTATTCCAATAAAGCTCAATTTAAATTTAAAAGTAGACACAAAGTCGTCCCCTTCTTTTGTTTCGGGGCGTTAGGCGTCTCTTTTATTCTAGAATTGAATGGAATCATTTTAAGATATTAAAACAAAAACAGAAAAAAAAACATATTCCTCTCGATCTTTCAATTACATTGAGGATAACTACTTGCACCCGCATAACTCGTAAAACGTTCAACCAGAGTTGAAACTCTCTACAAGATATAAATCTCAGCTCTATTAACTAAATTGATCCAAGTAACAAAATGTCCGGAAACTATTTTTAACGCATATAAAGACACAAAAAATGTGTTTTATTTTTTCGTTCTTCTTTTTAATAATGATTTCGTATGAGGGTTAAACTCAATAGAGCAAACTCATTGTGAAATAATAGATAGTTCTTCTTTTTTGGAAAAAACATATCATTTCGCTTTTAAAAAATTCCATTCATTCACTGAGAGGAATTCATTGGCTAGAAATGCTAATTCTTGCGCGCGCAGCTCATACTAATTAGCAATGTTGCCAGTTCGTTTTGCCCAACGTTAAGTATACCTAAATGCAACTCTATTGTGCATTCGTTCCTGTTTACATTTTTAATGACGATAAATAGCTAGATATATACTAAATAAATATGTAATGTACCTAAGCCCCAAGTAGATATGAGTGCAAATGATAGTATCGTGTATTTGTGTTCGTATGCACATACAGACAATTAGCTATGGTGTAATATGGTGTGATCAATAAAGGTTTATTATCAGTGCTCATATGTTGATTTTTTCACGCAAGCAGCAATTTGTGAGCATTCATCGATCACTTAAAAAATCCCCAAGAACACTCAGCGCCAATGTAATCAGCGAAAGGCCTTAGATCGTCATCATTATTATTATCAGGAGTTTTGTTATCAGAGTTCCATTGATTGTAAACGGCTTTGAAGCATGTAAAGTTTATTTTAAGTTAATTTTTTAAATCATAATCAAAGATTTTATTTTTACTGTTAGCTTGTGATTATGTCGCTTAAAACATGCGTGTAGGCTTGGAAATTTTAATAGGCGAGTCATAAGTCATGAAGAAAATCTCTTATTATCAGTGACTCAAAGTTGAAGTATTTTTATTCATTTGCGTGCAAGTTTTTTCATTCATTAAACTAGAAATATAAAATTAAACAGAATAATATTGTCCTTGTCGTTATAGTGAATGTTAAACATATAAAACCATACTTTAGGCTAGTTTCAAATTGCTTTATCGCCTAGTATAGTATGTTTAATTTATTTAATTACCTCTAACAAGGTGTAAAATCCAAAAATTAATTTTCCACATATTTATCATTTTCTGATGAACATATTTTTTTAAAACACCAAAATAATACAGCTAGGACATGAAGAGATAGATTAGATCTTATTTCTACATAGTCCACTGAAACAGATGTGAGGTGTTGCAGGTATTGCTGGAGATAAGACAGTTCTTTACTTTGGAAGCATTGAATTCGACAAGACTCTTCGAGAAGTAGTTAAAAGTATATGTAGATTCAGTTGGGCTTAAGTTCGCGATCATTAAAGGCAAGTACACATTGAGCGCTCGGCGTTGCGTTTAGCGCGCGTTGGTAGTGTACACACCAAGCGTTTAGCTCGGCGTTTAATGAGCGTAGCAGTATCAAAAGTTCGCCTACTATTTTTTTATTTTCCAGAAAATACGTTTTTTCTGTATGAAAGCGCGCGTTAGAATGTACAACAAGATAGCGCCGCATGTATCTCAAAACGTCTGGTAAGCGCCCGTGAAACGCGTGCTCTTACGAAAATCTCGAAGCGCGCGCTTCATATGTGTACACCTAATAAGAACTCTTTGATTGTTAAAACGCTCATTTGAAAAGCGCTTCAAAACGCCCAATGTGTACTAGGCCTAAGACAAGGTCTGCCACGGCTTGTTTTACATTTGCAGTGACGAGTGCCATAAACAGCAGAGCTGTGAAGTAGTGGGTCGGAGCGGACTAAGAGTAGGTTTTTTCTAAATATTAGGTGATAGAATTAACTCCTGGTAAGCACCGGCATGGTAGAATGAAAACTTAGAGTTTCAAGGCGATCGAGTATTGAACGACCAGAAAGGCAATTATCAATCTCGTTCTTTAGGACTGAATCATTAGTAATAGCTTGGAGTTGCAGAGATAATTACAACTCTTGTAATTTAGACATATCGGTAGTATTCGACATGTATTAAAATGTTTTGAAACGATCGCTTTCTTCCATGCAATAATGGTAATGGTCACTTTTACCATGTGTGACCATGTTGAAAATTGACCGAAAGGCGGCGATGTTTCAACGATTTCCCGAACGTCATTGCTTACTTTGCACTACTCATATAATTTTATTTCCGATAAAGTTGATTCTCTATAGGCCTATTTCATAATATCTTTGTTGAGGCAGAAAACTAAGTAACAACTTATAAAAAAAAATATATTTTATTCTTTTAAATGAGCTTTCATAATAAATTCGGCATTTTTTGTTTTTGGCCTGAATTCGAATAATAACTGGATTGTAAGTTTTAGTAAAGTAAAAACTTTAGAATGTTACTATGACTGAAAAAAATTGTATGATGCTAAATTTTTCAAAAACTACTACTCTTCAAGTTAGTACAGTCATTTGGTTCTCAAAAAAGAAGTTACCTGGAAAGCTTTCCGGGAGTTTTTATAGATTTCGATGTGCTCTCCGAATTTCAACTTTGCTACCTTGCATCTTTGCCGCACGCGCCGCCATGTTGGAAAAATGGCGCCTAAAAGCAGTTTTTTGACAATATCTCCTTTCCGACTCACTTTACGATAAAAACACTTATATACAAAATCAAACTAGAGATTGAACTCAGACCGGTGAAGCCGGGACTAAAGAGAATTACACGGCCATTCACTTTGGATTCACCTCAAACCTGTTTTGTGTATGATTTGAGTATTACACGATTCTATTGTATATGTGGTTGTGTACAAAACAACAAAAATTCTCATAATTTTCGCAGCCCCAGAGAACAAACTTATGCTTGTGTTAGTGTAATTTGCTGTGAGACCGAAATTTTTTCTGGATTCACAAGTGAGGCCAACACATACACTTCCCTGCGCCCCCTTGTTTAAAAAACCGGTTTATTAGAAGTGATTGGAAAGTGAGTCTGGGAAAGTGATAGGCCGTGTAATTAGGCCCTAAGAAATTTCCTTTTTGCATGATTTTTGCAGCAATACTGTGTGAGAGAGAAAGCATGTGTCGAGACAGATATTTTTTCCTGGCCAATCAGAGAACATTAGAGCTTTTGCCGTGCGGCATGCAGCCCATGCCAGTTCATCTGTATGTTGTCCACAATAAAGCAGTTTAAATCATTGACTTATGTACTGGTCACACGTTGAATTTGTCATACATAATTATTTCTGATTATTTTGGTTCTAAATCAATCAATGGCACATGCGCTTTCAAATGGCCTAAAAGACTTGGATCGTAGATAGATAATATTTAACTCCATACCACATACAGCTCAAAGATCTCTTGAAATCTTATACTACCTTTTATTCCATTTTTTCCATTTTTATCTCTTGATAACCTGACCAGATAATGAATAAAAAACATAGAGCCAATTCTGTTTAGTAAATATAAAATGCTGGATATGCATTTCTGTTCGATTATTCAAATTAAGCAGAATAGGCCATTGTTAGAAATTAGATGAAAACTCGTTTGTGATAACTACTTTAACTTTATTTGTGAAGATTTAAGCTTTGGCTCCAAAATATGATTTTTTGATAATAAATCCAAAATCCTTAAAAAATACTGATCGCTGATAGTCAAAATTTGTGAAATTAATAATATAATATCTAATTTCATATTTATCCATGCGAATCTATGATAAATAACAATCATTGTAATTTTTCACTATATTATTTTATATAGTGTATTATTACCATCAAATATTGTTTCTTCCACGATCACTATCATAAATTAGTATATGTTCTGCATAATTATCAATCTGGGATAACCAATCATTATTGCAACAAATTTAGTATCATTCGTTGGTTTATTTTCTGTATACATACATGTATCATGTGTCTTTGGCAATTTATTCAACTGCCGGAACTGCAGCGAAATGATATCTTAAAAGACGCCAGCGTTCATCCACCACGGCGGGCTACAATCTGCGAGTCCTACATTTGGCCCCGCCAAGAATACAACTTGTTTTTCTGCGCCGACACCTTGAAAGTCTCTTACTTTCATCAGTTTATAAATATAAAATATTTTTTCCAAATAATTAAATTGGATGATACTTTGAAGCAGGACTAAAATTCAACATGGGTAATGATATTTTAAAATGTACTGACAAAGTGTAAAAATGGCCTACTCAATAACCAAAAATGTGTCATACCAAAAACTTTATTGACCTCGCTAGCGTAGCGGTTAACTGCCACTCCGGAGGTCAAGGTTCGAGTCCCTCACAAGGACATGGTTCTTTATCTTTGCATTACCTATATTCAAGGCGACCAAACCGGAATTCCATTCGATCACCCGAGCGACATTAATATTAGAAGAGATGCTTTGGAGGTAAACCGCGTGACTGCTTGCTTCTTTCATGCTTCTTACTAATATCTTTCCGACTAGAACTTCCTGTCCGACATTGCGTCCTATAACAGGACAATCGACTGTACAAGGTAGACTTAACCTCTGATCCCTACTATTCTGCCTAAGAAAAGCATATCCTTAAGCATTGCCTTTTAAAAAGTCGTAGCTTTTATATTTAGGAACAGGAGATGTGATTCATAATGATTAACGATGGTCAGAATTGTACTGACTTAGGTTTGATGGTAGATCACCTGCAATCTGGTAGTGGATCGATCTACTATAAAAGAGCATACTTAATTCAGACCACAAATGTATAAATCGACTCAAGCATATGTATTAATGTAATTTTAACCATTAGCATTAACAGCTAACCATATTTATCCTCAGACAATATTAAAAAACAAGTGTATTGTTTCCAAATTCTCATCCCAAACGAATAAGTCTACAAAGAATCATCATTTTAACACTTTTCTAGTGAATTAATTCCTAAACAAATTTGATAAGAATGGCCATTTCGAATTTTTATTTTCTTTAGGCAATGAATTTGTTCACAATAAACCGTTGTTTTAGCAATTTTGTGCAAGAGCATGAACTATAAAAAAACTTCAAGCAAAAGTAAGGTACTCCCCACATGGGAATCCATTCCCATAATATCTGAACCTTTAAATTTTGATTATTATCCAGGATAAAAAAGCAACAAATCTAAGGACCATAAACATTTTGTGGCAATGCATCTTGTAAAAGCCAAACATTTATCTTAGATGCGAAAACATAGGACTTCAAGGATTTATTGCAGTCGTTACATATACCAACAAAAAAACAGCAGAGCTTAAACGTGGCTACCATAACTTTCCATTAGGTTTGATCTAGGAATTATCCATTAATCTTCGTGGTTGAGTACCTTCTAGTCTAGAAGTAGTCAAAGGTATTCAAGATTTTATTCTGTAATGTTGTACGAGAAATATTCTCTGCGTGTGAATCCTTAAACATCATATAATTTTTTATCAGATTATTCTATTTAATATGGTAGCCAATACTTAGGTTTAACTATTTAGTTACGATTTAGTCGTCTAATTTGAAAGTTTAGTAGTTACTACGGTTCTTTATAGAAAACATAACAATTCTGCAATTTTATAAATATTTTACATGCAAATTTATGCAGTTTTAAATATTTTTATATAAATTCACAATCAATGTAATTTATGAATTGGCCGGTGGCATTTTTTTCTTTTTTCTTCGTATTTTTAGAAAAATTTCGGAAAAATAAAATAAATTAGATTGTTTTTTTTACCAGTTTTTAATAATCTTCTATTTAATTCTTATATTTGTTCGGAATATATTTCTCTCGACTTGATATAAGATACTCAGTGTTTTATTTAATAGCTTCATTTTTTTTATTTTATATATTTTTACTTATTTTTTTTGTGCCAGAAGAAACACATCTGTTGTTCTATATTTTTTTCGAAAATATTTTTTTTATGGAAATGGTGCATTTTAAATTATTATCAGCTGAGATGTATTAATAGATTATTGAGGTGGACGCCCAGGGTGTGCAATGACATTCTGGTTTTTTTTTAAATTAGAAATATCATCATTTGAATTTGTAGTATATATGTATGTATGTATATAAAATATTAGTTGCTTCTTTTACCAGTTTGCACAATTTTTGAAATTAAGTTGAATAGAAAATTTGTTTCCTATACTATTGTTCCTTAGTTCACCATTCTTGTAACTGTTTGAACCAGTGTATATTCAATTTTTGGAACAAGAGATATTATGTGTTATAAGATCCTCAATTGTTGGTAAGCTTACATAGGCTAATATCAGTTGTTGATTTTTTAAGAACTTTCCGAGCAGGTTCGTCTTCACTCAGCAAGATTCTCTGCCCACCGGAGCTTACCGAGCTTTATTTTCTTCAGAACATCTATGTCGCGATAGCGCTCGTAGATCTCGCCGTCGTAGACTCTCCGGAATCGGCCTTTCTCACATACGGAGCCAACAATTTTCCGCCAGATTTTCCACTCGAACACGCCTAAAAGTATAGAGTGCTGTTTGCTAAGCCCCACGTCTCCGATGCATATGCGAGTACCGGTAAACCGTCGTCTTATATAGTAGATGTTTGGACGATATGGTTAGATGCTTGGATTTGGAAAGCTTTTGAAAAACTATAGTAGGCTTTGTTGTCGTGCAGCCGTGGGATTATTTCTGGTTCCATGTTATTCTCGGCTGCTAATATTAACCAAGGTAGATAAATGATTTTACTATTTCAAATTCGTGCTCCTCTACCTGGATTGTGGGACCAATGTTAGGTGTACTTACAAACGCGACAGGGCCACCATGTTTTGCTTTCGTTGATGTACATTCCAACCACTCCTGGCGTTCGCTCAATCTGGGTGAAAGCTTCCTGTAAAGCTCGTGATGTTCTTCCAATGATGTCAATGCCACCTTGCATAAGCCAGTAATTGAACTTGTGGAGGATTGTGCCCCTTGATGTCACCCCCGAATCTCGTATTACTTGGCTTGTCACAATGGTCAAGGTCAACCTACATAGTCGTGTCAGCTTATTAGGGTTGCCGAATTCTCTCATGGCTTTGCATCGGGCAAAAGATGCCTTTTTTGCAGTCTTCTCGCATCGCTTCCTGCTCCCATACTTGACAATTAGTTCATGAATTTCTTGGTGTATTGTAAGCTCTCCATATTTAACCAGCTTCACGGGGATGGCGTCTACACCCTAGGCCTGTTGGTTTTGAGCCGGTTTATAGCTATACTAACTTCTTCTAAGTTTGATGGCGGCAGCGTAGAATCTCATTAGATATCTGTGGAGCCTCCAATTCATCAGTTAGCGCCATTTAGCAATTCATGAAAGTGCTTCTTCCCAACGCTCCAAGATGCCTTTAGGATCGGTGATCAGATTCCCCTCTTTGTCCTTGTAGGATGTACTACATGGCGTAAATTGGATCATACCACGGACTCTTCGCTCTCTGTGCTGTTCTAGTTCACAAACGCGATTTTTCTCCCAGGCTTCCTTTTTCCGCCTGTGAACTCTTTTTTATATTGTACTAATTACGAAAAAAACGAAATAAAAGCTATAATAACTATACTTCGATCGTAAATTTTTCTGATACTAATCTTTCAATAAACAATCAATTTTAATTGTTTGTCCTTAGCTATTAACTGAAATAGTAAAATAAAGTAGAAATCGTTGAGTTAAATATACTATTCTATACTAAATCAATATCTTAAAATCAGAAAATTTAAATCAAATTTTGGTTAAAACGTTTGTTGACTACTTCTGTAGTACAAATATTCGCAGAATAAATGTCACTTGTCATTAAACTAACCCAATTCCATGAAGCAGTGCGATCTTCATCCTCCAATCAATCGTTCGATCGTTTCGGGTATATTGAAGAATTTTAACTCTCCTTTTTCCTTACGCTGTTTTATCTGATTTAGTAAGGGAGCTGGCACTTTTTCGTCCCAACCTTCTGCCGTTTGTTATATAAGATTTTCAAGTAATTTCAAGCACTTTTTATATGACATTTTTGCGGGAAGTGGACCCATCTCGAGTTAGGGGGTTGGGGGGTTAAAATTTCTGCCGCTGCGTATGTAGGTTCTATTAGGGCTAAATAACGGTTAAATACTAATGGCAGTAATTTTTGACCATTTGCACCCTCCCTAAGCCACCCCTAGCTGAAGTTGCCATTTCACCTCCGCCCATTCGCAAATGGCCAAAAGTGTCTGTCGCTAATTTTTAAGAGTTAATTGATCTATAACATTGTATTTATTATTTTTAAATTCAATTCATATTTAAGTAATATTACAAACTATGGATGGGCCCAAATATTCTACTTAAGATGCGTTTAAAGCGTCTATTTTCTTAATTTTGAAATTCTTAATCTTCGATTTCCTGAAATATACTTTCATGAACTTTTCGTAATGTATGATAATTTAATGCAATAATCGACAGCAAATCTAAAATTCATTAATTCAAACATCATTAAAGCTCTATATTTTGTTTTAAAGTTTTTTTTAAAGAACACTTTCCAAATCCTCAACCCTAACCCACAAACATGCCAATTACATTCTACAGTTAACAGCTTCATGTTAATCCATTGTTACATTTCAATTTCAGCAAATATATCATACTCCAATACTCCATATAACGACAATTTGCAACATACTGATAAGAAGATTTAGCACCTTCGAAAGAATAAAATCACTTCTCAGACCAAACGAGCACTTCTTAACCACTTCATAAGATCTAAGATGAGCAAAACAAAACAAAATAAAACAGTCGTGTCCATTCAATTTGTCTTTGAAAACTCATTCGTACTTAGTACTTTCATATAATAAAAAAGTTGTCTGATGGACATCAGCAGACATCATTTATCATCGCAATTCAAACTGTATATTAATGATTTCTTTATTTTCTTCCAATAGTGCTGAAAGAGGAGCCCGATGATTTGACACATCTGGCACCAACTGCTGGCGATGCATGTATACCATTGGACGAATCAACGCCACTATTTGGTGAAATGCTTGAGAACTTAATGCTGCCAGACTCTTATGCACTTCTGCCAGATGATATAAGTTCACTAGATTCACAACAGAGCAACTGCAATAACAGCAGTAACAACAACAAGAATCAAATCGATCTTGATCCATTCATTAATTATCGAGATGAATCTAGTGACACCAACAGTTCACCGCATTTATTATCGCCAGGTGGTGCATCGAAGGTAAGATTTCTTTATTAAAACCTTTCGGTCACATAAAATTAATTATATAAAAATAATAATAATTTCAGAGTCCTGAGGTAAGCAGCCTTCCATCTTTATGCAGTCCAAATTCACTTAGTCAAGAGGAAGAATTCGCATTTATGACAATGAACGTTGAAGATGATATTGACCTATCAATGCGTGCTCCTTATATTCCCATGAATGAACAGGAGGATTTGCCACTCTTGACCGATGATTTAATGTGGAGTGCATTTTCAGAAGAGTTAACATTACATAAAGATATAAAAGAGGCACTACAAATGGAAGCAATTAAGAATAGCAATAATAATAACAACAATATGACTTCGAGCACTACTACTGCTGTTGGCACAACAAATTCGAATGATGTCAATAATGAATCTAGTTTAGCGGCTCTTTTATGCAGTAATTCGCTGCAGCAGCAACAGGCGGCCGAACAAATATCAGATCAAATAAATGAGAGTAACAAAAAAAGAAAATTCGATCAATCGGACAGTGGCACAAATTTAGTTGATTCCATTGAAGCATACGGACAAGCTTTTAGTAAAAATTGTAAGTTGGGTAAACAAGTTGCTGTTTTTGGGAATTATTTAACTTCTTTATTTATTTTTTAATGTTATTTCGTCAAACTGGAAGATTTTTGCATTGCATTAGTAACCGCTTTGAAATAATTTTGGAGGTAGTCTGATAGAGATTTGTTGAGTGTTGTGAATTAAATTTTGATTACGCCATCATTCTATATATATATATATATTTTTCTTCGACGTAATTCGCTGCAATTTGTTAAAAATCGTATGCATTTAAAAAAAATACTTGGCACTTATCTACATTCTATTCAACGTTGATGCCTTAACCAGCTATTAAAACGATTAAGCTGCAATCAAAAAATTTTCTTGAAAAAAATCTAAAGTGTTAATCAAATCCCATCTGTTTTAAACATCAAATCAATCAAAAAAAAATTTCGCAAAATTTTCATCAGCTTTCTCTAAAGTTCAGTTTCAGAAATTACTGCTTGAATGTTCTTCTTAGTAGTAGTTTTCGTTAGGTTTGCATTTATTTTTCGTTCACAAAGATTTGTGCGAAGTTACATTGCGTGATTTTGATGATCAGGAAATTTAGACCGCAATGCACCCATCAACATGCTCATTTTGCTGTGAATTCTTAGAATAATAAAAAATACGCATCATTGACGTCAATTTGAATTACTGACTTGATGTTGTCTTTAATCTAGCTACCACTACGGCGCGTAGTTTTTTATACTTGAAATAAATTTGTTCTCATCATACTCAAAAGTACTAAGTATCATGCGTTGGTCAATCACGTATTTTTTCTAATTAATTTAAATATTTTGTAAAGTTTTATAGAGATACGTTCCATAATTCGCAAAACAAAAAATTTACAATATTTGATTTTATTGGAAAATCCTTTTTTTAGATAGAACATTTATGTACCTATAATAACTCTTTTTTAAATTCCATGACAGAATCCGTGCGGTTTTCATATTCGCTCATTTGTTGGACCATTTTAGTAGAAGAAAATGAGATTTAATCTCGGATTTACTAGAGCTTAGCTTGTAAAGTCGAACTCTTTGATACATTTGTATACTTTTCACGTCTATTCTATGCCCTGAGTGATGTATCCAACGCCCATATGTGGCCTTCTTTTATTATTACAATTGAAACATTATAGTCCGCTCAAGTTAGTCTAAAAATCGCTGTTGGTGCTGTCAGTGAAGCGGCGAAACAATGCGGAATTCGAAAACATAGTAAAGACAAAATTTATAGATAATTTTATGCTCTATAACTTTGCTTACTTGATATTTTCACAAAAAAGCATAGTTTCTCCTCAAAATACAGAAAAAGGCGAAACAAATCTAAAATACACATATTCCTCAAAAACCACCCTTTTTTCGAACTGCGGGTTGTGAAAATTGTTTAGACAACCCATATCCTTCACTTGGTACCGGTCTCATAACTCGAGGAAAATTTCTTTATTTCTCCTAATTTGAGCTTTTTGTGTCAAATAGCAGTTTATTGTGGTTTAAACTCCATTTTATACACAAAATTTGATGCAAATTCTTTGATCCATTTTTTCGACAGCAAAAAACGCCGAACACGCAAAACACGTCTAACCTTAGCGGCTGCCACAGACAAAGTAGACAATGAATACAGCTGAAAATATTTTATCATACTTCAGGGGCATGTATACCAACATAAAAAAATAAAAAAATCGTTAATCCAATGTACGTAGCCCGCGAAATTTGAAAATTCACCTTACTTTTTGAACAGACCTCGTATGTTTCATAATATTTTAATCACATTTTCTTTGAACTATGTATAAATTATTTTTCCATCCTTGAGCTCCTAGAACCGTTGGTACCTTTTGCATATATGCACACAATTTGTGTAAAAGGAAACGCCTTAGATGATTTATCAACACAGGAATTGTAACTTGATTACCAATACTGTTCGGGGAGTCTGATACTTTCCATCCTTAACCATTTATCGATTCGCCAATAGTTGACATTTATTATTAATTCATATTTTTCTTGTGGTATTCTAGTTTAAAATAATCAGTTTAATTTTATTCACAGTCAAGTCATTAACTTTTATCCAACCTGATATAAGTGCTTGTATAAAACCCACAAACAAATATACAATGTAAAAACGTATATTTGCATTTATCCAAATAACGTTATTAGACTTAGATATATGAAATCGATCTCTCTCTAAAAAAATCTTTAAATCATTCGGAAAAACTTGCATCGAAAGATGTAAAAATGTTAATTTATCTCTCATGTTGAATAAAAATGACGGAATAAACCGCAATGCAATATAAATGCAACAAACAAGATGCGATAGTGTGATGGATAAATGCTGTGATTATTCTTCAGTTGTTAATAAATCTTTTTAATAAATGTTTAGTTCTTATATAAGAAAACTTGGATACTAAATAGATATATGTATTTCTTTCTGGCCTATAAGTATATATAAAACATCAAAGCACCGACATATTCAAGTGTGAGACTCCTAAACTAAAACACACTGAATGAAGATATCACAACAGATGTTGTCGTCGATTATTGTAGGATATATTTTTCGATTTTTTTTGTTCATCTCTTGATTATATTCAGTCTCGCGTCAGAAGGAAGACTACAAGGGAAAAACAAGAATTTATGCTAAAAATAGAAACCGGCTATTTAAGTAGAGATTAAACACGCTTCGATAAAAACAAAATATTTCCTTTTTTTAGATTCTTTTTGCTTTATAAATTATGAAATGTAAATAAAATTCGTAATTATTGTTTTTTTTCTCTCGGGGTACAAACAAATGGCGATGATGTTTATCTTTTGTCATTTCCGCGATTACAATTGCCTGTAAATTACTTTTAATCAAAAGGTAATTATTGTGACAAATATCAATTTGGTTAACAATTGTTTTAATTGTTGAGGTTTTATTATATTAAATTTCTTTGATTAAAGTATTAGTTTTTATAAGTAGGCGACAATTGGTAAAGCAACTTATTTTTTAAGGGCAAACAACTGCCAGTCCGATGTTTGTAAAAAAGTCGAACCAAATTATAATAAAATTTATTCGGGAGTGTTTCTCCATTACTACTACTACTTCTCATTAATTTCAGATCTCAAATTGATATTACCCGAACACATTTTAAATTATTGTATTAGAATCGAACACAGAGTATATACATATCTCCCATATATGCAGTAAATGTTTCGTTTTTCTGATTGTATAATTAATTTAGAAAATTTGATATTGTAATAAATACTTAAAATCATACTCTGTTATTACATCTGTCGGTTTTGCTCGTATTTCCACCCATCATTCCTATTTGCGAATTTGTAAGAAAAAATAAATTAATTCTGTGCAACACGAAAGTTACGAAACCGCGTAATATAGTCAAGTATTATATTCCGAAGTTAAATCTGAACGATCGAGTTATTCTCTGCTGTTATAATATATTCTGGTTCGATAGCCACAACTTCCCTCCATCTACATATTTGTAAACTTTTAATTATTACCAAAAAAAAGTGATTGGTTTTGTAAGCAAAATAGTGTTAGATGAATCTAAATAAATTAAAATCTTTTGGAGTGACACTGGAGATATGCACTAGTGCGATATGCTTGAAAAATATATTCGTATTATAAACGCATTTCAACTACCCTTTTTTAAACCTTATTGCTGAATTACACTTTTCAATTTGCTTATAGTACAGTATAGTAAAATAATTTGGGTGGATTTTAAATAAGATGCAATCGAATAGCCCATTTAAAAGCAGATGTTTCTGTAACATTCATTTTTCCTCACTAAAACAAAAGGCAATGCAAAAATAAATCGTGTTTTTTTACGATTAATTTTCACTTATACGAACCTTATACATATATTTATTCGTTCGGTATCCATAACCAATGCTTTTTACGCTAATAACAATTTTTTATTGGTTTCGAGGTCTGAGAGTACACTCTTGTTGCCAAATTAGCTTACAATCATTGTTTTAATTAATTCCATTTTGGAACGCAATACCCAGGAACGTTATATCCGTAACTTAATCTTGTATGTTTTCACTGACTATTCATAATTTCCAGTACAAACAATATAACTCTAGAATGATACTATTACTATTAAATTGTTAAAGGGAAATAGAAACATGTATCCTAAAACATTCGAAATATCGTAGGTACGAGAAATACATTATAGTTTACACTGAAATGTATGCATGAAAAATATGTAGGATTATAAAATAAGTCATAAAGCATAAACAAAAATTGTGCAATCGGACGAAAATAATTTAAATGTAGTTGACCATAAGTTTCTGTTATCATAACAGTCATTTCTACGGAATAGCAAATATATTTTATTATTCTTCACTCAGGAATATTCCGAAAACATAAAAATTGTTAAAGAATTATTTCTTTCTTTTTATTTTAAATAAAATGAAACGAGAGGGGTTCAGTTCAACTAAATTTCTGCAGAACGTGATTTCCCGAATACATATAATTAATTTAATATATTGTTAATTTTTAATGCAAATATTTTTTATATATTTGCAAACTTTTATTATAGTTTATTTTTTCATTAATTTTAAGGGCATTTTATTTTTCAATTTATGAGCTGTCTGTAATTTTAATTTACTTAATTCACAAATAACGGGGTCAATTGATGAAATATATTCCTTATAAATTCTAAAATATTCTGTTTATGATCTTACAGAGTGATATCATCATTAGCTGCGTTCCAAAATTCGAGCAAAGTTCTCTCAAGCGGTTGGCTTCTACTCGTTCCTATTTCTCAACAAAGGCATGAGTAGCTACGAGTAGAAGCCAACTGCTTGCGAGAACTTCGCTCGAATATTGGAACACATCTATTGTTGCGCTCTTTGAAGGGCTTTCGTCAGAGGAGGTCCCAACCATAAAATTATGCGTGCAAATTCATTAACTATTATATAAGAAAAATTTGAAATTTTGCTCGAACGTGTGCAAACGTTATTAAAAATATCTGCATGGTTTTTTATCGAATCAACTAAGTTGGCGTAAATTGCATAATCCACCTTGCAAATAATTATAAAGTTATTATCTAAATATTTTTTCATTGATCTAAAATGGTTTCGAGAAATTTAATTGATCTCATCTTAAGATTTAGTTTCTTTCGGCTATAGATTGCGGTATTCCTCAACTTCAGAGCTTTGACCTTCCACATATGTAATAAAAATTTTGTATATAATTTGAACATCCTGAGATATGAGCATTAAGGTTCTTGAAATCGCAGCGTTTCTCAACCTTTTTAGTGTCGCGACCCCCCAAAAAGCCAAAAAATTAAGTAAAAAATCTTGCGACCCCCTCACTATAATTTTGGTTGAAAAATAAAAATTCAAGCATTTGGAGCGATTTTCTCTGTAAGAAACCAAAAATTGAGTATGATGGAGACGACAGGAAAAACAAACATATTTGATCGGGCTCCATTCTCTTCCGTCAACATCGGTCTTAAAATTGAATTACTACCGCGAAAATCCTGCCTAATGGTAAAAGACCAGGGGCCGTATTTGCCTTAAAAGCTTCTCGATTTTCTCTAAGTTTCATATTTGGCATTACGACCAAATCGACAAAATCAAATTCAATCATCAAATTGTGTGATATTACTCCAAGTGCAGCAAACCACGTATATTTAATTAAAATAGAAATTGTTAAAAGTTTATTGTATACATAAATTTAGATTTTTAATAAACGTCAAACGTCTTTATCGACACGTAAAGAGACGATAACGTTGTCGATATCGTGTTGTCAAATGCCAATTTTTATTTATCGGCAGAAGTCGATATCGACTCGAGAAACTCAATACGGCCCAGCTCAAGGTGGGAAGACAATGTTAAGGCTGATGCAGCAAAACTGCTCAACACAAGAAACTGGAGTTGGAGCAAAGAGAATTCTGGCAGCTGCTAAGGCTGGAATTAGGCTGTAGAGCCATGGAGGAAGATGAAGTTATTACACGTTTATCTAATATATAATTTTTTTTGGACAGACTGCGACCCCCTTTATATCTAATGGCGACCCACTTGGGGGTCGCGACCCCCAGGTTGAGATTCTACATAGTATACGATTTGTGCAGAAGGGATCCTTATCTTCTCAGTCCTGCACTTCTTAAATCGGTACGTGAATTTGGTAGTTAATTCTAAGTGTAGACCTTTGATAAACATAAATTTCAAATATCTACCTGGATTTTAAGTTCTAAAGTTATTATTTTGATGGATTTTATCCACTATGGAACATAGGGCGGAAACAGTTGCCTTCCGGCTGACTTTATTTTGTGCGACAGTTTTCAGCTCCATCCAGGATCTTCCAGCTGATGCGTCCTCTGCTAATAAGGTTCTCTTCCGTTATAGGTCAGCATCTGCTGATGAAACTTGAAGGCGCCTTGTGATGAATTGGGTGACTTTCAATGTTTCACAATCATATAAAAGAACGGCCTTAACATTGTAGTTGAATAGCCGCAATTTGGTGTTAATGAAGATCTCCGTTGATCTCCATATGCGAAACAGGCAATACGCTCCTTGCTTTATTTATTCTGAAATTGACGACTTCTGCTCCGCCATTTTCGGTAATAATATTATCGAGGTAACAGAATTTATCTACCAACTCCACGGCACGGTTATTCAGCGCTGTGCGTTTAATGGTCTTTGCATTTATCCGCATTTGTTTAGTTTTAATCGGTTTTAACCATAGCCCTGCAGAACTACTTTTTGCTGCAAGCAGATATCATTCGCGTAGTCCAGGTCCTCAAGGCGATCTAGCAAACCCCATTGTATGCCACCTGTTCTACTATTTAGAGCGCTGACAAGGATGTCGTTTGTTACTATAAGAAAGCGTAATGGCGGAAGTAGGTATCCTTGTCGAACTCATGAGTTCACCTTTAAGCTATCAGATAATTTTCCATTATGGATAATTCTGCATTTGCAATTGTTGAATAGAGCTTTTATCAATCTTATATTATTTTGTCCACGTTGCCTTAGCGCCTGCCATTAGCTGAATCGAATGCTTTTTCATAATACATGAAACCAAGGTAAAGGGGGATCGTAATCCGTTCCACTATGATTCTCAAGGGGTTTAATATGGTATTTGCAGGAGCGGCCCTTTCTGAATCCAGCGTGCTGTCTTCTAAGCATTCGATCTACTGCCCATGAGGGAGAAGATTTTACCCACAGTAGATAATAGATAGATCTCAGATTTGTCGCATATTATTTATGTCGCCCTTTTGTAATAAAAGATTATACCTGCTTACTTTACATAGCATTCAACAAAATTTTTGATGGCTTATTTTTACTGTAGAAAATAATTTTTTTAATGGCAATAAACTTCCAGTTTCGATATCCAAAATATTTATATTGATTATATAAATTATTATATAAATAAATTATTAATTTCTTAAATTTTACTTAAAGCGACAAACGATTGTTGGACAATGAATGATTTACTTCAAATAAATTCAGCACAAAATTCAACATCTTTAACGCACTCAAATAATATTCGACCTGAAAAACAAAGCATTATAGTAAATACAGTTATTCCAGCACAAATCCATATGCCGCTTATAACAATACAAAATAATAATACCAATAATAACAAGGACAATATATGCAGAACGAATTCACCAACTGGATTTACCAAGAACAACAGCAACAACACGACCAGCAACAACAACAATAATAATAATAATACTAGTAGTAAAAATACTGTCATTACAAATGACAATATTAATCGAAAATTTCTAACAAGAATAATAAATGCAACAACACCAGATGGTAGTATAAAGAATGGATGTACTGTAAATATTATTGGAAATGGTGATTTAAGTAATACAATTACATCAAATAAGCGGCATTTAAATACATCTGGATCGCTAGATACAAAAAGAGTTAAGAATTCATCATCAGTCGAAATGCAAACATCGCCGCAATTATTGCAGCAATTAATGGCGCCAACTCCACAACGACAGAAAGTTAAATCTAGTTATGATAAATCACAATCGACAAGATGGACTACGGATGGGGGTGGATCACAAAGTTCTGGCAACATGTCCTCAACTACGCCATCAAATTCAGTTCTAAAAAATCTTCTAGTTAGCGGATGCGATGTAAGTGCTGGATACATTTGCTTGGTACCCATGAGGCTAAAAAAAGCTGCTAAAGCATAAAATTCGACACTTTTTTATTATTAAAAAAATAATTCTTTTTTTTAGATTGTAAATATTTAAGTAAATTTAAATTTATATAAAAAATGTGTTTTACATTTTGTAAATGGATCGATTTTTAAATTTTTTTAGTTATAAACTATTATTAATATAGTCCTGTTTTTGGATTTCGATTTCGAACAAAAATAATAATATATATTTGTAAATAACTTTTTTTATTTAAAATCAATGTTGGAAAAACTCTGACTCTACATTAGACGTAGAGTTCCCTTCATACCATTGATATAATTAAAAAAAATATAAACAAAAAACTAATATAAAAAGTAATATTACATCTACGACTTTATTTTACTGTGATAGTTAAAAATTTCTTAATTTATTCTTTATTAGGAATAAAATAAATAAAGTAAAAATTTAAATAATAATAATGATATAAAAATGGTTATGAGACGAAGGATTTTTTTTAATAAAAAAAGTCATTTTCTTTCAACGTTTCTTAAAAGTTTTAATAAAAACAAGTGATTCGACCCTTTCATTTTTTTTAATTAAATAAAAAAAAGAAGTAAAAGGCACTATATTTTTCCTTTATTTGTTGGCGTTTTAACTTGAGCGCCGAGGGTACAAAAAAATTAATGCAGAAACAAATTTTGAATGCGTAAAAAATAAGTAAATTATCGAAAATAAAAAAACAATTTTAGAAAATTTGTGTAAAGTCAAAAAGTTTTTTTTAGTAAATCGTTGTAATTTTAAAATAAAATAAAATAAAAAAGCAAATTGTTATTATTAATACCTATTAAAAAAAATTTAGATAAAACTTATAGGAAATAGTTTCGATAAATATTAAGAAGAAAATTTTAATACGAAAATTTAAATCTAGTGAAAAATAATGAAAGACAGAAGATAATTTTTTTTGAGTAGAATTTTCTACTTCACGTGCGACATAATATTATTAAACAAAAAATAATTAATAAATAATTATATCCATTTAAAAAAATCGAAATAAGATACTCCATGTTTTTGTTGATTTAAAATGAAATATCGAAAAAAAAACATTTTAAAAAGAACCAAAATATAAATAAAAAAAACAAATTTTTATTTTGTTGATAAATTAAAAAAATTATGAATTTTAATATTTAGTTTTTTCTTTTCCTCTGCCTTTTATTTTAATTGTTTACACACTCTTTTTTGTATTTCAACTTTATTGCCATGAATGATGATGAGATTTTGTTTACTTTTATTTTGGAATGGTAGTGAAGGCACTTCGAATTTTGATTTGTATAATTAATAGATTTTTTTTTAAATCGAGTCTCTGCTTTTGTGTAGTAAGAGTGATTCTTGTTCATTTTTTATTTGGTATAATCTATTTTCAAATATGATTAATGCTTTAGTCAGCCGTGATCGGTGACGACTCCGAATCTTAGATTTGCTAGATCTTTATGTCGCAAAGTCCCAAAGGATTCTTCCAAATGTGATTTTGTTTAATATATTCTTGGCTTGTGGCTTTATTTATTAAAAGTTAGCCACTTAGTCGGCGCAAATATTTTTTTTTATTCCGTGACGCAAATTAAATTGAATAAATTGGAAATCACTTTGAATATAAAAAGCTTTCCCGATGTTTTATCTTTCACTATTATAGAAAGAAAAACATCAATTATATTAATATATTCTGAAAAGAACTAATTACGTGTAATTTGCGTATATTTAAATAAGTTTATTCTTTTCATAGATTTCTTGCAATTAACATTTATTTTTGCTTGGAAATTAATTTAAATATAAGTGCGTAAGACGTCCATCTTATGTGAGCCACTATTTTGTCCAACTTGGAATAAAAGTATTCAAGCGGTTCAAGCATTTGTTGCATGTACAGGGTTTTTGATATCATAGAAAAGTATAATTTAAAATTTGCTGTCAGTAGTGCCATCTTAGTGTATATAGACTTTCACTTTATATATTCTTGGTAAATCTCTTTGTAAAATACTTTGTTAAAAAAGCAGAGTTTCTTTTTGGATTATTTTTCCACACATCTGTTGTTTTTTCCACTTCAGTTATTACAATGCTACGTGTTTATTGTAAAGATACCTGTTTAAATTATCATATTCATTTCAAATTTCAAAAATCAAAAATTTCTCTCACTAGTATATAACGGTTATTTAGCCTACATACGCAGCGGTAGAAATATTTTTTAATTTTAACAATTTTTTTTCTACCATTTTTTACGTTTTTGATCGAATTTTCCACATTTTGACGTTGAATTGCTCAAAAATGGCCCGACCAAAATTTCTGCCACTATTTTCCCGTCGATGTACACGTCGAACAGAAAATATTTGTGTGATATTACTCCAAGTTCAGCAAACCACTTATATTTAATCAAAAGAGAAACTGTTAAACGTTTATTTTACGCATAAATTTAACTCTTCCGTTGTCCACAGTCCCTTGTCACTTCTCTCCAATTTTGTACTATTAGAGTGTCTTAATATAACTTCTCAAATACCTACCGTAAAATGTTTGCTGTTAGGTAATAAGTACAAAGCATATAGTCGTTTACATTAAAATAACATTACATTAGATCCAAACCAAATCTAGTTGCAATGGTGTCTCAGTACTCACACCGTTATTGGATGGATCATTTGTATCTTCTTAAAATCACGTGCTCATTTAACGAACCAATTTGCAGATCCATATCATCTTAAGAAGGAAACGTTTCGTGTCAACTGTCGATTCCGTCGTCCTAAACTATAAATACATACATAGCTAAAAAATATCATGAAATTTTGAGAAAAATCCAGTTCTGTTTTAAAGAAAGAACTTTGAATAACAGAATAAGATGTTAAACTTTGCATACTTTAAATAAAGTAATATAACACAAGATACGCGCTTGCAGAAAATATTTTCTTTAGATTATTTTAACCTATTATATTAACTGCAAAAAACAAAAGTTCTTGTACTTGAACTTTATCCATTTGACAGTGATAATTTATTTTCAAGAAAATGTATTTAGTTAACTATGAAGAAGTTGAGTAAACTTTTTCTATATGGATAATTATTTTCGTGGAATTCTTGATATAAAATATGTCTACTGATAGTAAATAAATATATATAGTTTATATCACCGAAAGTATATCAATACAAAAATGACTTCTGTGTCAAACTTTTCACAACCAATTCGTCTTACAAGAAAATGTAACTATAATGTTCAGAAATCATTAAATAAAAGTTGCGTGTATGTATATCCTACAGAAGCGAGAACATTTTTTCTGCAAAGGAAAGAAAATCAATGAAAAAATTCTGTTTTCAGAAGATTTTGGAACTTTGATTACCACACATCAAACTAATTGAGCATATTGAATTTTTTCCTTATATATGCTTATTTATAAATATCAGTGTAGCAATCCAAGTGTTTCTATTGTTGCTTTATTGCACAAACATTTAACTATGAGCAGACAAAACAATTCACAATTTTTATTTATAGACCAAAATATAAAACTCGCTATTACATTTTTATGATATGCTTTGCGAAGTAACCGTCTGTTTAGTGAATGACGGATTGATCATAAATTAAGCTTGAATATCATAAAATGTGCGTAAATTATACTTAAGTTATAATAATTCAGATTTTGAAAGTTTAATGCCGAGAATATTTTGTCCAATATAAATTTTTTAAAGAGATTCTTGCTGCAGCTCTTTGTAGCTAATCAACTTCTCAGTGAGATAGGAATGAATAAAAGAGTTTATATATAAATTTCTAATTTCCTATAGATAAAATAGTTTATATATAAATTTCTAATTTCCTATATATAAAATAGTTCTTTGGTACGGTAAGCATACGTTTTTATGTTTAATCGCGGGATTCGTAAACGTCTATTTAATTTTGGAGAATATCTTACTATGTTAACAGACTTATTTATACCAAAATTACCTATGAATGTGCAGTACTCAGGACTGTTTGTAAGACCTTTCCATTGGTAGTATCTTACCAAAGAGTCACTGATATTATTTTCACTGACATTACCGATTCGCCAGTTTCATAACGAGTTTAAACCACTGACATGTATGGACTGCTCATCAGAAGATTTTGATGGGTCCAATTCGTTCCATAGGTGGCAAACATTTTTTCACTAACATGTATCCACGTCTTGAATGTCAAATTTCATATTTTCAATTGTGTTACTATCTGATTTTATTTCTGCCAGTGAATGCACTGAACTTATAACACGAAATTTAACAAAATTTGAGTTCGGTGACAAAACTGGCTTATGGATGAGTAAGAGGACTATACTTTTTTGGTCCATAAATTTATCAGATCGCCATTATATACATGTCAGTGGTTTAAACTCATCTCGACTATCATTCGATTTCGGTGGCATTATTTTCGTTTTGTGACGTTATTTTAAGGAAAGTCATAAAAAGGAATAGTTCGCAAGTTTGGGTACACACTTGAACTTTGGCTGTTCTAGTTCTTATGTAAGATAATCATACTTCAACCATTCCAGAGGTTCTGGATTCGATTGCAATCCAGAGATATCGTCTTATTACTTTCTACGCTTTCTGCCTATTATTTATTCGTTTATTAATTTCTTCGCTTTCAACAGAGTTTATTTTTTCTCTCTTCTCTGCTTTCGTTTACAAAACATAGCAACTGGCTTCAAGCCAATCTTCCAAATCAAGGAGAATTTACGGCCGTAATACTTGGATGGAGAATCTAGCTAAAACATATTGAAAATCCAAGCATCGTTCATTCTTCTTTTTGCTATACATTTACCCGAATCAAGGTTGTTGACAGACATTCAGTGGAGTATTAATGACATGATCAAAAAAATGAATGTAATATATGGAGGGGTATTCCTACTCGAACCTCATTTTTTTTGTTTGTTGATTTTTTAAAACCCCTGGCAGCAAGAACAGTATATGACACTTTTTTTCTTCAAAACACGTCCAGAAAGATGCTTTGTTGTATCATTAACATATTCGTATTTTTTAAAATAATTTATTTACGTAAATTTTTTTCTTTTATTGAAATTATAGGAAAAGATTTTATAGTAAAGAAACGTTATGATAGGGGAAGATAACTGTAAACTGTCATTTAATCTATAAGAGCGGAGGCGTTTTATATTCAATAAGCATTGCATGATAATTTATTATTTGTTCGCATGCTTGAAAGAAACTTATAAACCAGGTTGACAACCAAATTCAACAACACCCGAACCGAAGCCACGGCAATGACAAGCTAAAAAATATTTTTTTTTCGTAGATTCGCAATTATAAAGTATTTTTTATTACACAAAATATTATTAATTTTAATTATAATTTTTTATTTAAAATGAAAAAGTGCCATTTGTTTAAAAAAAAACATCAAAAAAATGATTGCTATAGACTGAGAGAATGAAAGAATTGAATGTTTTACTTGTAAGTCCATTTAACAAGCAAAAAATTATAATAAAACATAATAATAATTGTTGCCACAATTTTTACACGCGAACAGATAGGAATATAGAAAAAAATTATTACAGAAGTAAACGTCCGAAAGAATTTAAAGAGTACGTAAATATACCCAAAAAAATGAGTCTGATCCGAAAAGTACTGAAAACTTTGTGATATTATCGAAATATATATAGAAAAAGGAAATCAAATATCAAATAATTAATAATTTAGTTTATTCAATTTATCCAACATATCTCCCAAATAAAATCCTCATCTCTCATGAGTAACAATATTAACAACGACAACCCACCGTCACCATATTTCTATATTCGCATTGACATCAACATTGAGCATATAAACACAACTATATATGATTAGTATCAATCTTTTTCTATGTATAAGTAAAATTGGAGGACATGGTTTACAAGTCCTGAAAAGCTTTAAATGATAAGTTGATGAGTATAGATAGATAAGGGATATATAGATAGATATGAAAGTGGAAGTGCTGAAAATTTAATTAATGAAAAGCTTTAAAAGTAGTTTTTTAATATGAAAATTTTATAAATGTTATATTTGTTAATTTTATTACTTAAGGTTTTATTAATTCATAGTAACTAAAAATCACAAGGATATGTTTTTTGTTATTGTAAAAATTATGTGTGTATTTAAAAAAAATGGTATTTATATAAATTTTTACCAATAATATCTAGCAATATTTATTCGTTCTGAATGCGACTCTCTATTTCATGAACATGACCAATGTGTGTGTCCACTTTTTTCAGCCTTATTCATACGAATAAAAAACGTGATCAGCCGTTTGCACCTCTTCTAATTATCAGCATCAAATCCCGCGTTCACGTGTTAGTAGAACCAACTCCTAGCATTGTTGGAAGGGTTCCGTTATATTCTAGGTCTCAATGTATGTAAATCATCATTTCTGATGTACGAGGGTCGTCTCAAAAGTAAGTTACACTATTTTTTTTAATCCGTCTGGTTGGCGGAAAAAGTCTGGGAGTCTCAGGGAATGACAGTTGAAAAACAGTTTTTTTGTCAACTTCCTCTCCTTTTGTTTTGGATCGCTTTCCTGAGTTGCTGCAACACCTCACAAAAGCCTGCAGGTGTGATCGTGGTCCCACGGAGCAGGTAATTGATCAACAACACCCCCTTGGAATTCCAAAAAAACGTTTGCCATATATTTTCCCACGGATTCCACAACTTGCGCTTTATTTGGTGTTTTGTCGGTAGGAGCAAGTTGAGTCTCCATGGTGGCTGAAGCCTGAAGGCTCTATAGGCTCTATCAGATCCAAAGCAGCAAAGCAGAACCGTCGACAGAGAATTGTTTCTATTGGCTTACGCTGGTCACGTGACAAGTAAAGCAGAAGAGAGTTCTGCCGCTGCTTTTTCATCTCAAATCCTAAATTTGCTGGTTTGCAAAGCAGAATTTTTTGACATTTCAAACATCTTTCACTTGGCAAGTTGTTTTTAAATGACTAATGGACGCCGAAAATTGAGAATTTATTGTGTATTTATTATTTATTGACTGCCGGATCGATCGACGCACGCGCATAGAAATTTTACAGTGCTGCCACTACACCCAGACGCAAATTTCCTGGGGCTCCCAGACTCCGCCAACCGCACGGATTAAAAAAACTAGTGTAATTTACTTTTGAGACGACCCTCGTACATTCAGTTAAGTTATCTAGATATGAGTTGTAATGGCATCCAGTCCCAAGTTTCAAGCAATTGCTCCAAACACGCTTAAAGATCCGATTGTATACTTGTGGTAATCAAGCCGATTTTTTATTCTAGTTCTCATTATTTTCCTGTTGCATGAACGGAGTAATAGAGGTAATACCCATATTTTGCTGATATATTCGATTACATAAAAATGAATGATTCTTTCAGGGTCAATATTGTAGGACAGTGTGACCTTCAGTAGTCAATGAAAATGCGTTGTTGGCACATTTTTTCTACTTTCCCACGATTACCTGCTTTGATAAAATATTTTCAGTAGTATAACACTCATAGTTCATTGGAATTATTACTACAAAACGAACGAGAAAAGCACTCTGTAATTTATTTTTACAGAATTAATTGCAGTATCTAATGAAAGCTACTGTATATTGTTACAAAAATTTAAATCCAAATTCACTCTTAGCATTATCTATATTTGGCTGCAAACACGATTGTTGAATATAACTACCTAAAAAATATTTTTTAAACTAAGAATCCTCACATTTCCACTCTTTCCATCATTTCAGTAAAATGTGTTTTATACATACTTCGAAATATCCCTTTTTCAAAGAATCCTTTCCTATAAAGGGAAACCTCTTGAAAATTGTTGAAACCCAAAAAAAATTTCAAGGACGACAAAAGGCGTTACAACATCCACGAAATATCCTTATTTACTCTTAAATTGCAAAGCCATCAAGGGCATTAAAGGGTACTTCTTGGCAAAGTCTACTTATAAAGAGATTTTAGGATCATTCAACAATATTGTGACCTTTACTTACAACGAAACTTTTTATAGATACAAGCAAAAGACAAGAAATAGCCATTGGTGCTTAAATATTATACGTAATACAATACTAGAAGTTTCACCAGTTTTAAATATATATTAATTGTAATCCTGGATTGTCTGTGTGTATAGAAGTTGTTGCTTAGATATATTTTGAAACTAATTCTTTTATATTATATCCAGAAGGTGGTTTTTTTAAATAAGTATTATAGTAAATACATTTCTCCTCCAATTTTTATGAAAATCCACTGATTTGTTCATTATTTAATGCATTTTTAGTTAAAAAGTAAATAAAATGAGAAATTTGGACTTTTTGAGGTTAGAGAATATTTTTAACGTAGTCTCGCCCCACCAGTTCGATTCCTTTTACTCACGAGTATTTTCCTTTTTTTGTTTATTTTCTACGACCAATAGAACCGTAGGCATTTGAAAAATAGTTAGACCGAGAGCCGACCGCTGAAGACCCTATGTTATCGGGAAGAAGAAAACAGAACCTATTTTAAGTAACATTGGAGATAGGAGAATACTTTAGGCGTGGTGTGCCTGAACTAAAGTGTGGCCTAAGGTGAGGAATTAGGTAATATTAGTTATTGACAAGAAGGATAATTTTTTTTTAAATTGAAGTATACTTCTAATAATTACTACAGCGCAAGGTGTGCCGCGCCCTGGCTGTGGCCTAACTCCTGGCAGACCAGAATTTATATAATTTTTTTTTATGAAAAATGATTAAAATCACGATATCTCCCGAACGGTCACTGGTAGAGAAAAAAGTAAGTAATGGTAAGTATAATCTCATAACAGTCAATGCAAGAAATATAGATAATGCAATTCTCTACCAAAAAGATCCTTACACTTTTTTCTCTACGAGTGACCGTTCCGGAGATATCGCGATTTTAATAATTTTCCATACAAAAAATTATACAGGGTGTACACCTTTAACCTTACAAAGCGGCCGGTTGTGGATAGGTTTTGGATAGACGAACAAAAAATCGTATTGGGGGGTGGGGGGGTAAATCTTAACGGTTTAGCAGCTAAGGCTTTTTGAAGTTTTTTGGTAGATGTTGACCTATTACCCTGTATTTTTGTAACCCTTTGAGCTGTTTTCATGAATACGATATCAGTGTACGCAGAATACTCCCACCTATCTAAAACTGTCAAAATCACGGTTCTACCCTATCAACTTCCAGAGCGTCGTCGTCAAATTCAAAATTTTGTTTTGTTTTACTAAAATTTCAACTAAAACCACCTTTTTCTCCAAAAAATACGTAATTAACTGATATTTTTTTTGCAAAGCTTTTGGAAAGCTTGGACAATTTTCTATCAATAATGTCTGGGCAATTTTTATCCTACGGCTTTTATTTTTGCAGTTATAAGCAATTTTAATGCTAAAATTGGCTCTTTTTAGTACTTTTCCACCTAAGTTTTGCAAAAAAGTACCAAATAAGCACCAAATATGGCAAATTTTAACATCACGCTTGTTAATAACTTTAAAAGTAAAGGCCGTAGCGTAAAAATTGTCCAGACATTATTGATAGGAAATTGTCCAAGCTTTCCAATTTTGCAAAAAAAATATCAGTTAATTACGTATTTTTTGGAGAAAAAGGTGGTTTTAGTTGAAATTTTAGTGAGAAAAAACCAAATACATAATTCGTTAATTGTTAATTGCTATGTATATGTATATTTCGTCTATTCTATTTGCACACTATTTCTGCAATACTTTTCATTGATATAAACTCCTTTTGATGGAAATTTGGTTCTTCTTTTGGAAGCCTTCACCTTCAAATCATATTTAGTAATTATTAAACCTTCATCATATTGTCATTTGTTCTTATATCACGTTCAACTTTATTTGTTCTCAAATGCTTGATGTTGATATATCAAATATTCATACAATAAACCAACAGAAAATTAATATAAATTAAAACAGTATAACTTAATTTTGTTGATTACCTAATTACTTACATCAGCATTTTACCTTTATGTGAAATTCAGGTCAAAAAATTTCTATTTTTTTTAATTCAAGATTTTTCAAATTTATTCATAAAACTTTTCCAGCTTCCTGGATTTGTCATAAAAAACAAATTTTTGCGAATACACATATAATACATATACACATGTGCAGATCCAATTATAATATATGCTTGCATATGCTGTATGATAGATTACGAAATTCTAAGGATAAACTTTTAAGGATTTTGCTAAGAAAACTCTTCGAAGAAAATGTGTATTACGTCGTTGGTTAATTATACAAATTTGTATACGCCTAAGATTTCGTATTTTTGTACGTGCTCCATTTCAATAATCCTAACCAAAAGGGTATTTGAAGTGTGGATTTTTTTCTATGAAAAATGATTGCAAATTAAATTGAACAAAAAAGAAACGAAGAATGATTTTTTTATTTCAAAACCATGACGAAACTTTTGAATAACATTTAAAAAGACTACCAATCTAAAATTTTTTTTCTATGGAAGCTTTTTGATATTGTAAAGAAAAAAAAATTATTAACTAATCATGGTAATTCTATAGCTTATAATAACAAAATCATTCTAAGCAGCGCTGGCCTTAGCCCTTGATCTGCGTAGCGCGAGATTGTCTTTCGGCGCCTTTTGGTCGATGCTTTCACATCAGATAAATTGCACTGCTAGTCTAAGAGCTAGTGGCCTCGACAACATACCGATTTTAATACAGCTGGAAATCTGCAAAAATGATAGTTTAGGTCGCCCCGGGGAAGGAATGACCGGTATGGCTAAAGGGTGGGGTTAGCACCCTTAAATTTTTGAAAATGGGGTAAAAATGAAAATTTTTACTCATTTTAATACAGCTCAAATTTCAAATAACGCAGAAAAACAGCCATACCGCTGAGTAAAAAAGGCGATGTCATTCAAACATCTTCGATTCTTAGAGAAATAGTGAGATTTTTTTGTTCGACAATGAAGTTCATATTTTTCGCTAACCAAGATTACTCCAAAATTACCTCATTAGAAAATTCAGCTTAAGGGTTTTTTTTAAACCCTGTAACTTTTAAAGTTTTAGTCGTCCTGGTCTACTTCATCTTTCTAGCGGAGGTTCCGTCGTATCCCGATTCGAACGTCTTTTTCGGGTCCTCTTCATCCCTCTGGCTCCCATGCTTCGATTCCCCTAGTTATCCAGAGTATCTGCATCATGTCCCCACATAGTCAGAGCAGAGTCTCAACTCAAGTCGTCACAAGCGAGCAACGTCAGTCGGCGAGTCGAAAAAATGACAGCGCCGATTGTCGTTGTCATTTTTCGTATCATAGTTGGCGAATGCAGCGACATGGCAGTTTTCGACAAAACCTTATCATGTTTGTCGCTTGAAAATGTTTGAACCTCTCTTATAATTAAATAAAAAAATGCTTTATTACTTGGATTTTGTTGGTAAACTTCACGCTTTCTAGCGACGGAACTATGCGGAATTCGAAAAAACAGTAAAGACAAAATTTGTAGATAATTTTATGCTCTACAACTTTGCCCTCTTGATATTTTCACCAAAATGCATAGTTTCTTCTCAAAATAGAGAAAAAGGCAAAAAAAACGCTAAAATTTATATATTTCTCTAAAACCGCTCTTTTTTAGTATTGCGGGTTGTAAAAATCATATTTAGACAACCCAAATACTTCACTTGGTACCGGTCTCATAGCTGTCGGAGAAATCTCAAAAAAAAAACAGTTGACTAATTTGAGCGGACTATATTGTCTGAAAGCATTTCGTTAGAAGCTCAACAAATATTTTTATTGAACTACAAAAAGTGTTATAGTAAATATAGTATATGTATGTATGCAATAAAGGCAACATTGATCGAGTTGGAAAGTTTTATTTTAGAATATCGTTGGGATGAACAACATCGAATCTTTCTAATTCCAAAAAAATAGTGGAGAATCTTAATTTGTGTCATGCGCCGCACATTCCCTATAGGACGGAAATCAGCGTAAACGCACAAGATCACTTAAAGTTTTTCAAGTTTTAGGGCACACTATCTACGCAAAAATAAATGAATAAATTTTATGCAGGTGTAAGAAAATAAATTACAATTATATTATACATATATGAAATATAATTACAATTGAGACAGGAAAAGGATTCATCGCAAAAACTTTTATTTGTTGTTTATATGTGAACTCCATATACTCAGCCCTAAATATATTCACCCTAAATAAAACATATTATTGTTGAATTTACAGGTTTTAAACAGTAAAGTGTTAAAATTGTCTAATTTAGTCCAGACACATAAACTTTCAGTTGTACATTTAAAAAAACATAAAAAAATCTCATATCCTTGTGATTTTTTCAAACCATATTTTTTTTATTATAAATTCAATTACATTTTCAAACATTTAGCAAACATAAACAAAACCGAAATTAATAACAAAATATAATAATTAATTTTATAATAAAAATAATATTAATGTCAGTCAAACGCTAAATAATCATGATACATTATAAAATAATCATTTTTCATCTAATATAAATATTATATATTAAAATACATATTTACAATAACGAATATTAATTACTAAATAAATAATAGCGAATTCGAAGACTTTATTAAATAAAATTTAAAATGAAAAAAAATTAAGACTTAGTTATTATTTTTTGTCGAAAAAAAATAACGACGTTATCGAATAAATAAATTAAATGTTTGGATGTGCATTTAAATATAAATAAATAATCGATATTTATATAGGCAATAATTATTGTAATACAGACGAAAAGAAAAGAAAGCTAAATTATAATTAAATAAAAACCAAAACGAAATTTATTGTAATACATAGTAGCAAGAAAATATATAAATATAGAAATAATCCATATGAAATATATGTGACGATTATTACAACTTTCTAAAGTGTGTTTCAATTCTAGGATTTTTATTTATATTTAAATAATACCCGTATTAATTTTTACGTAAGGTAAGCTTTTTCCGGTGGTAGTATTGATAATATACTACCAAATAATGCGGTTATACGTTAGGTGAAAATTTAACTAATGCTAAACAAAAATAACTGCACTTCAGGGTAAAATCAAATTTCTTCTGCAAGATTTTGGTCTACTATAAATTGGATAGCTAGCCTCAACTCTGCCTAATAGCCTTATGACACTGGCTTTTTCGTAGGCTGAAAATGCTGCCTTGGCTAGGCTGAAAATGACGAAATCTGTTATACTGTGTGACAGAGATAGCATGTGAGAGTAAGAACGATTGTCTGATTATTATAACAGATAGTTGTGAGTGAATACAGAAGGAATCCCCCAATTCGCAATCCCCTCACGTTGTAATAAGAAAAATATGTCTTCCGCGCCTTGAAATTACTATTGGGACATTCAAAAATCACCGTAAACACCTCAAAATTTTTTTTGGTGCGCTTTTACTCCGGAGCCCCAATTCTAAACATTTATCCCTTCACTTCAAATATATCTATTGTCTCTTCAATTATATATATTGTCACTTCAATTAAATTTATTTCCACTTCTTACATATTTATAATCACTTAAATTTATATTTATAATCACTTCAATTTATTGTTATTCACTCACTGTTATAAAAAGTCGAGAGATGCAGCAAACTGTTATAAAAAGCATAGAAACAAGAACATGAATCTCATCCTTATCCTATGCTTTTTAAAACAGTTTTCTAGACTTTTTATAACACTTAAAATCCAGCCAAGAGAAGTTTGAGTATACTCCTCTCACTCTTACATAATGGGAAAATCTCCTTGGAATTTTTTCTTTCAGGTTTCAGCCTAGCCAAGGCAGCATTTTCAGCCTACGAAAAACCCAGCGTCATAAGGCTATAAGATAAAAATGCAACTGCTCGAGTACTCGAAAATGCACATTTTGATCACATTCTAAACTAGTATAAAACATGTATAATTATCTTATGTATTTCGGGGAAGCGTGGACTGTGACAATTTTTTTCTATATCCCTACAATAGTTGTTTATTTAAAAGCTGGACTATGCTAGTAACCATCCCTCTTTGGATTTTTGTACAACACTTATTTAGGCGCTAATAGCAGGTTATTGTGAAACTTACGTCTCTGTAATGCAGCAGAATTGAGCAGAACGTGTTCCGAGGTTTCTATTTCTACTGGACAGTATTTACACGAGTCAGTAGAAATTTGACGCATAAATTTTATGTGGTATCAACCAATATCCTGTCCTCTGAAAAGAAATATTAAGCCTCGGAGTTTAGGTTTACTTATCTCAGTTAGGAACTTCTTGGATTTTGTGGTAAGTAATGATATTCTTTGCTCGTTTCATACTATATGTATAAGTCCAGCAGTAGAGCCACCACTTCTCTTCCCATATGCAAAAAGTTTTTTTCGTGTAACTACTCCCCACAGAGACTCTATGGGCAAATAAATGAGATACAGGCATCATATTCTAGGCGATCTGCCTTCTCATTTCTATTTACATATCCTGTTCGATATTTTAATTCTAGGATATAAAAATAATGTTAAATCATCAAAAATATTAAAATAAAACATATTTCTTACCCTTTGTCACTATCCATTTTAAAAAAAATCGTAGCGTCACCTACAAATTTCAAGTGATAAAAAATGAAAATTATCAGTGACATTTGCTACAAAAAATGACTTCGAGAATACCACACATAGTTTTGTGACATTTTCTCTCATTAACTTTTTTCTTGTCACTCGACTATGAGAATACCACTTTAAAAGGGACGTGACAAAAAATATGACGTGAGAAAAAAAGTGAGGTGACTATGGGAATAGGGGCCGAACTAGTGCTTTAAGGTTGACTATCTGGCATTATATTGATACGGTAATTGTGCCCTTTCTATTTTGCTTTAGGTATGTACATACGCTACGGTTTCTATGACGTGTACTTCGGCCTGAAAAATTGACGGGGATTTGCTTAGAGCTTCTGCCAGCCTACTACTGGGTCCGTAAACACTACACTGATAAAAAAATTGTCTTGATTCCAGCAATTCGATAGTGTTCGTTTCGTTGTCTTGAGTAGAAAAATTGTTCAGTCTTAACATGAGAATGCTGTCTCAGAGTAAGACACTGGAAATTCTTGAGCCAAGCAATCGTATTTCTTCGCTCAATACTTATATTTTTCGACCAAGATATATTTTTCTCGTAATAAGAATGTTTAATTTTTTACTCAAGAAACTAAATTCTTAATTCATCGGACTTTTTTCGGTTACCGAACTTTCAAGTTCTAAAAATGTATCACAACCATTAAGACCGATTTTAGAACTTGAATTTTTTTAAATTATAAAATCATCAGTAGCAGTGCAATTCGTTGAAGCTATTTCAAGTTTATGCTCTTGTTTGAATTCTGATTCATTTATATCACACATCTCTTGAAATACCAACTGTAACAAACTCTGAGCTATAAAAAACTTTCCATCACAGACATAACCTCAAAAACGGAAATATTTTCC
Organism: Thereva nobilitata; assembly: GCA_963855945.1. Taxonomy (NCBI): domain Eukaryota; kingdom Metazoa; phylum Arthropoda; class Insecta; order Diptera; family Therevidae; genus Thereva; species Thereva nobilitata. The sequence goes on along the minus strand of OY979695.1, from coordinate 115,669,774 downwards.
AAACTACCACTTCAACCATCAAAAGAATGTGGTTCCTGTGGTGAGACTGTGGTAACCATACCGATATTAGAACATGGTGAATGGTGACTTATAGTAAGTGATCAATTTTTGGACATGGTAGATAAACTCTGGTTCGACCGGTAACTACCATGGTGAATTCTCTAAAGTGCCCAGATTAGTGTATGATCAGTAGGCTATTATGGGTTTTAAAACACGAGCTTTCCCCATTAATATCAGCCATTGGAGGCTTTCTTCAGTACGTTCAGGATTAAAAGGACATAGCAATCGCTAGGTGTATGATCTTTTCTAAAAAGTCAGACGTCTTACGATTAAGTACGGGAGCTTGAATATTATCTTCTTTCTTCCTTAGAACATAATGAAATGTTTTTTACTACGTATTATTATGATGCCGATTTCATCGATGTATTCCTGTAGATCAAAGATAGAGGATGGATGTGGGTATAGAAGGGGACAGTGCCATTGACAATTAAAACAACAATTCACAGTGACATAGCGTGTTTTATTAAAATAAAGAATAGTTACTTGTAAAAATTATAGTAAATCTTCAATTACGTCCTTTATCGCTATATGAAGAATTTTTTCAAAAGGCGCACACGTGGCTTTGTTCAACAATTTTCCGAAGTTGTGTTTTGTACCCTTGCTTTAGATAACCCCAATAAAACACTTTGATTTATTTAATATCGTTCCATACTAATCCGCAAAACATTTCTTATTTCCTTCCAATCAATTACCATTTAGTGTGCCTCTCTATGGTTTCTCAATTTAAAAACTGATATCGTATCACTAAGCAATCAATTTAATATATTGAATAGAAAAAGAGTATACTAAAAGTTTCTTCTGCTGTTCGATTAAATTTTTATAGTGCCAATTAAAATTAGTAAACTTCTTATTACTAAGAGGAACCATGTTTAGCGGTTGTTTCAAAAAAATGAAAACACACTGGAATAATAAGTGTTGTGAAACCGAATGCCTAGAAATATCTTAAAATGGAATCCTTTCCTATTTGCCGGCATCGCCAGAAAAAAATTGTACCTTCACTTTCTTTTTTTTTTCTCAGTTGCGTGTAGAATTTTATATAAGGTTTATGTGAATACACAGGGTTTAATAATTGAACTCAAACCTACTTTTCTCAAATTTCTTATTAATAGAACTTGATATTTATACTTAAATATAAAATTAAATCTATGGCAGATAAAACGGTATCAGACAACCTTAACTCACGCAATCTTCTTTTTCGAATCAGGAAAATGATGTTCTTCCTAAACCACAATGTGTTTTATTACTGAAGATTTCCAGTTTCAAGAAAAACCCCCATAAACATATTCTTTTTTGCATGGTATCTAACCTTAGAGTCTAGATGTGTCCTAATAATGAAGCGCTGCCATATAATGCTTACCAAAAAAAAAGTTTGTAAGCGTTTGTATATACATACGAGTACTTTCGTACATTTCAGCTCGAGCTCAATTATTATGGCAGCAGCTTTTTCTTATACAGTGGCGGTTTTTATGGATCTTTTCAATTTATTTTTATAGCAAAGTTTCCTACTCACAATTTACGGTTCATAAAAAGTTATAAAAAAGAAAACATTTCAAGAAAAGATTTTTACCACTATATAAAAGATGATTATATTTATGTGAGAGTTTTTTTTCAAGTTAAGTTAGATTAAGTTGAAACAGCCAACAGAGCCAATTTTAATAAGTATTATTAATTATAGCATTGGCGATACATTAAGCGAAAAAGAACAAGAGACGACTTTAAATCAATAGAGTTTCTTTCAACTGGGAATTAAACTTACCAACACATTGACTTCTTTTTAAGATTGATTGACTTCATTTTCTTGTAAAAGGTCAGTTATAGAAATTCAATGAAAATTCGCAAAAAATTAAAATTATGCAAATTTAATATGGTTACAGTAAATTATTAGTGAAATTTTGATAACCAATTTGAACTGGTAAATATAAGCTGTGCTTTGATGATCACTTTCACTACTACATTTTCACCCAAATAAAAATAGCTGATCAATATTATAAGTATACCACGTACTCTTCACCATTTGCTTTGTGAGAAATTTACGAATTATCTGACAAGACATTTTGTAAGTCCTGAATTCTGGCAACGTGAGTCAAATGTACCTAGAAACCTGTGCGCTATGTGTATTTCCTATACGATGCAAACCTCCGACTTTCCTATCCTCCATAAGTGGAAATTTAGGGCGCAGTGTCCGGTAATCAAGCCAACAAGTGTCCTGACATTATTTCTAATGCGCCCTAACAATTCCTTGGCAGTGTTAGGAGACGGCCCAGGATGGAACCGCTTAGAGTTGCCAGTCCGAGCGCGGACCTCCAGCGTTCAGTATGTTTCATCAAAGTCCGATCGGCTAAGGCCCTTTGCAGCCAGCTGATAGGTGCTCCGATAGCCGGATCTGGACCGATGAATGCAATGTCAGAGCCCTGTTTAGCTAGGGCATCCGTTTTTCATTGCCTTTGAAGCCCCGATGACCCGGGAGCCAGACAATGGTAACTTGATTGAGAACGCCCAGCTCACCAAAAGCACGTTGGAGTCCCAAACTAATTTGGACTTGGTCCTAAGGGACCTTATCGCCCTAATTGCCGCTTGGCTATGAGAGAAGATAAAAATCCGTTTATTTTGGTAGGCCCTTCTTAAGTTCTCATGAGTGCATGCCAATATAGCGTACACCTCTGCTTGGAAGACAGTTGCTAGGGTGCCTAAGTTTATCGCTCTGCTGAATCTGGGGCTTTCGCTCCAGATTCCGGCGCCCACACCTGCCTCTGTTTTGGAGCCATCCGTGTACCATTCTAGGACGTTAAAGGAGTATCCACACATATCAGGGCCGTGTCTGGGACGTCACAGGGCCGTGTTCAGTCATGTGTGAACGAGCCCGTGCCCGGACACGGGCATGTGTATACGAGTAAAAGAGTATCCACACATATTAGTGTTCCGTCAGGGGTTCAAAAAATATCGGTGCGTACATTTTATATGAACTCGTTCACACATGTCCGTGTCCGGGCCGGAGTAAAAATCGAACGTCCCGGCCACGTCCCTGATGTGTGTGGTTACTTCTTAACGATCTACTTTTTGAGTTACAGTGAAATATGTGGGAAAAAAATGTTTTTTTTTCATATTTTTTTTTACAAATAAACCCCCTAGTTCTGTTTTTTCCCATGGAACGATATTGTTTTTATTAATTAATTGAAAGCCGCATTCCTTACGATTACCCTATTTGTGGAAATCGACCGTTGTTTCATTATCTTTTTATTCTAAATCATTAAGCTACATTTATCCCCCAAAACCAAAATTCAAAACGCCCTGTCTCGAAAATGGGCAGAGGAATACCGCCACCTTTTTGTGTTTTTTGTCGATTATTTGTTTTTGTCTACTATCTAGCACTAACCGCTTGGCAAGCCAGGGCGGGACACCCTGTATATAAACTGATTAAACTATTTTATATATAGACTAGGGATGTTACGAATGTTGGCATTCGCATTCGCTTATGCGAATGATTCGCATCATTTTAAACATTCGCATCGACATTCGCATTCGCATCAAGTAATGCGAATGTTTTGCGAATGCGAATGTGCGTAGGTCGTGTCGTGTCTCGTGGAAAACAAAATTAAAATAAGATAAATTGACAGATATGGCTCGCAAATATCTGAGCGCTCCACCGGCCAAGGCCAGCGTTCCGAATGAGCAAATTTTCAGTGCAGCCGCCCTTATATATGAGCCTCTTAAGACCCCCATTCACAAGAGGCCGCCGGCAGGCCGTAGTCTTTTAGACCAGGTCAGCAGGTACCGCCCGATGAAGGCCAACATTACTCAGTCTGACTGAGGGATGAGGATTTGAGGCATACGTCTGACAGGCCGTAGACTGCAGGCGATCTCATGATCGCAAGCACACAGGCGAAGACGACAGTTTAGCGTAGCAGGTTGCTAATTCAAGTGCAAAAGGTTCATCGCCTCAACGAGAATTTCAGATAGAAGTTCAGATTTTCAGGCACGGACTGACGATAAAGATTTTTGTCACCAATGCAAGGAGCGAGTTGACGGTGTGAGTGAGTGAGTGTGGTTATACTTGGCCTCAAGGCGAGATACCTTCAGGCCATGGCCTGCCGGCGGACTGTATATGAATGAGGGGCTTTAGAAATGGTCTCATGAAATATAATATTCCTCTCTTGAACCTTATTTATTAAATACGAGAAGAAAGAATACCATTACTGTATTAACACTGGTCTATTGTTCTAATATTTTTTCATATCCTATTGTAAGTATGTAATAAAAAAATGAGGACTTAGTTAAATTAAATTTTTTAATTCTATTCCTAAACATTTGTATTCGCATTCGCATTCCGAACATTCGCATTTGCATTCCGAACATTCGCATTCGCGAATGTGAAAAATATGGCATTCGTAACATCCCTAATATAGACTAGGGCTAGGCTTGTAGTCTAATATGATAGGTATGCTTTAAAAAATTCTCTTTCTCAAGCGGCCTTCGATCCCAGCATGAGACTCAGGTAACTTATCTTTAGGGTTGCCAGTCAAAACATATAAAAATTTGGCTTTTTGAGATCCCCAAGGATGAAGGATGCCGAAGGATACTTAAGATGTTCTGTGAATCGTTTTTCCGTCGAATGTCCTTTTGGCATTTTTATTTAATAGCTTGAAGGTTTTTCTTCAAAATGATGAACCTACATATATATCGTAGCGCTAGGATAACATCTGCACTTTGTACGATTTTTTACAGGACAAGTATACAAATTGCGAAATATTTAAGTACCGTTATTTATGAAACTACATACCTAACATTTTGGAAAAATATTGCACCTACGTACATAGTAATACTAGTCACTATTACTCGAAATGTGCGAAATATGGAAGAAATCAGTGAAGGTCGGGTTCTAAATTTTCTCTTTTTTTGTCGAATTTTCATGGAATGGCCCTGGTTACTTCTTACGGCTCCCATACACGAGCAATCCATCCATCCAAATGGCACCGGGCCACGACAAAATTTCACCTTGTGTGGCGAAACTGGGATGAACTGGTGGTCTAAAGCTATAGGATTAATATGTACAAACACTCACATGGAAGTCTGCAAGTTGCTAATTTTGAAGTCGGGGACCAATGGACTAGCGCCATACCATAATGGAGCGCTCTTATATGAGCACTTTAGGATAGGTTCGCCATAACTATCTCTACTATCTTTCCGGGTAGTAGTTGCTGTCAACACTGCATTATATAAAGGAGCCGTCGATAGTAGGGGGTCTACATATTAGTGTTGTCTTCCACATAAAAAATATTATTTCATATTTACTTTCTTATCATGTTAGCAGTTGAATCATTGAAATGACTTCTTCTATTTTATTCGACTAAAAATTAATGAAACAATAGTTTTAGCTTACAAAATTCTCCTGTTTTTCCAATTTATTTCATAAAAATACTTTACTTAAATCGAACTATAAAGAGTTTCAATAAAATGCCAATATTTACATATTTATTACGTGTGACCTACTAGAAACCAATAACATCCAAGAAAGTATATTAAACTAAAATATTCTTCCTAAAAATATCAAGGAATTCCCAGACGATCCTTTAATGATTTATGTTCTCCATATGAACTTGTTGACTTTTATGTAATCCTTTATAAGATATTGGTTCTTTTTTTATTAAAATTATTATAAGCATTTAAGGAACGTTTAATCCAGAAGTATCTTAGTTATTTATACACACATACTCGTATATTTGTCTGTGCTACAGACATAAACGATTAAGTCGCATAATAAACCAGTCGTTATCTTACACCACACTTCTTATAAAATATATCTTTATATAAATAGCACGCCAAAGCAAAGGCGAAATTTCGCAATAAATTTGAAAAGATAAAGGCTTGGTGGGTTGTTGAATGTTAATAGCACAATATTGTTTTTGTTTTTGTTTGCCAATTTATTTCTTATCAACAATCTCTAAATATTGATTAACATTTAAAAATATTGAAATATCCAGTGAATAAATCACAAGTTACTTAAATCCTTAAAAGAAATAAATAAGAAAGAATCGCTGGAATTTATTTTATTGTATCCCAAGGATTAGGTAAGAGGCAATTTTCATTTGCATTAAATTCTCCCCAAAGACATGATACGCCAAAAGGCTTAAAACCCGTCTCATGTTTGTCGTCCACTATAATAAAAGCTAGGAGAGATTAGCTCCACCCAGAGCAGACATCAGTAAACTATTAAAGAGCTTAAAAACCCTTGGGTTTCCTTTTGGCTAAAGTTGTAGACAAGCAACTAGGACGAATATTTATCTTTTCAGCCAACGGCAGTACATTTCTACGTCTCTGTATATAATTGTCTCAGCGTTATACAAAACATTTGTGGTTATACAACAAACAAATAAAATTATATATACATACTTATATATATATTTAAAAAAACACAAGAAAATTTGTCTACCAACATATTTACAAGTCAGGAGAAAATTGAAAGTTTTTTCTCCGTGAATGGAATTCACGATGGGAGTTATGGATGACCGTTTTTTATTTGTATCCTATTCGCTGGGTAGACCCTTAAATCAAGTTGTCAGCCACGAAAATTTTCCTTAATTCGATATCCTAGTAAGCATTTATAGTAACTTTCGCTTTCATTCTATCATTGAGGTGTTGAGACTAACACGTTAATATTTCTATGTAGGAACAAATGTTTATATATATATGTACATATATATAAATGTCCTTTTTTAGTCGAAAGTGCAATTGAAAGTAGCTTTCCCTATTTTCAAAGCTTATTTTTTATATCGATGTGTGTGTAATCCGTCCTTATTTAACCATAATACAATTTTATGGTAAAATCGATGATATCTTACAGACTATATGCCGTTGGGATAATGTTTATATGTATTGGTAAACTTTCCTTTTTACTTCTATATTAAAACAAAAAGCTTTCATACTTCAAAGCTTTCAAGGAGTTTCGATTTCAAAACACAACACATTTACAGCCTTATATATATATGTAATTCAGTCACAGGATGCAAGAAGTATATATACAAAGGCAGACAATTATTGCTTACGTATGTATAAAACCACAATAAAAGCTTTTTGATATATGAACATATTTGTATATATGTATGTATACCTATAAAATCCAATAGGATCTATTACATTTTTATCCGTTCCTCTTCACATTGAAAGACCAAATAAAAATAATATGGTCTGGCCCCATTTCAATCCTCGTTGAAAACTGTAATAATTTTAGTTAAAGCTGTAAAATATCCTGCAATCCCACCTCTTTGTCCTTTTCTATCTAGTAAAAGAATTTATGACGTTTTGCACTCTTCCCCACACACAATATTCATATACCCCAAATTATATAGCCTTCTATAGAAAAGCTCAGCTCAACTGCATTTATGGTGTTCTTGAAAATGTGCTTCTCATTGAAAGGATTCCCCAAACTCCTTGACGTCAGCCAATTGTGTGCTTTAACATTCATTTCTGGGGGGCACTTTAATGTTACTGACCTAGAAAACATTTTGAAAAGAAAAGAAAATAATTATGCTGTAGTGTGAGTTTTTAGTCCTTGAGATACAATTTTAGCTTAAGGTAATTCCTTGACTAGGGAAGGCTTTGCATTTATATATAAAAAAAAGAATCTATGGTCGTAATAATATAAAGATGCCGTAACGTAATAACTGTTTTTCTACGATTTTCTCGAGGGTGAAGTTGTTGTTTTTATCTTTCAAATATCCTTTTTGTTTAAATTAAAGAAGAAATTAAATGGTTGGCCAAAATAAAATATTAATGCTTTTCTAGCGAAAAGAAATTGATAGTTATTTATATTTGTGGATTTTTAAGGGGGATATTTTGTTATTGAATGGATTTTAATTACAATTCTGTAAATAAGAATATAAGTATGTAAAGAAAGAAAGAAGTCGTCATATGAGTTTTGTTTGTAGAAGTCATATGAGTTTTGTTTGTACTATAACATTTTCAAGAAATATTATTCACATTAATACAAAAAATTAAAAACCCATCAATAAATTAAATTAAAAAGAAAACTAGTGTGTTCAGAAATTATAAAAGTTTTTATCCATTTATTTTGATAATAGCAGTCTTTGTATAGGGGTAATTCTTTTACAAACCGAACACCTTTTTGACCGACACATCTCCGATTTGGCTAAAACAATTTCACGGATTCTATATCGAAAAATAAGAGATACGTGTCCGAGGATTTTTTTTCCGACATATTTTCGATAAATACAAGTGATTGAAAATTTGAGAAAGGCGAGTTTTTTGGCTTGGAGACTCATTTTTATAAATGTATAACTCCGGTTCTATTTGAGCTACAAACTTCTTTTCTTTTTCAATTTAAAGCTAAAGGACTGAATCTTGAGAAAAAAATATTTTAAATAATAATTATTAACAAATTTATATTGTTATTAACAATTTAATTGTTTAAATCAATTTTTTACAACGGCCCCAACCTCGTAGCAAGTTTTTCATATTTTTAACGTATTCTCCGTTAAATTTTACATAAAAAATATGTTTTCAAAATAGGGTACCTTTATTATAACTATTATTAAAACATTAATTTGAAAAAGAAAAGAAGTTTGTAGCTCAAATAGAACCGGAGTTATTATGAGTCTCCAAGCCAAAAAACTCGCTTTTCCCAATTTTTCAATCACTTGTATTTATCGAAAATATGTCGGAAAAAAAATCCTCGGACACGTATCTCTTATTTTTCGATATAGAATCCGTGAAAAAAATTTTAGCCAAATCGGAGATGTGTCGGTCAATTTTCATCAAAATCCGTACGGTTTGTAAAAAAATTAGCAACGTATTTCTCGCATGTCTTGCATTTCTTTTATATCTTTCAACGGGATTTTCCTTCCGAGCACCAGCACTTAATTTTCGAAGAAACAAGTGCTGGAAACAGCTGAAAAACATTCATATGCCTTTTCCGTTTTCTGAAAAAACATCGATTGCCTTTGAACAAAAACTTAAATTCCCCCATTGCGTTGGATCCTAGTGTTGGGTAGGACACGATTATACAAACTTCAAATGAGGCGAGGTGCCATTGTAATGCCAAAATGGCAAAAACAAGCAAATTAAAGAAAGAAAGAAAATAAATATCAATGAAGAGCTTTTCAGAATAAGTAAGAAACCTATGGCTCGACAATGTACGAGGTCTGTTCAAAAAATAAGGTGAATTTTCAAATTTCGCGGGCTCGTACATTCGATTATCGATTTTTTGTCAGCCGCTAAGGTTAGACGTGTTTTGCGTGTTCGGCGATTTTTTACACAAAATTTGATGCAAATTCTTTGATCCATTTTTTTCGACAGCAAAAATCGCCGAACACGAAAAACACGTCTGACTTTAGCGGCTGCCACAGACAAAGTAAACAATGAATACAGCTGAATATTTTATCATACTTCAGGGGCATGTATACCAACATAACAAAATAAACAAGTCGATAATCGAATGTACGTAGCCCGCGAAATTTGAAAATTCACCTTACTTTTTGAACAGACCTCGTATATTAATATTTTACAATCTAATATCGCCTAATTTAAAGTTGGAAATTTTGCTAACTCAAAAAAAGTAAGAAATCTCTCTCCAGTACGTATTTACAATCTCACCTCGCCGCGAGTAGTAGGGGTAGGACATTATTTTTTTTGAACATGGACATTTAAATAAATTGAAGCCTTAGTAAAATTTACCATCGTGTAAGGGAAAAATGTACAGCCTCGTGTAAGTCCGGCTCAACTCTAGTTGGATGTTTCTACTGAAATCGGTATTAAAGCACCCCGGGTGAAAATATAAGAGCATGTCTACACGTTCAACTTTTCATTCAACTTTTCGAAATTAGGAAGTTCCTTCTCTTTCGCTCGCATGTAGAGTTAAAAAGACACTTGTCGTGATTCGAAAATTGAAGGCAACTAAAAGTTGGCCGAAAATTTTCCTTCCAGACTTGGTTTTTCCTTCAACTTTTTTTAAAAGTGTGGGTTTTTATACGATTTCTTATCGGTTAACCTTGTCATATTGTAAAAAATGGAAGGAATTTCGTTTTTCTTAATTTTTCCTCCATTCCTCGATCCATTTTCGTTTTGTTTTTGCACTTTCATCAGTTTCAGAAGTTTGGAGAATAACACCACAACGCGCAGCGGCCACTGCATTTCTTCTTCCGACTCGGATTAACTCATTTTTTAAACTGTACTTAAAAGTTGAAAGAAAAAGTTGAACGCGTATGTAGACACCGATTTCGTTCATGTCCAAAAATCTGATAGTTCGAATATCGAAAAATTGGTTGAAAAAATTGAACGTGTAGAACCGGTATAAGACTGAAAACAGACTGAAAAATTACTAATTTTTTCAATGCTTAAGAGCAGTCGGAAAACGGAAACTAGACTGAGGTAGTGAACAGGAGACGGAACTGAAAATGCATTGAAAATGATGGGTAATTTCTGTGGTGCTAAGGCAGAACACGATATGTCAACAAAACGATTTTTCGTTTATATTGCTAACAGTCGAAAGTTTATTAAAGAAAATGTTCCCCAAAGCCAATATTGTAGACTGTTTCTCTAAAATAATTTAGATCAAAACTAAAGAGTCCAATATTTCCACAATCAATATTACTTGACCCAATATCGACAATTACCTATGTATTTTGACATATTAGGTTCTACCTTAGCACCACAGAGTTTTCAGTATAAATAATAATTTTCCGTCTAAAATTAATTTTTCAGTCCTTTTTCAGTTTTATGTTTTCACCCGGGACCTGCGAATAGTGGGTCTATGTCTTTGTAATTACAAAAAATATTTTTCAAATGTTCTTCAAGAAGTAGCAGACGTAAATCGTCTATTTATTGCCATTGATGTAGGTGGCTACGGAAACAAAGTGATGGTGGCACATTTGCTTCATCAAACTTTTATAAATACCTAGAAAACTGTAAAATGAAATTCCCAGAAAGGTGTTAACTACCAGTTACACAAACATTAGCACCCTATTTATAGCCACGACCCACGGCAATCAAAATAAGACGAAAATTCCTCATTAATGACGAACGCCCTTTAGGGAGTGACACACGTTAAAGTACGTCGTTATATTTTGACAGTTGTAACAAGTTGTAGTGTAGTAAAAAATGTCAGTAAACGAAAAATGAACAAAATTGTTTTCCTTGGTACGTTGTTTGCCAGTTTCTCAATCGGCTAATATGGAAACAAGTAACATTTTTTTATTAATTTTCAAGTAAAATTAAAATCAAAATCAGCTGAAACCTTAAGACGCTGGACAAAACGCCTAAAAGTGAGCGTTTTACAATAATATATTGACCGACAGATCCCTCTTTTGAGTTTTCGTAATCGATTAACCAAAATTTGCCTAATCGGTTTTCCTAATTAATGAACTTTATATTCATAATAAATGATGAATTTTCGTCATAAATGCGTGGTTATTATTGAGGCCATATTTTTCACGAAATTTAGATGCTGAGAAAGAAGTCTGTAATAACAAATTATTAAGTATAGATTAACTACGTATTTTATGGAGAAAAAAATTGTGCGAGGTGAAATTTTAGTTAAAAAATACAAAAATTTTTACGACTCATAACTCTGGAAGTTGGAAGGGTGGAACCGTCACTTTACAATTTTAGAAAGGTGGGAGCATTCTGCGTACAGCTATTTATGAAAATAGGTTATAGGGTTACAAAAATACAGAGTGGAATGTAAATCTCTAACAAAAACATTTCAAAACGCCCTAGCTGCTAAACCTTTTCAATTACGCCCCCCCCCCAATTTTTTGTTCGTCTATCCAAACTTATCCACAGCCGGCTGCTTTGTAAACTTAGCAGGTACACCCTGTATATCTGAATCTGAATTTATATAGAGAATTCTCTACCAAACATTTCTACGCTTCTAAGAACAGTGTCGAATTGATCTTTAGGAAGAACAACATCAATAAGATAGGAAGAAAAGCAGCAACGTAATTCACCCATTGTCCTATCTATCGCACTATCTTTTCTTTAAATTAAATCAACATTATTCCACTAGTCGATTGCGATTATCATACGAAAATTAGTGCAAGTTAACACCTTCTCTGTGGTAAGATCTATGGAGTGCGACAGCGAGCAGACCCCACAACCACTGCATGGATAGCGTAGACCAAGATGCCCAGAGCTTAGTGATGCCAAACTGACATTGGCCGAGAATCGGGACCGGTGGAGAGAACAGTTGGGAGAGACCAGAACCGGATCCCGGATGAAGAGCCGCTAAAGAAGAAGAATCGCAATCGGCTAGTAAGTTTGATAAAACTTGAACCATTCAAGCAATTAGGAATTGTTTCATAGTTAATTTTTCAACAATTACTTATTTTATGTATACATATAGGCTGATTTATAAGTATTCAAATATACATAGATTAAATTAGATAAGATTATTTTAATAAACAATCAATGTTAATCATAAAATTTAGTAACAAAATTCGCATAGAATGATATACATATTATAAAGAATCTTATTCTTAAGAATATTGTTTAGACTTAATTTTCTTTAAGCATAATAAGAGCCGAATTGCAATCAATATATAATAATTAATGTAATGACAAATATGTAACGAAATTATTATTGTATTATTGTAAATTAAAAATCGATCCATTTATATATAACGTTCAAAACAGAAAAATTAACAAAATATTTAGCCTCAGATTTTTAAAGCAATTAATTTTATATTTTCAAAATTTTGCAACTATACCTACTAATCTATTTTTCTTCTTAGGTTTCACTTTCCTCACGCCCACCAGATATTGTAATGTCTGATGAGAGCAGTCGGGATTCCATAGCAGACCCACAACAGATGTCCCCAGGATCAGGATATTACAATCAGCCGCTACATTGCAAAACTACAACTGTACAGCTGATTCGACATTTTGGTTCAAATCCTCTAATAGGAGGAGTTGGCATGCTCCCATCGCCGCCAATTCCAACACCAATTGATGATTTATCACCACCGGGACTAATATCAATTAACGATTGTGATTCTAGTAGTGATAGCGGCATTGAATGTAATATTCAAAATACCTATATGAACGAAAGGAATTCAAAATTTTCGACCAATTATCCGGCATCAAATGTTTCATCAGAGCCGGGAGGCTGCATCAGTACTACAGCATCGAATATGGGCAACAGATCTCCAATTATGAAAACATCAAAGAGCGGAACTGAAGAACCACCGCCCACACCATCTGAAAACAGGAAGATGTCGTTCTCATTTTTGGATGATCAAAATCCTTTATGTTCACCATTTCTAATGGAGCTTGGTAATGATGATTATGAAATGAATGAATCGATCAATGCCGATTTTCTTCAAGATAATGAACTTACAAAGGTCCTTACTGAATGGACCTATGAAATGACATAATGTATGTGTAAACATATACATATTTTCATACATGCATAATAAATATATATGTTTCTAACAAAAACATAATGACGAACATAAATGTCTTATTCGTATGTAGATCTTACATTTTAAGTAATTTTTACTTTATATCAAATAAAAAATGAAAAAAAAAATATAAAAAAATATAAAAAAATTAAATAAAATGAATAAATAAAAATCAGAACTTATTCAATTTAAATATAAAAATCAAGAAAAAAAACTATTTTAAAAAACAAAAAAACCATTAAGGTTTTCATGGCTGTACTATACTAAAATGATTATTTTTTTGTTTTTTTTTAATTTTATGCATTTAAAAAATGTTCTTTAATAACAAAAGAAAAATGAGAAATATTTGGGTATTTTGAGATTGTATAGAATGAATAAGTCCTGATATTTCTGTAATTATTTTTAAAAAAAAAAATGAATAAAAAATATATATTGATATATACATTCAAAAAATTAATAAAAATGTATAAAAAATGCCGATTTATTAAGAAAATATGGAAATGAATAACAATACAACAACTGGTATAAAACAAAGTAAATTAGTTTTTAGTAAAAAGATTTAAAAAAAAAACAGTGCTGCCCCCTATAAATATGTAACGAACTTTTATTTTTGACTAACGCATACCACAGATGCAAAATTGAATACATACAGTAAAATTATAAAAAAATAGAATCGGATCCTTAAGCATATATGCCAATAATATTACACTTTTTTTGTAATAGAACTCAATCTTGTTTTGTATATTTTAATAATTTAATGGTGACGGAAATTTTAATTTTTCTTAATTTTATTTTTTTATTTTTTAAATTTTATTTTAGCAACATTTGTTACATTGAATACTGTTTTTTCTTCTTTAGTTTTTAATGTTTGCGGGCATATTTTTTAATAGATAAATTAATGTTTTTTTTTAAATCTCCCGAACACGCATCCTTTTAAACACTTGAAATCAAGAAAATGAACTTTTTGGTGCCATTATATAAAAATAACATTTTAATTTTGTTTCGTGACAATAATCTAATGAATTTGCCTTATTTTTCCAATTCATTTTTTTTACATTAAAAGGTTGCGTTTAGTTTTCAAATTATCCTGTAAATTACAAATTATGCCTTAAGTACAATTTAAATCTCAGAATAATCAAATAAAAGATTCACTATAGAATTTAAAGCTCCGTAAATGCCCATTTTTTAATCCTTATGTAATTTCAGTTCGAATATTTTACTTTTTTGTTTTGTTTTTTCTTTTTATTTTTGATTAAGATAAAATAATTCTTAAATGCAATATTTTACTCATATTTTTAAAATGTACAAAAACACATATTGTATTCTTTTTTTGTAATTTATTTTTAAATCATGATAATTTTCTTTGCTTTTTTTATTCAACTATTTTTATTATAGAAGTCATGGTTACTATTTAAAAAACATCTTAACATAAATATAAAGTGTAGTTTTTTTGGTATAAAATTCATACTTCATTAAATAAAATAATAATTGATATATAAAAGCCAAATAAGAAAAAAGAAATACATAAATACATAGAAAATAGTTTCTTTTATCGAATGCAGGTTCTTTTTGAGGTTTTTTTGTTTTAATGGTTATTAAATAAACATTTTGGTCAGATTATAAAAGGCAAAAAGTTTGTTTTTATTTAAACATACCTTGAACCCAAATTTTATTTTCAGAAGAAAATCGATTGGCTGTTTCAGGGTGTCTAGATTTGACGTCATCTAGAGGTGCACACTGCCGAAATCTTGGAAAACAAAGCGTATATGCTTTGCTTATATTATATTGGTGCAACCCTTGAGCTACCCCAAGCATAGGTAAATCTACAATGAATTAGGTTGCGCCAACAAAGTATATAGTTACTTGCTTTCCTACTGTTCATAGCTAAATTATTGTAAGAGCATACTGAAATGATTGCAAGGGTCATGAAATTCTTCTACAGTTTCGTTGTGACGATGAAATATTTGGATAGAAATTATTTGTGGTGCTTTAAATTACTACAGCGAATTTCACCTTCCTTTGCCCATCATATAAAAAAAAGCGGAAATGCTCGAAAAAAATACTTAAATATTGCAATGAATTTAGTAATATAAGGAAATTATTAATGACCATTTTCACCTAAATAAAAGCAGCAAAATACTACTAAATAAACATTCCCGATCTTGCACATGTCGAAAGATTTTTGGAATATTTTCCTGTGATGAAGGATAAGTCTCAATACTTGGCTGAAATTGATTTTGAAATTTTGGAAAACCATGATATTCCAACGAAGAATTTTGGTCGTCAGAGCTGCGATGATAATGCATGGCTGGAAAGTACTCGAAGTTACAGGCAAAAATAAAAGAGGAAAGTGAACTGGCTTAAGTGTAAAATTTCTCTCTGAAACCGGATGGTCTACACGTGCCGATGCTGTTAATACTTGACAGCGTTTTCCATGTACTGTAGCATACCGTCACTTCGATGATATACCATACATCATGAAAAAAATTACGAGAAAATGGAAATCTATATTTAGAAAACATTAAATAACGGCCATTATCTTAACGGTGATATGGAGGCTACCATAAACTATCAATAAAGCAAATATATATACTTTTGCACCTTTTGTTGATTGTATCAGTGATGGACAAATTAATTTTGATTTATTCGAATCGGCGGCCACAAAAGGCAGTTCTCATTCATTTTTGGAAGAACTATGAGAGAGAAGTCAGAAGTCCTAGAGATCGAAACTACTGGTTCGAAAATGAATGCAAGCTGGCAACTGGGCTTCCTCACACGGTGCCATATTCATGGCAAGTAAATCCGGTTTTATAGATGATAGAGGGGAGGGAAATTAACGAATAAAATCGGTTTTACTCAACACACTTATGACATCGAGTAAACTGGCTCACTGAACATAAGAGCCGAGCAAAGCAGCAGTCTCGGAGAACACGGGCAAACGACGAAAGTTCACAGACGAAAAAGGCGCCCTGGGAGAAAAATCTCCTTTGTGAACTAGAACAACGCAGAGAGCGAAGCCGCACCAGGCGCAGGAGTTCTACCGAAGAGTCTGTGGTATGACGCAATTCACTCCACGTTGATTGTTAGTAATAGAATAATACCCGGGACAGACTAGCACCATTAATGACGAATATGACGTCAGAATGACGTAGACTCCATTTTACTTCAATATCTTTTATATGGGTCTACGTCATTCTGACGTCATATTCGTCATTAATGGTGCTAGTCTGTCCCGGGTATAAATCCTTCTAGTGCAGAAGACGCATTTCTCAGCTGGGCCAAGAAAAATTTACCAACTCAGCGCAAGAAATCGCTGAGATGAGGCTCAACTAAAGCATGCAAAAATATACAAGTTAAAAAAAACAAGAAACAATCACAAAGTAGCACCAAAGAAGCGTACAAATAACAGAAGGAGCGAGACATTTAAACAGTCACGTGAGATTAAAAAGACTCCTTTTAAGGACATTTTTACTATTGCTCACGCTAAAAACATTAATATTTTTGTTAACATTAATGAACATGCGATTTACAGGTTCAAATTGGCCGTAATTGGTGTTAGAGGAGTTGATGTGTAAGAGAGGTGGCCCTCTCAAATTATATCTGCTCTCTCTAAACGACACACGTCGACTTAGAAAACCTGAGTCAACTCTTCCATTAAGGAGCTGATGAACGAAAACAACATCGGCCACCTCACGACGCTTGTGGAGAGTGCTTAAGTTGAGTAACTTAGGCCGGTATTCGTATGATGGAAGAACAAAAGGGTCTTCCCAAGGAAGGTGATTCAGTGCGAATCGAACGAACCTACGTTGAACCGATTCAATTTTTCCAACATGCGTAATATAGTGAGGAGACCAAACCTGGGACGCATATTCCAGTAAAGATCTGACAAGAGAAATGTATAGGTGTTTAGTGATCAGAGTGTTGTTAAATTCTTTGGACACCTTTTTATAAAACCCAGGACTAAACTGCCCTTGGAAGAAATATAGTTGATGTGAGTGGAAAAGTCCAGCTTATTGTCGAATCTAATCCCTAGATCTTGGACATAGTTAACACGAGGGACACCTTATTAAATATTAAAAAAGGAGTACATAGTTATAAATTATAGGATCACGTCTCCTACAAAAAGTCATGATTTCGCATTTACTAATATTAACCAGGTTGTTGTTGGCACACCAAGAGTAAAACGTGTCTAGGTCAACTTGCAAAAGTTTGCAATCCTCAATACTCTTTTTGTGGCGGCACAATTTGATGTCATTAGCATAAATCAAGATTCTACAGTCTCTTAACAAGGGAACAATGTCATCAATTGATAGAATGAAGAGGAGAGGGCCAAGATGACTGCCTTGAGGGACACCGAATGACGCCTCTATGGTTGCAGATTTGGATCCACGGAGAAGGACTTGGTAGGTCTTGTCAGCTAAGTAAGACTGGAACCATAATAGAAGGGCTTGCGGAAAGCCTAACTTTCTTAGTTTAAGAATTAAGAGGAGTGGGAGAGCTTTTCAAATGCCTTACTGAAATCAGTGTAAACACAATCAGTTTGGCAACCGGAAACGAAGCCCTCGACAGCATGGGAAGTGAACTTAAGAAGATTGGTGGTAGTAGAACGAGCTGGAAGAGAGCCATGTTGATTCGTTGAGATAAGATTCTTGCATATAGGCACGGTTGCAGCATAAATGATCTTCGGTATGACAGACAACTTTGCAATTGGTCTATAGTTCGATGTTTCGTTCTTGCTGCCACTGGAATTATGAAAGAATTCTTCCAATGAGTAGGAAAGAACCCTTTATTCAGGGATTTTTGAAAAAGGGTTTTCAGAGGAGACTTGAGAACCTCCACACAGGACTTAAGGACAGCAGGAGGAATACCGTCGGGGCCAGAAGTGGCGTCGTATGGGAGTTCATCAATATGTTTCGCGATATCGTCACTGGAAATTGAAAGAGCTAAACTATAAGCCTCTCGGTTACGAATTATATGACGAAAATTATTGTCATTAGGCTGAAAGTCAGAAGGGGTGAAAGATTGATGAAAGAAGGATGCAAACATGTTACAAATCGAGGACGACTCACAACTGGACCAGTTAGTGTGCTGCATAGTGTTTGGGTAGTTATCAACTTTTTTCTTAGAGTTGACAAATTTAAAGAAGTTTCTGGGGTCAGTATACACTTTATCCGTCATGCTGCTGAGATATTCTCGATAACGAGCAAAAGAGAGTGAACGAAATTGGTTTAGCAATTGATAAATAAATTGAGGTTCAGAGAGTCCCTTCTTTTCAAGTAGGTTTTCCAGAGTCTATTCTTTTGATTTCTTAAATGCTTCAGCTCATTATTGTACCAAGTTGGAGATGAACTGGGCAATTTTTGGGGCTCAAAAGGTACGCAAGAAACTTTTAACATACTGCAAGGCCAAGGAGGGGAACCTGGGACGCTGTCAATAATGTACTGTGCAATGATTATTTACGTCAGACAAACCATTTGCTTTTGCGACTGATCTCATAAAATTGACCATAATCGTCATAATTTCTTATGCCAAAAATATAAATGTCAAAAATAAAGTATTTACTAAGTACTCAGACTTTATATTTACCTTAGTTCTTTTTTGAGACTTTTCCTAGCTAATTTTGCGTGCATACAACAAATTTTGCAAAGTAACAGCTTGCGTTTTACTTCTCGCACAGTGGCCTCGATTCCCGAAACCGGCGGCGTGGACACTCCCGTCGCGATTGAGACTCCCCACGGTATACAGAAACAAGGTAATGTAATGGAGAAATGTCATTTGAGTGCTGACGTCACTTGGCACGCTCTTCCCATATAAAATCGGAGTTGTGTTGTTGTTTCTACATTAGTGCTGACGTCACTCGGCACTGAATTTCTACGATATTCGAAGCTGTCAGTCTCTGTTACATTACCTTGTTTCTGTATACCGTGGAGACTCCCTTCACTTCAAAGTTATTGAGCACGGTATACCTACAGAAACAAGGTAATGTAAAAGACTGAATATCGTAGAATATCGTATTAGTGCGACGTCACTCGTCAAGTCTTCCCCATACAAAATCGAAATTGTTGTTGTTGTTTTCTGTATTAACCTTGCCGGGTGACGTCGCCTTTTTCTACGATATTCGCACTTACGATACGATATTTCGTCTTTTACATTACCTTGTTTCTGTATACCGTGGTTATTGAGCGATTCTTACTTAGAATATAGAACTACAGGAAGGGCCCTCGCCGAATTTTAGCGTAGTGAAATCCTTTTTGTGTGAGTGCTCACGTTTTAGTAGTTGCTTGTCCATTACAAGCGGATAAAGCGAATGGAATAGAGGAGGGGCAAGAGCGAGTTGAAATAATCAGTTAACTAAAATAAAATCTTGCCCCTACAAATGAACTTTTTACACGCCGTCACTACGCATTCTAATCAGCTGATCCCCTTGAATTTTGGGTGGCATTAGTTAATGTAAACAAAGAAATCCAAGCACACAAAATTTACATTATTTCGAGTATTTAGCTCAGTGATTTCCACAATTATTAAAGGAAATATGTAATATATATGTTTAGGAAGTATTTGAGTTTACCCACTTACCTGAAAAAGGATTTTCCTCGCGGAATTAGCGAATTTTTCGTACATCCAAAAACTGCACACTTCATTGTTCTTATTTCACTTAAAATTCACTTGTAACAACTTTAATCGCACTGAAAACAAATTCTTTGAACTTTCTTTTTTCTTTTAATTTAGTTTTGAAAAAAAAACGAAGTAAATTTGATAAAAAACACTCGTTTCAAAGAAAATGCACTACCGAACGCGAGAAAACAATTTATAATTTGACATTCAACTAACAAACAAATAGCCCAGTTTGACAGTTGTCTAATGCCCGGATTTCACTACGCTCACGTACAGGGATTTTACACGCGAGGGCCTTTCCTGTAGTTCTCTATTCTAAGGATTCTTATATCCGCCGAGAGCATTGCCATATTAGACTGCGAATTTAAAAACTCCGAAATTAATCAGCTGATTCTTTGACAAATGGGAAATGTCAAAGTCGGTATTTGAGGTTTCGTTAGATATTTAAAAAGGAAATTAGAAGTGTAATGTAATTTCCTGCGATGTAGTTAGCAATATGTTAGCGTGTAAATGTAAATAAGTTTCGCCAACATGATGCTTCGGTGGCTGGTCTTCTTTTACCCGGTGGATTCGATCGCAGTGTAATTGTCCAAAAAACTAAACATAAACCTGAAAGGGATTTAATTGGGATTCATCCAGAAACAAAGCCAGAGAAGCTCATAAGGACAAAATTGGTGCTTGAGTGTTAAAGTTGGGTTTATCGTCTGTGGGCTTTAATCAAAAAGTAAAGAACTAAATTTATCACCCTTATTCCACACTCCGTCGGAAGACTTCTACGACGTAAGCTTTACGCTACGACGTAACATATTCTGATATTCTGCACCAAAGATTCGGAGTGCGGAATGTCAAATTCGGGATTCGGAGAAAAAATATCATTACGTCGGAGTGTGGAATAAGGGTGTATATTTTTCTTATTGTTTTTTTTAAATGTTCAATACCGAAATTCTTTTTAGGTGTAACATAGAATTAAATAATTTGTAACCCTGCGGTTGCAAATAAAAAAAGGATCTACAATCAAGAATTGTCTAATTGGCCTAATTATGTTGTTGAACAGGGGCGGTTTCAGAGGGGGGTAATTGGGTAATTACCCCCCCTAAGAATTTTCGTTCGCTTATTTATTTTTATTCTTAAAAACTACCGCAATTTCAAACAAACAAGATAAGTTATGGTGAATCTAGTTGGCGATGGAGAGTCGTGGAAGGGACCGATACCCGAGACTCCCGCTAATAAGACACGCTATGGCTGATTCCACACGAGCGTACACAGGATACGACAAGAGTCGGCTGCAAAGTGGTTTATGAAGAAGAGGGTGAGAGAGGACGATGGGGAGGGCACACAAATTTGAACGATCTTTTCAGCAGATTTTTGATCTGTGTTTGCTTGAATATCTGACCATTTTGTAAAAAAATCAAGATAGCGGTTCCAAAATGGCGCCCGATTTTTGCAATTGTGTTCCCCGATCCACCGACAGGGGCATCAAATGGAAGGGCATGACAGATAGAATACAATTAGTTGTGTCGCGTCATTCCAAATTCAAAACGGCGGATTACTTTTTTCCTCACAACCCCCTCAGAATGGGTATCAAATGAAAGGGTATGACGATTGTAATGCAGTGACCTGTCTGAGGTCATTTTGATTCTAATATGGCGGCCACCACAAAATGGCGAAAAACATATAATAGACTAAAAAGTAGGAAAGAAAATTTATGTAATATGTTTTATCAAATCAATATAAATAAATATATGGGTTCATTTGCTTCCTTTGCCTATATAAAGAGAAAAGATTTGATTGTTTATTTGTTCCGGATAAACTCAAAAACTACCGAACCGATTTTAAAAATTCTGTCGCCAATAGAAAGTTCTATTATCAGCGAGTAACATGGGGTATACTCGTATATGACCGAAATTCAAAATGGAAGCAGAAATATGGTTGAATTTGCCAATTTTATTCCGATTCCAATGAAAGTGGGTATCTAGAGGTTTTTAAGGTCGCAAATAACGAATTTGCAGTCAAAAGTTATAAATTCAAGATGGCCGACGAATTTGCAAATTTTGTTCCGATTCCAATGAAAATCGGTATCTGAAATTTTTTAAGGTAACAAATAATGAATTTATGATCAGAAATTATAAATTCAAAATGGCCGTGCCAATATGGCGGACGAATTTTGTTAAATTTGTTCCGATTCCAATTAAAGTGGATATCTAGGGGTTTATAACGTCGCAAATAACGAATTTTTGGCCAAAACTTATAAATTCAAAATGGCCGACGAATTTTCAAATTGTGTTCCGATCCCAATGAAAATCGCTGACTGGGGTTTTTTAAGTTAGCAAATAACGAATTTATGATCAAAACTTATAAATTCAAAATTGTGGGACCAATATACCGGACGAATTTTGCCAACTAAGTGTCATTTCCCGGTTAACTGTATGTAGGTTGTTCAAGAGTTGGAAAATCTGAAAATCTTGACATTCTAGCTACAAATGGAAAAACATTGAACATCAATGTATCCTGAAGCTCTCTAAGCAATCGGTTCAGAATGGATCAACAAGGTTTTTTTGGTGAGCTGGTAAGGAGAAGCGGAAATGTGCGATTTATATGGGTTCCAGCTAGTTATATATAATTTAAGCTAACTGAGGAATTGGAGGCTTCACTAATATCTAATGATAAGCCTACGCTACCGCCACCAATCTTAGAAGAAGTTAGCAGAGCCATAAACCAGTTGAAGATTTAGCACTACAGAAAACACTCAAAATCATTAACATCAGCATAAAAACTAATGTCCAATTCATTAAAATTAGTTCTTGTTGGTTCAAAATAAAATAAATCGGGCTTGGCCTAATATCGTTGCCACGATGCCAGAGTCGCGATAGAAATGGTTGGGAGTAGGTGGTTGTGACAGTTCCCTTCCTTCAATTCTCTCTTTCCCTTCACTATCTATTGACTACACTGACATATAGATATGGACTGCTAAATAAGCAAAATCCCATACAAAAAAGTGGCACCAAAAACTATCGTTGTCTCGTTCCCCCTTCAAAATCCTATGAACTTTAATCGGTTTTAAAATAAAAAACAGTTCAGTGCATGTCAGCGATATAAACATAAATAGAAAAAACTAGACAGCTATAGAGTTTTTTCTTTTTTCTCTATTTCCTTTATTTTTAAAAGTTCGTTAAACAGAGGGAAAAAACCCTCACATATTTAAAAAAAAATATATTTAACGAAAAAACTGCTACTAAAGAAAAAATAATGATGGAAAATTATTTCTATCAATTATAACATACATCTTATTACTTATTTTCCTCTAAATTCGAAAAAAAAATTGTTGTTTACATAGAAAAGGTCTTCTTCTTCTGGAGAAAAATGGTGCCATTGAAAGTTTTCAATTAGCAGTCCATATCTATATGTCAGTGATTGACTAGCACTAGAGCTTACTGTTCGACATTGCACTCTATACGAAAAAAATAGTTTGTCGACAGTACAAAGGGCTTTCCCTGAGCTCTAGTCTTCCACATAAACAAAAAAAAGTAATTAATCTTTTCTAATTTAATGTTTTCCCGTGGTCTTTTGGCTTTCAAATAGGAGCCCAGGGACGCATACATAGTTAAAGGTGCTTTGTTGTGAAAAAAATCAAACGAAAATTACACAGGGCAACGATGAAAAAACTTTTTTATGGTTTTGCCTGATTCTTATGTTTTTGGGTGTGCTGAGTCCGAAAACAATATCAAAAAAGTCGTATCACCCACCATTTTTTCACATTTATTGAATATACGAAATATGAGAAATTCAACTATCCTGCTCCTGATGATGTGGAGATTCGAAAGTAATTTGCATGCTCCTTCGACAACCAAAGGGGTTTACTAAGTTCCCATGTTTCATATGTGAGTGGGACAGCAGAGCAAGGGATCAACACTGGTCCACAAAACATTGGCCTGCAAGGGAAATCTTAACACCTGGCGAGAAGAACATTTTGCATAAAACTTGAGTAAATCAAAAAAAAGGTCCTTCTGCCACCTCTTCACATTAAACTGGGTTTAATGGAACAGTTCGCAAAAGCCTTGCCTAAAGATGGTGAATAGAGCCGATCAAGGTCATATTTTGAAAGAACTGTGCGAGCGTGATACAAAAAAACTCGCACAAAATCCCAACATTAATTTTCTTCTTTTTGACATGGCGATGAAAATACAAATGAAAATAACAAACAACAACTGGCAGTGCGAGAAGACAAATTATTCTCAAGCCACAGCTTTTATTCTCATCGTGTAAACGCACATGAGAATTCATGAGAATATTCTCATGACAACTGCCACCATGAGAACGATATTTATTATCGCGGGAGCAATTACCATTCCTCGTGTAAACACCCATGAGAATATTCTCTTGAGAATACCAAAATTTACGTTGAGAATATTCTCATCGTCTATCAGCACCTTAAATATGCCCATGTACCCAAACAAATATATAAGTATTTTGTTTAGGAGACATATAAACTACAACACAGGTATGTATTATTGTTTCAATATTAAATTGGTTAATAGTGCAGTAAAAAAAGCATTTTAATTTTGACAGCCTGGTAACAGCAAGATTATGATTTTATCCTATTTGGGATATCACCAGGAGTATATTCCTAAGTTTTGGACCTCGAAAAACTTGTGCTACTTTTGTTATAATGGCCGAAAAAATGCAATTATTATTATTTGAATTATAAACAAATGTAAAAAAATTAACTAAAATTACATTAAAATTATTCAACTAAACTGCTCGTGTATGAAAGTATTGCCTAGTTTCTTGGAGTTGATCCATATCGCTCAATATTGTTGCCAAAGATTTTTTCAAATAGATGCTTGTTGTGCCGTTGCCGTAAATTGCTTGAATGCCCCCTTTTACACGACCGGACACCGAACAGACAAAACGAACGAACAAACTGGGGTTTATGGGGAAGAGGGTGAGAGAGGACGATGGAAAACCGGCCCCTCTCTCACCCTCTTTCCTATAAACCCCAGTTTGTTCGTTCGTTTTGTCTGTTCGGTGTCCGGTCGTGTAAAAGGGGGCAATTGCTCGAAATTGCTCCATTACTGTTGCCCGGCGATTATTGCTCAAAGAATTGCTCGTGTAAGCGCACCTTTACTTGCAGAGAGAGATTTTCAGACACTCGCAGTTGCAGTCACACGTTGCAAATTATTGGCTACGAGCGAGCTAAAATTCACTCTCATGAAAGTAATTTTACTGAACTTGTACAAAGCACTTGCATGGGTTGTCAGACAAGCGCGGATCCACCGTTGTGGGCATGATGGGCATGCCCCAACCCCAATAGACTTGTGACGTCACACTTTCACGGTCTATTGAGATTGATAGGCTGATGATATTATATCCTATGCCTTAATAAAATAAAAAATATATGAGTGTGTTTAAGACAACACTTTAGAAGTAAATTTTTTTTACCCAGCAATGCCGCAATTATTAAAATATTAACCAGCTAGCAATATGCAATTGATATAGTGGAGGTCTGTCGGATATATAGTACGCTTTCAGAAAAGTAAGGCCAACGACAGATGCAGGAAGTATAGTGACGAGCCTACCGAGGGACTTGATACAAGTACAATTTCAGAATATCAATATTTATGAATTCCTATTTAAGGGAATATTCAGTGAAATGGCTAAAAATTGATCTAATAGACCGATTTTGATGAAATTTTGTGTGATTATAGCTGCTATCAAGTAAACAACAAAATCGTGGTCGTTTGTAAAAAAATTACGATTTGTAACAACTTTTTATTAAATAACAATTCGGAAATAGGTCAACTTTAACGAATAATAAGTACGTGGATTTTTATCCGATTTTAATTTTGTTGGCGTCAAAATGTTCAGTAATTAATAATGAACAAATTTGTCTGGCAGAATCTTGATATCATCTTTTGTTTAACAACAATCCACGAATATGTGCCGAAAAGTCAAAAATGGTGGGTTTTCCGAGTTTTTTTTTAATTTTTTGTTTATAACTTTGTGAATTTTTCATAAATCAAAAATCCACCAGACAAATTTGTTCTATATTAAATTCCGAACATTTTATAAAATTAAAATCGCTTGAAAACTCGCGCTGTTATTACGCTTAGAAGTTGATAAAAAGTTTCACTTTCGAGATAATTGTCTTTGAAGTGTGACGTTCCGTTGTTTCTACCTGGAATAGCTAGAATTTGATAGGCTCACCAATCGACATGAAATTTTGTGTGAACATTGTTGTTATCGAGTAAACAACAAAAGCGTTCTCGATTGTTTATAAAAATTGTTTTTTAACAATATTTTTTTTAAATAACAATTAAAAACAAAGACCGAGTGGCGTACGCTGAGTGCCGAGCGCTTTTTGACGCCGTACACGCTATTGAAAAAACACGAAAAAAAACATGTGACACGTCGTTTTTTTAAAATCTGAAAACGCTAAATGATAGATGACATTTCAGTCTATCAGAATATGCAATAAAAAAAATCGTCAAAAACTCGATTTTAGACCAAAAATCACTGGATAGTCCCCTTAAATTAAAACCTAAAAACGAAGCAAAGGTTTTATGATAACTGAAATATTTTCGATTGAAATTGGTCTAAAAATCGCGTAAAAACTGCACCAAGTGAGGTGTTTACGAAAAAAAAAAATGTATTTTTTTAAAATTTACTTAAACTTTAATTACTCCTAGACTAATTATCGTAGAGCAACGTAATAATATAAAGATCGAAAAGTTGAGTGACTCCGTTTAGAAGATATGTAGGTTTAAAGTATGACAAAATGCTGAAAAACGAAGAATATTGGGATTTTGTCATACTTTAAACCTACATATCTTCTAAACGGAGTCACTCAACTTTTCGATCTTTATATCAAAAGGGTACACATTTACCTAAAAGATTAGCCTAATTACGTTGCTCTACGATAATTAGTCTAGGAGTAATTAAAGTTTAAGTAAATTTTAAAAAAATACATTTTTTTTTCGTAAACACCCTGTATTTTAGTGGGTAGTGGGGATAGCCCCCTCTCTAGAACATTTTTTTTCTCCAAATACATCCAGGAATCACCCCTGAAAATATTAGCCACGTAGTCCAACAAAGGATTTATTGAACGTCTGATGACCTATACAAGTCGCAAATGAGTATTTTAAATCTTTAAAACAGCGATATCTCATTAATGGCAATTCGTACGGGAAAATGTATAATATATTTTTTTGTAGACAATTGCACAATCTACAAACTTTGTAAACACTATTTTATGATAATACTTACCGTTTAAGAGATATTAGTCAAAAACGGAATTTTTTTAAGGGCTCGTTTTTTAGGGGGTTTCCCCAACCCGGCGAGTGATAATTTTTCATGAGGTTAAAGTACGCTATTCAATGAACAAATTAAAAAAAAAATATCAGTGTCAGGATTTTTTTTGAACTAAATATCTCAATTAACTGGCCTATAATTAGAAAGTAGCCTTGAGAATTTCAGTTATGTTCCGTATTAAATTTTTTTTCTTAAAAACCCCTACTCCACCTCAAATTACCAATTATTTCACAATGAAATTATCTAGGCGGGTGGAATTTTTTTTGGAGCCGATTACTTCTGGAGCCCCACTTATAGATATATACCAAAATATGTATTGAAACTTATTAATAAGAATTAGTGATGCTTTTTACCTATGTGTTTAATTATGAAAAATAAGTTGTAGACTTTAGGTCTGTATGTTTGAAAAAAGTTTTTACTTTTAGTAAAAAGTTTTTACTTCACAGCTGTTTGTTTTAGATGTCGAGTAAAAACTTTATATTTCCCCTCTTACTATTTTTTACACGAGCTCTTGAGCAGAAGTAAATTCTAGTAAACTCAGATGGCATTGCATTTTGTTGTGAAATTGTGAAAAATACTACTGTAAACATTTCGCCCGGAACATTTCGAAAGATACACTAAATTTTTACTTGACTTTTAAGGCCCGTCCTCACTACGCGGACTTAGATCCTACGCGCTTTTGGCCGTATCTTTTAATTTTCTGAGTCATGAGTGAGAAAAAATCAATTCTCATTTGAAACGGCGTACGCGCTTTTGAAAAGCTCATAGTGTGTGGACGCACAATGTACCTTTTTAAGCACAGCCTTTTGTCCGCGTTGTTTTGCCGCACGGCCTTTACCATGGAGAAAGTCGTAAAAAGGTCGTAAAAAAGCCATAAAACTCTAAATGAAAAAAAAAGGCAAAAGCGCGTACGACCCAAGTCCGCGTAGTGTGGTCCCACCATTACTCGAGAACTGTTTGTTTGAATTCCCCACTTCTTTACTATTTTTTACTTAACAGCAGTTAACGAATTTTTACTGGATTTTT
Organism: Thereva nobilitata; assembly: GCA_963855945.1. Classification (NCBI taxonomy): domain Eukaryota; kingdom Metazoa; phylum Arthropoda; class Insecta; order Diptera; family Therevidae; genus Thereva; species Thereva nobilitata. The sequence goes on along the minus strand of OY979695.1, from coordinate 115,641,356 downwards.
ACTTGACTTTCAAACATACAGACCTATTGTCACATCGAAAAAATATATTGAACTTGAATCCTTACCTTTGTTTTCAGAACAAAATCCGAATATGTATGATCTGAAAACCCTGCGATCAACTTCCACCGACCGGAACCCAAATTAACTTCAACCAATAAAATCGATTATGTCGCGTGCATTACCGATACCGCCTCTAAGCCGCACGTGCATTAGGATAACGTGTTACGATAATACGATAATCCCATGTCCCACGCCCGACCCAATTAGGAAGCTCATATTGCATGCAGATCCAGATCCGGTGGTCTAGACCAAGGGTGGGCAACCTTTTTATAACATGGGCCAGCATAAATATTACCTTTTTTCCGCGGGCCGTAATAGTCATTTGGCACCTTCTTGTGACCTATATTTTTTTTAGAATTGAGCTGGACTTGCACTAGGCAGTACATTTGTCCCTTACACGATGGTAAATTTTACTGAGCCCTTAATTTTTTGTCCTACTGTTGGTATACGAGTGTGTACCGAGATGTGATTATAATTACGTAAGGGAGAGACAAGAGTTTCTTCTTTCTTACTTCTTTAGGGGCAGTAATTCAACTTAAAATGAGGCGAGGTGAGGTGAGGTTGTAAATACGAGAGACATTTGTTTTTTTTTTTTTGCTGCAGTAAAATATCCAATTTGAGCTGAGACGAGGTAAGATTTTAAATATGAATTGGAGAGGCATTTCTTACTTTTTTTGAGGCAGCAAAGGTTCCAACTTGAAATTAGGTGAGGTGAGATTGTAAAATATGGTTTTTGGCATTTTGGCATTTCCCCTCGCCTAATTTGAAGGCACCTCTTACCAATCCATTTTATAATCGTGTGCTACCCAACAGTAAATTTTTTGTCTGCATTTGAAGTGAAAGATGCTTTAATGGGGTAAATCACACTATCCAACACTCGGTCCTCAACTCAAACAGGTTTGTGTATAATGTAGGTATAATCCTCTAAATATTCATTTTTCTGTCTCTTTTTCGTGTAACGAAACGCGAATGAGATGCAGAGTTACTCATAGTTTCCTCAGACCCCGAGAACGATGTTATAATTGTGTTACGGTGATGGATGGGTGAGTCTGATAAATTTTCTGAGGCAAAATGAGGATAAAATAAACTTCCCTGCGACCTCTTGTCTATAAAACCGGTTTGTGGGGGGATGATAAAAGAAATGATGCATAGTGTAACTTAGCACAATGGATGTAATATTTAATTTAAACTAGATGACAAACATCGAAAAATACTTTTTTATAATTTATTCTAAACATCTGGCGAGCCGGATACGAACTTGTCGCGGGCCGTAGATGGCCCGCGGGCCGAAGGTTGCCTACCGTTGGTCTAGACGTTGAACCATGAAAGTTTTCACAATCTATAGGAATCTAGAAATCAGCATAATTAGCCTTCACCTGCTAGGTGCATAATTAATATAGAATTAAGTTAGAGTTAGTTAAATTTAAAAACTCAAGTAAAATCATGACCTGCGACAATTCACCATTTCAAATAACCATATAAAAAATTGGAAATTAAAAAACCCATCCGGCGGTGCCCTAGAAATATAGATTATGTCCCACGCACCTGAAATCTTAGGACGGGAAATCCGAAATGTAGCGGAATGAAAGAATATTCCATTTCATCGGAGAAATATCATTGAATGCCTGAAAACAACAGAAAAACAAAATCATGACCTGCCACAATGGCAATTAACAAAAAAATCCATCCAGCGCGTGAGCACTTGGCTATTCAAAAAAAATTGTGTCGTCTGCTGGCTGGTAAGGCAAAGTGAGTGAGGGGTGGATCCGGCGAAAAAATACATTTCGTCCGTGTGGAATGATGCTCCGTAGCCACCATGCCCTTCCTCTCTTCCTTTGTCTATCAACAGAGAACTTGGGGAAATGCGCGGAGAGCTTTGTGGAATGTGTATTCTAAAGCTTCGCCTTAGGAATCGAAACAAATCCTACCCAGCAATTTGCTGGTGCCAAAATTTTGTATGAAGCGGAACATCTGTATTACATACTACGTTTACATGCTTACTTGAAGTATACTTGAAGTAGTTTTCAAGTAACAAAATATGCATGTAAACTCGTCCTGACTTCAAATATACTAATAAATAAATTTCAAGTCAAGAACTCAAGTAAATCATGTAAACGTAATAACAGATAGTTAAGTCTGTGGTTCCACTCTTACGCAATCCCTTACACTCGTAGCTATTTTGCTTCGCACACCGTAGAATTTTACGCTGCTGTCTGTTGCTGAAGCTCGACCAAAGTTGCCGTGCTCTAGCCAGCTACATGGCTGCAAATCGCTTTGGGCAACATGGAACACGTTTCGCCTATTCGACTAGGCATCTGCATTTTACTTATCTGTGCTTATACCTTCTTATTGAAATGAATGGTAATGCAAAAGGTACCTCATATGCCTTCATATTGGAATAAATTGTCATGCAAAAGGTTGTCGTATTCGACCCTAGGACCTCGCAATGTTAATCGAAGAGGTGTTTCGATCTAGAAAGTAAACATTACGCATTCGAGGGATAATGTACGGAATCGACTCTAGATGGTTTCTATTCCCTACTGGGTTGTTTTTGTGTCGCCTTTCGTTCATCTTTTGGTTATTGTGTACATGCTGCGTGTGCTAATTAATTATTGGTAGTCTATTGAGTGTTGAGCTTGATGTATGTCTTCTTTTTGTTTATCGTCGCCGCTCATTTAAATTTTTACGCTCATCGCCAAAATCCCTTGCCTTTTCGCGGATGTCGTTTAAAGTTGATTTTTCAAATTGTAGGGGTAGTTTTAATCCCTTAAAGGTTGAAAATAAATTTATTTTTGCCTGACAATACGCATACAAAGGAATTTAAAGCATAAACTTTAAAAAAAAATGGGGCGGTTTTCACCCTTAAGGATTATCCCTCATCATAAAGTTTGGCTTGATTTAGTATAAATCAACCACCTTCGCAAATAAATATTGAATAAATATTGAAAGTGTATTTCGTTGGATTCTTTTTCATTATTATTGAATTTTTCGCGAAAAACCCTTAAAAAGCCCGTTGCCGTCATTATTTTCGTGTTCAGCGACCCCAAAAACCCCCGTGTAACAAAACTCGACTTATTTCCATCAATATACCGAGTGGTAGAGTGTCTCTTTGAGATACACTTCTAAAAGGCATATTTTTATTGCAGGAAATGCATTTTTTCAAAATGAATTCATCACTACCGGTCACAAAGTTTGTCGACGCTCTCACGAATCGAACACAAAAAACCGCATTAAGATCCATCTTACTGTTCAAAAAATCCTGGGTTCATTGCTTTATTTCCTCGACTACTATGGGCTTCGGCCAATCGCCTATCACTCAATCCAGACAAGTCACAATTGGTGGTTATTCTCGTTGGCGAGTGACGTGACTACGAGGGACGCGGTGGAATGAAACTGTCGATACCTACAAACATATCGAGGGACATATCACTTCACACACTACCTTGCGACAATTAACATACGACGTTTGCAGATCTAGTCGTCAGGAGTCTCTTAGATTGACAATGAGAATACCAATTTAAGGTCGAAGTGACATCTGTCACGTCACTCGACAACGAGAATAAGGCTGAATATCTGGTTTTCGCTCACTCTGTAAACCCCAGTCTTGCTTTTCCCAAAGTCATATTAAATGGCTACCCTATTCAGCGTGTCGATCGTGCTGAAAATCTTGGAGTAACTCTAAACCGCGATATGACCTGTTGTGACCACATATACGTTATATAGTGAGTAAAACTTATTGTCTTCTTTTGAAACTTGATGACTTGTGCCTCCGTTTGCGCTTAGTAAAAGCGTTACTGCTGCCCCATCTAATGCATGACTACTTAGTCTTTCCCTCACTGGACGCTTCTTTTGCTCGGAAAATTGAAGTTGCATACAATGATTGCATACGATTTATTTATAATCTACGTCGGTATGACCACACTACGCCTTTTGTGAACAATGTCCTGGGATGTTCCTTAACAACCTATAAAGATTTGCGGTTGTTGAGATTCTTTCACGATATACTTAGACGGCGAAAACCTTCCTACCTCTCCATTCCTCCAGCTCTCGCGATCGCATAGAAATAACAGTGTAATTATTCCTCGGTTTCGTTCTTTGTTAGGCCAACGTTCATACTTTGTTTATGAAGCTCTGCTCTGGAATTCTCTCCCACATAATCTACAATTTATTGAATCAAGCTGTGTTTTCAAAAGGCGTCTTAGAATGCGAATAAGCACGTCTTAGAATGCGAATACCATCTTAATTTGCTTGCATCATTCTCCTCTCAAAATCCAAATTTCAAATCTCACTTTTTCTCTTTTTCTTTTCTTTCTTATCTTTTGTTCTTTTTAAGAATTTTATGATTTAGATTATATATCTATACATATCTTAGTTTAGCTCTAATTTTAACTCTATATGTTAAGTAATTTCTTTTAGTCCATTCAAAACGCGGTTTAAGGTGTTCCAACATAACACCGTTAAGAAAATCGAACCCTACAAGGATTTTGGGTCGCTGATCACGAAAATCGGGGCCAGGCGGTCCTAAAATATGGGCGCCACCCTTAAAATCGCAAAAAACACCCATTTTTAAGGGGTTTTTTCGATTTTGACCGTTCTCTAGTGTGGAGAAAGCCTAATACGGAGCTTAATCCAAAGAGCATGGAGGAGGAAGCGTACTTGTATGGTGGTGTATGAGTGCTTCCGGTGTCGGAAATTTGGAATTTATAGAAGGAACCCTAGATCACCGAAAGTGCATCGATATCCTAAAACGCAATCTTCGCCGCAGTGCTGCAAAATTAAGCATTTTAGAGAATTTTTTGTACAAAGAACATAATGACCAAAAGCACTACAAGCACTAATACAAAACTTGGGCTTCTTCATAATACACCGAAACGCTTAGATACTCCTCCACAATCCGCAGATCTTAATCCTATCGAGCATTTGTGGGACATTCTTGAGAGAAGAATCCGTAAAAGGAAGGAAACATTGAAAGAGGCTCTTAAGGAAGAATGGGATAATCCCCGTGTTCTTTTAATGAACTGGGGTTTGAGAGCTTTTGAGGAGCTTTTGAGTTCCCATACAAAATCGAAGAACCAGAAGACCCAGATAAAACCTGGGTTTTCGATTTTGTATGGGAACTCAAAAGCTCTCAAAACCCAGTTCATTAAAAGAACACGGGGAATATTACGACCAAAAAGCTCGTAAATTCAATGCCTGGCCGACTTACTGCAGTTATTAGAAATAAGGGAAACCCGACTAAATATTAAATGGAGTAAGTTACTATAATATGCTGGTGTATTAATATATTACTATGACTATTTCTAGGTGATTACCACAGCTGTACGAATACTTTTTCCGTTCAATTTTTTTTTTTTTTTTGGTTTTTTGTTAAATAATCTATAAGGATTTTGAAATTGTGTGATATTTTTATGCATTTCTTTAGTTAATGAGTTAATAGACAACATTTACAAAAATTAAAAATCTTTATATACACGGAAGATATCTTCACTTTCGTTCATAATTAGTGGTTGTACGAATATTTTTTGCTCTCACTGTATATATATTTTTTTGTATATTTATATATATAAATATTTTTTAAATAGATTGAATAAATGAGGAAATTTTAAATTTTTTTAATTTTAAGAAATGTTCAAACAATTTCAAGCGACAACCATGATAAGGTTTTGTCGAAAACTGTCATGTCGCTGCATTCGCCAACTATGATACGAAAAATGACAACGGCAAAAGGCGCTGTCATTTTTTCGATTCGCCAACCATGATAAGGCCCTATTCTGCGTGTTTTTTCTGCCAAATGCAGGGGCGTACTTCTAGCTCATTAATTAGTCTCACTGTCTCCTCATGTGTCCAAACCTTTTTGCTTCTGCTTGCTACCATCTTGTAATTTGACGAAACAAATTCGATACCGATAGCAATTTAAATGCCGGCACGTGTACAGAAATCGAAAAACTCTCTGCTTACTGCTGAAAGTGAAAACACTTGCTAGTTCAGCAAATGTAAATGAAAGCCCTCGTGCAAGTGTTTCGCTCAATTTGACGAAGTGTACCAATCACACGAAGAGAGCGCTTCAAGTGAGTGCTCGTATGAAAGTTGCAAAATCCTTTCAAAAAGTACTCGCAAGCTAGCCAGACGCGGCGAGCATAAGTTTTAGCAAGGAAAATGCTCGCTGCAAGCGATTTTCTCGGAACGTCTGACAGCACCTTACGGTTCCGTATTTATAGTGAAAACTTATCAAAATTTTAGACTAAATTTCCTCTACCTAATATTTCTCCATGTCCATATGATTTTTCATGCCACAGCTTTTAGAGCACTTATTCTTGTGCTTTTAGAGCACTTATTCCGGGTCTTTCCCAATTTCTCATTTATCAATGCATTCCATTCATAAATGCATTTCATAACTTTACTCAAAAATCAGTTCATTCTTAGTCGAAATTGTTTGGGTCACACGTACATCGTTCTTGCACTTGCATTCTATGATGTAATTGTTTATGTGATGAATGCATGCTTTCGTCGTCGCTCATGGGTTAGTTTACCTCACATGAGACCGTGGCGGTCGGGGCTCGTTGCATAATTAATTATTTCATTCTCATTCTTGAATTTTTTTATGCGTCTGGGGATTTTAATTTTTTTGCTTTCTAGCAATCGAATATTTTTGAGTATTCTACTTTGTTGCATCATTACGTGTTATACATTGTAGATTAATTCTCTATGTTGCATCATTGTATATTATTGTTAGTGAGATCTGTATGTATCTTGATCTCATTACACATGATTTAAATTGAAAAAAATATTATTCTAGCTAATACGAAAATAAAACAACGTTTTGAATATCTTGGGGAACAATCAAGATATCTGTCTAAATCTAAAAATCGAATAAAATTCCAATGTTTAAATATGTATATCTATATTAAAAATCAACAAAATTTAAGTAAGAAAGTATATCATTTTAATTCATTAAAAGCAAAGTAACCAAGTTCTTTAGAGGCAATTCAAAATAGAGAAGTAAAATAATTCATTCGCGAAATCATTTTCGCTGCAATATCTGGGAATTAATTATTTATCTTAGTAACTTCGACCAAACAAAGTGTAAAACTTAGGCTTATTGCGACACGCAGGATGAATGCACTTATCGGTGGCAACGATTGTAGCTGGTTGATCAAAGGGTATGCAGAGACCCTTCGCACCCATTGCTGGAGCTCCTGGTTCTGCATCTTCATCTCTAAAAAAATAACAAAAGCATGCAATTTGATCGCATAAAATTTAAAATATATACAATTTTTTACCTTGCACTATCTGCTTTGATTTTGTCCTCGCACGGTATTTCTCCACAAAATGGTGATAATATAATATTTTTAGAATCCAAGAATTTGCAAAAATCATTCCAATTTTTTGTTGTTTTTGTATGATCAGTTAAATCCTTTTTAGCCTTTGCGTACATACTTTCGTGAATAGTTTCCAGCAGTTGGGATATCTTTTTATCTACGTCTTCACAAGAGAGGATGAGTTTTTCTCCAGTATCACGACGAACGGCAACTAGTTGATTTGTTTTCATGTCTTTTGGCCCAATTTCAACTCTAATAGGAACACCCTTTAACTCCCAGTGATTGAATTTCCATCCAGGAGAATAATTATCGCTAAAAGTAACGACATATGAGTTTTGTTTACATCTAAATAATTTCTCGGTTACCGATAGTCTCCTTCTACACGAATTCCATTACCTAGTAAAAGTTTTTCTAAGTTCTTGCAACATTGCAACAGTTGTTCCTTTTCATCATCTTTCATATTTACAGTAATCCCGCAAGGAACAATGATAACTTGAATGCATGCTACATGAGGCGGCAGTACTAAACCTTGATTATCAGCATGCACCATTATCATAACACCTATTGTTCTAGTTGTTAAACCCCATGAATTTTGATACACATATTGCTTTGTTTGTGTTTCTGGATCTTCGAACACGATGTCAAACATTTTAGAGAAATTTTGCCCTAAATGATGACTAGTACCCCCTTGAATGGCTCGCCCACTTGCCGATATGAATCCTTCGACTGTGGTAGTGTAATCCCCACCAGCAAATTTCTCCTTTTCTGTTTTACGACCTTTCACAACTGGTACGGCCAGCAGATGCGTGTAAACTTGAAAATATAAATCTAGAATGGCGAGAACCTCCTCTTCAGCTTCTTTCTTATGTGCAAAAGCAGTATGTCCTTCTTGCCATAAAAACTCGCGAGTACGTAAGAAAGGTTGTGGATGCTTGAATTCCCATCTCTAGAAATATTCAAAGAATTTTTTTATTTAGTTGAATGCATCAAATAAATACATAAACGTCGCGTGGAATAACTTAAGACCAAAGATCAATTAGTTTAGCTGGAATTGATTCCGCTGGAATTTTCTTACATTAGTAGCATACGATTGTAAGAAAATTCCACCGGAGTTCAGAATAGGCCTTATAGCAATATTCTAAGTTTCCAACAGACGCTGAGATGTTTTCAGTTGCATTCCGGTGCACATTTCCCGTATATCATAAACCCGTACCGTATTGCCTGCTCTTTTTAAGTGAAAATCGCTTCTATCTATTTAATATTCCTTATGTATATCTGATTGAATATTATAGGAAATGCCAATTACACATTTTCATTTTCCCTGAGCGCAAAGCCTTTCTTGTACCAATATGTTCTTCAATAAACGCCTATTAAATGCTTCCACAAGTAATTGTACAGCATTGATAAAAAATAGATATGATTTAGCCGAAAGGCATGGGTTAATTTAAAATATAGATTAATTTAGAGTGCCTGCTGAAGGCCAGTTAGTTAGATTAGAATAGGCTAGAATAATTAACATTAAGCATTAGTTAAATTAAACTAAAAAGAAGCATTGATAAAAAATCACACAAATTTAAGATAAGAATCGTTTCTTATTTTAAAGATTTTACTTACCACAACGTTATTCCATTGATTCAACTTAATGGGCAAGTCTCTGTATGATTGAATCCATTTCGCATAGGCTGGATACATTACAGTTTCTGAGGTTGGACGTACAGCAATTGGTTCGGCTAAATCAGATTCTCCTGACTTTGTAACCCAAGCAACCTCAGGAGCAAAATCCGCAATATGTGTCTTCTCCTTTTCAAGAGCTGCACGAGAAACGAAGATTGGGAAATAGCATTCCTTGACTCCTAGTTTAGTTATTTCAGCATCAAACCAATTTTTAATTATCTTCCAAATAGCAAACGACCAGTGTCTTAAGATATAACAACCAGATACATCATAATATTCAATTAGTTCTCCTTTTGTTATGACCTGAAGCAATATATGTGGAAAAAATACATAATTTACAAATAACAGAATTACCTGTGCGTACCACTCTGGAAGGTTATCCTCTTTAGTAGCCTCTAAACCAAGTCTAGTCTGTTTTTTTACTCCTGACCCTGAAGATTTTGCGGATTCTGTGAGGGATTTAGTGGCATCCTGTTTCAAAGTTTTCTGCTTTACATTTTCCTTCGAAGTTGTGTTTTCTTTAGGGACGGATTTTTCTTTTGAACCTCCACGTGTTGCTGCGGGAAAATCAGTTCCTGTTAAAGTCTTATACTGGACTTTTAAATCTAGTAAAAACTTCACTTCTGCATCTATTTGCTCCTTTGCAGCTTTGTTGCCTTTAAGCTGCCTAACCTTGTCTCCTTGAGCAGTTATTCGTCTCGTCAAATCTGTAACTTCTTTATTTGCATTTCCTGAAGACATTTCTGATTTTGATGAAGAATCAACTTTAGCATCAGGTGTCCAATCCTTTCCAGTAAGATCTTTATAATTTGCTTTTAACGAAAGCAGTGCTTTTACTTCTGAATCTATTGTAGATTTTTGGGCTTTCTCATTTTTAAGTTTTCGTATTTTATCACCTTGTTCTTTGATATTTTGTAATATATCTGCTACACCTGCTTCGCTGGTACCATCAGTAGTAGTAGAAGGAGGAAGAGGAGTCACTGCAGCTACTGAACTATTAACAACCGCCCCTGGTTTCCAATCTTTTCCAGTTGCAGTCTTGTAATCGTTTTTAAAAGCAAGTAGCACCTTTACTTCCGCATCAATAATCGATTTATCTGATTTTGCTGATTTCAACTGACGGATTTTATCTCCTTGATCGGAAATATTCTTCAAAATATCAGATTCTAAACTATTACTTTTTGACGAGGCTTTATCTTGTATTTTCTTATCAGTGATATTTTTTACTTCAACTTGAGGCTTCCAATCTTGTCCTGTTTTTTCCTTGAACTGCGTTTTCAGTGAAAGAAGCACCTTCACTTGCGCGTCGATATCTGCCTTTGGAGCTTTTTTGGTTTTTAAATCCCTTACTAACTCACCTTGTTTTTTTATTTCTTCATTCAATTGGTTGCCATCACCTGTAAAACAGAGGAAAATGAATTATATATGAGACTTTATGCTGTGATATTGCTTTATATTCTTACCAGTAACTACTGCTGGCTTAGCTTTTTGAGTACCATTTGCTGCAGGTTCAGACGATGGTTTCCAATCTTTTCCAGTTATGGATTTATATTCTGTTTTTAAATTAAGGAGAACTTTGACTTCCTTATCTAGAAGATCTTTTGGTGCTTTCTTCGATTTAAGATCTCGTACTATATCGCCTTGGCTTTTAATTTTCCCATCTAATTCCGCAGGATTACTAGAAACCTGAAGTAATTGGACATGTTTGTAATTTTCTTTGATGAGTTCATTACATATTTCGAATTACATTTTTTTAAATTTAGCCAATAAAAATAGTTCTCAAATATCAACTAACGAATCTTATTAGTTTACTTCAAAATATGTCGTGTATTGTTTTGATGAATTTAAGCTGTTCTTAACTTTTTTATGGTACCAAAATTGTTAAATAAAGTTATTTCTAACATTTATTTGCAGACATAATAATATACGATAATTCTATATTAACAACTGAATAAAGCCAAAAACATAATGATGATAAATGCACATTGCTGCAAGTCACACTATCCATCATTTCGTTTATTACCCCCATACACAAACCGATTTTTTAGGCAAGGGGTCGCAGGGAAGTATATGCCATGCGTGTAATTTGCATACTTCGCTGCGACCCCTTGCCTAAAAAGTCGGTTTGTGTATGGGGGTAATTAACGAAGTGATGGATAGTGTAACTTGCATCATAGAGCTGCTCATTGTGTGCTCCATAATGAAAGAGAAAGTATACTAGAGGCAGGTGAATGATGCAAGTTACACTATCCATCACTTCGTTAATTACCCCCATTCACAAACCGACTTTTTTGGCAAGGGGTCGCAGCGAAGTATGCAAATTACACGCATGGCATATACTTCCCTGCGACCCCTTGCCTAAAAAATCGGTTTGTGTATGGGGGTAATAAACGAAATGATGGATAGTGTGACTTGCATCAATGGCTTAATTTCAGATGTTATAAAATTTCAACCTAGTATACGCACAGAATATTTTGAAAATAAAACATAGCTCTCTTAAATGTAGATGTTAATTGAGGGATAATAATCACATTAATAAGTAAAGCACAAAGATGGCATCAAAATAACAAACAAAATAGGGCCACAATCGAATTCAGTTTAGCACTTTTATGTGCTTTGAGTTTGAACAAGTCTGCCGCGCAAAGGGCAATTGATGTACATATATGCAAAAAGCTCCAATCGAGAACGCGATCAAAGTTTTGAAAATACATACTTCAAATCGACGCATATAAAGTAAATGTCCGTAGTGATAACTAATATGTGCAATTTTTTTACAGATAAATATGAATATTTTAAATCAAAACATGCATACAAAGGCATTTTCATCTATAACGCATATAGACAAGACCCTCGTAAGTACAGGCCTGGAAGCAGAGTTTGTGTTTGTGTTGGTAATAGACCCATTATCTGTCAAATCGGAAGATATTATATGGAGGAGGTAAAAGTTCGGGATATTTTGCCGTAAAAAGTCATAAAATAATATATTTAACCAGTTTTTATTGCAATAGGATTACCAGTGAATAGTGCTTCAGTGATTTAATTAAGAAAATTTAAAAAAATCGAGTGATTAAGTGTGTTTTAAGTGAGTTAATTGTGAAGGTGGCCAATTTTGTTTGCATTCGCGGTGGTTTTTTCTTGTTTATTTAGGGGAAAAATGTTGAATTTGTGTAGTAATATAATAAAAAGTGCTTTTTGAGTGATTAAAGATTATTATAGAATAGTTATTAAACACATTAAGTGCAAGTACCACCACACAACATACATAACAATAAATTTTTCACTTTTCCTTCACATTTTTCTGCACTTACGTTTTTAATAACTATTCTATAATAATCTTTAATCACTTAAAAAGCACTTTTTATTATATTACTACACAAATTCAACATTTTTCCCCTAAATAAACAAGAAAAAACCACCGCGAATGTAAACAAAATTGGCCACCTTCACATTTAACACACTTAAAACACACTTAAACTCTCAATTTTTTTAAATTTTCTTAATTAAATCACTAAAGCACTATTCACTGGTAATCCTATTGCAATAAAAACTGGTTAAATATATTATTTTATGACTTTTTATGGCAAACTAATGCAAAAATATTCCGAACTTTACATCACGGCGTATAAATCCAACAAAAGTGACAGATTCTGGGACTACGAGCAGCTGCGTTAGTGTTAGTGAGGTAGGCAACTTCCAGGCCTGTACTTGAGAAGGTCTTGATATAGATCAATTGAACTTTGCACGGCATAAATGCTCTTAACACAATTACCAGCTTAAATTCCCTGTAATCGCTGTAATCCTCTTAAGACATATTTTCAAAGCGAAATTTGAAACTAACATTACGTTTAAATGATTTACTTGAGTTCTTGTCTTGAAATTTACTTGAAACTCAAGTTGCGTTTTCGGTTGACTTACTTGACTTCAAAATGTCTTGAAATTTTCTTGAGCTGACATTGGACATTTCCTATTATAACAGAAACTAGCTCCTTATTATAACATAAATAACTTTAAAAAGATTGTATCAAAAATATACATTCACTGCAGTTTTTATCTTCTTCTTGTTCCAAGAATAAAAAACACATGCAAAATTTCAAGTATTCCAGTAGCGTTTACATGAGCTTTTTCAAGTCAATCAAACAAATTTTTGTGATTTACTTGACTCAAGTATACTTGAAGTCAGGACGAGTTTACATGCATATTTTGTTACTTGAAAACTACTTCAAGTATACTTCAAGTAAGCATGTAAACGTAGTATAAATCTATATAAATATAATTGGAGTGTCTGTCTGTGATTTCAAAATAATTGTCATTTTCTATGCTTATATGGTTATTTGCATGATATTAACAAAATCAAGTATTTTTAAAATTTTTGTCTATCTGTTTGCCCGGGCTAATCTCGGAAACGGCTAATCCGATTGCGATGGGACTTTCACTGGAAGATTCAGTATTTTCTTGGGCATGTTTTAGGCTATTTTTTTTTAATGTATATATGTATGTAGACAAACTTGCAACTTGATTTTGACCCACTTCCATATAACCGATCAACTTCAAATTTTGCCTAAAATTTTATATTTCAACACCTGACGCTGCCATGCACTCCCAAATCATTACAGAACCATGACAGATGGTCGAGTTCCTCGAAAGAAACCTTTTATTTCAAAAGTAAATAAAACAAAACGTTTGCAATTCGCCAAAAAATATAAAAATTTTGGTATTCTTTTGGAAATTTTTATAGGTGTTGACTCACTTTTGACGCTCACTGTATAGTTCGCGTGACAATACAATCTGACCATTTTGTAAAGAAATCAAGATGGCGGCCGAATGTTGCGATTGTGTTCCCCGACCCCCCCCCCCACATGGATATCAAATGAAAGGGTACGACAAGTAGAATGCAATTAGCTATGTGGCGTCATTCAAAATTCAAAATGGTGGCCAACACAAAATGGCGGATTACCTTTTTCTTTACAACGCTTTCGGTATGGGTGTCAAATGAAAGCGTGTAACGAGTATAGTACAGTAAGCGGTGTGCCGTCATTTAAAATCTAATATAGTCGGAGATCTGGGCACGAAAAAGTGCCTTCATCTTTGATGTGGACAAACTCGATTGAAACTCAATCTATTACTAAACGGGATTACATGTCCGAGCTCTCCGACACTTTTAGTGGTGAAGGATGGAGGGAAGGATGGTTAAAGTAGCCATTTTTTTATCAAAAAAATTTCATCGATGTCGCGCATGAAAATTGGTAGGATGGAAGATTATAAGCTACTTAATATAAAGTCCAAGTCTCCGACAGCTGGGTTGGTGCAAAATGGGTGGCTGACAGGGGTCAAGTTGCCGAAAATGTTTGCAAAAAAATTCATAACGGATGTGTCGGAGAAATTGATTACTTTCTTTCTAATGTATAATAAACTACGTGTGAAAACCTCCGACAGGTAGGTGGGTGCAAAAGGCAGAAAAATTGGGTTTTATTGACGCGCCTCCAAGTTCCGCGCTATGCGCGTTTATCATAAGTATACGCATTTTATCGATAAATAACTCGTGTAGATACAATTTTTTATATGATAATTAACGCATAGATAAAAAAATAATAGTATATTCATAAATGAGTTTTTTTGTGAGCAATTATTCTTTGATTTAAGTGAACTAATAAACTGTTAATAAAAAGGAAAACATTGAAAAGACACAATTGTTTGTAATATTATAGTATACAATTTTATTTATGATAAAATACAATATTGTAGATACATTTAAATATTTTACCATTAATTTTCCCAGCTCTCTTCGTCGCTTACACTATAATTGTTGTTATCATTATCGCTATCGCTTAGATTTACGTCATTTTCATCGCTTTCACGTTCAGAGTCACTCATATCGTTTTCAGATTCACTCTCGGTTACAATGTCCCGAACTGTTTCTGGTAATTGAGGACCTTCAAACCAATTAAATTTATACACATTTTCATTGTCTAGCACCCATCCATTTTCTGTGGGATTAAGTTCTGTAGGGATTTGTTTATAAGCATTCAACCAAACATTAGTAATATAACGTGCCCTTAAAAGGTGTTGGAAAAGTTCTGAGTGGCAAGGGGGTAAGCTTGATGCATCAAAATTTTTTATTTTTTTTTTTAAAAAAGGTTCGTCAACATTGCGCATTTTATATTGACGATTAAAAAGTGTTGATCTAACTTCATTAACCTTTCGTTGAGTAATTCTTCTAGTTGCAGTTTTACCATATAAATTACATAAAAATGTTTCTAACGTTTCGAACACGTCTTCGTAGTCACAAGTTGTATCTCCAAGCTCGTAAAATGCTTTTTGATACTTTTCGGATTTCAACATTAAATTAAAAGGTCTTTTTTTCCTTTTTTATAAAAGGTTGGATTATAATCGCAACCAGTTGTAGCGTGCAAGCCTGCTAATGCTTTGCAGATTGATTCACCAAAACGTTCGTATATATTATTAATATCAATATATTTTATTTTTCCTAACACTGCACTTTCCATCCAAATTTTGGAATTGCTTTTCAAATTGTGCATATTGCTTAACATAATGATTAAAATGTCTGTATCAGAGCATTTTAATATTATGTTACTATCTTTCCTAATTTGGCAACATGATGACCATTTTTGTATCAGCCTCTTCATGATTGGGGCAGCTCAAAATAGAATCAATCGACATTTTAACATTTCCATTAGTATCAACCGAAAAAACATGGCATTCAACAAAATTTACAAATACAGTTTTATTCCGAATAAATGCTGCTAATTCGTTGCCGCACCAATAATTTAAAAAGAATCGAACCAAAGCCTGTTTGAATTTATTATTGCGAAGCTCTTTGGTGAAATCTACTGGTCTCGTTTGGTCTGCACCTGATATAAGGAAATCACGATCGGCTTCGTTGTTTCCCCTCGTTGATCTTTCATAATCTTTAATAGATGGTTGGAAATATTGATCAAAAGTTAAATAAATTTCTGTCGCTCGTGTATTTGTTATATTTTGTAAAACTAATTTAGCAATATTACCAAATGTTTGAGGTACATCTCTGATGCGGTGTAAAAGATAAAATCCATCAATTATTTCTATGTCGCTTCGCAAAGGAATAGTGCCGTCTTCTATTTCTAAACATTCAATCAATTTTGATTTTTGGGTAGTGCAAATGAATCCATCAATATGACACATTGACATAGGTACAGGCATAATAGGATAAGCAAGGATTTTGGCAACATCTGGAGAATCAGTCATTGAAATTGCAAGTAAACGCCCAAATAGATCTCTTTGCAGACGTACTTCCTGAACTTTATTATTTATAATGACTTTTTTTTCGCGTTAACTGATGCAAAATTAAGAATTTTAGTTTGCTTAATTGGTTCTTCAAAACGACTTGCAGATTGAGCACACTCTTCAATGAATGCCTCTCTCAACCTATTTCCAGTTGTTTTTATATTTAAAAGAAAATCTGCGACGGCATCTGAAGTAGCTTTACCAGTTGTTATGTTATACAATTGGTTATGTTCCATTTCATCATGTTTAAAAGGATTCATATTCTGATTTATAATATTTTTAAAGTTTTGTATTTTACCGAATTTATTAGATGTACATATATAATATTTGAAGCTTCACTATACGTATAAAATACACTAGCTGGAGCCCGGATGTTTCTTCTCCGGATTATAAAAATAAAAACAAAAAGCAATTTGCTATACGTAACATTGCCACAGAACTGAATATAGAGGATAAAGATATAAAAACAAAAATATATAATTTGCGGACCAAATTCTTGCAAGAAGGCGCTTGAACTTAGTTGGGTATTACTTTGAATCTGTAAACAATTACCTTCTAACACAAGCTCGTTACGCTACGTACCCAGTTGTACTACTCCTTCATGTCATATCAAAAGATTTCTTTCTTTCCCTTCTTGATATCAAACATTTTGCATTGCACATATTGCAGGGACAATGAACACCGTTTTCTCTGGTCCAAGCTCTAGAAGTTTTCTTAATACTCCAAACCTTCTTACAATTATACCGTAAACGTTTTCAACAATTCCTCTCGCTCTTGAAAGACGATAATTGCCATTAAGCGATTCTTGCCATTATGGCGAAAACGTTTTCAACTATTCCTCTCGCTCTTGAAAGACCATAATTGAAGACGCGGTTTGGAGCGGGTTGATTTTTGAACGGATGTGGCTTTAATGAATATTTCCTTTCCTCCGCGTCGAGCAAGTGGAAAAAACTGTCTTCGTCCCCATTTCCTTCAACAGTTCTTGATAAAATCCTAGCTAGGCTCTTACAATTTATTTTTTTTACAAATTTCTTGGATTCAACCTTTTTCTTTTCTGGAAATCAACAATCTTGCTTTTTGGCAAGAAGTTAGTTTTAGTTGACTTTATTGCTAACAATCGTTCACAACTAAATGAAAACAAGTGTGAACCACCGTGCAAAATTTTACATCAAATAATCATGCAACAACTTGCATGAGGAAAGCACATTTGTTTCAGCAAACATTTGCAAGTTATTGCTCGTCTGTACGAACCTTAAGAAACATCAAAATTGCCGTTACGAATGCGCTTTTCTGAAACCGCTAGATTTGACAAAAGACATTACCATACAAGCGGACGCATCACGCATATGGACTGGGCGCCTGTCTTATGTAAGACGATAGACCAGTGCAGTGGCGGACTAAGGGTGGGGCGGCAGGGGCGGCCCGCCCCGGGCCTCCGGTTTCAAGGGCCTCCAAATGTCATTGATCAAATACTAAACAAGGCTTTTAAAATGAGGAGCTGGAGAACATAAGCGGACTTGTCCACGATAACTAATTTTTTTTTAAATTTTTTTTATACTCTCTAAGCGTACTTCTAGAGACCCCGGGAACATTTACATCTAAAACGGTTCGAACCAATGTTACCGCAAGATGAATTTTGAGAGTAGTAAAATCTACTACCTTTTTGAAAAATGAGGTAGTAAATTTTTTGATTTCAAATCAATTTTAAAATACCCCATTAGCACTATGAACATTTACGCATATATTTTATCATTAAGAGTATTCATTGTTTTGCCGTATTTATATTATATTGCCATAATCAACGTAAAGTATGTGGGTTTTAATGTGATTTCGTAGTTCATCTGCAGCCATAATAAAGCTTATACCGGCGACACACTACACCAATTTATGATCATATTCTTTATGTTCATTTTTATTTATCTTAATAAATTTTTAAGGTTGACACACTACAAACCTCATATGTGCAAGCTTTTGACATGCGTAGTTTGAAGAACTCAAATATTTAAAACTCGTAAAAATGCAAACAGAGAGGAATTTGTGCTCAATTTATTTAAAAAGCGCAAAAAAGCATACATTTATTGAAAATATGAATAGTGATATCAAGTTACCTCAGAATTTAACCAGAACTGACATTAAAAATGCCAACTGTGCAATATAAAAACGGGGAAAAAAGCTTTTACTTCCAATATTTTCAACTTCATATTTAAATATGAGCTTTGTGTAACTTAATTTATGAAATTAAAATGAAGTTCACAAGCACAATTTATGATCATAGTAGGTGACACACTTGAAATTTATCTTAATAAGTTAGGATATGATCATAAATTCCTGTAGTGTGTCGCCGGTATTATACCGGCGACACACTACAGGAATTTATGATCATATCCTAACTTATTAAGATAAATTTCAAGTGTGTCACCTACTATGATCATAAATTGTGCTTGTGAACTTCATTTTAATTTCATAAATTAAGTTACACAAAGCTCATATTTAAATATGAAGTTGGAAATATTGGAAGTAAAAGCTTTTTTCCCCGTTTTTATATTGCACAGTTGGCATTTTTAATGTCAGTTCTGGTTAAATTCTGAGGTAACTTGATATCACTACTCATATTTTCAATAAATGTATGCTTTTTTGCGCTTTTTAAATAAATTGAGCACAAATTCCTCTCTGTTTGCATTTTTACGAGTTTTAAATATTTGAGTTCTTCAAACTACGCATGTCAAAAGCTTGCACATATGAGGTTTGTAGTGTGTTCAACCTTAAAAATTTATTAAGATAAATAAAAATGAACATAAAGAATATGATCATAAATTGGTGTAGTGTGTCGCCGGTATAACTGTTTGTGCCTAAGCGGTTTGTTTTTTATTTTTTAATCCTATTGAGTTTCGAAAATGCACACTTGGCTGCAGCACTATAACACTACAAGTCAGAAACAAATTTACAAAGATTTTCGAATGAAAACTCTCCTACTGCATTTTTTATCTTAGATATTTCATACCAATATTCTTCGACGGGCAAATTGGAAGTTATCACTAAATGTTTAAGCAGCCTCCACTCAGTACAAATTTGTTCCACATCATAATTAGAGGCTTTAACTTTATGCGAAAACGACTTAATAAAATTGGTGATAGATGGGTATTCAGGAGAATTTGCCTTTTCTGGTTTTAATATTTATCGTAATAAAATTAAACAAAGTAACAGAATGGAATGGAAACATGTTTCTGACAGCGAGTAACGAGTGGGCTGCGATCGATTTAGCCATAAATAAAAAATATTAGAATTATCAAAAAAAAGGTAGTAGAATGATAACTTGAGGTAGTAGTGTAGTAGATTATCAATTTTTTTTAAAAAGGTAGTAAAACTACTACATATGTAGTAGAACGGTAACGCTGGTTCGAACCCAGAGAAAACATTTTTTTAAATTACTGATTTCGTTCATAATTTTACTTTTAAAATGTGCTCTAGTGTAAAAATCAATTAAAATATTGTGGGTGAGAAACTAGATTCAGAGTATTTGAAAGGCCTATTCCCTTCGCTCCTGATAAAATTGACAAGGTTGTCAAAACCTGTTGCGTTCTACACAATTGGCTTCATAAAACAAAAAGGGACATGAATGTTCCAACAATAGACTTTGAAGACACACACGCAGTGGCCGTATTATTCCAGAGATTGGAGACATGTACCATCAGCAGGTTTCCAAGATCTACCTATGACTATTTCAACTTATTATTAAATTCAATGTTTACTTAATGTTTACTTATAGTCCGGGGAAATTAGCAAAAAAAACGCACGAAGGGAGACAAAATTCCAAAATGGCTGAAAATTGCTACACAGCTTCCTTGGAACCTTTTAAGAAAACAATTTCGGAATCACAAAAAAAAACATGGCCGCCGGAGATATCACTTTTTGGTAAAAAAATTTTTTTTGATCAGTCTATACGAACCGTTATTGCCTACAAAAAAGCCCTCTTATCATTTTTTCGAAAACCTTTACCTTTCCGATTAATTCAAGGTATTTTTTGGCCGAAAAGTGATTTTTGGAAACTTTGACCTTGAATAAAGGGTTAGGTTTTAGAAAAAATTACAAGAGGGTTTTTTTGTAGGCAATAACGGTTCGTATTGATTCACCAAAAAATTTTTTTAGAAAAAAAAACAGTTTTTGAGTGATTTTTTGGGCAAAAAGTGATATCTCCGGCGGCCATGTTTTTTTTGTGATTCCGAAATTGTTTTCTTAAAAACTCCCAAGGAAGCTGGTTACTAATTTTCAGCCATTTTAGAATTTTGTCTCCTTAAAATGCTAATTTCCCCGGAATATTAATTAAAATTAAGTTAAAAATTAGTTAAATACTTGACTATTTAATACGTGTAAACCAGTCAGAGACTGAGGGCCTCATTCAGCTTTGCCGCCCCGGGCCTCTGACGGGCTTAGTCCGCCACTGGACCAGTGCACTTTGCGTCGAGAGCATTAACTCCAGCAGAGTGCAACTATGCACAAATAGAAAAAGAGTTATTGTTGAATTCCCCGGCGGGCAAGTGAATGAGAGTTTGACAGTTTATGATTTTCGAAAGTGGAAGTTAAAACTAAAAAACCACTTGTTTGGAGTTGTGTATCCAATGAGAACTGTAATTCGATCGTCATTTGAATTTCGAAAATGAAATATGTCACTTCATATGGCAGTTCCACCCGGCGGATTGAACAATCGCAGCGACAAGTGAAAGTGAAACTCTTTAGCGGCGGGAGTACCAAATCCGCCGGATTAAACAATCAGACGCATTATATTTGCCTGGAATAGGTTCTACAAACTTATTTATGAGCGTAGCGTAACCATACTGACAGATCATTAGCCCCTATTAGGAATATATTCGAAGGAGGTAGGCAAAGTGATTTCGCCAAGATTACAAAGAATGAAACTCCGATTACTAAAGTATATATTAAAATTTCCCTACACTCCTGGGAAAAATATGCTGATGGCACATTTATTATCACGAAACCGTGCGATCGTGAGAGATTTTAAACCTGAAATAGAGGACATTAATGAAATAGTGCACACAATTAATGTTAGTGAAGAGAAAAAAGACAGAATCAGCTTAAGGCCCAGCGCTAAAGAAAATTTTACGTGTCGTCAAATCCGATTGGCCGAAGAGTAACAGTCAACTTAAAGAAGATATAAAGTTTTATTGGAAACATAGGTATGAAATTTCTATAGAAGACGACTTAGTATTTTTCAATGAAAGCATAATAGTTCCTGTGGAATTGAGGCAAGAAATTCTAGGAATCCTATATTCCTCCCAAATAAAACAAAAAACAAAATTGAGGGCTAGAAGCTTAGTGTATTGGCCAGGGATAAACAGTGATATTGAGGACATAATTGCAAAGTGTAACGTATGCCAAAAGCATAGAAAGGCTAATGTAAAAGAGCCATTAATCTCTCATGAGATTGCCCCGATCCTGTACCACAAGATTGGAATGGATGTGTTTGAATTTCAGGGTAGGCCGTATCTGGTAGTGGCAGACTACTTTTCGAAATATTTAGATATTATATATTTGAGAAACACAACGGCTATTAAAATAATTTGTAAAGTCAAGGACTTGTTTGCGAATCACAATTCAAGCAGTTCATTAGGAAGAATGATGTTAAAGTAGTCAGTTCTAGCCCGTACTACCCGCAATCTAATGGCCTGGCAGAGCGATTTCGAAGAAAATACTAACGAAATCCCACGAAACTAAACAAGAAGTTTGGAAAATATGATTAGAGTATAGGAATACACCTGTCAAGAACAGTATGTTGTTGTATGGAAATTATGTTTGGAAGAAAAACAAGAAGCAGCGTTCCAGCAAAGCTGTCGTTATTTAACAAGGATTACCATAAAAAGTTTCAGGAAGTCCTAGATAAGAATAATGAAAGAAACAAATTAGTGTATGACAAGCTTACTAAAGAGAAATCTGCTTTTCAAGTGGGGGAGAAGGTTTGGTACAGAAATAGAAACACGGGGATATGGGACCCAGCAATAATCAGTTTTAATGATTAGCTTAGGGCTTAAGTAAGATCTAGTTCTAATTTTTACCTAGAATGTAATACTTTTTAGATTTAAGTAAGATTAGATTAAGGTTGCGAGCTTCCACGAGCTTTTGTTATTTTTCGCAATTCGAGCTCGCGGAAGCTCGTCGCCTGGACGGGGGTCACCCGAGACGTTTTCTTCTCCGCTGCCCCCGCCCAGATAGTCTTTTTAGGGGTAAGTTAGGAGATTAAGTACAATAAGATAGCTTTAAGATTTTTTTTTATATAAAATGAACACAGTTTCTAAGTTTTTTTCAAATTTTTCTTAGAGGTAACATTATAATGATTTTTTTATATTAAAATAAAATGAAAAAATAGAGAAGATTTAGCCGAAAGGCATAGGTTAATTTAAAATATAGATTAATTTAGAGTGCCTGCTGAGAGCCAGTAAGTTAGTTAGATTAGAATAGGCTAAAATAATTAACTTAAAGCATTAGTTAAATTTATATTAAGATAGATGGTAAGGAAATAAATAAATGCTTTTCTAAAACTAAAAAAAAAAAATAATCATTATAAAAGATACTGCTCCGCGATCCTACTGCCTATAGATTGTCTATGATAAGGTGCTTCGGCGAAACTCAAGCGTGTTAAGACATTCTCCAACACCCTCCCGATCGCGCATAACCCCTTAACCTTCCCCTCCCGTACTAAGCTTACTGCTAGACATTGCACACAAACAAAACTAGAAATCATTGCAAGGCATCTCCTCGATGAAATGGCTACAAGTTGGAATAATAGTAATAGTAATATTAAATAATGTATTGCTACAATGATTAGCCTTAATTAAGAATTACAGAGCGCTATTTGTCTAGAATAAGCTTTTGGGTAAGACATGGGGTCTTACACCACAAAAGATATACCTGGATGTACAACACGATCGTTAAACCTCTGGTCACTTAAGCCTCTATAGTTTGGTGGCCCAAGACTCAACAGGTTACGTCGATCCTCAAGTGCAGCAAACTGAAACGGCTTGCTTGCCCCTCCATTACCGGAGCTATGCGGACCTGTACCACAGCTGCCACGGAGGCAATTATTGGATTGACCCCATTGCATATTTTCATATGGAAATCCGCGGCCATAAGTCCCTTGGGACTTCAGATCTCATCCAACTGGCCCTATACAGTCAAAGGAGACATGGATATCCCTGACAATATCCCAAACATTTCGATTTGCCGCGTATCCGACCTTATGGTTGGTGAACTGCGGTTCCAAAAGAAATTATCCCGGATCGTTCTGAGTGGGAAGAACTTATTCTTCCTGGGGCCCCAAAACATCTCCACTGGTTTACTGACGAGTCAAAGATGGAACATGGTACAGGGGCTGGTGTCGCAGGACCCAACTCCAAGGTCTCGATTGCAATGGGTAAGTGGCCCTCTGTTTTCCAGACTGAAATACATGCCATTGCGACCTGCGCTAGGCTCAACCTTGAGAAAGGTTTGAAAGGTGCCAACATTAAAATCTTTTCTGATAGCCAAGCCGCCATCAAGGCGCTCTCTACGTGGAAGTTTTCTTCCAAAATAGTTGCAGGGTGTTTTGACGTACTCCAGTTCCAGAGCCTAATCAGAAGAAATAAGGTCTCGCTCTGCTGGGTCCCCGATCACTGGGGAATCGAGGGCAATGAGGCTGTAGACAGCCTCGCGAGGGAGGGGTCTGAGACGTTGGTCCAGGGCCCAGAACCCTTCTGCGGCATCTCATGGTCCACCTCCAAGTCCCTGATAGAGGAGTGGATTAAGGGACTAAACCTAGTCTATTGGGAATCAGTCCGAGGTTTTAGATAGGCTAAAGATCTTATAACACCCTTTGCCTTGACAGAGTGGACCTAAGGCTGTTGGTGGGTTATCTGACTGGCCATGTAGGGCTGCGGTATCACCTCCACAACCTAGGACTGTCTCAAGAGTCAGAATGCCGAATCTGCATGGAAGGCGACGAGACTTCGACACATATTCTCTGTGAATGTTCTGCTCTGATCTGGCTTAGAAGAAGAACGTTTATCAGAGAGCTTATGAGCCCCGCTCAATTCCGGTCTTCTTCAATTAAAGACCTTCTTGCCTTTCTCCGGAAGGCTGATAGTCTGTTCCTTTAGTGGGGTACGTACACAATAGGCCTAAATTGGCCGCAGTGTTCACCATATGGGTTGCCCCTCGTTCCTTAATAATAATAATAATAAAAATGTGTCTAGAATATCAACTGACAATCAACTGGCGTGTAATTTTGATATTTCTAAGTACTGAAGATAGATTCAGTTTACGCTTCATAAAATTTTCCAGGTGGTTTTTTTAATGAACTCGATATCCAGTTCATTGCGAAACAGTTAGGGCATTTTCATAAACGCATAACTGGCGCAACACTGCAGAATTCAGCTACAGACTTCCAATTGCTGAATTCTGCAGTATTGCGGCAGTTATGCGTTTATGAAAATGCCCTTAGTGTCTTTACCATATTCAAGAACAAATAATAACGAAATAATAATATTAGTACTTACTAATTTAACCTCTTCTGGTGTACTAGACTTTTTCAAACCAGAGGTCGGCGCTTCTTTTGTATGACCGTCCGGAATAAAGAATAGTACAACAGGAGAAATAACACCTGATTGTAGACTTGGAGGTGAATACGCATTATCAACCTTGAAGAAACCTCGCCTCTGAAGCTGTATTATGTCACCCTTTTTGCATTTCTTTAATTCAGGATCACCTAACATCTCAATTTCATCCTTGAATAAAAAAAATTAGGATACATTTTATATTAGTAAATGGTAAAAGAAAAATACCCGAGTTTTGTGACCAATATACTGCTTAAAATCTTCATCTTTAGCCAATACTGCTTTGCTTATGATATGATCAAAATATACACAGAATGTTGGAGGATATTCCTCTTTATCCAGGTCACACAACCACGTAAGCTTAAGAGTCTTTTTGAAATCTTTATTTTCTAAATTTAGCGATGCATCAATTGAGGTAATTTTTTCGTTTTGTTTATGAATTTTATTGATCATAAGATTTCCCCAATTTATGAATGTTGCATTTTCACCTTCCTTTAGTGCTTCGGCATCAGCATAATCAATTAAAATGCGGGGTCCAAGCCAAATAATTTTCTTTCCAACACTTTCATTTTTTGGGTGTGCCGGAACTTCTATTGCTTCCTTTTTAGCACCAACAACGTTAACAACCACTTGATTTTCTTTTTCTAAAGCAGTATATCGTGGTGCTATGGGATCAATAACTTTTTTGTTGAATGCCCATATTTTATCCCAATTCATAAACACAACAGATTTACTAGACCCTTGAGCTATTATAAATTCTTTAAGACCTTCTACTGTCATACCACGTCTCAATACTCCTCGAACTGTTGGAAAACGTGGATCGTCCCTTTAAAAACAATTATATTATAAATTTGATTTAATAACTTATTTTTCTTCCATACCATCCATCCACATGACCTTCATCTACAAACCAAGTGAGTTTACGTTTTGACAGAACTGTATTAGTCATGTTCAAACGACTATATTCCCAAATAAAGGGCTTTCGGAGATTTAATGCATTTATAAACCAATAAAACTGGTCATCTCGATCATGATATTCCATAGTACGTAGAGTATGCGTAACGTTTTCGATGGCATCAACAATTGGACAAGCAAAATCGTACGTGGGATAGACTCTGAAATAAAAAATAAATATGAAGCAGTGCAATTTTCTCAAAAATGTAGAGAAAGCAAAACCAAGAACGATAGTAAATAACATCATTTATTTAAAGCGATGTTCTTAAAGTGCGGCTTCCCAATAATACGAAATCAAATTTGCAAGAGCTTTCCTATAATGCAATATTCCTACAACACGGATTTTATATACTTTGCTCCTATCTATCTTCTTCTATCTATATTAGGTGCGTTTCATTTTCCTTGGAGTACGTACTCCGGAGTAGTTGGGCGCACATCGGCGTATTAGCAGCTACCCCAGCCCTTATTTGGTGTAGCAGTAGTTAAACGTAAATATCAATGAAGTCGCTTTAAATTTTATTAAAAAAAATTAAAAAAAACTGTTTTAGACAATAAATGGAGCGTTTCATTTTCTTTGGAGTACCTACGCCGGCGTAGTTGGGCGCACATCAGCGGAGATGCTGCTACACCAACCCATTCTGTGGGGTAGCAGCATCTACTCCTATGTGCGCTCAACTACGCCGGCGTACATACTCCAATGAAAATGAAACGCTCCATTTATTGTCTAAACAGTTTTTTTTTATTTTTTTGAATAAAATTTAAAGCGACTGCATTGATATTTACATTTAACTACTGCTACACCACAATTTGGGCTGGGGTAGCTGCAATCACGCCGATGTGCGCCCAACTACTCCGGAGTACGTACTCCAAGGAAAATGAAACGCACCTATTAATCAAAGAAAGTGTCTTTCTGTCTGTCTGCTTGTGCGTACCGTCGCGCGTTGGGGCAAAACTAGAAGAGATAGAAATCTGATTTTTATTGTAGATGCATGGATACCGAAACAGGTAGTGTTGAGCCGGACTTACACGAGGCAGTACATTTGTCCCTTACACGATGTAAATTGTATTGAGGCCTCAGTTTTTTTAAATGACCCGGTTCAAATAGAATGTCCTACTGGTATATGAGCGTGTATCGAGATAAATGAAGCGAGGTGTGATTGTAAATTACTTAGTGGAGACACATTTCTTCCTTCTTTTGCGGCAGTAAAATATCCAATTTGAACTGCGGCGAGATGAGATTGTAAACACGAACTGGAGAGACATTTTCTTACTTCTTTTGTGACAGAAAAATTTCCAATTTGAACTGCGGAGTGGTGAGATTGTAAATACGAACTGGATCGAGAGACATTTCTTACATTTTTCGAGGGAGTGAGGTTTTGTTCTGAAGAAATTCCAAAAAAGCTGGACAAAAGTATAAATTTCAAAGACGTCGGAATAAAGGTAGAAACAGAATGGCACGGCGACCGTGGCGGAGTCCGCCGCTCAGAGAGTTTCCCATACATTTAATTTCTCCCCAGGCGGCGCGGACAAATTAAATGTATGGGAAACTCTCTGAGCGGCGGACTCCGCCACGGTCGCGTGCCATTCTGTTTCTACCTTAAGTTGATACTACGCAATAACCTACAGGAGGAGTCACTGCGTAGTTTTAGAAAAGGGCAAAGAGATGGCTCACATGTATCGACTACACTTGCAGTCGAAAGTATGCCATGTTACAGTAGTTTATGCCATTTGCCACAGACCGCTAAAAGAACACTAGGGGTATTCACGCTTTGTTGTATTCAGCCTTGTATCGTTGTATCAGGTGTATTTGGTTACACCATTGTAAAATAATACAAGACTTTTCCATATAAAATTATTTACAAGAGTGTTGTAAATTTACAACACTAAAAAGTGTTGTATTACGTATTGTATCATTGTATTTAATATTTGACAGATGTTTAAAATGGAGCGGGAGATGGTAAAGTGAAGAAATTCATTTATTTATATCTATTTATATATTTTAAAACTTTAGAATAATTCAATTGAAGGACAGAAAGAAAAGAAAAGACAAAAATGTTCTTCTTCTTCGATGTATTTACAATAGATTGCAAAAGGAGCGTTCACTCTTCGTTGTAAATTTGTATTGTATTTTTACACTGTTTACAATGATACACTTAAGCGTGAATACCCCTACTGTATTAAAAGTGCGCGCAAATTTTTACGAAAGTACAAATCGGTGTGTGAAATATAGAGGGTGTTCCTGGAGGTATGTTGAATATAATTACTCATCAACCAACTTATTTTTCAATAGTTGCATGTTTTTAACGTGGAAACAAAAACCCCCTGTAATTTTTATTGAATTCTTATCACATCAATCGTAAATTATGAAAATAGTTGTGATCCCAAGAGATCCCGCCCTGTATGAAGTTGCAAAATTAGTAGAGTAGTGTCAAGTTTCAATATCAAAAAAGAAAACCGTCGGATTTTCGCAGACATAGGCTCTGAGTCATTTCTTCTGCCTCCGTGTACGTCCGATTTACTATAGTACCTATAGGGGCCTAGCTTGAATAGTAATGAAATAGTTAGCGTTTTGACCCACGATTTTTAGATTTATGATTTATCATTTTTAATAGGATCAGGTACCAGAGAAATTATGTGCACAAAAAACGAAATTTTCGAAATTTTGAAAGGAAAATTTCACGAACAATTGCAAATGCAAATCAACCTTATAGAACAACATTTTGCCAAAAAAGAGCCAAATTTTGAAATAGATAAAAATAAGAAAAGCGATTTACAAAAGGTGTTATCTAACATGAAATCGAGATGGAAGGATTCGTACCGTAAAGTTACACCATTCTTAAGAAAAAATGAGAAATGGTTAGTAACGACTGCCACTTTGAAGGTAAGTAATTGTAACATTCAACTTAGAGTTAATAAAAGAAATAAAATTCAGTCTTGTCCTGGAAGTACATCATCTGGACACAAAAAAATGGGTCGACCAATCACCGATTTTGATCAAGCTTGCGATCGAACGAAAAGACGAAGAACGGAGGAAGTTCGTTTATCGCTCAATACACCGGAATTGACTTATGCAGCTCAAATGAGTCTTCGTACTTCCGGATTCGTTGACGCGGCCAATGTTCTTAAAGATGTCAGTACATCGAGCCCGACGCGTGCTGCCAAATTGCGGCTGACTTAAAAGCTGAAGTGAAACTACAGTCTGTACTTGATAACACTTGCCAAAGAATTTTGCAAGTGCAACAAGATGTAGTTAATACATTGCACCCACAAATTACTTCTACTCTTCGCTGCATTATAAAATGGGGTTGTGATGGCATTTCGAGGCAAAGTCAATATAAACAGAAGTTCAGTGACATCAAAAGTTCAGATTCCTATATTTTTCTCACTTCTCTTGCTCCTTTGCAAACTGTTGGCACAGATTATAAGAAAAAGAAAGAAATTGTAGTCTGGAAAAATCCTCGTCCTTCGTCAGCTCGTTTTTGTCGCCCGATTAAACTACAATTTTTGCATGAGACTGTAGAATCTACTCGTAAGGAAGAGCGTTGCATTTCAAGCCAAATGGACACTTTGGTTCCTTACAAATCCATTATAGAAGGGAAAGAAGTTGTAGTTTCGTACGAAATGCATTTCACGATGATAGATGGAAAAGTAGGGAATGCAGTGACAGAGACGAAATCTGCAATGCGTTGTCACTTGTGCAAAGCCACGTCAAAACAATTCAATAACATTGTCGAAATGCAAGAACGAAAAATCGATACAAGTAGTTTAATATACGGCTTATCCACATTGCATGCATGGATCCGATGTTTCGAATGTCTTTTGCACATCGGATATAAATTGGGCATTGGGCATTAGAATAACATTTTATAGTATATAGCGCGACTGTATCGTTCAAAATAAGGATAATTCTAAATACACGCCTTTTATCACACTTTGTACAGTCATTTTGATAAAACACCTTATAAACCTTAAATTCCGACCTTACATACGTTTTATGGAACCTCAAAACCAGATACACTCGAAGTTTCTATTATATTAAAAAAATCAGCTTATCAGTGGGTCATCTTTCGTCAGCCGTCTTGAGTTTGATATTTTTGACTTCAAATTCGGTTTCAGCGACCTCGAAAACATAAAAATCGAAAATTTTGTGATGATGCAAACCTTTTTATACTTTTGTCCAGCTTTTTTAGAATTCCGACCACAGTGTGAAGAGGCAATTCTTACATTTTTTGAGGGAGTGAAATTTTGTGCTGGAGAGGCATTTCTTACTTCTTTTGCGGTAGCAGAATTTCCAACTTGAAATTAGGCGAGGTGGGATTGCAAAATATAAATGGCCACGGACAACTAATTAGAAACAGTTTCATAAAAATTGCATTTATACAGTTTTTATGTAGGAATCAAATTAAAGAATTCCCAATTTTTTTTAAATATATGATAGAAGGAAATCAATAACAATATCATAATGAATTCCTAACATGATTGCTAAATAAAAACAAAAAATGTATAAATGCAATTTTTATGAAACTGTTTCTAATTAGTTGTCCGTAGCTGTATATTGTGGAGGCATAGATTTCTTACTTACTCTAAGGCAGTTTAATGCATATTAGAATTAAACTCGTAAAAAAGCTCTTCATTGGTATTTATTTTCTTCCTTTTTTTAATTTGCTCGTTTTTGTCATTTTGCCATTACAATAGCACCTCGCCTCATTTGAAGTATGACATTGTACTGCCTCAAAAGAAAAAAAGAGGCACAAACTCATTTTATAATCGTGTCCTACCCAACACTAGAAACAGGTGACTAAAAGTTTCCGTTTTTCGAAATTTTAAGTAGTTTTTTAATTAGTACCTACGTCACCATTTTGAAGCGAAGCTTTTTCCGGACGTTTTATGGGGAGTAAACCTGGAAAAATCGTCACCGATAACTTTTAAAAATCATCACCGTTAACTTTAATAAAGCACTCCGATTTTTACGAGTGACAACATATGAATTAGTGTACTGAGTGTACAGGGTGTACAGTGTACTGTGTACTATATACTATGTACTATATACTAAGTACTATGAACTGTGTACTATTTACTATGAGCTCTTTAGTACGTATTAAGTATTATGTAAATGTGTCGCAACTATAGATGCATTGTGATTTGAGTTGAGTTAAGTGCCCTCAAAGCTGGTGCGATTGATCTAATGCGCAGCGAATAGCTCATTGGCGAAAGTAAGGATCCAACAAAAAAAGTAACACAAGAGTTCGAAGTACGACAAGCTCTTAGACAAGGGATGGACTGGCCCAATACTTTTTAACCTGGCACTAGGTGAAATGGGTGGAATGAAAACGTGGAAGTAACAATATTTCAGTACAATTCAGGAGAAATGAATTGGGCGAAATCAGTCCCGGCTTGTCAGAAATTGGAGAAATATGTTCTACTGATATTCAACTGCAAGATGGACAAGCTTTAGTTATGATAGCTATTTATATATCACCTGGGAACAGTATGAAAGATATTATGGACTTCATTTCAAGATCACTTATGTTTTATTCTGAACATGGAACACAATTTGGTGAAACTAATTTCCAGGCTATGCCTATCATTCTAGGTGGAGATTTCAATTGCAATTGATAAGAAATCACAGCCATTGGTTAAGTTTCTTTTTGAAAAAATTAATTTAAGAATGAATAATAATCCAAACATAAATTGACAAAATTGAATCGACACTTTTGTATCATATTTTAGTTACCACAAGCCCATAGTTACATTCATTGAGTACAAAATTAACGATTAAACGCATAACAAATGTGAAAATATAAGTCATACAATAACTGAATGTAAGTCTAATGAGCAACGCGATGATGATTTGTGAATGTTTTGTAAATACTCTGTAAATACCATGTAAATATGTAAATAAAGAGGGATGAAACCGTACCGTCACCTCCTCGCTGATGCCTTCTGGACGTACCTAGTGCCCGGGGGTATAGCTGGGCGCCCTATCCGATGGGGTAAAATTCACGGATCCGGTCCTCCTGGTAGAGGGGTTGTGCGTTGGGGTAATTACCGGAGCCCGTAAAAACACACCAGTTGAGAAACATATAATTTATATTCAAGATAAAAACATTACAAACAATAACATTTGGAAACCTCTAAAATATTAGCACCCATATATTCTTTATGTACTCCCACCGAAAAATGCGCAAAAGCTTCGCTTCTGTCGGGCGTCCCGCGACACCTCTACTATTTTTTTACGTTCTACGACTTTTGCAACTTGATTTTGACCAACTTTCATGTAACCGATTAGTCCCAAATTTTGCCCATGTGCATAGTTCGGATGACAATACAATATGACATTTTTGTAAAAAAATCAAAATGGCGGTTCCAAGATGGCGGCCGAATTTTGCAATTTTGTTTCCCGATCCCCGACATGGGTATCAAATGAAAGGGTATGACAAATATAATACAATTAGCTGTGTGGCGTCATTCCAAAATCAAAATGGCGGCCAACACAAAATGGCGGATTACCTTTTTCTTTACAAGCCACTCGATATGGGTATAAAATGAAAGGGTGTGGCATGTAGAATACTATTAGCTGTGTGGCGTCATTCTAAATTCTAAATTCAAAATGGCGTTAAACACAAAATGGGTGATTACCTTTTTCGTTACGAGCCACTCGGTATGGGTATCAAATGAAAGGGTATGACAAGTAGAATACTATAAACTGTGTGGCGTCATTCCAAATTCAAAATGGCGGCCAACACAAAACGGAGGATTGCCTTTTTCTTTACAACGCGCTTGGTATGGGTATCAAATGCAAGGGTGTGACAAGTAGAATACTATTATCTGTGTGGCGTCATCCCAAATTCAAAATGGCAACGGCGCCCCCCCCCCCAAACACGTAAAAAAAATGGTTTCATTGATTTCATTCCGGCTGAAAATTTATCAGATGAGAGTTGGCATATTTCTTTGTATAAAAACAATCGTCAGCCGGCCGAACACCGAGGGAAATCCTGTCAGCTGACGCAGCGAAAGTTCTTGGATAGAAATTAGGTATGAGCCCAATTGTACTAATGAAATACATCAGAGCTTTGGGAGACCTCATGGGATTTAGAAAATCAACGTATGAACAAATAGATTGTTATTGCTATAGTAATAGATTAAAACCCAAAAAAGAACAAAACTAATCAGTTTATAAGGTATTGAATTTTTCATTTTTCTCGCAAACATAAATGAAAATACTGAAATTTTGCAATGAATATTGAAAAAATATAACTAAGCATTAACTTACTTGTATTTTGTTCCTGTCCTTGGGTGTGGTTCATTTTTACATCTATAAATGGTTGGATCTCTCATACAGCCGTTGTGTGAAGCCATATCAATCTTAGCTCTCACACAGCATGATTGCCCTTTAGGACTTCCCCGCAGCATTTCATTCCAGAGTTCGAGATTTTTTTCAATAGCTAAAGATTAAAATAACTTTCAACTAATTCACAAAAAATGTAATTACTAACAGTTATTGCGATTCTTCGACTCGGTTCTTTGTTCCCTTTCTTTCTTCATAGTTTCTGGATCAGTATCGTCTACATAAGCTTTACCCTGATCCAACAATTGCTTGCAATAGTCCAGCATTAAGTCAAAATATTGCGATGTATGAGTGAATAAATCCGGCTTAATTTCAAGCATTTCTAAATCTTCAAGAATGACTTTCTCAAATTCAACAGTTTCCTTTGCCGGATTCGTGTCATCAAAACGCATTATAAGTTTTCCTTGAAACGCTTGCTGATAGTACTGATTGAGTAGCGCTGCCTTAGCATGGCCAATATGCAAGTATCCAGAAGCTTCGGGTGGGAAACGCACTATAACTTTACCCATTTCAGCTCCCGGCAAATCGACAAACTTCCCTTCCTGCTTACGCTCTGTTGACTTTGGGTCTGGCTCTTTGGAGGCACTTCTTTTGGGTGGAGGCGCAAGGGCACCCTCTGGCAATGACTTAAGAGTTTCCTGAATTTGTGGCTGGGACAAAATAAGACTGTACCACCTTTGAACATTTGGTGGAATACCATTTTTGAATAGTGATTTATATTTCAAGTGTATTTCGGTGAACATTGCCAAATCAGCTATAGTTAGCCTGTTGGCTACTAAATAGGTCACAGGAGCGATTGATTTCTCCAGATAGGACATCGATGAGACCATTTCATAACCACATGTTAAACTGAATGTTAGCCAGTGATCAATTTGACACTTTTCAACTGCAGTTTCCCCATATAATTTATATTGGGGTGCAAGTCGGGCCAAAGCCCTAAGTACATCGTTGTTTGAAAAGCAGATTAACTCAGTCTTATCCGGAAATACCAAAGAAGTTTCATTGCCCCATGTAATTTCAATTGAGTGTGTCTTATTTATTAATAGAGCTGTCGCTATTCCACCTGAAACAATTTCGAGATTAAGGAATTGCATTGCAGCATAACCTAAAATATAGTCTTTTTGGAAATTCAATGTTATTTACCTATTGGCGGATTTTTTGTACTAGCTATTAATTTGTTCGCCATATTTTATGTATTTCCTAATTTAAAATAGTATAGTTTAATAAAAAACTACCGGACAATATAGGACACACTGAAGCGTGGACACTGTGGCACTCAGAAGAAATTCCTCAGCAACTAACAACAATGTAAAAGAAATGTCAAAATTTAACCTTATAAATGTTTGAAAGCTTTCACAAGTATTATGCATAAAAGTAGGCAAACATAACGATTTTCGATCGTTTATTTACTACTTTTATAGTTTGTGGAAATTAACAAATAAAACCAAATTTAATTACGTAAAATTTAGTTAAAATTTCTCGTTATAAACTAGCAAAATTTTGATAAAAAGTTACGAAAAATTATGAGGCACTAATAATTCATGAAACCAAAATTTCTACAATCCTATTATAGCATTTTTAAATAAACTACTAGTTATTCTAATATTAAACATAAACTTTTATATCAAAACAAATAATAGTTTTTTTCAGTTTTTTACCCCTTCCAGACGATGGCGCTTATATCACCCCAAAGAAAGTGGAGTGCCATGTCACATCGTTGTCAATTGTCAAAATAGTGAAATACTTGACAGAAAATTCAGCGACGTGTTTTATTTTACATTATTTCTTAAAAATTTGCTTCCATTTAAACCTAAAATAATATATAACAAATAAAAATGGTTTTAGCGGACTTAGGGCGTAAAATAACGACGGCCTTGCATTCGTTAAGCAAAGCAACAGTTATCAATGAGGAAGTACGTCTTCAATTCGGAGTAATTTATGTATATTATTAATTTTTCTCAATTTGAAGGTTTTAAACTCGATGCTCAAAGAAATTTGTGCAGCATTATTAGAAGCAGATGTTAATATTCGCTTAGTAAAGCAATTGAGAGAAAATGTTCGCGCTGTTATTGACTTTGAGGAGATGGCTGGTGGCCTTAATAAAAGGAGGATGATCCAATCTGCTGTTTTTAAAGAACTAGTTAAAGTATGAAAATGTTTTGCTGCCGAGAATATAGCAATCTGCATTAATTTATTCATTATAGCTTGTAGATCCAGGAGTAAAACCATATCAACCAGTGAAAGGCCGCCATAATATTATTATGTTTGTTGGTTTACAAGGTTCGGGAAAGACAACGACTTGCACCAAGCTTGCTTATCACTATCAGAAGAAGAACTGGAAATCTTGCCTTGTATGCGCAGACACATTCAGAGCTGGTGCCTACGATCAAATCAAGCAAAATGCAACAAAGGCAAGGATTCCATTTTATGGTAGTTACACAGAAGTTGATCCAGTAGTAATAGCTCAAGATGGTGTTGAAATGTTCAAGAAGGAAGGTTTTGAAATGATAATTGTTGATACTAGCGGAAGACATAAACAAGAGGAATCACTTTTCGAAGAAATGTTGGCGGTTGCAACAGCCATCGTAAGCTTAAATATATTTTTTTATATTCCTTAAATTAACATCTAGTTATAGAAACCCGATAATATTATATTCGTGATGGATGCAACTATCGGTCAAGCTTGCGAGGCTCAAGCCAGAGCATTTAAAGATAAAGTAGACATTGGTTCAGTTATAATTACGAAACTCGATGGTCATGCCAAGGGAGGTGGCGCCCTGTCTGCGTAAGTTCATAATATTATAAATAAAAATTTGTTTCACACACTCCTTTCAGCGTGGCAGCTACAAAATCTCCTATAATATTCATTGGTACTGGAGAACATATAGATGACTTGGAACCATTTAAAACTAAACCGTTTGTTAGTAAATTACTTGGTATGGGCGATATCGAGGGTCTCATAGATAAAGTAAATGAATTGAAACTAGACGACAACGAAGAATTGCTTGAAAAAATTAAACATGGTCAATTTACTATTCGTGATATGTATGAACAGTTCCAAAATATTATGAAAATGGGTCCATTCTCTCAAATAATGGTAACTTCAATTTATTTTTTCCAATATAATATTGTCATCACCTTTATATCAGGGTATGATTCCTGGATTTTCCCAAGACTTCATGACAAAAGGAGGAGAGCAAGAGTCAATGGCTAGAATAAAGCGGATGATGACTATGATGGATAGCATGTCAGATGGCGAACTGGACAGTCGAGATGGTGCAAAATTGTTTAGTAAACAACCTGGAAGAATAGTAAGGGTTGCTCAAGGATCAGGAATCACAGAAAAAGAAGTCAAAGAACTAATTTCACACTATACAAAATTTGCGGCTGTGGTCAAGAAAATGGGAGGTGTTAAAGGATTGTTTAAGGCTGGCGATATGGCAAAGAATGTTAATCCCACACAAATGGCTAAACTAAATCAACAAATGGCTAAAATGATTGATCCAAGGATGTTACAACAG
The DNA here is from genome assembly GCA_963855945.1 of Thereva nobilitata. NCBI lineage: Eukaryota > Metazoa > Arthropoda > Insecta > Diptera > Therevidae > Thereva > Thereva nobilitata. The sequence continues at coordinate 115,604,599 of OY979695.1, read as the reverse complement.
GTTTGATATATATTTTTGTTCAAATATGATTTTTTTCTATTACTTTATTGATATTTTAGATGGGCGGCATGTCTGGATTACAAAATATGATGAGGCAACTACAGCAGGGTGCTGCGGGTGGTTTAAGTAATTTAATGGGAGGGTTTGGTAAATCTTGAAATTTGTTATTTTATTAATAAAAATATCTTAAAATCTATGGAGCAACATTTTTAATTATGGGGAAAGAATCACGGTTTTAAACGGTTAATTTCACTTACAATATTCAATATGTTAGGCCTATAACGGTCGGTTCTATCCCCCTAGCGGAAATTCGAAAATATCACTTCCCGGTTATAATAGAAAAACATATGCGAAAAAGCATCGAGTACATAGAGCATGGAGGCTATACAAGGAGACAAAACTCCGTGTTGTCAATTTTCGTTTGATTATTGGTGGCGCTGTAGTCAAATGTACCCCGAAAAACATGGCCGATTATATTTATCCGGTTCATGGTCAAGTTCGTTTATTACCAATATATTTTACGTTTAGCAGCTTACAGCTGTTTACCAGCTTCTAAATTCGATTTTATATCAATGCGATTATTCGTAATTAATCAATTTTTGATGTTTCCAATGAATTTTTATTAAATTCATGTGCGGTACATCGGACAAAGGTGACATCTGTGGCCAAAAATGAACTTCTAGTTTAGTTTCTTCTACCCATCCATTTCCTGTCATTTTCCCCATAAGAGTTTTGTCTCCTTGTATATTCTCCATGACATAGAGGCTCAAACTACTAATTGCTCCTTTAATCCCTCATGGGACATAGGGCGGAAACAGTTGCCCTCCAGCGGACTCTGTTTTGCGCGACAGCTCTCAGCTCTGACCAGGATTTCCCGGTTGTTGCGGCCTCTGCTAATAGGGTTCTCCTCCACGTTGTTCTAGGTCTTCCGACTCGACGGGTTCCTTGCGGATTCCAGTCGAGGGCCTGTTTGGCTAGATTCTCGTTTTCGCGTCGCAAGGTGTGGCCAATCCAATTCCATTTCCTTCGCCTGATTTGGTCGTCTATCCTTTCTTGGCCGGCACGGCGCCATAGTTCTTCATTTGAAATTCTATCTTGCCAGCGGATTTTTAGGCTCAAAGCCCATACAAAATTTTCGCCCGGAATGAAACCTCAGCCACTATTTCTAAAAACTCCATCTGATTTTCGTTAGGCGAAGCTTAATCTGAAACAAAAAGCTTTTAAGTACATATTATTCATAAGCGCTTTATGGTGGGGCCACACTACGCGGTCTTGGGTCGTACGCGCTTTTGCCTTTTTTTTTCATATGGAGTTTTATGGCTTTTTTACGACTTTTTTACGACTTTGTCCATGGTAAAGGCCGTGCGGCCAAACAACGCGGACAAAAGGCTGTGGTTAAAAAGGTACATTGTGCGTCCACACACTATGAGCTTTTCAAAAGCGCGTGCGCCTTTTCAAATGAGAATTGATTTTTTCTCACTCATGACTCAGAAAATTAAAAGATCACGCGCGCTTTTGGCTGGCCGTACGACCAAAAGCGCGTGGATTCTAAGTCCGCGTAGTGAAGACGGGCCTTTACGCGTGTAGGGAAAAAAGTCTGCTTGCATTTCAAAATTTCTGTGCACGTGCAGGTATTCGTGCAGGAAGAGGCAAGGGAGTGAAAAATCAAACAAGCTTCAAACGACGACTTCTTGAAGGAAAAAATGAATGGAAGAAACGCAAATGCGTGAGAAATGCTCAAAGTCAGTTGCGATTTGATAATTTTTATTTTGAATGTTTGTTTTCATGTATTATTTGAGACTAGGGATATTGCCGTGGTAGAGCTAAATATTTATATTTTTTAAAAAATGATGATATGAAAAAAATATTTTTTTTTGCTTTTATAAAAATTTGAAATAGGAAGTTAATAAAACAATTCAAATATTTTTGAGCTTCAACTACACGTTTCTGATTGTGAATAATGCATTAAAACAAGAATTTCAATATTTTTTAACAAAAGCGAAACTGTTCTTGAGCATTGAGATGTAAGAACCTTCGTTTATTCGACTACTGTTGCAAATTAAAAAACTTTGCTTAAACAATTTATAATTTATTTAAATATTTTTATAAAGGGGTTTCTATAGAGGCAGAACGACTGTTCTTTAAGAGTTTTTCCCCTTTTGACAATCAATTTCCCAAAAACCTCATTCGTTTTTTTTTATATTTTTTCTGCTAAGTCAAGGATTGTTTTTTAATTGTTTTCTGACAAACCCCTGAGTGGGCAACATTTTTAACAACCCCCCCCCCTCGGTGAGACGAACGTTGGATTCCGTAGTCTCAACCTCTTCTCGATGACTTCGTATTAGCGCTAACTTTACAGCTGGTCTTTCATATACTCCCGCGCTAGTTTTAACTGCAGCCCTTCTTACTTGTCCATCAGCTGCCATGATTGTTTGTACAATGATCCCCTTAGGCCATGTATTTCTAGTGGATGTTTCATCCATGATGAGAACTAAGTCACCTTGCTTTAAGTTTTCTACTCTTTGAGTCCATTTGGGATGACGATTTAATGTTGGTAGGTATTCTTTGACCCATCTTACCCAGAGTTGATCTGCGCCACGCGCCAATTCTTCCTTAGGTATAGATCCTGTACATTAAACTGACCAGGGGACTTACTCCCGCATGAAGATCCAAGTAGGAAATGGTTCGGTGTCAGTGCCTCCATACATGATGCGTCTGATGACATATAGATCAATGGACGAGCATTATACATATTCTCGGCTTCCATTAGAAAACATCTCAAGCTTTCGTCAGTTAGACGTTGATTTCTACAGATATGATAAAGAACCTTTTTTATAGATCCTATCAATTGCTCCCAGGATCCTCCCATGTGTGGTGCACACGGGGGATTAAATTTCCATTCTGTCTCCGGAGTATTGACGTCATTTCTTATGGCTGATTTGTACATTTTCTTAAATTCTTCTTTTAACTCTCGCTCTGCTCCTTCGAAATTCGTGCCATTATCTGACAGAAAGGTTTTTGGTGTGCCTCTTCTGGCCATGAAATTTCTTATGGCAATTATACAGGAATCTGTAGTTAAAGCGTGAGCTATCTCAATGTGAACCGCTGTTATAGTTATGCAGGTAAATAGTACTCCACAACGCTTTTCACTTTTCCTTCTAGATATAACTGTTATAGGGCCAAAGTAATCCACACCTACATATGTGAAGGGATGAGTAAATACTCCGAGAGGTTCTGGTGGTGTTAATGATGCCATCTCAGAATAAAGAGGTTGTGCACCTTGTTCCTGGCAATAACCACATTTTTTTCTTGCTGACTTCACCCTGGCTCGCAGCCCAGGAATCCAGAAAGTTTGTCTCATTTCGTTCACAACCGTTTCATTACAACAATGGTGGAACTTTTCGTGATAATAGTTTATCATAAGTGAAGTGACATGGTGATTTTTCGGCAAAAAAATAGGCCGTTTCACATTTTGGTTTTCAACGGTTGCGTGATCGATTCTTCCTTTAATTCTCAGCAGGCCGTCATCTTCAATATATGGTGAGCACCCAAATAATGGACTTGACTTCGGTAATTTCCGTCACAAAATGCTTTGGCTTGCACAATTCGAAATATCCTTTCGCGTGCCTGTTGCAGTTCTGTTGATGAAAGTAGGCCACTATGAAGTATTTTACCCTTTTTTTCAGCAAACAATTTTGTACATATCTAAATGTCCAAGCTACGATTCTTAACAAGCGATTCCATTTCGAAAAACGGCTCAACGGCATGATGTCTTCTGCCGTCTCATCGTAGTGCATGAATAAGTATTTTGGACGTAGTTCTTCTTTGATGACATCTTTGTTTTCTTCAGGCATCGTAGGCCAATTTTCTTCTAAATCTTGTAGAAAGTCAGGACCGGCAAATCATGGTGATTGCGGCTGAAATGGTGACGACTTTGGTCTCTTTGTAGCTAAATCGGCTACGTTGATACTTGTGGGTACCATTCGTTTAGTTTTGATGTTTTTACAATCTCTGCTAACCGATGCATTACGAATGGTTTATATTTTCGTGCATCTGATTTTAGCCAACTTAAAACTGCTCTTGAATCTGACCAGAAAATTGTTTCTTTTATTTTCATTCCATGACCTTGTAAAATAGATTTTCCTAGACGTACTCCAATTACAGCAGCTTGTAATTCCAATCGTGGAATAGATGTTACTTGTTTTGGCGCAATTTTAGTTTAGGCACGCACCAATGCAACAGATTATGTGGTCACCAGTTGTAATTCTAAAATATGCCACTGCAGCCATAGCTTCTTGACTTGCATCTACAAGCACGTGCAATTGTACAATTGCCTCGTTTGATAACAGCGAGTAACATCTAGGTATTGCAACCTTTACCACGTATACATGACCAAAGCGAACGATCCAGAGATCGAAAGTTTGAAAGTGAGAATCTGCGTATTTGACATCGTCGGATCGAGTAATTGAAGTTTAAATGGATTCAAACGTAATCGAAAAGCAAAGAACATAACCTACAATTTGTAGTTTCCGTATCGTTTTACTGTTGTTTCGCTTGTTCATCGAATTCCTCTGGATCCTATTTGAATTCGATCTGCGTATACATGGATTTTTCTAAGATCCAAGCTGGCTTGAATCCAGCTTCAATTTCGCATATATACGTACTAATTCTCCACTTGCGGTAGTAATCGTGACTATCGAAGCCATTCTTTTCTTAAATTTTCGGGAATACTCTCATCCCACTCGATGTCAATTTTCCAAACCTCTGGAAGTAATATTTTTAACATAATTAAATAATGCGATAGAAATCCTAAAGGATCAAATATGGACATTAGAATTTGGAGCAGTTGACGGTTTGTCGGTATTCTTTCTCCTTTCAGAATACTTGGGTCAACTCGAGCATATTTCATCACGAAAGAAAAACTGTCATCCTTAGGACGCCACCATAACCCGAGAATTTTTTCGATCTGTTCGAACTTACTTGATTGCATATCTTTAGGTTCTTAATTTTCCTCGTTTATTTCTTGTAGAATCTCGGATGAATTAGGTAGCCAACTATGCATCTCAAAGCCGCCTTTGCCATTTATGTACTTTATTTGCTTCGTTAGACTTAATGCTTCTTCATGCGAATGAACACTCACCAACAAATCGTCGACATTAGAAGCAATCGACAATGGCCTTAGCTGCTTCTGGGTATTGCTGCGAAAATTCTTTGGCTTTCACATTCTTTACGTATTGTGCAATACTTGGAGAGCACGAAGCACCAAAAATTAAAGCTTCCATTACATACACGTCTGGTTTACGTTCTGAATGACCACCTCTCCACAAAAACCTTTGCACATGTTGATCGTCTTTCTTCACTTTCACCTGGTGAAACGTTTCTTTGATGTCAGTCGTAATGGCGATTTTCTTTTTCCGGAATTGCTGTAGGACGGTAATTAAAGGCACAAGTTGGTCTGGTCCCTTCAATAGCATTGTATTCAAAGATATTCCTTCGACGGTGGCGGCAGCATCCCAAACGAGACGTACCTTCTCTGGCTTGTTCGGGTTTCTGACGATGAATATTGGAAGATACCAAACTCGTGAACAAGCAACATTCAGTTCTTCTTTTGTTAGTCTTCTGGCATACCCTTTCTCAACTAAGTTAGATATTTGCTTATTAACATTTTCCAGCAGCCCATGATCACGCTTCGTTTGCTTTTCAAGGCAGTTCAATCTTTTCATTGCCATTGCATAATTATTGGGCAAACGCACATACGGATATCTCCACAGTAAACCGCTTTCAAATTTATCACCTATTCCTTTAACTGTATTTTCCAAAAGATCTATGGATCGTTCCTCTTCTTTGCTCATCAGTGGAGACCTTGGTGCTACGTTGTCATGATATTCTAAATAATTTTTTACTAATTCATGTAGTGACTTGTCGCACTCACACGCTTCGTAATGATGAAGTGTTGTTTGGAGCTCGCTCTCCTTGTCCTGCCTTCCACCTAATGTCCAACCGAGACGTGTTTTCGTCGCCACAGGTTTTGACCAACTTCGTTCTACTATTCTCATTGGTATTCCTAATTTCCAATTATCCATGCGTATTAGGATACTACGTATAGCTGTTTCGTAAGACTAGAATGGAACATTTTTGAGGTGACTATATCTTTTAACTAAGTCCAGCATTACCAAGTATACATGACCAAATCGAACGATCCAGAGATCGAAAGATTGAAAGTGAGAATCTACGTATTTGACACCGTCGGATCGAGTAATTAAAGTTTAAATGGATTCAAACGTAATCGAAAAGCAATCAACAGAACCTACAATTTGTAGATTTCGTATCGTTTTACTGTTGTTTCGCTTTTTCATCGAATTCCGCTCGATCCTATTTGAATTCGATCTGCATATATATGGATTTTTCTAAGATCCAAGCTGGCTTGAATCCGGCTTCAATTTCGCATGTATACGTACTAAATGTCTGCCTGGGTAAATTAAGTCCGTTAATGGTACGAGCACTGTTGATACTAAAACGATGGCTATTCTCCTTCGTTGACGAGATTGTCAACATGACCTGCCTCGAATCCGGTATTACACGCATTGTATCACCAGTCCATTTCAAACACAACTTCGTCGCATTCCAATTTAATTTTAGCTTTCAGCTGTATCTTCTTCTATCAGCGTGATGGAAGATCCTTCATCTAGTAACGCGTATGTATCGATAGAGATATTCTGGCTATGAAGGGTCACAGGCAATATACGAAGTAGTACTGGCTTACTGGTATGATGTTGCAAACTAGGACAGGCATGTCGATATAGGCGATAAATTTGTTGCATTGTTGTGCAGAAGTGGGTGATGTTTTGCTTTGCAAGCTTGAATACCACATTCCTGTACTTTTTTACATCTAGAAAAATTATGCGACTCTAGATTTACAAACCCTAAACTTTCTTACGACCGACCATTTTTCTGCAATAGGCATAGATGGAAATTATTGTTTACAATGTTCTAGTTTATGATATTCATTGCAAACAGGACAAGATTCCTTACCGAATTTATTATGAGGCTTCTCCTCCTTGTGCACGTGTAGGAAATTCCTCTGTGAGTTTGCTGTGGGCTTCAAGTCGGCTTCTACTGCGTAAGGTAATACTACCAGCTACGTACTGCCTCAAGGGCTCTACCCTTCAAGCAGGCTTGTTGTCTAAATAAATTGTCTAGACTGGAAAATCCATAGGCAGCGCTACTCGTCTCGAAGCTACTAATAAATAATGGCCAATCTTCCGGGCGTCCACTAAATATAGGGAGATCTTTGTGCATCAAATTACAGCAATGGATATCAGCAGTTGTCCTCCATATTGATTTTGTTGTCATGGCACAAATTTTGTCGAATCCTTGCAGGTTCTCCGAGCTAACAGTTCGTACTTCTTTTTGATGAACTGATGTTGTAGCTGATGTTCCTCTTCTAAGCGGCGAATCTCCAACTCAACCGAACTGGTTTCTTCCAATGGGATATTCTTTTCTGGAAGCTGTGTGGCAGGGGATGTTTTTTTTGAACTTGCAGCGGCGGTTTTTTCTCCATTGAGGGCGGTTCTACTTCCTTCTTGCGAGTCACACGTGTTCTCAAAACTGACTGCGTTGTTTGGCATTGGGCGCGTTTAGGCCGAAGTTATTTAACTGAGCTAGGCAAGTTAACAATGGCATAAACAGCAATTTTTTTAGCGCTGTTAGCTAACTTATTTCTGCTTTTTGGCTTAGCTAAAATTTAGCACAGCCAAAATGAATTGACGTTTGCTTGTAATTTTTTGTTGTAAGCAAATTATTTAGAAATATTTCAATACAGATTGAAGATTTTATTATTATTATTCATTTTTTAGCTTTTTATTATTTGTAAAATGGGAAATGTTATTATTTTTGCCTGTTATTAGCTGTAAAATGAGAATTGTCAAATGGCATGCTAGAAACGGTGCTAAGTTAACAGCGCTAATTTAACAGAGTTAAAATAACTCGGGCCTAAACGCGGCCATTGTCTGCAAACCCAGTCGCGGTTCTCCACGTCTTCAGAGACTCCAACACATTCAAAATGAAACCATTTGTCGCATGCATCACACTGCAACTGCACTGCACCATCATTTCGGTATCTTCCTGACCGCAATCAGCACAATTGTTGTCCTTCCCTTCCCTTCGTATCTCTTGAAGAAGTTAAGAAATTGAATTCTTCGAAATTATATCAACCTAAAATCCAAGATTAAATTCGACAAGAAAAAATTCTTAAAGCTTTGTTGCAAATTAAAAAACTTTGCTTAAAGAATTTATAATTTATTTAAATATTTTTATAAAGGGGTTTCTATAGAGGCAGAACGACTGTCCTTGAAGAGTTTTTTCCCGTTTTGACAATCCATTTTCCAAAGCCTCCTTCGTTTTTTTATATTTTTTCTGCCAAGTCAAAGATTGCTTTTTAATTTTTGAAGTTATACTTCTTTAGGCCCGTTTGGAAAATAGTATCAGAGTGAATTTTTATTGAGCCGCGAGACGGTGACGGAGAATATAGGCGAAGGGGTATGGAGGGCAAGCATTTCAACTCCCATTCTTTAGCTAATGTCTGTTCACGATGTCGATGGGTGAGGGGGTTTTTATCCTGAGGCTATGGAGGGAAATAAATTTCATGTACGATTCATCAGCCAAGTGAAGGTTTGGGCTTTTTGTAGGTATAAGAAGATTCGTAGTTGCTGGGTGAGGGGTTCTGTCGCGAGGTTATGGAGGGAAATCCGATCCGTGTTCTATTCATCACCTAAGCGCGAGTTTCTAAGGGCCAGTTTTACACGGGCCGATTTTTTCAGAAGATTTTTCTTGGTTGTTTGTCGGCCCGTGTGAAACTGGCCAAGATAATTATAAAGCTATATTGCAACTGTACAACAACAAGCGATAATTATTTACTGTTTTACTAATGATTTTGAATGGTTAAAACTTAATATAATTATTCAATTAGACATTAGTTTGAATATATAATACAAAGTATTTACTGTTATTATTTGGGAAAATAAAACAACGAACAAGATATTAATGATTTTATTTAGCTTGACCTGGTATATTTGTTTGGTTCAAATCTTGCGACAGCTTTTTCAACTACTTCTACTAAACTGGTTCTTATGAAACTTTGCACACACATTGAGCTAACGTGTCAGTGCAATCTGACAATTTTGTAAAAAAATCAAGATGGCGGTTCCAAGATGGCGGGCGAGCTTTTCAATTGTGTTCAATTCGGTATCGGGTGGGTTTTAGGGCCACAAATGACGATTCTATGGTCAAAATTTGAAAATTAAAAATGGCGGCGCTAATATGGCGGTGATTTTGGAAATGTTTTCTGAATCCATTTAAAATCGGTATCGGGGGGTTATTAGGGCCACAAACGACGATTCTGTGGTCAAAATTCGAAAATTCAAAATGGCGGATGAATTTTGCAAATGTGTTCTGAATCCATTGAAAATCGGTAAAAATCTGCTGTACCAAAAACTAGAAAATAACTAGAACACAAACATGGACCTTCTGGAATAGTAGGAGTGCTGTCTTCTAATGTCGTTTGCCAAGGGGGACTTTGTGTCGCTGTGTCAGCGAATTAAGTAATATTCTGGGACTTTTAACAGACTAAAATAAAAACATGGGGCGCATAAAAACCTGTATAACCTGTATAAATAAGAACTTGTCTAGAAAAATGTGTTTCCTCTCTGCCGGAGAATGGGTTGACTAGTAGGTGATTTTAGTTAGGATTAGAATCCGGTATAACCGACAGGCTGGAACGTGTCGGCATCATGCTGCTTCCCCTGCCAACGCACGCAAATAATAAAAAATCCAATAAATTATTTGCGTGCAAATTAAAAATTAGTCTTAAATCACGCCAAAGAAGTATAACTTCTAATGCGCGTACATAAGTACACACACCCACTTTTTTAATCTATTAAATCTTTTGAGTGATTTTTAAGATCTTTGTCTACGTCCCACGTGGTTTATCCATGAGGCCTACATTTTTTGCATCGGCATCTTGTTTTTGTTTAACATTTTTCTATCTCTATTTTCACTGCCCAATACTTTTTGGCTTTCCTTCGATAACTTCATGTATGTTAAAAGAATCCTTTTATTAAAACACTTTTTGATTCAAAATTTTTTTTTAGTTTTTGCCCTCACCTTATTCCACAGTATAGTTAACTTGTTTTTGCCAACCCCTAACACCTCCAATTTTCTCTAACTAGTTATCAGGTCTTCGCTCCCCTCATAGTCCGGGAGGCAGCGTTGCAAAGGATTCAGTCGTTTCAACCCTAACGATTTTTATTGGAAATGTTTATTCTGGGGCAAACATTTAAGGATCCAAGGGTCAGCTGCTCAAGTTGGGCTGCGGTTGAAGTTGACAAAATTGGAAACATGTCGCAGTGGCGGTTCGTAAGGTTCAGGATAAGGGAAGCAATACGTAGGGCGTCAAAGCTAATGTACCCCGCGAGCGATAAAAGTAAAGGTATCGGCGGCTTTAATTAGAAAAACTGAAAAATAACAAATTTGAAAACGAATTAAGTAATTAACCCCATGCAAAAAGTAGAAACCCATACTACCAATCTATATTCTTTTTATTTTAATATAATAAAAAATAATATAGTAAGATATACATACAGTGGCGAACAGAAGTCAACGTAGGTTGTGATACAGTAGTATGAATTATACATTTTATTAAAAAAATCTGTACATTGCTTGCTTAGTGTTTCCAGATGAAGAAATATATTAAGATTTTGTTTTTGATTAATCTTAATATATTTAAATTAATTTTTTATGAAGTTGCCTATTTGGTCAAGGGAAGCAGTGCTTCCTTTGCTTCCAAAGAGGAACCGCCACTGCAGCAAGGTATTTTAGTTGTTGAACGCGCCTACAATTTCAGCGTCGAATAATTTAAATAACCGTCTGACTGACGATCTTACCGGCGGAATCTCATCAGCTGACTTTCATTCTCGGTAAATGCAGTCTTTAATCTATCAAATAGAAAAATTTCGAAGCTAGTGAAATTATTGTAATCCAGATTTCGCGGTTTCAATTGAATTTTTCATATAAATTTCAAAGTCGAATGATTTAAATAACCGTCTGACTGACGATCTTACCGGCCCTACCTCATCAGCTGACTTTCATTCTCGGTAAATGTAGTCTTTAATCTATCATATAGAAGATTTCTAAGATAGTGAAATTACTTTTACCCAGATTTCGCGATTTCAATTCAGTTTTTCATATCGTGAAATTATGATACCATATTATTTTTAATTAAACTAAATACTTGGTAGAAATTTTAATTCGAGCATGATGTTTATATAAATGTTTTTTAAATTTTTTTCTACAGTGGAATTTTATACAGGATGTTTTGGTAACCCTTTAAGGCGTGCTTCATCGATATGTTTAGAGAAAGAAATTGTTGTTGAGAGGGTGCCGAAACACCTCCTCTCATACCGATTATTATCGTAGCACAACGTTATTCTAAGTTTTTAGGTAAATGTGTATTCTTTGATTGCTTATTTATAAACAGAAAATTCGCTGGCCCAATTTAAAAGATATGTAGGCTCAACTCGATATTTTGCATCTGAACTTCCAAAAATTCTGTTTTTTCTTTACTTTGCATTGGTAATAGTATATGTTTTCTTGCGTTTCTGATTTACCAAACTATTACCTAAAATAGTTCCATTCACAAGAATGCTCTAGGTCGTACGCTTTTCCAAGTACTGATTATTAACCGGAACAGGTAAATATGAGAAAACCATAAAAAAGCCCATTATGTCAACACACCCTCTAATTACTTGAGTCCAGGTACATTAAATAATACCAAGAAATAAAAATTAATATTAATATAAGAAAAAAATCATGCTTTTGTGGTCAGTTGAATCCTTACTTTTGTTGTGTCAACTTTGCGAATGTTCAAAAACCAGCTAAACCATTTTTTGAAGAAATGTGTACCAGCACCTATGACGATAGTTTTACAAAAAGCGACTATGATACCAATTCTACAGATGCATCAAGTGAATAAATCTAAGTTAGTTTTTAACGTATTGTTGTAATATTAAATTTTTAATGAAATATTGTATTGTCATAGAACTTGCATTATTGTTTCTCCTAATTATTGATATATGATTAGTTTCTATACACTTTATCATTTCATTAAAAAATTATATTAAAGATGAGGTACGGCCGGCAAGATGGTCAGTCAGACGGTTATTTAAATCATTCGACTTTGAAATTTATATGAAAAATTCAATTGAAACCGCGAAATCTGGATTACAGTAATTTCACTACCTTCGAAATTTTTCTATTTGATAGATTAAAGACTACATTTACCGAGAATGAAAGTCAGCTGATGAGATTCCGCCGGTAAGATCGTCAGTCAGACGGTTATTTAAATTATTCGACGCTGAAATTGTAGGCGCGTTCAACAACTAAAATACCCTAGCTGACGGCCTTTCCCGCATTGAAAGCGCAGCTGATCATTGTTTTTATAATTTCGGTAACATAATTAATACCCTGTAAAAATTTGGTGAGGGGTGAAATGACTTTGCACTCCACTTTTTACTACCTGTTTATAGGGGTAGCTGACGTATGATACAACCTCTTCAGTGCAGCTGACGATTATTTTTAGGGTTAATATTATTTTAACTAATAGTTGACAAATTTTCAAGAGGAGTGAAATGATTTAAAAGAACATTTTTTTTGACATGTTTCGAATTTGTTCAAGGTCACCTGCAGCCAGATGAAAACAGCTGACTCTTGTTTTGTTTAATAGTTATGTCCAAATTATCATTTAATACTAAAATTGAGAGGGGTGAAAACACCGACCAAAATACAACGCTGCCTCCCGGACTATCAGAGGCCTTTTGGTTAAACCTTTTGGCAGTTTTTGTTCCATTGTCATCTCTCTTTTTTTAACCGACTTCAAAAAAGGAGGAGGTTATCAATTCGACGCGTAGGTATTTTTTGGTCCTGTTCACGCATAACTTTGTAACGCAATGACTTTTTTGCTTTTTTTCTTTTTTGTTTGAAAGGGTAGTTTCCCACGGTGGTCCCGTACAATTTTTTTTAAATTCTGATAAAGGAGTTCGAAGGTAGGCGTTAAAAACTGGTAAAATTAGTACACCTTGAACGGATAGAAGTATTTTCAAAGGCAGCGAACAAATTACTTTATTATCGCGTGCTCGAGAAGAGGCCGGTGGATGAATCGAATCGGCAAAGGCGTTGACCTGCAAATAAAAATTGCGGGTTCAAACCCCGGAGGGTAGCTCGACTTCTTTTCTTTTTTTCTCTTTCTAAAATCCATTCTGATTGGATTAATGTTGTAAAGAATTACAAACTCTTCGGTGAGAAATTTCATGCATACTCTACTCATGCAGACTGTAATGGGGCCCCTAGACTATCAATAATATTGTGCAATATTTTGATTTGCGCAATATTATTGACGGTCTGAGGGTGATATTGAAAGATTGTCTGGTGCAAAGAAGGAAACCGTCAATATTTTGCTTAATATTATTGCACAATATTATTGATAGTCTAGGGGCCACTTAAGAGAGTATTCCTTTGGAATGAAATTCTATTTAAAGCAGTTTCTGAAAAGCTTTATTTACGGATTTAGCCATCTTGTTGTAACAATCTCCCGTAGCACAACGACTGAGAGGCTTGCCTCTCGTCCTGGAGGTTGCGAGTTCGATTCTTTGACCTGGAGCAATTTTTTTTTCAATCGACACAATAAATATTTCTTTTTAATTTCCTTTGGGGAATTTTTACACGACTGCCCCAAAAAAAGGAGTGTAATGTGTTTAGGTTTGTTGTGTGTATGTACGTTGTTTTCTACCACCATAACTTCTAAACCCCTGAACGGATTTAGATGACTGGGGTACCGTTAGAATCGTTTAATGAGTCTGAGTAACATAGGCTAGGTTAATTTTTAAAAAAACAATATGGCGGCCGTCAGACGCAATTTACATAACGCCCAATTTAATTTTTTTTTCTGATTGGGTCAATATGGGTATCAAACGAAGGGTAAAATTGAGACGATTTCAAATATATATAACACTTAATAGATATTTGTTAAAGGATCGCGAATTTTAAGCTTAAATAAAATTAAATTACTCAAAACGTCTTTTATTAACCCATCACCATGAATGAACACTTAATAGTTAAGCCTAGTATGCTGTTGAGGCGAAATTAAAATTCCCTAAACAAACGCTATGTAACACGACTGCCCCAAAAAGGAGTGTAATGCTTTCAGGATTCATGTATGTATCTTTGTATGTTTCTTTGTTCCACCATAACTTCTAAACGCCTGAACGGATTTAGATCGCTGGAGTACCGTTAGAATCGTTTAGTGAGCCCGAGTAACATAGGCTTTAATTTTTAAAAAAAACAGTATGGCGGCCGTCAGACCCAATTTACGTCACACCCGATTTATTTTTTTCTTCTTCTGATCGGGTCAATATGGGTATCAAATGAAAGGTCTCATTGAGACGATTTCTGCTAATCTATCAGCGTGTCTAAATTTAGATAGAATAAATCAAACTTCGATAACTTTACTTTTGCATTAAAACTGTATCTCAATAGTTGTAAGTGCTATAATAATAAGAAGTAAAATAAAATCACTTAATAAAAACTACAGTGGTTTACGAATTAAAATCACTAAAATATCATAAAATAAAAAACAAAATAATTAAAAAATTAAAAAACACGACGCCGAATTAAAAAATGAACTAAAAAGTCAAAAACAAGTTTTAAGTACTAATGTAAGACAGAAACAAGGTAGAAGATATTTTATTTATTTTGTTAAGTATCACACAACTATCGTATATGTATAATCTGTATTTTTGCAGCCGGGGTACAAAATGTTACGAGAATAAGTACAATTAAAACTGTACCCGACTGAAAAAATACAGATTATACATATACGATAGTTGTGTGATACTTAACAAAATAAATAAAATATCTTCTACCTTGTTTCTGTCTTACATTAGTACTTAAAACTTGTTTTTGACTTTTTAGTTCATTTTTTAATTCGGCGTCGTGTTTTTTAATTTTTTAATTATTTTGTTTTTTTGTTTCATATTAAATAAGTTTTTTTTAAATTGCTCCGAAAATACGCAAATTCATTACTGCAAAAACTATTTAGCTACTGCCTCAATTCTTTTCGACGGCGCGCGGCTGAGTGTCATACTTCTCGTAATAAATAATTTTTTTTTATATTGCCCCCGAAAAAAAATTAACGGACTAAAAAGTACGAAATAAAATAAAATAAATTTTTAAAAACTGACTTCAGAAAAACCAAAAATAATGCACAAAAAACCAAAAATAATGCACATAAAAGGATAAAATAATTGTTTGAAATTCTTAACAACATTAATCCAATCAGAATGGATTTAATAAGAAGAGTCACTTTTGAAGACGGTGCCAACACCTGTTTTCGGGGTGATGTATTAAGGGCATAAGGCTAACAAAGAAATGAATACAATTTTCGCAGCAATAGTTAATGCAATGAAAGTCAACTACTACCTGGCACCGTCTTCAAAAGTGATTCTTCTTATTAAATCCATTCTGATTGGATTAATGTTGTAAAGAATTTCAAACAATTATTTTATCCTTTTTTGTGCATTATTTTTGGTTTTTTGTGCATTATTTTTGGTTTTTCTGAAGTCGGTTTTTAAAAATTTATTTTATTTTTCTTAAGATAGGATAACAGATGAATTATAGTGCTAATGGAATTTTGGGTCTAATCTTTGATTTGGAACATAAGACTTATAGCCTAGATTCTCAGACCTTTACTTCCACTCTTTTTTGCTTAATTTCGTGTTCCAACAGCTCATGCCCTCTTTCTTCTTAAACGCTTTGGTATAAGCCTAGGGAACTTACATTTTCGGTTATCCCATTCATACTATACTGCGTCACCTTGTTGAAACCCCAATCTCTATTCCCTGATCTCTTAAGCCTTGTTGTCTCATAGAACAGAAACAGAAGCAGAAACAGAAACCGAATTTCTGTTTCTGTTTCTGCTTCTGTCTGTTGCTGTTTTTTGATGGGTTGCAAGAAGGAACAGAAACAGAAAGTAATATTTCTTGTACAAGTTTTGCAGTTTTGTTTTTTTCTTAAAAATGCTAAATTATTCTGAACGAATTGCAGCATATAATGCTGCAAATTATATTTTTGACGACGATTTCCGAGCTTTGGTCGCTCTTCTTTTTTTGCTCAAGAAAAACAGAAAAAGTCTGCATAAATTGTACCGAAAAAATAGTCGTAGAAGGTGCAGTGAAGATTTCGATTGATCGACATTTAATCGACGATGATACGAAGTTCAGACAATATTTTCGACTCAGCCCGTTTGATTTTCTAAATTGTTGGATGTTTTGAAAAAAGATCTTGAATATATGCCCAACTTGGGTACCGAAACCGCTAAGTCCGCATCACAAATTGTGTATGACATTGAGATACTTGGCAACTGGTGAAGCTTTAAGGTCTTTGGCATTTCAATATAGAGTCCATTATTCAACAATCGGTCAAATTGTCGAGAAATGTCTTGGCTCAATAATAACTCATTTTCTCGTAAGAGCGATACCAACACCAACGGCTAAATAACAAGCCATCGATGATTTCATCGTCATCATCATCAGTTCAAATGGAACTTTCCTAATTATTTATTTATTTATTTATTTATTTATTTATTAACAAATTATGTACAAAGACTTAAAGTCTTAAATTCATGTACATTAATTATACAGAAGGAATATAATAATAAAAATAATAAAATTCAAATCCAAAAAAAAAATTACATATAAAAAGGAGACTAGATAAATTATTTAAATTGAAAGAACAAAACAAAAAAAAATTAAAAAATCAATAAGAGAAAGACAGAAATAAAAAAAAGAGAATACACAAGCTAAATTTTCTTTATTTTCCTGTATTTATGCTCTTGCAGCTCTGTTAACTAAAAGTTTGAAAAGACGCTTCCTGAAAATGCCCGCTGAATCGATACGTTGCAGTTCAACCGGGAGAGAGTTCCATAGTAGAGCAACGAAGACGAAGAAAGAGCGCTGTCCAATTAAAGTGCGAAAACGCGGAATAATCAAATTATTATTTCTAAGTGAATGTGAGAGCTTCACGAACTGATTGAGGTATGCGGGTTTCCGCTGGTTCAAGATATCGCGAAGGACACGCAAAAGCCTATACTCACGGTAAAGGCTCATGGAGCAACCTAAAACGGAATTCAGATAGGGTGAGACATGGTCAAAACGACATAACTTATATACGAAGCGTATGCAATCGTTAAAGGCTACTTCAAGCTTTCTCGCACAAGACGAGTCTAAAGAAGGAAAAATAGATAGGCCATGCATTAGAAGAGGAAGGAGTAAGGCTTTCACTAAATTATAGTCCTTTTGAGCAAACCACAGTGGTACCTAAGTTTTGACAGAAGCCCATATGTTTTGCCAATAATGAGAGTGATGTGGTCGCAGCAGGTCATACGGCTATTCACAACGACTACTAGATTTTTTACTTTTTCAACGCAAGTGAGAGGGATCCCGTTCGAAACGATTTCTGGTAGAGTAGGACGAGAGATGGGAGTGAGAGAGAAAAATATACAACGGGACTTCGACGGATTTAACTGAAGTAGGTTCAACGTGGCCCAGCGCGAAATGCGGCGTAAGTCTGCCGTAATCTTCTCTACACAAGTAAAGATTTGGCTTTTTGGTTCAGATATATATAGTTGTACATCATCAG
This sequence comes from Thereva nobilitata, assembly GCA_963855945.1. Classification (NCBI taxonomy): domain Eukaryota; kingdom Metazoa; phylum Arthropoda; class Insecta; order Diptera; family Therevidae; genus Thereva; species Thereva nobilitata. The sequence goes on along the minus strand of OY979695.1, from coordinate 115,586,854 downwards.
CATACATATGAATCTTGGAGTCTTTTACTACTAAAGGAAGATCGTTAATAAAAATGTTGAATAGAAGTGGTCCGAGAATGGAACCTTGAGGGACGCCCGAGCTAAGTAAAGCAATTGAGGAACTGCAGGCACCTAGTGTAACTTGTTGAGAGCGGCAAGTTAAGAAGCTATGCAGAAGTTTAAGAGCAGTATGAGAAAAGTGGAGTAGTGAAAAGAGTTTTTCCAAAAGCAAAGTGTGGTTAACGCTATCGAAGGCTTTCGAGAAATCAAGCAACAGTAGACAGCACACGCAATGCTCATCAATAGAAATACGAATATCATTCGTAACTTTAATGAGAGCGGTTTCGCAGCTGTGGGCTTTGCGGAAACCAGATTGCCACACGCTTGCAAAATTAAGTTGTTCACCATATTCAAGAATTTGATTGCTGTGGTGCGATCGATGGGAAACACGTAAGAATCAAATGCCCATCGAAAACTGGTTCTACTTACTTAAATTACAAAGATTTTCATTCGATCGTTTTATTGCATAACCTTCTATATTACAAGCCATGAACAAGGAAAATATTGAGAGCGAATTTCCGCTCAATCGGACTACAACTCGGTGAAGTCACGTTATGTTGTTAGTGTAATTTGGATAGAATTTGGTAGTCCGATTCTCTCAATTGAGATTCTTGTTCATGGCTTGTAAATATAGAAGGTTAGGTTTATTGACAATTTTTGATGCGAATTACAACTACGTAGCTCTTGATGTTCGTTCGTATGGAAAAGAAGGTGATGCAGGTATTAAATTCGAATGTAAATTAGTGACTTCGGAATTCTTTTCAAATTTTTTTCGAAATTTTTTTTTGTTTTTTCCAAAATAAAAATGGTTACAATGGAAAGTAGTGGGATCACAACAAAAATAATGGCGCTAATGGTACTTCAACCCGGCTTTAATGTGATATTTTGTCATTTCTGTCTGTTGACAACAACAGAAACAAGTCAAAAGTACTTGTTTCTGTTTCTGTTGCAAGTGTACTGAACTCTGTTTCTGTTGTTGGCAACAGAAAAATCACAGAATTCTGTTTCTGGCGCAAATGTATTGAATTCTGTTTCTGTTTCTGTTCTATGCGACAACAAGGCTTTAAACTCTTCTTCCGATCCCACTGTAATAAAATTGTTTTTATCTCTTTTGTCAGTAGTTGTTGTTGGTGTCTTCAATCCCTTCAGCCACTTCCCTCAGTTTGACAGGACTTAAGAACTATTTTCCTTAAGTTATGACGAACAAAAAGCTTGGAGAGGCTGGTGAGAGGAGGAGTTTAAACATTTCTGTTGCGGCTACGAGAACCACGAAGAGGGTGGGTAGCAAATCTCAAGATACTAGACCTCAACAAGTCCCAATCAGAAATGTTTCTGTCAAAACTAGTTCACTATTGTCGAAGGTTCCTGAATCTCGTAGATAAGGTGTGTCGGAGCAACAAGGCGCTTTGGTTGAAGACACGGACACCAGAAATGACAAGAAAGCTGTAGTTAATAACATCTCCACAGATATCTCAGTCTCACCAAACAGCCCGGCCAAGTTAAATAGACAAAATGGTCCAAAATAGTGAAAACATAAAAGTGCCTACTCCTACCTCTGGGGCCTCAATCTACGACGAATTTGATTCAGGTCCTTTTCAGGTATCTGTCTCATACTCCGTCTTCAACAGTTCTGAGAAAAAAGACATAAACCCCCTCGTAATAGGAAGGCACCTCAGAAACATCAAAGGAATTCTAGATATCACCAAGTCTGCTTTTGGCAAAATAAAAATTACCTTTGATATTGCTGCTCAAGCGAATGCTTTTGTTACAACTTGTTCACTCGGTCCAGATTTGAGAGCTTATATTCCTCTTAGTTTTGTGGCAACTCCGATTCTGACACATGGCATCGATCTTGATATAGACGATTCTGAAATACTCGAAGCACTCAGAGATGGAAACCCTCAATGGTCCTTTAAAAAGGTCTTTAAAATCAAGTGGAAAAAATTGATTGAAGGCAAAAATACATGGTTGAACACGGACAAAGTGAAAATTTATATAGGTGGTAAAAAAATTCCATATTATCTCAAAATACATCACACTTCCTTTGATGCAAATAAATTTGTTGGACCTCCTGTTAGGTGTTACAATTGCCAACGTTTCGGTCATATAGGCAAGCATTGCAAATTTAAGTGGAGTATTTGTAGTAGATGCGGAAAGAAGAACTGTAGTGAAGGGAAAAATTGCAAGAGTGGAGAAAGATGTCACAACTGTGTTGGACAACATGCTGCATATAATACATCCTGTCCTTTTTGGAGAAGAGAAAAGGAAATTATACAAACAATGAAAAAGGGATCCTATTCGCGCTATGATGCTTGGCGGATTTTTAAACTCAAAAATAGGAATTCTAAAAGTTCAAACGTTAAAAAGAATTATTTTAGTGGAATTACTTGGAATGAAGTAGTACCCAACTCCTTATAGTCCAAGAGCCGGCAGTATAAAAATGAAGGTATAAAATATCCTAACAATTTTTTGTGAGGGAGTAGTACTGCCACAGACCTAAAGGGAGCCACCTTTTATATAACCTAATTTCGCCCGTGTCATGGAATTTTGACGTCACTTCCGGTTACGATTTTTGATGTTGGTGACGTCATAAAATATCCTAATAAAATTTACATCAAATGAAGGTTGGAATGTGTACATTAAGATTACACTAGGGTGCCAGGCTTAAACCACCCGCAACCCTGTGGCACCCTCGATTAAAGTTTTTTTTACAAGCTTTTTTCTTTGTTTGAGACAAATCTTCCGATCCGTTTTTCAAGTACTTCCCGATGTCCGGTGATGCTCAAATTTGGCACACACATTTGGTTCTGGAGGCAATACAATATAGTATATTCAATTTTATGGTATATCCAATATGGCGTCCACCATTAAATGGCGGATATTTCTGGGGGTGGAATCTTCCGATTGATTTTTCGGCCACTTCCCGTAATCCAGTGATGCTTAAATTTGGCACAAACCTTTGGTTCTGAAGACAATGCAATATAGTATATTCAATTATATGGTACATCTAATATGGCGGCCACAAATGGCGGATTACCGTTTTCTTTACAACCCCCCCCCCCCCCAACATGGGTATCAAATGAAAGAGTATTACGAGTAGAACACAGCAAGCTATGTTTCGTCATTTTAAATCCAATATGGCGGCTAAGATAAACTGGCAATTACCTTTTTCTTTACAAACACCCGCAATGAGCATCAAATGAAAGAGTCTGACGAGGAGAATACAGTAAGCTATGTGACGTCATTTAAATCCAATATGGCGGCCACCACGAACAACCCCTCGATATTGGTATCAAATTAAGGGTTATGATAAGTTGAATACAATTAGCTGTGTTAGTCAGATATGTGACGGCATTTTTAATATAAGAGTTTTGTTATTACATTATAATAAAATCATATTTTTGTAACCCTATGTGTATTCCAAAATATTTTCTTTTCCTTTTGTTGTTTATGATGTAAACTTAATAAGGCAAACATGAAAAAAATCTGTAGTTTATAAATTATGTTATAATCTGATTAAAATCTTGGAGCATAACAAATTTTTGAGCCATGAGTAATAATGGATAATGGTTTATTGGTAAAGAGATGATAAAGTACGTAGATATAGAAAAAAACATTTATAAATAAATTATCTAATTCATAGATTTAGCCCTATGGTCGTAGGCGTTATAGTTATTAAAACCGAAGCAGCCAGGAGGATGCGGGCAACTAACTGAGCTGAGAGCACCGAAAGGTTTCTGGAAAGTTTAATGAGGAAGATGATAAATAATGTTGGCAATAATAAATCAGTACATTCCGAACAACCAATATGTTGAGTAGGTATATTACAGTTAAATATCCAAAGCCTCAAAAGAAATTTAGACGAATTCATACACTTTCTACATCTTATGGTGAGTTTACAGTGAGTTTTTTCGCTCATAATTTGTCACTATCGTTTACACGGTCGTAATTTCTGTCATAAAAAATGACAAAAATTCGAATCATAAAAGTTGTCAGAAATAATGACACAAATTATGACCGTGTGTAAACGATAATGACAAATTATGACAAGTTATGACAAGTCGTCATAAATGAATGAACTTGGTCATTCTTTTATGACAGATTGTCATAATTCAAATCCTGTTGTGTTCTGTTTTTCGCAATAATTTCAATAATAATCAAAAATAATGCAATGAAATACACTTTTTACAATCTTTATTTACGAAGGTGGTGGATTTATACCAAATTAAGCCAAATTTTATGATAACAGATAGTCCCAAAGGGTTAAAACCACCCCTAAATCGACTGGAAATTAAAAAATTTGTAAAAAATTGTTTGTCCAACTTTATGCTTCAAATTCGATTGAATGTGTGTTGTCAGGTACAAATAAATTGTTTCCAACCCTTAAGGAGTTTAAACTACCCCTACAATTTTCAAAATCAACTTTAACCAAAAAAAAAATGCAAACCATTAATTTGTACAATTTTTTTTCCTTTTGCGGTTTAATAGATGTTATCAGCCAAAAATAAATTATTTTCAACCCTTAAGGGATAAACTACCCCTAGATTAAACGGGCGGACCCCGGAATCAGGGACCCAAAAAACATACATATACGGAAAGAGTTTCAAAAAGGTGTTCCGTTATATACCCAAACGCGCGTTTTGAATGGACTATAATATTTATGTTCATATTCTTTATGAACATTTTTATTTATCTTAACAAGGCAAATCTCATATCGAAGTGTGATTGCAAGACGTTCTCCGGAAGAAATTGGTTGACGCATGTTTGTGGTTTCTTTTCGATCAATGGACCCACTCTATCAAGGAGGAAATCGAAGTCATCGGCGGACATCCTTAAAATTTTTTTGAAGAGTTCTGGATCCTTTTGCCGGAGTTGCAATCGCAATGTCTCGTAAAAACCAGTTTCCAAGAACATTTCTGTTTTCTTCTCCTTTCATTGTTATTTAGCATAGCATGTCTCTTTGTCCCCCTCCTCTTCAATTAAAAGGACAGCAGCAAAACATGCTGCAACTAACCTTTTGTCCTCTTCCATGCTCCTTTTGGTTGTTTTTTTTATAAATTTCAGTCCTTTTTTAGCAGTATCCCCAACACAAACAAATTCAACTCTGTCATAATTCGACTTGCCATTATTTGTCATTCGTATAAATTCAACTCTTGCCATTATTTATGGCAACTGGTCATAATTAAATGACATGTTATGACAAAGCTCCACACATGTCATTATTTCCAGTGCAATGTCATTAATTATGATCAGAGATTATGACAAATGTCATTTTTTGTCATTCGTGTAACCGGGGCATTAGTAATGTCGATATCGCTGTTATTTCTGAGATCTGGCTACTGCCAACAGACCAGGTCAAGATCCCTGGCTATAATATTATTACAAAAAGAAGACAGGATGGTTTTGGAGGCACTACTATTGTAGTTAAAGGACGAATCTTGTATACAGAGATACACTTTCACAACTGCTTGAACTGGGAAATTGGGTCGGGCGAAATCGTGCAGGAAACTGGTTGGGATGTGCTTTTGACCCTTTCGGTCCACAAGGTCAACTTCCCAGTATTATGAATGTGGAATATTATTAATGGATATTTTAATAATAAATAAACAATAATCAATATATAATAGCTGCGTTCCAAAATTCGAGCAAAGTTCTCGTAAGCAGTTGGCTTCTCTCTCTACTCATGCCTTTGTTGAGAAGTAGGAACGAGTAGGCCAATTGCTTGCGAGAATTTTGCTCGAATTTTGGAACTCGGCTAATATATAATACCTAACATTTGTCATATTTGTTTATCAATACTTTCGCTAGGTTGTCAAATGATATGTGCGTATTTACAAGATTAGGATGACGAAGTTGTAAACAAAATTAATGTAAATATTACTTTGAACACTGACACTTGGATGAAAAATGAAGAATATGTTGTTATTCCAAAACTTTTTTAACAAGTACCTATATTGTTAAATTTAAGGGACCTATATTGTTAAATTTAAGTTGCAGCTATTGGAGTTACGATCTACTAAAATAATGATCACTCTGCTAATTCTTTAACAACTCATGCCGACGCGCGACGTTACGTTACAAAATACTTAGTCACGATAAATCACCTATTCGTGAGTTGTGTGTGGGCAGATGTATGGCAGAAAATGGACAAATGATTGAAAATTTCGTGGAAAGCTATTGCTTGCCTGAATCCATAAAAGTTAACCTCATTTGGAACGGGTTTCATTCCAACGAGTATATTAGACAGTAGCAAAACTAATTAATTTAAGTTACTTGGCACACTTGCCGAAGTCTCTTCTTTTAAACACAAAAAACGCCTTGACCGAATGTTATAATAATTTTTCAGATCATATCTTCGTTAATACACTTCGATCGGCACCTCAACAAAGTCGGTATCATAATTGGTTCGCGCGATATTGGGCAGGTACAAACATCACGAACTTCGTTCAAACAGAAAAACGACTCGACCGATTTTTATGAAAATCTTTTTAGATCATATTTCCTTTAACACGCTTTGAACGGCACCTCAACGAAGTCGATATATTTTTTGGTTCGCGCGAAATCGTGCAGGAAAAAATGACCACATAAGTACGCACACATACACACATATTTCTTCTCAAATGTTTGCTTAAAATGCTATTGGGACCTTGAAACGTGTAAATACATTAAAAATTTCGAATCCAATTTTCGGACCGATTACAATAACTTCCTACTGGGAAGTTAAAAATGACCACATATGTACGCACACACGGATACACACACATACTTCTTCTCTTAATGTTTGCTTAAACTGCTATTGGGACCTTGAAAAATGAAAATACGTTGAAAATTACGATTTAGATTTTCGGACCGATTACAATAACTTCCCTATAAACTGGGAAGTTAATAAATAAATGAAAATTGGAATTGCAGAATAGTAGAAATAATCTTTAAAAGTAAATGTAAAGAATGGTTCTTTTGTATGATGATAAAGATTACGCTCTAAAATTGAATTTTTTCATATTTTTTATTTTTGAAAAAAGTACCTCTAAATGAGTCATCCAAAATATATTCTTAAGGGGGCGAAATTTGCCTTTTTGTTCGGCGGGAGGAAACCGCTAGAGCGGGGACTGTGTGCGTAAATGCATAAAAATGCAGTCTAATAGATTTTCCAGGTAAAGTTCACTGTCACAAATACCTGCAATAATTTTATAGAAAAGCATCCAATCAAGTTTTAACCTGTTCTACAGGCATTCACACTATACAGTAGCTAAATATGTGTAACATTAGCATTAGTCACATAAACAGTGCTGACATTTATTAGCAGAGGTTAATTTGTCTTTCAAAGTTGTTGGTTGGATGATTACAAAGAACCAAGAACTCATGTAATTAAATTACACGCCCGTGCTTTCATTGCTCGTCCGCTGCATTTAATTGGATTATTATATAACACAGTAAGTAGAGGTAGTTACATTTTCTGTGTTATTGAGCAAGCATGTTTCTCATTTATTTGCGAAGTACGCTTTTATTTCTGTGGTCATAAGGAAAAACCGCATCAAAAACATGATTTTACAGCAGAGGGATTTTAAAATTCAAAATATTCAATCTGGACGAGATAAGCGAAAAAACAATGTATCATAACTTTCTAAATATTGTTCCGGAAAGAATCAAATTTTGTGTAGAGGAGGATTCTAATTCGTAAAATGGAGAATTCGTAATTAACTTAATTTTATCTTAAGTCGACTTAAGCTGTTTTTCCTTATGAACACAGATTTATTGTTTTTAATTTTTCTTCTTCGATGGCTCCACAGCCCAATTCGAGCCTTGGTCTGCATCAGCTTCTTCCTCCAGCCGTCTCTGCTCCGCAGCTTGTATCCAGTTTGGGATGCTGAGGAATTTTGCTGCATCAGCCTTAACATTGCCTTCCCACCTTGACCATGGTTTGTAAACTGGTATTTTCCATGTGATTGTTTCCTTATACATAATATCCCTGCATGGTGTTATAATGTTCAAACAGAAAGGCCAAGGAAACATAGTAAGACCGGCATACCATTACAGAAAAGTTTTTCGCCATTATGCTGATAATAAAAAGTTTAATGCTCTGCTTATTGACAAAACACCAGCTGTTTTAAGCTGCCACCCGCTATTATGTATTAATTTATAATGATTTTTTAAGACACACATCAGATACAACAGAATCAAAACAACGCGATAATAAATTTCATCTTCAGTGTTACTTAGACTGTATCGCTGTCCGGATTCGAGATTTCGAGTTGGTGATAACATAAATTCCGCGAAATTAAATTATTTATACCGAATTCAAATGATTGGAACTAAATTGTTTTGGATACAACTTTTTCTGTTATCTGCAACTAGTGGACAATATACAGGCATGTGAAAATTACACTATAGTGTTTTTTTTATTTACAATAAAGATAGTTTAAGTTGGCATATTCTAATTGTTTTTAATTGTTTAAAATGGAAATATTTAATTTGTTATCTTTTTGTTTACAAAAAAATTAGACTTTATATATTACTAGATTGCTACTACATAATTAGAAATCGCGATTATTTATGGAAATACTGTAAATTCTAAGAATAACGTGTTATTACAAACATAGATTCGACTTTCTTAAACCAATACAATTAATTTTTCAAATAAATAATCTTACATATTTATCTGCAGTGGAGTTGATTGTGAAACGTGAATGAAAAATAAAATTTGGAAATTTTGCGGTATTATAAATTAAATTTAAATTTTAGTTTTTTTTTATAAATTTTAGTTTTGAAAAAAAAACAGTGAAATTATCTATTCACAGAAATTTTGAGTGAAATTGAACATATAGATTCATATAGGTTCATTGCAGTCATTTGTCATAAGATTTTTTGTTCATACATATTAACTATTTTTATTTTTTCATTCTTTCTTCTTTAATTTTTTGTTTGGTATTCAGAATTAAACGATATTTTTATTATTAAAGAAACTTAAGTAAGGAAAATTTAAACTAGGAATTTAACCTGTTCAAACCATTGGCTGCCTTATCAGTTCAAATTTTCTATACCAATCTCCTTGTTTAACCATCTTTACTCTGGCTAGAGTATATTCGCTTAGCCGTCAATTTAAGTTCTCTGTCGATCTCGGTATTTATGCAGGGGCCATAATGTGTTCTGGATTTCTTACATAATACGGAATATTACTGCTTTATTTGACGAGAAAAAGGTGAACAAGCTTGAAACCCTACACTGTAAAAAAATATGTAAATTCACAGTCCAAATGTATAGTAAAATTACAAATCGCGGTATGAAATACTACTTTACTACACTACTAATACTATTTTTGTAATTTCACATAAAGAAATTGAGAATCTTCAATACTACATGACGTAAATGTTGATTACATGAATGTGACGTATATTTTACACAATGTTGTGTATTTTTCTAAATCGTTTATGTAGGGAAATTACAATATTTCTTAGTATTATTTATCGATGTTATGTACTGAAGTTTGTACTGTAATTTTACAGTAAGAGGCGTAATTTTAGAACATAAATTTTCAGTAAAATTACAAATTGGTTATTGGAATGTAAGGTTTAAATTTTTTTCTCTCATGGATATAATTCACAGGTAACAATGGAATACTAAGCATATATAGCCGATTGTTCTTAAGTTAAGGTCAGACCTTTGACTTTGGTCAGGGTCTGGGCATTTCTTGTAACAGCCAAGAAATTTTTGATAATATTTGAATCTTAGCGCCGATTCACAATTAAAGCTTCAAGCTGCAAGCTTCAAGCTTCAAAAATTAGGATGAAAGGGGTTGTACAATGATTCACATTCACAGCTTCAAGCTGCAGTGCTTAAATAAAGCAAAACTCAGCTGAAGCTTGTAGTTTGAAGCTTGCAGCTTGACGCTTGCAGCTTGAAGCTTGAAGGTCTCATTGCGAAGCGGTGCTTGCATGGTGAGCAAAATGCTATTTTTATGTATAGGGAGAGGGCATGGCATACACAAAAGTTTTGGAAATTTACAAAACTATGAAGTGAAAGCTCCAATACTGATTGTATTTTTACATCCCACAAATAATGTATATTTACTACACAGTTGGTAAAAATACGTAAAGTAGAATTGGAATATTCCTAATAATATATATTGCGAATTTACAAAACTGCTTGTGAATAAAACTTCCAGTATTTTTTTTGTAAAACTACCACAGAAATTTTTTTACAGTGTAGTGGAAATAACTCCTACATAACCCAGGATATCTCTGTTTAAGGGGGGGAATGGCTCCAAAATATAAAGCCCCCATAAACAAGCGATCCCTACACTAGCGATGGCACCGGGCCACGTCAAAACCTCACCCGAACACGGACAGATGAACTCTATATAGGAGATTTAGGGAAAGGCGAAGGACCGTGCTGCTGCCGGGATTCGAGCCCGGGACCTCTGGGATGGTAGCTAGCCGCCTTAATCCTAGACTAGCGAGGCCCTTGCCCCTCTATACAACAATTCCAAATGCAGTGTTCTTCACAATGGAAAAAGCTTTGAGGTGAGTTCAGGAGTACGACAAGGATCCCTACTTTCGCCATTACTCGTTCTTATAGTAATAAAAGTCGTCTTTGTCAGCGCTCTACACAGTATAACAGGTGGCAACAATGGGGATTGCTAGATCGCCTTAAGGATCGACTAAGCGGATGATATCTGTTTGCTGGGCCACAGATACCAGGACCTCAAAAACATGTTAACAATGTTGTTAATTTAATTATAAGAAAAAGGGCACTTTCAATCACATTTGGACATGGTATGTATTTGAGAGGAAGGTTCTCCGGCGGATATACTGCCCACTGCCTGTATCTACACTGATATTTCTTCAACAAGGAAAGGAATTTTTTGAACAGGGAAGATAATGAAAGTTATCTAGGTGGGGAAAATGGAAAGATCAAGAACCATGCAGCGGAGACGATTGCAGCTCAATTTTAAATCGTTCAATTAAACTTGGCGATATTATTTTTTCAATAACTAGCTGGAACCCGGCGCGCCTCCGCTGCACCCAACCAAAGCACTTAAAAGTATAATTCACGTTATAATTGTAGTACAATAGAGATTACAGCAATTAATAGAAATTATAAAAAGAACAGATTCACGACTTTATTTATATCAAATAGTTAAACCCTGCCTTTCATTTTGAATTTTATATTCCTATTTATTGTAATGCTCTATGGTAAACAACATCTTTAGTTTTTCCATTTTGTTTACAGTAAATGAATAAAGCTAATGGTTTGCCTATACGCGAACAGGCCACATAAAGTAGTCGATGCGAAAAAACTGGATATTCCAAATTTTTGTCACAAAATGCCAAAGACTGACCTTGCTTGCACCTCTTTTATAGTGATCGCAAATGCAACACGAACTGGAAATTGAAGACGTTTGAACTCAACTCAAATAGCAAATCAGATGGAAGCATTGGAGGAATTCGTGGAAGTAAAATGTCTTCACCTTTGAATTTCCAAGTTAAAATAGTTGCTTCTATAACATTGTCCATTAACTTTTTCACAGCCAGAAAAATGGTAAACTCTTTTCCACAGAAAAAAGTTAAAACAAAAAATGTGGGCAATGAAATTGCGCACAAAAACCTTATAATCAGTTTTGTAATAAAACGTGTAATTAAAAAGATATTGGCAGAAAACTACTTTTGAATTTACGTTTTTTGACACTTAAAGCGCTATAACTCGTGAAATATTAGCCCAACGTAAAAAATGATAATAACAAAAACTATAGATAATCGTGTGTTCTATAAGTCTTACGAAGGATTTTTTCATGTAGAATTAACCATTACCGAAATATAGTGCGAAGAAACTGATATGTGAAGTTTGAAGCACCATAGCTTAGTACATATTGACTTTACAAAAAAAAATTCTGAACCATCACCTATTTATCTACAAAAAAGAGTATATGCATTTTTGTCGTAAAATTCATAGTTTCTGAGATATAGAGCTAAACGCGTTACCCATCACTGTAAGTTTAGCAAGAGGGTGGGGATGACGCCATTTTGAATTTAAGCTTATAAAAAGGTAAAAAAAATCGCGTGCGGTATTTTTCGCATCACGAAGGCCTTTTTTTCGACCTATTTATTGGACTAGTCCAATAAATAGGTACTTTTTCTTTGCGAAAAATACCGCATGCTATTTTTTTTCACTAAATGATTTTATATATTTTAATAAGTTTAAATTGAAAATGGCGTCATCCTCAACCTCTTGCTAAACTTACAGTGAAGGAAAACGCGTTTAATTCTATATCTCAAAATAAATTTTTAAAAACCGACTTCAGAAAAACCAAAAATAATGCACAAAAAACCAAAAATAATGCACAAAAAAGGATAAAATAATTGTTTGAAATTCTTTACAACATTAATCCAATCAGAATGGATTTAATAAGAAGAATCACTTTTGAAGACGGTGCCAGGTAGTAGTTGACTTTCATTGCATTAACTATTGCTGCGAAAATTGTATTCATTTCTTTGTTAGCCTTATGCCCTTAATACATCACCCCGAAAACAGGTGTTGGCACCGTCTTCAAAAGTGATTCTTCTTATTAAATCCATTCTGATTGGATTAATGTTGTTAAGAATTTCAAACAATTATTTTATCCTTTTTTGTGCATTATTTTTGGTTTTTTGTGCATTATTTTTGGTTTTTCTGAAGTCGGTTTTTAAAAATTTATTTTATTTCGTACTTTTTAGTCCGTTAATTTTTTTCGGGGGCCATATAAAAAAAATTATTTATTACGAGAAGTATGACACTCAGCCGCGCGCCGTCGAAAAGAATTGAGGCAGTAGCTAAATAGTTTTTGCAGTAATCTATTTGCGTATTTTCGGAGCAATTTAAAAAAAAACTTATTTAATAAGAAAAAAAATTCCCCAAAGGAAATTAAAAAGAAATATTTATTGTGTCGATTGAAAAAAGAATTGCTCCAGGTCAAAGAATCGAACTCGCAACCTCGAGGACGAGAGGCAAGCCTCTCAGTCGTTGTGCTACGGAAGATTGTTACAACAAGATGGCTAAATCCGTAAATAAAGCTTTTCAGAAACTGCTTTAAATAGAATTTCATTCCAAAGGAATACTCTCTACAGTCTGCATGAGTAGAGTATGCATGAAATTGCTCACCGAAGAGTTTGTAATTCTTTACAACATTAATCCAATCAGAATGGATTTTAGAAAGAGAAAAAAAGAAAAAAAGTCGAACTACCCTCCGGGGTTTGAACCCGCAATTTTTATTTGCAGGTCAACGCCTTTGCTGATTCATCCACCGGCCTCTTCCCGAGCACGCAACAATAAAGTAATTTGTTCGCTGCCTTTGAAAATACTTCTATCCGTTCAAGGTGTACTAATTTTACCAGTTTTTTACGCCTACCTTCGAACTCCTTTATCAGAATTTAAAAAAAATTGTACGGGACCACCGTGGGAAACTACCCTTTCAAACAAAAATGAAAAAAAGCAAAAAAGTCATTGCGTTACAAAGTTATGCGTGAACAGGACCAAAAAATACCTACGCGTCGAATTGATAACCTCCTCCTTTTTTGAAGTCGGTTAAAAACTATGAATTTTACGACAAAAATGTATAGCATCTTTTTTGTAAATAAATAAGTGATTTAACTTTTTTGTTTAGAACTTTTTTATGTAAAGTCAATATCTACGGAGCTATAGTGCTTCAAAATTCATATATTACTTTCTTTGCACTATATTTCGTTAATGGTTAATTCCACATGAAAACATCCTTCGTAAGACTTATAGAACACACGATTATATATAATTTTTGCTATTATCATTTTTTGCGTAGGGCTATTATGCACCAGTTATGGCGCTTTAAGTGTCGAAAAATGTATGTATATTCAAAACTAGTTTTTTGCCAATATACAGGGTGTATACCGCTAAGTTTACAAAGCGGCCGGCTGTGAATAGGTTTTGGATAGACGAACAAAAAATCGTAGGGAAGGGGGGGTAACGGTTTAGCAGCTAGGGCGTTTTGAATTTTTTTTGGTAGAGGTTTACATATAATCCTGTATTTTTGTAATCCTATGAGCTCTTTCATGAATGAGGTATCAGTGTACGCAGAATATTCCCACCTATCTAAAACTGTAAAAGTAAAGGTTCTCTCCTATCAACTTCTAGAGCCATGAATCGTCAAAGTTAAAATTTCGTTTTTTTAACTAAAATTTCAATTAAAACCACCTTTTTATTCAAAAAATATGTAGTTAACTAATATTTTTTTGCAAAATTATAAAGCCTGGACACTTTTCATTGAATAATGTCTTGACAATTTTTATCCTACGGCTTTTATTTTTGGAGTTATAAGCAATTTTATTGCAAAAATTCGCTCTATTTCGTAATTTTTCACCAAGCTTTGCCAAAAAGTTTCGCATTACGAAGGCCTTTTTTCGACCTATTTATTGGACTAAAACGTTTGCTTTGGTTTGCCGAGCATCTACACTCGACCGGATCGGCCACAAGCTTCGCCAAGCTTACACAAGCCAAGCCAAACGCCTTATCCACACGTTTGAATTTGTGAATGCTTGCCAAACCATGAGAAACGTGTGGATCCGGCATTATGTTTTGACCTTTTCTGTAGGTTGATAAATTGTGGGCAGGAAATGGGGGCAGGGCGGGCGGCAGGCGTTATTGATGCAAACGAACTTGCACCAAAATTGATGTGAGGGTAATTTTGGATCAACAATAACACAACACCGCGTAGGGAGAAGAAAAAGGAATTTCTCTTGCAAAGCCCGAGATGAACCGATCAAAGATCCACAAGAAAAATATAAATCAGACTTTTTTTTATTTCACAATCGATCAAGCACCAAATGCACTAAACGCTAGATTTGAACAGCTTAGTAATCATAACAATTATTTTCAATTCTTATATAATATGTGATTTAAATACCAAGTCCAAAGAAGTGCTACAAAAACACTGTAACAATTTAGAATGTATTTTAACTGATGGTGATTCTGTACACTTAAATGAGGTAGAATTCGTAGAGGAAATTTCAGCAGTATGAGCGCTTTTGGGCAAAAAGAACACCCAAGCAATGTACTGACCTTAAAGTTAAAATTTACTCCAAATCTTACCACTGCTTTAAGAATACTGGTAACGATACCAATAACTGTAGCAAGTGGTGAAAGGAGTTTCTCTAAATTGAAATTAATTAAAGAACTTTTTACGTTCCACTACTACCCAAAATCGTCTTAATGGTTTGGCCATTTTGGCAATTGAGTATGAAATTGCTGATCAAGTAAATTTAAAAGAAGGAATAAAAAAGTTTGCAGAACTGAAAGTGAAAAAAATGATTTCAGTGTAGTTGATGTTTTTCTTCTTAAGCCGCCCATACACGGTGAAACATGTTGATCAACTTGGTTGATCAACTTGGTTTATTGTTTGCCACACACTTATTCAACAAGTTAACCAACTTCATTTGTCCACAATTTTTGACAAGGTGCGCTTGTAAATATGGACAAAATTATAGCTATTTCGGAAGTGAATGAAGAAAAGGAAGATAATTGTAATAAGAAAAAAAGAAAGTGGACAAAAAAGTGGTTAAGAAATAAATCAAAAATTATTAAAAAAAATTAGTGAAACTGAACCATTTGATTATAAAAAGTATATGCGGGTGAACGAAGGATGCTTTCAAGAGATATTTTTAAAAACGATTCAACGATTTTCATTTGACGTTTTACAATAAAATTACTACTTCCAGTTGATTTTCATTCAATTCTGTTGTTCAACTTCACCACACACAGTTCAACATGTTTATGTACCAAAAGCTCCGCTTACATGAAATCAAAACGTTTTGATTTACTTCAACCTATTATGCAACCGTCAAATTGGTGGAACAACAGCTCTACACAAGGTAAAACTTCTTGTGAGACTCAATCAAGTTGATCAACATGTTTCACCGTGTATGGGCGGCTTTAAATGGCACTTATAGGACTCGGGCCTCTTGAAGTCTCTTCTTCCAGTCGTTTCTACGTCTTGCTAGTTCTTTCCAGTTTATTACACGATGTCTCCATATATCTTCTAGCACGTAATCCATCCACCTATTTCTTGGTCATCCTAAGCTTCTTTTACCATTAAAAATCTTGCCCAGCATTATTTCTTCAGAAGCTCGTCCGAGCCATCGTAGTCTACTCAATTTTATATGCGTGGCGTGACTACATTTATTTCGTCATACATTTCCTCAACCTCTTTGGTTGTTCTAATTTGCCATTGGTTTTGGTCAGTGTTGGGCAAAATTTAATTGTTGGACAATTAAAAATTAACAATTAATTAATTGTTAATCACATCTATTGCAATTAACAATTAATTAATTGTAATTATGAAAACTCGCAATTAACAATTAATTAATTGTTAGTCGTGAGTTTCCACAATTAACAATTAATCAATTGTCAATCTTTTTAATGGATTTGATTAAAAACTAACAATTAAAACTTATTATTGTATGAAAAGCATAGTGTCGCACCAGTGATCGCAGAGCTTCGAAATTTTGCACGAAGGTCCGTGGGGGTCTCCCATGATGCACCTCGAAGCCCGATTTTCGAAATTCAAAATGGCCACAAAATGACCGAAGTTCAAAATGGCCACCCAAATTTGCCAATTGTGTACCGATTTCCATGAAAATCGGTATCTGGGGGTTTTTAAGGTAGCAAATAACGAATTTATGATCAGAACTTATAAATTCAAAATGGCCGCGCCAATATGGCCGACGAATTTGCCAATTGTCTTCCGATTCCAATGAAAATCGGTATTTGGGGTTTTTTAAGATAGCAAATAACGAATTTATGATCAGGACATAAATTCAAAATGGCCGCGCCAATATGGCCGACGAATTTGCCAATTGTGTTCCGATCCCAATGAAAATCGGTATCTGGGGTTTTCTAAGGTAACAAATAACGAATTTATGATCAGGACTTATGAATTCTAAATGGCTGCGCCAATATGGCCGACTAATTTGCCAATTGTCTTCCGATTCCAATGAAAATCGGTATCTGGGGTCTTTTAAGATAGCAAATAACGAATTTATGATCAAAACTTATAAATTCAAAATGGCCGCGCCAATATGGGGGACGAATTTGGCCAATTGTGTTCCGGAACAGCCTTATTTATCAAATTTGTTAACGTATGGCCAAGGGCAATTTGTTGGTCTCGATATTATTAAACGGTGTTTCTCCCTACTTCAACTGTATGTAGGTTGTCCAAAAGTTGGAAAATCTGAAAATCTTCACATCCCAGCTCCAAATGGAAGAACATTGAACATAGTATCCTGAAGCTGCAATCGGGTCAGAATTTATCAACAAGGTTTTTGGGAAAGATTCTCCAATACGGGAAGGGCCTGGCATCTGGGTAAACAAATAAAACCTGGGTCAATGACATTGCAGAAGAGAACCATGGGCAATATCCATCTGCAGTCACACTCCTCCGTACGTGACTCCAAACGTATAATGTCCATCACCGTCAAAAGCCCATTTTCAAATCTTGAATTAGTATAATCCTTTATTTTTTTTTCTTTCAGAATGTAATATTTTTTGGATTATTTAATGTTTAATTTATTGTATGGACTGCCTCCCCTCCCCAAAACAAAGATTACAGCATGAATAAGAGTGTGGATCTGACATATTTTCGTGAGATTATACTATGTAGCTAACAATTGTTTACAAAACCGCCATTTTGAATTTTCAAATTTTAACCACAAATTCGTCATTTGGAACCCTTTAAGCCCCCTGATACTGATTTTCAGTACAATCGGAACACAATTACAAAAATTAGTCCGCCATTTTGAATTTTCAAATTTTAACCACAAATTTGTCATTTGGTACCTTTAAAGCCCCCAGATACTGATTTTCAGTACAATCGGAACACAATTACAAAAATTAGTCCGCCATTTTGAATTTTCAAATTTTAACCACAAATTCGTCATTTGGAACCCTTAAAGATCCCAGAAGCTGATTTTCAGTACAGTCGGAACACAATTGCCAAAGTTAGTCCGCCAGTTTGAATTTTCAAATTTTAACCACAAATTTGTCATTTGGAACCCTTAAAACCCCCAGATACTGGTTTTCAGTACAATCGGAACACAATTACAAAAATTAGTCCGCCATTTTGAATTTTCAAATTTTAACCACAAATTCGTCATTTGGAACCCTTAAATCAAGTTCACATAAAATTGAAGAGGATTAATTGTTAGTTTTAATTGTTTTTAATTAATTGACTAAAAAATTAATTGCGATTAATTTAATTGCAGTTAAAATTAATTGCAATTGATTTAGTTGCTATATACAATTAACACGGATTAATCCAAATAAATTAATTGTGGGGTGCAATTAATATTTCAATTGCAATTAATTTTAACTGCAATTAAATTAATCGCAATTAATTTTTTAGTCAATTAATTAATTGATTGAAAATTTAATTGATTAATGCCCAACACTGGTTTTGGTTAACCCGTACAGGACCAAATATTCTTCTTGGGATTTTGCTTTCGAAGATTTTAAGTTGATATTCTGCTTGTTTGGTCAATGTCCAAGCCTCAGACCCGTAGTATAGAAATGGGCGGATTAGTGTCTTATATAATCTCACTTTACATCTCACTTTACATTGTCTTGAGATATCTCGGTTCTTTAGAATCGGGACTAGTGCGGAATAGGTTTTATTTGCGGCTATAACACGTCTATGGATATCGTCCTTTATGTTATTTTATGAAGTAAAAATTGTCCCTAAATATATAAAATTGTAAGTAAGCTCGCTAGTATTGTGGGATCCAATTTGAATAAAAATAGGACTTATTTCAAAAGAAATAATCTACTTAACTCCCTGTTCGCAAGGTCAGGTGGGTTAGCCTGGTTATGGTTTGGTAGGGGTGGTTTTTAGGGGTTGTTTTTTGAGCTTACGAAAAATTCTGACCTTATGGGGTGAATTAGGCCTCGGATTCAGAATCAGCGACCCCAAAAACAGAAGATCAACATGGTCTGGTCTCGGGCAGAATTTTTTCGATTTTTTTTTTGTAGTTGAGTTAATACGCTAAAGTGTAAAATTTCAAATAGCGATATTTTGGTGAAAAAAAAAGATATTTCAAAAAATCCAAATAGGTTTAAAAGGGACAGGGTGGTACTTTCAATTGCGATTCAACATTTTTTGATTATAGTTTTTTTTGCTTACGTCCCGTAACCTCAAAAACTGCAAAAAACGCGTTTTTACTCTTTTAGGTTAGGATATCTCGAAAACCAGACGTGTAGGGGCCATTCTGAACACGTTAGGTCTGGTCTCTGGGTCTGGACTTTTGTTCAATTTTGTCGGCCTGTGTTATTTTTATTAATGAAATAAGAGCTGCATTCCTTACGATAACAAAGATACCTCATTCGTGAAAATAGACCGTTTACTATAAACGGTTGTACAACTTGTGACGGAACACCCTGTACATTTTTATTTCTTTTCTTCGTGAAGGCAAATTTTTTTAAAAGATCTTGGAAATACCCCAAAAAGACCAGCGTACCGAAACGCTCACTCGTGTGCGATAAATTTTGTGTGCGCCAAAAGGCACATACTCGTGAGCTGTGTGCGCTTTACTTGTTCTTATTACTCACGCACGTGAGCTGTGAGTAATTGAATAATTTCGTGTGCGCACATGAGTCGAAAAATGAATTTTGACTCGTTCGTGTGCGCACGCGAGTGTGCGTTTCCGAACTCTGTCTTTGACTATACTTTTCTCGACAACAAGGTCTCCCGCGCAAATTCTGTAATCGATCTAGGGGTTAGGTTAGATAGTAAGTTGAATTTTTCCTCCCACATCAATTATATTTCTTCCAAGGGCAATTCAGTCCTAGGATTTATAAAAAGATGGTCCAAGGAATTCAACAACCCCCTTATCACAGCACTTGTACATATCTTTAGTTAGGCCTTTACTTGAATACGCCTCCCAGGTGTGGTCTCCTTACTACTCCTCCTATGTTGGTAGAGTCGAATCGGTTCAAAGGAAGTTCGTCCGATTTGCACTCCGCCTTATGAGGGCAGACTTAAATTGCTCAACTTAAGCTCTCTCCATAAGCGTCGCGAGATCGCTGAAGTTATATTCGTTCATCGGTTATTGAATGACAAGGTGGTTTATCTATGTGACGACATCGCAATTTATGAATTAATTTAATAAAAGATTTTACAGAGAGCTGTAACTTTATAGATTCATGCTCGCCCAACAAAGGAGGCTGATGACCCTTTTTAATAAATAATGGAACTTGGTCTGTTGCCACGTCATATGCGTTGTTTATTCTTTCGCTTACGACTTGCACAAGTGAATTTCAAGAATACAAAAACCAAAATTTGTACGAGAATTAACAAGTTATCCCTCGAAATTGAGGAATACGTTCTTGTAATTTATATGCGATATTTATATTGTCATTGCCGCCAATTACTTTTTGTAAGATATATTAATGGCAACTTATTTTTTGAAATAATCACCCGTGGCCGCGTGTACAACCTACAAAATTCTCATATATTTGCATATAATGTTACTTTTACTTTTTTTTCTCGTGGTACAAAAAAATATTTAAAGAATTGTTTAATGTATTATAAAATAAATTGGCTACAGTCGCTCCTGTTCACATTCGCAAATACATTTTTAATTACTTGACAGATTTTAAAAGGATAAAATGGGCGATGAATAATGAATTGAAAAATATCTCAGAAACTTATTGAATCGAGATGACTACTTTTGGTCGACTTTTGAACCATTGTAAAAATATTACAACCCCAGTAACATTCTTACGCAATTTCTCTAACGACTGTTTCATTTACATTTCAAATTTCCTGGACTTGTAGCCAGGGATGAAAACTCAATTGGATACGATTTCTCACCCAACCGATC
Source organism: Thereva nobilitata (assembly GCA_963855945.1). NCBI lineage: Eukaryota > Metazoa > Arthropoda > Insecta > Diptera > Therevidae > Thereva > Thereva nobilitata. The sequence continues at coordinate 115,565,921 of OY979695.1, read as the reverse complement.
CAAATTTCCCCTTAAGTCTAAAGAATTTCCCTCCCGAACATAAAATTCAAAAACACATTATTTTATTTAACTGATACAATAAATAATAAATAAATCAACAAAGCCTTCGTCATTGCTTAGGAAAAAAATCTTTTTTGGTTTAACATAAACAATTAATTTGGAGTTCACAAACCTTGATTGTCGATTTTCGAAAAGCGATTTGCTTGAATTCGACAGTAAAAAAATAAAAAATATTTCATATAATTCTTCAGAACAATTAGAACATTTACCCCGTTTATGACTAGGTTCAACCCAGGTTGAACCCAGTCATAAACGGTGATCGAGTTGAATCTGGGTCCACTCAACCCAACTCAGCTCTCCTACCCAGTGCTGTCACTATACTCCAATTGTAGTAGATCTACTCCACATTTTTTGTTTTGCGAATTAAGTGGCCGCTTTTCTAATTCTACTCCACTTTTCGAAATCTTATTTTAATTTTGATTCAAAACATTTTTGCACACCCCGATGGCTTTCATATGAAAGGGTTGTGAATCGTATTCTGGAGCAATGGGATGCTCTAAAATACTACTTTGGTTTATATAATTACCTGCATAGCTCGGACGATGGTGAAATATTCGATTTCCTTCGTGATCCTATTAACAAATTATACCTGATTTTTATAGGCTTTATATTAGTTTCACCTGTATCTTGTATGTTGTATGTTGTATCTATTGTAGTATGTAAACAAATCTTGCAACTTGATTTTGACCCACTTCCGCTTAGCTCATATGTCTAGTTCGCGTGACAATGCAATCTGACCATTTTGTAAAAAAATCAAGATGGCGGTTCCAAGATGGCGGCCGAATTTTGCAATCGCGCTCCCCGACTCCCGACATGGGTATCAAATGAAAGGGTAGGACAAGTAGAATACAATTAGCGTCATTCCAAATTCAAAATGGCGGCCAACACAAAATGGCGGACTACCTTTTTCTTTACAACGCCCTCGGTATGGGTTTCAAATGAAAGGATATGACAAGTAGAATACTATTAGCTGTGTGGCGTCATTCCAAATTCAAAATGGCGGTCAAAACAAAATTTCGGATTGCATTTTTCTTTACAACGCGCTCGGTATGTATCAGATGAAAGGGTGTGACTGACTTAAATGTAAAAAAAGCGTGGGGCGTTAACTAAAAGTTCCAGTATTAATAAAATAAGAATATACGTAAAGAGCGCCCATGCTTTTTTACATTTAAGTAATTTATATTTATAATTTTTACCAATAACCTCATTAATTTTATTCTGAGCTTAATTTCTAAAGGTAGGCTGTTCCCATATACTGGCTGAAGCAATAAAGACTTTACATTCAAAATTATTTTTTACTTTTTAGCTCATTTTAAAATAAAAGCGTATTTTTTAGATTTTTTAAATTATTTATTTTATCATATATTTTGATGCTCACAAATAATGCGAACAAAGTTTTTCAATCAGAAAGCACCCAAAAACGTCGAGTCATTGGGCATTTTGTTACAGACGGGGTTTTTTGTTCTTACATGTAATGACATCGGTATCTACTCCCTAAAAGTTCAATCTACTCCCCTTTTTCGGTCAAAATACTCCACAGTTAACATTAAAAAGTGACAGCGCTGCCTACCTGGGTCGAGTTGATATTTCGCCTCATAAACGCGTGTTGAGTTGAAATTGGGTTGAAGTGACATTTGTTTTGTTTGTTTACCATCCGTGAAGTTTACACAAAACTAACGTGTTCGGTGTTTTTGTAGCGCGTTAATTATTTTATATTAACTATATGTATAAACAGTGGAAATTTAATTTTTACAATGGCTAAAAGAAATGTTTGGGAGTATCAGGAAACAAAAACTATGCTAGAAATAATGCAGGAACAAAATTCCCTTCATCATTTTGATGGAAAACTGTATATAGGAAGTCAAAAATATTTAAAAATATAAAATAAGAATTAACAAAAAGACTCTATTTCAACCCAAAGTGAACTCAACTTGACATCATATACGGCGGTTGAAATTTCAACTCAACCTCGACTCAACTTTTCAACCTAATCATAAACGGGGCAATTAACCAATTCTTGATTTGACTGAAAAAGGCATTTGGCCAAACTTAAATGGGAAGTGAAGCGAAGTGAAGTTAGGTACCATTGCTTATGAATGTATGAGAGTGACCACAATGGAAGTGAAGTGGGAGGTACATCTACTTCAGTGGAAGTAAGCATACTTCACTTCTACTTTACTTCAGCCTTACTTTTCATTTAGATTTGGCCTATTAGCACATTCATAACTTCATATGTGCAACACAATGCAATTGTGTTTTTACATAGCAATACAGCATGTAAGAGCCTTGTCAGGCAAATAAAATGAAGTTGGAAACGATTCCCTTGCTGCGTTCGTTTTTGACACACAATTTCTTTAATTTTGTTTTCATGCTATAGCCTAGTATGGAGTTCGAACGGAATTCCGTTCCCCATATAAAATACACGTAAAAAGATGCACGGAATTCCGTTCACCAAATTTTTCCGTGCCCTTTTTGTTTTATGAGTACGCAGTTCGAACGGAGAAACTATTGGTAATATTTAGCTTGTGCAATTCTCTAACAGGTGGCTTGCAGGGAATTAGAGACTTTTTTCCGTTCATGTTGGAATGGAATAAATGTTAGACATTTATTCCGTGTTGTGTGTTAGGTAGTTTTGACAAGACGAATGAAAAACAGCTATTCCCGCCAGTTCGTGGTTTTATATGTGATTTTTAACAGTCAGCTGCTCGCACTGTTAGCTTTACTCCACGATATTCTACACGCAATTTTTCCGTGTAAAAATATTTACCAAAAATGCTGAACGGAATTCCGTGCGAACCCCATACTAGGCTTATCTCGTTTATTCGGAAAAATTCTTTATAAAAAATATGGAGTGACATAGCCTTTAATAAATAAATTGAAAGAATGGGTTTCCCTTTTCATTTTTTGTTTTTATTTTTCCCGCAAATCAATCGGGAAATTTGCCTGCAGTTTTCATCACTGCTTGTAGCGCGGTCAAAACCATTTCTATGGTTAAATACGATAACTATGGTAAACTTTTGTGGTTTAAAAACTGGCGTGGTTAACCATGGTGTAAATATACTTTAACCCTGCATGCTGAGTGATGGTTTAGAAGAAGAAGAATAAAAAAATATAGCGCGTGTAACCAGTGCACGTGAATAAAGGCCATTTTACATCCCAAACGCAAAGGGAAACGCAGCTCTGGAGCTCTTTTATCGCACAGCAATTTTGCGCAGTGTTGCCAGTATTTTGCTCAGCAAAGCCGCCAATATGTGGAGTTGGAGTAGCCTAATGTAGCCCAAATCACAAAAATAAAAATTCCTATATAGATATGCGTAGAGTTGAATATTAACGATAGGAACGTTTGCGAAGGGAATCGAAAATAAAAACAAAAAGGAAATATGATTGAAACTCAAAGATAACTTTATTCAAACATTGTAAAACCGTTAAATAGATGAATTATCTCCGGCGGACACTCTCAGACTGCTTTTTCTATTATTTTAATAGCGTCTTCCTTACTTAAGTTTTTTGCTGAATTGCATTTTAATTATTTCGCGTCTTAGAATAAGATGCGCGTGGGATTTGTGCACGAAAATTGTGGGAAAGAAAAGATAACGATTCTAAGAAGTTTTGATACTTTTATGCTGAACTATTTTTATTATATCGCATCTTAGAAATAAGATGCGCATAGAATTTGTGCACTGAAATTAAATATTCCCACGAGAACTTTATATTATTGATTTATGTGGGCTGTTATCTATAACGCCCCCACCGCTTGTCTGAGCCTCCGGTGAAGATACTTCAATATTTATTTGATTTATTTTTTTATTATTTTTCTTATTGTAAACTATTATTATAATGCTTATAGTTACAATAATGGAAATTATTACGGTTATATTTAAACTAAGGTTCAATACATGTTTATTTTTATTTTCATATAAAATTTCATCAATTATTTTTCTGTTCTTAATATTTTCCAAATGTAATTCTTCTATCTTGATTCTAGGGAGTGTAAAATTTTCTTTAATTTCTGTGATAAAGTTTGGGATAACAGGTGTATCATATACTATTTCTTCTGTATTTTTATATGTATTTTGGTTTATCTTTACTGTACAGTTTTGGAACTTAATTAAATTGCTACCTTTAAAATCTAGTTCTAACGAATTGCAATTATGCACAATTTTGGTTTTTTTAAAATTTTTAGTTATCAAAATTCCTTCATTAATTTCCTTTATTTCTTCTTCGTCACATATTTGCATGTTACAATATGCTGTTTTGAAGTTTGCTATATTATCTAAGCAATTATCATTGATTTCTATTAAGTTTTTCCATAAATTATCTATAACGGGGAACATATAGGCTTTGTTTTTAATATCTGTTAATATCTCGTTTCCAGGAAGCAATAAGGACTTGTTTTCTTTATTTGGAATAGGTTCAATTAGTATTCTATTATAAATTGTTTCTGTCATTTGTGGTATAAGAACGATTATTAAAATTTGATTTTGCCAAACTGCTACCGAAATCTTAATATTCTGTAGTGTCTCTAAGTCTTCTACTAATTTTAGTTCCCTGTCTGTCAGTATATTTCTAGTCAATATCCCTAATTTGCTTGTGAAAATTATTTGTTCTATTTCGTCCAAATGGGTCAGTAATAAGTTGATGTCGTAATTTATTTGGTAGATTTGTTCCATATAATATATTTCGTGTTCTAAATCTTTTATTTTGTTTTCTATTTGTTTATCATGTTGGTTTAGAAATTGTTCAATAAGGTTCTGTTGCTTTGTTATGTGTAGTGTAACATTTTTAATGGAATCGGAGAGTTCTTCGTTAATTTGGGTTTGTTTATTATTTTCGTATATTAAGTTTTTATTATTCTGTAAAATTGCTTCTAACTTTTCCTTAATCTCTTCCTCGTCATCACTGTCCATTGTACCTGTTAGTACTTTAAGTCCCTTACCCAAGATATTAATTAAACCTCTTTTAGTTTTAATGTGTGGTCTAACATTGTTTATTTTTGACTCTAATAGTTGAAGGTTGTGAACCATTGTGCTAAATATGGGTCCTATTTGCTCTGATTTTGGTTTTAAAGATTCTATGTTATTTTTTATAATATTTTTAGTACTTTCGTATTCAGTAGCATTAATAATATGTATTATCTTATTGTAATTTTTAATTAATTTTACCTGTCCTAACTTAATAGTAATATAGCCGTTGTTGTTAGTTAGTTCCAGCACCTCTATCCGTTGGGTTCCTGCTAGTACTAGGCTGATCAATATTAAAAGGCTCGGTGCGATCATTGCCTGAAATGACATTTTTCATTTTAACTTTATGGCGTGTACAGTTTTTGTCTGTTTTAATTTGAAAACGAGTGTTATTACTGTTTTGAAATTTTCTATATTTTCTAACATGAGTTTTATAATATTTGTGACCAGTGTCTGCGTCTTTAACGTGTTCGTTATCCACTAATTCTGTATTTATTTTTCTAAATTTTGAGTGGTTCTTACCTCCTCTAACTTCTTTTATATAATTAACGCCGGGTTCTAAGACAACATCTTCTCTGTTCTCATTTAACCTACTAATAACTTTATTCTTTCGTTCTAAAGCTTGCTTATAAATTTCTTCATATTCTTCGTTTTTTACTTTCCCTTGTATAAAATCTATTGGTTTTCGTTTTGTAGAGGAATGAATTGTATTGTTATAATATCCGTTAATTAAAATCATTTGTTCCTCGATGGGAAGGTTTCGGTGTCTGTGTTTTAGAATTCTCAAATGTTCGTTAACAGTGTTGTGCAGCCTTTCTATGTCTGCGTTACTGTTATGGTTGGAGTTTGAGGTATAATGTATTTGTATATTTCTTTCCTTAAGAAATTTCCTCATGAGGCTTGATTTCATGCCTAATTCGTTATCTGTGACTAATTTTTCAATATTACCGTAAGTACTGATATATTTCATTAAAGCTTTCCTGAATTCTGATTCACTTCTGTTATTAATTTTAATGAACATGGCCACTTTACTAAACTTGTCTATCATTGTTACGAATAAAGATTTGTTAATTGAGTAAAACACGTCTAAATGTACGATTTGATTTGGTTTATTTGGTGTTTCTGAAATTTTAAAAGGAGGTTTTATAGGCCTGCGCTCATATTTTTCTAAGATACATGTTTCACAATTGTTAATAAATTCCGTAATTTTTAATCTCATGTCTGGACAGTAATATTCATTTTTAAGTTCTTCATAGATCTCGTTTATACCTCTATGATTATTTTCTAAATGTTTATCTGCTATAAGGGTTTGTAATTCCTTCTCTTCAGTTATGTCCCTTAAAAGTTTTCTGCATCGGATTATTTTACACTTTTTAAAGTTTGTCTTACATATGTTTAAGAGTTGTTCAAAGAATTCATCGTCAACAATTATGGCATTTGTGCATTTTGGGTGAAAATGATCCTTAATTATATCATTCAATGTTTGGGTATCTGCAGTTTGGAGTAAAATTGTTTTACGTGTCTTATTAAATATATTTTCATTTTTAATTTTCAGTGACCCTGACTGCTGTTTTTTAATTATTATTTGGTTTTTGTAAAGGTTGATAGGAGTTGCTGTTTCTATTATGGTAAAGGATTCTTCCACATTTTCGCTGTGATTGACTTCCAATCTACTTAAGAAATCGGCCACCTTATTTTCCTGACCTTTCTTGTACACAACTTCATAATCGAATTCCTCCAACTGTAACTTCCATCGAATTAACTTACTATTAGGCTCCTTAAGTTTGCTTAGCCAAACTAATGGCTGATGATCTGTAAAAAGTTTTATTTTCCTCCCAAAAACGTATGGTCTGAATTGTTTTAGACACCAAACTATGCTCAACAATTCTTTTTCAATTGTTGAGTAATGAATTTCATGTTCGTTCAGCGTTCTTGAAATGTAAGAGATTGGTTTGTTTTCTTGGGACAAAACTCCTCCAATTGCATATTGGCTTGCATCTGTCGTCACTTCGAATGTTTTATTGAAATCAGGGTATACCAATATTGGTGAACTAATTAATCTATTTTTAAGAGTTTCAAAGCTATCTATATATTTATTATCATGAACATTTATTTTGGCGTGTTTCTTCAGGAAAACGGTCATTGGTTTAGCTATTTCGGCGAAATTCTTAATAAATTTGCGGTAGTATCCTGCTATACCTAAGAATCTCTTAATTTCTTTAGTTGTTTTCGGTATTTGATAATTTTTTATAACTTCAATCTTTTTTGGGTTTGGATGGATACCTTTTTCATTTACGATGTGGCCTAAGAACTCGACTTCTTTCCTTAGAAACTCACATTTATCAAGCTGAACTCTGAGTTTTGCGCGCTTTAGTTTTTTAAAGATGATTTTAAGGTTTTTCATATGTTCTTCAAGTCCGTTAGAAAAGACTACTATATCATCCATGTATGTTAAACATTCCTTTCCTAAATTTTCCCTAAGTATGTTATCCATTAATCTTTGAAACGTACTGGGGGCGTTTTTCAACCCAAAAGGCATTCGGCAAAATTCATAGTGTCCGTTATCGACTGAGAACGCTGTTTTTTCAATATCCTCAGGATGCATTTCAATCTGGTGAAATCCGCTCCTGAGGTCGATGGTAGAAAAGTAAGTACTCTTTCCTAATTTATCTAATATCTCTTCAATATTAGGTATAGGATATGAATCAGCAACGGTTTTCTCATTGAGTTTTCGGTAATCGATCACTAGACGCCATTTGCGTACGCCAGAGGAATCCGTTTTCTTCGGAACCACCCAAACGGGACTATTATATGGACTTGAGCTTGGCCTTATTATTGCGTTTGTTAACATTTCTTGGATTTGTTTCTGAATTTCCTGCTTGTGAATATAAGGATATCTATATATTTTACTTTTAATAGGTGTATTATCTGTGGTTCTAATTTTATGTTTTATTACGTTCGTGAATGTTAAAGGTTCATTGCTTTCAAAAATTTCTTTATGTTGTAAGACAGCTTCTGTTAGTTCTTTTAGTTCTATGGGGTTTAAATGGTTTGTTTTAATATGTTCTAAAACATTTTCATCAGTTAAGCTATTGGGTACGTGAGTCTGGGTCTCGTTTAGATTATTAAAATCTCTTATCTCTTGAATTTCATGTGAAGGGAACGGTTTGTCGAAATTTAGGATATGAGGTTTATTATCGGTGTTACTGATTTTCGCGATTGCCTTAAAATTTTCCACTTTATAAAGTCCTCCTGGAATAGTAACATGATGGTCTACTTTAATTTCCTCTAAAAGCACACAGCCTTGCCGTGTTCCAACTGGAATTCTGTAAAAATATTCGCCAGAATCTATTTGATATATAGTATTTTCGAGTTCACGATTGAAGTATAACTTAATTTCCTGGTCATTAATTTTTAAAATCTCATGTTTATAATCAATATTTGCATCGTTTTTTTTTAATATGTCGTTTCCGATAAGCCCGTCATACGTATCATGGAAATCATAAACTATAAATTGAAGCTTTTCATTAGGTTGATTACCACCAAATTCTTTAAAACGGTCAATGGACAAAACTTCGTAAACTAATGTATCTTGTTTAAGTGACCTTAACACTATCGGTTTCTTTAACTTAATAATATTGCCATCACTTAATGTGCCTGGTCTAATTACGGAACCTGTCGAACCTGAATCTACTAGAAATCTATCATTTTTAAGTTTTATGTAGGGTAATCCGTCGAAGCCGGTTCCCGAAAATTTCCTATTACTACTACATCTTGATTGTTTACTTCCATTGGTTCATCGTCGTTGTTTCCAACATTTTGAATCCTTGTAGGAGGTGTTATTTGCTGGGGAGTTTTATTAAAATTCGAACGAAAAGGATAACTGTAATTATTATTGTTATTGTTAAAATAACGGCCACGATTCGGTACTCTATGATAATTATTAGAATTGTTATTATAGGGGGTAGAATTGAAATTAACCATATTTGTATTTCTAGAGCCGGTTGTAGGGTTGTGGTCTGATGACGTAGTATTATTGTTAGGTATAAATGGAATATTATATCGGTTTGAAGGGAAATGCGGATTAAATTGTTTATATGAATCATTATATTGAAAGCCATTGTTAGTTATGTGCCTACTTTGATAGCGCTTATTTGGAGGTTTGTTTATTTTTATAGTGACACCATTCTTATTTTCACTTAAAAGTTTTTCATTGCCACTTCTACCTAGGAATGCGTATCCTGCTTCATGCAATATATTCATAGCGCCTTCAAGACTATTAGGGTTGCGGCAATATAATATTGATTTCATTGGTTCAGGCATTTTTGCCTTAAAAATATTTAGGGCACTGTTTATATTGGCTTTTAGAATCTGCTGTAGTTCTCCTGCATTATTTTGGTATTCTAAGTTTGTTTTAACATTAAGCCTTCGCAATATAACTTTCAGGTCATTATAAAAATCACTAGCGTTCGTTTTGAAAGACAGACCCCTTAATTCATCAAATAATTGATTGGTTGTCAACCGATCACCAAAATTATTATTCAAAACATCTTTGATATCGTTCCACGATTTAACATGACAATTTATTTCTATCACTTCTCTTGCCCGACCTTTTAATTTAGATTTTATAATATCCGAAAAGACTATTTGGCTAGCGGTATCATATTTACATAATAGGGGATGAATTCTATCTATTAACTCAAGGAAATTTTGCAGTTCTCTAAAATTTCCATGGAAATCCGGTAATTTCGTTAAATACTTTAGCGGGTCAATAGTGAGTGAGAGGACAGGAGTGGGTTCAGTCATATTGGTTTCGATTTAGGCTTACTTGATTCCGAACTTAAGGATTCGTTTTGACCGTAAATTAAAATTCGAGTTATAAATCCTAACTAATTTTCTATTCAATGGTGCTTTATTTGTCTGTGTTTCTCTTAAAAAGGTATATGTCGGTGTATTTTTGTCATTCAAATATTTATTTTTATTTAATTAATTAATTTGTAAATAAACGAGTATTTTTTTTTTTTCGATTTTCGTTTTTTTTTTTTTTTTTTTAAAAAAAAAAAAAAAAAAAATTTTAATAATCAATCAATTAACCCACATGTAATTTTTCCGATCTATTCACTTTTAATTCACGTTTATTAATTAGTTGATCACTCAATTACGTATATATTTTTCTTACTTGGAGAATAATTTACTCAATTTGATTTTATTTAATTCGTTAGTTAATCAATTAATTACATGTACTTATCGATTCATGTATACGAGAATTAAGAAAGCTTTATGTCACCCGTTGCACATATAAAAATTCTATCACCATATTTATATCAGATAACTAAACTTATAAAAGTATCTTTATTATCAAAAAAAAAATTAAGCAACACACAAACAAAAAAAAATATGAAAAGATAACCTTTTTTTGGTTTTTTTAGTAAAATAAGGAATAAAAACAAATCTTAATGTAACTTACAAATAAGTTTTTTGTATCCATTTGTGGGGTAAAATTATTCCTTGGGTTGATTTGTTGAGTGCTGAGGTGTTGATTGAGGAGTCCCAGTGCTGCCTTCTGGATGAAAATTTTGCTGCTCTATTCTTGGTTTTTTCCTTTCTTCTTTGTGACAAAATTTCCACAAAATTTCACGTACGCAATTTTTGTACTTTTTCACAGTACACTAAAAAATTTGGGCACGTAGAAATCACAAAATTTTTACAATATTTCGCGTACACGATTAGTTTGTACTTGTTCGCAGTACTCTAATAAATTTGTGCACGTAGAAAATACAATATTCCGTTCACTTCGCGAGGAATGCACTATACAAAAACTGATCGTTTTTTGTTTTTTAATTTAAAATTTACTTAGCGCATCCTACCGACTGCGCCATTAACGATAGGAACGTTTGCGAAGGGAATCGAAAATAAAAACAAAAAGGAAATATGATTGAAACTCAAAGATAACTTTATTCAAACATTGTAAAACCGTTAAATAGATGAATTATCTCCGGCGGACACTCTCAGACTGCTTTTTCTATTATTTTAATAGCGTCTTCCTTACTTAAGTTTTTTGCTGAATTGCATTTTAATTATTTCGCGTCTTAGAATAAGATGCGCGTGGGATTTGTGCACGAAAATTGTGGGAAAGAAAAGATAACGATTCTAAGAAGTTTTGATACTTTTATGCTGAACTATTTTTATTATATCGCATCTTAGAAATAAGATGCGCATAGAATTTGTGCACTGAAATTAAATATTCCCACGAGAACTTTATATTATTGATTTATGTGGGCTGTTATCTATAACGTTGAATCTCTAGTCTTCACTAGGTTCAAGCAATCATTAAATTCTAAATTCATAATCTGTATTTTATTGTCTCATTTCAATAACTAAATATCGGCAAAATAAAATGGAAATATCGACATACAAAAATTCAAACTTTATTAAATTATGTTTAAATTTGCACATTTTATACCACATATAAGAATTAGAATTAACATAACATTATGGCTTTCTTTGGCCTTTAAAGGCACTTATTTTTTGAAAATTTTCATATATTTGATTTAGTAATATTTTTTTATTTTTTATTTCCTGATAAAAGGAGAAAAAATGTTTTTTAATTATCATAAAACATGAGAGTATCCTAATTGGCGGTCGGTAGCCAATGGATAAAATTTAATCGCCAATCGGTTAAACAGGTAGCCTATTTGGCGTTTAATAGCCTATACTGGCAACACTGATTTTGCGTTTGGGATGTAAAAAAGCCGTAAATTTTTTACACACCGATTTGTGTTGAAAATGTACCATTGCTGTTGATGACCTTTGACCATGATGTCTGACCGCATTTGAAATATATTTTTGGTGGGCTTGGAAACCCATTTTTCTAGACAAGTCGATTTTATTTAATAATACAGTCGTTATACAGATTTTTATGCTCTCCATGTTTTTATTTTAGTCTGTTACAAGTCTCAGACTATTACTTAATCCGCTGACGCGACGCAGCGACTTAAAGTGCCCCTTGGCATACGACATGAGAAAACAGCATGGCTACTATTACACGATTTCTTACCAGACGTCAGAATCTCAAGAAGGCCCATGTTTGTGTTCTAATTATTTTCTAGTTTTTGGTACAGCTTATGATTTCAAATAAAACCATTTAACTTAAAATTTTTTTTTACTTATTTTTATTTTCTAGTTTTTAGTTTGGCTTTTGGCTCGTATCATCATGCAAACTTCTCATCCTTTCCAACTCTTTCATTGCATCTTTGTTGCACGGTTTCTTACCTGTTAATTTCTCACAATCAAACTCCTCAATACATAGCCCTTCCAAAGTTCTTATGCGACTCAATGCTACATACCATATTGCCAGCGGCATTTTGAATTTTCTAATTTTGACAACAAATACATTATTTCCGACCTTAAACACACCCAAAAAGCAATTTTCAGTGAAATCGAATTGTTATTACCAAAATAGTACCGCCATTATGAATTTTCAAATTTTGACCACACATTCGTCATCTGTCACCTTAAAAACCCTCCCATACCGATTTTCAATGGATTCAGAACACATCGGCAAAATTCATCCGCCATATTGCCGCCGCCATTTTGAATTTTCGAATTTTGAAAACAGATTCGTCATTTGTGATCTTAAAAACTCCCCGATACGGATTTTCAACATATTCAGAGCACATTTGCAAAATTCATCCGCCATTTTGAATTTTCAAATTTTGACCACAGAATCGTCATTTATGGCCCTAAAAACCCCCGGATACCGATTTTCAATGGATTCAGAACATATTTGCAAAATTCATCCGCCATATTGGCGCGGCCATTTTGGATTTTCAAAATTTTGACAACAGAATCGTCATTTGTGGCCCTAAAAACCCCCCGATACTGATTTTCAATGGAATCGGAACACAATTGGAAAATTCGTCCGCCATCTTGAAACCGCCATCTTGATTTTTTACAAAAATGTCAGATTGCATTGTCACGGGAACTCAATGTGTGTGCAAAGTTTCATAAGAATCGGTTAAGTAGAAGTAGTTGAAAAAGCTGTCGCAAGATTTGAACCGAACAAACAAACAAACAAATAAAACGATTAAATATAAATAATAAAATTCAAATGCCGAGATCAAGAATTGAACCCGCGACTTTTTGGAATATCAACGTCGTAAGGCAACCACTCAACCATTTGTTCCATTCTGCCTATGTCTGGCTCGCTACTATTTTTTTTTAAAATCTCCGTCTCATTCTGTCTTCTTCAATACAGATCTTCCGTTTCCCGGAATGAAAATTGGATTGGAACGAAGCGTTCCCTATAAAGCGTTCCCTAAAAAGCGTTCCCACAAAATGTTTCCGACCTTGAAGAATTACTCTCAACGCGCGCAAAGATGTTTCACATCAAAAACTCTATGACAGTTGTTTTAATGTTAACCACATGAATCGTAGTTAAACAAATCTCTCGGCTCTTTTTCTCGTACATTTTCTTTCTGGAATGACTTTATACTCGGCACTTCCGAACTCTTCACTCTTTACAGGACGAAACTCTTTACTTTTTCGTTTGCTGCACTGTATTTAACCTGTTCCCTCTATGTACTGTATCATTTAACATGCTCCTTGCTGTACTTACACCAGATCAGGCGCAGATTCAAGGGTTGGGGGGGGGGGGGTCACGGGGGTCATGACCCTCCCCAAAAGCGCTCGCTGTTCAAAAAACAAAATTGACCCAACTAAAAAAACAAAAACAAAAAATGACCAAAGGACCAAAACCGACCCAAGTTTTTTGCAAATTAAAAAAACGACCTTAATGAAATGACCTTCAATTTCAACAACAGATTAATCTATACTCTTTCTTTATGTTTGGATTTGCAAACTCTGAGGTTAGCTGCACTCACAAGAAAGCGCGCGCCTTCATCAAAAACACATAAGGGCACGTTTTCGTAGAGCACGTTTGTTTTAGTCTACAGTCCCTGAGCCATTTTTTTTATTGATTAGTAACAAGCTGAAATTTCGTGAGTAGCTTCCTTTTGAGGAGACGAACAACTTTTGTTCTTGCGAAAATTCTCGATAGTGGTTCCGATTTCCCAGTCCTACGCTCTGAAGAATTGCAGATTTTGTGCAGAACGTAGGACTGGGAAATCGGACCACCGAATTTGTAGGACAATGTGGCCATATTAATGTATCCCCAAGTACTAACCAACAGTCAGAAAATCAGCGTGTTACTAGTAGTTATTTATGAGCTAGTTAAGTGCAAACTTTGTGGGTGTGCAACCCTTCGGTTGGACCATAAATTTTTTAATACAAACTTTTTTTGAGTTCTTTATTACATTATCTCTTGATTTAACTAACAAACAAATAGTTAGTAATAAAATTTTAGCCATAACCATCACCCACATCTTTTACGCCCACGCGTTTCATTAGGAACCACTATCGAGAATTTTCGCAAGAACAAAAGTTGTTCGTCTCCCCAAAAGGAAGCTACTCACGAAATTTCAGCTCAGATGGCTCAGGGACTGTAGACTATTTTTAATCCAGCAGAAAATTCCCTTAGTTTTGCTCGTTTTGTTAATTTTGTTTTTGTTTTTTTCTTCTTTTTCTTAAATGGCGCTACATTCCTTGCAGGACTCGGGCCTCTCGAAGTTTCCTCTTCCAGTCGTCTCTACATCTTTCTAACTCTCTCCAATTGCTTATTCGAAGTTTCCGTATATCTGCTAGCACGTCATACATCCATCTATTTCTTGGTCGTTCTACTCTTCTCCTTCCTGATGGTCTACCATAAAAAATCCTGGCTAGCATTCTATCTTCTGAAGCTCGTACAACGTGTCCAAACCATCGCAGTCTATTCAGTCTTATGCACGTAGCTATATTTATTTCGTCACACATTTCTTGAATTTCTTCGTTTGCTCTAATCCGCCATTCGTTTTGGTTAATCCTATAAGAATATTCTTCTTAAGATGTTCCTTTCTTAAATTTTAAGCTGATTTTCTGTTTGCTGGGTCAATGTCCAAGCCTCAGACCCGTAGCATAGGACTGGGCGGATTAATGTTTTATATAGTCTGACTTTGCATTGTCTTGAAACTTCTTTGTTTTTTAGGACCGGGACTAGTTCAAAATAGGTTTTACGATGCGTCTATGGATGTCGTCCTTTATCGTATTTTCTGCAGTAAGCATTGTCCTTAAAGAGATAAAATTTTCTACAATTTCCACACTATGATCGTCAAGGCTGACACTTCGCTCTAATCATTGTCCTCGTTTTAATACGATCATAAACTTTGCTTTTGTGTCATTTACTCGTAGATTGAAATTTGCTGAACTTTCTACAATTTTGGAAAAGGTTTCCTTTACATTTTGCGCTTTGCGTCCAATTATGACTGTGTCATGTGCGAAGGCTAGTATCTGAATGTTCCTTGTGAAGTTGCTATTTGCTCCATTAAGCTGTGTTTCCTTCATTATTGCTTCCAGAGCAATGTTAAAAAGTATTGGTGAGATCACATCTCCTTGTCGCAGGCCTGATTCTTGAGGGAAGTTGATCGAGTTACATCCTCGTATTCTTACTTGTGTTTTACCATCTGTGGTCGTCATTCTGCATAGGTCTATTAATTTTTACGGGAAATCTATTTCACTCATCTTGTTCCACAACTCTCTTTTATTCAGCAGGTCGTAAGCATTTCTATAGTCTAAAAAAAGGAGATGTATATAATAATGGTTAAATTTGGGTTTGTAGTAAATAAAACACCTTTTCCACTACAACTTCTTTATTTTAAGAAATAATACTTTGGAAAAAACTTTAACTACAATTTTTAATAAAGAGGCGAAACGAATTTAAAGCTCCAGTGGAGACGGAACACATTAGTTGATAAAAAGCAACTGAATTAAGATTTCTATGTTAAATGAAAATATGTGAATGTCACGATACATTGAGGCGGATGCAACATAATATTGCAGCCGACTCCGCTCATAAAATCTGCTGACGATCAGTCTGCAGGGAACATTTTTATTCTTAATGTAACATGATACTTGTTGATTTTGGTGACATTCACATTTTCTCCTTTATTTTTACAAATTTTTAACTTACAGATAAAAAGGCAAATAAAGATTGATAAAATTAAAATTAATGAGCTACTAATCGCTACATTGTTTTTAAATTCCATGTATTGAATTTCTTCTCTATTTTTAATGTTTTCGATGTTAAGATTTTCTAATGACAGATTATTATCAAATAATTTCGTAAAATTCATCTGAGTGATAGGTATTATCAGGGGTGCCCAACCCAAATGTTATCGGGGGCCACTTTGAAAATTCATTATGATCCCGCGGGCCGGGGTGATATACAGTGTGCATACCTACACTCAGTATACAAAGCGGCCAGCTGTTGATAGGTTTTTATCAGACAAACAAGAAATTGTAGAGTGATGTTGGGGGAAGGGGGTGGGGGTATCGTACAGGTTAGCCACCAGGGCCCTTTTAAAATTTTTTGATAGAGTTTTACATATCATACTGTATTTTTGTAACCCTAGAACCAATTTCCATGAATAAAGTACCAGTGTACGCAGAATGCACCCACATTATCTATTATTGTGAAAGTGACTTTGAAGTGAATTTTGTTTTTTTAACAGAAGTTTCAAATTCAACTACCTTTTTCTCCAAAAAATACGTAGTTAACCTATCATTACTTTTCCAGAATGAGAAAACTTGCAATGTTTCCTATGAATAATGTCCAAACAATTTTTATGTTACGGCAATTATAAGCAACTTTGATGTTAAAATTGGTTTTATTTGGTACATTTTTAGCACTTTTTCGTAGCTGGTGTTGCAGGTTTTCGTCAGAGAGCGATATTTATTTTTTGTAAATTTCATTTTCGAAAAGATCGATTTGCTGATGTAAGTTGAACCAACCCGAGTAAAAATAATTTAGTTGTTTATATTTTTTTAATAGCATATGCGCGCCTGCAACAAGGACGCATAGCGAACAAATGCACCTGCCACACGGGGTGCATGCTACAGGCATGAAAATCTAAAAATGCTTCCGCTATGGAGGTATGCCCGCCCCTGTTGCAGATATAAATTTATTCATAATCGACCATTCCAAAAGCGAGTGTCGTTTTACCAAGCGGTCCCCCAACTAAGTACTAACCACGTCCAATGCTGCTTGACCTAGGTAATCTATTGAGTATGCTTATGGCACACTTTATGGTCACCAAAGTAATTGCTTGTTTTCTTCGTCCTATACAATTTCTTACAGCTTCAATTTTTACTCCCTTTAGTCTAGAAAAGGATTATACCGTACGTCTTTTATAGGTAGCGGGCTGCATTTGGAAAAGTGGAATTTTTACTCAGGCGTGCTGTTTTGGATACCATACAGGCGTTTTAATGCTGTGCGTGTCTGTTTCAGGCTAAGAACGGACGAGTCTTATTTTTACTCGGGAAAAGCACTCACAACTTTTTATCCGAGACATCTCAAATTGCAAGACTTTTCTTTTGTAACATATTTCTTACAAAAATGAACATTGCCTGAAAATTGTTTTATATTCATTTTAGCCCTGTAAATCAATTAGTAGTTCCATTTGCAGATTTTCTGGAACTGGTTCAATATCAACGTTAAAGACGAGCTAGCAAGATTTTTTCTTTTTATGTGTTGGAACCTTCTAGTACAAAATATTTTGCTAAATCGTGTTGAATCTCGCGGGCCGCAGAATATCTGGCGAAGGGCCGCATGCCACCCCTGGGTATTATTACGCTACTAGTGAAGTTATCTATTTTATTTTTAAATACAAAATCTTTTATTTGGATCTTACAATTACTATACTTGATTACGTTATTATTCCGTATCAAAAAACCTTGATTTACACAATTTTGTATTATTTCTGTTGTTGGCAAATTTTTTGTTACAATTAGACCGGATTTTAATTCTTCTATTGAGGATAGATTATTTATTTTTAATTTACATGCGTTGTTAACCCAGAGGGCATTTCTTATACAATCGTTACCATGAAATTTAAGATTTTTCTTTATAACAACTTGATCATCATTAATGTAAACGTTGTTATTTTGTACAATTACTTCTTCAATTTTATAATCTAATTATTCATGTTTGTCATTTGGGAATGGAATCACTAATGCCTTATAATAAGACTCACTTGTAAATTTAGGTATACTAATTGTAAAGACTAATGTTTCTTTCATGGTTAAAATGCAAGTTTTAGTGAACGGCATGTTAGTTAGGGATATATTGTAGAGAGTCTTTTCTTGTTTTGTAAGGATGTCATGTGGCAATACTTTGAGTCTGCTCATGAGTACGGTGTCTGTAATCTTTTCCAATTGTCTATTGATTAAGTTGATGTCGGCGTAAATTCTAATTATGTATTTAGCTTTTTCGGCAAAATTTAATACTTGATTCGTTTCTTTCGTAATATTTGTAAGAAAGCCATCTAACTTTATTTGTTGCTGGTTTACATGATCGACAACATGATTTAAATTTTGAATTAGGTCATTATTAAAGATAACTTGCTTATTTATTTGCCTCTGTGATTTGTTTTGCGTTTTGGTCCAAATTGTTTAGGTGATTGTATACTTCTGCAGCATCGTCATCGACTAAATATTTCAGCACCTTTCCGCCGACGTCCACTAGACCTCGTTTACGTCGATTGTTTTTATGGGTATGGGGTATAATGGTATCAAAGACTGTGTTTTGCTAGTGTTAGTTCTCTAGCTAATAAATCATAATCATTTCTATCGGTTAAGTTTCTATTGTGCCGATAATTTCTTCATACTCTTTGAGATTAATTATGTGCAATATTTTCGTATATGAGTCTATTACTAATTTAGTGTCCGTTTTGAACAATGTGAATCCATATTCGCTGTTTACTGGTAGTATTTCAATTGATTTAAGTGATAAATTGAGATAAGTGTGATGAGCAATATTATGAGATACATCTGAAAAGAATTGAGATTAAATTTAATTTTGTTGTTTGAATTTTCTTTTTCGTTGATTAGCGACATATTTAATGTTACGCTTCGTACTCTTGTCAACAACATAACCGTTTTGTATTTCATAAGCGCTTAATCTTTTATATTTGGGTTTGTTTTTCATAAAGTTTTACTGTTAGCAACGACATTTTCAAGCAATTAATAATTAGCATCGCGTTTTTTATTTAAGTTGACAATTTTGGTTATTTTAATTTTATTGTTTTGGAATTTAGTTGCAAGGGTTACAATGTCCTCTTTATCGAAATTTTTTCTGATAAAATCGATTGGTCGTAATTTAGTAGTCGAGAGAATGGTCTCATTATAAATTGTTATTATTTTGTAAATTTTTTGTCAAGTTCATCTTTGTTCCCGTCTGCTTCCATTATCCGTAAGTGCTCATTTAATATTCCATGGAGCCTCTCTATGTCTGCATTACCTGTCTTGTTGTTTGCTGTTGTGATATGAGATTCTATTGAGTTTTCTTTAAGAAATAGGTTAACTGAGTGGTGAAGAATACATCGTTCATTGTCATAAACCAATTTTTCATTTTTCCTAAGAACTGAATTCGCTCTTTTAAGGCGTTCAGAATAGATAGATACCCACGTTCTATCGTGTTGTCGGTGTATAGAAGCGTATTTGGTAAATTTATCTATAGTTGTAAGGAACATAATGTTTCTATAGGGAAACCAGATGTCCACATGAACTATCTCGTTGAAACTTTTAGCTGTTTCGGTTAATTTTAGCGGAACTTTTACCGGATGGCGAACGTGTTTAGCCAGAATGCACACTTCGCAATTATTTAAGTATTTCGCAATAACTTCCATTAGATTAGGATAGTGGTACTTCCCTTTTAATTCTTGGAATACTTCGTTAATTCCACGATGATTTTTCTCCTCGTGTTCCTTTTTTATGAGAGATAAAATTTGTTCTTTGTCTGTTATATCTATTAACTTGAGATTGGATTTGATAATTTTAAGGCGTCTGTTATTTGCAAAATATTTGACATATATGTAAGTCTTGAAACTGTATAAAAAGTTGATTATCGGTACAATAAATGCACATAATACCTGTGTCTTTTAGAACTCCCTTCATTAATTCTAAAAGATTACTGTTTTCATCAATAGTAATATGATTATGGATTTTTTTATTAACTATTTTGATTGAGAATTTTTCCTTACTGCCCTTTTCTAAATAGATTTGATTTTTGTATAGGTTAACTGGTTTTTCAGTAACATAAATGTGGTAAGTTTCGTCCTCGGGGGCGCTGTGAATAGTTGCATCAGTAGATTTAGCCTCTTCTTCAAGGTTGTACAAACTATTGTCGTGACAACTTCTATCGTTTGACATGTTAGTCAGTTTGACATGTTAGTCTACTTAATCCGTCAGCTACATAATTTTCCTTCCCCTTGAGGTATGAAATGTCAAAGTCAAATTCGCTCAATTGTATCTTCCATCTTTGCAATTTCATATTCGGCTCTTTAATGTTGTTCAGCCACACTAATGGTTTGTGGTCTGTACAAATAGAAAACCTTCGGCCGTACAAGTATGTTCTAAAGTATTTCACCGACCAGATTATAGCGAGCAATTCTTTCTCGATAGTAGAATACCTAATTTCGTGGTTGTTTAGTGTCCGAGACGCATAACATATTGGATGCTTGTTTTGGCTAAGTACAGCCCCAATCGCATAATTAGACGCATCAGTAGTTAGTACGAATCGTTTATCAAAGTCTAGTCGTTTTAAAATTGGGCCACTAGTTAATAGAGTTTTTATTTTATGGATCGGATTGGTTAATTTTAAAGCCCGTTTTTAAGTACTTTATTATGGGATATGCAACCTTTGCGTAGTCCTTAATAAATTTACGATAATAACCCGTAATACCGAGAAATTTCCTGATGCCTTTGATCGTGCTAGGAAGTTTAATTTTTTGAATAGCTTCTACTGTTTTATTATCAGGCTTTACTCCATTTTGTGTTATTATGTGACCTAGATGGTTTGTTGATGTATCAGCGAAATGACATTTGTCGATTTGGATTTTAAGGTTTGTTTCCCTCAATCTTTGTAAAATTTTTCTCAAAGACAATAAATGTTCTTCGAAGCTAGTAGAGAAAATTAGAACATCGTCCAAATAAACCACACATATTTTGTTAATGTAGTCATTTAACACGCGGTTCATTAACCTTTGAAATGTGGACGGAGCATTTTTCAGTCCAAACGGCATGCGAATGAATTCATAATGTCCGTTGGCTGTTGAAAATGCTGTCTTTTGACGATCTTTGGGTGATACTTCAATTTGATGAAAGCCTTTTGCAAGGTCAATAGTTGAAAAATAATTGCATTTGCGCAATTTATCGAATAATTCTTCGATGTTAGGAATGGGGAATTTGTCGTCTATAGTCTGCTCGTTCAGCTTCCTATAGTCGACAACAATTCTCCACTTTTGTATTCCGGACTTGTCGTTTTTTTTGGTAGAACCCATATTGGTGAGCTGTATGGGCTGTGACTAGGTTTGATAATTTTTTGATCCAGCATTTCGGTTATTTGCCGATCGACTTCTTTTCGATGGATTTCTGGATACCTGTACAATTTACTGTAAATTGGAATTTCCGTTTTCGTATTGATTTCGTGCTTTATTTCATTAGTAAAGGAAAGGTTATCTTGATCCTTGAAAATTATGTCTCTATACGAGTTTAGGAGAGATCTTAATTTGTAGACATCTTTTGTATTAAGATGTTTAGAAAAACTTTCATTTGGAATAACAGTTGAGTTGAATTCATTACTAAAAACATTAATAGATTCGTCTCTATAACATTCTCTAGCATAGAATTCTTCCTCTTTATTTAAATAGAAGGGTATTGAAGCGTTACGTGTTCTTAGTAATCTTTCTTTGTAATCAATTATTGCATCTAAGTCTACCAGTATGTTATTACCTATTAAGCCATCGAAGTAATTATGAAAATCGTACTCTGAAAATTCTACATAGTAATCTTTTTCTTCATTAAATTCATTGAATATAGGGAATCTGTATAAGATTTTTGTCTTGATTTTTCGATTAAGTACCTTAATTATCTTGTTCCTAGATGGAATTTTCCATTTTGCACTACAAATATTTGGGTTTATGTCAGTGGCGTAGCGTAGTAGGGGCGGTCCGCCCCGGGCGGCACCTTTAGGGGCGGCAAAATTTCACAATAAGTACAATCTTGTAAATATTATTTTTGTCGCACCTACGATTCGGACCGATCGGAATTTTTTATTACTTATACTGTGACGAAAGCGGGGAATCCCCTTTCTTTAATTGAATGTATAATAATGACATCTTGCTCATTGTAGCGACTGGCAACACCATCTGTACTGACTTGCAGGCATTCGACGTATTTTATTTTGTATTTGGATTGTTTATGACTAATATTCAACGAGAATGACTTCTATCATATGGTTCCACTGGGAAAAGTCTGGGTGTCTCAGGGAATTTACGTCTGGGTGCAGTGGCAGCACTGTAAAATTTCTATGCGCGTACGTCGATCGATCCGAAAGTCAGGCTTCAACCACTATGGAGACTCCACTCGCTCTTATCGCCAAAAAACCAAATAAAGCGAAAGCTGGGGAATGCGGAAAATGGCAAACGTTCTTTTGAGATTTCAAAGAGGTCTTGTTGATCAATTACCTGCCCCATGGGACCACGATCACAGCTGCACGCTTTTGTGAGGTGTTGCAACAACTCAGAAAGGCGATCCAAAACAAAAGGAGAGGAAATTTACAAAAAACCGTCCTATCGCTCGGCTGAATCCAGATAAAAAATTTCATAACAAAAAAAGGGTTTGACCGAATGTTATGCAATTTTTTTCAGAGCATGTTTTCGTTAATACGCGTCGATTGGCACCTCAACAAAGTCAGTATCATATTTGGTACTCGCGATATTGGGCGGTACAAAAATCGCTAACTTCGTTCAAACAAAAAAACGGTTTGACCGATTTTTATGAAAATCTTTTCACATTATAACTTCGGTAATACGCGTCAGCTCAATGAAGCCAATATCATTTTTGGTTCGCGGGATATCGTGCAGGTATAAAAATCACTTACGTCGTTTAAACAAAAAAACGACTCGAACGATTTTATGAAAATGTTTTCAGTTCATATATATTTCAGTTAATACGCTTCGATCGGCTCTTCCAACGTGCAGGAAAAACTGACCATATACGTACGCACACACACACCACGCGTACTTCTTCGCAAATTTTTGCTATTGGGACCTTTAAAAATGAAAATAAGTTGAAAAATACGATTTCGAGTTTCGGACCGATTACAATCACTTCCCTATAAACTGGGAAGTTAAAAAGAGGCAAAATTTTCTTCCGCCCCGGGCGGCTGACACCCACGCTACGCCACTGAATTTATGATGCTACTTTGAGCACCGGAATCTATTATGAATCTCATATCACGAATCCTATTTTTTATTACTAAGGTAGTCGTTTCTTGGTGTTAAGCAAAAATTTTGCTGGGATTGAAGACCATTATTTCTATAGGGGGATTTATTTCTTGTTACGGGGCTATTACTATTATCTAGATAGTTAATTTCATTTTCGTTAATGGAAATGTCCATTGGTTCTCCACGGCTGTTGGAGTTGAAATTTCCTTGGGAGTACGCTCTGCGATTATTGTAATTAGTGTTTCTTGATTGTTCACTATTAGTGAAATTTCTAAATGAACTGTGTTGGATTGTTCTGTCATTGTTTGCGTTATTAGCTTTCTGGTTACTATAGTTGTAGTTATAATCGTTTCTATTAGAATTTCTCGATTGACCACTATTAGTGTGTGTAAACCGATTATGTCGAATGTTTCTGTCATTGTCACTGTTGTTAGTTTGTTGATTGTTAAAGTTGTGATTTGAGGTAAAATTTCTAAATTTATTAACAGAGTTATTTTTAATTTGTGAAATTTTGTATTTATTATTTGTGAAAGACAAATATCCAAATTTAGCTAATAGGTCGTGTGCATCTTCTAGGTTTTCAGGATTTTGACATCCAATAAGATTTTTCGCGAGTGGAGGTAAGTTTTCAGTAAAGTGTTTTAAAGCTAGCCTTTGGTTTGCGGCAATTTCAGCTTCTGAGTTTTCTCCGTTCAAAATATTTGCATTATTTAAGCGGCATAACATTGTATTAATTTTATTGTAAAAATTTTCAACTGTAGAATTACATCTACATAACTTTAATTCATCAACAAGGTCTACTACTTCCGTTTTTTCGCCGTGATTTTTTATTAACACGCGTTTTAGTTCCAACCATGAGTTTACTCTTCCATGTCTTATTATAGATTCTTTAGCTTTACCAGTAACTTTGTCAATAATGAAACCAAGAATAACAAGTTTATTTTCGTTACTTAAAGAGTCAAAAAGAGGTATTAGTGATTCGATTCTGTGTAAAAAACTAGATAAACTATATTTGTCACCGTTAAAGGGGTTATATAACTTATGCTTTTAGCAACATACTGTAAAGTTTATCTTTCCGCCACTTCCATTCTTATTATGTATTATTATTTATTTATTTTTGTATCAAATTAAATTAAAGGAAAGAGGAAAAAACACAAAAACTAAAGTTAAATGCTTGCGTATCTTATCTAATATAAATTTTTTTTTGTTTTATTATTTATTTGCTTATTGAATTTTATTTTTATTTATTTATTTATTGAATTAGTTGAATTTAAAAAAAAAATGTATTCTAAATTAATTTATTTAGGAATAGTGTGCCTTATTTAAAAGAATGAATATTTCAATGTTTTTATTTTTTTGCTGTTGTCTTGTAGTCTTCGAGCTGAGTTGCAAATTTGTGAACGGTTGCTTCGTCGCTTCTCCTATTGGTTCTCCTATCGCTTCTCCTTAAGATTTTTGTAAGTATTTGAAGGAAAATCACTTCCTCTTTATTATAATGCTGCCTGCGAACACTTTTGGTCGACGGAAAAATAACTTTTGTTGAAATTTTATTCCTTTAATCTTGGAGATTGCTTCTTCGCGAACACTTTTGGAATTGAAATAAAATCTCTTCCTTATTAAAATGTTGCTTCTTCGCTAACACTTATTTTCGAAGGAAAATCACTTCTTTATTATTAAACTTGTGTTTTCAATAGCTAACGGATGCTAAGGTTTTGTGCCTTTCTTACGGCACCCGTACGTACCATTCGAGAATTTAACGAACATTCGGCAAGTTCATTAAGTCAATTTAGGTCGGTGCCATATGAGCACTCATGTTCGTACGTTAGGGTACGTACGGTTGGTTACGGTCCGGCACGTCATATCTGGTTCAGGCTTAAGGCCCAACTATAATGCACGTAAGAAACGCAAGTCAGCCGACGTGCGTAAATATCAAACTTTCGTTAAACGTATAATGGTTTGTGTATACGGAAAGTTTCCACAAGTTTAAAATTATTAAAAGCATAAATATTATTCATTGACTATTAAAACTTGGCTATTAATCTTTGCATATTAAAAATAATCATGTTTATTTTCAATTGTAATAAATTTCTCATCAAAATCACTCCCATAAAGGGGAATGCCCACCGACCATAGGCATTTCGGCCCTGGGTGCCCACATATAAAACTATAAGGAAACGATAGTATGCAATTAAAGGAATGAAATGGTTAAGAAATTGGTTTAAAAAAAGTTCGGATTTTTAAGAAATACAGGGTGCGCCAAAAGTCCGGCAACGATCCGATATTTTCTGAAGGGTAGGTGATCATGAAAAAAGTTTCGAGCGAAAGTTGCTCAACTTGGAGGGTGGAATCGTTTGCACACAAATCTCACCCCCACCCACTCACCCCCTAGCGGGGGTGGGGGTGAATCTAACATTTCAAATGGCAACCCCATTTTTTTCACAGATTCTAATTCTCCGCAGGGAAGTATGAAACTTTTGCCTGAACAATTTTTTTATCCGAAGCCCCCCTGCACCCCCAAAAATCATCAAAATTATCCCCAAAAATCATTCATCGTAATCCATCAAATGAACGAACTCTACTGGCTGACTGATTGTGTATGATGCAAATGATGTATAAGGTCATAAAATACCTTTCAGATCTAATCAAAACTTAATAATGTATGTACAGTAAAATAATCACATAATTAAACGGCAAGCATTTACTTTGTGGCACCATTTTACAGAGTTTAAAACACTACAACTTTATTGAAAACTTTTCACCGTGTAACCCTGAGTTCAAAGAAGTGCAGCATCACAATTTTATTTATACACGGCACAATACAACGCTACAAATTAGAAAATAATTTTGCAAATGAAACGAACGGCATCTGGGCGGTATTTTTAAGTGTATACAGAGAAGTACTTGATTCTTAAATTAAGATCTTTTAAATGTAATATGTACAATAAAATGTAATATGTGACATTAAGGGATAATAAAAGTTGGTTTTTTGGCATTGCTTTTTCCAACTACAAAAAATGTGTTTCATTTTTCAATTTTGTTTTATTGTTATCGAAAGACTTCTAGATTTAAATTCAAAAAAGGTATAGAAAATGACCCTCGAATTTCGAGTCCTGGGTCCAACTAGTTTGTAAAAAACTGCATTTGTGAAAATAAAAACCATTTTACATAAAAATCCGGACTTTTTTTAAACCAATTCCTTAACCATTTCATTCTTTAAATTGCATATTATCATTTCCTTATACTTTTATGGGGGTGAATAATGGCAACCCCCATTTTTTCACGGATTCTGATACTCCGAAGAGAAATATCCAACTTTTGTTAGAAACATTTTTTTATCCGAAGCTTCCCGGACCCCCAAATGAATGATTTTTGGGGATAATTTTGATGATTTTTGGGGGTGCAGGGGGGCTTCGGATAAAAAAATTGTTCAGGCAAAAGTTTCATACTTCCCTGCGGAGAATTAGAATTTGTGAAAAAAATGGGGTTGCCATTTGAAATGTTATTCACCCCCACCCACTCACCCCCCCACGAGATTTGTGTGCAAACGATTCCACCCTCCAAGTTGAGCAACTTTCGCTCGAAACTTTTTTCATGATCACCTACCCTTCAGGAAATATCGGATCGTTGCCGGAGTTTTGGCGCACCCTGTATTTCTTAAAAATCCGGACTTTTTTTAAACCAATTCCTTAACCATTTCATTCCTTTAATTGCATACTATCGTTTCCTTATAGTTTTATATGTGGGCACCCAGGGCCAGAAATGGGCATTCCCCTTTGAAACACAACATTTTCCATACTTTATCTTGTTTAAAACCCACAAAACAACAACAAAAAAATCAGCTGTCATCAATTTAACTACAAATTCTCACAAAACGTACGTTTGAGCGCGGTTCTTTTCGCATTTTTACGTTTAACGAAGCTTAACGAACAGAATATGACCGACGTACGTCCAATATGGCCGAACCCATTAATTTCCATGAGAGCGTCCAGATGACGTGCGATTCTTACGTGCATTATAGTTGGGCCTTTATGTAAGACACGGCATAACTTCTCCCTACAATTTTTTAAGGTTCCAGGGGTGTTTTTTTGTTATTTTAGGAGTAGAATTTTTGATGTGAAACATCTTTGCGCGCGTTGAGAGTAGCTGTTTTCGATTTGCCACATTTATCTGATATTCATCACATATTCCTCACATGTCAAATCTCGTACTCACTTTTGCCTCACTTTTGTTCTGTCAAATTGTAACTGATTGCAAAAAGCAAATCAAACAGTCACTTATGTGATAAATAATAAAAATTTTATAATTTAATTTTCCATACACCGAGATCAAAGAAATTATCTCTTCAGAATACTTCCGCTGCTGAATATAAAATTATTACAAAATAAGATATTCAACCACAATAAATACATCAGTGCATAACTTCAAAATCACTTACTCAACTGATTGGATGAAAAAATATTTTTATCACATCACTTGGGTTTGTATCAGTTAGAAGCTGTCGCCATCTGTTGTAAAATAGGAACTGAACCGCCAAATCGAACAGCCATTTTCAGTGAAACTGAGGAAAATGTGAGGCATATCAGATAAATGTGGCAAATCGAAAACAGCTAGTAATTCTTCAAGGTCGGGAACATTTTGTGGGAACGCTTTTTAGGGAACGCTTTATAGGGAACGCTTCGTTCCAATCCAATTTTCATTCCGGGAAACGGAAGATCTGTATTGAGGAAGACAGAATAAGACGGAGATTTTAAAAAAAAATAGTAGCACCAAAGAAAAGTGTTTATATGCCGCGACCCAGACATGACGAGCCAGACATAGGCAGAATGGAACAAATGGTTGAGTGGTTGCCTTACGACGTTGATATTCCAAAAAGTCGCGGGTTCAATTCTTGATCTCGGCATTTGAATTTTATTATTTATATTTAATGGTTTTATTTGTTTGTTTGTTTGTTTGTTCGGTTCAAATTTTGCGACAGCTTTTTCAACTACTTCTACTTAACCGATTCTTATGAAACTTTGCACACACATTGAGTTCCCGTGACAATGCAATCTGATATTTTTGTAAAAAATCAAGATGGCGGTTCCAAGATGGCGGTCGAATTTTCCAATTGTGTTCCGATTCCATTGAAAATCAGTATCGGGGGGTTTTTAGGGCCACAAATGACGATTCTGTAGTCAAAAATTGAAAATTCAAAATGGCCGCGCCAATATGGCGGATGAATTTTGCGAATGTGTTCTGAATCCATTGAAAATCGGTATCGGGTTGTTTTTAGGGCCACAAATGACGATTCTGTTGTCAAAATTTTGAAAATTCAAAATGGCCGCGCCAATATGGCGGATGAATTTTGCAAATATGTTCTGAATCCATTGAAAATCAGTATCCGGGGGTTTTTAGGGCCATAAATGACGATTCTGTGGTCAAAATTTGAAAATTCAAAAGGGCAGATGAATTTTGCAAATGTGCTCTGAATATGTTGAAAATCCGTATCGGGGAGTTTTTAAGATCACAAATGACGAATCTGTTTTCAAAATTCGAAAATTCAAAATGGCGGCGGCAATATGGCGGATGAATTTTGCCGATGTGTTCTGAATCCATTGAAAATCGGTATGGGAGGGTTTTTAAGGTGACAGATGACGAATGTGTGGTCAAAATTTGAAAATTCAAAATGGCGGTACGATTTTGGTAATATCAATTCGATTTCACTGAAAATTGCTATTTGGGTGTGTTTAAGGTCGGAAATAATGTATTTGTTGTCAAAATTAGAAAATTCAAAATGCCGCTGGCAATATGGTATGTAGCATTGAGTCGCATAAGAACTTTGGAAGGGCTATGTATTGAGGAGCTTGATTGTGAGAAATTAACAGATTGAAAGGATGAGAAGTTGCATGATGATACGAGCCAAAAGCCAAACTAAAAAGTAGAAAATAAAAATAGGTAAAAAAAACTTTAAAGTTAAATGGTTTTATTTGAAATCATAAGCTGTACCAAAAACTAGAAAATAATTAGAACACAAACATGGGCCTTCTTGAGATTCTGACGTCTGGTAAGAAATCGTGTAATAGTAGCCATGCTGTTTTCTCATGTCGTATGCCAAGGGGCACGTTAAGTCGCTGCGTCGCGTCAGCGGATTAAGTAATAGTCTGAGACTTGTAACAGACCAAAATAAAAACATGGAGAGCATAAAAATCTGTATTACGACTGTATTATTAAATAAAATCGACTTGTCTAAAAAAATGTGTTTCCAAGCCCACCAAAAATATATTTCAAATGCGGTCAGACATCATGGTCGAAGGTCATCAACAGCAATGGTACATTTTCAACACAAATCGGTGTGTAAAAAATTTACGGCTTTTTTACATCCCAAACGCAAAATTGCTGTGCGATAAAAGAGCTCCAGAGCTGCGTTTCCCTTTGCGTTTGGGATGTAAAATGGCCTTTATTCTTACTAATTATTCAATTTAAAGAAAGATGAAGATCGCCAAAGATGTTTCACATCTTTCACGTGCACTGGTTACACGCGCTATATTTTTTTTTTTGCCACTGTTATTTCCGTGACCCCCTCAAAACAAATTTCTAGATCCGCGCCTGCACCAGACATCACCAATTATGTACAGAACAGCGTACTTGTATTAGATCCTGAGCCTAGGGTAAATCTCAAAAATCCGTACAATAAATCAGTGCAGCTACACTGGTTTATGAAACTGTATTTAGATTTTCTTTTGGTTGTTCATTGCTTGTAGACTAGATAGCTCTTGTGAATTTTTGTTTGTGAATAATTTATTAAAATATAATAGACGGAAAAATTTGAAATTAAATCATAAAATGAAAGATCAAATATTTTTACAGATACCACTTGCACTATTGAAAGGTTGCAAAAGCCTGGAGTATGCAAATCACTTAAAAACTGCCCATCAGTTTTTAACGATGTTCAAAGAAATAAACCATTCGAAAGATGCGGATTTGAAGGGAACGATCTTATTGTTTGCTGCCCCGATGCACAAGTGACGACAACGACAACACCGTCTCCTTTTAGTAACAGAATAAGCGCGAAAAGTATGAAATTAAATCAAAGCATGTGTTTATATTACTTTCCAAATTTAACTTTTACTTTTAGAATGTGAAGAATATCAATCAGCGATATATGAGTATGTTACATCACCACCACTTATTTCTGGAGACGAAGCCATAAAAGTAAAAGTCAATAAGTGCGGCCAAAAATCAATACCTCTTATTGTTGGTGGGCAACTTGCCAAGCCTAGAGAATTTCCTCATATGGCCCTGTTAGGATACAATATCACAAATACAATAGAGTGGGCTTGCGGCGGAAGCCTAATCAGTGAACAGTATGTCTTAACAGCAGCGCATTGTCTAATTTCTAGACTTTAGTGAGTATATACCATAAATACAGTCTTTAATGGAAATATATAAAACAGCAATTTTTAAAGTGGAGATCCTCGATACGTTCGCCTAGGAGAACTAACCTTGAATACCGAAGACGATGATGCCAGACAGGAAGATTTTGATGTTGCAGAAATAATTAAGCATCCAAGCTATAAGCGCTCTTCAAAATATAATGATATTGCTCTTCTAAAATTAAGCAGGAAAGTTGATATAAACCCTTACAAGCGACCTGCATGTTTACCATTACAGTATGACGAGCCGGAGGAAAGAGTCATCGCTACAGGCTGGGGTCATACTGAGTGGGCTGGAAATGCTTCAGATCATCTTCTTAAAGTTGTGCTTGATAAATTTAATCAATCTGATTGTAATGAAACTTATCGATATGATATAAATCGCCGATTACGTTACGGAATTCAGTATGAAACTCAAATATGTGCTGGATCTACGACAGAACGGAAAGATGCTTGCCAGGGTGATTCTGGGGGTCCAATTCAGGTGTATCATCGAGAACATTACTGTATGTACACAATTGTTGGAGTAACATCATTTGGCGCTACTTGCGGCAATATAGGTTACCCTGGTGTTTATACAAGAGTATATGCCTTTCTTGACTGGATAGAAAGTGTTGTCTGGGGGTGAAGTGCACGAGAGATTTATTGCCAGGTGGGCGTAAGTCAGCAAAAGATTAAAAGTGATAATAAAATACAAAAACACAATTGTGTTATAATCTATAGACGTTCCTCTTTGTATGAACTAGAATAAAACAACTACATTTTTTAATAAACTTTGCTACAGTTATTTTATAATTAATATTATAATATTTTATGATATTTGTTTTTATTTTAGACTAGTTGGGACCCGGCGCGCCTATGCTGCTCCCATAAGCCAATAGTAGTAATCAGGTGATGTGAATTTTAATATACACTAGGAAAGTTTGAAAAGGCAATTTTTTGGTATTTTTGATTCCAAATAACAAAATGTGAAACTATTAGGGATCTGACATTTTGATCGAGACAATAAAAACCATCCATTGACATGGCATTTTTCGAGACATGAATTTTCATACACAGATGAAGTATCTCAATGTACCACTTACTTTCTGTATTTTGGATAGCTGGGAAATTAATCCAAACCTTCAAAATTCAACTCTTCTTAACCATTAACGAAAAACCAACTATTCCAATAAAAGTTGGAGGGTTTGGATATTGGTTTGTTTGTCTAATTCTGCGAAGTATGTCTTCAGTCATGCCGTTCTTGTGTTTTTCCCACAAAACCGATGGTTCTGTTGGGTATCAATATAATTGTGAACAGTTGACGAATGTTATTCGGCGTGGATGCAAATGCTGCATCAGTAAGTGTCAGATACCTATGATTGTCGTCTTCCAGCAATTGCAACTCGCGACATGCATCTTGAAATGTATTGAATATTTGACCATTGACTGTTCGTAAAAATTCGAAAGACGTTGGTTCTGGAACATTCAGCAACAACAAACGCAAAAAGAAACATTCACGTTATTTTGGATGTACTGTGTAAAGTCGTCCCAATGTCTTTGCTTTCAATACGCGTGCGATAGTTGGATGTGGTTCGCCTTGTCTACGTGGCTTCCATTTTTTACCTGATTTGTTCCATGTATAATAGCGAGGGACGTCGGTATATAACAATGTTGTTGCGAATTGTCCGAAAATATCAGGTTTTTGGCACAGTGCCAAAAATTCAGTAAGTGTAGTTTTTGGTGGCTGGAAAGCTCGTTGGAGAGCATTTTCTTCAGTGAAATATACACGTTGACCGTTTTCAAGATGTACCGCAATCTGAGGCATAATGCAAAAACTCGACATTTATATATTTTCTTATTAACACTTTATTTAATCGCACCAATTAAAAGCTTTTACGCATTTTTCGGTGGAAGTATATAAAGAACAATGGATGCTAATATTTTACAGGTTTCCCAATGTTCACAAATACTACAAATGTTGAAGGTAATCCAGATGATAATGACGGAGAATATGATCTTGCACCTTAAAGATGTTAATAAGATAATGTTTAAGAGTAATTTTCAATTATCTATATAAAAATCAATTGCCGTGCGTTAGTTTCACAAAAACTCGAAAATGGCTCGCCTCAATACATGGGTGGTTAAAAAAAA
This sequence comes from Thereva nobilitata, assembly GCA_963855945.1. Lineage (NCBI taxonomy): Eukaryota > Metazoa > Arthropoda > Insecta > Diptera > Therevidae > Thereva > Thereva nobilitata. Next base: position 115,532,978 of record OY979695.1, on the reverse strand, counting down.
AAATAAGTAAAACCCAAAGGAACTACTAAAAAATCTGAAAAATTGGTAATTTTGGGAATTTTCACTGCAGATTAGTTTTAATAGCTTCATGGCCTACCTGTATATTGTTTGACAGCTGCGTAAATGTGAAATTGTCATTAAATTGGGGTTTTTGAGAAATTACCGATTTAATTTAATGACAATTTCACATTTACGCAGCTGTCAAACAATATATAGGTAGGCCATGAAGCTATTGAAACTAATGTGAGGTGAAAAATCCCAAAATTACCAATTTTTTTGGTTTTGCAGCTGTTCCTTTTGGTTTTTTGAAATGGTTTTTTTTCTAAAACCACCCCTGTATTGAGGCGAAAAAAACAAAAAATAAAATATTGAAATCGGTCGAGCCATTTTCGAGTTTTTGCGGGACTAACGCACTGCATTCATTTTTATATATATACAGTATTGGCCAATACTAAAGCACCCCCCTTAAATATTTCATAATTTTTTCATTATTTTGATAAAAACTTAATAAAAACAACTATCCAATATTACAAAATTTATATCTAAATATTTATTTATATTTCTAAAGTATAAAAAAAATTAAAAATTATAACATAAACACTCCAGTCTTAAGCCTCGGCCACGATACGAGCGGCGAGCGGCGAAAAGTGAGCGGCGAGCGGCACCAGAAAAATTTAATGTCTTGAATTAGCGGCGAGCGGCAGTTGAGCGGCATTTTAGTATTGCCGCTCTACCTATCAACGCTCCCCGCGCGTATCGTGACCGGATTCGAGCGTTTTCCATATAAAACAATACAAAATAAAACTCAGAATCGCCGCTCTGCCGCTCACCGCTAGCCGCACGCCGCTCGCCGCTCGCCGCTCGTATCGTGGCCGAGGCTTTACAATTGAAACTATACAATGAAATGATAAACTATTGTACCAGTGGACAAAACTAAAGCACCCCCCTCAATTCAATGGAAAATTTACCATAGCGACTGCCTAAACTTTACGCTCTAAATGATTAACGATCAGTAATATCGTGAATGATAAAAAAGTACGAGGTAACGGGCCGGGTTTCACCTTTTCATTCTGACGGAAGACCGAAAAACCATATAATAGGAAGGACTCTTTGCTAAAAGGGGCCATCTTTAAATCCTGACATATCCTCAGCACAACTTCCTAAAGATTTCGACTTTGGAATAAGCCAGAGAGCAATCCGACGAAGACCCGTAGAAGTTGGATTATTAAGTCGAAGACCCGCTAAAAAACCACTAATATCGCGAAAATATATGAAATATTGAAGGGGGGTGCTTTAGTATTGGCCAATACGTAGATATTTTATTTTATAGAGATAGCTAGAACCAAAAAACTTTATCAATTGCACTATTTGGGAATTATACATAACTAACTGGAACCCGTTGCGCCTCGCTGCACTCTTAGAATCAAAATAAAGGAAGTAGTAAAACATGTTCGAACAACGAAGAAGTTATATCCACGGAAAGGAAAAAAAGGTCAATTTCGGGGTTAACCATTTTTTTCAATTCGGGTGTTTTATTTTTTGACCGGATATTCTTACTTTCTTTCTGCCATGGTGGGTCACCAGTTTTACAAGCTGTGCTCTTTGGAAATTGTCCAAGATGGCATTTCTTGCGATGGCGTCTGTGGAGGTGTTTTTCACTCTGCCTGCTTCAGTGCCAGTGTCAGCTGCACTTCGGTGGCCCCTAAAGGGTTCACTTGCCGTGAATGCTCTGACATAAGACCCTGTCATGTCCTGAGGTTGATGAAAGACATCTCTGATGTTTTTATCGACGGACATTAAAAAGTCATTGGCCGTCTAAACTCCTTCTCTGGTAATATCGCGCACTTTCAGATGCTAGCCGATGACGTCCAGGCCATCAACGTCCGGCTTGACTCTTTGTCTGACACCCTGGCTTCTGTTGTGTCCAACTCGGGTTCCTTGTCGAATAAGTTTCACGAAATTTCTTCCCGGGTTGCAACAGCCGTAGAATCGATTGACGACATACATTCGGCCATCCTGAATCCTGTCGCCACCTCTTCTTGCACTTTCAACTCCTCGGCTTCTCTTCATCCTATACTGGATGATATTAAAAGGAGTACGAGGCGTGTTCGGGCTGATATTGAATCGCTGTCAACAGCAGTGGTTCAAAATCACAATGTCCTGAACTCTCTCTCTCTTTGAAATTTGAAAGCGTCCTCGATGGGAAAAACTCCCCCTCTGCGGTGGCGGTACCTGATGGCGCCCTGCAGGTAGGGGAGCAGATTATTTCCCCACGCTGCTCCACTGCTGCTTCTCTCTCGGAGAATATTATCCTCAAACAGGCGGAAAACAATTCAATCGCGCCAGGTCCTAAAGCGCGTCGTAAAAGTCGCAGGAATGGTCGAAATCGTCAAGCCACCTCTGGTGATGGTGTCACCTTGAGTTCCTCGCCCCGCGTTCTAGTGACAGAGTCGACCTCTAAGACGGCCTCGATATCACCCTCTTCGCCTCCAATAGTGAGTGATCCCCCGGTCCCTGAAGCTGCTGATCCTCTGGGACCTTGTATCCCTCTGGTTACTATCCGAGGCCTTTAGATATCTTCATCTCGCGTTTCTCTCCTGAAACTAAGGTGGAGACTATCCTCGAATACTTAAGAATGAAATCTATAGACCCTGGAACGCTTTTGTGCAGAAAAGTCAGCAAGGGTTCCAAGCCTGTTGCTTCTTTTGTTTTGTCTGCACCGCCTGACATTGCCGAGACTATCTTGGATCCTGGTTTCTGGCCTGCAGGTGCCCTTACCAAGCTTTTTGTCCCGCCTACCCGTACTCGATCCCATCATGCAAGCGCTTCCACTCCGAGCGCTCCGCTGATGCCAAAAAACTCGAGACGCTTTCCCTCTTCTACCAGAACGTAAGGAGGACCAGGTCTAAAACTAACTACATCCTTCAGGCAACGCCGGCTAGTGGGTTCGATGTCATAGCATTCACTGAAACCTGGCTCCATGAAGGCATTCTTAATGCTGAACTCTTCGATTCCTCCTATCAAGTCTTTCGGAGGGACCGTTACACTGACTCGGAAGCTCGTGGGGGTGGCGTACTTCTTGCTTGCAGCAGCCATCTCAATTGTAACCCTTAATTGTAATTGAGCTAAAATTATGCATTTGTATGAAAAATTAAATGAGATCAAAGTAGTAGTTGAAGTTTTTCAACGGCTTTTCTTTGGACGCTTTGATTTATCAACAGCATCTGAAAAAAGGCGCAAAACGGCCGCTAGCGGCGAAACTATGCGGAATTCGAAAAAAACAGTGAAAACAAAATTTGTAGGAAATTTTATGCTCTACAACTTTTCTCTTTTGATATTTTCACCAAAATGCATAATTTGTCCTCAAAATAGATAAAAGGACGGAAAATGGGGAAAAAACGCCTATTAAATATAGCCTTGAACATATTTCGTCAGACAACCCATCACCGTTACGTTTGTTAACATATATTTTATGATATAAAAAAGACATATATTTTATCATATAAGAAAGAAGGTTACTCGATCGGTGCAGGTCGTTCTTCTACGTATCTTAGACTATCTGCTCTGTATCGTGAATATCTTAGCTGTATGAGCGATAAAGTGTTCACTGACCCTAGAAATTTCTTTAAATTCGTCAACTCTAAGAAAAAGGTTGATAACTACACTAATACCATGCAGCAGCGCACGGACTTGTCTAGTAGTGAGTCGCCTGCGATTTGCAACATGTTTGCCTCATTCTTTCGTCAATCTTTCTCACCTTTTGACTTTCAGCCTAACGACAATAATTTCCGCCACATATTTACTAACCGTGAGGCTAATATTTTACCTCTCTCAATCTCAATTACCAGTGCTGATATTGTCAAACATATAAACGAACTCCCATTTGACTTCACCTCTGGCCCCGATTGTATTCCTCTTGCTGTCCTTAAGTCCTGTGAAGAGGTTCTCCAGTCTCCTCTGAAAATCCTCTTTCATAAATCCCTTGACAAAGGGTACTTCCCTACTCTTTGGAAGAATTCGTTCATTATCCCTATTCACAAGAGTAGTAGCAAGAACAAAATATCGAATTATATACCAGTTGTAAAGTTGTCTGTCATTCCGAAACTCTTTGAATCGATTATCTATTCTGCAATCGCGCCTATCTGCAAGAGGTTGGTATCAACAAACCAACATGGCTTTCTTGCAGCTCGTTCCACTACCACCAATCTTCTTGAGTTCACTTCTCATGCTGTCGAGGGCTTCGTTTCCGGTTGCCAGACTCATTGCGTGTACACTGATTTTAGTAAGGCATTTTACAAGCTCTCCCACTCCATTATACTTCTTAAATTGAGGATGTTAGGCTTTCGATGAGCCCTTCTAGCATGGTTCCAGTCTTACTTAGCTGACAGGACCTACCAAGTTCTTTTTCGTGGATCCAAATCGGTAACCATTGAAGCGTCATCCGGTGTCCCTCAAGGAAGTCATCTTGGTCCCCTGCTCTTTATTCTATCAATTGATGACATTGTTCCCTTGCTAAGACACTGTAGAATCTTGATTTACGCTGATGACATCAAATTCTATCGCCACATAAAGAGTATTGAGGATTGCAAACTTTTGCAAGCTGACCTTGACACCTTTTACTCTTGGTGTGTGAACAACAACCTGGTTCTCAATATTAGTAAATGTGAATCCATGACTTTTGGGAGAGGTCGTAGTCCTATACTTTTTAACTACACCTTTTCTAACGAGAGTGTCCGTCGTGTTAATTTTGTAAAAGATCTCGGGATTAGATTTGATAGTAAACTCGATTTTTCTGCTCACATTAACTATATTGCTTCCAAAGATAGTTTGGTCCTGGGTTTTATAAAAAGGTGGTCTAAAGAATTCAACAACCCCTTGATTACTAAACACCTCTATATCTCTCTTGTCAGACCATTACTCGAGTATGGGTCCCAGGTTTGGTCTCCTCACTACTCTTCGCACGTTGGAAGAATTGAGTCAGTTCAAAGGAGGTTCGTTCGATTCGCACTGAATCATCTTCCTTGGGATGACCCAATAGCTCTTCCACCATATGAATCCCGGCTTAAGTTACTCAACTTAAGCTCTCTTTGCAGGCGTCGTGAGGTGGCCGATGTTGTATTGGTTCATCAGCTCCTTAATGGAAAGGTCGACTCAGGTTTTCTGAGTCGCCGTGCGTCGTTTAGAGAGAGTGGATACAATTTGAGAGGGCCACCTCTCTTACACACCAACTCCTCTAACACGAATTACGGCAGATTCAAGCCTGTTAATCGCATGTTCATTATTGTGAATAAAAATATTAATGTTTTTAGCGTGAGCATTAGTAAGGACGTCCTTAAAAGGAGTCTTTTCAATCTCACTTGACTAACTTTTTTTTTGCACGCTTCTTTGTGTATTGCATTTCTTTCTGTTTTAATTGAATGTGCAATCTCTGGGGGTCACATCTCGCATATAAAAATGTGCGAGGTGTGACCTTTTCGGGATTGCAAATTCAATTTATATGTTGCATGCTTCAGTTGAGCCTATCTCAGTGCTACTTGTGCTGAGCTGGTAAATTTTTCTTGGCCCAGCTAAGAAGTGTACCTTCTGAATTAGAAGGGTTAACTCTATTGCATGATTGTGTGTTGCATGTTGAAAGCCGGAATTACACTATTGTCTTGTGGTGTGTCGTGGCGCTCTGTGTCGTGTTTCTCTCGCAGCCGTGCACAGTTGTGTGGTGTGCTGTGTCGCGCCATAACCCCCTCCATCACTCTGGCGCAATCAGAAACGCCAGATCGGGAACACAACAGAATCCGCCACACCATAACACACCATAATAATGTAATCAGCCCCATATAAAATATATGAATTAGATCACGACCCAGAGTGCCACCAGACACACCACAACACAATACTGTAATTCCGGCTTAAGCCTGTAACTGTCGGGGAGATTTGTGCCGGGGCACGAAGAACTAGAAATGCCATAAAGGCCAAAAAGGGAACAATGTTACAAAAAAAAAATCTTCGGGGAAGGGGACTCAAAAAGGGTGGCTCGGACGGTTCGACCGCCGGGGAAGTATCGCGGAAGAAATGCATCTCTTGCACCGGTTGTCGGCACGACGTGCGATGCGCGAACTAGCTTGCCGGATGGGGTGGGGTACGCGGTACAGGGGTGTCGAAGGGGGTGACAGTTGGGGGTAATCCAAAAAAAATCGTGCCTAATCAACAACAAAAAAATTGAAAGGCGATAAGGGGTGGAACTAGGTCCGGGGTCAACGAGAGGGGCTACAGGGGAAGAAAAGAGAGAAATAGAAGGGTGGTCACTGGTCAACGATCGTCGATCAGGTCAGGGGCGGTCACATATCGGACAACACTTTAAAAGTTAAGGAGGCACTTACCTTTGGGTGGGGCATCCTTCCGCCCCCGGGGGGCCACTTTTACTCACCTAAAACTTTTGATTCATTCTAACTAATCCGTTGAATTGCGAGAAAGAAAACAAAAATTTACAGCAATAACAATTCATACTATATTACAGCGCTAATAGTGGCGGTATGGAACATGTGTATATGCAAGTAACTTTCCTAAACCTTAATAATTACCGACAATCGGCGAACAGCTCTAAAAGCTTAAAAAGAAAAAAAAATTATTATAGCTAAGCCTAATATTACTACATGCGAACTCGGTCGGTATAACAATTCAAAAATTATTTTGCTTCTATTCATAAAATTGCATATATAGGTACAAGCCATGACATCCTAATTTAAGTGATATAGTCAAACCGGACAATTCAAGTTCGAGAAACGAGTATTTAATCTACGAAAGATTAATACAGCCGAGCTTTGTCGGTATGGCAATTCGGAAAATTTCGACCTTATTTATTATATACATAACCTAAATATAAGAGTATTAACATAGGAAATCAAATCATGTACTCAACCAGAACAATTCTTCAAGTTCGAGAGAAGATTGCTTAAATTACGAAAAACTAATACAACCGAACTTTGTCGGTATAACAATTCGGAAAATATTCGACCTTATTTATTATATACCTAACCTAAATATATGAGTATTAACATGAGAAATCAAATCATATAATCAACCATAACAATTCTTCAAGCTCGAGGAAAGATTACTTAAATTACGAACAATTAATACAACCGAACTTTGTCGGTATAACAATTCGGAAAATATTCGGCCTTATTTATTATATACCTAACCTAAATATATGAGTATTAACATGAGAAATCAAATCATGTACTCAACCAGAACAATTCTTCAAGTTCGAGAAAAGATTGCTTAAATTACGAAAACTAATACAACCGAACTTTGTCGGTATAACAATTCGGAAAATATTCGACCTTATTTATTATATACCTAACCTAAATATATGAGTATTAACATGAGAAATAAAATCATGTACTCAACCAGAACAATTCTTCAAGTTCGAGAAAAGATTGCTTAAATTACGAAAACTAATACAACCGAACTTTGTCGGTATAACAATTCGGAAAATATTCGACCTTATTTATTATATACCTAACCTAAATATATGAGTATTAACATGAGAAATCAAATCATATAATCAACCATAACAATTCTTCAAGCTCGAGGAAAGATTACTTAAATTACGAACAATTAATACAACCGAACTTTGTCGGTATAACAATTCGGAAAATATTCGGCCTTATTTATTATATACCTAACCTAAATATATGAGTATTAACATAAGAAATCAAATCATGTAATCAACCAGAACAATTCTTCAAGTTCGAGAAAAGATTGCTTAAATTACGAAAACTAATACAACCGAACTTTGTCGGTATAACAATTCGGAAAATATTCGACCTTATTTATTATATACCTAACCTAAATATATGAGTATTAACATAAGAAATCAAATCATGTAATCAACCAGAACAATTCTTCAAGTTCGAGAAAAGATTGCTTAAATTACGAAAACTAATACAACCGAACTTTGTCGGTATAACAATTCGGAAAATATTCGACCTTATTTATTATATCCCTAACCTAAATATATGAGTATTAACATAAGAAATCAAATCATGTAATCAACCAGAACAATTCTTCAAGCTCGAGGAGAGATTACTTAAATTACGAAAAATTAATACAACCGAACTTTGTCGGTATAACAATTCGGAAAATATTCGACCTTATTTATTATAACTTCAGCCTAAATGTATCGGTAGTAGCACAGTAACACAACGTTTCTTTAGGTGCTAGTGAAAGAGGGATAATTAGGTAACTTATTCCATATTAGTGTAGCCGACTCTGGCGGTATTGCGATTCGAACATCATTCTGCCGTAATTCGTAGGCATGGAAATCAAATTGTACAAATAGCGAAAAGTAGATTTCATCAATATAATTGACAAGAACATCATCCCTTAGGGTCGATAAGACCATAAAAGAACAGAAGAAAAAAAAATGTTATTCCGTTTAAGCCAAGAGGTTAGTCTGAACGAACTGTACCACCAAAACGTCGCCTATTGTGGCATATAATCGCTGAGAGTCCAGCCTAAATCCACACAACCTAATCGTTCTGCCTACAGAACTCTACTTGTGCCTCCACTGAATTTCCTGCATTACAATAGAATCGACCAACCAAAAGTTCTAACTTATTTGTGACTTATTCTTAACTTAATTAAATTTGATCTCTAAAGATAACTTCACTTAGAAAAATATATAAATAAATATAAAAACAAAAATAGTCTCTCCACTTATCTCCCTCCAAGGTTAGTTGAACTCCGTGTGTCAACACCAATTGCAGAATGAAACTGTTTCGCGGTCCGCTCGTCTATGAAATTCCGGGATCTAGAGTTGGTTTACCCGACTGCTTCCGGGCCATCGACACTCCGGCTTGACCAAAGACTTAATGTACTCAACCGTCTTACTGCTGAAGAAACTGTCAACATTAAAATATTTTATTAATCTGACCTCAAGGCAATCCCACGGCGGCTTCCACGAACAAAAAAACTATTCGGCTAGCTTCTGCTATTATCACCTCGCCTCCAGGAAGTTGGGCAAAGTCCCAATGGGTGTTAGGCACCTTACTTCTGTATTCAACTAGGACTTATCCCTATCATTCAAGATACTGCATCAAGTGGCCTTGTCGGCTGTGTCAGATAGTATAATGTATAATCCAAACGTGCTGAATCTATTTACTCCTTGGCCTGTTCTAGAAGTCCTCTAGGTATGTGCTAAAATCTACCTGAAAGTTACTCAATAACTGCGCTTGGAAAAAAAAATCGCGTCGTCGCTATTTTTTTTGCCAAACAAAAAGGGCTTTCTTTTTTTTTTGACCCCTCAAAATGGAAAATATTACCAATGTATCAACTTAAGGATCGTGAATCAGATCTCAAATCCACCCATTCCCCGTTTTCAGCACCATCGTTCCAGACTGTTCACTCGCCTCTTCTCCCAAACTCTCCTGAATTCCGTTGAGGTCCTCTCGGGTTTACAGTCCCCTCTAACGTCACCGCTTTTTTCACCAAGATAAAGAGAAAGTATAGGGAAACAAAATGTACTATCCGACCGATCGTCTCCTCTGCCTAATTAAAATCGACTCCCAAAAACGTCAACTAATGCAACCGTTTAAGAATGAACTTTGGTATGGAATATTCGGCACTAGATGTAAAAACTTTACCACTTGTAGAATCTTAAGTCACTTAGCGTCCCCGCTATTATCACAAAAGGAAGCTTAGGGAAGCAAAATTTACTAGTAGACAGATCGTCTCCTCTGCCCAATTCAAGAAAAAAATTTGTCGAATGATCCAAGTAAACAGGTAAGAAAACAGATGATCTTAAAAAAACATGTACAAAAAAATTTTCGACAAACTCGAAATCTTAATTCACTTTGTGCCACCGCCATTTTCACAAAAGTTAAAAATGAAAAAAATATATAATATAATACTGCCGAGTAGAATAAACTTCCAAAAAAAAGCGACAAATATCCCAAAAGGTTTAGGATGCACTTTTTAACATAATTTCGGCACTAAATGAAAGAAATTACCGATCCTAGATTTTTAATTCACTTGGCGTCACCGCCATTTTCACAAAAGTTAAAAATGAAAAAAATATATAATATAATACTGCCGAGTAGAATAAACTTCCAAAAAAAAGCGACAAATATCCCAAAAGGTTTAGGATGCACTTTTTAACATAATTTCGGCACTAAATGAAAGAAATTACCGATCCTAGATTTTTAATTCACTTGGCGTCACCGCCATTTTCACAAAAGTTAAAAATGAAAAAAATATATAATATAATACTGCCGAGTAGAATAAACATCCAAAAAAAAAAGCGACAAATATCCCAAAAGGTTTAGGATTCACTTTTTAACATAATTTCGTCACTAAATGAAAGAAATTACCGATTATAGATTTTTAATTCACTTGGCGTCACCGCCATTTTCAAAAAAAAATTTTCTCGAAACACCAAAAATTACGAATCGACCGACCGTCTCCTCTGCCAAGTAGAAATCGCCCTCCTCAAAAAGACCTTTTCGTTTTTCTATCCCCCCGACCAGAACTGAACTTCCGCACCTCAACACACAAATATCATCCAGCTCACGCCGCCAATTTTGACCAATCATCATACCCAAGCCCGGCGTGCGCCGTTAGCGCATAGACTTCGTTTACCGACAAAAAAAATCTGCACCGTACAGATTCTACTTCTCGATGTCTCATCAGTGTTGCCAGGTGTTTTGCCAATAATTCCCACGAAAATAGGAATTCCAAAGAGTTTTTCCCACAGGCTTTTATATAAATTCCCTTAGGTTTTCCCACGGAGAAGAAATTTGGAAATTTTGAAAAGGAGAAAAGGAAACGAAGGATATTTTTTCCTCTTGCATGCTGATTCACCTGAATAGCTTGACATAGCTAATAAATTAGCAGCTTAATTTAATATAATGCTACAGAAAAAAATACTTACTGCTTTATCCCAAATAACAGGAGAGAATGACATACGTATTCATACGTATATTCACTGCTAAGCAAATTCACTACGCGTGTTTTTCGGGAAGAACTGCGTTTAAAAATTATTGACTGCCAAAGTCACAATACAAAAAGAATTGCGATAAAGCTTTATAACCTAAGACATTAGACTTAAGTGGCGGATCCAGGTGGCGGCCATGGCAATTATCTCCATGACTGTAAAGGGCTTCCTTTAGCATACAGTAAACCAACTCTCGTTTGTTTACGGAGGTCAAGCAGCATTTCAGTACTTAGATGGGGGCCCGCTAGGGAAAACGACACTCATATTAGAAAAAAACTTCGTTCTCGTTTTTACTGGTTCAACCAGTGAAATTTCATTGTTTTCCTATTGGTTGACTAAGCTAACTCATTCGTGTTTAGAGAGCAGATATTGCTTACACTTCCGTTTTTATTTATATTTGTCGAACTCCACCCCCTTCACCAGTTTTAAGATCCAAAGCTGGATGAGGAATGAATGTCTAGATCCGCCACTCCCAAATGAATGTCTAGATCCGCCACTGAGACTGTTCGTTCCTACGTACGTTCCTAACGAGATTTTTAGATGAACGTACTTAGGAACGAACAGTCTAATCACCGTCAAACTGTGTTGCCGATTAAGTTATACTTTTGGCATAAATTTAAAAAGGTAAAAAATGATGTTGCACGATAAAATTCGTTGTTTTGTTTTACATTTTTTTAAATATATCTTGTAATTTTTCCCACGTTTTTCTTCAGGAGGACAAAATTATTCCCTTTTCCCTTTTACCAATTTTTAGCAGTAAGAATTCCCACGAAAAGGGAGAATTCCCACGAACTGGCACCACTGTGTCTCATCCATTTGGCGGGAAGAATTTGTATATATGCAGCCTTAGGGTGCGGCGGTAGTTGTGTTTGCAACATGTTATGCCGGATCCACACGTTTGCCAAGGCTTGGCAAGCGTTCGCAAATTTAAACGTGTGGATAAGGCATTTGGCTTGGCTTGTGTAAGCTTGGCGACGCTTGTGGCCGATCCGGTCGAGTGTGGATGCTCGGCAAACCAAAGCAAACATTTTCAATTTGCGAACACTTACAAAGGAAGTTTGTGGCAAGCGTTTGTGATGCGTCCACATGTTTGTTTTAAGCAAGCGTTTTCAATTTGCGAACGCTTGCCAAGCCTTGGCAAACGCGTGGATCCGGCATTAGGTTTCAATTGTGGGTGGTTGGGGTTACCAGCTGGAATGGTGGATTGAAGCACATTTGGGATTGCCAGCGTATTAAAATTTTTCTTTTATTTTGTACATAGGTGAGTGTCACTTCACGAAATTACTAATCGAGCGTTTTAAAAGTAGAGACGTGACAAATTAAAAGATTGGAAAAAGTTAATTTATTTTTATTTAAAATTACAAGTTAAAAGTTAATTGATATCCAATTCAACAACAAAAAGCTAATACAAAGATATTTTTATTATTTTATTATTTTTTTTCCCGATCCTTTTTTGTTCGCCTAGCGACTTCAAAATTACTCACTCGATTGGCCTACTAACTCTTTTTCATTTTTATTTATTTCGACCATCGGCCTACTCTGTTCGTCACACTCCCCCTCGGTGAGACGACTCGAAGATTCGTCCTCACTTCTTACATCCAGAACAGCTAATTTGACCGCAGGTCTTACGTAAATCCCCTTCATTGTTTTGACTGTTGCTCGACGCACCTGGCCGTCTTGACTTCGCACTACATCTACCACGATACCTTTGGGCCATGTGTTTCTAGGTAGAGTTCCATCTGCTATTATAACCACATCACCTATTTGTAAATTACGGGTTTGCTGGAACCACTTGCCTCGGCGGGTTAAAGTAGGTAAGTATTCGAAGAGCCATCTTTTCCAGAATACATTGGCTAGCTGTTGTGACATTCTCCAGCCTTTTCGAAGAAAGAGATCGTCTGGATTGAACTCCCCTGGTAATTTGCTTCCATCTGAGGAACCCAACAAAAAATGATTAGGTGTAAGCGCTTCTGAATCGCTTATCTCAAGTGACACATGCGTCAATGGACGGGCATTAATGATTGCCTCTACTTCCATTAAGAAACAACGAAGATTTTCATCTTGAAAACGTTGTTGATGTTGACAAATATGGTACAGCACTTTCTTCACGGCCCCCACCAAGCGCTCCCAACTTCCACCCATATGTGGGGATGACGGTGGAATGAATTTCCACTCTGTTTCGACAGTATTGAAGCTCTGCTCAAACGAACTTTTATTAATGTTCTTGAAGGCTTCATGAAGTTCGCTCTCAGCACCCTTGAAATTGGTGCCGTTATCAGAATAAAATATCTTCGGTGTCCCACGCCGGGCAATAAAATTTCTGATTGCCATTATACAGGAATCCGTACTTAAGGAATACGCAATCTCCAAGTGAACGGCTCTTATTGCTAAGCATGTAAACAGAACTCCCCAACGTTTCTCTGTTCTACGGCCAACCGTAACGTTAACAGGCCCAAAGTAGTCGACGCCTACATAAGTGAAGGGGCGAGAAAACGCAGTCACTCTCTCCAGTGGAAGAGGAGCCATTTCAGGGCATTCCGGTTTAGCACGATTTATTTTGCATCTATTACAGTTATGGCGAATCGATTTGACGAGTCTTCTTAAACTAGGTATCCAATAGTTTTGCCTCACCTCATTTATGACCGTTTCGTAAGAGCAATGATGAAACTTTTCGTGGTAAGAATGCACTATTAGATAAGTTACTCGGCTCTCTTTAGGCAATATAATGGGTCTTTTTACACAAGTGTCCACAAAAGGGGCGTTATCAAGTCTTCCTTTCATCTTCATAACCCCATCATTATCGACATAAGGAGAATATTTAGCTATCTTGCTCGAATTTGGCAAAGGTTTATTTTGTTTTAACAGAAGCATTTCATTCCCGTATGATTGTTTCTGTACTAGCCGAATTAGTTTTCCTTGGGCCTGCTTTAATTCTTGTGAAGACAACTCGGACGACAGTATACTAGCCTTTTGTGATTTAAGTTTAAGATTAGTAAAGTACCTGCAGACCCATGCTAATGTTCTTAGCAGACGACTCCATTTGGAAAAACGCTCGAAGTTGACAATATTCAGATTTTCTTCTTTGGTGATCATTACATAACTTGGACGCAACTCTTGATCTGAATAATCGATGCCTTCACTAGATTCCTTAGGCCAGTCTTCTTTAGGCTGCTTAAGAAATTTTGGACCAGAAAACCATCGACTGTCATCTCTAATAACTGGAGATTTTTGCCACTTTGTCGCCTCATCAGCTACATTTTCTTTAGTCGAGATCCAACGCCATTCTTTTTCCTTGGTAAGCTCTAATATTTCACCAACACGATACATAACAAAGGGCTTATATTGTTTTGCTTCTGACCTAAGCCAACATAAAACCGTCTTGGAATCTGACCAAAATACTCGTCCATTTATATTCAATTTCTGGCCTTTGCAAACTATATCTGCCCATCGAGCGCCAATAATAGCAGCTTGCAATTCAAGTCTAGGTATTGACATGGGTTTCTTTGGCGCAACTTTGGTCTTAGCCCCAACTAGAGTGACAGTAATATTTGTACCTTCTGATACCCTTAAGTACGCCACTGCTGACATTGCTTCTTGGCTCGCATCAACAAAGGTATGCAATTCTATTTCCCATGTATTTACACTGTGTATTAATGCAGAGTAGCATCGGGGAATCCTAACATCTTCAATGGTCGGAAGAATTTGTAACCATTGCTGCCACTTCTTCTGGAGATGCAAAGGTATCGTCTCGTCCCACTCAACCGACGTTCTCCATACACCCTGAAGTATTATCTTTAATCTCACAAGATAGTGGGCAAGAAACCCTAAAGGATCAAAAACTGACATTAGCATTTGTAGCAACTCACGTTTCGTTGGCATTCTGGTTCCATTTAATACTGCAGGATCAACTTTAGTATATTTTTTTACAAACGTAAATTTATCTTCGCTTGTCAGCCACCACAGACCAAGAATTTTATCAGTTTGTATGACGGTTGATTCTTGAAAGGCTTTATTTCCTTTTGAGGTATTTGCTAGTTCTTGTAATACCTTAGGATCGTTAGATAACCAATTATGAATTATAAATCCAGCCTTAGAATGGATGAATTTTATTTCATTCGATAAACGTATTGCTTCTTCTGCTGTATCGACGCTTATTAAAAAATCATCCACATAATGGCATTCGATGATTGCTTCAGTTGCCTGTGGATACTGCTTACTAAAAGTTTGTGCATTGACGTTTTTTATATATTGTGCTATACTGGGTGAACACGAAGCACCGAATGTTAACACCTGCATGACATATATATCAGGTATACGACATACTTCTCCACGTCGCCATAAAAATCTTTGCATGTGTTGATCATCTTCTTTCACCTGTATTTGGTGGAACATCTCTTTAATGTCTCCACAAACAGCCACCTTTCTTTCTCTAAATCTGAGTAGGACATTTATTAAGGGTGTCACCTGATCAGGACCTTTATATAATAATGTATTCAATGAGATACCTTTTACAGTAGCGGCTGCATCCCACACAAGTCTAACTTTGTTTGGTTTATTAGGATTCCTTACAATGAAGACGGGTAAATACCAAATACGTTTATGGACGTTGTTCTGTTCCACCAATGATAATTTTCTAGCATAACCTTTGTTAACTAGTTCGTCGATCTGTTCATTTAATTTGATGAGCAGCGCTGGTTCTTGTCTTGATCTTTTCTCCAAACATTGCAACCTTTTTAACGCCATTCCATAGCTATCAGGTAAACTGAAGTCATACGACCTCCAGAGAAGGCCACTCTCATATCTGCCATTTGAAGGCTTCGTGGTGTCTTTCAGCAGTTCAATTGCTACCTTTTCTTCTTTACTAGCATAAGAAGAGTCCAGAGGCTGAGTCTGATTTATTTCTAAATATTCCTGCACAATTTGATGAAGTTCCTTGCAACATTTACAAGCTTCATAGCTATGGTATACGGAACTGTTATCCGATTTTCTGCTATTACAACCGCCACCGATTACCCATCCTAATCTTGTTTTAGTGGCAATGGGCTCCGTCCATTTCCTCTCAATGGTTTTTAGAGGAAGACCTAATTTCCCATTATCGATGCCAATTAATAACAATGGAGTAACTTCTTTGTATGATTCGAAAGGAACATCTTTTAAATAAGTATAGTCTTTTATAATTTCATCCCGTAAAAGAGTTTGCTTAGGGAGATTAAGATTGCCAACTGTACGCACGTTATGTATAGTATATAAACGACTATCTTGTTTCGTTGATGATAACTTCAATGATACTCTCTGAGAATCCGGTTCTAATTTAGTAGTATCGCCAGTCCATTTCAAGCATAATTCTTCACGCACACCATTTAAATTTAATCTCTTCACTAATCGTTTATCCATCAACGTAACGGAAGAGCCCTCATCTAGTAGCGCAAATATATTTAATGTAACTCCATCACCATATACCAACACAGGTACTATTCTAAATAACGGTGACTTTGTTTTTTGATGACGAAGTTCATGACAACCTACAGTAGGTGTTGATGGTACTATGGTAGACCAGTTATTAGTGCTATCATGTAATATAGGATTATGCTTCGCTTGACATCCTTCAATGCTGCACCTTTTATTCAATTGGCATTTAGAAAAATGATGTTTTTTAAGACAACATTTGCATATTTTTAATTTTCTTATCATTGACCATTTTTCTTTTAGAGATAATGCGAGAAATTGTTGACAGTTTTTTACTTCATGGTCTCTTTTGCATACACAACATAAATCGACTTCATTATTCGATTGTTGATGTGTATTCATACCCTTTGGAGCGAAAGAGGTAGTACGCCTATCTTTCGTAATTTGATCACTTATTAAATGTGAACTGGATACTGCTGTAGTCGCAATAGCGAGATCATATAGCCAAATACTGAAGGCTTCAATATCTACCTCTTCATTGTGCGAACTATACATAGCCCAGTTTAATTTTATGGTAGAAGGTAGTTTCTCTACAAGTTCCTGTCTTAGCAGAGGATTATTAAAATGTCCCTGCAAATTAGACGCTTTAATTGTTGCACATAGATTTTTCACTATAATTGCATAATTTATTAGTGTATCTAATTTATCTAATTTAGGAATTGGGGCTTTTCTTACCTCATTTATAAGTGAGTTAATAATATATTCGGGCCTACCATATAGTAACCGTAAAGTTTTAATAGCTTCTGTCACTGTTGCTGGCATTAGTAACAGACTGCGTACACTTTCTAAAGCTTTTCCTCTAAGAGATCTTTGAAGCCTTACTAAATTCTCAGTGTCACTAAACCCACAGGCTGATGTACTGTTTTCAAACGCACTTATGAACATTGGCCATTCTTCGGGTCTTCCACTGAATATGGGTAAGTCCTTATTTAAAAAGCTTCTAGCACTAAGCTGGTTCCCTGATAGCTCTTGCATCTTATAGAGAGGTTGTTTGGATGCAGGCGGGTCGATATTCTTGAGCCACTCCTCGGTACGCATATTGTTTATTTTAACCGCGTTCACAGACTCATCATCTTGAGGTTCTTCTTCGCCTTGTGCTAAAATTTCATATTTTTTCTTTAAATATTGTTTATCTAGCTGTAGCTGTTGCTTTAAACATTGTTGCTTCAAACTTCGTTCTTCTTCTAATCGTCGCAGCTCTAAGTCGATTTTTGCCTTTCCAGAAAAAATAACGCTGGATCTAATCGACGCTGCTTTGGGTGTTGATTGAGGTTTTTTCTTATTGCCTGATGGTTGAAGCTCATTCGTTCCTATGTGGTTTGGAGATGTTAAAGTTGATTGATGCACGACAGTTTTATCTAGATCTTGAGCTTTTAGACAGGTACTGCAGCTCCAGTCTTGATCTTCAACTTCGTTACCAACATCGACACAACTATAATGGAACCATTCATCACAGGAATCGCACTGGACCATCTCCTCATCATCACTCCTTTCACATTTTTTGCAGCTATTTTCCATCTTGTCAATTAAACGCTTCAGTCAACAGTTTCAATGTTTTTTATTCAATAATTTTAGAATAATTTTGAAGAATTTTGTCACTTCACGAAATTACTAATCGAGCGTTTTAAAAGTAGAGACGTGACAAATTAAAAGATTGGAAAAAGTTAATTTATTTTTATTTAAAATTACAAGTTAAAAGTTAATTGATATCCAATTCAACAACAAAAAGCTAATACAAAGATATTTTTATTATTTTATTATTTTTTTTCCCGATCCTTTTTTGTTCGCCTAGCGACTTCAAAATTACTCACTCGATTGGCCTACTAACTCTTTTTCATTTTTATTTATTTCGACCATCGGCCTACTCTGTTCGTCACAGGTGAGAATTCAAGGGCGGTGAAATATTTTCAACTTAGGAAATTAGAAATTTTATGAAATATGTTACTGTTTACCTTTCCTTTTTTTTGTTAGTACTTGGAACCCAACTTACGATACTTAAAACAGGGTCGGCTTCATAGGGAGGGAGGAAAATTCTAGAGGATGTCAGGACTCACGTATGGTTCCTCTCAACAAATAATTATGACGGAGTTTATAGTCAGGTTGCGTGGGTGGCCTAAGTCCCATAGGGCGTCCGTTACAAGCCCCAACCCAAGTGACTCAGATGGAATATTCAGTTGTGACAAATCAGCTTTGCCATTGGAACAGCACATTCCAGGTGCTTTTTGAAATTTTAAATCATGACATTATTGCCACAATTTATCCATAGGACCAATCATAAAATTGGGGTGCATTGGGGCTCTCATTCTCAAAGTAGAAGCTCTGGCTCGTTTGTCTTGTAAGCGTGCGTCACTCTGTTCATTTGTCTCAGCCGCTCTCATTGCTGCCATTTGTCTCACCTGCCCCCTTGATCTACCAATTGAATAATAGTTCGCGTTACCATACCGGTAATTTTGTCGTAGACCGATTGTTGTTCTGCAACTGAAAGTGTTTTTTTTACTGCGGCAAATGGACGGACGTCTTCAACATGAAATTGTTATTCTCTCAATAAATATAACTCATAAATATCAAAAGGAGAGCTTTCTGACGCTACCATTCTAAGTTCTTACTTGTTGAGGGCTAGTCATATTTCTTTAATTTTGATCAAAGTTTCATTAAAAATACTATGCGAAAATGAGATAGTACCTATTGTTTCGGTTAGCGAACGGGACAAGCCAGGGGCGGCACGTGGTTTTTTTGCGCCCGGTGCATTATGCTATATTGCGCCCCATCAGCTGATCATATGAAAAAAACTTTTTTCGTCTGGATCGCAAGTACGAAGAAGCGGAAAATACACAAGGTACTTCTAACTTGGTAGCAATTTGCTTGACTTTTTCAATAACTTCCTGATATTTTGCTCTGATCGTAAATCTATCAAAAAAAACTGGTGTGCGTAGGACCACACGATGGAAGTGAAAACTTCTATGGCCATTCTGTATTTCCTATTCAATCTTAATATTACAGGAGGATAATGGTCAAACAATTTTGTCTATGAATGTGAATGCATTTGAAATATTTTTTTTGTGGACTTGGAAACACATTTTACTAGACAAGTCGTTCTTATTTAATTATACAGTCGTTATACAGGTATTTATGCATTTTACTTTTTTCAAAATTCTGGTGAAGTGATTTGTTATGCATACCATACATATTGCCAGCGCATTTTTAATTTTCTATCATTGACAAGAAATTCATTATTTCCGACCTTAAACACCTCCAAATAGCGATTTTCGGTGAAATCGAATCGTAATTGCCAAAATCGTACCGCCATATTGGCGCCGCCATTTTGAATTTTAAAATTTTGACCACAGATTCGCCATTTGTGACCTTAAAAACCCCCCGATACTGAGTTTCAATGGATTCAGAACACATTTGCAAAATTCATCCGCCATATTGGTACCGCCGTTTTGAATTTTCAAATTTTGAGCACAGAATCGTCATTTGCGCTGATAAAAACATCTTGATACCGATTTTCAATATAATCGGAACACAATTGCAAAATTCGTCCGCCATCTTGGAACCGCCATCTTGATTTTTTTACAAAGCTGTCAGATTGCATTGTCATGGGAACTCAATGTGTGTGCAAAGTTTCATACAAATCGGTTTAGTAGAAGTAGTTAAAAAAGCTGTCCGAAGATTTGAACCAAAGAAACAAACAAACAAACAAATATACGAGGTCAAGCTAAATAAAACCATTAAAAAATCCATGCTCTAGTCTTCCAAATAAAAAAAAATAATATATAATCAAACATAAGAATATATAATAAATAGTAATATAGTATAATAATTTATAACACTTAATACAGACTAAAACCCCCAAAGGCAAATTTTTTCTCACATGGTACGGTAGCGTGATGATGGTACGTTAGCGTGACGAGAGTTTTTTGTTTTTCCCCGGGCCAAAAAGTGCCCAACGTGCCTATAGAAGTTTTCACTTCAAAAACCTTTTGTGGAATTTAAAATATCAACTGCAGCAGACTTTTGGGCTTTGTAAGTATATTTATTTTTCTAAAATATCACACTAGATTACTATGGAACAAATTAAATTTAACTGAGTAATTTTATTTCGTAATTCTGCTGTATGTTTCGATACGGGTTCCCTACCTGAACGAGTTCTACCAACGCCTCGTAGACACCATCTAATTGACGAACTAATCGTTTTAACGCGTCTATGCTACTTTCACTACTAGTCTTACTAAGCTTGTTAGTGTCTTCTTTTTCAAAATAATAATCTTTTAACCGAACTGGAGAAATAAGCATATAAATTTTGAATAGTATCAAAACAAGAAGTTGCCTTTAGAAACATACGTTTTTTTCGAAGTTCACACCTATTATCAAACGATGCATCAATGAAGTCTGAGTTGAAGAGTTAATTAATGGAAAATTGTATGTTCTATTTATATTTGCCCGGTATACAATTTTCATAATTCGCGGCACAGTAAAATATTTTAAATTTCGTAACATAAAAACAATAAACAAATTAATTCCAATAAAATATAAATATAAATAATATAATTTACAAATGTATTACCTGAAATTAGTAATTTAATAATTGTTATTAAATCTAAAATATTACTTTTATAACTCAACATTTTAAATCTAATAAAAATATTTCACTCAATTTTCTCTTTATAAATTCTTCCAGAGAAACAGGCACAAAACTTAAATTTGCTCCATCAATAACTCGTATAACATAAAAAAAAATCTACATATTAATTTGTTAGACAGTCGCAAGATATTTAGAAATCGCAAGATATTTTGTTCTCATTTCGTTTATTTACCTCTTTGAACAAATCTTGGAACAAAATTTAAAAGTGCACCAACAGCGCCCCGAAGTTTATATTAATCACAGTAAACAGCAATACACAATACAGAGCCATCGGAACAATTTTTTCCTCTGTGTGAGTTGATATGGTGCATTTTACAAACATTTCAAAAAGTGCTCCAGCGTAGTGAAAATGAAATTATTTTGTGTTTCGTCTCCTTCATTCCACTGGTTAATTCTGTATTTACATCTCACGTTCAAATTTGAGAACATCAGTAGAATGAGAAATTTTTCTCTCACTTGGTGGATATTTCTCCTAAATTTTTACTTCTGCTGATTCTCTGGACAGAAATTATATGAAAATCACGAAGCAAAAGTCTCGAGAGGAAGTAGTACCAGAGGAAGTAAAATTTCCAGGTTTTTTTGCATGGAATTTGTGTTGTGTTGTTACATGAGTTGAAATATAGAATATTTTATTGGGAAAATAAACTGGAAAATTAAGTCGTGTTAATAAAAATGAAATCTTTTAATATATGAAAAGGATGTAAGAAAAACATTTTTAAAAATTTTTTTTTTCAAAGTTTTAAATTTTTTTTTAAAATCTGAATATCTGAAATAGCGCCCCTGTCCAATAGCGCCCGGTGCAAGTGCACCATTCGCACCTATGAAAGCGCCGCCCCTGGGGACAACACCAATCGCTTTCTCGTACCCAAAACCCCAAAATACAAAATCTCAGCTCTACAACCAGGATCCGGTCCTGGCCTCTCGCAACTGATCTCTCAACCGGTCCCGATTCTGAGCTGATGTCATCCAGTTTGGCATTCCTAAGCTCTGGGCGTCCTGGTCTACATTAACCTTCCAGCGGTCTCCCTCGCGTCCTTTTTATCCATTATATATAAACCCCACATACCCGCTTCTCCTTTTTTTTATATGATAAAACCAAGCTTATGAGTCAGCCTTTGTACTACCAGTCCGTCATGTCGTATATATCATGGTGCAATGTCTAGTAGTAAGCTTGGTTTGAAGGATAGAAAAAAGAATAGGAATGATTAGAGGGGGTCTGGGGGATGTTCGAGGAAATGTCGATGAACCTTACGTTTGAACTCCAAGATGTTGTACGAGTTCGGAAATACTGACTGCGGGAGATTATTCCACAGTCGAGTTGTTCTATTCATAAACGAGCTTCTAGACCGTATTGTGCGCGAAAGGGGGGCTGTAGGGTATGGGGGTGAGCCGAGCGGGATAGTCTTGTGTTGCGGGAGAAATATTGCCGTGCAGGCAGGAGGTCCTGAAATTCAGTGGAACAGTCGCTATGGCAATAGCGATAAAGTATAGAGAGTGGAGCTACATTCCTACGGTGGCTTAAAGGGTCTATAGAGGCGCGAAAGGTGCCGTCACCAATGAGTTTGATGGCCCGATTTTGCACCTTGTCGAGGCAAGCCAAGGTGGTTTTTGGGGCGCCTGCCATATATACGAATTGTATTCAAGGCGGGGCCGAATGTAGGATTTGTAGATTGTAGCCAGGGCGGCTGGCTGGAGGAGGAACTTGCATCTCTTGAGAAAACCAAGACATTGGAAGGATTGTTTGGCGATTTGGAATATGTGATCATTCCATCGCAGATCCTCCGTTAAAGTTACTCTTAAGATGTTAAGTGTAGAGTCAGCCGTTAGATTCTCATTACCCACTGAAATAGGAGGAAGGTCAGGGCTATTTTTGTTGGAGATGAGACAGTACTTCGTTTTGGTGGCGTTAAATTCCACACGATTCTTGCGGCCCCATTCAAGAATCGATTTGATATCCCGGTTGATCGAAGAGGACATCAGTTCACGATAGTGAAGACAAGGTCTGGCATGTGCTTGTGTTATATTGTCGAAGGCGTAAGAGTAGCGCAAAGTACCGTCATCAGCGAAGCAGTGAAGTGGGTTGGAGGGGATTGAGAGCAGATCATTAATGAAGATTAGGAAAAGCGCGGGTGAAAGAATTGACCCCTGGGGAACTCCGGCCGAAATGGCGTGGGTGTGGGATTCGACGCCGTCCAATACTACTTTGATTGAACGTCCAGAAAGGAAGCTCTTAATCCAGTTCCTTAGAACTAAGTTTATACCAATAGCTTGGAGTTTGGTCAACAGAGCAGGGTGCCATACTCTGTCAAAAGCCTTTGAGATATCTAGAGCAACCAGACCAGACTCACCAAAGCGATGAATTCTTTGGTTGATATACTCGGTTAAACATACAAGGATATCGCCAGTAGACCGTTTTGGTCTAAAGCCGTACTGCCTGTCGTGTATAATTTTGTTGGATTCCAAATATCTCATCAGCTTTCTATTGATTATTGTCTCCATGATTTTGTAGAGAGCAGAAGTAATTGCTATTGGGCGGTAGTTTAAAGGGTCGCTGGCTTCACCTTTTTTTGGGATAGGCTGAACATGAGCTAGTTTCCAAGAGGTAGGATACACTCCGGAGAAGTAAGACAGGGCAAAAAGTTTGCGCAGGGGTTTAGCCAAAGGTGAGGCACATTTTTTAAGTGCCATAGGGGGAATTTTGTCAGGGCCAGTGGATTTATTGACTTCAAGCTCTTTGAGTCACCTATATACCTCGCGAGTCCTGAAGTGTACCCCGTCCATTGAGTGAATGGTATTCTCGAAGGTGGGAGTATCATAGCAGTATCGGGTAAGGAAGAATTTGAGGCGAACAGAGAAACTAATATGTCGGCCTTGGGTTTGCTTTCTGTTAACACTTCCTTGTTGTAAATGAAAGGAGGTTGAGGTGCCCGTATAACCTCATAGAAAATAACTATACATACACTTTGATTCACACTATAGTAATTTAAGGTAGTTTATATAGAAAACTAGATTGTAGTCATGTATATAGATATGAGTCAGTAGGCCTAGTTATGATAATATGTAATAGTATATAAGGATAGTATATAAGAATCCCTACTATAAATACAAGGGAACTTTGTATGAAAATCACAGTCACTGTTCAATACTCAACGACTACAGGGCGCTAAATGGGCTTTAGCTCTACGCTCTGTCGCTGAGGAACAATTAATAAAATAAACGGTCTCCAAATAAAATAACTGTTTTATTTAAATCCTCGAGTCAAACCCTGCGAATCCCATATTGAAGCATTACATGGCGACCCTGCACGACAAGGACCTAGAGGAAGAAAAATTTAAAGATCCGAAGACTGAACCAAGCATACGATAAAGGATATGCAAAATAAATAATGTTTACAGCAAAAAAAGATGCGCGTTTTTTCTTGTAATAGTCTTATAGAAAAAAAAAACAACAACAAACTAAAATATAGATACACATATGGGATAAGATAGTGCAATAGTAAGAGCACAACAGTATTGAGTCGAGGAGAGATGCCAGAGCATGAGGCAGTAGAAATTTTGAAAGAACTCCATAAAATAAAAGCGAAGGTAAAAAAGGCGCCATATAAACTAAGAACGGCGGAGAGATTATTAAGAAGAAGAGTTTAGTTAAATGAACTAGAACTACGAATTAACGTTGTAGAAAGCAGTGAGGATACACTGACAGAATTTAGAGCAGTGTACGAGGAAGTAGGTGAAATAATAAAGTTCCAGTTGAGCGAGGTATCGACTGAGGAGAAGGAAACAAGCTCGGAAGAAGAGCAAGATAGCTTGAGTAATAGAGCTTTAGAGGCTTCCAACTCAATTATCGATTTGAATAGACAGGAAACCAGCAATATGGGAACTCTAGATCCATTCCAAATTTTAAAATTGTTACCTACTTTTGACGGTGAAGAGAAGGAGCTGACCAACATCAATATCGTTGAAATTATAGGAGAGACATTAAAAGATGATCCGGAGAGAGAGAAATTGGTGCAATTGGTGCTGAAAGCACGTATCACAGAAAAGGTTAGAATAAAGATTGGAGCAAGTACTCCGCAAGGCATAGATGGTTTCAAAAAATTGTTCGAGACGCATTTTAAGGTGAAACGCAATCCCTTAAGTATACAAAATAAGTTGTCAAGGATTCAACAAGGAGATCAAGCAGTTCAAAGCTTTGCGACAAGGGTACAAAATCTAATAGCACAGCTGAATGACGTACAAATAACGGAACATGGCGAAGATAGTCGAAAGCTGATTAATGCTCTTAACGACAAATCGGGACTGAATGCTTTTCAGGCAGGTCTAAATGAACCCTATAAGACAGCAGTATTTGCAGCGATGCCAGAAACTTTAGGTAAGGCTGTGAAAATAGCTACTGAAATAGAAGCAGTGAATGATACTAACAAACAGTTCTATCATGGTAGCGCTCCAAGAAGGAGAAGCGCGAACGAAGAATTTTACAGAAACAACTGGCAGAGCAATCGCAATAATAAGTTTCAAAGTGGATCTTTAGGAAATCAGAGATTCAATAGGAACAGGGAAGATGATAGTCAAAATTATAGTTATAGAGGAACTGCAAAGTTCAATAAAAGGAATTCTGCGGAACCAGCAAGAAATAATCCCAATGACAAGCGAGAAAGGCAGGGCAATGTACAAGGACACTATGCGCAACAACGGTATAACAGAGGTTATAACTCAAACAATTACCCAAGAAGAATCAATATACTCGATTCGGGAAACGAACAAACCGCCCCCGAAGCTCATCGTTCGAGGGACGAAGAATATTAGATGAGAATACGAGGTCCAGAAATGCAAAGATGTTTTCATATAACTTTCAGCGTGTCAATAACTATATAACTGCTAAAATAATAGGCATGGATAAGCCGGTAAAATTTTTGATAGATTCAGGAGCAGACATATCAATAATCAAAAGAAACTTGATAAACAATGATCAAATTGATAGGTACGATATATGCAAATTAATAGGCATTACAGAAAGTGATACGTACACAATAGGAGTGCTTGAAACGAAAATTTTGATTGAAGGAGAAGAAATTAAGCAGAGACTGCACGTAGTATCTGATGACTTAGCTATTGGTACGGATGCAATATTAGGAAGAGACTTTTTGTACGAAAATAAGTGCAAACTTGATTTTGAGATATTCACTCTAACAATTGTAGTAAAGGATCGGAATATCATAGTGCCAATTACCACTTATGTACCTCGACAGGACACCATAACGATTCCAGCAAGATCACAAATCCTACAAGCTGTCAATCAGCAAATTAAGGAAGATAGCATTGTCCTAAGCCAACAAATTCAGGATGGAGTCTTCATTGCTAATTCATTGATTCCTTCAAAAGAGATAGCACATCTAAAACTACTTAACGTACACGAGAAAGAAGTTAATATTAAATTACCAGAGATGAAAATATTGCCGTTAAGATATTACAATATTATAGACCCAAGGGAAAAGCAAAGAGGGATAAGACGGGAAAATCGAAAAGGGAAGATAGTGACGAGAGTGAATCAGATGATGATAAGAAGAAGTGAAAGGGCAAAAAGGGAAAAGAGAAAGGTAAGAAAGACCAGAAAGAGAAGGAACCAAAAGAGAAGAAAGAGAAGGCATCAAAAGAGAAGAAAGAGAAGGGGCCAAAAGAGAAGAAAGAGAAGGAGCCAAAAGAAAAGAAAGAGATGGAAACAAAAGAAAAGAAAGAGAAGAAAGATACTGCTACTAATGGAAAAGATGAACACCTAATTATGAGGTTGAGTAAAGAAAAGAGCTTAGTGAAAATTCGCAAGCAAACTGCGAGTTACTTCTGGAGAAGCTAATGCTATAAAATTTGAACTCCCAAATGATGAGAATTTTAAAAAAAAATAAATAATGAAGAAATAATGAGAGAAAATAAGTATAGAATAATTAATGAGAATATATAGCAAGATGCATAAAAATGACAATAAAAGATAATCAAATTGAAGAAATACACAAGAATACAATAAAGAGGATGTAAAAAGATAAACCAAGGAAAATGATAAAAAAGATGAAGAATGAATATGTAATATGAAAAATTTTACCTTAAAAGGTAAGGGAAAATTTTTCTCGTGAACCGTTGGGGGTGAGGTGCCCGTATAACCTCATAGAAAATAACTATACATACACTTTGATTCACACTATAGTAATTTAAGGTAGTTTATATAGAAAACTAGATTGTAGTCATGTATATAGATATGAGTCAGTAGGCCTAGTTATGATAATATGTAATAGTATATAAGGATAGTATATAAGAATCCCTACTATAAATACAAGGGAACTTTGTATGAAAATCACAGTCACTGTTCAATACTCAACGACTACAGGGCGCTAAATGGGCTTTAGCTCTACGCTCTGTCGCTGAGGAACAATTAATAAAATAAACGGTCTCCAAATAAAATAACTGTTTTATTTAAATCCTCGAGTCAAACCCTGCGAATCCCATATTGAAGCATTACAAGGTGTTGAAGAGAAAGTGAAATTCTTGTTGATGGAAGTTACCAAGGACCAGAAGTTTTTACTGCCTGTAGTGGTGTTGAGAATCTTACTTCTCAGCCTGTCATCAAATGATGATTTGACTTTCCTGATGATGGAATTACAGGAGTTTCTCAATTTGATGTACTCTCAACGAAGTTACTCATTAGGCGAACGTCTGTAGGCTCTATAAGTGGCTTCTTTCACCATTCACATTCACCATTGAACCATCTGTTCAGCCTAGGCTTAACAGATTTGGTATAGTGAGGAATGAACAAACGCATACCCGCTCATATAATTTTGGTGACACATAAGGGCAGCGGAGTTCGCATTGGGATTACGGAAATACAGATTTCAGTCAGTGGCTTGGAAGAAGCGAATAAGACCCAACCAGTTGGCTTTCCCATAGTGCCAGACAGTTCTTTTTGGAGCTGTGGTGGTTGAGGTCGAGGATGGATATGGGAAATAAGCACTAACTAGTTTGTGGTCCGAGTTGCCAAGGGATGAGCTAACCTCGACGGAGTACCGCGTCGGATGAGAAGTAAGAAATAGATCAAGGAGATGGGCTCCTTGACCTGGAATGTCAGAGACTCTCGTAGGACATTTTACAATTTGATGTAAATTGCTAAGGTTTGCAAAGAGCTCGGCGTGTTTGCCAGAAACACTGGTGCCATTTGAGTAATTTAGCCAATGTACATTGTGAACGTTGAAATCACCCGCAACAATGATTTCACTCTTCGGGTGGGAAAGGATATCCGTTCGGAAATAGCATCGAAAGCTGAGGTGGTGGCTCCATTACTAATATTAGGGCTCCTATATAAAAAACAGAAGAATATGACGTGGCTATGGATAGTTATTTTAATCCAAAGATGGTTAAAATCAGATGATGTACTACTGTACACCTTCTGGAACGCCACGTCATTTTTAATATATATGGCTAATCCCCTATGGGCGGAGAAATTATGCAATGTTATACTCTGTTACTTGAAATCGATCTAAATCGATGTCTGGTAACACTTGGGTTTCACTCAGTGCGATAATATCAGGGGCATGAAGTAATAATTCGCACGCAACGGCTAGGAAATTCGCATTCAGTCCCCGAATGTTACAAAAATTAAAAGTAAAATTCTTGTCGCTTCGAGGACTGTTTGACGTTAGGTTCATGTCCTCGTTTGTAGCTGGCTGCGCCGGCGATGCATCCATCGGGGCTAACGGGAATGACCTTGATGCAGTGTTATGCTTACCATCTTCCCAAAAAAAACTTGTTGATCAATTCTGAACCGATTGCTTAGACAGCTTCAGGATACGCTATGTTCAATGTTTTTCCATTTGTAGCTAGAAGGTCACGATTTTCGGATTTTCCAACTCTTGGAAAACCTACATAGAGCTAATCGGGACATGACAGCCCCACAAGTTTGAATTTGTATGTTTGATCATAAATTCGTTATTTGGTACCTTAAAAATTCCCATATACCGATTGACCAAAAATTTGTTATTTGTGATCTTAAGAACCCCTAGATACTCACTTTCATTGGAGTCGGAACAAAATTAACAAAATTCGTCCGCCATATTGGCGCGGCCATTTTGAATTTATAAGTTTTGACCACAAATTCGTTATTTGCTATCTTAAAAACCTCTAGATACCCACTTTCATTGGTGTTAAGATCACGCATATATGTAGTTAGTTTTAAGAAAAAACAAAATCTAATTTATCTAAATTATCTCAAAACATCTAAATTTACTCAATCAAATTTTTCCCACAATAGAATTTAATTTCATTGCAGTAAAAATTTGATTTCTCAAAATACAGTAAAAATATTTGTTACTTTGCATTTTTACCACAATTCATTCTCTTATCAGTCAGACATACATATCGTATTACATTAGAACGTAAGAAATTATTTGTTGAGCTTGCATTCAATTTTTCCGTAAAGAAAAATATTTTTTTTCTATTTTAATAAGACAAAAAATATGTTAGCAAGGCACTATATAAGCCGAAATTATATTAATAAAGAACAGTTGATTTTCAACTAGGAAAAGAGGTGTTTTAAGTGAACTACTCAAAACTAAATTTCCCTTTTGTGTGCACTAGTACAGAACTACGGCACTCTTTGATCGGGGTATAAGTAGCTATTCCGAAAATATTGCCTTAAGACTCCTATTGGATGTGCTTTGAATATCACGTCATAAAATAATTAGTTTTAAACTTTTGATTTTAGTTTTAATATTTTATTTATTCATTCTTTGAATGTATTTTAAATTAAACGTAATTTAATTATAACAAATTAAAAACCGTTAAAAGATTGCATTTTTATTGGAAGACTTCTTAGTTTAATATTTTTGCTAAGACTGTACAAATCAAGCTTCTATATAGAACTAACACATTTTCATTTTTTATTTTACAATTCAACTATTTGTGTATCTATGTTTCATAGAATTTTAGTTCCTATACAGTGTCTACATACGTGATTGCGTTTTTCTTATAAAAGTATTTTCAAGGTAGTAGTGAAAATTAAAATATCCCTGACGTAACACTGTACTCCAAAATTGTAAGTACACTAAAAAAAAATAAATCAATCAACAAAATTATCGTAACCAATACTAACAAATATTAATGCGTAGCGACCGCTACACTCTTCATCAGCGCATAGGTTTGTACCTAGGCGACTTTTACTCAAAACAAATCTAACCTTTTGTGTGCACTAGTATTGAACTAGGGCACTACTCACCAAACGCATAGGTTTGTACCAAGGCCGTAGCCAGCTCCGAATATCTAAGGGCGCTCATCGCACAATTATTGGCGCCCGAAATAATAACAGTTCGGAAAAATAAAAGATGCAAATATATAGTGTTTTTTTTACCTTGAGGCTGGTTTTATACTAAACATTTTCTGAAAGTGAGAACGAAAATAATGAGTACAATTCATGTCAATTTGAGAATATTTATTAAATCAAATTAATCATTTGAGCAATGAAAACAGTTGCCTTGATGTGATGATAACATTTCGAAAGACTTCACCCGAGTAAACAATACGCGCGACCACCTGTTTTCATGTACTGTCACGTAATAACGCTCATCTTGCAAATCATACTCTCATGATATTTGAATTTAACAAAATAATGCTAAGCCACAAATAAACTCTTGACGTAGAAGAAATATTTATTTCGGAAGAAAATTTAAATCTAAGTTTAAATCAAATGATGACAAATTCTTACGGTTTGACAAAATAATTTTTTTCTCATTGCAATTAAAAGTCCTTACCGTAAAGGGCGCTGCGCGCCCTTTTGCGCCCCCGTGGCTACGGCCATGGTTTGTACGTAGTCAACGTTACCCAGTAGTAGCGCATAGGTTTGCACCTAGGCGGCTTCTACCAACAATTCAAAATACAAGCGGGGAGAAAAAGGCTTCCCTCGCTCTACAAAAACATCTGGTGACCCGACGTGATTTAGCAGGGGCTAATATCACGATTCACGCAAAATCACCGTCGCTGGAACTGGAACTATCGTTAGGTCACAGCGGACATCTATCCCACACACAGAAGCATAAATTTTGTATCCAGCTGAAGGACACTCTGAAGTCATGGAACCGCTTGCAGAGTCACAAGGCAGGGTTGGTGCAGACATTGAACAGCTTATATCTAACTATACTAGTTTCACGACCTTTTCAACCAAATGGTAAACAACCAGCAGATGGGAGGATGCCAAAAGATTTGGTACCTTAAAACCAATTTATCTGGGGAAGCAGAGCGTCTTATAAGACATTTTCCCATCACAGACGATAACTACGAAGCTGCATGGGATATGCTAAGAGATCGGTACAACAACACCAGATTACTTGTGACAGCACTTTTAAATAAGCTTCTGGCACAGCCGGCACTATCCACAGATACCGCCGCTGGCATAAAGTCATTACATGAAATAACTCAAGAATGCCTGCTAGGCCTTCAAAATTTAAACGTATCTACTAACAATTGGGATCCATTATTGGTACATCTTTTAATCAAAAAGTTCGATAGAAATGCCCACAGCCTATACGAACAATCGTTAAAGGAACCCAGGAAGCTGCAGCCAGTAAAGGAGTTACTGGAATTCTTAGAGACGAGGTTCCAATCGCTGGAGGCTCTAGGCAACAAAAGCAGACACCATGAGCCACACCAAGTGCGGCAGGCGACAGTTAAGGCGCTATCATCAACTACCAGTTTTCCTTATAGCTGCAGCATATGCAAGGCCAGCCACCCGTTATACTTCTGCAAGGAGTTCCTCCAGTTATCTCCAAACAACAGACTCAATTTAGTAAGAAGAAACAACTAACTAATTGCTCCTTTAATCCCTCATGGGACATAGGGCGGAAACAGTTGCCCTCCAGCGGACTCTGTTTTGCGCGACAGCTCTCAGCTCTGACCAGGATCTCCCGGTTGTTGCGGCCTCTGATAATAGGGTTCTCCTCCACGTTGTTCTAGGTCTTCCGACTCGACGGGATCCTTGCGGATTCCAGTCAAGGGCCTGTTTGGCTAGATTATCGTCTTCGCGTCGCAAGGTGTGGCCAATCCAATTCCATTTCCTTCGCCTGATTTGGTCGTCTATCCTTTCTTGGCCGGCACGGCGCCATAGTTCTTCATTTGAAATTCTATCTTGCCAGCGGATTTTTAGGATACGACGTAGGCATCTGTTGATGAAAACTTGTAGGCGCCCTGTGATGAATTGGGTGACTTTCCATGTTTCGCAACCGTACAAAAGAACTGCCTTAACGTTGGAGTTGAACAGCCGCAATTTGGTGTTAATTGAGATCTCTGTTGATCTCCATATGTGAAACAGGCATGCATATGCGCTTCTTGCTTTATTTATTCTGGAACTGACATCTTCTTCTGTACCGCCGTTTTCGGTAATAATACTACCGAGGTAACAGAATTTGTCTACCAGTTCCACGTCACGGTTATTTAGCGCTGTCCGTTCAAGGGTGTTTGCATTTATCCGCATTTCTTTTGTTTTAGTCGGATTTAACCTTAAGCCCGCCGAGCTACTTTCTGTTGCCAATTTGTTTAACATGTTTTTGAGGTCCTGGTGTCTGTGGGCCAGCAAACAGATATCATCCGCGTAGTCGAGATCCTTAAGGCGGTCTAGCAATCCCCATTGTATGCCACCTGTTCTTCTATCTAGAGCGCTGACAAGAATGTCGTTTATTACTATAAGAAATAGTAATGGTGAAAGTAGACATCCTTGTCGTACTCCTGAGCTCACCTCAAAGCTGTCGGATAATTTTCCATTATGGAGAACTCTGCATTTGGAATTGTTGTATAGAGCTTTTATCAATTCTATTATTTTGTCCGGCAGTCCACGTTTCCGTAGAGCTCGCCATATAAAGCTCCTATTGACCGAGTCGAACGCTTTCTCATAGTCTACGAAAGCAAGGTAAAGGGGGGATCGAAATTCAGTAGACTGCTCCACTATGATTCTCAAGGTGTTAATATGGTCTATGCAGGAGCGGCCCTTTCTGAATCCAGCCTGCTGTCTTCTAAGCGTTCGATCTACTGCCTCTCTTATCCTAGATA
Organism: Thereva nobilitata; assembly: GCA_963855945.1. NCBI lineage: Eukaryota > Metazoa > Arthropoda > Insecta > Diptera > Therevidae > Thereva > Thereva nobilitata. The sequence continues at coordinate 115,499,809 of OY979695.1, read as the reverse complement.
GTAATATATGGGACAAGATTTTTCCCACCGTAGATAATAAACAGATGCCTCTCCAGTTGTCACATATTGTTAGGTCCCCCTTTTTTGGTATTTTGACTATGATACCTTCCGTCCAATCCTCCGGAAAGGTACAGGTGTTCCATGCTATTTCCAGGATTGGCTGTAGCGCATCTGCTATGAGGCTTGAGTCGGCTTTCAACAATTCTGGCGGGATGCCATCTTTTCCAGCTGCTTTACCATTGGCCATTGCATGAATTGCGGTTACTATTTCTCTCTTGGATGGTGCACGAGTGGCGATTCTTATTGGCTGTGCATTGTTGTTATTTTCTTCAGGTTCCTGCGAAAAGGAACCATTCAGGGCGGCGAAGAAGTAGTCTCTCCATCTTTGGAGTTGCTCCTCGTCGCTGCACAGCAGCCTTCCATCCGCACTCTTTACGGCATGCTTTTTAGTAGAGTGCTTTCCCGAGAGCTGCTTAGTAATTTGGTACAGCACCTTACTGTTGCCTGTGTTTGCCGCGTTTTCCGCTTTCTCTGCGAGCTCATTTATCTGCCGCCTTTTATCACGCCGGACACTTCTCTTTACCTCCCGGTGTAATTGGGAGTATTCCCGTTCAAGTTGTTGTCGTCTTTCCGGGTCGCTTGTAGAGTTCACGTTATTTTTGAGGGCCCTTCTGCGTTCTATTTTTTGCCAGGTTGTGTCCGAGATCCAGTGTTGCTGGTTTCTTTGGACATAACCGATGCTTGTTTCCGCTGCTGTTATTATAGCGCCCTTTGTTGTGCTCCACAGCTCTTCAATGTTCGTGTCGTCAGAAACGGTTTGCTGGTTTAAGATTTGTTGCAGATTTCCAGCAAATTCTCTCCTTTTAGTGCTCTCCCGCAGAAGGTCTACGTTAAACCGTCGACGGTTTATGGCATCGCGTTGAACGTTTCTGATTGCGGCGATTTTTAGGCGGATAGTTGCTACTACCAAATGGTGGTCACTTCCAGTGTCTGCTCCCCTAAAGCTCCTAACATCCTCCAGAATAGTTCTCCATCTGCGGCTGACGGCCACGTGATCTATCTGGTTTCTCGTTCTACCATCGGGCGATACCCAGGTCTCCTTGTGTATCTTCTTGTGACAAAAGTAAGTTCCACCTACCATGAGTTGATGGGAACTACAAAAGTCAACGAAAAGTTCACCATTGTTATTGGTAACTTGGCTTAGGCCTTGATTTCCAATAGTGTGCTCAAGGCCGGTGTTGTTGGGGCCGATCTGTGCGTTTAAATCACCCATCAAAACAATGATGTCTCCCCTTGGAATAGAGCGAAAAACCTCATTCAGTCGCATGTAGAACTCGTCTTTGATGTCATCTTCTGCGTCTTCAGTCGGAGCGTAGCATTGGACTATCGTAGTACTTCTTAGCCTGGTACGTAGGCGCACGGTAATAATCCTCTCAGAAACTGGTGACCAGCTAATGAGGCTGGACCTGGCTTCCTTGGTGAGTATTACGCCAACGCCATTCCTACGATTTTCAGTTTCGTTTCTCCCAGAATATAAGAAGGACTCACCGTTTGGGCAGATATGTTCCCCCGCATCGGTCCATCTGGTCTCGCTGAGTCCCATGACCTTGATTTTATAGCGGTTCATCTCGTTGAGGACTTCATCCAGCCGTCCATCAGCAAGCAGCGTTCTCACATTCCATGATCCGATTCGTGTCCTGGTTCGAAAAGCAAAGGTCGTCGTCGTGTTGTCCATCCGGTTCCGAGGCATTGTTTGCCGATTCGTAGCAATTATGTGTTTTATAGGAGCGGGTTGCTAACCCTCAGCCCAACCGACTTAGAACTCTGTTTTGTGGCGCAGAGAACTCGCCATTCGACCGTCAGAAGTCAGAAGAAACAAACTTTGCGTTAATTGCCTCAAGCCTGGGCATGCAGCAGCTGTTTGTAGCCTAAGGAGTTGCAAGAAATGCAACAAACACAATTCACTTCTTCACATAGATAAAACCACCAACAGTGTGCCAGTAAAGAATATACCAGTAAACCAAACAACTACTTCAGCGGCATCAGCTAAGTCAGAAAACCAGACAGACAATTCCTTCACTCTTGCCACATGTCAGCCCTGCACAAGGCCAACCCTGCACACAATCCACTCTACTCTACTCTGCCTGCACGAATGACAGCCAGGTAATGTGATGAGTTGATATATAAATTCATTCTCATCGAGATTTCCAGAACGGAAGGACGTCAGCCATATTTTGACTATAGAAATATAATTAATAAAAACATTACATTTTAATCCAAGTCTATTATTTTAGTATTATCCCACCCGAGGCTCCTCATAACCTCACATGGCGCAGTCGGCATCGAATACAGACTCCACGGAGAGAAACCTCACCGGAATATCGCCACTTCTACAGCAATTATTGGAATCAAGTCAGGAGAACGAAACTCTCAGACAATTCACCATCGCAGCACTAAAGGAAGAGGCAATCAGACGCGGTCTGGAAGTAGATGGAAATCTGAAAGAAGATTATATAAAGGCTATAGTGACATGCAACGAGTCACTGGCCAAATTCAAACATAACCAAAGAGTTAATGAAAACCAATACCAAATAATCCAAAATATAACAACCACGCCAGATCTAACCTCAAACATAAAAAACTGCGATGGCGAAAACTCGATAGAAACCGCAACATTTCTAAAAGCGATAAATACAGCAGCAAAAATCAATGGATGGCAGGAAGAGACAAAACTCGCTTATACCACCAACAAATTATCAGGCATCGCCAAATGCTGGCAAAACTATGAAGGGGAACAAATAACAAATTGGGATGATTGGGAAGCCGCTTTTAGAGGCAGATTCACAAAGGAATTAAGCCTAAGAGACTGGCTGGACAGAATTACAACGAGGAAACAAAACCCCAGAGAAACAATCGTGCAATATATGAGTGCAAAAATGGAACTATTAAAACAAGCTCCAACAGACATAGAAATCAAAACCCAAGACAAAATAAACTATTTAACGGAAGGAATTTTCAACAACAACGACAGAAGACTACTAAAAATTAGAGGGCCCACAAACATCAGTACACTCTTCGAAATAGCCCAACAACTAGATGATGACACAAAAAATAATTATACCAGAGGAAGAAACCTCAGCAACGACACAACGGAGCAACCAGCAACCAGAATGGAACCTCAAACACAGCAACTACAAATTTGTCCAAGATGCAAAAAAGATACACATCCAGTATCCAAATGTCCAATACCATGTTATCGCTGCAACAAAACAGGACACTCCATCAACGCATGTTCAGATAAGTATAAACAAGCTCATTGCGCACTGAAGTCCAAATACAATGACCGAAACCTCCCAATCATCGACACAATCATATTCGACAAAACACAAATATCAACACTGATAGACAGCGGAGCCGAACAAACAGTCATCGACAAAAGATTCATACCGAGAGAATGCCTGATACGGAAATATGAAGGACCACCAATATCATCGATAGAAACGATATGCAACCCCATAGGTCAAATCGATCTAAATGTAACAGTGGGCAACTCAACTTGCACATTTGGACCAATAGCAGTCGTCAATCATACTCCAATACCACTAATACTAGGAGGAGACTGGCGCAAAGCAGCTAACGTATCAATAACCATTGAAACTAACGGAGACGTAAAAATAAACCTCCAACCACCAGACACAACATCATCAAACAAAATCAACGGATGTGCACTAAAAGTTACAACAAACACATTTGAAAATGAAATATCCGAACAAGCAAAGAAACTGCAAGATATTTTGAACAAAAATCAAATCCAAAATTGGACTCAAATAATATACAACAACAAGGACGCCTTCGTCACAGATGACATAGAAATAGGCAACTGTAAAATCACCGAACACAACATAGATCTAACAGACAACATACCAATCAGGAAGAGGCCATATAGATACTCACGAAATGACAGACAGTTCATTAACGAAACAGTGAACACCTGGATCAAACTAAACATATGCAAGGAATCACAATCGCATTACGCATCACCAGTGGTAATAGTGAATCAACCACACCACCCCAGCACGCCCAGACGCCTCACAATAGACTATACTGCCCTAAATAAAAAACTAATAAAGGACAGTTATCCACCACCGCACATCGACGACATCATCGAGCAAACAATAAAAAGTGACACTAAATATCTCACGGTTATGGATGTGAAAACAGCATTTATGACGGTAAAAATAAACGAAAAGGACACTCACAAAACAGCATTCGTCACACAAGACGGCCTCTACGAATTCACAAGAATGCCGTTTGGCCTGTCCAACGCACCCAAAACCATGGAGAGAATAATGAAAGCAACATTTGAAAACGCCACAAACACAACAACCTACATGGATGACATATGCCAATCAGCACCAGATATATACACCGCGATAAAACAATTCGAAGACGCATTAAAAAGACTGATATCCTCGGGACTAAGAATATCATTGAAAAAATGTCAACTATTCCAAAAAGAAATATTTTTCCTTGGCTACGGAATAAGCCCAGAAGGATTAAGACCGGACCCAAGCAGAACAAGCGCGGTGGATCGCTACAAATCCCTAAAAACAAAATCAGAAGCAAAATCATTCTACGCCTTCGCGTCATATCACCGCAAATTCATCAAGAACTTTGCACAAATAGCATCACCAATCAGGGAAGCAATGAACAACCCAACATTCATGTGGACAAAAGAAGCAGAAACAGCTAAAGAGGCATTAATAACAAAATTAAAGTCGCCCCCAATACTATCACACTTCAAAAACGAAGCACACACCGAAGTCGAAGTAGATGCATCAACAATAGGCATAGGAGCAATATTATACCAGAAACAGAATAATAACAAGGTCGTGATCGCCTACGCAAGCCGAGCACTAGCTAAATCAGAAAGCAACCTGCACATCAATCAATTGGAAAGCCTCGCCGTATATTGGGCAATAACAGAAAAATTTCATCTTTACCTGTATGGACTAGAAAGATTCATAATAACAACCGACAACTGGACAACAGCGTGTTTACTCCAAAAAGAAAAACAAAACAAGAAATTCGCCAGATGGCTACTAGACCTACAACAATACAACTACGTCGTACAACACAAATCAGGAAGGTCCAACATGGGAGCAGACTCACTATCACGTGTACCACAAAATGTAACAGCGGTACTCATAATAAAATCAAACGACATAACAAGAATAACATACGCACAAAGCAGAGACCCAGAATGCTGCCATATCATCCAAACCCTACAAAACAGGAGCACAACCACCAAATCGGATAGAAAAATCAGAGAAAATTTCATACTACAAGACAACACCCTATACTTTGTAAACAAGCAAAAAAGAAAAAGAATCCTCATACCAAAAGCACTACAAACAGCAGTACTAGAAGCATGCCACGACAATTCAGGACACATGGACATAAACAAAACTCTTTCTAAGCTAACAAGCAGATACTACTGGCCCTCAGCAGAAAGAGATTGCAAAGACCATGTAGCCAGCTGTCACTTATGCCAACAATTCAACAGCAGAACCACCAAAAGAATAGGACTACTAAAACCAATCAATCCACCAAACAGACCGTTCGACCTAATATCCATGGACCACGGCAGCTTACCAACAGACAGAATAGGTAACAAATACATCCTAGTAATAATCGATCATTGCACAAGGTATGTGATCGCAAAAGGACTACCAGACGTTAGCTCAAAACACGTCATCAAAATAATAAATGATAATATAATAAACGTTTACGGACCTCCATCGGTGATCATGTGTGATAATGCCACAGGCTTCACATCCAGGAAGATGCAAGAATTTTACACCAAATTCGATATAGTCAACGTAACATCACCACCACATTTCCCAGAATCCAACGGTTTGGCAGAAAGGACAATCGGAACAATTAAAAACATATTGAAGAAACACATCTTTGAAAACAGCCCATCGAACTGGTCAAGCTATTTACCGGAAGCCACAATCGCGATCAATAGCAGCAAGCAGTCATCAGCAAGGTACACACCATTTTACTTGCTTCACGGGTTTGAACCCAAATTACAATACGAAAACACCCTAGGAACAATAGAAGACGAAACACCGAGGGAAATACAGCTGAGTCAACTCCAAACAAAACGGACAAAAGCACTGCTAAACATCAAAAAGGCCCAAAATTATCAGAAGAGCCACGCAGACAAACACAGGCAAATGAACAAACTTAACGTAGGAGATTCAGTGCTAATGAAAACGCCTATAAAACCAAACAAAATGACTCCCGAATATGAACAACAACCATACCAAATCGAGAAATTCATCAGCGAGAACATAATGAAGATCAAAAAAACCACAACAGATGGTACAGAAATCACCAAAACAGTCCACACGGCACAGACCAAACCATTCATCACCAGAAAAGCCAACGAAGATGAACTATCGACTTCAGAATCAACAAAACACAGACACCAACCAGCCCACCACCTAACCACACGACCACCAACTCCGGACCCGCAGGAGGTACCAAACAGCGAGGACAGCACAACAGATGAGGACGAAGAAGAACCCTCAACTCCCAAGCGCAGACCCCAAAGGACCAAAAAGAGACCAGCATGGACAATTGATAATGTTCAAGAATTGACAGGAGTCAACTCTGCAAGAAGAGGCCGTGTCAGCCCTGCACAAGGCCAACCCTGCACACAATCCACTCTACTCTACTCTGCCTGCACGAATGACAGCCAGGTAATGTGATGAGTTGATATATAAATTCATTCTCATCGAGATTTCCAGAACGGAAGGACGTCAGCCATATTTTGACTATAGAAATATAATTAATAAAAACATTACATTTTAATCCAAGTCTATTATTTTAGTATTATCCCACCCGAGGCTCCTCATAACCTCACACCACACAAAACAATGAGAGAGGAAGAAGTTATGTCCTATTAGGCACCGCCATAATAAATATAAGCAACGGTAAGGGCCTAACAATATCTTGCAGAGCTGTACTAGACTCCGGTTCCCAGGTGAACGTCATTACCGAGAGAGTTTGTAAAAAACTTGGATTAACTCAACGTTCGACAAATACAAATATCGAAGGCATTAATGAAATCAAGCAGAAAGCTCAAAAAAGAGCAAGCATGGTGATGCAATCAAGAACCTCAGGTTTCTCAACGCGTTTAGAGGCAATAGTGCTACCACAAATCATAGCCCCTCAACCAGCCGAGGAGATAGACACCAGTTTATGGAACATTCCAGAAAACATACCTGTTGCGGATTCAACCTTCAATCATCCCAACGCAATAGACGTATTGGTCGGAGCAGAATTCTACCATCAACTCTTATCCGTCGGCCAAATTGATTTGGGTGAAGGATTACCAGTACTACAAAATTCGGTCCTAGGATGGATCGTCGCAGGAAAGGGATGGCATAACCCACGCCATTTTGCGGAATTGGAGGCACTCAAGACATTAACAACACCATAGAACGATTTTGGAAACTTGAAGAAGTTGACACTTCTCACACCGCCTTGACACCTATCGAAAAACGCTGCGAAGAACACTTCATCCAGACTGTTAGAAGAAGCTCTGAGGGTCGCTTCATAGTAAAGTTACCCTTTAATCAAGATCCAGCACAGCTAGGTGAATCGATCGACATTGCACTTAGAAGATTCAATTCACTTGAGAAGAAGCTAAGCCGACATGAGGACCTTAAATTGGAATATACGCAGTTCTTGGATGAATACTCCCAACTAGGACACATGAAAGAAGTCCCTATAAGATCAATTCGTCACCCTTACTACTTTCTCCCACACCATTGTGTGTTGAAGCCAGAAAGTAGCACCACCAAACTCAGGGTCGTGTTTGATGCATCGTGTAAAACATCGACCAATTTGTCATTAAACGATGTTCTCGCAACAGGACCCACCATCCAGTCCGAGCTCTTCTCCATATTATTACGGTTCCGACTACCCAGATTTGTCTTCACGGCAGATGTAGAAAAAATGTTCCGGCAAATTGAGGTGTCTGAGGAGGATCGCAAGTACCAATTGATAGCTTGGAGAAAGGACCCCAATCATCCTATAAAATTCTACTAGCTCAACACTGTTACTTATGGCACAACGTCAGCCCCATATTTGGCAACAAAATGTTTGCAAAGACTAGGCCAAGATAATGCTGAAGGCTTCCCTCTGGGCTCCAAAGCCATACAGGACGACTTCTATGTAGATGACTTGATGACCGGCTCCGACAGTTTAACAACGGCACTCGCCATACAGCAAGAAGCAATAAAGGTGCTACAACAAGGGCAATTTAAACTAAGGAAATGGTGCGCGAATCACCCACAATTACTAATGGGTATACCATCCAAGGATACGGAAGTCCAAATAAACTTCAAGGATCATCTGAGGAACAGATAAAGACTTTAGGCTTAACATGGATGCCTAAATCAGACTCTTTCTGTATCAAAACAACATGGAACGAGAACGATAATGTCACCAAACAAATAGTAGCCTCTAACATTGCACACTTATTTGACCCCTTGGGTATAATGGGGCCTGTTGTAATTATCGCCAAGCTATTCTTACAACGATTATGGGAATTGAAGGTAAACTGGGATGCCGCGATACCTCAAGAGCTGCACACCCGATGGATCAGATTCAGAGAAGGTATGAAGAGCCTGAATAACATCAAATTCCCACGACACGTATTCTGTCAACAAGTGCCTACTACAATTCAAATGCATGTATTCGCCGACGCGTCAGAACGAGCTTACGGTGCAGCAGTTTACCTCAGATCCACGTTTGGCACCACCTGTATAAGAGTAGCACTTCTATGCGCTAAATCGAGAGTAGCTCCTGCCAAGAAGATAACTCTCCCTCGTCTTGAGTTGTGCGCTGCGAGACTGGCCTCCGAACTAGCCAAACGAGTTAAGGCCCATTCAGATGCAGCAGCAGCAGCGGCAGCAAGCTTAGTTTTACTAGCAATCGCTGCTGCTTTAGTTGTCAAGTGACCGCCATTAGCCAATAGGAACTGTTTGCTGCCGCTGCTGCTGCTGCATCTGAATGGGCCTTAAAGGAGGATTTAAAATTACAAAATAGCAAGACATTCTACTGGACTGACTCTGAAATTGTCCTCAACTGGCTGAACTCTGCGTCATCCTCCTTCCAGAGCTTTGTTGCTAATAGGATAGCAGCAATCCAGGAGTTATCTGAGCCTAATCAGTGGCGACATGTAGCCTCAAAACAGAATCCGGCTGATGTATGTGAGATTCCACTGTAAAAACCCACTTAGTTATTATTAGTTTTTTTAGATTTTTTTAGATCAAGTCTTCGGTGAAAGACGTAAACTTTGGACGTTGCCTAAAAAATGTAGTTTTGTTTTGGTTCTTGAAAATAAAATGGCGGTGGTGGTAACGGCTGTCACAAAACTTAGACACTTCTTACTGGGGGTAAATTTCAAACTTGTAACAGACTGCGCAGAATTGCAGCGGACAATGACAAAGAAAGAGGTCCCGAATAGAGTAGCGCGATGGATTCTGATGATGCAGGAATTCGACTTCACTACGGAACATCGAAGCGGGCAGAAACTCAGGCACGTTGACGCACTAAGTAGGGCTCCGGTGCTACTAGTAAAGGAACGATTGACAGACATCCTGATAGAAAATCAAGACAACGATGAGAAACTTAAAGCCATCAAACAAGCGTTGCGGCACGGAACATACGACGATTATATCCTAGAAGCTGGAGTGCTCAAGAAGTTCGTAGACGGAAAAAACGTCATAGTCGTTCCAGCGAAGATGCACACGGAAATAATAAACAGAACGCACGAGGATGGTCACTTCGGCACTAAAAAGACGGAGGAACTAATTCGAAGAAATTATTACATCCCTCAATTGAAGCAAAAAATCCAAGAACGAATTCAGAGTTGTGTTCCATGTATACTATCTGCCCGGAAGAAGGGCAAGAAAAAAGGGGAACTATTTCCAATCCCGAAAGGTGAACTACCATTAGTAACGTATCATATTGATCATTTAGGCCCAATGGTGGGAACAGCAAAAGGGTACAATTACCTCTTCGTGGTCGTAGATGGGTTCTCCAAGTTTACGTGGATCTACCCAGTTATGTCCACGGGCGTTAGAGAAGTGTTAGATCGTCTTGAACTACAAGCCCGAACATTTGGTAACCCCACCAGGATAATCTCCGATAAGGGTTCAGCATTTACGTCGCACGATTTTTCGGCTTATTGCGAAGCAAGGGATATTGAGCACGTAAAAATTGTAACAGGAGTTCCAAGAGGTAATGGCCAAGTAGAGCGCACAAATCAAGTAATTATCGCCATATTAGCAAAGCTGAGTGTTGAAGATTCGAGCAAATGGTATCGCCACGTTGACCAGGTTCAGAGATGTTTAAACGCGACATATCAAAGGAGTATCGATTCGACCCCATTTGAAGTGCTTACAGGGGTAAGAATGAAAAATACAAATGATCACGATATCCTGATGATGTTACAGCACGAGATAATCCAGATGTTTAATGACGAAAGGGAGTCGTTAAGGAGAGAAGCTCGCGTACAAATTGCCAAGGCCCAACAGGCCCAGAAAACGCAATTCGATCGAAGGAGAAAGAAGGCTACCAAATACGCCGTGGGAGACTTAGTTGCTGTGCAGAGGACACAATTTGGTACTGGAATGAAGCTGCGAAGCAAGTTTTTAGGACCATATCAAGTGAAATGTGTTTTGGGACAAGATCGTCATGAGCTAGAGAAGCTTACTGGAGAAGGACCTCAAAGAACATCCAGTGTGGCAGAACAAATGAAGAGCTGGCAGCAACAATAATTGGAGACCAATTACTAGCAGGAGGGCCGTGTGAGATTCCACTGTAAAAACCCACTTAGTTATTATTAGTTTTTTTAGATTTTATTAGATCAAGTCTTCGGTGAAAGACGTAAACTTTGGACGTTACCTAAAAAATGTAGTTTTGTTTTGGTTCTTGTAAATAAAATTTCGTACAGAATTATCGAAGTCTGACATGTATTATCCAGAGGTCTTGCTCCCGAGAAATTAGAAGGCCACGCATTATGGTTTCACGAACCACCGTTTCTGCATGGAAAGGAATCTATTTGGCCAGCACAATATATGCCTGCAGCGAGCGATTTGGAGAAGAAAAGAACGAAGATTACAATCCCAGTAAGCATGGTTGCAGGGCTGGTTACCAAGGCCATTAACCATCGTAATTCCTTTAGTCATTTGCAAAGGGTTACGGCTTACGTTCTTAGATTTGTAAGTGCAAAACACAAACAGACAGAAGCCAGGAGCAATTAACAGTAAATGAGCTAGAAGAAGCGCTAATCGTCCTTATTAAAGAAACGCAATCTGAGACATTCAAAGAGGAGCACAGTGCAAGTCTCAGCCCATTTATAGATAGAAATGGAAGTATACGAGTAGGAGGAAGACTCGAGGAATCCAACATACCTTTCGATACAAAACACCCAATGCTATTGCCTTACGCACATAGCACCACAAAGATGCTGATGGAGCATTTACATCAAAAGAATTCACATGCAGGCCCGCAGAACTTACTAGCAATAACGCGAGAGAGGTTTTGGCCTTTAAAGGGTAAAACAACTGCAAGGTCAACAGTCCAGAACTGCCTGCGATGCTCACGAGCTAAACCGAAACTACTTGCACAATTTATAGGAAACCTGCCATCCACGCGAGTTCAACCCGCAAGACCCTTTGTGAATGCTGGCGTGGACTTCTGTGGACCCTTCTGGATCCACTACAAATTAAGAGGAAAGCGTCCACATAAATGTTACGTGGCAGTGTTTTGTTGTTTCGCCACCAAGGCTACGCATCTTGAGGTCGTTAGCGATCTAACAACAGCAGCTTTTATCGCCGCCCTCCGAAGGTTTACCAGCAGACGCGGCAACTGTCGCAACCTTTATTGTGATAATGCCACAAACTTCGTAGGAGCGAAGAATCAACTAACGGAATTACGAGATGCGGGGTATTCCAAGGAATCAGGAGAAAAGATTACCACCTTCTGTACAGCAAACGGCATCGATTTTCACTTCATTCCACCAAGATCACCACATTTTGGCGGATTATGGGAGGCAGCGGTGAAGTCAGCAAAGCATCTGTTAATAAGAACAGTATCAACGGCATCCCTCACATACGAGGAATTGGAGACAGTCATAGTGGAAATTGGGGGATTCTGAATTCCCGGCCACTAACGGTACTCTCGGAGAACCCAGACAATCTTTCTGCACTTACCGCCGGTCCTTTCCTCATAGGCGAACCGTTGACAAGTGTTATTGACCCGCAAGCCGAACGAACCAAGGTCACTCTGCTACAACGATGGAAGCTAGTCACGCACCTAAAAACACAATTTTGGCATCGGTGGACTAGGGAATACCTTCATGAGCTACAACATAGGTATAAATGGAAAAATCGATGCCAAAACGTCCAACCTGGCACCATGGTTGTGCTCCAAGAAGATAATCTGCCAGTATTAAGCTGGCAACTAGGCAGAATCCTAAAAACAATTAAAGGCCAAGATGGTTTAGTTAGAGTCGCAGACGTAAAGACCGCATCCGGTGTCTTGAGGCGACCAATACATAAACTGGCACTATTGCCAATACCATCTGAAGTGGACACAGCGACCGTTCAAGATCAAAGGGCAGACCAGGAAGGCTCACCCTCAACACGATCAATGGATGCCCCAACTATTGAGACAGAGATTCAGCCAGAACTAGCTCCACAACCCCAGCTAGAACCTCTGGCAAGCGTGTCAGAACCTCCGTCAACACGACCAAAACGTCGACGGGTTTCCAGGACTGCTCTAACCTTATCATTATTAGCTTGCTTGATCTTTCCGGTAATGGGCTCCACAAACCCTGTGGCCATAACTCCATTTGAGAACCAGCCTGGAATTTACTTTGAGGGTATGGGTCCAACCCATTTAATATCACATGAGTGGAACTTAGTTATCTACTATAATATGACGAGTTATTGGCAAGAGTATCATAACATCTTTAAAGGGATCGAGAGACTCAAAAATATGTGCACAAGAATGACAGATCAATCGCAATGTAGTTCTACAAACTTTCAGTTCAGCAATGTTTTGCATGGCCTAAAGGATAGGGCATTTTCAGTAATGCAGGTTGCGTGCGCAACTGACTTATTCAGCAATGGAAGTGTGTTGCTGAATGAGTCAGTTGCGCTCGCAACCTGCATTACTGAAAATGCCCATACAAATGATCTGCTTCAATCTCCGACCAAGTCAAGGCAGAAAAGGGCTCCACTCGATATCGTCGGGAATATCGCAACTCGATATCGTCGGGAATATCGGGTACTCGACTCCAGCTACGCCATGGAAATGTTCGAGATTATAAACAACGTAGAAGGAAACCAGCAATATTTTCTAGATCTCATCAAAAACCAAACCACGCTGATTGATTAAACGACCAACATAGTACGAAGATCATACGATGAAATTAACCAACAGTTCGAGCAGTTCAATCGCTATGTTAACCGCTCTCTCAATGTCATTCAGGAAGAGTTGAAGGAGGAGCAATTAGGAGAATGGTTCAGTTCAGCCTCTCTTGGTCTGATCCTGATGGTTTCCAATTACCAAAGGATGCAGAACAGCTTATTGGACCTAATCATCGACACTCACCATGGCAAAATCAACCCCCAATTATTAACACCAAGGCAGCTACAAGAACAGTTGACAATTATAAAGGAGCACTTGCCATCAACAGTCCGTTTACCAGGCAGCCAGAGTAACTTATTGCAAGTATACAACCTGATGACAGTACAGGCTCGTTTGGTTAAGGATTACATTATATTCCGAGCGCGATTACCACTATTCACATATGAACAGTATGAATTGCTGCGCATTATTCCCATACCAATTGTGGCGAATGGAAGCTACATAACTATAGAGCCTTCAAAAAATTACCTCATTATCAACTTACATCGAGACCAATATTACCCGTTATCCGAACAAGAACTGGCAAGATGTACAAAAATTGATTATTCCAGCTACATGTGTCAACAACATCACCCTATCTACAGGAAGGCGTCCAACGTCAGTATATGCGAAGTAGAATTCTTAATACATTCTTCAACGCCTCCAAGTTGTAAATTGGTCCGGTCACAGAATCCTCCCAGATGGATACAGCTGTTAAATCCAAATCATTGGATTTACAATATGAACGGATGTGGTAATGCGGTCTCACAACATTTACTGAAAGGGCAAGGAATGCTTACGCTACAACCTGGATGCACCATCAAGGAAACGGGCACAACAATACAGGCTCACAATCTCTACCCGAGTACCATCAGAACAGCATTCTTGCCGTCACAAAACCTCACGGATGTCATCCCTTCTTCACAATTAGAGGAACTACTTCAACCGTCCAGAAGCCAGCAAGCTCTAGAAGAAGACTTCTCCAAATTGAAGGAAGACATCAAACAACTCCAAAACGAAGAAGCAACTGGCCTGCAGGCAGCACCACACCATGTCCATTACTTTAGTTTAGGCTACTTGACAGCCTTTAGCATTTTAGCTGGAATAGGATGGATGACTTATAAATATATTAAGAAAAGACGCCAGAAAAAAACACGCATCCCAATACCTCTTCCGAGAAGAAGGCAGTCCTTGGACATCAACATATCGGACTTTGACATCAACCCAGCGCTCGAAGATGACACACCAGTCTAGTTGAACCACAGATGATTCAACGCGGGGGAGGATGTTAAGATCACGCATATATGTAGTTAGTTTTAAGAAAAAACAAAATCTAATTTATCTAAATTATCTCAAAACATCTAAATTTACTCAATCAAATTTTTCCCACAATAGAATTTAATTTCATTGCAGTAAAAATTTGATTTCTCAAAATACAGTAAAAATATTTGTTACTTTGCATTTTTACCACAATTCATTCTCTTATCAGTCAGACATACATATCGTATTACATTAGAACGTAAGAAATTATTTGTTGAGCTTGCATAAAAGTTTTCCTTAAAGAAAAATATTTTTTTTTTCTATTTTAATAAGACAAAAAATATGTTAGCAAGGCACTACAATAAGCCGAAATTATATTAATAAAGAACAGTTGATTTTCAACTAGGAAAAGAGGTGTTTTAAGTGAACTACTCAAAACTAAATTTCCCTTTTGTGTGCACTAGTACAGAACTAGGGCACTCTTCATCAGCGCATAGGTTTGTACCTAGGCGACTTTTACTCAAAACAAATCTAACCTTTTGTGTGCACTAGTATTGAACTAGGGCACTACTCACCAAACGCATAGGTTTGTATATACCTAGGCAACGTTACCCAGTAGTAGCGCATAGGATTGCACCTAGGCGGCTTCTATCAACAATTCAAAATACAAGCGGGGAGAAAAAAGCTTCCCTCGCTCTACAAAAACACATTTTAAATGTAAACCTAACTTCATGTGTGAACAGAAGCAGTGCGAAGCAGTTTTTTAGAAATTAGCCTAAGCAAAGCAGTGCTGTGCAGTGCAGTGCTGTGAAAATAATGTAAATTGCCACATTCAGTTAAGGCCCGTCCTCACTACGCGGACTTAGAATCCACGCGCTTTTGGTCTTACGGCCAGCCAAAAGCGCGCGTGATCTTTTAATTTTCTGAGTCATGAGTGAGAAAAAATCAATTCTGATTTGAAACGGCGTACGCGCTTTTGAAAAGCTCATAGTGTGTGGACGCACAATGTACCTTTTTAACCACAGCCTTTTGTCCGCGTTGTTTGGCCGCATGGCCTTTACCATGGACAAAGTCGTAAAAAAGTCGTAAAAAAGTCATAAAACTCTATATGAAAAAAAAAGGCAAAAGCGCGTACGACCCAAGACCGCGTAGTGTGGCCACACCATAACAAGAAGTCTAAAGTTCACTGCACTGCACAGCACAGCACTGCTTTTCAATGTAGTTCAGGCTTAAGTCTAATATTTAGCTAAGTGTACCGAGGAAAAATAGTTCGCGCTGCCATAGCGGTAATTTTGTCGTAGACCGATTGTTGTTCTGCAACTGAAAGTGTTTTTTTTACTGCGGCAAATGGACGGACGTCTTCAACATGAAATTGTTATTCTCTCAATAAATCTAACTCATAAATATCAAAAGGAGAGCTTTCTGACGCTACCATTCTAAGTTCTTCGCTGTTGATGGCTAGTCATATTTCTTTAATTTTGATCAAAGCCTCATTAAAAATACTATGCGAAAATGGGATAGTATTGTTCCGGCTAACGGTGCGAACGGGACATTACCAATCGCTTTCTCGTACCCAAAACCCATAAATACAAAATCTCAGCTCTACAGCCGGATCCGGCATCCCTAAGGTCTGGGCGTCCTGGTCTACGCCATCCTTCCAGCGGACGTTAGGTTGGGTCGCTTCCTTCTTATTGACCAGAAATTCGTTATATGCGACCTTAAAAACTCCTAGATACCCATTTTCATTGCAATCGGAACAAAATTAACAAAATTCGTCGGCCATATTGGCGCGGCCATTTTAAACCCCGTACCGAGGTGCCAACTTCAACTCGGATCACTATCTTGTTGGTATGGTGCTCCGAGAGTGGATAGATCTTGCTAAAAGGATTTTTGCTTTTGACAGAACCCCAAAAAACTTCACTGCAAGTATTTCCAAAAATTCTATTCAAAATGTCTTATTTCTTGAAGTGACTAATCAAAAGGTCGTATTTCTCACAATCCCGATCAAAAAGGCTTATTTCAAATAATTTAAAAAAATATAGTTTTAATGTGCATTTTTTTTAAATAAAAAACCCATATCATATTGTAGTCTTAACCTTCACATGAATGTGCATTCAAATATATTTTAGCATTTTATTTATAGGAACAGGTAGTTTGTTTATGATGGAAATACGCCCTTTTGAACAGACACTCCTCAATTGTCAAATTTATTCTAGTTTATAATTTCAAAAGTGTGTTAAAATTGTTTTGTTTATTATCTCGGAATGAAGAAATTTTTACTGTCAATAAAACCATTCGGCAAGTGTTGAGACGGTGAAAACCATAGAAATTCAGAATCATCTGCAGAAACAACCGCGAAAATCCGATCAATCAAAATATACTGTCATATTTCCCCCGCCCATCGCAAAAATCTACCTACGCCACTGACGCTGACGATATCGTAATACTAGTCAGATCCAACATAGCAATGAAAGAAGCCTTTATATCGCTAGAAAGAGCAGGAACGAAATTCGGGCTAGCAATTAATGAAAAGAAAACGAAATATATGTGCATCTCAAAAAGAGGGAATGATCGCCAGAATATGACAATTGTTACATTTAACATCGAAGGTGTAAAAGAATTTATGTATATACTTAGAGACGCTAATCTCATAAGATAGCCACACGACGGCAGAAGTCATAAGGAGATTGGAGCTGGGAAATAGATACTACTTTGGGCTACGTAAACACTTGAGGTGCCCGCATAACCTCATAGAATATAACTTTACATACACTTTGATTCACACTATCTTAATATATAAAAACTATATGTGAAACTGTTTGAACACGCTAATCTCCGAAACCGCCCAACAGATTTAAATGAAAATTTGGGTATTGTGTAGGGCTGGTTCCAGATTGAAAGATAGGATAGTTTTGGTCCAGATAAGTGAAGCTGTTGTCGAAATATAGAGAATTTCAATGTTTCACTGATTATATTTAAGTTGGCGAGGCGAAAAAATGTTAAATTTTAATTGTCATGTACATATAAAAAACCATTAGCTTTAAAAAAGCACTCCGATTTTTACAAGTGACAACGTATGAATTAGTGTATTGAGTCTACTGAGTGTACAGTGTGTACAGTATGTACAGTGTGTACAGTATGTACAGTGTGTACAGTGTACTATATACTATGGACTGTATACTATAACTACCGGAGCCCGCAAAAACACACCAGTTAAGAAACATATAATTTATATGCAAAATAAAAATATTTGTGAGCATTGGGAAACCTGTAAAATATTAACATCCATTGTTCTTTATATACTTCCACCGAAAAATGGATAAAAGCATTTAATTGGTGCGATTAAATAAAGTGTTAATAAGAAAATATATAAATGTCGAGTTTTTGCATTATGCCTCAGATTGCGGTACATCTTGAAAACGGTCAACGTGTATATTTCACTGAAGAAAATGCTCTCCAACGAGCTTTCCAGCCACCAAAAACTACACTTACTGAATTTTTCGCACTGTGCCAAAAACCTGATATTTTCGGACAATTCGCAACAACATTGTTATATACCGACGTCCCTCGCTATTATACATGGAACAAATCAGGTAAAAAATGGAAGCCACGTAGACAAGGCGACCCACATCCAACTATACCACGCGTATTGAAAGCAAAGACATTCGGACGACTTTACACAGTACATCCAAAACAACGTGAATGTTTCTTTTTGCGTTTGTTGTTGCTGAATCTTCCAGGACCAACGTCTTCCGAATTTTTAGCAACAGTCAATGGTCAAATATTCAATACATTTCAAGATGCATGTCGCGAGTTGCAATTGCTGGAAGACGACAATCATTGCGAACTGACACTTACTGATGCAGCATTTGCATCCACGCCGAATAACATTCGTCAACTGTTCCCAATTATATTGACGACATGATACCCAACAGAACCATCGGTTTTGTGGGAAAAATACAAGAACGGCATGACTGAAGACATACTTCGCAGAATTAGACAAACAAACTCAAACTCCAAACTCTCGAACTTTTATAGGAATAATTGGTTTTTCGTTAATGGTTATAAATATTTGTTGAAGAGTTGAATTTTGAAGATTTGGATTAATTTTAAATGGCTTAAGGTTGGCTGCAGCGGGTCGGAAAACCATCATCTTTGTTTATTTACGCGCCGGAAAACAAAACCAAAAACATAGTTTACCAGCAAGTTTTGTAAAAGAATACATACATAGGTAATTTTGGTCACACTTAATATGAAAGCATATTGAATCTAATGTCTCCAAATTTTACCGAAATAAGTATTGGTCCTTTCCGTAGATATTGCGAATAGCTTGATTTTCAATATTTGCATTAATTTCACATGTTTTGACGAACACAATTTCGCAATATAAGAGAAAATAAAAGTTGGTTTTTTGGCTTGCTTTTTCCAATTATAAAATAGTTTTTTCATTTTTTGATTTTGTTTTATTGTTCTCGAAAAAAATTTTTTTGAAGACTTCTAGATTTAAATTAAAAAAATCTATAGAAAATGGCCCTCGAATTTCGAGTGCTGGATGCTGCTATTTGCATTAATTTTAAATATTTCAACGTTCATGGTTTTAACTGAATACACAGGCAATTTTGGTCATAGTTCAAATAAATGTATTTTGAATCTAATGACTCCAACTTTTATAGGAATAGTTGGATTTTCGTTAATTCGTTAATTCGTTTGTAAACGCTAAGGTTTTTTTGTTCGTGAACGGATTTCGTTAAAATTTTCAGAGAATGTTCTTTTTATGGAATAGCAACGACCCAGGCAACGGAAAATGGAATTCGATCTTGGAACATGGAACGTCAGGACGCTCAACATAACAGGCGCTCTGCATTTGCTTTTATTAGTACTTAAAAAATATGACACATAATGAAAAACACTAAAAGTTTACTCGAAATTATTATATTTATTTTTCATTAATTTTTTAGTCTCCATCTATTTTTGTTTTTTTCTGACAACTAATTCTCAGGCGTTGATGTTTTCGATCCGGCACAATCTGGAAGAAGAAGAGAGTATCAGTAAAACGTACTCAGTGGTTTCATTCTTTTATGGACCACGGGCCGGACCTACCTCACCCGATGGTCCCCATATTCAACCTATAGGGCGGGGCGAACCTAGCATTATTAGTATGCTTACCGACCCCACACCTATCATGTTCATTGGTTTATCGCGGTAGAACCCGAACCTACCGAGATTCCACCACACAACCCCCATTCACACCCACGTTATGAATTCGCTCATCGGGGTAGAATCCGAACTTACCGAGATTCCACCGCACGACTTTCATCTGGGTAGAAGCCGAACATACCGAGATTCTACCACACAACCTTCATTCGCACACATACCATGAATCCAGTCATCGGGGTAGAATCCGAACTTACCGAGATTCCACCCCACGACCTTCATCTGGGTAGAATCCGAACATACCGAGATTCTACCACAAATACATCAATGCATACAACCAATTTATTATTTATGTAATTACTCCCACCTGGCAATCTAAATTATTCCACCGATAAAACACTTTTGGCACTTTTTACGAATATTTTTTCCTACTCACCCAGCTTGAGTGTAACAGCTCGGCCATCCTGAGATGCGAACGCCCTCGTTCGCTTATGGTACAGCTCCTTCTTCATCAGTATCCGATATTCCTCCTGGCGGAATCCATCTTTTGATATGATCTATCGATTCGACGTTTTCGTAGCTTACACCTCTACTTCGTGTTGAACCGGGTAATTCCTTTAGCACGTACCGATCGTGAGGCAACTTTTTCGTAATTCGAAATGGTCCTTTGTATTTAGGTAAGAGCTTCTTGCTCTGACCTTCGGATGTATATTTCTTTCTAACAAGTACTAATTCTCCAATATCATAACTTTTTGTTGTAGTTCTTTTCTTATCGTATCTTTCCTTTTGCTTCCTTTGATTTTCTTTGATGAGCTTTACAACTTTTTCTCGTTCGTCAGAAATGTTGGTGGTTGAGTTTTCGGCTAAAAAGATTTCGTTTGTCAGGAAAGAACCTGCAGGTGCTCTGGGTTTATATCCGTATAAAAGCTCGCTTGCTGTTTTCTTTGTTATGCTATGAATACTGTTATTGATGGCAAATTGTATTTGATTTAAATCCTTGTCCCATTTTATATCCTCACTAGCTGTCGTAGCAAGTGATGAGAGTATAGTTGAATTAAAGCGTTCCACTTGTCCGTTTGCTCTTGGAGTTGACACTGCATTTTGCACATGCTTCATTCCTTTTTGCTCGCAAAAGTTTTTAAACGCTTTTGATGTGTAGCTTGTGCCCTTATCGGTTATGATACGACGTGGTACTCCAAATTGGCTTATTATTTGGTCTAAAAATCTTAATACTGGTGTTGTTTTTGTATCCTTTACTGCATTCAAAAATGTGTATTTCGTGAAGGCTTCAACGCAGACTATGAGGAATTTCTTGCCACTTGTACTTCGGACGGACGGACCTAGGTGGTCCATGTGAATAGTATCAAAAGGAGTGCTGATCTTTTCTATGGGGTGTAATAATCCTGCTTGCTTCCCGGCGGGCTGTTTGTGATAAAGGCAACGTAAGCAGCTATTAATGTACCTTTGAACGTAATTTCCCATGTTTGGAAACCAATAGTTTTCACAAATCTTCTTTAGAGTTTTCTCTATAGCGAAGTGTCCAAACTCGTCATGTGTGGACCGAACTATTTCAGTTCTCATTCCTTTGGGTACCAACCACTTTAATCCATTCTCAGTGACTTTATATACTCTTTCATTTTCGAGTTTGTAATCTTTATGAATATTTTTTTCATATTCACTAATTGGTTTTTTTAATAATATTTCGTGTATGTGTTTCACCCTTTCGTCGGTTAGTTGACTTGCCAGAACCCAATCAGCGGTTTCGATTCGGAGAATTTCTCGTTGCTCGTTTTTAATATCTTTCTCCGCAAAATTTCTACTCAAAGCATCCACATGAGCCATTTTAGTTCCGGGTCGGTGTTCAATATCAAATGTGAATTCCTGTAGTGCAAGCCACCATCTGGCAATTTTCGGGAGTAAATCGCGTTTACTTGCTGCTGATTTAATTGCATTACAATCAGTTACTACTTTAAATTTGATATCCAAAAGGTACACCCGGAATTTCCGCAGCGTTTCTACCACAGCTAGTGTTTCTAACTCGTAGGAGTAATATTTCTCTTCAGTTGGCGATGTTCGTCGACTGTAAAATGCTACGGGGTGTTGTTTGTCCGCCGCATCTTTTTGAAGCAATATTCCTGCTAACCCGTGTTGACTGGCATCTGTATGCACTTCTGTTTCGACTTTTGGATTATAAATTGCTAGTATGGGCCTTTTTACTAAATGTTTCTTTAATCCTTGGAATGAATTTTGTTCGAGTTCTGTCCACACCCATTTCTGCTCCTTCCGTAGTAGGTTTGTGAGGGGTTTTACCAAAAGTGCGTAGTCTTTTATAAACTGCCTAAAGAAACCGGTTAGACCTAAGAATTGTCTAACTTGGTGAACGTTTTTGGGTGGTGGGAATTCCTTTACGCACTCAATTTTCTTCTGTCCTGGTCTTATGCCATTGGCATCAATATCAAATCCTAGATAAGAGATTGAAGTCTCGAAGAAATAGCATTTTTCGGGTTTCAACGTAAGGTGATTTTGAGCTAAAACTCCTAAAACATTTGTTAATCTCCCTATACCATCATCGAAGTCTTTCGATGGTATCAATATGTCGTCCAAATACACTACGGCTTCTGTACCTCTAAGTGGTCCCAAAATCTTATTCATCATTCGTTGGAATATACTTGGAGCGGTACTAATGCCAAATGGCATTCTATTGAATTCGTATTGGCCATCCGGTGTTACAAATGATGTTTTGTATTTAGATGCTTCTTCGACGGGTACTTGATAGTACCCAGACGTCAAATCCAGAGTAGTGAAGTATGCGTACCCTTGTAATTGATCCAACTGATCATCTATTCGCGGCAATGGAAATTTATCTTGTTTAATGTTTTGATTCAGTTTTCGGTAATCTATACAGAGCCGTTGCTCACCGTTTTTCTTTTTTACTAATAATACCGGTGAAGCAAATGGAGAGGATGATTCCCTAACAATGTCATATTTTAGTAGTTCATTCACGATTTCTTTGACCTTTTGCCTACCCGAGGGATTCATGCGATAAGGTTTGTAGACTATCGGTTTCTCGTTTAATAGCTCAATCTTTAATTCCGCGGCTGTCGTACATCCTAAATTATCCAATGACGCAGCGAAACAATGTTCGAACTTATTGAGCAGTGATATTAATTTAGTTTTTTGGCTGGTAGATAAGTTTTCACCAATGTTTAAATGGTGAAATAAATCCGTTTTTGATCTTTCAGGGAAATATATTTCCACATCATCCTGAAAGTCGCAATTTTCTCCTCGAACGAATACTTTGTTAGTTTTTATTGTCACTTCTTTCTCATTGGGATTTATAACGGGTACTATGTATTCATTATTTTCGTTTGGCTCGATTATACATCTCAAAACTAAATATTCCTTGTTTTCCTGCATTCTAGTGCTCGAGTTAATATAAAGGCATCCTTGTGTTTCAGCCTTACAACTAATATTGACGACGTGGGGCGAATGGCTAACAAAGACCTCGGAAGGTGGTGGCACCCGATTTGTCACTTCTGCCAAAACCCGAGAAGAGTTACTGCAGACGAACACCTAGCAGCTCTGTTAGCAAGTCCTAATCCCACCTCCCCGCGGTGCCCCCTGGGGTACTTCTTCGGAAGGAGCTAACGGGAGACGGTCGAATGGCGAGTTCTCTGCGCCACAAAACAAAGTTTTAAGTCGGTTGGGCTGAGGGTTAGCAACCCGCTCCCATAAAACACACAATTGCTACGAATCGGCAAACATTGCCTCGGAACCGGACGGACAACACGACGACGACCTTTGCTTTTCGAAACAGGACACGAATCGGATCATGGAATGTGAGAACGCTGCTTGCTGATGGACGGCTGGATGAAGTCCTCAACGAGATGAACCGCTATAAAATCAAGGTCATGGGACTCAGCGAGACCAGATGGACCGATGCGGGGGAACATATCTGCCCAAACGGTGAGTCCTTCTTATATTCTGGGAGAAACGAAACTGAAAATCGTAGGAATGGCGTTGGCGTAATACTCACCAAGGAAGCCAGGTCCAGCCTCATTAGCTGGTCACCAGTTTCTGAGAGGATTATTACCGTGCGCCTACGTACCAGGCTAAGAAGTACTACGATAGTCCAATGCTACGCTCCGACTGAAGACGCAGAAGATGACATCAAAGACGAGTTCTACATGCGACTGAATGAGGTTTTTCGCTCTATTCCAAGGGGAGACATCATTGTTTTGATGGGTGATTTAAACGCACAGATCGGCCCCAACAACACCGGCCTTGAAAACACAATTGGAAATCAAGGCCTAAGCCAAGATACCAATCACAATGGTGAACTTTTCGTTGACTTTTGTAGTTCCCATCAACTCATGGTAGGTGGAACTTACTTTTGTCACAAGAAGATACACAAGGAGACCTGGGTATCGCCCGATGGTAGAACGAGAAACCAGATAGATCACGTGGCCGTCAGTCGCAGATGGCGAACTATTCTGGAGGATGTCAGGAGCTTTAGGGGAGCAGACACTGGAAGTGACCACCATTTGGTAGTAGCAACTATCCGCCTAAAAATCGCTGCAATCAGAAACGTCCAACGCGATGCCATAAACCGTCGACGGTTTAACGTAGACCTTCTGCGTGAGAGCACCAAAAAGCGAGAATTTGCTGGCAAACTGCAAGAAATCTTAAACCAGCAAACCGTTTCTGACGACACAAATATTGAAGAGCTGTGGAGCACAACAAAGGGCGCTATAATAACAGCAGCGGAAACAAGCATAGGTTATGTCCAAAGAAACCAGCAACACTGGATCTCGGACACAACCTGGCAAAAAATTGAACGCAGAAGGGCCCTCAAAAATAACGTGAACTCTACAAGCGACCCGGAAAAACGACAACAACTTGAACGGGAATACTCCCAATTGCACCGGGAGGTAAAGAGAAGTGTCCGGCGTGATAAAAGGCGGCAGATAAATGAGCTCGCAGAGAAAGCGGAAAACGCGGCAAACACAGGCAACAGTAAGGTGCTGTACCAAATCACTAAACAGCTATCGGGAAAGCACTCTACTAAAAAGCATGCCGTAAAGAGTGCGGATGGAAGGCTGCTGTGCAGCGACGAGGAGCAACTCCAAAGATGGAGAGATTACTTCTTCGCCGCCCTGAATGGTTCATTTACACAGGAACCTCAGGAAAACAACAGCAACAATGCACAGCCAATAAGAATCACCACTCGTGCCCCATCCAAGACTGAAATAGTAACCGCAATTCATGCAATGGCCAATGGTAAAGCAGCTGGAAAAGATGGCATCCCGCCAGAATTGTTGAAAGCCGACTCAAGCCTCATAGCAGATGCGCTACAGCCAATCCTGGAAATAGCATGGAACACCTGTACCTTTCCGGAGGATTGGACGGAAGGTATCATAGTCAAAATACCAAAAAAGGGGGACCTAACAATATGTGACAACTGGAGAGGCATCTGTCTATTATCTACTGTGGGCAAAATCTTGTCCCACATATTACTATCAAGGATAAGAGAGGCAGTAGATCGAACGCTTAGAAGACAGCAGGCTGGATTCAGAAAAGGCCGCTCCTGCATAGACCACATTAACACCTTGAGAATCATAGTGGAGCAGTCTACTGAATTCCGATCCCCCCTTTACCTTGCTTTCGTAGACTATGAGAAAGCGTTCGACTCGGTTAATAGGAGCTTTATATGGCGAGCTCTTCGGCAACGTGGACTGCCGGATAACATAATAGAATTGATAAAAGCTCTATACAACAATTCCAAATGCAGAGTTCTTCACAATGGAAAACTCTCCGACAGCTTTGAAGTGAGCTCAGGAGTACGGCAAGGATGCCTACTTTCGCCATTACTATTTCTTATAGTAATAAACGACATCCTTGTCAGCGCTCTAGATACTAGAACAGGTGGCATACAATGGGGATTGTTAGACCGCCTTAAGGACCTCGACTACGCGGATGATATCTGTTTGCTGGCCCACAGACACCAGGACCTCAGAAACATGTTAAACAATTTGGCAACAGAAAGTAGTTCAGCAGGCTTAAGGTTAAATCCGACTAAAACCAAAGAAATGCGGATAAATGCAAACACCCTTGAACCAACAGCGCTAAATAACCGTGACGTGGAACTGGTAGATAAATTCTGTTACCTCGGTAGTATTATTACCGAAAACGGCGGTACAGAAGAAGACGTCAGTTCCAGAATAAATAAAGCAAGAAGCGCATATGCATGCCTGTTTCACATATGGAGATCGACGGAGATCTCAATTAACACCAAATTGCGGCTGTTCAACTCCAACGTTAAGGCAGTTCTTTTGTACGGTTGCGAAACATGGAAAGTCACCCAATTCATCACAGGGCGCCTACAAGTTTTCATCAACAGATGCCTACGTCGTATCCTAAAAATCCGCTGGCAAGATAGAATTTCAAATGAAGAACTATGGCGCCGTGCCGGCCAAGAAAGGATAGACGACCAAATCAGGCGAAGGAAATGGAATTGGATTGGCCACACCTTGCGACGCGAAAACGAGAATCTAGCCAAACAGGCCCTCGACTGGAATCCGCAAGGAACCCGTCGAGTTGGAAGACCTAGAACAACGTGGAGGAGAACCCTATTAGCAGAGGCCGCAACAACCGGGAGATCCTGGTCAGAGCTGAGAGCTGTCGCGCAAAACAGAGTCCGCTGGAGGGCAACTGTTTCCGCCCTATGTCCCATGAGGGATTAAAGGAGCAATTAGATTAGATTAGTTTCTGTATACCGTGGGTACCAGCCACAGAAACAAGGTAGTGTAAAAGAGACTGACAGCTCGAATATCGTACGAATATCGTAGAAAAAGCCGACGTCACCCGGCAAGTTAGTACAGAAAACAACAACAACAATTTCGATTTTGTATGGGGAAGACTTGCCGAGTGACGTCAGCATTCAAATGACATTTCTCTTTTACATTACCTTGTTTCTGTATACCGTGGGTACCAGCAAGCTGTCAAACAAAACTTGAGAGAGCCAGAAGAACAGCCCAACATCAACGACTATAATGGGAGCAAATTAAAAGCAGCATAAAGGGCGGCAGAAGAGGCACTAGGCTGGGCCCCAGACAGACTAGAGTTGACTGGTTTGATCAGGAGTGTAGAACCGCAATTGAAGAGAGAAACCAGAGCCACCGGGAGTACATCGCAAGGCCAATGTTGAGGGGGCTTAGACTGCCTATTAATACTCGGCGGGCAACGGGAGACTTCAGAAATAAAACCCAAAAGTACAAATCCAAATATTTATTGCTAAACTTCAAGAAAACGTAAATCCACAATTTGTATTTTAATTCAAAGAAACAATTTCATTACTAAATTCGATTTCGATCTAAATGTAAATTTCCATGTAATTTAGTTAAAACTTACGATAATTCTTGTTAACGTTAAATGAAATTCATCGACTCTTTAAGTGTAGTTTTAAACCTGATAAGGTTTGTATAAGTAAAATTTTCCTTTATTATAATATATAAAATCTTATAATCCGGTAGATTTCCCGCTGTGGCTTGATTCCTGGTTGTTGATTTCTCCTTTTCCGTTTAAATGTCACCTGGTTCGGGAATTAGCTAAAATTCAAAGTTTGTTTATGTTATGAATTCGTATGAATTTTGGAAATCGAGAATTTGCATGAACTCGTCACGTAACATGCAATTTGGGCGGAATTTACACTAACTCGGAACGTTAAGTGTAAGCTTGGAGGTTTTGCACGAACTCGTTACGTAACATGCACTGTGGATAGAGAATTTACACTAACTCGGAACGTTAAGTGTAAGCTTGGAGGTTTTGCCTGAACTCGTTACGTAACATGCACTGTGGCTAGAGAATTTACACTAACTCGGAACGTTAAGTGTAAGCTTGGAGGTTTTGCATGAACTCGTTACGTAACATGCACCTTGGATGGAGATTAATAGCCTTTAGCTGGGTTTTCTTCGAGCTCGATTCGCACCGAAGACCAAAAGTAATCTAAATTTTCAATCAGCTGCTGCGCTATTTATTTTCTACCCAACAATAGCTAGCCAATTCGACGGGGCAATGTTTTGGTGGGGCAATGCTTCATATTGCTGTTTTTAGTACTTCTCTCTTATTTAGACCAATTGCGAAATTGAGTAAGTGGCCGGGTTTATGCCGCGGACACTTTGGAGTTGCCTGACATCTTGGAAGCGGCATATACGACAAGAATTTTCGGCGCAACCTGCCAAAGTGGTTCTGCTTTTTGGCGTGACCAAACATGTGGCACTGCCGGGAAGTTACGGTATAAACACTTTAGACTTTCTGAAAATGTCAAACGACGTAAACAAAGTGAAAAAGTGTAACATATACATACTTATTACGTTTATTTTGTAACTGTTTCCAATATAAAATACTTTTTGCGCGCTTCAATTGATAATTTATTAATATTTTCTCCATTATTTAACAATGGTTTATTACTGATGAGAAATGTCAAAGGTGTGATAATAATTGTCAAACGTTTCGGTTAAAACGATAACCAAGTTGGAAGCTCCGTTTCATAAATTCCAAAGTGTCCGCGGCATAAACCCGGCCAGTGTTTGTGTTGGTGGCAGAAGCTGGCTGTCACTTGCGTTGTGAGGTATATTTTTATATTTTTATTTGGTTATAATTTTATTTTGTATATTTTCAGGAAATGTTGGACTAGAATGGAAAAGAGGTTGGGGAGGAATCTGTGCTTTCGGTTCGGGTTATCAAATAAGTATTTTGCTATATTGAATTTATTCTTTGTTGATTTTATTTCTATTTTCAGCTTCTATGGTGGTTTTGTCGGTTTTGACTGGAGGTTTCTTTTTTACGGATAAGGATTTATAAACAGGTAATTCGTTAGTAATGGATGATTATTATATTTCCTTTTAGTGCGCTGATTGTCAAGACTGAACAGCCAACAAGTGCAAGGATGGAAGTCTTCAAGCAAAAAAGAAGAATCGCAGACAAGCTCTGCGGAAAGAAGAAGAGAGAATATCTAAACAGGAGGATCTTACAGATACAGGAAGACTTCAATGAAGGGAGAATTAGGCAAGCGTACAAAGGAACTCGCCGGATCACCAATAAATTTCTGCCAAGGACGGAGATCTGCAAAGACATAGATGGGAACCTATTAGCAGACCCTGATAGGATAAAAGAAAGGTGGAAAGAATATTTTCAAAACCTATTGAATCCTACTCCCATACTAAACGAGGATCCACAGACAGAGGCATTTGTAATTCCTCAAGATAATATCTCAATAGAACCACCAACACTGGATGAGGTACGTAAAGTTGTAAAAAGGCAAAAAGGCAACTAAAAGAAGGAGGGTACCTTACACCAACTCATATGCACCATCTGGGAGGAAGAAGTTATACCAGATGACTGGAGGAAACTCATTATATGTCCAATATACAAGAAAGGAGATAAATTAACCTGTAAAAATTACAGAGGCATATCACTCCTCAGTACCAGCTACAAAACCTTCACAATCCTTGTGAAACAAAAACTAGAACCTATAGCGGAAAGCCTTATAGGAAAATATCAAGCTGGTTTTAGGTCAAACAGGTCAACATCGGACCAGCTCCTGACCTTAAAGCAAATTCCTGGGAAAGGAATGTAGATATATACCAGATATTTGTCGATTTTCAACAGGCATACGACTCAATGAACAGAGAGAGGCTGTACGAGCTCTTATCGGAATTAGGAGTCCCCTCAAAGCGCGTACAACAGATCAAATGCGCTAAAAATAGCTCACTGGCGAAGGTAAGGATCCGAAATCTTATAACAGAGGAGTTCGAAGTTCGACAAAGACTTAGACAAGGGGATGGGCTGCCCCCAATGCTCTTCAACCTCGCCCTAGAATGGTTCATAAGGAAAACGTCAGTCCAGAGAAGTGCATCAATAGCAACACAGTCGGTACAACTACTTCGTTATGCGGACGACGATAACATCGTGGGAAGGTCCTTTTTGGCAGCAAAAGAAGCTTATGTCGAATTAAAAGAGGCGGCAAAGGACATAGGCCTGAAGATCAATGAGGGAAAAACTAAGGTGATGCAACAATCCAGGGCTGGAAGATTTAGAATGGGAAGAAATATAACTATCGACGAACATAACCTAGAAGTAGTCGATAAAACAGTCTACCTTGGGTCTACAATCACAAAAAAAAACGAAGAAAAAGAAGAAATAACTAGACGAATACTACTGGCTAATAGAGCCTTTTATGACCAAAAAAATACTGCACTCCAGATTTGTGCACAGAAAAACGAAACTCTCCCTCTACAAAACAGTAATACGACCATTACTGTGCTATGGTAGCGAGACTTGGACTATGACCCAGGACATAGAGGAAGGAGTCAACAGGTTTGAGAGAAAAGTCCTCAGGTGCATAATAGGCCCAACCAGAGAGGATGGAATATGGAGAAGGAGATACAACACCGAGTTGTATGAAATTTTTCACGACCCAGAACTCTCAACTTTAATAAAAATTGACTAGCCGATCACGTAGTCAGGATGGAAGACAATCGCATCCCAAAACGGCTTATGATATCAGAAATTTCGGGAAATAGGCCAGTAGGTAGACCCAAGAGGAGATGGATAGACTCTCTGACGGCTGACGCAGAGACAAGGCTGAACATCGGGAACTGGAGACATGCTGCAAGGGACCGTCAAACATGGAGAAATGCCCTAGAGAAGGCCAAGGCTCGATTTGGGCTGTAGCGCCATCGGATGGACGTCATAAAACATCCGAATAAAATTTACCTCAAAATGAAGGTTGGAATGTGTACATTAAGATTAGGCTAGGGTGCCAGGCCTAATCCACCCGCAACCCTGTGGCACCCTCGATTAAAGTTTTTTACGATCCATTTTTCAACTACTTCCCGATGACCGGTGATGCTCAAATTTGGCACACGCCTTTGGTTCTGGAGGCAATACAACATAGTATATTCAATTTTATGGTCCATCCAATATGGCGGCCACAAATGGCGGATTACCTTTTTCTTTACAAACCCCCCGCCATGGGCATTAAATGAAAGAGTATGACGAGTAGAATACAGCAAGCTATGTTACGTCATTTGGAGCTTGGAGTATTTTCCTGTGAATAATGTCAAAACAGTTTTTATGCTACGGCATTTACTTTTGAAGTTAGAAGCAAATTTTACACTTTACAGACGCCAATATAATTTTGATGAATAAATGAAGTTTTTATGTTTTATTTAACGATGCGAGGTATTTTTTTCCATAGACGAATTTAAAAAGGTAAAATAATGTATGGTCACTTTAATTAAATCAAAATAACTATGTTGGAAAAAATCGTTAAATTCAGTTAAGCCTCGGCCACGATACGAGCGCCGAGCGGCAACAGAAAAATTTAAGGTCTCGTATTAGCGGCGAGCGGCAGTAGAGCGACACTTTAGTATTGCCGCTCTACCTCTCAACGCTCCCCGTTCGTATCGTGGCCGGATTCGAGCGTTTTCCATATTTTTTTTTTTTTTTTTTTTTTTTATGTGGAAGACTAGAGCTCAGGGAGAGCCCTTTGTACTGTCGACAATCTATTTTTCTTCGTATAGAGTGCAATGTCAAACAGCAAGCCCTAGTCGATAGATAGTGAAGGGGAAGAGAGAAGTAGGAAGGAACTGCCACAACCACCTAACCCCAACCATTTCTATCGCGACTCTGGCATCGGGGCAATGAGAAACAACTCGCTGGAGTGTTATGCCTCCTGAAACGAGTTGAATCCCATCAACCAACCGATGACATGCGCTTGGTGGAGCGGGGAAATGCTAGCGGAAGGCTATGACAGCTATGACAGGGGGAATGAGGAATGTAAGGAGGGAAGAAGAAAGAAGGTGGGAAAGGCGAAGGACCGTGGGGCTCTGCCGGGATTCGAACCCGGGACCTCTTGGATAGTAGCCAGGCGCCTTACTCCCTAGACTACCGAGGCCCCAAAATAAAACTCAGAATCGCCGCTCTGCCACACTCCAGGGGCAATCTCAAAAAAAAGCTTGTCGATTGTCTCTATGTTTCAATAATCAAAATAAATATACAAATGTCACAACACATACAATACAATTATACATATAATATAGTATAACAGCACTTATAAAGACTTTGCACGGGAAAACTAGTGTAGAGTGTATTCAATCGTGCAAGTTTGCAAAAGCAACTGACGTTCGCTGACAGCTTAAGCAACCTGCAAAGGCAAATAATATGCATGCAATTGTTGAGAGGCGATATTTTGGTCGTGTTCCGTAATATCACCCAGCATTCTGTCAAATGAGAAAAGGTAAAATCAAGCGTTTACGCTGTGATTAACAGCAGCATACACGAAAGCCCCGGCGGGTTGGGAAAAAGAAATACCCGCAGTAAGGAATGCTTGTGGTAAAAGTCCACTAAAATTCACAAATATGCAATGAACAAAACTCATGGAATGAATACCCCAGGTGGTAATCCAGTCATGCTGGAAAATCCACCCTCGTTCGAGGCTGGTCTCACGGATTCTGGGGGAGACCACTTATTGCATGTTGAATCTACAGCAAATCTAATAGACCCTATTATAAGAAAACCTAGGGTTCTGAGATCACCTCCATTGGTGACTAAAGAGATTGCAAATTAAGAGAAATTTATTAGTGAAATTAATTAATTTATTAGAGAAATTAAGTCTAAAGAAGACAACTATGCTAAAGCCCATGACGGTAATAAAAGAGAAAAAGCAAAAAACAGATGTGAACTAATTGACAATAGTCACTTAAATCTAAGAATAAGTGAACTCGAAAATTTATGAAGAGAACTAAAAAATGAAATCTGCGCCCTCAGAGAGGAAAATATAAAATTGAAAACTACGAAAAGTACGTCAGAACCGCCCACAAAGGCCGTAGTAAAGAATGCACACCAATATAGTACAGACGAAGAGGAATTAACTCGCGAAACTGATTGGATCCTAAAAAGAAATAGTAAAAAACGAAAAGCAGAGAGGTCACCTGAAATAAGTCCTGAACACAAGATAAAGAAAACAGTGGAAAGTGGAAAGTTGGGAGAGAGTACCACTACTATAAAAAAACGTAAGCCCCGCCAGTAATACTTAGTAATGTGGAAGAATATCCACAGCTAAATAAAACATTACAAGAGACAAAAATAAACTATAAAATTAATATGATGAACAATAAGCAACTCAAAATTATTGTTGACGAGGAAAAAGAATATAGGGAGTTGACTAGAGCTATTAATGAAACTAAAGTAGAATGGCACTCTTATGAAAATAAGATGACCTGGCCTCTCAAAGTTATGCCTAGGAACTTACACCCCTCTTGCGAGCCTGATGATATAAAAAATGAGCTACAAAGCAGAGGATTTAAAATATTAGACGTAACAAATAAAATTAATAAAAATAAAGAAAAAGATAGAGAAACAATTGTTCGCCTTCCACTTTTCATGCTAACGTTCGAAAACTCTGAGGACATTAATAAAATTTACGCGATTGAATATATTCAGAATATGAGAGTGAAAATAGAGGCGAAAAAACAAATTGATACCTCAATGTAAAAGATGCCAAAGATTCGGCCATACGCAAAAGTTTTGCCAGCGTCGAGCTCAATGTGTCAAATGTGGTGGTCGTCACCTAACAATAAATTGTGACAAGGGCAAGTCTATTGTATAGATGTTTTCAAATGCCGTGACATTTGACGCATGTTGGGGTAAAAAGCTCTTAAAAATGTTTAAAAGCTGCAGATAATTTTTCTTCCTCTCTATTGAGAAATTAAGCTCCAAAATAGGAAGCCAAAGGCGCACGCAAAAGAATTGTCAGCAATTCCCATATACTTTCTGACAACTTGTTGCAAATATTACGACGACTCTGTCTTTTTATTAGAGCTTCTGTATATACCACAGTGGCTTAAAAAATCTCAAAAGAAAAACGAAATTTATATTTTCCAATTTGAATAATTGATAGAAATTTGAAGATCGAAGATAAATATTTCTTAACCGTAAGTAAAATAAAAATGCGAAGAAACTATTTTAAACATAATTTATTCAAAAGGAAACACTTTTCTAATTAAAATTGAATTTTTATTTTTCTTATAATTTTGTGAACCATTGTATATTGTAAAAAGTGAGCGAGAATTGACTCCTCCTCCTCCTTATCAAATCACTTGCTGTCATTTAATCAATCGCGACTGCGTATTGCTAATTTTACAAATTATGAATGAAAAGCGTCCTTTTTTATATATTTTTAATTTTCAGGTTTTTGTATTTTACATACATATTTGCTACAGAAATAATTTGTAGCAATTTCTATTAAAAAATACGCAATTTGGGTTTTTAATACTTTGATACTACCTGCCAGGGGAGGTTACGTTGCTTGCGGCTGCGGAGAGTTCACAATTTATGAATGAAAATGCTCATGAATTTACAAAAGGATTTTTCAGCATTTTTTTTTAATTATTATAAATTTAGAGATGAGAAATATTTCTCATAATTATAATAAAATTATGCTTATTATGATGGATAGATTTACTTGGTTGAGGAGGGTTTTTACATGTATTTAAAAGCTCTGCTCAATACATATAAAGATAACTTAACTTTATTCATTCGGCATGCGCGCATCCCTTCCCAAATAATTTTGTTGAGTTTTTTCTGCGTTTGTTTCCTTTTTAAATGAAAAGAGGGGAAATGATAGAACAAAATTTATAAAATTGGGCAACGAGGTGCGCAGAACTGTTCAAATTTTTTGTGTCACGGAGTTTGAAAACATCTATACCTAAGTGTGCTAACTGCCTTGAGGCACACCCTGCAAGTTATCGCGGTTGCTTGGTAGCAAAAGAACTACAGGCAAGAAGAGAGCCAGCGACGAAGCCAATGCAAACTCAAAAAAATCCTAAGGAAGCCCCAAAGACCCCTAGGAAATTCACATCGATAAAAGTATCACAAGGCTTATCTTATGCAGACGTATTGCAAGACAATGAAAAAGGGAAAAAGACAATGAAAAAACAGAATAATGAGCCATCCCAAAACCAAACTGATAACAATGCCTTAATGCAGATGATGCAAAATATGTTAAATGCAATTGACGAAATCTCATCAAGGCTAAATAAACTAGAAAATAAGTATATTAATATACCCACGTATACCCAAAAGAGACTGCACAATGGATCCTAGTGTGTTACGGATAGCCACGTGAAATGCCAATGGTATTCTGAGTAAAAAAAATTCATTGGAACTCTTTCTAAAAACGCAAAACCTTGACATATGTTTGGTAACGGAAGCTCATCTGACTAGACATTCAGAATTAAAGATACATAGTTACGAATGTTACAAAGCTATACACCCGAGCAATAATCCCAAGGGAGGTAGTGCAATTTTAGTAAAAAGTAATATAAAACATCATGAGCTATGTAATTTGGAAACTACCGAAATGCAATTTGTCGCATTAAGAATATAGAGTCCGTAAAACAAAACTTAAATGTAGGGGCATTGTATTGCCCTCCGAACACAAACATAAAGAACTTGATGTTTAAAGACCTTTTGAATTCCCTTGGTGAAAGGTTTATCCTGGGAGGTGACTATAACGCCAAACACACGGATTGGGGTTCTAGATTAATCTCAACTAGAGGAAGAGAGCTTAGAAAAGCCAGTAGAGATATGGGTTGTCATTATCTTTCTACTGGCAAACCAACCTACTGGCCTACTGACCCAAACAAAATACCTGATTTGCTCGACTTTTATATTGTCCGAAAAGTATCGCCTAATTTTATTAAATTGGAGGATAATTACGACCTAGACTCGGACCATTCTGCGATCATACTAAGTTTATATGAAAGGGTCATAAAGAAACAAAACAAACCGACACTTTGTAATAAATCAACAGACTGGGTAAGTTTCAAACAGGAAATAGATAATAAAATAAATTTAAGAATTAGCCTGACGTCAGATACTCAACTAGATTCTGAAACTGAAAACTATATAAAAATTATTCAAAATGCCGCCTGGAATAATACAAGAGAGTGTAAATATAAATCTGTAGGAGTTAGATATCCTACAGAAATATTAAACATGATAAAAATAAAAAGAATAGCTAGACGCAGATGGCAGCAATCAAGAGACCCGGGAGATAAAACTATTTTAAATAGACTATCCCAGAACCTTAAAAGGAAAATAAAAGAGTTAAATAAATCGTTTGAAAACTTTATTACAAATCTATCGGCTAATAAAGAATCTAATTTCTCCCTGTGGAAAGCCGCAAAGGGTATTAAAAAACGGACCTTTCATATCCCGCCAATTAGGAAAAGAAATGGCGAGTGGGCAAGGAACAATAAAGACATAGCTAATACATTTGCAGATTATCTTGAAGAAATATTTCGGCCTAACGAGCTTGACTCAGATGACAATACTACGGGGGATATCTGTAGTCAAGAAAATGTTATAGCACCGTTTACCCAGAAAGAAATAGCTGATGAAATTAAAAACTTGAAATCTAAAAAAGCTCCAGGTTTTGACTTAATCACATCAGAAATTTTAAAACAACTTCCGAAAAAAGCAATATCAATGTTAACTCTGCTAATAAATTCGGCGATTACACTAAGGTATGTACCTAATGTTTGGAAAATAGCGGAAATTATTATGATAGCAAAGCCTGGGAAGCCTACAAACGAAACAAAATCGTACAGACCAATTTCTTTACTACCAATAATGTCAAAACTTTTTGAAAAATTGCTATTGAAAAGAATGAGGCCTATAATAGCAAATAATGAGTCAATTCCAAATCACCAATTTGGTTTCAGAACACAACACTCTACTGTCGATCAAATACATCGAATAACAGATAATATTGAAAAAGCGCTAGAAGAAAAACAGATATGCTCCACAATATTCCTAGACGTAGCTCAAGCATTTGATAAGGTATGGCATGAAGGCCTAATACATAAAATGAGTCTGGTGTTTCCTGGAGAGTACGTAGACATACTCTCATCCTACCTAAAAAATCGATTATTTAGAATTAAACAGGACGAGGAGTATTCTACACTTAGAGAAATTAAAGCGGGTGTGCCACAAGGTAGTATTATGGGGCCTATACTATACTTGCTCTACACTAGTGATCTACCACAAATGGAAAATGCACTGGTAGCTACATTTGCTGACGATACTGCGATAATGGCAAGAGGATCCAATATAGATGAGACTACAAGGAAACTACAAAGGGCATGTGATAAATTGTACCTGTGGACAAGAAAATGGAAAATTAAACTAAATGAATTGAAATCAGTGCATGTTAACTTTACTAATAAAAAATTATTAAATCCACCTACAGTAAACTTAAATGGGGTGGATGTTCCTCAAGGAAACACGGCCAAATATTTGGGAATGACACTAGATGTCAAGCTAAGGTGGAAAGAGCACGTCAAAAAGAAAAAAAATTAACTAGAAATAAAATATAGAGATATGTATTGGCTTTTAGGTAAAAAATCCAAATTGCCGATACAAAATAAGATTATGTTGTATAATCAAATTATCAAGCCGATATGGTTTTACGGCATACAAATATGGGGATGTGCCAAAAAGACTCATTTACAGCAAATGCAAACGTTCCAGAACAAAGTCTTGAGGAACATGGTATGTGCACCCTGGTATGTGCGCAATAACGACTTGCACAGAGATCTAAAAATCCCTTTAGTTATCGATGAAATAAAAAAGTATGCGGTAAAGCACAAAGCCCATCTCCTAGATCATGTTAACGTTGAAGCCCGACGGCTGCTATATTCTCCTAGTTCCCCTAGGAGGCTTAAAAGAATAAAGCCTCTTGATTTAGCGTGATATTTCTGCAGCACTTCTTCCGAAGAGCTGTAAACTTTCAAATCATCAACGTTAGCATAAAATTAATGGTTGGTCCTTCTGACCAGTTTTAATTACTTAAAACAGGGTTGGTGTTTTAGTGGGTTAAAGTCCCACACTACTGTCTGCAAAAGCTCGCGTTTGCTCCATAGAAATATAAACTAACATGGAACGGCTATGTAGTGTAAAAACCCTGTACGTGAGCGACCACATTAAAGGTAGCTTGTTTAAAGGGACAGCAATCGTGTGCACAAGTGGGACACAAATTGCCAAACTGTCAAGGGTAGCTTCTTGAGTGAATGGTGGCGTGCCTAGTCAATAGCCGGGGGCATCGATTTTATGCCAGGAATTTTAATCGCCCCGCTTTTAAAACGTCCCTCTTATTATTTCTGCATATTTTGGCCTGCACTGCCTGACCACTACTACCGAGTGAACTCAAACACATCAGGAATTGTGGTACGCTTAATCTGGCTTATAGCCATTCCGTGTTTAGTTTATATTTCTATGGTTTGCTCGCAGTGCCTTTCGATGGTTTCACCATCCTTACCCCAAAACAAAAAAAAAAATACACGAAAGTTTTACAACTTGAAACTGTTTCAGCTTCCAATCTCTTACATTTTGTGATTACCAATACGTCACACCGGTTCAAGCAAGTACAATATGGCATCAATTAATGACGTCATTAGCACTGGCTTGTATACTGGGTTATATTTCGGAACACAGCCATTATGTTTGTTTTCATATTTTTCATCAAAAATTTTAAAATATGGCCTAATTTGCCTCGATGAATTGTTTCTGTTTTTAAGTCTTTTATACAAAAAGTGAGTAAAACAAAAGTGTATGACAGCACTGACGCGTCTTCTTCTTCAAAATCAGAAATGCAAGTATTTGAAAAAGCTTGCAAAATATGCAATCATTTGCCTTTAAGTTTTAATCATTGAACTCTTTGCTTTTGCAAGTTCCATCATTGAACAACATGCAAAAGCAAATATGCTGCAAGTTTGAATCTTTAGGGGTATTCATGATCTGAGTTAAACGTCGAGAAATCGTAAAATCTTATCTTCGATATAGACAAGATCGTGAGCACACAGATCATGACCCAGCGGGAAAAGTTTGAAGGCCTTCCTCAAGAAGCTTTTAGGAAGGAGTTCGTATTCTTAGTTCCACAAAAGTAGGATGGAAGGGACAAATATGGATATGTAATTAATGTACAGTTTTTATTCAGTTAATGCAATTTACCATTAAATTGTGTATAAAAATGTGTATCTAAAAGATTATTATAAAAGGATTAAAGCAATATCTTCCAAGGATCTCAATATATTTAGAAGGTGTAAGAAATTGTACTTCCTTGGAAGAAATAAAAGAGAACGTATCACAAACACCTTACCGGGAATGCGTGGAGAAGGTGAATGAGCTTTTAGAGCTTTTCGACTCATTTCTTCTAATGACATGCCTGCACAAAAAAGATATGTACTGTGTTTCCATGCAGAGTTTATCCTGAGTTTACTCAGATTAGCGCCCATGGAAACGGGGATTGAGTAAAGTTTCGTTAAATCCAAGTAAACTCAACGAAGCCAGTCCGATTAAGCCGGGGTTTGTATATGTGTGTGTTTCAGTATCCTTTACTGCACATATACCAACGGCGACGCAATGTAAAATTAATTCTCTGTCACTTTAACCCAGAACCGTCATGGAAACAGCATCGAGTGATCTTGAGAGAAAAAGCTTTCTGTTTACTTAACGAAAACCCTACCCTGGCTCATGGAAACACAGTAATGGAAACAGCATGAGTGATCTTGAGAGAAAAAGCTTTCTGTTTACTTAACGAAAACTCTACCCTGGCTCATGGAAACACAGTAATGGAGCGGAACGCTAAAAGGAAGGAATTCTGGCTTTCCAAAAAAGGCTACCGTCATGCTTCTTGGTATGATTCCATTTCCCGCTGGGGAATACCCCTATTGAAAACACCCGTACACGTAGAAGCCTGTTGTCACTGATTTGTCCTTATACCAATTAGCTGTTTATACAGGGTGCATTATGAAAGTAATGCGCATGATTTTATTGTGGCGCGACTATGCATCGCAGCGCGCTCGCACCGGTCGGAAAATGTGATGGGGGATCTTCCCTTCCAAATGCGCTCGGTCTCAGTTCGCTCCGAGTAGTAGGAGCGGTAGGGGGTGTCTTCGTTTGTGTTACAGCGCGATGGAATGTACGCTGGAACAGCGGTACGCGATCAAGTTTTGTGTGTGACTTGGGAAGAATGCAACGGAAACTTATCAAATGCTTCAAGAGGCCTTTAAGAAGAATTGCATTTGTGACACAAGGCCTTCAAGGAGGGCCGGGAGAAGCTCACCGACGAGCCCCGTTCTGGACGCCCAACAAAAGCTCGAATCGATGAAAACGTCCATCCTGTGGGCGAAATTTTTAGTTCAGACCGTCGGTTAAGCATCCAGGCAATCGCTAACACCCTTAACTTGTCAACATTTGCGGTACATGGAATAATGACGGAGGTTTTGCAAATGGCGAAAGTGTTCGCGGAGGAGCAGAAAGCAGTTCGAGTTTTGCGCAGTGAAGAATTGAAGAGCGATATTCCAAAACGTGCTAAGTTCTTATGATGTAATTAGTGGGAAATAAAAAAAAACTGAATATCACTTAGTACGATTTGATTGTGCATCCGTGTCTTTGAAGTGAAACCCCGTCGGAATTAGTATGATTTGTGATAAATGTTTATGGTGAATGCATAACTACTACGTCATAGATTGGAACGCAATACAATATTAAAATTAAACAAAAATTGACTTAGTACGTTTTGGAAAATCACTCTTCAATTGTTGGAATTGATTAGAAATGATCCAGGCTTTTTAAACTCTTGTGTAACCGGGGATGAATCCTGGATGTTGGAGTACGATCCAGAATCCAAAAGGCAAAGCTCCTAGTGGCACATACAATCTTCTCCCAAACCCAAAAAAACTAATGTTACAAGGTTCCACACAGGCACTCCTTTCGAGGAGTTCCAAGGTGCCCTCCAGGCGTGTCAGAATCGTCTCCGCAAGTGTATTGATGCAGGAGGGGACTATTTTGAAGAATTTGAACCATTTGTACGGATCAATAAATCTATTTTTCCCAGAAAATGCGCATTACTTTCATAATGCACCCTGTATGCATAGCTGAGGTTGTCACAGTCAGACCGTCGTCGGTTTAATGCATTTCTCATGTTGATATGCAGCATGTATATTTATTTTGAATATTGACGATTATTGTTATTTTTTTAATAAAGGCCTGATAAAGGGTGTATCGATGCCCAAAACGTCGCACACTGACTAGCTTTTCCATTTTGACCCAGAGCCCACGTAAAAGTATCTATTATTGAAAGCCTAGGGGTCACAATAAAAAATTCCTACTTGTCCTTATAGACTCCTATGCCTCTTGATACGAAGCACCGACAGATGGCTGGCAGCATATATCTATTGAATTTTAATAGTGGCTTTAGTTTAATTATAGGTAAAAAATATTCATTATTTCTTTAGCCAAGCCTTCAATCAGTAACATCCAAAATATGTAATGAAAATAAGACAACCATATACCAAACTTCAATACAGTCCATATATTTCTGAAAAAAAGCTTTTCAACACACACAGGTTCCGAAATTGTTCATTCTCAAATATTTCCATTATTGCTATATGTATATATTAATGATGCCCACTGTAATTACTTTCTTCTTGTTTAAAATTCCGAATGTCATTATCTTTACAATTAAGAAATTTTTATTTTCAAAGATATAATTTTCGCCTTATTAAAATTCTATATCTTACAACTTCAAACTATTTACAATAGTTTATCTTGAATTATATCATTTACGAAAACTTTAAAAAATTAAAATAAATGTAAACAAAAAAAAATCTTCGCAATATTTGTTAATGGAAATTTTTTTCAATTAAATTATGTAATTTTGATAATTGTTGAACTACAAATAAACATTTGGAGAATATTAAATTTTAACTAAATTTATAGTAAAATAACAATAAAATCGGTGAGATGTTAACTAAAAAAACTAAGCATTGTTTTCTAAGCAGAAACAAAAAGAAGCAAATATTAATAAAGGTTAAGCAAAAGAAAAAAACAAACAATTATCGGCGGTGTAGCAAATTAGATAAAGTTCGTATTTGCGTTTGTAGTTCTGACTCCATTTTGCACAGTTCAGAATCTAATAAGCTTTTCATGTCGACTAAATCTGGCAAAGTATCAGAATCCCTTATGTTGAGCATCTTTGAAAAGAATTCTGTCCAGATGTGCTTTTTTAAATATCTGTTAGGAAAAAATATAAATCAACGATTTCAATTTCAAGAAAAAAACCTGCAAAGTTATATTACTATACGAGCCACGCATTTACCAAATTATTTTTTTTGTACTTACTTCTACTTTTATGGAATCGCCCTTTGTACTACTAGTGGGTCATGTCCTCCAGGTCATGGTGCAATGTCTGGTAGTAGGTCTAATTTGAAGGATAGAAACGGAAGGAATAGGTTAATGAGGATTTGGAGATGCCCAAGGTGATGGCGAAGAAGCATATGTTTGAACTCTAGGATGTTGTAAGAGTTCGGAGTCGTTCTATGTATAAACGAATTCCTTAATTCTGTACCTCAGAACCAGACGAACGTAAGTCCAAATATTATGATTTTCATGTTATTACATCATTGTACATATGTAAAATTTGATTCTACATTAAGCCATAACAACTTAATTCCGTTGAAAAATCGCTTTTTGCCCCTTCTAAGGGTTGTAAGTTGGCTCTGCAGCCAGAGATAGAGTACATTTTTTACAGTTTTTCTGCTCTCCTGAAAAGTTGGCCTAGTGTGACTTACGTTAGTCTGGTTCCCTGGTACCGAATTGTAGTAACTGAGTAATTGTTCCTAACTGGAGGCTCCCCCAATAATATGATTCTACCCTGCTTTA
The DNA here is from genome assembly GCA_963855945.1 of Thereva nobilitata. Classification (NCBI taxonomy): domain Eukaryota; kingdom Metazoa; phylum Arthropoda; class Insecta; order Diptera; family Therevidae; genus Thereva; species Thereva nobilitata. The sequence goes on along the minus strand of OY979695.1, from coordinate 115,457,104 downwards.
TCAAGTCTAGAACAAATTAGCATTGGATGAGTATAGGTGAACAGCAAGAACTGCTTTCACCCAGAAATACAAGCATGATTGCTTGAAACCCATAATTCTAGTCTTCAAAGACCTTCAATTGCAAGTATCTAACCTTGATATCTAAACTGCTGCTGTATAAGAATTTGTGCGATGCGAAAGCGGAATTAGCTAGCGTAGACCAGGTCCCACAGAGCTTTCAGTTGCCAAATTGAATAATATCAGCTCGGAATTGGGACAGGTGGAGGAAGTAATTACGAGAGGGCAGGACCGGATCCTGACACGTTATTGTCATCTGATTGGTTCCATCATCAGCGAAACTGTAAAACCATGTAAAGTAGCGCAGGTGATAAAATCGACGGAGATAAAGTGGGATTTAATTCGACGCCATTCAATATAACCTAGATGGAATGTGGCCAGCAAGGAAACTCTCAATAAGCTCTTTAGAATTAAGTCGATACAAATAGCAGAGCGCAAGCTAGCAACAGAGCAGAGCGCAAGCTAGCGCACAAGTTTAACCAAAGGCGAGATGTATTTCTTTAGGACTTAGGAAGTCGGCCTTGCATTCGCTTCAGGTAAATAAAAGAAACGTTTGTGCATGAAGCATGAGTTCACTAAGAAACAAAAATGTTCACTGCCAGCAATAAAAATGAAAATCAGAGTCCCCAACCCGTCATCGCATGATGATTTAAGTCTTCTGATGTGACCCAACCAAATTCTTTCTTCAACTTAATGACGCAGTAATTCATTCGGAGAGCGTCTTTACGATCTATAGCCGTCTTTCTTTGCTTCAATTGAGTTCATACACTACCGATGAAACATATATTCGGCCAAGCTTTAAATACTTCGTAGAATAAAGCATTAACAAATGCATTGCCGTTCGAATAATTTTAGTAATACAATAATTCTTTTAGGTGCTAGGTTGGTTGCGGCAGAAGGCTGATATAGTAAATTACCGCTGGCTAGGCAGCCGTCCCCGTGTTATCCCCGATATAGCCGAGCATACATCGACGGAGTGGCATTTTGCGTAGGAAGAAACAGATCAAGAACATGTGCTTATTGATTTGGGATGCATTATGATCTACTAGACCATTGATTCTCAACCGGTGGTACGCGTACTCCTGGTGGGTACGCGATATGTACATGCTGGAATTTAATTGTTACAAAAGTTCTTGAGTAATGATTTAAAATTTGCAACCAGCAAACACGACGTTCGTACTACTGTATTTGTGGCTGTAGTATAGTATTTTGGAACACTAGTGCATGACAACACAGATTCACAGACAGGGAGAGCAGCGCAGGCACATTAACACCACCGTGCATTAATTTTCCTCTTTCGCCAATCTGTCTGGGTCTGTTTAGTCATCATTAATTTCTCAGTAATTTTCCAGTTTCGAATCTTACTTCGTGCGTGCACCCATTACAGTAGCAATAGTTAAAGGTCGTATACTGCTTTAACAGTTTAACTACTATAACGCATTTTAATAAAACTAAGGTGTTTTTGTTGGGGGTACGCGTAATTAATGATACACAAAAAGGGGTACGTGCGTTGAAAAAGGTTGAGAATCCCTGTACTAGACTAAAAACCATTAAAGAAAACAACGAGTGTCCCATTCGCTCTGGTTGTTTAAAAGCGAAGCTTTTTCACTCAAACAACCAGAGCTAATGGACAGCTCGTTGTCTTCTTTCCTCTATTTGATGTACATTAATGATATATGCTCAGCGCTCTTTGGTGGTATTTAAGTAATTTAACTAATTTACACTATAATAGTAGAAATCACTCGCAACAAGGATTTCACACGGAGGAAAAGAATGCGAAAATACGTTCGGAAAAACAAATTAAATGCTAAAATGTGGGCTTACATACTAAGGGCGATTTCAAAAATTCAGCTGACTGCAGCAGTCGGAGCAGTCAACTGTTCAAATATTCAGCTGAAGTTAAAATTTGTAAGCAAACAGAGCAAGCATTTCAATTCGTTTTCATTTTCTGTATCATCGGCTGCGTTTGCCGCAAGCGGCTGAATTTTTGAAAGCCGTCTGGAAATCCAGTCATTCCTAATATGTATAAATGGTAACTTCACTATGGGCGATGCACTAGGCGATCCCCAGCTATCTGATATTGATCTAAGCCAGCAGCTGGTGAGACATGAAGTTTGCTTAGTGCGAGAATAAGGGGCATATTGGATACACAACAACGCGTGAAGCATAAAAACAATCAACAAAATCAAAACATCTTCTTTTATAACGGGGCCTCACTTATAAAAGGTAAATCAGATCAGTTGCACCCGATCGTGGCGATTGCTTAACCATCAGGGTAAACGGGACGGTACCTATTCAGAATGATAGACGGTAACCGAAAAACATAGGCTACGACACGTCGGTGAAGCTTAGGTGGTAGATGGAAAGTGCTAAAAGTCCGCAAGAATTTTCAAAAGTAGCGTGGTAGGTACATCGAAATCGGTATGAGACCAGATCCAAATCTCTTGTTGCAATTAAATAATCTAACATATCTATGTTTGTAATTCGGAAAATGAAGACGTTTTCGCCTTGATTAACGCCTCTGATTTTTGCTACGATTATATGATTGTAAAGAAGGTTCGCGAGAACTCTGGTGCCATTGTACACTTTCTGAAGGTTTAAATTAAATAACAGCGAAGGTAAACATAAACGTGCGAAGACCTCTTCAAGAAAATGTATAGTATCATCGACATCCATTACTAAGTCCACATATTCGTACTTTATGAGCTTAACAGCAGCTTGTTCGTCAGTAATTTGTTGTTTGCTGAATCATTTGAATATAGCTGCTCTCAGAGAAGAGCGACAAAATAATTAGAATTCCAGATATTTCACAAATTTTTTGGTGGTTATTGTCTTCATAGCTTTGAAGATATTAGAAACAATCTCTATTGAGCAGTATTTGGATTGTTATTGCCATACTTTTTGGGATGAGCTGAATATAAACTAAATTTCTGGAATCTGGATTATCTATGAAGAAAAATGATGAGAGTTTTCGCAAAAGTTTAGCCAAAGGTACAGTGGATTTACCAACGTAAAGCTTTTTAAGACCTCTATACACATTTTCTTACCTCGCCTCACCTTCAACAAGATAGCTGCCTAACTTAAGAAAGCAACGGCAACATTTCTTTTGCTCCTGATTGTGTCAAGACTGCATATGTTGTTAGAGCTTCAAATTATATCTGATATTAAATTTTATATCTTTGATAAAACCATATTTGAATTGTATGATGAAGGGATTTCTAGTTCTTTTAAGGGGACTATCCAGTGATTTTTGGTCTAAAATCGAGTTTTTGACGATTTTTTTTATTGCATATTCTGATGGACTGACTGAATTGTCCTTTATCATTTAGCGTTTTCAGATTTTAAAAAAACGACGTGTAACATGTTTTTTTCGTGTTTTTTCAATAGCGTGCACGGCGTCAAAAAGCGCTCGGCACTCAGCGTACGCCACTCGGCCTTTTTTTTAATTGTTATTTAAAAAAAATATTGTTAAAAAACAACTTTTATAAACAATCGAGAACGCTTTTGTTGTTTACTCGATAACAACAATGTTCACACAAAATTTCATGTCGATTGGTCGAGCCGATCAAATTCTAGCTATTCCAGGTAGAAACAACGGAACATCGCACTTCAAAGACAATTATCTCGAAAGTTTTTTTTCAACTTTTTATTAACTTCTAAGCGTAATAACAGCGCGAGTTTTCAACCGATTTTAATTTTATAAAGTGGAAAATGTTCGGAATTTAATATAGAACAAATTTGTCTGGTGGATTTTTGATTTATGAAAAATTCATAAAGTTATAAACAAAAATTTAAAAAAAAACTCGGAAAAACCACCGTTTTTTACTTTTCGGCACATATTCGTGTATTGTTGATAAACAAAAGATGATATCAAAATTCAAAATGCCAGAAAAAATTTTTCATTATTAATTACCGAATATTTTGACGCCAACAAAATTAAAATCAGATAAAAATCCACGTACTTGTTATTCGTTAAAATTGACCTATTTTCCAATTGTTATTTAATAAAAAGTTGTTACAAATCGTAATTTTTTTACAAACGACCACGATTTTGTTGTTTACTTGATAGCAGCTATATTCACACAAAATTTCACAAAATCGGTCTATTAGATCAATTTTTAGCCATTTCACTGGATAGTCCCCTTAAGTGCAGATTAAACAAATTTATTCCTGCTACTGCAACTCTTTTTTGAAACTGAATTTTGGATTTATATAAAAAATTGTGACGGTGTGTGTAAATAGGTATACTTGACGCAGGAAAAACGTTTTTCAATCCGACAGAAAATACGTCATACATTTTATTCTGCAGCTGCAAAGAACTTGTTCAATTGTCCCGGAAATAATTTGCAAATAGCTGAATAGTCGTATTCAGTTTTTAGAAAGTAATACGCAAATAAACACTTTTTTGCTAATCTCACTGTTCCTAAGACACAATGTTAGACTCAAATGGACTTACTTCTAAATTCTATACTAATGGGTCTATTCATTCATTCTACAGCGCTCCTCGTCTTTTCCTACCTACTGAGACATTGCCCAAATCGTTTGCTACCTACTTTGATAATTAAAGCTTTCTTTGGAATCCTTGTTTCATCCACCTTCTGCAAGTGACTATTGTATGCTTGAAAGAAAGCGATGATTTGTATTATTTCTATGTTAAATTGGCAACACTTTTCTAATATCATTTCAACAGAAAATAATTGATCAGCCCGTGGATCCGCTTTTTATGAAACCGCCTTCACAAGGTCAGAAGGTTGAGCTGTCGTAAGTTGACAACCTGTTATGTGAGTATCTTATGTGCTACACAAAATAGTGCGAACCCTCTGTCTTTTCCCAAAATCGTGTATACCCTTTTTATAATACTAGAAGAACAGCCCAACTACAACCACAAATGGGAAAAACTTAAAAACAGCATAAAGGGGGTAGCAGAAGAAACACTAGGGCCCCCAAATAGCCTAGAACGGACTGGTTCGATCAGCACTATAGATCAGCAATAGAAGAAAGAAATCAGAGCCACAGGGAGTACATACCGCAATGCCTTATAAGAAAATATCAAGGTTGTTTTAGGACAAGCTAGTCAATATCGGTCCAGCTGATTACCTTAAAGAAAATTCGGGGAAAACCTGAGAAAAAAATGTAGATATATGCCAGATATTTGTCGACTTTCAACAGGCATATGACTCTATAAAAATAGAGGGGCTAGGCTGTACAAGATCTTATCGCAATTAAGAGTCCCCCAAAGCTGGTACGACTCATCAAATGCGCAACGAATAGCTCCCTGGCGAAAGTAAGGATCTAAAATGCGGTAACAGACGAGTTCAAAGTACGACAAGGGATGGACTTCCCCCAAATGCTTTTCAACCTGGCACTAGAATAGGTGATAAGGAAAACGTCAGCCCGAAGAAGTGCGTCAATAGCAATACACTCTTACAATTACTTGGATATGCGGATGACATGAACATCGTGGGAAAGTCCTTTTGGCAGCAAAAGAAGTTTATGTCGAACTAAAAGAGGCGGCAAACGACATGGGCATGATGATCAACGAAGAGAAAACAATGGTGATGCAACAGTTCAGAGCTGGAAGATTTAGAATGGGAAAAAATATAATCTATATTAATAAAAGAAAGTTTCTGTATGCATGTATGTATGTACGTATGTATGTATGTATGTGTGCGCTATAGCGGGCGCACCAGTCATCGCAGAGCTTCGAAATTTTGCACGAAGGTCCGTGGGGGTCTCCCATGAAACACCTCGAAGCCCGATTTTCGAAATTCAAAATGGCCGCTGAAAAATGGCCGAAATTCAAAATGGCCACTCAAATATGAATTCGCAAATTGTGTTCCGATTTCAATGAAATTGGGTATTTAGGGGCTTTTAAGGTCGCTAATAACGAATTTGTGGTCAAAATTTAGAAATTAAAAATGGCCGCACCAATATGGCCGACAAACTTGTCAATCGTGTTCCGATTCCAATGAAAATCAGTATCTGCGGTTTTTTGAGGTAGTAAATAACGAATGTTTGATCAGAACTTATTAATTCAAAATGGCCGCCGAAAAATGACTGAAATTCAAAATGGCCACCCAAATTTGCCAATTGTGTTCCGATTTCCATGAAAATCGGGTTCTGGGGGGTTTTAAGCTAGCAAATAACGAATTTATGATCCGAAGTTATAAATTCAAAATGGCCGCGGACGAAATTTTCCAATTGTATTCCGATTCCAATGAAAGTGGATATCTAGGGGTTTTTAAGGTTTCAAATAACAAATTTATTATTAAAACTTATAAATTCAATATGGCCGACGAATTTTCCAATTGTGGTCCAATTCCAATGAAAGTGGGTATCTAGGAATTTTTAAGGTTCCAAATAACGAATTTATGATCAAAACTTATAAGTTCAAAATGGCCGCACAGTTTGCCAATTGTATTCCGATTCCAATGAAAATCGATATCTGGGGGTTTTTAAGATAGCAAATAACGAATTTATGATCAAAACTAATAAATTTAAAATTTCGGGGCCAATATGGCGGACAAATTTTAGCAAATAAGTGTCATTTTACTGTCAGCTGTAGGCAGGTTGTTCAAGAGTTGGGAAATCTGAATCTTCACATCCTAGCTCCAAATGGAAGAACATTGAACTAAGTGTATCTTGGTCATTTCCTCTATTGTCGTGAAGTTTGCCACGCGATCGAGTGTACCTATAAAATGCTCGACTAATCAAAGGTAAATCGCCAAAATTACAAAGAAAAGGGAAGGACCCTCCACTGCCATCACGAGGTTAAACGATTCCATCTATCGCATCCAAAAAGTTCGATCGGTAAGAACGGGACGGAAGCTGTGTTCGGAACGAACACTAAGTAAGAAGGGGCAGTGTAACGGCTAACCGAAAAGAGAAAAACAAAATTATAAACTGTCCCCCACGCAGGTTAAATTTTAAGTGCGATTTAACATGGGTCTTCATTTTTGTAGGTTCAACCAAGCGTTGGGCACTTGATTTCCATCGGCTATCCTTAGGTTTTCGATACCACTGAATGCGAATATCATATCAAAAACCTGTTTTGACTAATGACAGCTGTCAAAAAACCTGTCAATAGAAATTAACCATATAAAAGGTATCCAAAATCATATTTTCCAGATTTGTTGTTTCTTTCATTTTTTTCCTACCGCGGACAGTGCACACATAAACTTTTTTTATTTAAGGGCGTTGCAACGCACGCGGATTTTTTGCTAGTTATCAACTAACAAAGAAAACAACCTAGAAGTAGTCCATAAAAAAGTCAACCTTTGGTCTATAATTACAAAAAGAAACGAGGAAAAGGGGAAAAGGAAGAAGTAACTAGACGAATACTACTGGCTGATAGAGCCTTTTATGCCTAAAAACAAATACTACACTCAAGATAAAACGAAACTTTCACTTTACAAAACAGTAAGGCGACCAGTACTGTGCTATGGTAGCGAGACTTGGACTATGACCACGACATAGAGGAACGAGTCAACAGGTTTGAGAGAAAAATTCTAAGGTGCATAATAGGCCCAGCGAGAGAGGATGGAATATGGAAAACATATGGCCAAGGAGATACAACAGCGAGTTGTTTGAAATTTTTTACGAGCCAGAACGCCCAAAGTTTATAAAAATTAACAGACAGGCTAGCCGGTCACGTTATGAGGATGGAGGAAAATCGTATCCCAAAACGGCTTATGGTAGCAGTAATTTCGGAAAATAGGCCAGAAGGAAATGGATCGACTCTGTGAAGGTTGACGCAGAGACAATGCTCAACATCCGGAACTGGAGACATGCTGCAAGGGACCGTCAAACTTGGAGAACTGGCCTAGAGGAGGCCAAGGCTCGATTTGGGCTGTAGCGCTAATCTTGCGGGATTGTTTCTTACTGGCATATATTATATTCTATTATTCCAGAGTTATATTCACTATTATTCAGTTTCGTACATATCCTCTTGGGTAAGAAATTTTATGAAGTAATCGTTCCATTTTAAATTTAATTTCATTTACATATGTCGCTTAATATATTTCCTTCTTTTCCTTTGCAGAAATAAATAACTTTGTAAAAAAAAACAAAATTATCCTACATTTAGCCGGACTCAGTAGTCCAGGCGTAAAGGCCCAGAGGTGCATGGTTTGATTTCTTCGTTTTTCCACTTGTCCCAACTAGATAACATTACTTCTTTGTTGTAAGCATAAAAAGTCACGAGTCATCCTGAAGTCAGCGTTCTGTCGCAGTAGTATTGTAAGGGAACCGGTGGAATAAAACCGTGTGTTGGCGTTGGCAGTTCTTTAAATCTTTCGCATATTTTTCCGACTAGAGCAGTGTTTTTCAACGGGGGTGCCACAGTGCCACGATTGGGGTGTCGCAAAGTTTAGGTATTTTCTTGGAAATTTGCTTAAGTGTAGTTCAAGATAACTCATTGCCAGTTCTATTTTGCTACGAGATATCTTGTGGGCAAAGAAACGATGACTAATCGCATATTAATGCAATGTTCAACGATACGTATACGAGGTCGAGTTCGTCCAATGCATATTTCTGAGCCTTCATCTTCCCAATAACAGTACCAGGCCAACCGACAGAGAAGGACGACGCGAAGTGCTCACTTGTGTCTTGTATATACTTTAAAAAGCGTTGCATTGTACTTTGAAAAGCGTGTGGTTTCAATCACAAAATAGGTGCAAATTACAGTATTTTATTTATTTATTTATTTATTTATTTATTTACTGAAGAAACAACAGATACACATTACAAAAATAGATTCGAGATTAGAAACCACAGATTACAATAGAATATATATCCTAAACGTTTCTTACTGAGATGATGTAATAAGATAGCTTACCAAAATATGATACAATGATACAAAACTGATATGTGACAGAGGGAATGAAAATACTTTCAGAATTACAATAATCTTACATTATGTTAAGTTACAGCAATAAATTTATAGATGATAAAATCTAATGTCTGTTAAGAATGTGTAAGATCTTACGCTTAAATTCTGCCTCCTTAGTAATACATATATCTATATCCAGAAATTTAATATTATACTGCTCACACATTCTGTACAGAGGAGCTCTCTGACCGGCGTTGGTTCTAGCTTTATTAAGAAAGAACAGATCTTTCGAACGAGTGGCCCGGGAGGGAATCCGGAAACAAACTCGAGATAAAAGATCAGGGGAATCTATCTCAGATGTTATAAGTTTTCTGAGAATTATTGCATCGTGAAGAGATCGTCGATCTTCCAGACCTGTGAGGGATGTTTTTATTAATCTGGCGTCGTAGGCCAGTTTACCATATTTTAGGCGGAAACTCAGTGCTATAGTAAGTTTTTTCTGTAACATTTCAATTTTATCACTATAAACTTTATAGTATGGGTTCCAGACGGATGAGGCATACTCCAAGTGTGATCTTACTAAAGATTGGTACAGTAGACGGTAGGTAGATAATTGTTTAAAATTCTTGGTCGATCTAAGTACGAAGCCAAGCATCTTGTATGCTTTAGATACAGTATTGTTAATATGTACGTCGAAAATCAACTTGCTATCAAAAATAACACCAAGATCACGTATTTGTTTTACTCTGATAAGAATAGTATTATTTAATGTGTAGTCAAAACTGACATGGTTTTGTATTTCTTGTAAAGATAATGACTTGACATTTATCTAATGCAAGAAAGAGTTTGTTATCGTGACAATAGTGTTGAAATCGGATGATATCATCTTGCAGCAGTTGACAGTCTTCCATAGTTTTTATCTGTTTATATATTTTTAAGTCGTCGGCAAAAAGCAATGTTTGGCTGTAGTGAAAGCACTGCTGGATGTCATTTATAAAAATGATGAAGAGCAGTGGGCCCAAGATAGATCCTTGAGGAATTCCTGAACTGATCCGAGTAACCGAGGACGAGAAACCATTCAAAACAACAGACTGAAGCCTACGTTCTAGATAAGATGAAAACCATCACAACAAATTACCTTTGACTCCATTAAAACACAGTTTTTCCAGCATTAACATATGGTCCACTTTGTCAAAGGCTTTGGTTGATTTGGACTTCACAAAACCATGTTGATTGGGGTTAAATATGTGCTTAAAAAAGTAATATGTGCTTAAAAAAGTAATAAAGGTTTTAGCTGCGGATGAGAGTAAAGAGATAGGTCTATAGTTCAATATATCACTTTTAGGTCCTGACTTGTGAATTGGTGATATATTCGCAGTTTTCCATACCAGAGGGAAATGACCTTCAACTAAGCTTTGGTTGAAAATAATAGTAAGCGGCTTGTAAATTGAGGAAGCAGTGATTCGCAGAAAAACCGGACTAATTTTATCAGGACCCGAGCCTTTACTACCATCGAGAGTTTTAAGTGCTAATCTGACATCAGTCTCACTTAAGGTGATAGTCGACAGGGAATTCGATGGATTCAGGTCGGGTAAATGTTCTAATCTAGATGTATTATAAGCATTAAGAGATGTAGGTTCAAACACCGATGAGAAAAAAGTTGCAAACATTTCACAAATTTCAGATGGATCTTCGGAGGAATGGTCATTATAATTCATGACCGATGGATATCCAGCTTTGCTACTTTTTACATCATTAACATGCTCCCAAAAGAATTTTATGTTATTTTTTGTGGATACTTCAACCTTGTGCAGATATGTTTCATAACAGGATTTCAACAGTTGTTTTACACGAGCGCGAAATTTTGAGAATTTTTCGTAGTTATATCTACTACCGTATATCTTCCATTTCTTCCAGTGTTTAACTTTCATCTTAAGTTCTTGACGGAGTTCAGGGGAAAACCAAACTGGATGTTTAGAAGCATGTGTTCTCTGAAGAGGCAAGCTAACCTCAATTATATTATATATAGTTTTATAGAAGTAAACAACGGCATTATTTGTGTTAAGGTCTTTTAAATTGTGTTCCCAATCTATGCTATTAATATGAATATTTATGTCGTCATAATTTGCTTTGAAGAAATTGCGTTTAGGAGCATTATGTTTAGGTAGGTAATTGAGTTTAGGATTTATCGGCAGGTTACATATTAACGCTGGGTGGTACGGGTCAGTGCTTATGAGTGGATCATCACAGCGCCGAACACAACACTTAACATCAGCTAAGACAAGGTCAAGAATACGATCGTTGACATTCAAGACATTATTACGTTGCGTTAGATTTAATAAGGACATAACATTGTGTAGGTTTTCAGATATATCTGATGATGTAGCAACTATTGCAGCATGATTGAAATTCCATTTAAGATTAGGTAGGTTGTAATCCCCCATTAGCAATACATATGATGAGAAAGCTACCAGAAAAACCGACGGACAGTAAGTAAGCACTCCCCGCCTGATCACGCCGGTTTCGTAACCTACATCGGCCGCTAATGGTAGCCGTTTTGTTTAAGCATGCAAAATACTGCAACAGAATGGTTTCCCGTTAGCCCCGATGATTGTGACACCGCCATCAACTCAACGTCTGCCCCCACCCCCTTACCAATCCTATTCAAATCGAGCTTACTACATGGTACCATGACTTGAACGATATGACAGGCAAGCCGGATTTTATCACATAAAAAACTACTTCATGTATCGTATTTTTCTTTTCAGTCTTCAGTTTTCTCTCTTATAGCCTCGGCACACGGCAATCAAAATATGACGAAAATTCCTAATTTATGACGAACGTTCTTACGGGGTGACACACGTTAAAATACCTCATTACATTATGACAGTTGTGGTGTAGTGAAAAATGTCAGAGAACGAAAAATAAAAAAAAATTATATTTTTGGTACGTTGTTACCCCAATGGAAGGGAAACAAGTAATATTTAATTTTTTAATATGGAAAAAAGTATTATTTTTTACTAATTTTCAAGTAAAATAAAAATAAAAATCAGCTGACTCTGGAAAAACGCCTAAAAGCGGGCTTTTTAACATGATCTATCGTTCGACAGATGGCTCTCTTTTGAGATTTCGTACTAGATTAACCAAAATTTGCCTAATCGGTTTTCCTAATTGATGAGGTTCATATTCCTAATTAATGATAAATTTTCGTCATAAATGCGTGCGTGTGTCGAGGCTATTAAATATTCGAGTTACCGGCAATTGTTTGCATTCTTCTTTCAATTCTTCTACATTCAAACCTATATTTGCATGATCCAGCATTTAGTTTTATTTGATTTTTCGCAAAGCTCTTTCCCGCTACTTAGTGAAGTGAGTTTTTCATTTGCTAACAAAAACCCTAGTTATTCGAACTGGTTTCGTGGAATTTACAACTCGACTCAAATCCCGTTTCTATTAATGGAAACTCTCGGCTAACTCGAGGTAAATATTGCTTGAAAGTGCCGTATTTTTTAAGAAAATTGACTATAAAAAGGTAAGTTGGTAGATACTTTACAAAGAAATGATTAAAATTGTTAGTAATAGAGGTAATCAATTTGGCAAGCGAGTGGCTAATATAATAATATAATAACTTTAACAATTTATTTAGATCGTATTCAGTGAATTTTATAAATGAAATTACCTTGGCAGTTTTTGTTTAATATCCCATAAATCAAATTTCTTTACTAATTGCATGTATTCTCCAAAAAGCATCACATGGATAGTTCCTGCTATGCAAAATAAATCCGTTTGATACGACCAAACTCTTCCTTCTTGCATTTCAATACAAGTAAATCCATCGGTTTGTATAACCTATATGAACACAAAAAATTAAATAACGATTTCAATGAATGTATAACTCAATACTTTTTTGAATTGTGTCTTCTCTGGGAAAAGTGTCATATCTATAGCACAACCAAAATCAATCAAACGCAATGAAGGAATATGAGAATCAGAATTCGGCCTAAAAATAAATAATGTAACCAATATTATAATAATCAATTTTGAGAATACTTACACTCTCATTAATAAAAAGTTATCCGGTTTGATATCTGCATGAATTATTTTGCAGGAATGTAAATGGTTCACTATATTTAAAATTTGACTGCTAAAATGCATAACGAGACTTTCATGCATGACCTGAAAGTAAAGTAAAACGATTTTCAAAATATTTTTAATACAATAGCATAACAATTTGGTGAGAAATTTACATTATAGTATGAGAAAAAATAAATTTTGTTTGGTACCAACAAATTTGTATCACTAATCCAATAGTCATGGGGGAAATGAAAACAAATAATAAATTCAAGGACGACTTACTAACGTTTCTATTCGCTCCGAATTCTAATTTATCTGATATTGCTATCTTAACGTCACTGAGTACATCACTCACTCAATAGATGAGGTTTTCTTCAGGGATCGAGAGGCGTATAGATGTCTCAAAAAGCTCGACATAAATAATTCTACTGACTCCTCCTATGGTATTACAGAAATGCGCCTCGGCGCCTAGGCTAAATTTCGGCAAAAACTCTTTGATCAATTATACTTCTTCCATGGAAACTACCTCATATTGAGCCAATACTTAAAAAAATGGCTTTAAAAACAGATCTTTGGGTACCCTTCTAGTATATTAAACCGATGAACTGACTCAAAGCATGAACCGCTCTTGTAAATAAGATCGGGTTGCCTCTAGATAAAGCTTTTGGCAGAGTATGGCAACCACCTCTGTTCGCTAAATTCAAATCTGTTGGTATCTGCTTAGTTCTGAAAAACTGTATTGACACTTTCCTTTCTGTCTCAATTTAAGTAATAATTGGCGGCGTCACTACGCTGGTTTTGACGGTCTTACAGGGCTCAATTTTATCAACTTCTAACAGGCTCCTCCAAAGCACTCGACTGCTTCATCGATTATGGTACTTTGCGTTTCTCTCGCGACTTCGCTAATATAAGCCAAACAAAGCACGTTTCATGATCGTAAACTCAAATCAATCAACAAGGACATCGAACTCATTCTTAATTGGAACACAATAATGTTGCCGATTGATGCATCCTTTCGAAGTGTTTTATAAGATGAACTAGGTAATTACAGTTGCACTTGTTATCTAACGTCTATTGATTAGAATTTTAAGATTTGTTTGAATAAAACAAGGGATTGTGATTGCATTCGAGCCTTTCTTAATGGAAACATACGAACGAAATTTTTACCAACAGCAGTAGCATTGAAGTGTTTCCCTTCGAGTCAAATAATGAATGATGATTACATGAATTTTTCAATTAATATTATAGTTTTGGGTAAAATGAAGAATAAATGAACGCATTCCTGTTGATATAATCATAGCGATATGGTAAGCGACAAATCCAGAGAAATTTTGTGTTTTGAACTTTTACTCAAAATGCACTGAAAAAGGTGAAAAAAAACCAAAATATGGTTTTTGGCTGTCCCTTTTTAAGAGAGTTAATGTAAGTCGAAGCTATTATTTTTTATCAGAAAAAAACTGGCAATGGGTTTAACCATCAGCTTGACTATTACCACGTTCGGTGTAATAGGTAAATTTATCTATAGGGCTCCAGTAAAATGCGCAAGTTATTTTATACCTCAATCTAGTCTTAAACTTTGCAAAAATGATTACCTTTTTAGTCGCTTGTCGTAATTTATTATTAATATCTAGTAAGGAACCATATACTGAAAATTCAGTAATTAAAATACTAGCATTTGGTGCGATTATAGCTGAAGAGATGTCCATAAAACCAGGTAACTGTAAATACATTTAAAATTATTTAACAAATTTTTCTATCGAAATATTAAACTTACAATATCATAATTTTTAATTCTTTCTTTAACTTGTAAACAAATATAAAGTTCCCAAGTATTTGGAGGCTTTTGAAATTTTAATGCAACAACTGAACCTGTATATGCGTGAACAGCTTTATAAACAGAACCGTAAGAGCCTCTTCCTACTTCTTTTTCAATATGGTATGTTGCATCACCCAATGTTGCAGCTCTAGTATTTGCTAATTTTGGAATTGGATTATTGACCACTTTATAAACAGCATTTTTATCACGTGAAGGGAAATCTAATTTTGTCAAAAAGGCTTTACATAATTCTGTACTAAATGGATCAATTGCCGGTTTCGTTAAATGTGTATTTATTGTACTGAGAGCCTTTTCCAGTCTTTTTGATTTCAGTTCTTCGTCATATTCTGAAGCGAAAAAGCTATTTTGCTCATAAGAACACAATGAATCGTCATTTTGTAATGACAAATTTGATGTATGCTTCTTCAAACTTCGATAAGTCTGTGGTGTTGAAGATTTTGAATATGATTGCGACAATTTTCGTATTGGTGTTGAACAGTTAGAAGCAGCTAAGTAACTATTCTCAGTAAATGTCGAATTAAGCTCAGCGTTTGAAAGTGAATCTTCATTAAACGCAAATGATTCATTTTCCACTCTGGATCCATTTACATAAGTATTCGAATCAGCCGAACTGACGTTAGCAAATGATAGTAATAAATTAGCGTCTTCATATTCATTGCGAGATAGTGACGATGAATTTTTTACTTTATGAACTTGATTGTAATAATCAATTGATGAATTACTGTTACTGCTACATCCTGCTGTATATTTTGGATCATCATAATTATTTATTATTTTAATTTTTTTAATTTTCTTAGGTTTTGGTGCTGAAAGTGAATGGCGGGGTAGTGTTGAATTTGGAGATGATGATGAAAAATGATCTAAAAATTTAAAAAAAAATTGAGATTCAATTATATAAAAGAAACAAGTAAACTAAACACTTGTCAATTTTAGTAAAACAATATCATTAAAACGATTTAAATTTTGTTATAATTAAAGAGTTTATTACAATATTTACCTGTAAAGTTATTTTTCGTTTTTTCTGGAATATCAAAACGATGTTGATCATTCTTGTGTTTCTGAGATCGCGGAACTTCTTCAACAGTATATGTAAATGAGGAGCTTTTATCAAGAGATGCATTATATTTTGCAGGTGTACCTTGTGAACTCTCAGTTGAAGCTGGTTTTTCTCTACGGAATTTAATGGTGATTGTCTTGTTCTTTGTTGATCCATTTGAATCAGTACAAAATCGAATTGTGGAAGCCTCTATTTGTTCTTCACATTCTGATCCGCTTTTACTAAGATCTATTTTGTGCTTGTAACTACTATTGCTAATATTAGCATTTCCATTAGATTCGCTTGAGTTATTACTTTCTTTGATCTTTTTAACATATTTTCTTGCTCGGATTTCTTCTGGGCTATATTCATTCCCTTCAGCGGGATATACTAAATTCTTTTGATAGATACACCGCTTGTTAGGATCATATGGTTCATCAAGAAATAGTGGCGGCCTCCAAGTCTCAAAGTTATTTTTACAAGACGTTGGAAAATTCTCAGGTACTTTTACATTTTCGAGAATATATTCCTGCTTTGAAGTTGAGTCTTCCTGCGATGTTGTTTGATTTTCTCCATAAATGTAATTAAGAGAAGATG
This sequence comes from Thereva nobilitata, assembly GCA_963855945.1. Classification (NCBI taxonomy): domain Eukaryota; kingdom Metazoa; phylum Arthropoda; class Insecta; order Diptera; family Therevidae; genus Thereva; species Thereva nobilitata. Next base: position 115,440,673 of record OY979695.1, on the reverse strand, counting down.
ATATAACATAAGCACTATTGTTTAAATCATATTGATCTATATTTGTTGGCTGGCCATTTTGCTGATATATATTAGTAGGCTCCGACTGAACTTCATTTGGATGTTGTGATTGAACTGTAGTCTGCTGTGTTGAATCCACAAATTCTGTAACTTCTGTAATAATTTTCTTTGGTGGTGGATTAAGTGTTGTTATTTGTTGACGTTGTTCATTAAGATTACTTGCACTGCGCTTTTTAGATGAGCTGTCATTGTACAACATACGATGAGATACAGATAATCTGAATTTCGTATGTGCTTCTTGAAGATCGGCGAACGGTTGGGCATTCGCCTTAAATTTTTTAATGTTAAAAATTCCTAGAATTTTTAAAATGTTATAATATTTACCTGAAATCCTAAATTATATACTGATTCAGCTTGTTTAAAGGCATTTGCAGAATCATAATAATGAGCCCATCCTATGTAGAAACAAGCGCATTGTGTGCCGATTCCTCGTTGATAAAGAATTTGATACAAATTAAGTGGATTTGGTTGCAAATCAATCTAAATAATACTATGTTTTAGCTGTGTTATTATAACGTAATATGAAAACTAACATATTTAACCCATAGTTTAACTATACGAATGTCTTGCTTATAAAATTCATTATATTCATACAATGCTAAGCATTTTTCTAATGTTTCTCTAAACTTATTTTCAGGATCTATGTGAACGTTGTAATCAAACCAAGAAATATAATTATACCAAAGTTCCAACGGATCAGAGCCATTATATGCAGCAATTGCATTCTCCCAAGCTCTGTACATAAAATTAATGCATAGATTAATAAAATTATGAATATAACTCATTCTTACTGCTTGTCACGTAAAAACAGCTGTGACTCCTCACTCAAATGCTGAGGGGGATTCATGGTTTTTGATTTACTGTGCAAGTATTGGTGTTGGGAACCGAATTCATCTAGAAAAATTTCAAATATTTCAGTAACTTATTGTTTTAAATAAATATTTATAAAAAATCAAACTCAGTAAATCAGTATCAACTTAATACTAGCAAATCCCAAATAACTTTTTATAAAAAATTAGTTTTATCAACATTTTAGTACAACTTTTGCATGTGCAATCTTGCATCTTTTTCTAGTTATTTAATATATGTATTTGCTTACAATTTTCTTTAATATATAACAATTAGTTTTAGTCTCATTACATTAGAGACTTTATACTTAAGACTTGTATGTACAGTAACAGTGAGCGTCAAAAGTAAGGCAACACCTATAAAAATTTCCAAAATAACACCAAAATTTTTATTTTTTTTAGCGAATTGCAAACGTTTTGCTTTATTTACTTTTGAAATAAAAGGTTTCTTTCGAGGAACTCTACCATATGTCATGGTTTGGGGGTGCATTGCAGCGCCAGGTGTTGATATATACAATTTTTAGGCGTTTGACGCTCACTATATGAACAAATGTAAGTGCATTAAGTTAACGAATATAGTTGAAACATTATCCGGGATCATTATGTACTATGTAGCGCGTGAGCCAGATTATGTTCTATATGATGGCAGTAGTTCAAAAAAAAGTATACAATCAACCCTCAAGTAACATTGTTCATTGCTTCCATGTTACACTGCGCTAGCTGATCAACTGATTTTTCAAGCATCCAAGCCAGCCATGGCGTGATAACTTTCTACCTTCTTCACTATAATAATTCAGACAGAACTTCGATTGACTTTCGTGATCGAACTGGTTTCAACGCTATGCATATATGTAGGTGATATCAGAAGAGAGTAGAGAAAATTTCTTTTAAAAAGTAAGATAAATAAAAAGGCACAATATCTAGATGGGTGAAGTCGAAAGAGAAAGTACTATGCCTCAGTGAGTGTGAAGGGCTCAGAATTGACCGCTGGGTCAACTGAAATAACGTTTGAATTTTCGGACTCTTTGGGCATTATCTGGTCTTCATTTTTGTCGTCTAATCGTACACGTTTTTTATGACTATCATCTACTCAGAAGTGTGACGACAAAGGTTGATTTATATAGAAACCGTGTTAACAGAATACCATTATAAGAAATGAGTTGTAATTTTGGTTCTTTATTATATGAAAATAATGTTGTGGAACTGTCGCGTTAAAGAATTGTTTACTACAAATAAAGATCTATACATTCACAAAAGCAATAATAATCCTCCATAAGTCATTTTGGTACACGCAGACGACATTGACAACATTAAAGGAACATCAAGGGCTGGGGCGAATGGCTACCTCGGAAGGTGGTGGCACCCGATTTGTCACTTCTACCAAAACCCGAGAAGGGTCACTGCAGACGATCGCCTAGCAGCTCTGTTAGGAAGCCCTAATCCCACATCGCCGCGATGCCCCCTGGGGTACTTCTTCGGAATGAGCTAACGGGATACGGTCGAATGGCGAGTTATCCGCGCCATAAAACAGAGTTTTAAGCCGGTTGGGCTGAAGGTTAGCGACCCGCTCCCAGACAAACACCCTTGCTACGAATTTGCAAACAATCATCAAAGCACTTTGACCTACCTTCGTACTTCAGTGGAAGAAAGTAGAAATTGGAATGAAAAACTTCATGAGCTGCAATAGATTCTAAACTCTCAAAAGAACCAAACAACGAAATTTTCACCAAATAAAATAGTTTTCAATTTTAATTTTAGAGATGCTGCATCGAAAAAGTTGACTGCGGATATACAAGATGCAGAAATGCCAATAGAATCTACAGAAATCGTAAAATCGGATATCGCTGCTGAAAATATAAGAAAGAAACAAGAAAGATGGAAGAAAAGATTTGATGGAAAGCACACAAAGCCTCAAGTTTACCAACCCTGAAGCAGAAGCTCCAGCTACTGGTGAAAGTCGAAAGCTATATCCTAAGTTCAAAGGACCTTATGTTATAAAAAAAACTTTAGATTTCGACCGCTATGTAAGTGAGGATCTGGATGAACTAGTTTTTTTTATATGAAAAAAACCAAGCTTAGGAGTCACCTTTATACGACCAGTCCGTCATGTCGTTCACGTCATGGTGCAATGTCTAGTAGTAACCTTGGTTTGAAGAATAGAGGAGAATAGGAAAGGTTAGGTTGTTACTGGAAGGAAATTTTCATCGGTGTATTCGTCAAAAAAGTTAAAACCATGGTGTCAGACAGCCCCAATTTTAGAAGAAGAAGGTAGTAGTGATGACGAAGTCGAGGACGATTCCGATAGTCAGGAAACGCCGAGCTGTTAAACGAATAATTATAGTTAAACACTTAACGTTGTTCGGTTGAGTGTTTCATGTAGAAAGAAGAAGAATCTTTTAATATCGGGTAGCTTTTGAAATTTTTATGGAATACTCCGAATCGAAGGCACCTGAGAGACGGAACGCTCAGGATTGATTAATTTTTACTGTAATTTGAAATAATTTGAAATAAAAATTTTCCGCTGTTCTGAACTGTATGCGACACTCTGGAAGAAACAAAGCCGAAAGCCGTAGGAGTGGCGTTGGCGTAATACTCGCCAAGGAAGCCAGGTCCAGCCTCAAAAGCTGGTCACCAGTTTCTGACAGAATTATTACCGTGCGCCTGCGTAACAGACTAAGAAGTTCCCAACAACTCATGGTAGGTAGAACGTACTTTTGTCATAAGAAGATACACAAGGAGAAATGGGTATCGCCCGAATTACCCCGAGAGGTAAAGAGAAGTGTCTGGCGTGATAAAATGCGACAGATAAACGAGCTCGTAGAAGAAGCGGAAAACGCTGTGGTACTCACTAAATAGCTCTCGGGAAAGCACTCTACTAAAAAGCATGCCGTTGAGAGTGCGGAGGGAAGGCTGCTGTGCAGCGACGAGGAGCAACTCCAAAGATGGAGAGACTACTTCTTCGCCGCCCTGAATGGTTCTTTTTCACAGGAACCTGAAGAAAACAACAACAATGCACAGCTAATCAGAATCACTACTCGTGCCCCATCCAAGACTGAAATAGTAACCGCAATTCACGCAATGGTAAAGCAGCTGGAAAAGATGGCATTCCGCCAGAATTTTTGAAAGCCGACTCAAGTCTCATAGCAAATGCGTTATAGCCAATCCTGGAAATAGCATGGAACAAATGTACCTTGAACTTACACATCTTCTAAACGGAGTGACTGAGGTTGATACTATTGATATCAAAATAAAAAATGTACATTTCTCTAAAAAATGACGTTGCTATACGATAAATAGTTAAGGAGTAGTTAAAGTTTAAGTAAATTAAAAATTTGTTAAACGTCTTTTCTTAAACACCCTGTGTCTCAGTGGATGGGGCCGATAGCCCCTAACACTTTTTTTCTCCAAATACATCCACGAATCACCCCTTAACAGATTAGCATCTTAATCGGGAACACCCTGTATACTGTGGGCAAAATCTTGTCCCACATATTATTATCAAGGATATATAGTCCAGTCAAAATAGACGAAAAACACCAGAAATTGATTGATAATTGGTGGTACACACCTTAAAAACATCATTATACATAAAGTGTGGAGATTGAAACGCGATCGGTCGGGAGGAAATTTTTTTATACAAGGTCAAAAGGTCAAAATATCAGTTTTTTGCAAATCTCTCTTAAACGGTGTCTTATCATAAAATAGTGTTCACAAAGTTTGTAGATTATGCGATTATCTACAAAAAAAGATATTATACATTTTCCCGTACGAATTGCCATTCATGAGATATCGCCGTTTTAAAGATTGAAAATACTCATAAGCACTCATTCGCGACTTGCAAAGATCATCAGACGTTCAATAAATCATTTGTTGGCCTACGTGGCTAATATTTTCAGCGGTGATTCCTGGATGTGTTTGGAGACAAAAATTGTTCTAGAGAGGGGGGCTATCAGCACTATCCACTAAAATACAGGGTGTTTAGGGAAAAAAATAATTTTTTTAAAATTTACTTAAACTTCAATTACTCCTAGACTAATTATCGTAAAGCAACAAATTTAGGCTCATCTTTTAGGTAAATGTGTATTCTTTTATTTGATATAAAGATCAAAAATTTGAGTGACTCCGTTTAGAATATATGTAGGTTTAAAGTGTGAGCAAAATCCCAATATTCTTCGTTTTTCAGTATTTTTTCCATACTTTAAACCTACATTAGTAATCTAAACGGAGTCACTCAACTTTTTGATCTTTATACGACAAGAACTCTGGTGAAGGCGGCATCCCCATGGAGCTGGTTATATATGAAAGACCTACACTACACCAAGCGATTCACGGAGATAATTGTGCAAATATTGGAGCAGGAGCAGGAAGCATGGCCAGAAGACTGGAAAAAAGGCAACCTGTGCCCGGGGAATAAAAAAGGAGATATCACAGCGTGCACTAATTATCGCGGTATAACGTTGTTGAGTACCGCGTATAAAGATATTCCCGGTATCCTGCAAAACAGAATGGCCCCATACGCTAGAAACATTATAGGCCAATACCAGTGTTGCTTCATCCCAGGCAAATCAACAACTAATCATATTTTCACCCTGAAGCAGGCGATGCAAATATGTTTCAAAACTCAAACCAACACGTCTTCATAGATTTTAAAGCCGCCTATGATATCATAGCCAGAGTGCAATTTACAAAGCCATGAGAGAATTCGGCATCCCCAACAACCTGACACGATTCGATTGTGTAGGTTGGCCATGACCAATGTGACAAGACAAGTAAAAATATTCGGTACAATGTCCTGACCAATCAACATTATGGACTTCAAGGAACGGCTGGCCTGCCTCCTTTTCACGAAAGCGGCATGAAAGCTGGAACTTCACATCAATGAAAGCAAAACCAAGTATTTGGTGGACACGTATGCAAGAACACCTTTCAAGCATGTAACCATTACATACAAACTTCTATCTACTTATATAAGACGCCCTGCAAACAATTTCTCGGAGGCTCACTTTCTCGGACCATTCTCGATTCGAAAAAGGCTTGCGAAGGGTACGAGAAAAAGATTCCAAACGCAAAATGAAAGCTTTCCTGGTTGATTTGTTTCTCCCCAAGCCTTCATGCTGTAGAAAAATATTGAGAGCCGATTTCCCCTGAATGGGACTTCAAATCTCCAAATTACACTAAAGGCCCCCACACACGGTCAAATTGGATGTACACCCAGATTTTCATCAAACCAATGTGCGCAAATGTGTTTTAATCGGCCGACCGGCTCACAATCGATAGTTTTGGTTGTACATTCGCACTTCGTTGTACATCCAATTTGACCGTGTATGGGGGCCTTAACAACATAACGTCATTTCACCGATTTGAAGTCCTGTTGAGAGGAAATTTTGAGAGCCTTTGGTTTCTCTTCAACGATTTATTTGGAAAGTTTGAGCTTTTGACTTGTTTTGCTCGGCGGAGTGATTTTCGGCGCAGAAGCGATTTGCTATCGATACGAGCATGCGATTCGTTATTAGCACGAGAAAGCGATTCGATCTCTTGCTCCGCTTTTATTGCCTTCGAATTCGTTTACGAGTCGTTAACGAGTCCGAGATCGAAGCAAGCGAATGGTTCTCGAATCGTTTCCGAATCGAAATGTTTGCAGGGGATAGTCTTACCGGTACTCACACATACATATATACATCCGAGACGTGGGTGATTAGCAAAAAGCACTCTAACATCTTAGTCGTGTTCGAAAGGAAAGCCGTTCGGAGAATTGTTAGCCAATTATGTGAGAAAAGACCCAAGATTACACCAAAGAGATCCACGGGCGTTATCGCGATATAGATGTTGTGAAGAAAATAAAGCTCGGTAAACTCCAGTGGGTAGGGCATCTACCTCCTATGAGCAAGGAGGAATCTGCCCGGAAAGTTCTCTGCGGTAAGATCTGTGGGGTGCGACAGCGGCGAGACCCAACCTGCGATGTGCGGATGGCGTAGAGCAGGAAGGCCACACCTTAGGGATGCCAAACTAGATGAATCGGGTCCGGTGGAGAGAAAATTTGCAAGAACCCAGGACCGGACCCCGTTTTGTAGAGCAGATAAAGTACGTAAAGTAGTAAGTACAGTAGTGCCATCATTACCCATTGTCATTTTTGTTAAAATTATGTATATATTATGTTTTGTAACGGGCAGCTTCTGCTGAGTTAAATAGTGTTTAGTTGGCGGTTGTTTCTTTTTTTAAAATAAAAGTTCGAAATTTTTTACATTTTATACTCGATATTTTTACAAAAACTTAGAACTACAAGTAATTATGAGAATAACTAATTACAATTGACAACAAGATGTTACCTGAATTATATGACCATACAAAACATTATCTGTAACTGGAATAAATTAGTTATCTTTTCTACATTACAATTAATCATTTCAAAGACTTCGATTACAAACAAGGCTTTACCAATTTATGTATGTAAACAATTTTTGGTTAATTCTAATAGTTATCTAGTTTTCGCTATTGGAAAGAAATGCGGACTTAAATGACCAATAGGTGAACCTGCTAAGTGCGTTCTCATGCATATAAATCTTACACAAAACAACTGAAAATTCGATCATCTGCAATTAGGATATTACGATATTTATTCATTTATCATTGTTACTCATCTGCTAGTTCATACGTGATAGCAATACTACAAACAAAAAAAACCCATAAACCAAAAACTTGGTACCCTAGATTCGATTTTAAAACCTATATTAGGGCAAGCGAAGTTAAGAAAAGTTATTTCACTAAGATACAACGATCCTTTATCTTACGTTAATGTCATAACAAACCATTCAATTTACAACCTAAGCAATATTTTGACTAAAGCGCACCTGGAAGAAAAAACAATCTAACATAACCTCAAATATATTTTCGTTTTTAAAATTTGAAAACAATATTTTTTGTGCAATCTTAAGTGTTTTCTTTTACACTTATTTATTATAAACAGCAGAACTTCAAATAAAATGTAAAGAGCGTTGATTTTTCTGCCATTAAATCCTTTTTGAAAGCGCACAATAGAGGCGAAATGTCAAAAACTCCATTAACATTTTCTCACGCTCTTATACATTTTCTATTATAAAAACTCGTTTAAGAAGTTTTATTTAAGTGAGAAAAACTATTTTTTAAAAGACTTTTGTTATAAACAATTGTTTTTAGAGGAATAAAACTTGCAAAAAGCCCTTACTTGCTGCAGCGACCTAGAACACAAGAATCCCACTAAACTGACACCTCAGCGACTTCACCAACTTCAACAACATAGCACGAAGTATTGCCATATAAACCTATATAAATATAAGAATTATCCTCATAAATATTATAAAATCGCTACCATTACTTTACTTAAAACTACTTTAAAATGATGCCATATCGCAATATAATTTAGTTCATAGCGAAATTTATAAAGTTTAATTTAAAATTTTTTCTCGTTTTTAACCCGATCGCATCAAATACAAGAATCCCCTTTGTGGTTGAATAATGACGATGAGCTGTCAAAAAAATTGTTATTCATGTGTAACCTAAAAGTCGTCAAAGTCATATCCATGTTTAAATGTCAAGCAGAGTTGATTAATTTCAAGTTTAATAATAATTCATCTTTAAGTTTTGCTTTAATTGAATTAAATAATTTATTTTTTACTCAAATGTGTAAACAAGAAGAAATACAATGTTAAAGGTGGGAAATATATCGACTATTTATGTTACAACTTCCGTGTTTTTTTTATAGGGAAAAGGGCAGCGCTCATTCGAGGACGTATGGCCACAAATGAGGCCTATAGTTTTAAAGCTGCTCAAACAGGAAACAGTATCTCAAGCGGAATGGCAAGATTTATTTTATGGTGTTCATTTAGTTTGTTTGTGGGATGAAAAAGGGGCATCTAAAATTTATGAATGTCTCCGCGATGATATTGTCGAATTTATTGTGCAAGCACAAAAACGAGTGCAAGCCCAAAGAGAGGAACATGCACTTTTGAAGACATATATAATTGAATGGCGAAAATTTTTTACACAAAGTAGTTATCTTCCGTTACCGTTTCGACAGTTAGAGACTGCCCTTCAAGGTAAAAGTTCGTCCTCGAATAACTCTAGTAGTAACCCACAGAAAAAAGCAGTCAATGAGGAAAGTATCGTGCGGAAGTTAATGTTGGATTCGTGGAATGAAAATATTTTCAAGGACATTAAAGATCGACTGCAAGATTCCGCTATGAAGATTGTACATGCTGAAAGAAACGGAGATGCTTTCGATTCACAGCTAGTCATTGGTGTGCGCGAAAGCTATGTCAACTTGTGTTCTAATACAGAAGATAAACTAAAAATTTATAGAGAGAATTTTGAAGCTGCTTATCTAGAAGCAACAGCAGCCTTTTATCGATTAAAAGCAAGTGAACAACAACAAGCAAATGGGGTACCAGCCTTCATGCGGTATGCAGATACTAAGCTACGCGAAGAAGAAGCTCGTGCTAAACGTTATTTAGAACCTAGTAGTTTCCATCCTTTAGCTCAGTGTTGTGTGACTGTTCTAATAGGCGATCATTTAAATACATTACTATTAGAATGTGCCCCACTTATTAAAGCAGGTGAAACAGAAAGACTGCAATTAATGTTCAGATTATTAGATCGAGTCCAAGGAGGAGTGGATCCTATGCTTAGAGATTTAGAAAATCATATAGTTTCAGCGGGTTTGGCTGATATGCTAGCCGCGGCTGATGTTATAACACAAGATTCAGAAAAATATGTCGAAAGGCTTCTCGAACTTTTTAGAAGATTTAGCGCCCTAGTCAAGGAAGCTTTTAACGATGATCCACGATTTTTAACAGCAAGAGATAAAGCATTCAAAAGTGTTGTTAATGATACAACGGTTTTCAAAGTACGATTATTGTTAATTTGCTTTATTTGTAGACTACTATCATTTTATTATTTTAGCTCGAATTACCAATTGCAATAATTGTTCGTGGAATTAAAACTACCGCTCCAGAGAGTAAGTGCCCCGAATTATTGGCAAATTTTTGTGATATGCTCTTACGTCGCACCCCCCTAAGCAAGAGATTAACTACTGAACAAATAGAAAGCCGATTAAGAGATGTGCTACTTGTTCTAAAATATGTTAGTAACAAAGACGTGTTCATGCGCTATCACAAAGTTCATCTTACCAGAAGGTAATTTTTGTATTTTATTTTTCACTAACACTTCATAATTAAATGCTCTTCGTTTTTTAGACTAATTTTAGATTCTAGTGCAGACAGCGAAAAAGAGGAAGATATGGTTGAATGGCTAAGAGAAGTGGGAATGCCAGCAGATTATGTTAATAAGCTTGCAAGAATGTTTCAGGATATAAAAGTATATATGTAATTAACAAATTGTGGCAATTTTTATAAACAAATTATAATCTTTAGGTTAGTGAGGACCTAAATGCTCAATTTCGGTCTGCAACGACACGACATGATGCCATTAATATTAAAATTTTAAATGCAGGGGCGTGGGCTCGCTGCTCCGAAAGAGTGTCAGTTAGTTTACCGCTAGAGTTAGAAGATTATATTCCAGATGTTGAAGACTTTTATAAGAAAAAGCATTCCGGTCGTAAATTACAGTGGTACCATCACATGAGTAATGGAACTATAACCTTTGTAAATAATGTTGGACGATTCGATTTGGATGTTACAACTTTTCAAATGGCTGTTCTATTTGCTTGGAATCAACGGCCACTAGAAAAAGTCTCATATGAAAACCTTAGACTTGCCACCGAATTACCAGGTAATTTTAGAACTGACTATAGAATATCATATAAGAACACGGTTTGTTTTTATCATTGTATTTTTTAATTTCTTAAAACTGCAATTTACAATGTAAACTGTCAACATAGGAAAACATTGCTTCTCGAAATTAGGTATCATACATCTTATATACAATATAATACACCCTAAAGTATTGCGCCTCACCTTTAGCTAAATCTCTGCGCAAACTCTTTGCCGTTTCATACTTCTACGGAGTTTATGTAGACGCTTGAAAATTCTCACATGCTCATCACATACTGAAAAAATATGACTCCAGTAATCCCCCAATGACCGCCCAATAGAAATTAATTCTATTCTCCAAAATCACGGAGAACATATTTATAGGTATCTACAATATCCAACCAAATCTTGAATGACAAACAATACGGTTTTAGATAAAAATGGTCCACCGGTCACCTTTTAGGATGTCTAACTGAACACCTCAACCAAAGTATGCACCGATTTGCGAGTTATCTCCAAATCTTTTGATAGAGTATGGCCTTGAGTATTCTGCGGCGTCAAATCTAAACCCAACTCCATTTCTACTGGTGTCCTCCGGTATCAATTTTATTACCTTTTCGTAATCTTTAATTTTATAATCTTTTCGTAATCTCCCAACGAACAAACTCTCCAGAGCAAAACTCTTGCAAATTGTGAAATTATCTCATAGGAGACTCTCTTAGCACCCTTCAATAGTCTCATAACATAATTCTTGTAATAAGATTTAATTTATGTCTCATAGTATTATTATTATGAGATAATAAGTCTACTAGAGTTACTAAGCCTTTCATTCTCATAATAGGATAATCTTTATACTCTTATTTTGAGTGCAAGAAAACATTTATTCTTATTGAGCCTTTTTTATGAAACCTTGACTCTCAAAGGTTTTAACTCTCAAAAAAATGTCCTTATGTTAATACTCACGTGTTCTGATACTTATAAAAAAGTTCTTACAACACTTCAAATATACACCTACTTATAACAATGCTCTTATGAGACGAAAAATCTTAAAACATTTATAAGAAGACTTTTACGCTTATAACGAAAGCTAACCATCTTATAACCAGAGTTTCATTCTTATAAAAAATCTTTATAGTAAACCACCAAGCGGCCATATTTTCGCTTAATACAGAATTTTATAGTAAAACAAAATTCCACAAATAAAGCTAATTTACTCAATTGAATATGTGAAAAGTATAAAAAGTTATGTCTTTTCAGATGATATACTAATTGGGAATAAATTATTGAGTAAAACTAATTTTTTTATTTTTTCCACAAGAAATAAAATTTCATAAAATATATTAAATTTTGATTATTTTTAAGGCGCTTTGATTTTATCGAAGTAAAATGGTTATTATTACCAATAAAATTTGAAACGCAATAAAATTTTAGCTTATACTTTCGCTAAAAATCTAATTCTAAAGTCGATGATCATTCATAATAAAGATTAAATTCTAGTCTGTTATATTTATCGAATAATTTCATACGAGAGTTATTTAGAGCAAATAACTCTCATAAGAAATTATTTTTATTCTAAATAACATCGCCGAACTTTTCCATATATTGCTCCCTTTCTAACAGTTCTGTTAAGGAAAGTATAGCTCTTATAGCAAGATTACGTTAGTTATTATGATAGCCTTATGAGAGTCTTCAATACTCTCATAAAAATTCAAAAAATTTTCTTATGAGACCTTCGTACCCTTACAAAGAGAGCTAACGTATTTTTATAAGACAAAAATAACTCTCATAATTGTGCCATTTAATTCTGACAACGCATTCATAAAGTACTTGTAGTGTTCTACAAGTGTAAATTATGAGAGTGATACTCTTTTAAAAAAAGTCGAATTTCCTCTCATAAGACATTAGTCGAGTCTTATGAGACGAAATTTGTTACTTGGGCTTTTTAAACAACCTGCTCTCTGTCCCATCCAACCCATTTCACAGCTTCGCTAATGACAGTACTTTGCGTGTACCAGACCTTGTATCTATGTTCGTGGCCTTAGTGCAGCGCAATCAACAGCGGCATTGAACTCATTCTTAATTGGGGCCGTAAAAATTGAATCGAAATCAATGTCCAGTTCCAATAAAATCTGCAATATCTCCCCATTCGTGTCAGTCCCTTTACATCCAAGGCATAACAATAAGGAAAGACCTGGATGGACGCTATCCTGCCTCCAAGGCAATCGTATACTTCCAACACCAGAAGACCACTGGGCTCATTCCCTCTGCATATAGCTCCCATTTCGCGCACGTTACAAATAAGGAATTGGTTCATAAATAGAACAATCTTACGCAGTCAGTATTTCCGAACTACTACACATCCATGAGTGCATCGCCTTCTCTATCAACATCCTCCTTACACCTGATAACTTCAAAACTTTTCTATCCATGGGGAAACCTACCAAGCTCCATGGGGGAAACCTACCAAGCGGTCCATGGCTTGTTCCAATCTACAAATACTGCTTACACTATAGTTACATGTCCCGCTTCTGGGGCCGTATTTGGTTTCTCGAGAAACCTCGTTGACTCTAGAAACCAAAGATGGCCCCTGGAGGAGGGTCAAATTGATCTTCATCCCGAAGATCGGCAGACGCGGACACGAAGCAGCAAGAGAGTACAGGCCAATAAGCTTGTCATCTTTTGTCCTAAAGACCCGAAACGCATGCTAGACATATACCTCCGTAACTCCATAAAAGAGGTCTCTATGTGTACATCTCAGCATGCATATTAGCACGAAATAGCGTGCACCATGTAATACTCCCCAGAATACAGTTTATCCTGGCAGCTTTTCTAGATATTGCAGGCGCTTTTAACAACATCAGCACCGTGGCTCTCCGGAAGCCTCTGGCTTGCTGGAAACTCGAAACATCCACAGCCACTGGAGGAAAGCAGAGTGATAAAGTCGGCGTGCCGCAGAACACATCTTGCCTCTATTATGGCCATGGCGATGGACAAGATCCTAAAGACACTAGGGAGCTACAGAATAAAGGCAGTTGCCTATGCGAACGACATGGTGATATTTGTATCGGGAAAATGATTTATAAATCAGGCAGCAGACGTATATATTTGAATTTGAAATTACAATCATGATTTTTAACTACACAGTCCGGTATTGGCCTTGTCTTCCTTTCCAATTTCTTCCACCTAGGGCTTATAAATGGTTTTCGCTAATTGTATATCTTTTTCGGACATCCTGCTCTGGCGTTAAGTTCATGCGGTCTATTGTTCATCATCATTTTTACAATGCGGTCATTAGTGCTTCGTTGAACATGTCATGTCCTACATCGAATCCTGTTCATTTTTATACATCTGATATAATTCATGATTGTATCTTCTGTTACAAGCATCTGTTCCTCCATATATTGTACAGAGGGCTTTCCTTTCGAGCCACCCTAGGAAGTATTCCTCAGTACTTTTTAATATCCTGGTTTCAATTTCGAATTCCGGTGTCTCTTATTACTGCTGCATTAAGTAATAAGCAAGATAGTACATCTGCTTGTCTTTAACCTACCGTACGTATTACTGTCATTATTATTATTTTATGTGAAAGGCTAGAGCTCGGAGAAAGCCCTTTGGTGCTGCCGACGCTTCTTTGAGTGTAATGCCGGATTGCAAGCTAGTGGTAGAATATTTAGTCGGGACGATAGTAGAGAAAAAAGTGGAAGAACGGCCAACAGTAACACGCGGTTTTACTCCACCGCTCCTATCCGATTCTACTGCGACAGAACGCTAACTTTATAATATACAATATTTTATATGACAGATAACTACAGTGGAAAAGTCACTATGTTACGTGTTTACAGTTAAAATCATTATGTTACACGACCAAATTTTACCGTCAGTCCAAAAGGGATCCGTCGCGATTTTATTGCTTTTTTTGCTAAGTGGCTACATTTTTGTGGAAAAATATATTGAGATATATTCTGGGCCATAGCAACTCTTTGGAACCACACGACCCTGTATGACCCTGCTTTAATACATATATTAAAATATTTTATAACTGTTTTATTAAATTCAATATGCTTTGATCGACCGATTCGTTTCTTTTCTCAATTATTTATAATTTATCTATTGTGAAACCATTCGTTTCTTCGTCCACGGGGTTTATATCCTCGAGCTTTTTATATTTTCATTTGAATCTGATTCTTTTATCACGGGTGTCAGGTTGTTCCATTTAACCTGGATATAGGACATTTACACTGCCAGGTTTTTAAAATATCGTTACATTCCAAGAAAAAATCGTCAATGATGGTGTTTAATACGGTATATGGATCATATTTTTATCTCTCCGAACATTTTTCGACACATAGAGGTTCACCTTATATAGGTGCCTTTAACTAAATTACTTTTGCAATTTACAGACGATAGTAAAACATAAATACTAAACAAAATCTTTCAGATCCAGAATTGAGAAGAACTTTATGGTCTTTAGTAGCTTTTCCGAAACTAAAAAGACAACTACTTTTAATGAACCCCGTTTGCACTGCACCAAAAGATTTTGCAGAAAACACATTGTTTTGGATCAACCAAGAGTTTGCGATTATAAAAAATACGAAACCTCAGAGAAGAGGAAAGGTAGAAAAGATTTGCGATTTTGTTGTTGTAAAATATAAATAATGGACAATCATTAATTTTTAGCTAAATCTAATTGGTCGTCTTCAGCTGAGTACAGAACGATCCCAACAAGAAGATAATCAATCTATTGTTCAACTAAGGATACTTCGTACTCAGGAAGCTATCATTAAAATAATGAAAATGCGAAAGAGATTAAATAATGCAGCATTACAAGTAAGATGCATTTTAATACATATATTTTTTTAAAACAATTACATTTTCTTTAAATACAGGCTGAACTAATTGACATTCTAAAGAATATGTTCCTACCATCTAAGAAAATGATCAAAGAACAACTCGAATGGCTCATTGAGCATAAATATATGCGCAGAGATGACGATGACATCAATACATTTATATATATGGCTTAATATTTAAAACAGATTTTGTTTGCCTTTTATTTTATTTTTATTCTAATCTCAAAATTATACTGTAACAAGAAACGGGGGACGTTACATATAGGCGGCTTTATTTACTGGTTTAAAAATTGAAATTTTCCAAAAACTTAGAGAAAAAATATTTTCATTTTATGCTAACTAAACAGCTTTAAATAGAAATTCATGATTTAATGCTTCAAATCAGACGAACATTTTATTTATGGCTGCGTTCATTTATACTTTGTATAGAATTGTTTGTCATCTCGATGTTAAGATAAAAAAAAACAAAATAAAGTTATAAAATGATAAAATAAAAGTTATTTTTATTTTGAACTATTCCTTACAAGCATTTTCTCTATTTTTTCCTATTAAAATATATAATTGCATTAATATAACCTAATGGAATGCCTTAATTGTATTTCTAGCTCTATGAGTTTTTGATTCCATTAAGGCTTGTTCAAGGACATCAATTATGTGAACGAGATTATTGGGATCAGTTTGTGCAAGTATTTTCTTCTGAGTTTCAATGCTAAAATCACGCCGATCCGGATGAATTATATCACGATTTTCTCCAACAGGTTCAGTATCTAGATGGAATTTCAATGTTATAATAGGAAGTGATTGATTTAATAGGCATCTTGAAGCAATCTGCGTATAAATTCAACAATTACTTTTACATGTTTAAGATTATTGTTTTACATACTTTCCCTTCCAAACGCCATTCCAGATCTCTGAATCTATAATCTTGGGTACTTGTTGCTTTTAACACATTTTCAACAAAATTCTTTTTAGTCGAAATAAATTGCCACAATATTGAAATGTGATCCAAGGAGAATCCAAGGGATTTGAGAGATTCAAATTCTGTCTCTGAAATCTAAATTTTTACAGTGGAAAAATACTTGTTTCATTTTATTGTTTTACATTTGCTCTCGTTGCATCAATAAGCATACATACTAGTGCTTCTATCGTTGGTTGTACAAGATCTACTGAAGCATTTAGTTTTTCTACATACGTACATATATTAGAAATACACCAAAATAAATATTGATAAAATCTCTTACTTGCCATTACAGCATACTTCTTTTCATTTGGTCCATTGGTTAAATAATCTAAAGCCAATTTACAAATATCGACTACAACTATGGAAGAATTAATTATTGTAATTGTAAATATATAAAATGCATATGATATTTTCCAATGCGAATAAGATGTTAATTATAAACGCAAGATAATAATTAGTTCTACTTTAATGTCTCACCATCGGAAGATTTTTCCCTCAATATTTTAAGGTGTTCTCGTTGTTCATTTTTTAAAAAGAAAACAGCCATACTCCTTGGGAAATTTATTGAATAATTATTATAATAGATTTTATTATTTCAAATTATAGATTAACCATAAATTCACATTTAAATAAAAGAATTAAATATTTACTTAAAACGTAAACAAACAGAAATGTCACAATGGTTCTTCTTCTTCTTCAAATAACAGCACCCTGTGAAATGATTTGACCTTATTTGACAAGTAATACCTGTGCACATATCCCATCATAATGAAAGTAAGGGCCGATTCACAATTAACCCTTTAAGCTTCAAAAATTTAGGATTATAGGATTTATGTACAATTACCTAGTTTATAGCTACTCCAAAAATAATTCGAATTATGGATCATACAAAATTTGTTGTCGTATAAACGGGGTAATTCGAATTATGGCTTAAACCGAAATTTTTCGACTTAAGCCAAAGTTAGAAGAATGTAAATTAGCCGTTTATACGTTAATTCGAAATTTTGGCGTAAGTTTAAGTTAAATCGATTTAATTTTGCTGCTATAAACTTGGTAAATGATTCGCATTCAAAGCTTCAAGCTGCAAGCTTCAAATGAACTTGGAACTATAGAACAAAAATTTGAAGCTTGAGGCTTGAAGCGTTCATTGTGAATCGGCCCTAACCTTCATTTACTGTATTTCCATGCAGAGTTTACCCTGAGTTTACTCAGATTAAGCGACCATGGAAACGGGGATTGAGTAAAGTATCGTTAAATCCAAGTAAACTCAACGAAGCCAGTCCGATTAAGCCAGGTTTTGCATATGTGTGTGTTTCAGTACCGTTTACTACACATATACCAATGGCGACGCAATGTAAAATTAAGTATCTGTCACTTTAACCCAGAACCGTCATGGAAACAGCATGGAGTGATCTTGAGAGAAAAAGCTTTCTGTTTACTTAACGAAAACTCTACCCTGGCTCGTGGAAACACAGTAATTGTGGGGTGCTACACGGAGACTCAAGAAGTACGAAAAACCCGGTTTTATAGGAAAGAAACGAAGGAGTGGAGAGAAAGAAAGACGCACATGACGAAACTTTAACGAAATAATTTTCACCCAAAAATTTCCGGGGTGAAAACTAACTCATACGCACATTTCTTTCTCTTCTCCCTTCTCAGATGTCCTCGGTATACACACACACAATGACAATGACCTCAGTATACACACACAATCAAAGCTTTCATGTAGGGTAAAGAATTATACCTGTGACACATATACCATCATAATGAAAGTAACCTTCATTCTCGTGGCAAAAACCCACCATAATGAAAGTCCAAAATGAAAGTATTTTACCTTCATTTGGACTGTAATTTCGGTTAAGTGACATCTGTTGGAAAATTGGAAACTACATTTTAAAATAAAATAATTTGATTTCACGTTAAGCCTAGTACGGTGATCGGACAAAATTTTGCCTGGAGATTTGTAACATTTTTCAGGCAAAATTTTGCCCAAGTGTAGAGTGGTGGAAAATAGTGTAAAGTGTCAAAATAAAGAAAAATGGCGAGGTCCACAAAAAATAATAATATACGGGTGCATTGCTCTACTAATCGGATATTTAAGGAAGAAAAAATGTAAAAAGCTTCCTTCATACAGGATCAATCCATATTTAAAAGAAAGAAATATGAAAGGAAGATTTTTTAATGACGTAAGTACTTGAAATTTTATTATATAATGTTCTTTATATAACTTTTTATTTTAGTTTAATGATATGAAAAAGCATACAGTGACCTTTACAGAAAATTTCCATATGGATGTTAATACTTTTGAGAATTTATTCCTGCAATTGGAAGAGCTTGACTAGAGTATGCGCATTTGTCAATGAAACGAATTTAGATTTGAGATTTGTAAATTGGCGGGAAGTATATCACGTCATTGATAATTTGATATTGAAATATGAATAATTGTGAGCTATTTTCTTGATGTGATTCGAATTTAAGTTACCTTTGTAATTAAAATGTGGCCGTAAGTCCGTTATGTTTCTAAAATAAAAAATAAAATAAAGCGCCTTCAACCGAAAAAGCATACAAGAAATGATGAAATATCACCTAAGCAGAAATTTGCATTAAAAATAGTTTAAAATAATTAAAAACTAATAAAAAAAAACTCTTACGCTTCTAAGTGTTAAATTTGTTACTGTTGAAAAGTCTTTGTTATTTTCTCGACTTTTTTCTCATAGTTATTTTGAAATTTCATTTTGAGCACATTAAACTATGTTTGCAGGTAACTTTGTTCAACAACACCCAACAAATTGAGAGTCATCTAGCTGTAAAAACATTGATATAAATTACTAATTGCTTACATCAATAAAAGTATATATTATACCTGTGACACACTATACTTTCATTATGATGGTAACTTTCATTATGATGGTCAAGGAAATGATGGGGTAACACATTACACTTTACTCTCATTGGGGCTACGTAGACTAGTCATGATTACTATGTAGTAAAACCGATATTTAAGAAGAGAGAGGTGAAGGGGCGGGGTGAGTATACCGCCCCTTCACCTCTCTCTTCTTAAAATTCGGTTTTACTACATAGTAATCATGACTAGTGTACGTAGCCCCATTTGCATCTGGCATATCAAGTGAGGATATAAACCTGCGCGTTTTTTGCTTAAAATTTTAGCTGTTTTAATTTGAAATATTTAAAAAAATATTTTTTAAAGTAGTAAAGAAAATATCCTTGCAAATTTTTGCTTAACTAACGTGAAATCAAATTATTTTATTTTAAAATGTAGTTTCCAATTTTCCAACAGATGTCACTTAGCCGAAATTACAGTCCAAATGAAAGAAAAATACTTTCATTTTGGACTTTCATTATGGTGGGTTTTTGCCACGATAATGAAGGTTACTTTCATTATGAAGGGATATGTGTCACAGGTATTATACTGTAATATTCCTTTCTGGCTTCCCTAATTTACGAAAACACACTGCCATGTTTCTGATGTTCTGCCCATGGATCCTTAATTGATTTCCAGCCATCAAGCACTTTATCACAGGCGAAACAGGCAGTACTGTCATTTCCTGCTTATTACCACACCAATAGAAGGCGGCTTCTCTATATTTGTTAATTTATTTTTATTTAATTAGAAATATTATATAGATCAATTCCTTACATTTTTTACGCTACACTTTTCACTGTCCTTAAAGGGCCATGATTTAACACTTTCTAATCGATCCTTCTCTAAAATGAAATATTTTCGTGCTCTTTCTATGTTTAAAGACATTGTTTTTTATATTTTTTAAATAAGGATAATACCTGTGACACACTATACTTTCATTATGATGGTAACTTTCATTATGATGGTCAAGGAAATGATAGGGTGACACATTACACTTTACTTTCATTTGCATCTGACATATCAAGTGAGGATATAAACCTGCGTGTTTTTTGCTTTAATTTTAAGCTGTTTTAATTTGGAATATTTAAAAAAATATTTTTTAAAGTAGTAAAGAAAATATCCTTGCAAATTGTTGCTTAACTAACGTGAAATCAAATTATTTTATTTTAAAATGTAGTTTCCAATTTTCCAAAAGATGTCACTTAACCGAAATTACAGTCCAAATGAAAGTAAAATACTTTCATTTTGGACTTTCATTATGGTGGGTTTTTGCCACGATAATGAAGGTTACTTTCATTATGATGGTATATGTGTCACAGGTATAATTAATTAAATGCAACACCGAACTTTTTGCCAAGAACAAATGACCAGATAATTTCTGGTGGCAAAAATTTGACAAATAAAAGTCTCCACAATTAGAAAATCCATCTATTAGAAAATCTTGACAGTATTCTTACTGTAGCAAATTTTTGCCCGAACTGCGTACTGCTTTGCGGTGGCAAAATTTTGCCGTGCTTGGGGCCAAATTTTGCCAAGGTTTTTTACATGCATTTTAAAGGGATGGCAAAATTTTGCCCGATCACCGTACTAGGCTTTAGTTAAGCAACAATTTGCAAGGATATTTTCTTTACTACTTTAAAAAAATATTTTTTTAAATATTCCAAATTAAAACAGCTTAAAATTAAAGCAAAAAAACACGCAGGTTTATACCTGTGACCCACTATACTTTCATTATGATGGTAGCTTTCATTATTATGGTCAAGGAAATGATGGGGTGACACATTACACTTTACTTTCATTTGCATCTGGCATATCAAGTGAGGATATAAACCTGCGTGTTTTTTGCTTTAATTTTAAGCTGTTTTAATTTGAAATATTTAAAAAAATATTTTTTAAAGTAGTAAAGAAAATATCCTTGCAAATTGTTGCTTAACTAACGTGAAATCAAATTATTTTATTTTAAAATGTAGTTTCCAATTTTCCAACAGATGTCACTTCACCGAAATTACAGTCCAAATGAAAGTAAAATACTTTCATTTTGGACTTTCATTATGGTGGGTTTTTGCCACGATAATGAAGGTTACTTTCATTATGACGGTATATGTGTCACAGGTATTATATCCTCGCTTGATATGCCACATGGAAATGAAAGTAAAGTGTAATGTGTCACCCCATCATTTTCTTGACCATCATAATGAAAGTTACCATAATAATGAAAGTATAGTGTGTCACCGTTTACCGACGCTTCATGCTGTCGCTCTCACTGTAATTGAAAAACGCTGCTACTGCCGTTCCTTTACCGACCCTTCATGCCATCGACGCACTCTGTCGCTCTCACTGTAATTGAACAGTATAGCGCGTTTTTTAAGTTGTCATTAATAACACCATTGATAAAACCGAAATTATTCTAAACGAATAGAAGAAGTTTAAATAAATTAAATATGTCCAAGGAAATGGTGTTAAAAAAATATGGAAACCCCCATCTATATGCAATTGATTATTACTTTGAGGTTACAAACTACACTGAAATAAAAAAAATGCGTTTAATTTTCCATCTACTCTAAGAGTACACTGGTGTAGCTACACCAGGAAAAAGAAACACGCCTAATGACTTCGCACTCCGATGTTAGGCGCCCATTACACGTTCATGCAACCGTCAATAAATTCCATCAGTCATGATTGATGGAAATCAAAATATACAGAGAATTACATCAGTCATCACCTTAGACGGCAGGTTTGCCATCAGGCATAGGCAAAACTGGCAGCAAAACCTATCGTAAAGGCTTCGACTCTTATATTAGAATTTCCATAGAAGAAGCTGAGAATATGACGCGTTTCGAATGATGATTTTAATATAGAGTTGGTCATTCCATGGGACCAAACCACGCCATTCTTTACTTAGATTCACATATTACACGCTTAAACCAACCAAAGCCAATAAAACTTGTCCTCTTGAGGCGGAGCAAATTTCATCGACCGACAGATATTAGCTGTCGGTTGCTGACCGAGCTTGAGTATTGTTAGGAAGCAAAGGTGCTTACGTCATTCGATTGTGCGTTTTCTGACTTGTAAGAGTGGCCTTCACTTTTACACTGGACGCGCAGCACTTTTAACGCTTTTGTGTTTTAAGGACGGCAAACATCCGCTGGTCCAGACCAAACTCACTTTTTGTACATACTTTCTTACTGTGCTTACCTAATTCTTACATACAAAGTCGCATGATCAAAAAATTAAAAGATCTAAAATTGTACATTATTGTTCTTTATGAGATGTCATAAACCATAGACGGTTTAACGTAGACCTTCTGCGTGAGAGCACCAAAAAGCGAGAATTTGCTGGCAAACTACAAGAAATCTTAAACCAGCAAACCGTTTCTGACGACACAAATATTGAAGAGCTGTGGAGCACAACAAAGGGCGCTATAATAACAGCGACGTGGAACTGGTAGATAAATTCTGTTACCTCGGTAGTATTATTACCGAAAACGGTGGTACAGAAGAAGACGTCAGTTCCAGAATAAATAAAGCAAGAAGCGCATATGCATGCCTGTTTCACATATGGAAATCGACGGAGATCTCAATTAACACCAAATTGCGGCTGTTCAACTCCAACGTTAAGGCAGTTCTTTTGTACGGTTGCGAAACATGGAAAGTCACCCAATTCATCACAGGGCGCCTACAAGTTTTCATCAACAGATGCCTACGTCGTATCCTAAAAATCCGCTGGCAAGATAGAATTTCAAATGAAGAACTATGGCGCGGTGCCGGCCAAGAAAGGATAGACGACCAAATCAGGCGAAGGAAATGGAATTGGATTGGCCACACCTTGCGACGCGAAAACGAGAATCTAGCCAAACAGGCCCTCGACTGGAATCCGCAAGGAACCCGTCGAGTCGGAAGACCTAGAACAACGTGGAGGAGAACCCTATTAACAGAGGTCGCAACAACCGGGAGATCCTGGTCAGAGCTGAGAGCTGTCGCGCAAAACAGAGTCCGCTGGAGGGCAACTGTTTCCGCCCTATGTCCCATGAGGGATTAAAGGAGCAATTAGTTAGTTAGTATGAGATAAGCAGAGTAGCTTGTGTGCGAACCTCACCAATTCAAGTATGAAAGTTTGTCGATGCTTTAGAGTTATGTAGTAGTTTTTAAAAATTTAAATTCAAAATTTGATTGAGTAAATAATTTTATCTTTGACACACTTATACATCATTCGGAATTAAAATACTTATTTCAGTCTCAAATGCACAAAACAAAATTAAATTAATGGAAAGCAACATAATAAAGCAAATATAAATTCTAACTGATATAAAATTATTTGGTATTTGTAAACTTTTAATATTTCAGCATTCTTATATATGCATTATATGTATATGTTTTTGGAATGAAGCTAACAATACTATTTTTACACAATTTATTTGAGCAAACATTTTGTAAAGAAGTCTCTGCTAACTCCATCATGCGGTATTAGATTCGAGTATTTTAAAACCAGTCCAAGAATTTCTTGGGGATCTAAATATTCTAATGTAATATTTAGAAAATAATTCCATGTATAAAAGTAATTTCTTTTGGTTGATATTTGTATCATTTTATCACAATTAATACAGTTAAATCGTCCATTCTGTATGGCCGCAAATGTATTAAAGCATCGATCCCATGATTTATGATCGAAGTATTTTGCAGCATCTTCAAATAGATTCGAATCACCAAAATCCATAACAATTGGAATTATCTTGGCCAACTGATTTTCCTGAATGTAGAAACGACATATAACATCCAAAACAGCTGGTACTTGCCTTACAATTTTAAAGCATAGCTCTTGCTCATTTCTTGACCATAAGTATCTGATTAATGTTTCTCCTAATTCATGGAATTGACATGAATTATCAAAATGTATTGGAAAATCACAATTATCGCATCTTTGAAACTCATAAGTGTTGAGCAGAATGAAACCATTAATTATGAATTCCCTCGATGTATCGTCAAATTCCCAAATTAATTCTGGCTTCAAATAATGAAAATACATTTCATAACAATTTTTCTTAGCTTCGATTGGCTCGTCTCCATTTTCAATCATTACTGCTTCTAATTTAGAAAGAAGATTTACTATTTCTTTA
This sequence comes from Thereva nobilitata, assembly GCA_963855945.1. NCBI lineage: Eukaryota > Metazoa > Arthropoda > Insecta > Diptera > Therevidae > Thereva > Thereva nobilitata. Next base: position 115,416,214 of record OY979695.1, on the reverse strand, counting down.
GAAGTGTATTCATCAAAAACTGAACTGTAACGCTCCAAAAAATTGAGATTACTTATTTTGGAAGATTTGAATATAATATAGAGATTATGAATAGTTTTTTCTTCGTCTGATATAACTCTTTCCCTTATAAGATTCTTCTTTGGCACAATTTTATTACTCACAATATCTTCATCTTTGTCAAATTGGTCATTGAGCTCCTTAAATGGAGTTGTTCTTTCAACAGGTATAAGTTCGTTAACCAAATTTTTCTGTTCATCATTGAATATGTTAAATTTGTATTTAATAATATTTTTACCAAATTTTCCAGTGACCGTAAGAAGAGCATCTTTAAGTTGTTTATCAGCGCTCGATTTCAATCTTAAATTGTCACAGAATGCATTTTCCAAAACATAAACCCCAGTTTCAAATCTTCTCGTTTTAGGCACATCAATCTCCTTTTGCGTAATACTGTCAAAAATCACTGACAAATCATTAAGTAATTCATATTGATTTGTCTTGATTAAATACGTTTTAATGTGACTTAGTACCACTAAGTCATATTCTTCCTTCGCCTTTTCAGCGAAATACTTAACATTCTTTTTTAACAAACGACTGCACTGCAGAAATTTCTGTTGATGGACTAATTCAACTGCAACCGATTGTAGTGTTTGAAGTCGGACAGAGAATAAGGCTCCAATACTTGTAAAAATTAAAATATCCTCGTCAACTACTTTACAATCAACGATTCTTTCAAAATGATTTGTCCAAAGAACAACGCTAGATATGCGGGGATCAAAGATGTATAAACCAAAATCAGTAAATGATAAAACAAAATCGGAGAGAATTGTTTGAAGCTTGGCGAATTGTAAAGTTTGTGGTGGATAATCTGCAATGTACTCATTGCTAAAATTGTCGTCATCTGGTCGAATTATTTTTGTTGGCGGGCAAGCGAGTGCTGCTTTAAATTGATGGGTTTGTAAAACGTTGCCTTCTAAATCTACTTCCCAGAGTCGAGAACCTGGACGAGAACAATAAATTCTTGATCCCATGATATTGTCATTTGATGAAATTGCAAAGCATGCCCCATAGTAGCCATCTCGTGGTCTGTTACCAATCTAGAAATTTAAAAAAACAGTGTTAATATAATTTTTTGTTGGGACCAATGGAAACTCTGGCTGTTTTGAATATAACTGTTCTCAAAAGTAATAAGTATTTCCTTATTCAACTATTTATATTAATTACAATTTGATCTGTTATGTATTGGCTTTTATTTGTTTTGAATATTAGTGTGGTTTTCGTTGCTTACATTATGCTGTGGAATACGCATTGATATGGTTTCAGGCGGTTGCAAAATAAAGCAAAACAAAAAAGAATAGCGGTTATTGACTCGACAATCGAAAAAAAATGCGTGTTCTCTGAGAAGAAAGTTATCTAAAGCTGACCATAAAGGCTGTAAGTTCAAGTCATGTAAAAAAGAAAATTAGTTTAGAATATACTTTAACATAGACATTGAATGGTGAAAAATTAGACGAGCCTATAGTCTGATGAATCTTTAACACAAATTATTTAAAAACAATGTCACAAGGTCTTTATTAAAGATTTTGTAGGATTAATATGCATTTTTGCTTAGGTGTTTGGCTACGTCGTGCGTCTCTATGATCGTGGACTTATGTTCAACTGTGCTGTTATATGCCAATTCGGCCTCATCTCAAATACAACTTCCTTATTTGCGGTGGGGTTCTAAAAAACACCTTGGCGTGGTTAGATAAAGTGTAAATGCATTGAAACTTATCAGGTACGACGCCATATGCTCCACCATTGACCCTCTGAGCAACCGCAGGAAGGTGGCAGGCCTGGCAAAACTTTATGGCTACTATAATAACACTTGTTCCATCAAAATAACCGCTCTCCTGCCTCGACGGCAATCTTATACCCGCAACACAAAATTAGCCCGCTCGGCTTATTCCGCCTGCCTACAGCTACTCTTTTCGTACACAATACAATACAATAAATAGAACAACTGAACAAATAGAATAATGTTTCGCACTCACTATTTCCGAACTTTTACAATATCTAAGAATTCAAACGCAGGATTCAAGGCCATCTTCTTCAACATCTTCCCTGCTCTGTAACCACAAACCTATTCTATTTCCGGAAATAGCACAATGATCTGACCAAAGACATGGCGGACTGAGGGTACATAGGGTGCTCCCAGAGCATTGCCCTGCACTACGGGAAACCAAATAGCTAAATGTAGGCGCTATACAAAAACGAATATTAACCATGGCGGCAACAAAAACAACAGACGAGAGAGTGGGACAGGATTCTACATAAGAGTAACGTTGAAATTTTTTCCTTCGCACTACTTACAGCACACACACCAACAGAAAATAAACAAAAAAACACCAAGGATCATTACAATGAAACTTTAGAAAGAAATTTCAACGCAATCCCCAGTTACGATATGACGATCGTACTGGGGGATTTCAGCGTAGATATTGGAAAAAGAAGGAAGCTAATTACCCGTATGTGAAAACCGCAGTGCATATATACAAGTAACGATCATGGAACTAAATTAGTAGATGCACTGGCGAGCAACTAATTAGGTACACATTAAAAATGTCTTGTATCTCAAAGATACGATGGTATATCGAAATAACTTTTTGATACTTTCATGTCTTGCTTGAATCCCTTTAATTGACAATAATTTCTTGCGCTATTGTTTATTCGATTTTTGTCTGGGTGCAATTGAGTAAAATTGTCAATTTTAAAGCGGAGCAACTGAAAGTGAAAGGCAAAAATGAGACATTAAAAAGGAGAATAAAGCTGGAGAATCAAGCTGAGAATAAGTTGGACAATAAATTGAGAGAATTCCGACATGAGAATATGACTAATTTCAATGGTTTTTTTATATCCATGTTAGATTCAAAGTCTTTCTGTCTATACTGTATAATACATATATTGTTCATTGTTTTATTTTTCCAAATAATAACAGTAAATATTTTGTATTATACATATAATCAAATTAATTTCCGATTGAGTAATTATATTGTTTTAACCATTCAAAATCATTAGTAAAACAGTAAATAATTATCGCTTGTTATTGTACAGTTGCCTTATATGTAGCATTATTATTACCTTGGCCAGTTTCACATGGCCCGAGAAACAACCAAGAAAAATCTTCTGAAAAAGTCAGCCCGTGTGAAACTGGCCCTTAGAAACTCGCGCATAACTGATGAATAGGACACGGATTGGATTTCCCTCCTTAGCCTCGCGGCAGAACCTCTCACCCATCGCAGTAAATCGGCTACGAGTCTTCCTTCCAAGTGTTTTGGGCTAACACAATGATTAATGTTTCTTTGGAGTAATATAGCGTCCAATGCAGTCACATTTTTAAGGTAAAAAATTTGCAAATAAAACAAATACCACTTTTTTTCTTTTGTTGGGCATATCCCATATTAGGCCAGTGCAGATTCCTTTTAAAAAGGCAAAAATGATAAATTATTAACAGCATGAAATAGTTGGAAAGTGAAGGAAATGTAGCGCAGTCAACCAGAAAAATAAATTAAAGTCGATCTGAGTTACGAAATAGGAGGAACTTTAAGGGGTGAAAATGGTTTTTCACGATTTTCAGCGAAACTAGACCTCCTATCGAAAAAAGTTAAATATAAAAGTTGTAGGTAATAAACAGATCTACTACTGTACACCATTTTTTCACATAACCTCAAATTTTGCGAGAAAAATCGAAAAAACTGGTGTTTTTGTTTTTGATTTTTATCTCCCTTAAAAAAATTTTTTTTCACGGACTTTGATAGAAACTTACCTTTTTATGTCCCAAGCACGCTGTAATTTTTTTGAATCAAAATATTTATTTCTACGTTTTATTTTGAATTTAAACCTAAAAAGAGACCTCATTTTCAGCCGAAAATGCCCATGTTCTAAAAACATTTTTTTCAAAAAATCCAGTGGTCAAGTGGTTACACAAAGTTCATTTTTATCAAACATTCTATTAAAAAAAATGTATAAATACAATTAACTAATGAGCAACTAAGTAACAACTTTTTATACAGGGTGTCCCGTTCAGGCTTGCCAAGCGGTTTATGTTAGATAGTAGACAAAAAATGATAAACAAAAAACACACAAATGGGGGGCCATCTCTGTCCGTTTTCGAAATAGGGCGTTTTGAATTTTGGTTATAGGAAAAAATGTAGTTTAATGATTTAAAATAAAAAGTTAATGAAACAATGGTCGATTTCCACAAATAGGGTATCTTTGTAATCGTTAGAAATTCGGCTTTCATTTCATTAATAAAACCAATAGTGTACGATGGGAAAAACAGATATTAAGAGGTTTATTTGTAAAAACAAATATGAAAAAAAAAACAATCTTTTGCCACATATTTCACTGTAACTCAAAAAGTAAATTCTTAAGGTCCTTTGATGTGAACTTTTTTAGCATATTCAATAGTTACCTGAAAATTTCTTGGAACACGACATGTCTCCAGCTGGCTTGGTTTTTTTTTGATATTTGCCATTCAAAAATAGTTATCAACACTTTATTTCAACAATTTTTCCCCCTTTTTCACTCTAATTCATAAAGTAGGTCGTTAAGGTCCTTTTTTCTGAACTTCTTTAACATCTCTTAAAGCTGCTTATAAAATTCGTGAAACACTCCAAAACTCCAGCTACCTTGTTTTTTTTCTATTTACAATTCAAAAATAAGTGTCACTCACTGATCTGTTTTTAGTATTTTGCAACACTAAAAACAGTAAAAACAGATCAGTGAGTTGCACATATTTTTGAATATAGCAAAAAAAAACAAGGCAGCTGGAGTCTTGGAGTGTTCCACGAATTTTTTAAGCAGCTTTTGGAGATGTCAAACAAGTTCAGAAAAAATTAAAACAGTGATTGAAAAATAACTTTTTGAAATCAAGTTTTTTCAATTTTTTCGCATTTCTTGGCAAATTTTTCCATAGTCATGTTAATTTTTTCTACACCATCTGAAAGTAGATCTTTCAACAAAAAAAACCCACTGGATTTTTTGAAAAAAAAAATGGTTTTAGAACATGGGTATTTTCGCCTGAAAATGAGGTCTCTTTTTAGGTTTAAACTCAAAATAAAACGTAGAAATAAATAAAAAATTACAGCGTGTTTGGGACATAAAAAGTTAAGTTTCCATCAAATTTCGTGGGAAAAATTTTTTTTAAGGGAGATAAAAATCAAAAACAAAAACACCAGTTTTTGATTTTTCTCGCAAAATTTGAGGTTATGTGAAAAATTGGTTTGTACAAAAGTTGTAGATCTGTTTATTACCTACAACTTTTATATTTAACTTTTTTCGATAGGAGGTCTAGTTTCGCTGAAAATCGTGAAAAACCATTTTCACCCCTTAAAGTCCCCCTTATTTCGTAACTCAGATCGACTTTAATTTATTTTTCTGGTCGACTGCGCTACATTTCCTTCACTTTCCAACATTTTTCATGCTGTTAATAATTTTTTTGTTTCCAAAAATTATTTGCACTAGTCGATATTGTCTTTGAGACATTTTAACTTTACGGTTAGTCATAATTTTTGCAAGCGTGTTGTACTTTAAATTGGATAACATCCCAAGGTTATCCATTTTGGACGTACTTAGCAAGCATATAGGATATGCAAGAAGGGCTTAGTAAATTAGAAGAATTTGTTTATTCTACCATTATTTCTTTGAATCGAATATATTTGATAGAAACAAATTAAAATGTTTAAAACACGTCAATACAATTCTGACCAATTGACTGTATTTTTAAACATTAACATATCTAAAAGAAAACTGCATATGAAAATCTTAGCGTTGTGCGTAAAAAAATATATTAACTCTTTCTCCGTGCATAAAGTGTTAAAATACAAACATTACCTCGCAAATTGGTTGGCGAAGGTAAACCGTATTAAAGCCAAGGTAAAATTCTTAAATTAATTTAACTTAAATTAATTTATTTTGACGTAGAATTTACCACTTTATTAATTGTGTTGAGTAATAATTATAGCTAACTTCGCAGTTGATAAAAACTAGAAAAATTTTGCTATTGAATTCAAGCGTTAAAGTCATTAGTTTTTAAAATCAATTAGTTTAAGGACATTCGTTATCTTTTTCATTATATTCACACTTTGTAAACATAATATAAATAAATTCAGTTTAAAATTATTTCGGGTAATAACATTGTTTTAAATTGCATTAAAAAAATGAGTACAAAACTGCATCTTACCTGTTTGAATTCCTCATATTCCGTATTACATAGAATGCATTTGGTATAATTTGATACTAGTAACAAGGCGTCATATTCTGTTATTTGAACAATTGATGAATCTAAATATAGAATCGGATGCACAGATATGTTAAGTAAATTTCGGCCCTGTAAATGAAAAACTATTACATCCTTATCATTTGAAAATAGATAATTTCCGTGACTCACCATAAAAAACGTGAGGGTAACAAGATTAACTTGACCTTTCCTGTCACCAAAGTAAAACTGTCTATCGTCACTGCTCCAGTGCAGGCAAGTCACGGTTGAATCCCCCACATTGGACGTTATTACTTGCGGTGTTGCATTTGGGGATAAATTAATTACATAAACGCTTATTATTCCTTTTGATGTAGAAAAAGCCACAAATCTTTCATTTGGAGATATCGATAACAAATTGATTGGTCCATGCTTGTTGGGTATTAAATGGAGAAATTTGTATGGTCTTCTACTAAATATATATAAACTTCCCGATGTGGCCCCAAATATTAAATATTTTTCTGAAGCATGGAAGCATGTATACTAAAATAAACAATAACTTTAAATCAAAACAAGAGTATGGTAAGAAAAACTTACTTTTATCCTTTGAGTGTGTTTTAATGGCTCATTAATTGCTGTTGTTAGGTCAGAATAATTCGATAAAGTAAATATATCGTTCATGATGTAAATTAATTGTTTATTGATAAATTACTAGAAGTTTAAGGATTTTTTCAATAACAAACCCCATCGGTACAACACCACACAACAAACCCGATTAACATGACAGTTGAAAAGAGAAAATCTCTGGTAAGCAACAACAAAATATAGTGGTAGATTCCCAATAGATGGTACTATGGAAGCATGCTAGAACTAAGATTCGTACCTCCATGCGACTGTCACGCCAAAAGCAGAAATGAGTTAAAATGCTTAATTTTGATTTTTGAATAGACTGAAAGGGCGCGGTAAAAAAGTTTTATTTTGCTGTGCGGCGGCTCCTCACTATAAAAGCGGAGTCGTTACTTTGAATTAGTTAGTTTATTGCTGTAATTTGTTTAAATTTCATCATTGTTTATTGAACCTCAAAATATAGTTAAATTTTATTTGTTTTTTACCCTAGACAGAGAGCGCTCCTTATTCTTAATGGGCCTATTCACACAGTGCATATTCATGGCGCCTAAAACCGGTTTTATTGGGCATATTCACACGCTGCCATAATTGTGGTGAGTAAAACCGGTTTTATTCAACTCCTAGCAACTCAGACGGGGCGTAAATGAGTGTAGTAAATTTGAATGCTATACAGGAACCTTTAAATGTATTGCAGATGAAATTTACTTGTTAGAGAAAAACAGAGCTAAAGAATGCAAGAGATAGAAGTAACTTTTTATATGTGTGCTAGTTTTCACGCGTTTGCTTTTGCGTGAAAAATGTTTCGTTAAGTTCTTCCGCTCCCTTCCCTCTCTCATCTATAAAACCGGTTTTAGGCGCCATGAATGTGCACTGTGTGAATAGGCCCATTGATTTTTGAGTAAATAAAAATTTAGCTGTGTTTTTGTTGAAAAATAAAAGAAAGTTTTTTAAGTGGAAAGTTTTACTTTCGATTTCAAGCATATTTATTGACGTAAAAGAGCACAAACTAATACGTTTTCCATTTTTAAAAGCTTTACAAATAAGATTCAGCTGAGAGCTGTCAAATGAATACCACAAAAAGGTATGTGTCAGGGGTTAAGGCTGGATTACAATACTGTCGCTGTCGCGGTCGTTGTCGCTCCAACTGTCAAAAGTTAAAATATATGAAATTCTCTAATCGAAAATACAATTTGTCGCTGTCGCGTGTCGCGTCGCTTAAAGTTCCCAACATTTCAACTTTGGTCGCGCGACACTAGCAACCGTAAACTTTTTGAAAGTTAATATTTGTGTAAATTACTTTTTAATTTTATTAAAGCCACTTTTTTTCTATTTTTTCTATTTACTCTTTATTTTAATACAAAAAACACACCACACTTGAAATTTAATTTTTTAAATGACAGATAACTTGATATTCAGTGCGACTTCATTGTAACTGCGAAAGCAACAACTGGAGCATCAGCGTCTACGACAAGCGACAGCGATCGCGACAGCGACAGCATTGTAATCCAGCCTTTAGTATACTATTGTAGTATAAAACAATCTTGGTATCGATACCATGGTATCGAAACCACATGTGTGTCCATAGCATTAGGCAAGGCGCGCACTGAGGTGATGAGAAATTGGCGTGGGGGTGGTGTGGCTAGTGAAATATTTTAATCACACGGAATTAAGGGAAGCGGCGCGCATCGAGATGGAGTGGCGGTGGTGTGATGTTTTGCAAGTAGACTGGCGGCATCTAGTTGCCACTAGTCTTCGACAAGTTTAATTTTGAAGTGGCAAGCCATTTCACGGCCAACTTAGGTTTTTTTGTTTTTTTTGGGAAAACACGTACGAGGGCTTCTCAGTTGTTGTTTCTCAACTAAAAAGCGGGATTATTTTTTAGTACGGTTGACTATAATTTAAATGAAGGACGATCAAGAATTTAACATTCGTTTCGTGGGCCTTGTGAAAGCCCATCCCTGTCTCTATGACAGTACGCGGGAGGACTACCACTTAAGTCATGTTCAGGAGCGCGCCTGGACAGTAATCGCAGCAACTATAGGAGAAGGAGGTAAGTCGAAAATATAGTTTTTTTAAAGGAAAGAAACCAAGAATTGTTTTGTTTTGTTTGATATTATTATTATGAGTTTTTTTTCAAATTCTCAAGACTAGTAGATACATACAATACACACGTGCATACATTTCTGTTTAAATGTTTATTAGGATATTAATTATTAAAAACGAGTGATTTTATGTTTCTAATGCTTTATTTACTGGCTACATACATAGCCACGGAAATTCTGGATTTATATATTATAAACTATTTCACACACAGAAACGTTTTTGATCCTTGAGTGAACCCTCCGCAGTGAAAAAAAACTCGCAAAGTTTCTCTCGTGTAGCAATAGCTGGGTTGGTCGTTCTCCTTTGATTTGAAAGTCTCTGATGCAGCTCTTCATTTTCGACTTCCATGTCAACATCTCTTCCTTTCACACCCTGGGGATGCGAAAACACGCCTTCTTCGTTTTAAATAAAATTGTGCAGTACGCATATTGCTTGAACAATAACATCCACTCTGGATACGTTGAGTGCAATTGATGTATGCAGAATCCTAAACTTGGAGGACATCATTCCAAATGAGCATTCAACGGATTTACGTCCTCTTGACAACCTTCCATTGAACACTCTTTTCCTATTTGTAAGACCTCTTTTAGGGTAAGGCTTCATCGTATTGAAAATTAATGGAAATGCCTCGTCAGCAGCAAAATAAAATGGGAAATTTTTTTCTTGCCCTGGTAATGGAGATGGTTCTAGGGTTCCAGTAAGTAATCGCTTTCCAAAAGCACTTTCTTTTAGTGGTCGACCGTCACTATTTCGAACATACTCGCCAACATCAATTGCCAGGAAACGTCCATCTGCATCTGATACAGCCATCAAAACAATGGAAAAGTACCCCTTATAATTAATAAACTGAGAACCTGATTTTGATGGGCGCTGGATTCTGATATGTTTTCCATCAACACTTCCAACACAATTGGGAAGATTCCACAGTTCCCAGTATCTTCTGGCAGATTCTAACCAAGTTTCTCTGGTAGGAGTAGGGAGGTACTCCGCTTGTAGAACCTTCCAGATGATTTCTGAAGTTTCCGCAATTATTTCTCTTACGGTAGTATGACCTCTCAAGAAGTAACACGATAGTGCCTTCAGATTGCAGCCTGTTGCAAAATAGCTGAAAGGAAAGTTATAAAAAAGTCCTTTTTTATTACTTACATAAATTCAACTATTATATATTGGTATGTGAAGTATTGATCTGGTGATTATATTTCAGCTACTATCCCACAATCTAAAAGTAGATGGAAGAATCTTCGTGGAAGCTATACAAAGCACCTAAAGAAATATGCACCATCTGGATCGGGAGCGTTTACTAAACGCCCCTACTATCTAGCGGAATATATTTCTTTTATGCCGGGTTTTCATTAGTAGAATTGGCGGTAGAGTAACTGGCGTACTTTTAAGTGGTAGAGTAACTTTACCACGGTGCTATCCCACTCTACTCTACTATAACGCAAGTTTTCATTAGGCGACTTCACAGGATAGTTAGTACTCGCCGAGTATACTCTACCACTAATTCTACTAATGAAAACCCGGCATTATTCTACCATTTACGAAGTCACGTCAAGCTAAAGGAAATATCGTGGCTACAACGAGCAAACAACCACCTGCTACAAATGATGAAGCAGTCTTCACGGATAAGCTTGAACCGCAAGATTTAGACCGTGAAAATGAGAAGAGTAGAGGGGAAGAACACAGCCGACAGGATGTTAATCATGAAGACCCAGAAGTTAATCATGAAGGAGTTGATCGGATTGCAACACAGGAAGATTTAAGGGCTTATAATCAGCAAGATATTTTAGAAGGAAGCAATCCCGCCACTGCTTATGACAAGGCAAACCCCAAACTTGGGAACAAAAAGCGAGTAATCCAGAAGACATCTGCTCCACTCAACGAGATCAACAAATCAAAGCGGAATAAGATCATGCAGAGTCAAATAACAGTAGATGATGTGAATAAATCTGTTTTTGAATATTTCGAGAGAAAAAAGCAAGAACCACGAAAATTGCCTGATATTTGCACTACTGATGACGCCGATGCACACTTCTTGATGAGTCTATTGCCGGACTATAGAAAAATGAAAGACTGTCAGAAGCGATCATTTAAAGTGGGCATTTTGAAACTCGCTTGGCAAATATTGGACGAGACTTCATGTATCACAGCACCCTCCTCTTCCGGGGCGTCTTCATGGAATGCATCTACAGCATGTGGGGACTGCGCTCCATCTCGAATTCATGAAACTGATCACTGCACAAATGAGGACATCTCATTTTTAAATAATAAAATAATAAACACTTTGTATTTTATTTTTTTATTTAATTAATATTGCTTTATGAACATTGTGGTTTAGTTACCGCAAAGTTATGAGAAGCCGTTCTTCCGGAGGCACACACTTTCTAAAGTTCGTATCCTTTTTTGAAGCATAGGTCGCAATTTTTCTAATAATTTGCAAAATGTGGCCTTGTTCATTCGATAAATAAGTTTAAACTTATTTTGTTCTAGGTGTAAATCACCTTTATAAACATTATAAATGCCGTATTTTGCATTTTTTTGCCACAGTGGGTGGACCCAATGCAATTTTTTCTTTATTGTTTTATTTTTATTTTTAAGGTTAATAATTTGCACACCTGCAACATCATCTTCATCGTCCGACGACCACATTTTGATTGAAAATATCATGTGGTAAATCGGTGTCGCGAAGTGTTGTCTGCCACTTCGGTGCGCATTAAACCACTTCGATGCCATTCCGCCGTCTTTTCTCCAGCACACCTCTTGCAACTTAATCACCATGCCAAAGCCACTTCACAGCCACCCCACTTCAGTGCGCGCCTTGGCTTAAGTTCGTACAGCCGGTTCTCTTAGTTTTTTATTTTCTCATAGATGGCGAACCACGCACTACGGAGCTATTTTGGCATTAAACCTGTGACACACTATACTTTCATTATGATGGCAACTTTCATTATGATGGTCAAGGAAATTATGGGGTGACACATTACGGCCGAAACACATCCAGGCTGGTTTTAAAGCTAATCTCTCAAAGCTTTCCTTGAGGCGAGCTACGGAGCCGTCCGCGGAATACTTAAAACACAATCAGCCCAGCTGATGACAGTTGTCAAATTTGCTAGCGATTCGTAAAAAGTGTAAAATTTGCAAATCATTTAAATAAAATAAAATTAGTTGGCCTGGTTTCATTGTTATTTTTATCAATACAAACTCGCAAACAAAATCCCAACCTCAAAGTTCAAATGTTAAAAGCAAACTGGAGCCTCGGCCGAATTCAAATTCCAGCATTGCCGGAATTCCGACAGAGGCGAGCTTTGCGGCCATCTTTGCCGAGGCCTGAATTTGCGAGGCAAGTTTTAATGTGTTCAATGGGCCAACGCACACGGCGCATAGTTATGGCACATAAAACCGGTTTTATAGAAGAGAGAGGGAAGGGAAGGAAAGAACTTAACGAAACAATTTTCACGCGAAACCAAAAGCGTGAAAACTAACACATGCATATTATATTCTTTCTTATGTCAAATCTTCTTCTTTCTGAGCTCAGCATTTTCCCACTGAAATTCTTTAATCATTCGCTTTTTGTTCATCAACTCGGTTCAATTGGTCTGAAAATTTTGTTTTTTTTGTGAACATATTGAAAAGAGTGATATTAAGGACTTTTTTTTATTATTTCTATTTGTCAACGATATAACAAGTAATTTTCATATGCACAAATACATTTAAAACTTGCTGTAAAGATTCAAGTTACTACACAAGATGCTATTACCCCGTCTGCGTTCCGAGGAGTGTAGTAAAACCGGTTTTATGTGCCATAACTATGATCTCGTGTGCGTTGGCCCAATGGGCATATTCACACAGTGCACATTCATGGCGCCTAAAACCGGTTTTATAGATGAGAGAGGGAAGGGAGCGGAAGAACTTAACGAAACATTTTTCACGCAAAAGCAAACGCATGAAAACTGGCACACATATAAAAAGTTACTTCTATCTCTTGCATTGTTTAGCTGTTTTTCTCTCACAAGTAAATTTCATCTGCAATACATTTAAAGGTTCCTGTATAGCATTCAAATTTACTACACCAAAACCTTCTCAAGTACAGGCCTGGAAGTTGCCTACCTCACAAACCCCAACGCAGCTGCTCGTAGTCCCAGAATCTGTCACTTTTGTTGGATTTATACGCCGTGATGTAAAGTTCGGAATGTTTTTGCATTAGTTTGCCGTAAAAAGTCATAAAATAATATATTTAACCAGTTTTTATTGCAATAGGATTACCAATGAATAGTGCTTTAGTGATTTAATTAAGAAAATTTAAATAAATCGAGTGATTAAGTGTGTTTTAAGTGAGTTAATTGTGAAGGTGGCCAATTTTGTTTACATTCGCGGTGGTTTTTTCTTGTTTATTTAGGGGAAAAATGTTGAATTTGTGTAGTAATATAATAAAAAGTGCTTTTTAAGTGATTAAAGATTATTATAGAATAGTTATTAAAAACATAAGTGCAGAAAAATGTGAAGGAAAAGTGAAAAAGTTATTGTTATGTATGTTGTGTGGTGATACTTGCACTTAATGTGTTTCATAACTATTCTATAATAATCTTTAATCACTCAAAAAGCACTTTTTATTATATTACTACACAAATTCAACATTTTTCCCCTAAATAAACAAGAAAAAACCACCGCGAATGTAAACAAAATTGGCCACCTTCACAATTAACTCACTTAAAACACACTTAATCACTCGATTTATTTAAATTTTCTTAATTAAATCACTGAAGCACTATTCACTGGTAATCCTATTGCAATAAAAACTGGTTAAATATATTATTTTATGACTTTTTACGGCAAAATATCCCGAACTTTTACCTCCTCCATATAATATCTTCCGATTTGACAGATAATGGGTCTATTACCAACACAAACACAAACTCTGCTTCCAGGCCTGTACTTACGAGGGTCTTGACTACACTCATTTACGCCCCGTCTGAGTTGCTAGGAGTTGAATAAAACCGGTTTTACTCACCACAATTATGGCAGCGTGTGAATATGCCCAATCCCATTTAAACGTATAGGCTATGTGCACGGGGGCAGAGCTAGAAATAATTTAGATGCAAGCGCTCGATGTGAGCATCACTGCAAATTCTGAACTACATTTTTCCAGTGTGCATTGTTGTTGCGGATGTGTCAAAATCAAAACAAACCCATGGTTTGAGGTTATGCTATCAATAAGTGTGTTTCTTAACTAAATCCCGGGATCCCTGGGAGCCCGAGTTTTTGTTAAAGGGTGGGGATACAACTGTCAAAGTAAAGAAATGCTTTCTGGGATGATTGAGAAATCCAAGAAGAAGAACTATTTATTTATTTCCACTAATAGTCTCGATAACAAAAAACTTCAATTTAATTATTATTTTCACTGTTGTTTCGATAACACAACACTTCAATTTATTTATTATTTGCACTATTGCCTCGATAACACGAATATCTTTTATTAAATCAATTGATGTTGAAAATTGAGAACTGTCACCTTAGCTGAGAACTGTCACTTTTTGACATTTCTCATTTCATCCAAGCCGCCAGAAGTCCAGACCTCTGGCTCTCTGGGATGGAGGGGAAATGACCCCGAGAAAGTTAAGAAACACGAATTGGGATCCCAGAGAACCCGGGATTTAGTTAAGAAACAGGCTTAATGTAAACGAATTAATTATTTTTGTATTATACGTACGGTGACCATATTTCCGAGAAGGAAATACAGTACAAGCAGAACAAAAAAACAAGCGGGGGGTGGGCGTGAATCTAAAATTTCAAATGGCAATCCCCACGGATTCTGATTCTTCGCAGGGAAATATGAAACTTTTGTCTAAAAATTTTTTTTTATTCGAAGCCCGCCTGCACCCCTAAAAATCATCAAAAATCAAAACTATCCCCAAAAATCATTCAGGGTACAGAGAAGCTTCGGATAAAAAAATGTTTCTAACAAAAGTTTGATATTTCTCTCCTAGGGGGTCAGATTTGTGTTTAAACGATTGCACCCTCCAAGTTGAGCACCTTTCGTTCAAAACTTTTTTCACGAAAACCTACCCTACTTACCCTAAGGTTGTGTAGAATTATCACGTTCCTTCCAAAACTTGTTTTATTCTCAAATAGTTTGCAAAAATACAGTACATTATACAGCACGCTGTGTAGATAGAGGACATTTTACAATTTTTCAAAGATTAAAAATTCCAGAGGACAGGTACACTGAAAAGAGTACTGTACTGTACAATACAGTACGATTGGTCACCGTAATTATACGTCTTAATTGAAGAAAAAAATAGTCAAAATAAATAATTTGCATGTACCTTTTATGCTATGCTATTTATATTATATGCACACAGCTACATTAAAAGATATTTGTTTATTAAAAAATTTCCCGGTATAACCCAATAATAAAAAGGGAGTTCAATTCTTTTCTCCGTCCCATTGGCGGCGCTGTAGGCTTCGTGCACATAGCCTATAGGTTGGATATTCTTGCAGCCAGCTTCAGGCTTGAATGTGTTCAAACCACGCCTGGATGTGTTTCGGCCCTTAAGCCCGGTATGCAAGGCAGAGTGCCCAATTTGGATGCGGCCAGTAAATCTCAGCAAACAACTACATTCAAACGCCCTGTGCGTGAGCCCCCTTTCAAATGCTAGCTCATCCCAGTTTCTCAGAATTTTGACGACTTTTTATGGTTTTGTAATTTTCAACTTTTTTCTCAGAATTTCTAATAGTTTTTTAGTCGTCGGGGTTTTCTGAAGTTTGAACAAGACGACTTTTCAATAGTTTTTTAGGGTGTCGCAGAATATTTCAGTTGAGGGTTTTCCGAAGTTTTTCAGTTTTTTCAACAATTTTTCAGAGGATTTCGACCATTTTCTATGGTTATTTAATAATTAAATAATTTAAATTAAATCGATAATATTACGTTTTGAATTCTTATTGTGTCAATTCTCAAGAATCCTCATTTTAAAAATATTAAATAACCATAGAAAACGGTCGAAATCCTCCGAAAAATGGTTGAAAACCCTCAACTGAAATATTTTGAAATAAAAACTATTGAAAACTCGTCTTGTTCAAACTTCAGAAAACCCCGACGACTAAAAAACTATTAGAAATTCTGAGAAAAAAGTTGAAAATTACAAAACCATAAAAAGTCGTCAAAATTCTGAGAAACTGGGATGAGCTAGAGCATTTGAAAGGGGGCTCACGCACAGGGCGTTTGAATTTAGTTGTATGCTGACATTTACTGGCCGCATCCAAATTGGGCACTCTGATGCAAGGCTCAAGAAATTTGCTCAAGAAAACGTCTGCATTTATTTCCCTAAGAAAAAATGACAGCAGTTCAGAAATTTTGACAGTTACTTACTTTCATTGCAGACATTAAATAAATTGTTTTATGATAGCTTAGAATTAATGAAATTGTTTTAATTAGTAAAGAATCAAAAAAGAATTTAAAAAATCTGAATAAAAAACAACAATGTGTAATTTTTTCCATTGCTGACAGTTACTTTCAATTTCAAAAACTACCTGAGACGTCAAGATCTCATGAACCGTTAAAATTTCTTAAGGAAATAAATGAATCGACACTTATTTCTGGAGGAAAAACTAAAATTTTATCATAAGCGACATCTGCGTGTCACTAAAAAACACGATATTTCTGGTGTGAATTTCTTGACTCTAGCATACCGGTTGCAGAAATCGCTCCAGAAAATATTTTTGAACCATTTCTTGACCATTTTTTTTACATAGGTTTAAGATAGGCAAAGAAATTTCTTGAGCCTTGCATACCGGGCTTTACACTTTACTATACCCCGTTTATGACTAGGTTCAACCTAGGTTCAACCCAGGTTGAACCCAGTCATAAACGGGGATCGAGTTGAAACTGGGTCCACTCAACCCAACTCAGCTCTCCTACCTGGGTCGAGTTGATATTTATTTATTTTTTATTTTTATTTATTTATTTATTTGAGACAACATGTACAAAGATTAAAATCTTATATAATAGTACATTAATTAAAAATTTGGAAGACAGCAATAATGACAAGGAGAGAAAAAAAATATAAAGAAAATTAACAAGAGAAAAAAAAAAAAAATTTTGTATTAAAGAACACAAAGCAGAAGTGAAACTTCGCGTACATATTTATGTCTATATGATCTTTATTATTGTATTTTTTTCTTCATTTGCTCGTGTATTGTGTTATAATCTAAAATATGAATGAAGCAGGGAATAGGAAGTAAGAACCATAATATTTTAACTCAATTGATAAATCATAGTATAATGAATATTTTGAAAGTAATGCAGTACAGTGTATAAAATCAAAAACATTTCGCTGCTTTTACAAAAACTTTATCTTTAATAAACAATCTTAATTTTTTAAATAACCGACTACTCATTTTTACTTTACCGATGCCTGCGCCATCTATGTACGAATTTAAATAAATTGTAAATATTTTCCTGCTGGTTTGGTAGAATTTGTTTGTATGGCATCACTTAATTGCTATCATGGCTGTCCTGTCGCTGTCACCTACTTGGTGATCTTCGCGAAATTCATCAGTTTAAGTTATTAAAAACCAAAATGTTAAACGAGATAGAGTGAAAACTAAATTGTTAGTTTAGTTGTGCATTCATTGAATTGTGAAATTTGTTTGTGTTTTGTTGTTTGCTGCTCTTTTGGCGGTGATATTCATCAGCTTGGTTGTTTAAATCCAAAATGTTTAAGGAAATAC
Source organism: Thereva nobilitata (assembly GCA_963855945.1). NCBI lineage: Eukaryota > Metazoa > Arthropoda > Insecta > Diptera > Therevidae > Thereva > Thereva nobilitata. The sequence continues at coordinate 115,398,522 of OY979695.1, read as the reverse complement.
AGTGGAAACTAAATATTTAGTATGTATACTTGTGCATTCATTGTGTTTTTGTTTTTTTGTTGTACATATTTAATTTGTTTCAAGATTTTTGTTTTTTCTCATTATTTTGTAAACGAGTGAGAAGGCAACTTCCGTTTCATACGGCAGTCCATGTTTTTCTTGCCGATTCTGAATTGTGACAGTTGTAAATGAGTGCGAAGGCAACTTCCGTTTCGTACAACTGTCCTTGTTTTCGTTTCTGTTTTCTGAATTCACTCGTACTTGCTCGAATCACTTCAAAATCCCCGGAACGAGAGCAAGGAAGTTTCACTTCAAAAATAAAAAAAAATTGACAGAAGGAAATTAGAATTACAGTAAAAGAATATGTAAAGTAATAAGAAAAAAAAAATTAAACTAAAAACAATTATTTAAGTTTAGTATTCATGCTCTAAACAGTCCTATTCGAAATTAAATCAAAAAGATGCTTCCTGAAGATGCCCGCTGAATCGGCACGTTGTAATTCCACAGGGAGAGAATTCCATAAAAGAGCTGAGTGGACGAAGAAAGAACGCTGACCAATTAAAGTTCGGAAACGCGGAATAATCACATTATTGTTTCTAAATGACTGTGTGAGCTGCACAAACTGATTGAGATAAGATGGTTTACGATGCTGGAGGATATCATGAAATAGACGCAGAAGTCTATATTCACGATAGTCACTAAAAGAGCAGCCCATAACGGAATTAGAATAGGGCGAGATATGGTCAAAACGGCGTAATTTGTAAACAAATCGAACACAGTCGTTAAAGGCAATTTCAAGTTTACGGCCGCAGGAGGAGTCTAGAGCAGGAAAAATAGAAAGACCATGCATTAGAAGAGGTAAAATTAGTGCCTTCACTAAGTACATACGGACGGTCCTACTGAGCAGCAACTGAGGTTGGAGGAAGACAAGCTAATTGTACTTGTTTTTTACTTTTGGTATTTTTAACGAAACATGCATATCTATACTTAAATTGCTTTTATCTTTTCAATTTCTGCTAATATCCATTATTTTGCAATAGTTTCAAATTAAACAGGATCACAACTGACCCGTGGAATAGGCCTACTGGGGAAACCACGTTAAAAAAAACGCGCTAAGTACACTACCTCATAGGTGACGTGGAAACGTGTGCATGTTATAGGGTTTCACTGCAGACTTCCAGATTTTCCTCACACTTTGAACCTACATATCTTCTAAACGGAGTCACTCAGGTTTCTGTTCTTTCTTTCAAATAAAAGAATCCACATTTACCTAAAAGATGAGCCTAATTACGTTGCTCTACTATAATCGGTCTAGAAGTTATTAAAGTTTAAGTAAATGGCAATTCGGCCATACAAGTTGCAAGTGAGGGGATATGAGTGCTTTAAATCTTTAAAACGGCGATATCTCATGAATGACAATTCGTACGGGAAAATGTATAAGATCCTTTTTTGTAGGTAATCGCATAATCTACAAACTTTGTAAACACTATTTTATGATAAAAGTTACCGTTTTGCTGAAAATCGCGAAAAACCCGTTTTTGTAACCTTTGACCCCGAGTAAATCCAGGTTCCAGGTGCCGGATCGATGAGGACTTTTTACATTTCATTTATAACGGTGCTTTGAACAATCCTACCAATTTTCAGCTTGGTGTGAGTTTCTGTACCCTCGGATGTCTAAATTGACTGGACTATAAATAAATAATACTACAAACTAGTGTAAAATTAAAAGTAAAGAAGGCTATAGAAGACAGAGAAGTGGAGTAGATAGGGAAAAGAAGAGAAGAGAAAAAGCAAAAAAAAAACTAAAGAAGAGGTGAGGAAGAGGAAGAGAGAAAAATAGATGCTTGCTTTCTGAAAGCTGCTGCTGTGCCTATCCTTTGTATGGCATTGGGAAGGCTATTCCAAAGTCTAATTGTATACACAAAGAAGGAGCGACTACCAATTAGAGACGAATGAGCAGGTATAAGGAATTTGATTGATCTCAGGGACTGTAGAGGAGCTAGGAAGTCGGAGAGGTAGACAGGACTTTTAGCATAAAATACTTTATGTAAGAGAACAAGTGCCCTGATGTCCAGAAGAAGAAAAATGTCATGGCCTAATAAAGAGTTTCGTATATCAGACACATGATCGGAACGTCTCAAGTGAAAAATATACCGCAAACAATCATTAAAAGCTACCTTAAGACGTTGGCGGCAGGATGAATCAAAAGATATGTAGACAAGGGCACCATATAGAAAATATGGCAACACAAGAGTTTTAACCAGCTTGGCACGAATAGATTGTGGCAAGAGATTACCATAGAGCCAAAGTTTACGTAATGTACCATAGATTTTGGAGAGTGTAAGTGAGACATGATCGCAGCAGGATAGTTTGTCATTAATAATAATGCCAAGATTATTGACACATTCAACAAAGGGAAGAGGAAAATTATCAAGGACGATATTCGGAATATTGTACAGGGACCGATTGGGACGTTTAAGGATGAGTGCTTTGGACTTATTAGGATTTAATTTGAGGAAATTGGAAGAACTCCACTCATTTATCTGGGAGAGGATATCATTAAGTTTAGCGATACAAGATCTGATTTTACTAGGAGGACAAGAGGTATACAACTGAAGATCATCAGCATACAGATGAAATGAACAGCGTTGAATAACGGAGGTAACATCATTGACATACAAGGAGAAAAGGAGAGGACCGAGAATTGAACCTTGTGGGACACCTACAAGTACTGGTAGGAAAGAAGATACAACCCCGTTATGCCGAACACACTGTAGCCTATTAGACAGAAGAGAGGAGAAAAGTCTGATAGCAGAAGAAGAGAAGTTATAGAATGTCCTAAGTTTGGAAAGCAAACGCGAGTGAACTACTGAGTCAAACGCTTTGGAGAAATCCAGAAGAACTAGTAATGCTACATCACCCTGATCCAGAACCGAACGAAAATCTGAAGTTACCTTCAGTACAGCAGTTTCGCAGCTATGGTTTTTACGAAAGCCAGATTGGAGTTTAGAAAGGAAATTGTTAGACAGTTGCCCATATGTTTTACGAATGATGGAGCTAACATGATCGCAGCAGGTCATTTTGGTATTCAAGATAACTCCTAGATTTCTTACCTTCTCAACACTCACTAGAGGAACCCCATTTAAAGCAATAACGGAGAAGTCGGGACGAACAGTGGCACAATGAGAGAAAAAGATGCAATGGGACTTCGAAGGATTAAGCTGAAGTAAGTTTGAGGTCGACCAGGAAGAAACACGACGTAGATCAACAGCAAGCTCCTCCACACATCTTTGAATTTGGTCGCCGGGCGCAGAAATATAAAGTTGCACATCATCGGCGTACATATGTATCTTAGAATGTTTTACTACCGAAGGAAGATCGTTGATAAAGATGCTGAATAAAAGAGGACCCAGAATGGAACCTTGAGGGACGCCAGCACGAAGTGGAGCTATCGAGGAACTACAGCCACCAAGTATAACTTTCTGAGAGCGGTTGGTTAAAAAGCTATGCAAGAGTTTGATAGCAGAAGAAGAAAAATGGGCACGAGAGGAGAGTTTCTGCAAAAGCAGAGAGTGGTTGACGCTATCAAAGGCTTTAGAGAAGTCGAGTAGCAATAGGCAGCAAGCGTGGTGAACGTCAAGAGAGTTGCGGATATCAGTTGTAACTTTGAGGAGCGCAGTTTTGCAGCTGTGGTGCTTGCGAAAGCCAGATTGCCACACATTTATGAGTCGACGTCGATCACAATACTCAAGGATTTGAGTAGCTATCAGCTTTTCGAGAACCTTAGCCAGAAATGGGAGAATACTGATAGGCCGGAAATCAGAAGGACTAGCAGGAGATGGGCATTTGGGTATAGATATAATTAAAGCAAGCTTCCAAGACGAGGGAAACCTAGATACTGTGAGGCAGGAGTTGAAAATATGAGTTAAGACGGGCAACAGACAAGGGATGAGCAAATTTAGCAACCTAGGCGAGATGTTATCACTACCAGTCGCTTTAGATTTAACAGAATTCAGGGCAGTGAGCACTTCAAGGGAGTCCACACAACGGAAGCTGAAGCCATCAGAGGAGGAAGTGATGGGGGTATAAGGCAAGTCCGCCGAATGGCGAGATAAGAAATGAGCCTCATAAACGCGTGTTGAGTTGAAATTGGGTTGAAGTGACATTTGTTTTGTTTGTTTACCATCCGTGAAGTCTGCCTTCGGCGCTAGTTTTGTGTTCGGTGTTTTTGTAGCGCGTTAATTATTTTATTTTAACTACATATATATGTAAAAACACACATTACACTTTACTTTCATTTGCATCTGGCATATGAAGCGAGGATAGAAACCTGCGTGTTTTTTTGCTTTAATTTTAAGCTGTTTTAATTTGGAATATTTAAAAAAATATTTTTTAAAGTAGTAAAGAAAATATCCTTGCAAATTGTTGCTTAACTAAAGCCTAGTACGGTGATCGGGAAAAATTTTGCCATCCCTTTAAAATGCATGTAAAAAACCTTGGCAAAATTTGGCCCAAAGCACGGCAAAATTTTGCCACCGCAAAGCAGTACGCTGTTCGGGCAAAAATTTGCTACAGTAAGAATACTTTCAAGATTTTCTAATAGATCTAATTGTGGAGACTTTTATTTGTCAAATTTTTGCCACCAGAAATTATCTGGTCATTTGTTCTTGGCAAAAAGTTCGGTGTTGCATTTAATTAATTATCCTTATTTAAAAAATATAAAAAACAATGTCTTTAATGTTGTTTTCGTAAATTAGGGAAGCCAGAAAGGAACATTACAGTATAATATATACTTTTTTTTGATGTAAGCAATTAGTAATTTATATCAATAGCCTAGTACTAAGTTCAGCGCTAAACTAAATTTTAGCGCGTCTCCAAACTTATACCCTTTTTAGCAAGATGAAATTTGACAATGTAGAATTGTAGAGAAAGTTCATCTTAACGTTTTTTTTGGGTTAAATTTCAAAGTCGTCTTCTAAATAAAACTCCTCAAAATCCACTGGAAATATAAAATTATTAAACCGTGTTTCAAAATATTCTAAACACGCAGAATTATTTATTATTTTTGCTATTTTTTCATGCACAAACTGTTATTTTAGTTTTATTTCCGTACTTGAAACTTCCACAACCGTAAATTAGCTTATTTTTCTGTTTTTTTATATCACTGGTTTTTTTTCAACAAAATTTAGCGTGAAATAAGGTGCCTGCACGATAAAAATGCAGCTAAAAATGTGAAGACTAACATTGCTGCCATCTGTTTTAAAGAAATAGAAACGTGGATTTAGCGAGCATTTTAGCGGCGAACTTAGTACTGCATGCACTAAAGATGTTGCTTAAATTTAGCTTGATAAATTTTCGCGCTAAATTTTGTATGGAAATTTCATTTAGCGCGGAACTTAGTACTAGGCTAATGTTTTTACAGCTAGATGACTTTCTCAATTTGTTGGGTGTTGTTGAACAAAGTTACCTGCAAAAATAGTTTAATGTGCTCAAAAAGAAATTTCAAAATAACTATGAGAAAAAAGTCGAGAAAATAACAAAGACTTTTCAACAGTAACAAATTTAACACTTAGAAGCGTAAGATTTTTTTTTATTAGTTTTTAATTATTTTAAACTATTTTTAATGCAAATTTCTGCTTAGGTGATATTTCATCATTTCTTGTATAGCCTAGTACTAAGTTCGGCGCTAAACTAAATTTTAGCGCATCTCCAAACTTGTACCCTTTTCAGCAAGATAAAATTTGACAACGTAGAATTGTAGAGAAAGTTCATATTAACGTTTTTTTTGGGTTAAATTTCAAAGTCTTCTTCGAAATAAAACTCCTCAAAATCCACTGGAAATATAAAATTATTAAAACGTGTTTCAAAATATTTTAAACACATAGAATTATTTATTATTTTTACTATTTTTTCATGCACAAATTTTATTTTAGTTTTATTTCCGCACTTGAAACTTCTACAACCCTAAATTTACTTATTTTTCTGTTTGTTTTATATCACTGGTTTTTTTCAACAAAATTTAGCGTGAAATAAGGTGCCTGCACGATAAAAATGCAGCTAAAAATGTGGAGACTAACATTGCTGCCATCTGTTTTAAAGAAATAGAAACGTGGATTTATCGAGCATTTTAGCGGCGAACTTAGTACTGCATGCGCTAAAGATGTTGCTAAAATTTAGCTTGATAAATTTTCGCGCTAAATTTTGTATGAAAATTTCATTTAGCGGGGAACTTAGTACTAGGCTTATGCTTTTTCGGTTGAAGGCGCTCTTCCAATCGCAGGAATAAATTCTCAAAAGTATTAATATCCATATGGAAATTTTCTGTAAAGGTCACGGTATGCTTTTTCATATCATTAAACTAAAATAAAAAGTTATATAAAGAACATTATATAATAAAATTTCAAGTACTTACGTCATTAAAAAATCTTCCTTTCATATTTCTTTCTTTTAAATATGGATTGATCCTGTATGAAGGAAGCTTTTTACATTTTTTCTTCCTTAAATATCCGATTAGTAGAGCAATGTACCCGTATATTATTATTTTTGTGGACCTCGCCATTTTTCTTTATTTTGACACTTTACACTATTCTCCACCACTCTACACTTGGGCAAAATTTTGCCTGAAAAATGTTAAAAATCTCCAGGCAAAATTTTGCCCGATCACCGTACTAGGCTTAACGTGAAATCAAATTATTTTATTTTAAAATGTAGTTTCCAATTTTCCAACAGATGTCACTTAACCGAAATTGCAGTCCAAATGAAGGTAAAATACTTTCATTTTAGACTTTCATTATGGCGGGTTTTTGCCACGATAATGAAGGTTACTTTCATTATGATGGTATATGGGTCACAGGTATTATGGTGAGTCTTTGCCACGATAATTAAGGTTAAAGCCCTAGACAGACATGTGATTTCGATATCATAATAACAAAATCATGATATCAAAATAAACTAAGTAGTGGCAGACATAATATTATGATATTTGTGGCAGTTGTATTTTTGACAGTTGGAATTTAAATTTTTAAAGTGAAACTGAAAGTGCTTCCAAATACAATCGAAGGTAAGTAGTTGAAAGTATTTTCGGTTTTATTTAATACAAAATATTTATACAGATTAAGAATGAACGTTGAAAGGCGTAAATTGTTAATTACTCTGCTTTACCTGCTGAGAAAACGAAAATTTTATAGATTTATGATATTTCGTTTGAAAAAGAAAGAAGACCTAAATCGAAAAACATTGGCGTATAGCCTAAATTCGAATGAAAGACTTATTTGGACTAAGGTAAGTGGAATTATTTTATCGTATATATGGATTAGGGCCCCATACACTACAAGGTTTTATGCGTACAAACATGTCCCACAGGCTTTGTGACAAACTTGTTTGTACACTGAGCCTGCCCATACACTATAAGGTTTTACAGCAAAACTAAATACATAAATGCAGCTAATTACTAAAAACACCGAAACAAAATAAACAACACCAGAGCAGACGTTTTTTATGTTATGGAGATAACTGTCAGATAAAACCACGAAAAAATCAAAACGTTTTGATATTTGGGACAAACTTGTGACAAACAAAGAACCAAAAACCAAATTCACCACACACTGTCAATCTTTGTTTGAACGCCTTGTTTGTACGCATAAAACCTTATAGTGTATGGGGCCCTATTGTACTTATTTTTCTTGTAGGTAGAAAATCCTCAATTTTGACGATGAAAGATTTAAGAATTGCTTCCGCGTAAATAGAATAACCTTTAAATATTTAGTTGGAAGCCTCCAAAATTTGAAAAAACAGGATACTAAGTGGCGTGAGGCAATTCCTTTGGAAAAGCGAATAGCAGCTGCACTGTATGCTTTAGGATCTTCAGCAGAGTACAGAACTGTTGCAAGTTTGTTTGGTATTGGCAGAACAACTTTAGGGGAAATAGTTTTAGAATTCTGCGAAAATATAAGGAATGTTTTCGAAGGACAAGTATTTCATGTGTATCCACCGAAGCAAGACGCTATTAATGATATAGTAAAAGGATTCGAAAAGCTGGGTTTTCCACAATGTATTGGTGCTATCGATGGGTGTCATATTGAAGTAAATCCCCCTGAAGACGAATCTACAGACTATTACAATTTCAAGAGATGGCATTCAATTGTGTTCAGAGTAGATGGACAGCCCGCCTGATCGGCCAGCTGAACACCTGGTTTGACCGGGAGTTCGGCGAAGTCGATTACTACCTTACCCAATTTTTGACAGGTCACGGTCTTTTCCGATCGTACCTGAAGAAAATGGGTAAGGTGGCGGATGCCGCGTGCCCCTACGGGGACTCCGCTTCGGACGACGCCCACCATACGAGGTCGAGGGTGGCGCGGTTTGTCCAGACTGTCCTAAAAACGAAGAAGATGGAGACGGAGGTTCGCTGATCGGTCGCCACGGAGTCCTGGCATGCGTTCACCGACGCGGGAGGGACCCATAAAGGGTTACGTTGGTGACGCCCGCCCGAAGTAATGCCTCGCGGCGGTGCCGGGCGGGACCAAACGTCACCGAAAGGGGTGGTGAGTTTAGTCAGTAAAAATCTGACACTACCGTCTGAGTGCGGAGCCTCAGCGATGTCTTTTGAAGATTCTCACCACCCCTCGCAAAAAAAAAATTCAATTGTGTTGTTTGCCGCGGTAGACCATCGTTGTCGTTTCACATATAACAACAATATTTGAAAATTCCAAGCTGAAACAAATTCATTCGAGAAATCCAATTTTCCAGAAAAACGCACGAGTATTAGAAGGTGTAAGCGTTCCCATACTTTTAATCGGAGATTCTGCATTTAAACTTACGGAACATGTGATGAAACCATTCCCATTTTCAGTGGATTAGACGATTTCAGAAAAAAAATTTAATGCAAAATTGTCAGGTTGCCGACGTGTCGTGGAAAATGCGTTTGGACACTTAAAATCACGGTTTAGAAAAGTAGGAAGAGGTCTCGAAGTCGACATTGACAATGTTACAATTATTGTTAAAGCTTGTTGCATATTACATAATATATGCAATGAGGCAAACGATACAATAAACCAGACGTGGGTACAAGAGATGAAAAAATCAGGAGAAAGAAAGCAGCCCCAAAAAAATTTGGTTTGTAGGACCAATAAAACTACAGCCAAAAATATCAGGGAAGCACTAAAGAAATATATTTGTGAGTTATAGTAATTTATTAATTTTTATTTTGAACTAATTGTTTTAAAATATCAAGTATATCTTCATCATTTTTAATTGATTTGTTAACATATAGTTCTAATAACTTGTGGTCCTGTTCTGCTAAATCTAATAATTGTTCATTAACTTTAGCTTTTTTTTTAGATCGAGAAGTTACTGGCAATGAAGATGATCCTGATGGCGTCGCTGACGATCCTGATGGTGTCGCTGAGGATCCTGAAAGTATTGCTGATGAGGCAGTTGGTGTAGACGGTGACGCTGAAGACGAATGTCCTGATTCGTACGCACCCGATGGAGCAAAGTCATCATCAAATAACAATTCCACGCTTACTTTCTTGTATGGAATCCGTGGCGATATCATTTATATTTATATTACTTTTAAAGTTACCCATAAATTCATTCAGGGTATGGAAATATTCCCAATTTGATGGGGATCCTCCAGAGGGCCCAACATTTCTTTTTTCTTCTCTATAAAACATAAAACAGAAGCAAAGTGATATAATATTGCAAGAATATAAAAAGATTAAAAAATTCGTACCTGAATCTTTTGGTCAAATTATTTATTCTGTTTCTCAATTCGGCTACACCCAAATTTATGTTATAAGTATTTGATAGCTCTTCACACATTGTTTTTAAGATATTGGCATTTCTGCATTTACCTCTTAATTCTAAAATGTGAGTTTTCCATATATCTATTACCTTATGTGTTTCGTCAGAATTAAGGATTTTTCGTTTTTTGATTTTCTTTTCCCTTTGAGCCATTTTTTAGGATTAATATTCAATAAAATAAATCATACGTACACATTCACTAGTAGAGGAAAAAAATGTTTTAGAGAAAGTATCAATGTAAAATGTGAGTTATTTCGTTACAATAATTTTATCGAATCTACAAAATTAAAAGCAAACCTGTTGTTAATCGAGTGAAGAGCACAATATAAGAGTATTTTATTAAATAGTTTTTACTTCAAATCACTACTTTCTTTTAAAGCGTTAATATTTCTTTATTTGAGGAGATAGGTTCTCGTAACAAATCTATTATAATATTCTACTTTAATACATGTGACTATAGTAACTATACAAAAATAAAATAAATATAAAAATTTCAAAGGTAAGCTGATATTTCCAAAAGAGCAAAAGTTTGATTATTTACAATTTCCGCTAGCGAGAAATAGCGCGGTTCTCACTAGAAATCACAGATATCATGTTAATATTAGGAAAATCAGCTGTGTTTCAATATTACGTTAATATTACGTTGTTGTGCCTCGGTATTATGATATGAGGGTGACAGACATATACAAATATCATAATATCATAGATATTGTGATATCGAAATCACATGTCTGTCTAGGGCTTTATACTTTCATTATGATAGTATATGTGTCACGGGTATTATTTTGATATATATTTTGAAAGACGCGTTTAGCCAGATATTTAAAAAAACGTAGAAATGGAAAATAAAAAATCTCTAAAAGAGTTCATTGCATCACCGACGACGAAATACAATTACTGGAATTACTTTCAAAAAACATATGTTAATTCAAAATACCGTAATGTCATATAGATGGTGTCTGTCACCTTCTTTTTTAATGCACATCAAGCGCCTAATAGTTCGGGAGGCAGCGTTCTAGGACACAATCATTTTACCCCTCAAGATTTTTATTGGAAATTTTTATTCTCGGGCAATCATTTAAGGATCCAAGAGTCAGCTGCTCCAGTTGGGGTGGAGGTGACCTTGACAAAATTAGAAACCCGTCGAAAAAATTGTTTTCTCATCAATTTCAAAGTCGGACTAGTTGGGCTGTGGGTTTGACCCTTTCGGTCCGCACGATCAACTTCCCAGTATGATGAATGTTGAATATCATGAATGGATATTGTAATAATAAATGGACAATAATAACAACAAATTGTAAGAAAAAATCATACCAAATTCATACACCTGGTTCTTCAAACTAACACAACTCCTATACCCAATAGGCTCCCATCCACGGTCAAACAAACCATCAAATTTCTGGCCAACATCGAAAAAGTTCTAAGTGTGCGTGTATGAAATACAAGTTTTCGAAGTTGGCCGCTGTTTGAAGAAAATATTCGTCTGGTTTAATATTTCCTTCAAACAGCGAATGTGTGTGTGCATTTTTTATGTGTGCTATGTAAAACATATGAAAGTTCGTTTTGTTTACAGGAATTGTCTCTCGGGATGTTTGAAGAAAGTTTCCCTCGTTGATGGCCAACAAATGTCAAAGCATAAATGTGTGCGCTGTTTGTCGAAAATTGGTTTGATGATTTGTTTGACCGTGGATGGGGGCCTAATAGCAACAATTTTGTAATATTAAATAATACAATATTAATAAACTGACTACTTAGAAAATAGTAATACTTTTAGTAGTAGTGAGATATTGACTAGTACAAGAACTGGGGCCAAAGTAATCCTGAGAAGCTAGTTCAAATAACGATAATAGTAAATCGACAAGATTTTTCTAGAGAATTAGTTTTTCCTGAACGTTAGCAAACGAACATTAACTTGTACTTCGTTCCCTACAATGGGGCTACGTAGACTAGTCATGATTACTATGTAGTAAAACCGGTTTTTAAGAAGAGAGGGGTGAAGGGGCGGGGTGAGTATGGAGTAAAATCAGTCTTACTACATGTTAAGGCATGACTAGTCTACGTAGCCCCAATAGAGTGCATGGTCGAATTCGTATTGAGTGATTGAAGCGCAGCTGATAAACTGGGAAGAAAATGGCTTCATTTCGAAATTCGAACGATTTCAGTAGATATTAGCATAGACAAATAAAAGGAAAGACATTCCATTTCATACAAGAAAAGTGTGCAATGCCTTGTTGAGAGAGCTTTCCTATTTCCCCCATTTAAGCTTCCTCCAAACGAAAGCTGCCCCCGCTAAATCTTTATTTTCGGTGGCACTGTCAAGATATTTGAGTAAATCTTATCTGATGAGATAGTACAGGAAATGTAGACAAAATCGTATAAGATTTCGAAAAGAATTACATCAGTCTTGATTTTTTGCCCATCGGTAGAAAGCTACTCAAAGAACATAATTTGAGTACATCGACCGCCCCCTCCCTTGGACTGGCTCAGAAACTCAAAAAGTTTTTGGATTGCGTTTTTCTCTGAAACTATGGGTTTTAGAGAAAAGTTTATTTGACAAAAAATGTAGAGGACATTCCCCCTACAATTAATGTCATTGAGGTGATGTACGATTCGAAATACGGAAGGTAGGTGGCGCTGAAGTTTTTCAAATTGTGTTTTTTCGGTTTTTCGTGTATAAAAAATTATTGTACAACTAAAGTGTAAATGAAAAAGTTGTTCCTCTCAAAAAAGCCTACAAAATTTATATAAAAATTTTTCTTGTCAGACTTACCGTTTCAGAGTTACAACGCAACAAACATAACGCCGTATACCTGGCGGTTCTATTGTTACTGTCCCTCGCAGGGTCGGTAATTCCGATACAAAACCGGTTTCAAACAGCTGCCTAATTCTTAAGAAAGGTACATTTTTCAGTTTGTTGACGATCTTCGGAATGTGAAGGTTTCTAATTTTTGCTCTTATAAAATGAACGAAAATGTGTGTTTTAAATGTAAAGAAAGTGTTAAAGAAGGTGATCGATATAAAGTGGGTTGGAGAGGTCGGTTTTCGTTAATAAAAGGATGTGCACTTAGAGGCCAGCAAGGTCAACTAACATGGACCACGAAACGACGGAAAAAGGAGACGAAGTATCAAGGGAAAGAATTTCCAGTTATGTTAGAAGTGAATCTCCGGAGGACCAACCACAGAAGAAAAAGGCACGGTGTGACGGAGAAACATAACAAAAGTCAACGTTAACAATCTTTTTCTAAACCTCACAATCAACCTTATATATGTATAAAAAGTTCCTTCTTAAATGTAACATCATTGAAGAATGTATAAAAATAGTATAAAAAAATGAAAAAAAATGTATACAAATAAATAATATCTTAATGTACAAACTATGTAATTCTGTGGGTCTGAGTAAGAGTTAGTAAACTTCAATTTTGACTAAAAATTGGAAAGTCAATCCTGATCTATTGCAAGTCAATTTCAACTGTTTATCGTAACATTCATCTTTTAAATTTAATTTTTTTAAAATTAAAGTTGTTTCTTTGTGCTGCAGAATTAGTATTTAAAATATTAATATTAAAATTTGAAATTGTAAATATAATGAATTATGTTAAAAATAATTTTGTTGTCATTAATTTTTGTAGTATAAATTATTTCACTTAATATTATTAATTTTTCAACCAATTTTTTATTATTCTTACTATAATTATCAATTACTACTAAAAAGGAGTGACGTGAGAAAAAAACACAATTAGTGAAATTAGTAATTAATTACTGAAAAATGCCTTTTTACACTATTCATGCACAATGCACCGTACCTTCGTGCAATCTAATACAATTTCTCAGCCAGCAGCCAGCTATAACTCAAAAACGGTAAGTCTGACAAAACAAATTTTTATATAAATTTTGTAGGCTTTTTTGAGAGGAACAACTTTTTCATGTACACTTTAGTTGTACAATAATTTTTTATACACGAAAAACCAAAAAAACACAATTTGAAAAACTTCAGCGCCACCTACCTTCCGTATTTCGAATCGTACGACATCACCTCAATGACATTAATTGTAGGGGGGAATGTCCTCTACATTTTTTGTCAAATAAACTTTTCTCTAAAACCCATAGTTTCAGAGAAAAACGCAATCCAAAAACTTTTTGAGTTTCTGAGCCAGTCCAAGGGAGGGGGCGGTCGATGTACTCAAATTATGTTCTTTGAGTTGCTTTCTACCGATGGGCAAAAAATCAAGACTGATGTAATTCTTTTCGCGGTTTTATCTACATTTCCTGTACTAAGAGTAAATGGAAGGAAAAACGATAGCAACGCATGGGGAGCATGGTTCTTCGAGAGCTATTCGCGTTTGCGCTTGTTTTTTTACAGGCTTTTTCATTTATGAAATCGGCATATGTACGAATGTGTATATTGTATTCTAGGTAAATTTTATAAAAGGGATTTGTTGGTGGAAATAAATGTAAACAAGAAAGAAGCTGTTAAATATATTGTTTGATTTTTTGTTTAAATGACAAAAATCAATTACATATTTTTGGAAGTAACGATTTTGTTTTTTCAGGTCCGACTTTTCGGTTTCTACTACTTTTCAAAAGTTAGTAAAACCGTGAGTTTTGTGCGAATTTTGATTCCGTTTTGATTTATAACAATTATTTCCACAATGTGTTTATTTTGCAGATTTGGGAAAGATTTATTTGGGTCAAAAATTCACAAAAACAAATTATTGCGTTTCACAAGGATTTGAAGATGTAAAATATCAATCATATCATGAACAAATTTAAAAATATGAAAAGTGGAAATTATTGCTTTATGGTTACTTATGGACATTCTCCCTTAATAGTGCAGCCAATATAAGAATTCTATCTAATGGCACTTTAAAAAAATCCAAATAACTTGATTTTGTTTACCTTTATTATGATGCTCTACTCTGACATCCTGGAAAGTATCCTAGCTTCAGGGGTCACCTTTTCTTTTATAGAGGTAAATTTTAACTTGGCGCAATTATATCAAAAACCATTTTAATCGTAAAACGTGCGGGAAAGTTTCGGTGTCCCTCTAATACTAGTTTTTTGTTAAAAATAAATTCTCCTTTCTTCACCACCGCAGGGGTAAAGTATTATGCGCGTTTTTGTTAAAGTGGTTTCCCCAGTAAGCCTAATCCACAAAAAAATTTCGGTACATCCCTTACACGTATTTATTTAGTCTTCGTTGAGTAAATCCGACATAAAATTACATTTTTTAAAAGCAATTCTCCAATTTGCTATTCACGCTACTACTCCTAAGAATTTGATGTTAGTCCGGGGAAATTAGCATTTAAAGGAGACAAAATTCGGAAATGGTTGAAAGTTGGCCCACAGCTTCCTTGGGACTTTTTAAGAAAACAATTTCCGAATCACAAAAAAAACAAAATGTTCGCCGGAAATATAGCGGTTTTCCGGTGTTTTCCTTGTATCTAGGTTTCTATAAGTCGTACAACCCCGTACAAAGGCCCTATCTGTTGACAATGAAATTCTCTACAACTTCAGTTATTACAAAGATGATGACCCGATTAACCCTTTCAAAGTTATTCAAGGTCAAAGTTATCAAAAATCACTTTTTGCCCACAAAATCACTCAAAAACTGCTTTTTCCGAAAATTTGTTTTGATCAGTCAATACGAAATTTTTTTTGTTCTATTTATACTAAAGATTATTGCCCAACCTAACTTGCCATTTTTTCGAAAACTTTTCGAAAATTTTGCAGAAATCAATAGTTAGTGATTTTTTGGCCGAAAAGTGGTTTTTGGAAAATTTGACCTTGAATAACTTCGAAAGGTTTAAGTTTTCGAAAAAATGACAACAGGCTTTTTTGTAGGCAATAACGTTTCACATTGACTGATCAAAAATTGTTTTGTAAAAACCAGTTTTTGAGTGATGTTTTTTCCAAAAAGTGATTTTTGGAAACTTTGACCTTGAATAACTTTGAAAGGGTTAATCGGGTCAACATCTTTGTAAGAACTAAAGTTGTAGAGAATTTCATTGTCAACATTTAGCGCTTTTTTACGGGGTTGTACGACTTATAGAAACCGAGATACAAGGAAAACACCGGAAAACCGCTATATTTTCGGCGGCCATTTTGTTTTTTTTGTGATTCAGAAATTGTTTTCTTAAAAAGTCCCAAGGAAGCTGTGGGCCAACTTTCAACCATTTCCGAATTTTGTCTCCTTTAAATGCTAATTTCCCCGGACTAACATCAAATTCTTAGGAGTAGTAGCGTGAATAGCAAATTGGAGAATTGCTTTTAAAAAATGTAATTTTATGTCGGATTTACTCAACGAAGACTAAATAAATACGTGTAAGGGATGTACCGAAATTTTTTTGTGGATTAGGCTTACTGGGGAAACCACTTTAACAAAAACGCGCATAATACTTTACCCCTGCGGTGGTGAAGAAAGGAGAATTTATTTTTAACAAAAAACTAGTATTAGAGGGACACCGAAACTTTCCCGCACGTTTTACGATTAAAATGGTTTTTGATATAATTGCGCCAAGTTAAAATTTACCTCTATAAAAGAAAAGGTGACCCCTGAAGCTAGGATACTTTCCAGGATGTCAGAGTAGAGCATCATAATAAAGGTAAACAAAATCAAGTTATTTGGATTTTTTTAAAGTGCCATTAGATAGAATTCTTATATTGGCTGCACTATTAAGGGAGAATGTCCATAAGTAACCATAAAGCAATAATTTCCACTTTTCATATTTTTAAATTTGTTCATGATATGATTGATATTTTACATCTTCAAATCCTTGTGAAACGCAATAATTTGTTTTTGTGAATTTTTGACCCAAATAAATCTTTCCCAAATCTGCAAAATAAACACATTGTGGAAATAATTGTTATAAATCAAAACGGAATCAAAATTCGCACAAAACTCACGGTTTTACTAACTTTTGAAAAGTAGTAGAAACCGAAAAGTCGAACCTGAAAAAACAAAATCGTTACTTCCAAAAATATGTAATTGATTTTTGTCATTTAAACAAAAAATCAAACAATATATTTAACAGCTTCTTTCTTGTTTACATTTATTTCCACCAACAAATCCCTTTAATAAAATTTACCTAGAATATAATATACACATTCGTACATATGCCGATTTCATAAATGAGAAAGCCTGTAAAAAAACAAGCGCAAACGCGAATAGCTCTCGAAGAACCATGCTCCCATGCATCGCTATCGTTTTTCCTTCCATTTACTCTCATCAGATAAGATTTACTCAAATATCTTGACAGTGCCACCGAAAATAAAGATTTAGCGGGGGCAGATTTCGTTTGGAGGAAGCTTAAATGGAGGAAATAGGAAAGCTCTCTCAACAAGACAGTGCACACTTTTCTTGTATGAAATGGAATATCTTTCCTTTTATTTGTCTATGATATTAGCAAAACTAATGATGCAAGTTAGGGCCGATTCACAATGAACGCTTCAAGCCTCAAGCTTCAAAAATTAGGATTATAGGATTTATGTACAATGATTCACATTCACAGCTTCAAGCTGCAAGCTTCAAATGAAGTTGAAACTATAGAAAAATATAGAATTTGAAGCTTGAATCGTTCATTGTGAATCGGCTCTTAGGTTTATTACCCTCATACACAAACCGGTTTTTAGTCAAGGGGTGGCAGTGAAGTATATGGTGCAAGTTACACTCTCCATCATTTCGTTTATTACCCCAATACACAAACCGATTTTTTAGGCAAGGGGTCGCAGGGAAGTATATGTCATGCGTGTAATTTGCACCCATCGCTGCGACCCCTTGCCTAAAAAATAGGTTCGTGTATGGGGGCAATTAACGAAATGATGGATAGTGTAACTTGCATCAATGTCACGCGTCACGGTGAAAATTACACTGGTGCAAATTACACTATCCATCACTCGATACTCACATCAAAACGGTTTGTGAATGATGCGGGTATTACACTAATGGGGTCCATCCACGGGCCACCTAGTTGCGCAAACTGAGTTGTGTAAAGAGTTGGTGTTTTGCCACAAACGCTTCAACAGAACTGATAATCCTACTGTCAATTTGATATTTTACAGGCAATTTGAAAAGGAAATAAAATTGTGGAAAAGCCGCGATTATGTTTTATAATAATAAAAAATGGATAACGATGATTTTTTATATTAATTATAAATTTATTAATTATTAATATAAATATTTCTACTTTTTAAAAACATAAACTAAATTCTAAAAATATAAATTCTGAAACTAATTTAATATTATGTGAACTATCATAATTTAAATTAAAAAATACTTGAATAAAAAAAACTTTTTAATATAAAACGATTTTAAAAAGAACTAAAAAGTATAAAATAAAGTCTCCTAGCCCCAAACAGATTTATAACCCCATACATTTTCCTAACACCATACAGATAGTCCTGAAAATTTGTAATTGTGAATTTGTAATAGCTATGAAAATATTTGTAAGATTTAAAACGAAAAAACGTGGGGCGCATGCATGATTGATGCGAATGATTTCTCAACCCAGCTATAAACAATACTAAAGAATGTAGAGTAGCTCGTCTTCTCGAGCTAGAAAAGCCTCACGTGCATTATTATGCTCATCAATTAATTCATCCTCCGAGTAAAATGGTACATATTGAACGAGCAGGCTATAAAAATAATTTCCCGGATGTGTCTGCATTTGAAAGAATGGCACCCGTACAACAGCTGGAACATTTCTAATTATCATTTTAGTGTTGTTTGCCAGCTTGATGAGTCTTCGTCTTGTTGACTGCTCTTTCTCTTCTGCATCAATGCTTTCTTCACTCCGAGTTATTTTTATAAACTGGCTCAAAACTCATCGCAAATTCAAGTAGGCACATATTTGGGAAATCAAAACTGTGCTCTTGTTGTCTTGGACGATTTGCATATCGCTCAAATATGTTTGAACAAAGTCCAATTGCTTGATTATCTCAGCCCTTTATATCGTTGATCAGGCTTTCTTGTGTTCAAGAACACACACTTTCTTCAACTTGAACGAAGCGGCAGGTGGCAGACTGGACAAACGCATTCTGATGTGTCATTCTACTTATCATACCCTTTTATTTAATACCCAAGTCGAGGGAATTCTGAAGAAAATGGTAATCGGCCCTCTTGAGACGGCCGCCATGGATCTAACGGTATATTGGGTATACTGTATTGCTTGTTGTATTCTACTTATTATGCCCTTTCATTTGATACCCATGTCGCCGGGGTTGGGAAGAAAATGGCAATCCGCCCTCTTGAGACGGCCGCCATGGATCTAACGGTATATTGAGTATACTATATTGCTTATTGTCTTCTAGCTATTATACCCTTTCATTTGATTCCCATGTCGAGGGTGTTGTGAAGAAAATGGTAATCCGCCCTCACGGGTGTCATGGATCTAACGACATAGCTTATTGCATTCTACTTATCATAACCTTTCATTTGATACCCATGTCGCCGGGGTTGTGAAGAGAATTGTAATCCGCCCTCTTGAGACGGCCGCCATGGATCTAACGGTATATTGAGTATACTATATTGCTTATTGTCTTCTAGTTATTATACCCTTCATTTAATTCCCATCTTGAGATGGCGGCCATGGATCTAACGGTATATTGCTTATTGTATTCTACTTATCACACCCTTTCATTTGATTCCCATGTCGAAGGTGTTGTGAAGAAAATGGTAATCCGCCCTCATGAGACGGCCGCCTTGGATCTAAAGACATAGTTTATTGTATTGTAACGGTTGGGTATTTCCCAAAAAAAATTCTCCTTATAAGTGATCCCCCCATCTAGCGGAAATTTACAAAAAAATTAAGCCAGTCACTTCCCGCAAGTTTTAACTCGGAAAGGTGAATGGGCATTCTGGGCTGTCAGCGGCCATGACTGAAAGTAGTGTCAAATAAAAGTACTGTTAGCTAGGAATAATTTTTGCTATGAACGTTACATTGTATTCCATTCAGAAAGTTCCAATTATTCTTTCCAAAGAGAAACATATAGTTTGCACAAATATTCAAACCTTTTAAAACCATTAATTATTGTAGCCTGCAAAGCTTATATATTAGAAATTAGATGCTACTGACTCAGATGCAACTATTTTAGAACGAATAATATATGACGGCGAAGGCACGTTTCATTGGTTCTTTCGTCTTGGCGATATTTGTATTCTAGACCATGGGTTTAGAGACGTCCTTCCGGATTTGACACAATTCAATTACTCGTCTCATATGTATGCCTGAAACCGTAGACCGCGGTGCAGATTAGCCCACAAAAAAACAGGCGAACAGATCTAGATTGGTTACCTTATGCCCCTGGGTGGTAGAAGCAATAAATGGTCCATTCAACGTGACTTCAAGTTGTTCCGACAGAATTACTTCAATCGGGCACTAAACCACATGTTTGTGGACTTCAAAATAGCGGCGGCGCTGATTAATGCTTTCCATGAGCCAATCCATGATAGACAGCTACATTTGTGAACATTGTATATGACCGCTTAAATCTACCAAATCACCTAGCGGACTATGTTGTTCGTAACAAAATAAATAGACAGCGGGCATCGTTTCAAAGTATCACCGTCGATCAGGCAGTTTTCGACAATTTTCCAAATGTCAGAAAACGAT
The DNA here is from genome assembly GCA_963855945.1 of Thereva nobilitata. Taxonomy (NCBI): domain Eukaryota; kingdom Metazoa; phylum Arthropoda; class Insecta; order Diptera; family Therevidae; genus Thereva; species Thereva nobilitata. The sequence continues at coordinate 115,378,111 of OY979695.1, read as the reverse complement.
GTTATTCCTTTTGCTCTTGGTACATACCAAATGAAGTTAGGCCGCAGTTATTACGCTAAGCACCTAACACGAATATTATAAGAGCTTTAGTATTTAATCAACATAAAACCTATCCAGATTTGTTATTTTAATTTATTTTTCTATTTTGCACTGAAAATAACCCATTATACCTAGTAAAACTATCTGAAGTTCACAAAATCAATAATGTATTTTATCCATTTCTAAAGTACATCTCGGTGATAAAATTTCTCCACAGTTATTGTAGGACCAAACCACACCAATAAATATCTAAATTTTTCTTGGCCGTAGATCGCCCAGGCTCCATATAATTGTGCCCATTGTCCTTTTCGAGAAAGTAGGCAAAAAAAACAAATTTCCTTGTTGGCAGAGAAAAAATAGAATTTTTCAGAGTCTGGATTTTGTAGTTCGAACAGACAGTCTAAGTTTGGAGAAAGGAAGGTGTTGGAGAAGTCGAGATTGATGCGTCCGTTGGCCGTGTTGCAGTAGATACCACACTACCTTGGTCACAAATCCAAGATAAAATAGAAAAAACCCGCAGAAGAGCAGTTTTATCTGGCTTTGGAGGACAATCCGCAGTAGCAATAGTAAGCAAAGAAAATACAACAGTTAGAGGAGTTATACCCTTTTCTGCTATCGGACAAAATAACACGGGCTGTGTTGTGGATGGTGTTGTTGATGGGCTATCTCCCGGATTACCTGGAATACACGTTCATGAAACTGGTGATACATCATCAGGAGGCGAGTCACGTCACTATAGTCCAAGAGGGTCTCCGCATGGGGCACTAGAGGACCCACCAAGTGCTCGGCATGCTGGTGATTTAGAAATTATAAGAGCAACTGAAGATGTAAGAGCAACCTTTCGTTTCATTGATCCGGATATTGAGGTATGAGATATAATTGGTAGATCTGTTGTTATAACAGAAGGTTTTGATGATTGCAGAAAAGGATATAGTGACAGATCAAAAAATTTTATAGACTTAGTGTTTCACTCAAATTCTTAAATAAAAAAACAATATAGTTATTTATAAAAAAACAAAAAACAATAATAATATATCTAAACAAAAACAGTTTTAGTAAAACAAGGAAGAAAAAAAGGACAAACTTTTTACTAACATTATAAAATTAATAATCCCAGAAAAAAAGGGGGGGGGGGAAACAATAATAACAACTAAAATAATAATACACAAAGTACTGTTAAAAAGCTACTGGAGACAGCGAGCCAGAGCGAGAGGGACTTGAGGCCTTTTGTGAGTTTTATTTTTGTTCGGCTTTCAAAAAGAGAATATCAAAAAAAGAGAGTTACTGAAGAAAAAGATAATTCCATTATATTTACAATTCTTTTAAAATTATTACCTTATATTTAACTTTTTAAAATTATTACCTTATATTAAATTTTTTCAAATTATTACACTATATTTACATTTTTAAAATTATTACCTTATATTTAAATTTTTTAAAATTATTACACTATATTTACGTTTTTAAAATTATTACACTATATTTACAATTCTTAAAATATTATTACACTATATTTACAATTCATATAATCTTTATACTATACCGATTCCCACGTTTATAGCACATTACCCCCCTCCCCCCTTCTCCTCATAAGATACTTATAAATTATTCTAACCTAGTTACCATTCTTATACTTTGATAAACTTACACATTCTACTTATAAAATACATATGTATACATCCCTAGAGATATAACTACAATACTCTTAGAAAAAGTAGTACACTGTCCATTATTTTGGGGTGTGAACACCGGTGACTCGTACGTTGTATCAATATCTCGTGTGGTTTTGTAGAGCAACAGACGTGTTTGCCTACTAATCTTGGTCGGGTTATAATTCATTAAAGGTTCCTGATTGTTCCGCTTCTTTTTGGCCAAGGAGACGTTGTACCTTCCTTTTTGGTTAATCTGGAATCCAGTGAGTGCCCCCTACACCCAACATACATCGTCTCACTTATCACTTCACCTTTGTACACTTGTTCATTGTTGTTGCTACGGCATTGTATTAATTGTGTACTATTGGGAGTTTTGTGTTTAAATAATATATTAATATATGTATGTATGTTGAAGTCTAATAATTATATTGTGTATGTATTTGTTTAATATGCAGTGCTAGAGTTTTTCCTCTGAGTTTCCAGGATGGTTGGAAGGGAGATCTTTCTCTAGGGTTCGCACGTTGGTGAGGTAACTTTGTGACAGGTCCCACGATGCCGTATGGTGAGAACAGGGCCTCTGCGAGGAGGATCGAGAACAAAGAGTGATGTGAAGAGTTCCTTTCTTTTCACATAGGCAAATAGGTAAGTGGTGAACCAAATAGGTGTTGGTCCGGTCACACACCCTACGACCCCTTCCGGCGAGCTAGTGTGTACCGTGTGACCGGCTTAACATCCCCTATGAATATTTCAGACTAGGGAGGATGTTTGTTTCAAAATTTTTATGTCTACCCAAGTATGATGGCAGTAGCCTTGCTGTCACCAGCAAGGAGTTCCATTGTGCCGGTACAGTATTCTACTAATCATAACCTTTTATTTGATACCCATGTCGCGGGAGTTGTGAAGAAAATGGTAATCCGGCCTCTTCAGACGCCGCCATGGATCTAACGGTATATTGAGTATACTATATTGCTTATTGTATTCTACTTATCATACCCGTTCATTTGATTCCCATGTCGAGGGGGTTGTGAAGACAATGGTAATGCGACATCTTGAGACGGCCGCTAAGGATCTAACGGTATATTGAGTATACTGTCTTGCTTATGGTATTCTACTTATTATACCCTTTCATTTGATTCCCACGTCGAGGGGTTGTGAATATAATGGTAATCCGCCCTCTTGAGACTGACGCCATGGATCTAACGGTATATTGAGTGTTCTGTATTGCTTATTGTGTTCTACTTATAATACCTTTTCATTTGATACCCATGTCGACGGTATTGTGAAAAAATAGTAATCCGCCCTCTTGAGACGGCCGCCATGGATCTAACGGTATATTGAGTATACTATATTGCTTATTGTATTCTACTTATTATATCCTTTAATTTGATTCCCATGTCGAGGGGGTTGTGAAGACAATGGCAATCCGTCCTCTAGAGACGGCAGCCATGGATCTAAAGGTATATTGAGCATTCTATATTGCTTATTGTGTTCTACTTATAATACCCTTTCATTTGATACCCACGGCGAGGGGCTTGTGAAGACGAAGTTAATCCGCCCTCTTGAGGCGGCCACCATGAATGTAACTGTATATTGAGTATAGTATATTGCATTGTCATCGGAAGTCAAGCTGTGCCCAAAATTTTAGCACGATCGGATAACCGCAAGTATTCAAAAATTCGATTGCAAAATATGTACCGGGAAAATGGTAATCCGCGCTCTTGAGACGGCTGCCATTGATCTAACGGTATATTGAGTATACTATATTGCTTATTGTATTCTACTATCATACCCTTTCCTTTGATACCCATGTCGAGAGGGTTGTGTAGAAAATGTTAATTTGCCCTCTGGAGGCGGTGGCCATGGATTTAATGGTTTATTGAGTATACTTTATTGTACTGTCATCGGAGTTAAAGCTGTGTGCATGATAGGATAAGCGGAAGTATTCGAAAAATCAATTGCAAAATTTGTTCCGTGAAGAAAACAGTAATCCGCGCTCTTGAGACTGCATCCAACGGTATATTGAGTATACTATATTGCATTGTCATCGAAGATAAAGCTGTGTGCAAAATTTCAGCATGATAGGATAAGCGGAAGTATTCAAAAAATCGATTGCAAAATTTGTACCGGACAAACAGATAGACAAGAAAGCGAGCCAATAAAAACGTTTTCATAACCGAAAACAATGAAAACATAAACTTGTAAAAAAATTGTACTTCGAATTCAGGCTTAATTCATTCAAGTAGTTTGCCAAACTGAAATACACACAGCCTGACCAGTTGTCCAAACTATTGGTCTCGCCGCCATAAAATTAAAAGATTTTGATTTATCCCAATTGAAATCCCAACTGTCAAATCAATTTGCCAACTGCTCCATACCACGCTTCGATTCACTGACAGCACAACTCAGTTTGGGCAACCATGGGCCCCAGTTCGGGCTGGAAGGGCCCCATCAGCATTCATTTTTCTTCCTCTTTTTAATACGCTTTTATTAGATTCACTTGTAACTATAGCTGATATTCATCACATATTCCTCACATGTCAAATCTCGTACTCACTTTTGCCTCACTTTTGTTCTGTCAAATTGAAACTGATAGTGGAGTCGGACAAGCATCAAATTTGAGTGAAAAAGGAACTGTCTAAATTTTTTTTTAATATGTTAGTTACATCGAATACTATACGAAATGGACATTTTCTACCACTGGCAACCGCCGCTACTAGGGTTTATACAAAAACCGACTTTTTGAAAAACCGGTTTTCGAATTTTAGCTTTTCCAAAAAACCGGCTAAAGGCCCAAACATATAGCAGAAACGAAAAGAAACCGAAACGAAAACGAAATGAACTTAAAAATGGAAGCGATTATATAGGTGCCTGAGCGAATCGGTTCTTGTCATTTGTTGACAAGTTTTGTATTGAGTAGAAGAGTGTTTTATTTTCGATAAATATATATTATACAATTTATTTAATTTATGGCGGATGTCGAGAAATCACAAGAGAAATCATAATTTAAATTTTTTCACCTCGTATTGACTGCATTCTTTTAAAATAATTTCTTTTTCGTTCTTTCAACTACTTTAAATTCCAAAACAAACTGTCTGTCGAACTGTCAAAGTAACGGGCTGAATAGCTGAAACGAATACCGAAATGACATAAATTTATATCATTCGTTCCGATTCGGTTCTGTTCGTTTATATAACCGAGTTTAAACATTTTCATACGATTTATTTCATTCTTTTCGTTTCGGTTCGTTTTCGTTTCTGCTATATGTTTGGGCCTTTAAACAGGTTTCGAGTTTTTACATAAAAATACAAAAACGGAAAACTTATGGTACATATACGTAAATATATATATAAAATTATTAAAATAAGAAATTATCAAAATAATATCTTTAAAAATTACAGAATTTAACAAATGTTTTAGATTTAGTCAAATTATTATTTTACTTCTTTCTTTTTTTAATAAAATAGGCCTTTAAAAACCAAAGAAGCAATATTGTTTAGTCGTGTCCTTATTTTGGGCACAAAACTGCCAGAAATAGATAATACTTTCTCGCTTACTATTGAACTGGGCTTTATTATCTTCAAAGCATTAAATAGTAAATTTAAATTTTTTGTTCTTCTATATGTAGCTTCTAAGAACAAAAACTTCTTCTTCGGGTTCTTGCAAACTTCCATAGCAATTTTCATCATACGTATGGCTTTGTTTTCTTCTTCGTCACTTGTTTTACCATCGCAGTCATCTTGTAATAAAATTTTTATATAACATCCATATAATATTTGTCCGAATAACGTAGTAATGTAAGTTTTTTTACCTAATGGAAGAATTTTACCAGAAGATTTTGTCCAAACGGTCGGTGAATTTTGTAAAAAGAGGAGCAGTGTTTTATTCCCATGTCTCTTCTATCCAAGTCTTTATAGCGAGTAATAAATTGAAATTAAGTTCTGCTGCCAGACCTTTCGCTGGTTGGTACGTAGGTAGGTACAACTTGCTGAGTATATTTTTGCTTACATTCAAATATGTACAAATTTAAAACCGCCTATTTTTTTCTGAAAAAAAACGGGTTTCGAATTCCATAATTTTCTCTTAAAAACCGGTTTTCGAAACCGGTTTTTAAAAGCCGACAAACCCAAATGTCTAATGATGATAAATGTACAAGGATTTTTTTTTTGGTACACCTCTATTAATATATATCTTCAATTTTATAAACATGAGTGAGAATTTTACAAATTATAACTTCCGGTCAAGTTTTCTATGAGAAAAAAAACAAAAAATTTAAAAATAATGGCTTCATTAGAAAGCTTAGAGTGTCCTCTTTAAAATGCTTTTTTAACTTCCCAGTAGGAAGCTATTGTTTATTTTTATTTTTGCGTACATTTTAGGCAAGGGTACTTTAGTTTTTCCCCGAACGCCTCGCTAGAATATTTTAATTCAGCTTTTTGGCGCGCTAAGATTTTTCGAATATGCTTCTTATTTTTAATAATTTTTTATAATAATAAAAAAATTTTTTTTAAAATAAGTTATAATATACACTTTAGTGAAATTTTCCGCTCTTTCACGTGGCGCTGTTAGTTTTTCGAATTTTTTTTATTTTTCGATATATAAAGCAAAAACCAAATTTTCGAGTTTGTTTTCGAAATTGTAAACTTAGCATAGACACTTTACCGCAGCAAAGATTTTTTTATCGTTTTCTACACCCAAAAAAGTACCTAAGTTCCAATTTACAGCGAGATCACATTTTGTGCGAGGTCAAAGTCTCTGACAACTGGGCTAATAATGTACCTAATCCTTCTGCAATCATAGAGATTATATTAGGAGTCGGCTCTTTTCACATCAGTCAGAACACATGCTATCTGCAGTGCATTGTCACTACACAAGAAGCAGACATTTACACCAGGCGATATAATTAGTTATTTAAGCACCTTAACAGGATTCGAATTTTGAATCGAAGACCATCTGCTCTGACATACTAGAGGCCAAGATAGATTCTGAAAACCTTTTGTTATGAATATAGAGAGCTGTGAAGAATGGAAGTCTAACAGATCCGCACTTCTTAAAGCTATATCCTCAAACGCCAATTTGAGATGGCTGGGATTTTAGACTCCACCTTTCTAGGTTTTTTACCCTAAGGACTAAGAGACATTTATAGAAGAATGCTCCGAAGTTTGTATAGAGTCCGATCCAAAATAATGAGGTTTCTCAAAAATCGCATTTTCCATGCGCAGTGAGAATAACAACAGATTTCGAAGGGAAATGTGAAAATACATAAGCGCATGTCTTATTCCGATGTGCGCAATGTTTCTTTGTGTGTAATTTTCATTTCCCCACATGCGCGAAGAAAACCTCAACTGATTTGGATCAGGCTCTATCTCCAGAGTCATAAATGGCTCTAACATTACTATTCAAACAGTCTAACCGTTACTCTCTACAAACGAATCAGTGGATGCCAAATTCAACCTTCGTATTTCAATATAATAGGTAGATTGAAAAGTAACCTCCTTGACCGCCAGAATGCGCTGCTACTGCAAAAAGGTTATGGTGCCTTGAAGTCCGTTCATATTTAGGCAGACATGCCAAATTTCAGTGCGATACTGTCTTTAGTTTTGTTTTGACAGCTGATTATTGTTGACGTATTTTTGGCATCATGTTGAGTACGGACAAAAACGAGATTATTTTTTGAGAGGCAAAACGGCGAAGGAAACAAAAGAAAAGTTGGATAAATATTATGGGGGTAATGCTCCGTCAGATTACACCGTCAAATATTAGTTTCGAGAGTTTCGTGGTGGCCGCAACTCCACTACCGATCAAGTCCGCAGCGGCAGGCCCTCCGATGCGGTTACAGGTGATTGTCATGGCATACTCTTCGTGGACTACCTCGAAAAAGGAAAAACCATCAACAGCGAGTATTACTGTGCATTATTGGAGCGATTGAAGGCCGAAATCGCTGTAAAACGACCTCACATGAAGCGAAAAAAATTTTGTTTTTGCAAGACAATGCGCCGACGCACAAGAGCATCGCAACCACGGCTAAAATCATTGACTTACGGCTCCAATTGCTGTCGCATCCACTGTATTCGCCCGATTTGGCTCCCTCGGACTATTATCTCTTCCCAAATCTCAAAAGATGGCTCATCAATAAAAAATTCAGCTCACGCGAGGAAATCATCGACGCCGCGGAGGAGTATTTTGCAGACCTTCTGGAAAATTACTTTTCGGACGGGATCAAGAAGTTGGAAAATGGCTGGAAAAAGTGTATCGTGTATTTTTTCATTCCCAAGGAGGTTACTTTTCACCCCACCTAGTAATGTAAAATTCTAATTTTTTTTTACATTCCATATGCTTGCTCTACAAATACAAGAGTTGAGCTCAAACAAGAATTGAAATTTTTCTGTTCTCTTGTTAAGAAACCATTATCCCTGTAAGGCACCATGAGATTGATTTCCAAGGGTAGGCAGAATCACCTGCTAAATGGGAATCCACAGGTATTGTAGGTTATACGGTTATATGGTTTACCTTAGTAACATGGAAGGTAAACTGTATGGCGATCCCAGAGCATTCTTTCAATTTATCAACTCTAAGAAAAAAGTCGATAATTACCCTAACACCATGCAATACGAGAACTCTGTTAGTTCTAATTCATCCGAGATTTGCGACAAGATCGCATCGTTCTTCCTCAAATCTTTCTCGTCTCCTGTCTTCCAACCTCATGAAGACAATTTTCGACATATCAACGCAATACAAACGGCTCAAAACTTATCTCTGTCTATAACCAGGGAAGATATCTCGAAACATATAAATGATCTTTCACAAGATTTTTCGTCTGGCCCTGATGGTGTCCCTCCTGCTGTTCTAAAATCCTGTCCAAGGGCCCTACTGTCTCCTCTCCTATGGTTATTTCAGAAATCCCTAAATACAGGGCGCTTCCCAACCTTATGGAAGAATTCTTTTATAATCCCCGTCCATAAAAAGGGTTGTAAGAACGAAATATCTAATTATAGACCCATTGCGAAGTTATCATGTATACCAAAACTTTTCGAATCTATTATTTATTCTGCTATTGCCCCTATCTGCAAGAGACTTATCTCAACTAACCAACATGGCTTTCTTGCAGCTCGTTCCACTACTACTAATTTACTGGAGTTCTCTTCTCACACTGTTCGAGGCTTTGTCACTGGCTACCCAACTGACTGTGTTTACACAGATTTCAGTAAGGCTTTCGACAAGCTCTCTCACTCTATTATAGTTCTCAAACTAAAAAAATTAGGCTTTCCGCATGCCCTTGTGGTATGGTTCCAGTCGTATTTAGCCGGCAGAACCTACCAGGCTCTATTCCGCGGAGCCAAATCTAAAAACATTGAAGCGTCCTCTGGTGTCCCGCAAGGAAGTCATCTTGGTCCTCTCCTTTTTATTTTATCAATCGATGACATTGTTACCCTGCTAAGGCACTGTAAAATCCTTATTTATGCCGATGACATCAAACTGTACCGCCACATAAGGAGTACCGAAGATTGCAAACTTCTGCAAGCAGACCTAAACACCTTCTATTCTTGGTGTTCCAACAACAACCTGGTCCTTAACATTAGTAAATGTGAGGTCATGACTTTTTGTAGGAAACGTTGCGTTATTACCTATGACTATACTTTTCTCGACAACAAAGTCTCCCGCGCAAATTCTATAATCGATCTAGGGGTTAGGTTAGATAGTAAGTTGGATTTTTCCACCCACATCAATTATATTTCTTCCAAGGGCAATTCAGTCCTGGGATTTATAAAAAGATGGTCCAAGGAATTCAACAACCCCCTTATCACAAAGCACTTGTACATATCTTTAGTTAGGCCTTTACTTGAATACGCCTCCCAGGTATGGTCTCCTTACTACTCCTCCCCTGTTGGTAAAATCGAATCAGTTCAAAGGAGGTTCGTCCGATTTGCGCTCAGCCACCTGCCGTGGGATGACCCACTTATTCTTCCGCCTTATGAGAGCAGACTTAAATTGCTCAACTTAAGTTCTCTCCATAAGCGTCGCGAGGTCGCTGACGTTATATTCGTTCATCGGCTGACGTTATATTCGACAAGGTGGACTCAGACTTCTTACGAGGCCGCACGTCATTTAGAGTGAATAACTATAACCTAAGAGGTCAACCTCTCTTGTACATTAATTCATCTAACACCAATTATGGGTTATACGAACCGGTTAATCGCATGCTGTTAAACGTTAACAATAATAGGAGTGTTTTTAGCATGCATGCTAGTGAAGATGTCCTAAAAAAGGACTCTTTTAAATGTGGCGTGACTCCCTGCGTGTCCCACTCTTTCTTTGTCTTTGCAAGCTTCTCTGTTTCTTCTCTTTTCTTGCACGCTTGTTTGTGTATTGCATTTCTTTCTGTTTTAATCGAATGTGCAATCCCTGGGGGGTCATATCTCCAGGGGCGGATCCAGCCCTCAAAAAAGGTTGTGGTCACAGCCAGCCGAAAATCGGCCAAGTGCCAGCGAGTATAAACTCGCTCATGATCGATATAGTGCATTCCTACAAAGGATATGTTTACAAAATACACGACGTCCTGACTAAGATTTTTTACAGTGTATAGTTAGTTCCACGTGGGCAAAGCCGTGGGGCAAAGTAGTGATGAGCAAAAATGGTCTTGTTCTTGCAGTCTTGTCTTGGACTTGCAAATTTAGCAAGACCAAGAACAAGAACAAGACTTAGTTATGCTCGCAAGAACAAGAACAAGACTAACAGTGCAAGAACAAGACCAAGAGCAGGACTATAGCAAATTTTCACCTAAATTCATTCTTTTAAAAACAAAAAATATGAAATTGAGTAGTTATGATATAAATATATGTGTGTATTGTATATTTACTTTTTAGTATGATAATTGTAAAAGCAATTATTCACATTTGTACATAAGTACCTACATAATGACTTTGCATGCACTGTGCGTCAACGAGATTCACAATAAATATTTCTGCATTTCGAAGCAAAATTTACCGAAATGGTTTAGGTAGATGTTTCACACTGTCAAGTTTTTTTTAATCAATTGGTTTGTTACTTTCCTTCAATTACTGGTGTCTAGGAAATGAGTCTCTCTTCTGTGAAATCTTTCAAGATTTAAAAAGAAAACCATACACAAATGAAGATTCCTACGTTTCTTTTTTTAATAACCAATTTTTATAAAATTACATACAATACATACTTGATGATCGAAAATAGCCTTGGTCTTGCCGTTTTGTCTGGTCTTGTCTTGTTCTTGCACAGTTAGCAAGACCACGGCCAAGACCAAGACTTAGTTATATTTGCAAGAACAAGAACAAGACCAAGACTTAGCTATGTTTGCAAGAACAAGACCAAGAACAAGACTCAGCTATGCTCGCAAGACCAAGAACAAGACTGACTGCGCAAGAACAAGACAAGACCAAGACTATATTAGTCTTGTCTTGTTCTTACTTTTGCTCATTACTAGGGCAAACACTAGTAGGTAAATTAATTTACCTGTTAGTTTGTTCGCTCACGAAAATTACAAAAGTAAATGTGTGTTTGTTTGCACATCACAATGTCACATTTAGACTCTAAACTACCGAACCGATTTTGATGAAATTTTTACAACTTCAAAGGATATCAAATTAAACGCTAGTATACATTTTACATGAAATAATTTTATTTAGGTGCTTATTTAAATTACAAATTCAACCTTACGTTTCTTTTTCGCGAAAAAGTTGATAATTTCATCGATATCCAGGTTCAAATCTTTGTGTATATTTGGCAGAGCTAGCCCGGGTAATCTTTCCTTTGCCATTGAGGCACGCAACTAAGATTTTACTCTGCGAAGAGTAGAAAACGATCTCTCTACGGTAGCTACGCTGATCGGGAGAGTTGCCAGTATTTGTAAGGAAATGTTTATGTTAGGGTACAAATCTTGGCCGCATGCTTCAATGAGATGAGCTACCGCCTCTGGTATGGCGGAATTGTTTTCACATTCTCTTTTCCATTTAGCCATCCAGAGTCGGTATTCATTTATAACAGTTTATTCACTATCGTTAATGAATAGCCGGTACATCTCGACCACTTTTTTCACTGTCACGACATCGATATTCCAGTCCCTGACACTAACATTTGGTTTAGGTAGAAAAACTCCCAACTGAAATATGTCGAGTACCTCCGGAGACAATCTCTGCCCCAAATTATTAATAACGGAATCTAATAGAGGTACGTAAATTGATTTCCGAAAGTACTCTTTTGCCGATTTCATTCTGCCGGAATTCATACATGACAATCTCCACTTCTGAAGGTTCAATTTTACCAAGTCAAAACTTCAACGAAACCCGCATGATTTTGAGTGGCGATTTCAATATTATTTTTTCAACTTTGTGGATGATTATTTTTTCAACTTTGTGGATGAAGGGGAAAGTGGGGATGATGAGAGGTACCACTCCACTTCTCCCTTCATCCATAAAGTTCGTGAGGAACGTTCTTGGGCGCGAAGCGTATAGACAGACCCAATATTGACAAAAGTACCACGACATATGGAATCTCGCTTGATGCAGTTCTTACGCGAATTCTAGACCAGTTTCAATCGAAAATATTTCAGTTATCATAAAAGCTTTGCTTCGTTTTTTGATTTTAATGTAAATAGGAATTTATAAATATTGATGTTTTCAAATTGTACTTGTATCAAGTCTCTCGTTAGGCTCGTCACTATACTTCCTGCATCTGTCGTTGGCCTTACTATTCTGAAAGCGTACTATATATCCAACAGACCGCCACTATATCAATTGCATATTGCTAGCTGGTTAATATTTTAATAATTGCGGCAGTTGTTGGGTAAAAAAGTTGTACTTCTAAAGTGTGGTCTGAAGCATATTTTTTTATTTTATTAAGGCATAGGTTATAATATCATAGACCGTGAAAGTGTGACGTCACAAGACTATTAGGGTTGTGGGCATGCCCATCGTGCCCACAACGGTGGATCCGCCCTTGCATATCTCGCATATGTGTGAGGTATGACCCTTTCGGGATTGCATATTCAATTTATATGTTGCATGCTTTAGTTGAGCCTATCTCAGTGCCACTTGTGCTGAGCTGGTAAATTTTTCTTGGCCCAGCTAAGAAGTGAACCTTCTGAATTAGGAGGGTTAACTCTATTGCATGATTGTGTTGTTGCATTATATTAAAAAAAAAATATTGGGTGCATGCCGAGTTGGTACTGTGATGATTTTTTGGTACTGTTCTTCAACACAAATTATGTTTTTTTAAATAAATCCTACAAAATTTTAAAAATCTCACGTGAAATTGAGGGGGTGCGGGAGGGGGTCGAGCCAAATCTCACGACATCTCACCAAGGGGGGAGGGGGGACCGAAAAATCGCCAAAATCACCTCAAGTAATTTATAGATGACCTCTTAAGCCGAAAAATTTCGGTTTTAGCCATAATTCGAATTATCCCGTTTATACGACACAAAAATTTTGGATGATCCATAATTCGAATTATTTTTGAAGTAGCTGTAAACTAGGTAATTCTTAAGTTTGTATAGTTTCTGTTCATAGCGTTCATATTCATTATAAAGATTAAATTCGTGTTCTTGCTTCAAGTGTTATATAAATAAATACGTCCCAGGTCTTGTATCATCAAAAGTAGTGCTTTTATTAAATTAACCAACAGGCAACAAATAGATGACGTTATTAGACTCCCACATATAATATGCTTAACGAAAAGTCAAGCCTTATCCATACTCGAAATTTAAATTTCTTTACCGCCTAAACTTTAAGTTCCTAAAAACTTCAGCTGGTATCAAAATTCCAGGTCAATACGAATCAAATATGAATTGTTTTGTTCCTGCTATTTACAAAAATTATAATTTGTTAGTATTTTGTTCTGTTTTACTTAAATCAAATTACAATGAACGCGCGTTTTGCGGACTTTTATCTAGCCAAAAACCCTAGTAATGTGATATAAATGCAATTGAAGCCAATGGAAATAAAGTGAAGTGCGTTTTGCCTCAATTTTGATATAATAAGGATGCCCTATACTTATAAACATCTCAATTACTGAAAAACTTTGAAAAAGATTCTCTCTAAAGCAAGACCTTAACAATTCCGTCTCGAAAAACTTATAATGGTTTAGTCCCAGAATTTCGAGATGGAAACAAGAAATTACAATAAAACTTTTACCAGATATTCCAGATGCTTTACTTCCATGGTTCCAGTTCTTGCATCATTCTTCTGCTCATTCCTTTTAAGCTATATTATAAAGATGTAAATATATATCTATATGTACAAGTATAAACATATACACATATAGTGTAGTCCTCAAAATAATTTTGCAAGAACTTTCCTTTGTTTGGGTGAAAACAAAAACATCAATCCCCAACCCTACTCGCTTGGGGCTACATAGCGCCTGAAACTCACGAAACTGAGCCGGAGAGTGGCCACATCTTAAATGGCGGATGAAATTACTAAAATAGTTTCAGAATCGCACTAAAAACTTTCTGAATGCAATGCGCATAGCAATGGATTCAAGTGGCAGAAATAGCAAAGGAAAAAGGGTCAGCAGTCCTTTTTGTTGTTGCTTTATTTTTTTCAGTTCTAAGTTGTTTACCATCGCACGTCGCCCAAGATGCTTGCAGCCTTGCACAATTGCAGGAAGGTGGAACTAAACTCTTGCATCACGGCAACGAGGAGAAGAGTTCGAGGTCATAGGAACGTGCTGAAGATATTTAAATTTCAATTTAGCTGAAGCTTCTTAAGGCTCATTTCTATACCTCAAGCCACCACGCGATCAGCTTAAGGCCAAGAGTTCCCATCCCCGCCAAAGTGGAATGTTGTTGAAGGCAAAGGATTGAATAGGGAAGCACAAGTGAATCTAGGAAGAATGCTTGGTTGGTTAAATAATTTGTGTGCACGGTAAAGTAGTTCGCTCATAGTGGTAATAGAGGGCAAAAGAAGCAGGATGGAGTGCAAAAGAAGCAGGAGGAATTTTTTCTAGTAATATAGTGGACTTGATCTAAGGTAAACTAACTCCTCGTGGGTGACTGCTATCCTCGACTAGAACAAATATTAAAGTATTGTAATATTCTGCAAAATAAAACAATGGATACCACTTTAAAAGAAAATCGATGTTGTTGGTAATGGTGAGCTGCTTACGGCATCAAACACCAGCAGGAACAGCAGCCTGTACTCGGATGCTCTGTTTACTACACGAATGCTTACATAGCATGGCTTTTAGAGCGGCATGGCGGAAGTGGGTAATGTAAACTATAAAAGCTTTCACATTTTATTATCTTTAATGCAGTAGAATTTACCATACCTTACAGGGGCAGTAAGGATGCTTTATTTTAGGCCAGTGGAAGACACAGCTCGGCGTCCAGATCAGAAAAATGCCTACCCTCCACTAAATACTTGCAGCTAGACTCAAGTACCTTTTAAGTAATATAATTATGCAGTAGTTACTTATAGGCCCCTATTCCTATAGTCACCTCACTTTTTTTCTCACGTCACATTTTTTGTCACGTCACTTTTAAAGAGGTATTCTCATAGTCGAGTGACAAGGAAAAAGTTACTGAGAGAAAATGTCACAAAACTAGGTGTGGTATTCTCGAAGTCATTTTTTGTTGCAAATGTCACTGATAATTGTCATTTTTTATCACTTGAATTTGTAGGTGACGCTACGATTTTCTTAAAATGGATAGTGACAAAGGGTAAGAAACATGTTTTATTTTAATATTTTTGATGAATTAACATTATTTTTATATCCTAGAATTTAAATAACGAACAGGATATGTAAATAGAAATATATCATATGTATATAGAAATAACGTCACTTTTTTACAACAGGTGACTACAAGAATACGAAAATTGGTTTGTCACATTTTTCAGTGGGTGACGTGACTATGGGAATAGGGGCCATATTTGACTGAAATCTGGATTTAAGTGATACCTTGGATCCTTACTTTGCCATAAAATTCGGAAGGAATACGTTCAATTTATAAATTTTAGAAACGAAATGGATTCCACTGATTGAATACTACGTAGATATGGACAAACGCAAGTCAAAATAACATCAGTCTACGGCGCTACGAGCTTCGTGCGCTAGTATCGCAGGGTTTTGTTCTCCTCTATATGGTAAGTTTCCGAAATAAACTTTTCCTTGTTTATGAAAAAGCCCTTCGCGCATTTGGAAAAAAAATCAGAAGCTGCGGCTTTTAGTGGCTGCGGGTCTAAAAATAGATTCCTTTGTTTTGTTTATGGATAGATAAAAAATTATGATGATTTCGTGGCCGATGGGTGAAATTTGACAATGGGGGAAAGAAATGAATGGGCGAGACACTGACATATAGATATGGACTGCTAAATAAGCAAAATCCCATCTTAGAATAGAGAAGATAAGGAACCGAAAATAGCGTACATGTATACGGATTGGAGGGAAGCACTTAAATTAAAGAACCTCTCGCTCTAAAAGAAAAGAAACAACCGTATGTTCATAGGTTTCATGCAGTTCCCGGACAGAGGCGTACCGAAATTCGTTCGCGTTTGCTCCAAACATTTTCAGCCTAGTGATGTGTTCTCATTTGGATGGTTGCTGAGAAACGCAATCCCTTCCCGGTTTTTGACTAAATGTGATACCGCCACTGTCCGGGAACTGCACAACTACTATGGGAGTGCTGTGAATATGTGTTGCCGAAATGCTTCCCCGATTTTAATTAATTGCGCTTCCTTCTCTTCTCTATTCTAAGAATCCCATACAAAAAAGTGGCACCAAAAACTATTGTTGTGTACCGGCACAATGGAGCTCCTTGCTGGTGACAGCAAGGATACTACCATCGTGCTTGGGTAAACATAAAAATTTTGAGACCACATCCTCCCTAGTTTCCTAAATATTTCTAGGGGATGCTAAGCCGGTCACACGGTTTATGCTGGCTCGCCGGAAGGGGTCGTGAGGTGTGTGACCGGACCGACACATATTGGGTTCACCACATACCTAATTATCTGTGCGGAAATTCTTCATGTCCTCGTCGTTCACCGGTCCATCCCATCAGAGATCTATGCCTGGTACCACTGAATCGTGGGACCCATAACTACGTTGAATGATCAACGACGAACCCTAGAGAAATAAAAACTCCCTCCCCAACCATCCTAAAAAAACGTAAACATCTAGCACTACATATCAATTAAAGACGTGTAAGTACTTGTTAACAAACATATATTGTTTAAAAGAAAACGACCCATATTCACAGCCATATACAATTACTTCATCGCCATATCAACAACAATGAACAATAAAAAAACAAATATGACCACTTATACTCAGGATAAGTGAAACGGTGTGTGTTGGATGATACGTGAAACAGTGTTTGAATATCTAGGGGGCATTCACTGGATTCCAGAATAACGAAAAAAATCTATAGGACACAACGTCGTCTTGGCCAACACGAAGCAGTAACCTATCAAACTGTTAACGAATTGCAACACGACCCAAACTAATTAGAGAACAATATTCCGTTCTATAGAACTCCGTAACACTGACCCCGTGCGAGTCTCCGGTGTTCACCCCCAGAATACTGGACAGTGTAATAAAATTTTAAATAGTTAAGAATCATCAATCTAACTTTTGGAATAATTAATGAGGTGTAAATAGTTTTAGTGTATCAATATAATAACAATTTGCATATATATTTTTAAGATAGTTAACGGGTAAAAATTGTGCAAAATAATTAAGAGTAAAAATTATGTGAAACGTAATTAAAAGGTAAATACGTTACCAGTGTGAGGTATTTGGATATAACTAACTACTGAAAAAGTCTCAATATTACGAACAGGTGCCCATAAATAATAAAAAAAGGTGTGAATATATTATATAATAAAAAAAAGGTGTGAATATGTTATATAATATTTTAAATAAGTCGAAATGTGTAAATATATTATATAATATTTTAAATAATCAGAATGTGTGAATATATTATTTAAACCTAAATTGTAAATATATTTAATTCATATGAAGATCTTAGTTCTCGTCCTCCTCTACCAGTCACTTTAACGTTGGGGTAATCCACATATATAGTTTTCTATGTTGAATCCTTGAGTTAGGTTAATTGGTTTTGTTTTGTAAATACAGCTCAGTAAACTTCCCGTAATGACATAACTTACTTTTTTTTGTTAGAAATATTCCACCACAAGTTGTCAAAATTATAGAAAATTGGGACGAACTCGTTCCTTTCTCACAGGCACGTTATGCGCCCTGGAGAAATGACTAAAACTGCCTAGAAAATTAAATTGTTCATGTTTTTCAGGGGACTTACTTTCCTTGTTACGTTGAAACACGCAAAAATTTATTGGCATAAATCACCAATAAAATAATCCAGGGAACTGGAAATATTCACAAATTCCTGGTAAACATCAAGGGAGCACCCACTGCCATAACCAAAAGATGACGAAGCCGTGAACGCAGCAAATTCTCGAATGTAGTTCTTCGTTATCATCAGCCCTGTCGCGAGCCGATTTTCTTGGTTTTTCTTTCCGTAAGGCACCACCTTCCTTCAATTATCCTCACCAATCAGCAATAAAGATAGCGCTTCAATATCCGTTCACCCGCACAGTTATCAATCAGTAATTTGCCGTGGACTGAGAGTCGGTGTTACTCTTGTCAGTATGCGACGTAGCTGTTAGTTTGGTAGCCCTGAGGAGCGTCACTTCCCAAATCGCTTCCACAACAAAAAGAATCGGAACTTATTTGTACTTTTTTGTACAAAGCTATACCACTTCACTTCAATCGTCCAATAGTAGCGTAGTCGCGTTTACGTTACAATTTTTCTCGCTAATTATTTTTAAGTTTGAATCAATACTACACGCAGTTTACTATATGCAAAACAGAATCTCAACCTCGCTAGCCAAATTCTAAAACGAACTCTCTGTTCGACATTCAAATCCCGACTGTCAAAAAATTCTATTTTTTTCTATTCTAAGAAAAATTTTGTTTTCCTTCGCCTACGTGATTCAGAAAATTTTCGAATAAAAAAACTCCTAAAGTGATTGGACTATTAATTTCTGAAATTTCCGCGAGAGGGGATAATAATTGACAGGGAGAATTGGTTCAATAATTAACCGACCGTTACAGTTGTCTCGTTCGCCCGTTAAAATCCTATGAACTTTAATCGGTTTTAAAATAAAAAAACAGTTTAGTGCATGTCAGCGATATCAACATAATTAGAAAAAAAATAGACAGGTATAGGCTATGTGCACGAAGCCTACAGCGCCGCCAGTGGGACGGAGAAAATAATTGAACTCCCTTTTTATTATTGGGTTATACCGCGAAATTTTTTAATAAACAAGTATCTTTTAATGTAGCTGTGTGCATATAATATAAATAGCATAGCATAAAAGATACATGCAAATTATTTATTTTGAGTATTTTTTTCTTCAATTAAGACGTATAATACAAAAACAATTAATTCGTTTACATTGATAGCATAACCTCAAACCATGGGATATTAGAATTGGATTTTCACTATGTATTGTCCGTTAAAAAAGGCGGGAATCTTGCAATTTTTTCCCTGTTGGGTTAATTTTGTCTTAACCGCAAAAAAGTTGAAAGAATTAGAAGTTAATTGCGAGGAAAATCGAGAATTTACTTTCAGTTACTTTCAAAATAGCTTCTACAATCTTCAATCTATGCTCCAATTTTTCATCCTCATTTAGATATTCTGCCGACAATGAATCAATCACTTTAATCTGAAGCACATTCACTAAACTAACTAATAATTTCACAACATTTAAATAAGTATAAGATTCCTCGTCTCCCTGCAATGGTTTAACCAGCTCGTTAATTTATTAAGTAAATCTTGGTGTAATGCTTGCGGTATTGTTGGCGGAAGCTCTTTTATACTCTTTAGAAGAAGTAAATTCTTAAAATACCTTTCTTTCGAAGTGCAATCCAATAAATAATTAAAAAAATCTTTGTACTTCTGCGATCCTTCTTTTAAATCAGGCATAATTGTGTATACTCCTGCCATTGTACATGGAAATATTTTGACAGTTCTCGGTTGAATGGCATTAAAGTCGTGTTTTTAATCCGCGAAGTGAATATTTACGTTTTTATTTAGTGTTGTTATTTACAATTTTAATTTAGTGGAGGACAATAACAAAGTGGAATATGCCATAATGATATAGTTGGGGTATTCATGATCTGTGTTATTCGTGTTATTTGTGTTAAATCGAGAAAAAAGTTTAACAAATCGAGAAACTTTCCTAGTAAATGACATTTGTTTCGATTTTAACAAATAACATATGAAAAGGCGTGTTAATTCAACAACTCGAAATCAGCTGTATTTAAAAGGTGCAAATTAATATAAAAAATGCACTTTAACATGGAAATTTAAAGGGGTCGCTCACGATCTTGTCTATTTCGAAGATAACATTTTACGATTTCTCGACGTTAAAGACAGATCATGAATACCCCTGTTGAATTATTTGTTAAAATCGAAACAAATGTCATTTACTAGGAAAGTTTCTCGATTTGTTAAACTTTTTTCTCGATTTAAAACAAATAACACGAATAACACAGATCATGAATACCCCAACTATATCATTATGGCATATTCCACTTTGTTATTGTCCTCCACTAAATTAAAATTGTAAATAACACTAATTAAAAACGTAAATATTCACTTCGCGGATTAAAAACACGACTTTAATGCCATTCAACCGAGAACTGTCAAAATATTTCCAATGCACATTCCAGTCACTTCCCGCACATTTTTTATCTTTCTTTCCCACACATTGCGTGTAGTGTGAAAGTAATTCTGCCTCTGTTTATCATAGATATTACTTCTTTGATATCTTGACTTTTTCGCTCCCATTGAAATTGTTATCAGCTGATCTCAAGGTCCCTGAAACATTTTTAAAAATTTGTTCTAGCTCATCACTCTTATTATTATTGCTCGCTGCTAATATTGTGTACCAACATGAAATTTTACGTATACATACAGAAAAAGCAAAATCAATTTACACGTGCTCTGTTCCAGTGTTTCTTCCATTTGAATGTAAACATTCCAATCGAGAAATCAAGCAACATATTCTGTTTCTTTCATATTCTTGTGTTTTTTGCATAAAATATATATCCATCTCGCGTTTGTTTATATTTTTTTGGACTTTTTGCTTAATGTTATTGCTAATCTGTTCTTTCATATCTTTAACTCTTTTACTTGTCCTTGAAGCCCACCTCATCACTCTTGTTATTATTGCTCGCTGCCATGGGTTTGTTTTGATTTTGACACATCCGCAACAACAATGCACACTGGAAAAATGTAGTTCAGAATTTGCAGTGATGCTCACATCGAGCGCTTGCATCTACATTATTTCTAGCTCCGCCCCAGTGCACATAGCCTATAGTTTTTTCTTCTTTCTCTCACTTTTGTTATTTTTAAAAGTTCGTTAAACAGAAGGAAAGAACCCTCACATATTTAAAAAAAATACATTTGTTTAACGAAAAAACTGCTACTAAATAAAAAATAATGATGGAATAGTATATTCTGTAACAAGTTTGGAATGATGCATATTCCGCACAAGTGGAAGTTTGGCGGTCCACGAGTGCGGAATATGCCATTCAAAACGTGTTGCAGACTATACTTTTCCTACGCCTCTAATTAATTTTTATTAATGTTTTGTAAAGAAAAACATACCTAATGTCAAGCTACTGTCAAAAATATAATGTATAAGGCACAGCAACACTAAATAACATATTAGTAGGGAGTGTTCATTCATAACAATTTTGTAATTTAATAATTTGTTAATAGATGGCCGCCGCAAAATTTAATAAAAAAATCCTATTATTTTCTGCAATTTAATAATTGAATAGTTTATTTAAAGCAAAAATATTCTAGCAGTACATCATTGATTGTTTATTTATTGAAACAATCCTTTTTTCTTTAATTCATAAATCGAGGAACAGATGTCGCCACTAGTAGTCATTCCATAACAAGTGATGGAATGAATATTCCACACGGGTGTGGAATGCTGCTAATTCCGTAACAAAAGTAATATCAGAATGGCTGTATTCTAACAGAGGCGTAGAAAAAATTATTTCTATCAATTATAACATACATCTTATTACTTATTTTCCTCTAAATTCGAAAAAAAATGTTGTTTACATAGAAAAGGTCTTCTTCTGGAGAAAAATGGTGCCATTGAAAGTTGTCAATTAGCAGTCCATATCTATATGTCAGTGGGGTGAGACGACTTTAATGGGAAATTTGGCATCAAGCGTTTCAATCTAATGAACGCTTTTTTGTTCTACATTTTCTGTTCTCATATTTTCACATACAAATCTGTCAAAACTAAGAAAAAACAACAACAAAAAACTCTTGTCCAAAACTGTCCTGAAAAAAATCTAGAACCAAAAAGTAAAACGTAGAACACTTTAGAACAACTTAATGAACACCAAACTAGAACACTGTCGGATAGAAAATAACAAGTTTTAAAACTAATGAACGCCAAAGCCTGTACTTTTCTCTTCTAGGATGATTTAGGACTGACTAATAAACAAACCTATTATGTTGAGAAAAATGAAATGGGTTTAAAAGGGATTATTCAACTTTTTTTAGCGAAAAATGTGACAAATTTTTAGATTTTTTCCTCAGGTATTTTAACTCGTAGAAACTTGAAATTTTTATGGATAATTGTACTAGTATTGAGATATATAAAATAATTTTTATTTTTGAATTTTTTTTATGTGGCATGGTCAAGCTAAGGAATCTCCCTTTGCAACACATAGAGGCTCAAAGCCCATACAAAATTTTCGCCCGGAATGAACCCTCAGCCGCAATTTCTAAAAACTCCATCTGATTTTCGTTACGCGAAGCTTAATCTGAAACAAAAAGCTTTTAAGTACATCTTATTGGGTGGTGCTACACGGAGACTCGAGAAGCCGTCCGAAATCAGATTTGAGTCTCGTTATTTAATGCTACACGAGGCTGGCTTCGGCTTAGAATAATTATTTACCCTACATGAAAGCTTTGATTGTGTGTGTATACCGCGGTCATTGTTTACATCTGAGAAGGGAGAAGAGAAAGAAATGTGCGTATGAGTTAGTTTTCACCCCGGAAATTTTTGGGTGAAAATTCTTTCGTTAAAGTTTCGTCATGTGCGTCCTTCTTTCTTTCCACTCCTTCGTTTCTTTCCTATAAAATCGGGTTTTTCGTACTTCTTGAGTCTCCGTGTAGCACCCCACATTCATAAGCGCCTTACGCATGTAGAGAAAAAAGCTTGCTTGGATCTAAAAATAGATTTCTGTTCGGGTATTTTTTTTTGCTATTATAGAAATTTGAAATAGGAAGTTAATGAAACAATTAATTTTTCAGCTCTTATTTTCTCTACACATCATCTTCAATAAATCATTATCATTAGGGCACTTTCCAACGATGTGGAAGAGATCTTTCCTCACGCCGATACATAAAGCAGGCGATAAGCACTCGGTGGGTAACTATAGTAGCAATGCCCCACCTTATCATCTATTCCCAAACTTTTTGAAAAACTTGTCTATGACAAAATTGCTCCCCTAATTGACCCACACCTTAACGAACAACAACATGGTTTCAGAAAAGGCCGTTCGACAACCTCAAATCTTATAGTCTTAGCGTCTGATCTGCTGCGTGGCATGGAAGATGGTCATCAAATGGATGCTGTTTATACTGATTTCAGCAAAGCCGTTGATCGAGTAGACCACGACACCTTAATGGCAAAGCTCGCAAAAGTCGGTATGTCAGGTGCTGCCCTGAAATGGATAAAATCTTATCTGAACGAAAGAACTCAGGTCGTTAGATTTCAAGGGTAGTCATCTAGGTCCTCTTCTTTTCAATATTTTCATAACCGATCTATCGGAAAAGATATTCCACATCTCTTCTATGCTGATGACCTTAAAATATATAGCGCCATTGAGTCCCAAATCGACGTAGTCTTTTTCCAGTCGAAACTCGATGCACTACATGAGTGGTGCACAGCCAATAAATTGCACCTTAACACCAGCAAATGTCATGCAATAACCTTCTCACGCAAAAAACCCCGCAGCTGCACCATTATCATCTCAACGGCAAAGTACTGAATCATGTTGATCATATTGTAGATTTAAGTGTCGTCCTTGATAATAAACTAAATTTTAATCTACAGTTTGAATATATTACGGCCAGAGCCAATAAACTTCTTGGCTTTATAAAGAGAAGGGCCAAAGAGTTCGACAATGTATGGGTCACAAAAACAGTTTTCTGTTCTCTAGTCCGCCCAATCCTGGAATACGCTTGCCCAATTTGGACCCTATATTCCAAGTTCACAGCAACAGGATTGAATCAATTCAAAAGAAATTCCTTCTTTTTGCTCTGAGGCATCTACATGACCCACATGTTTATCATAGCCTACCACCCTACATGGAAAGGTTAAAGGTGTTAGAACTCACGCCTCTGTCATGTAGGAGAAAGCTGCTCACTTCATTCCTCACCCTCGACGTTCTAAATGGCAACCTTAAAGTGCAGTATTTGTCGGATATGATCAAATTTAATGATAATGTTCGACAAACAAGACATACGAAACTGCTTAAGGAATTCCCGCATCGTACCGAGTACGCTAGGAACGAACCCGTCAACAGATGCTGTATGGTTTTTAATTCCTATAGATCATGTTTCTTCCCCTCCATAAATGAATCGATTATTTCAAAAACAACATTAGTCACACAAAACTAACTTTACAGGAAGGACAAAAAACATTTTTCATGCTGATCTAGCAAAAAAAATATATTTTTTTCATTTGCATAGCTAATCAGCTTTATTTCACAATAAAAAAAACATTTTTTTTTATGTAGCAATATTATTTATTAATAGATTTAAAATTTAAAACTGTGAAAAAATGTTGTTTTTGAAATAAAAGTGGACATATGTTGTTTTTACAGCCAATCTGCAAAAATTGGGTCTTAATAAAAGCAAGAATTGTTAAGAAAGTTTTATTATAAAAAAGACATGTAAAAGTATAAAAAATGCCTACAGCTCTTCTAAATCTTCAGTTGCTGTATTTGGCCAACAAGAAATAGTGTTGTAGAAGTCCAGGTATTCTTCAGGAATATAGGGTTCCAACTTTTTGATGTCGATGAGTTTTTTTTCATTAATTGGTACCACATTGGTGTATGCCTTATCGCAAGGAAAGCAGAGGTTAATTCTGCGTCTCAAAATAGTAAATTTCATGCTATTTAAACCATATTCTATATATTGGAAGCATTCTACTTTTCCAGAGAGGGTGATGTCATGACGGAACTCCATAAACTGAGTGTGGAATGTAACTTTTTGTTCCTTTTTTATGTTTCTTCCATAAGATTCGTCACTCAGGCAGCTTCTTTTATAGTATTTTGGCCACCAGTTTTTGAATGATATAATGTTATCAGTCTGCACTGTTTTGGTTGAAAACTTTTAAGTTTTAGATGAAATATTTATATGACAATATTCAGAAACAGTGTATACTCTATCATGCTTACGAATTTCTCGTTTGATGGCACCAAAGTTTCTATCACAGGCAGTGGCGTGGCGTCTTTGGAAGCAAGGGATGCATTGCATCCCTTACAATTTCTTAAGAAGTAAAAATAAAAATTCAAATTTTGTCAATAATTATTCTTTTCTTTTACAAAACTTTTTCTTTTTTATTTTATCATTCTGAGATTACCTTTATATTATTGCTGCTTTTTCTAGCCTCCACTGTTAAGATATAAATTCTCTATTTTAGTTATGTCCATGAGCGAAAGCTCTCTCTTCCTTCTCTCTGAATTCGCAAACGAAACCTATTCTCTATACGCAAAGAAACACGCCAACGAGCTTCGAGAAGCAGGATTTGAATTGCTTCCCTTGTAGTCGAGGAAATAAAGCACTGAACCTAGGATTTTTTGAACAGTAAGATGGATCTTAATGCGGTTTTTTGTATTCGATTCGTGAGAGCGTCTACAAACTTTGTGACCGGTAGTGATGAATTCATTTTGAAAAAATGCATTTCCTGCAATAAAAATATGCATTTTAGAAGTGCATCTCAAAGAGACATTCTATCACTCGGTAAATATTGATGGAAATGAGTCGAGTTTTGCTACTCGGGGGTTTTTGGGGTCGCTGAGGACGAAAATAATGACGGGAACCGTCTCCGAGGTACCTGGTACCCAGGGGGACTGAAACACCCCTTTTTAAGGGTTTTTCGCGATAATTTCAATAACAATGAAAAAAAATCCAATGAAATACACTTTTTTCAATATTTATTTGCCAAGGTGGTTGATTTATACTAAATCAAGCCAAATTTTATGATAAGGGATAATTTTTAAGGGTTGAAACCACCCCTAAATCGACTGAAAATAAAAAAATGTGTAAACATTTTTTTTTCAAGTTTATGCTTTAAATTCCATTGTATGCGTATTTTCAGGCAAAAATAAATTTATTTTTAACTCTTAAGGGGTTAAAACCACCCCTACAATTTGAAAAAAAAATAGCAAAAAAAAAATTTTTTTACTATTTGCTTGAAATTTGCTTCAATAGTTATTATCAGCCAAGAATATATTATTATCAACCCTTGAGGGGGTAAAACTACCCCTAGATTAAAGTTAAATTTGAAAAAAGATTAAATTTATTTTTTTGCATATAATTTTTATTTTTGATGAAATATTATTAAAAAAATGGGGAAATTTATTCTAACCCCTCCAAACCACCCCTAAATCGAAACAGAATAAAAAATACATTAAAGAAAAATTTGTTTTCGTAGATAGAAATAAAATTTAAATGCAAAAAAAAATTCAATCTTGTTTCAAATACAACTTTATTTAACCAAATTTCAAGCAAATAGTAAAATTTTTTTTTACTATTTGCTTGAAATTTGGTTAAATAGGTCTTATCATCCAAGAATATATTATTATCAACCCTTGAGGGGGCGCAGCTTGGATGATAAGACCTATTTAACCAAATTTCAAGCAAATAGTAAAAAAATTTTTTTTTTGCAATTTCTTTTATTTAAAGTTGATTTTTCAAATTTTAGGGGTAGTTTTAACCCCTTAAGGGTATAAATCAACCACCTTCGCAAATAAATATTGAAAAAAGTGTATTTCATTGGATTATTTTTCATTATTATTGAATTTATCGCGAAAAACCCTTAAAAAGGGGTGTTTCAGTCCCCCCCGGGTACCAGGTACCTCGGAGACTGTTGCCGTCGTTATTTTCGTGTTCAGCAACCCCAAAAACCCCCGAGTAGCAAAACTCGACTCATTTCCATCAATATTTACAGAGTGGTACAATGTCTCTTTGAGATGCACTTCTAAAATGCATATTTTTATTGCAGGAAATGCATTTTTTCAAAATGAATTCATCACTACCGGTCACAAAGTTTGTAGACGCTCTCACAAATCGAACACAAAAAACCGCATTAAGATCCATCTTACTGTTCAAGAAATCCTAGGTTTGGCACTTTTTAGTGCTTTATTTCCTCGACTATTGACTGTCCGTTGGAACGTACTTCGGTGCGAACTTGTGGATGAAGAGGGAAGCGGAGATGGGGAGTCACAACGAAAGTTTGTTCCTGTGACCATGGCCAAGGGAAGCAATTCAGATTTTGCATCCATACGAAGCTTTGTGAGTAATTTTTTGTTGGGTGAGAGCGGAGAGAAGTTTTCTAATAAGATTTGAGGCAATTCATTTCTATGAGCAATCTAATTGGAAATGAATTTGTACAATGTGGTTTGAAATTAATGACTTAATTGTAGAAAATAGTAAAAAGCAGTATTTTTGGAGTAATAAATTATTAATTAATTAAAATAAATTTGTTTTGCCAGCAATTTAGTTGGTGCGATTTGTTTTGTGAGTTAAAAATAGTGCAAGTAGTTTTAAAAAGTAAGTTTGAAAAGAAAATTGGAGATATTGAAAAATTTTTATATATTATTTGTTAGTTTTTTTTAGTTTGTTTTTGCTCTATTAAATATAATGGGTGATGTTGATGGTAAGCCTTTTTGCATAATGGATGATTTTTTGCAGCAATCCTTTGGCTCATGTTCATTTACGGAAAATAAATTCATAATTAAAAATGGTAGACCGAAACCAATATTACATATTTTAAGTGAAAATAAAACTTGCATTAGGTATTTTTCTATTAAAATATTATTACTGGCTTTTACCGGTTGTCAAGATTAACAAAATTTTTTTGTTGGCCTTGCATTTTATTTTCAACTGAAAAGAACGTTTGTGGTTTGATTTAATGCTTTAAATAATTTTCATAACGCCGTTGATAGGCATGGCCAAAAATCCTCCGAGCATTTAAAATCGGTTTTTGCTCTTTCTAAATTCGGTACAGGCCAAAGGATTGAAAATCTATTAGACACTCATTATAAATCCTCAATTATGAGAAAAATGAGTTAGTTAAAAAGAACCGAAAAATTATTAAAATTTTTACAGACGTTCTTTGCCACTTGGCATGTTAGGAGCCAGCCTTTCGCGGACAGGGCGAAGGTCAAGATTCTATTAATTGGAAAAATTATGTTGAATTAATTTCACTTTTGGCCAAACATAATCCTGAAATTAAAAATCAGCTTCAGTATTTTCTGGATTATCAAACAATATTCAAAATGATTTAATAGTGGCTATTTCCTGCACTCTTACTAAAAATTAAAGTTACTTCTGAAACCCACAATTCTGAGTTTGTCGCAATTATTTGTGATAAAACCACGGATATTTCCTGTCGATCTATGTTGCCAACCACTCTGAGATACATTTCTTCTTTTGGCCACACGAAAGGAACATTCATTAGTTTTAAAAATATTTCCGATGATAGAAGAGTAGTTCGTTTGCATGAACATATAGTTCATGTTATGGAGAATTTCGCATGTGGTTCCAAGTTACAATTGCTATGACGGAGCTTCAGTTATGGCGGGTAAAGTTAGCTGTCTTCAAACCCGAGTTAAAGAAATTTCCAAATGCCCTTTTTGTATACTGCTTTGCTCATCGTTTAAATATTGTTTTATCGAAATCATGTGACAAGATTCGTGAGTGCCGAATCTTCTTTCAGTCAATCACAGGTTTCTCAAATTTCTTTAGTCACTCAACAAAACGATCCGCTGTCATCGACTTGTTGATAAAGCGAAAACTTCCAAAAGTAGCTCACACTCGCTGGAATATCAATGGAAGACTTTATCTTTCATTACAATATAGATAATCTTAATACTCCATTTGAATATATAACGTGCATCCGCGGAACGGAGTTTTTCCACACAAATTTTGCCAGATTGCATCCCCTACAATTCAAAGCACGCCACGCCACTGATCACAAGGTAAAAAACTATGGCCACGCTGTGGAAAATATTGTATAATTTTATCAAATTTTTCTAGCGAGAACAGAGCAGAACATAGTCTAATAAGTGTATGATTTTTATTTTGCCCTGTACACCCGTCACAGAACAAATATAACTTTTTATGTTTGAGGGAACATTCTCATTGATATAATCGAACAAAAAGGAGCAATCTTCATTTGCCCCCTTTTTGGCTATTCCCTCATGATATACATAAAATTTTGACTTGTTTCTCTTTAAATTGTGAATATTAAAGACTGACACTGTCAGCTGCCTCAGGTAAAACACATCTTGCACTGGAATATGAGGCAGTTGCAAATTTTGCATAAAATCAAAGCATAAGCCTACTGCATTTTCATCTCTTTGGCACAGTTTTTCAATTTCCTTAAGCTTTTTATAAAACTTATTAGCTCTTCTCTTGTGTACAAGAAGTTCTACAATGTATGTTTTCCTAGCATTATCAGTTAATTCTCTTGACTTTGATTTTATGGATAAATTTTTACATGTTATGCAACTATCAACTTGAGGTCTCCCTATATGAATATCAAAGCGTTCTTTGAAAATTTTTAAATAAAATTCATATGTCACTTTTAAAGACGGAAAGGTTTCCTTAAACAACTCCCACATTTTCTTGACAGTTAATTCTGCTGACAAGTATTTATACTCTTGAGAACAATAATGTGAAAGTTTTGTTGGAAATGATTTAATATGTTCTTCGATCTGTAGGCATGTCTCCCCTGACAAAGCATTTCCTGAGCGACCCATACCTCTTTTATCAACTGGTACTAAATTTGCCTTTAAAAGATTGCACAGTCTCCTTATTCTTTCAAATGACACTCCATGTATACTACAAAATGCTTTTTTACAAACCTCCACTTTAGATGTCCTTGAATCAATCTTTACATAATACTTAAATGAAAATGAATGTTCTTTTAGATTTTCTGATTGCTGTCTGGGTCTTCTACGAGCGACATCATGGCGTTCTATCAATCCCTGTAGATAGATATCTTGCTCATTTTTAGATGACATATCATGCAACTTACTAAATATTATTATTCTATCTTGTTCTGCCACCTTGTCGTAACACCTTTTCTTACATATACAATCTGGTCCGATCTCCACACTCTTAACTTGTTTATTTTTATGGTTTACATATTCTTTTCCTTGAATCCGAGCCTTTTTAACTATATTTCTTTTGTATTGGTCAGATGCTCTCATACCACGTTTACTTCTCTTCCTCCAAGTTCTAACTTCTTCTTGATCACTTCCTGATGACTCCATTTTTAAATAAAAGAAAAACTGCACTGGAACTGTTTTTTAACAATAATTTGTAAAATTCACAGCAAATTACTAATAAGTTCAAAAGCAATGCTTAAGAAGCACGAAGTTTTTACATTAATTAATGTTGCCAGCTCGTTTATTTCAAAAACCACATTTGTCCAGGACAAATGTTGTTTCTGCAACAAACCACATTTCAATTTCCTCGTATCGCTATAGAAACTACCCGGACATATGTTTTCTTAGCACGTATTTGTGGGTTGCCAGCCAGAGATGTCAATTTCAAAATAAAACGAATTTCCCAAAAAAGTGACAAATGCTGTTTTTGAAATAATCGATTCAAATAAACACTCCTACAAAATAAAACTCAAATCCCTATTAACAACTCAACCTTTTTTATAACTTAAGATTACGACCAGTGCTTAATTTTAAGTGCCATGTTCTATGTTAAGTTCCATGTGTAAGATGTAATTTTAGTAAGTGGGCCTTCTTTTGGCTAAATAAATAAATAAATAAATAAATATTTTTAAGTTCCAACTACACGTTTCTGATTGTAAATAATGCATTAGTACTGGTCTTGAGCATTGAGAAGTAAGAACCTTCGTTTATTCGACTACTCTTGGAAAAAATAAACAAAAGATTTTGAATGAAAATTCGTACGTTTTTGTTTCGTTTTTTATTATTGTAAGCAAACATTTTAAAATTTATATTTTGGACTAGCAAACGCCCGCGTGCGTTGCAACGCCTTTAAGGTACTACTGAACATTATAAAGGCGTTTTTGAGTGACTTTTTAAAAAAAGAATTTCTCAGTTCCTTTATTAAATATCGTCGGTACAATGGTAAACTAGCCAATCTGAAAATTTCGTAATGTTGGGGAGACTCAAAACAAAATATAATTAATTACTGTAAATCAAGCTTTTTACGTAGATATTCAAATAAGTCAGGGTATTAGTCATGGATTATGGTCTTTTGGATCACACTTTAAAAACAACTAAGGGGGCGTCCATAAATTACGTGAGGTGTTTAGGGGGGGGAGGGGGTCGAGCCGAATCTCACCAAATCTCACGTGGGGGAGGGGGAGGGTCTCCGCAAATCTCACGTAATTTTTTTCCGCAAGAAACAGTGTAAAATCGCGAGAAAACTGGGTTAAATTAATAGTACAGGTAAATTAAGCCGAAAAAAGCGATATAGCGAAAATAATTAGGTACAGGCTGAAAATTGGCAGAGCGCTTCTTTTTAGGCTTTTTAATAAGTGGTTATAAAGTCTACCGATTTTCTACTCCGAGAAGCCCACTTTTTAGAGGGTTTTAGCCCTCAAAATGGGTATTTTTCTCGATTTTTCTGTAATTTTTTTGCAATATTTCTTAATAACTTTTTATTTTTTTCAATTTTAAGTACAATATCTGTAAATGAGAAAATCTTTAAAATCGTCTTTTCGGACCCGCACTTAGACTTCATTCACGAAAATCTTGGTGCAGTATCAGATGAACATGGTGAAAGGTATTATCAAAACATATTGCAAATAGAGAAGGAATAATGAATCAAAAGTATACGTGATACTATTATTATATTTCGACTCAATAGCAATTGGGTATAAAAATTTTGCACTGCCGTTTACACTGTATTTGTTCACTGTTTCAAATACCATCCAATGGGAATGAAGACGTGATGAAAAATTCTTATCTTTTTATACAATGGTCTGGGAAAAACTGCGAAAGTAATGTATGAATTGACTTATACCACCATTTTTGGACAGATTGCGACCCTACGATGAACTAGTGTGGGGTCTAAGCTTAAACAAAACAAAAAGGCCTAGAAGCCCATTTGAAAAACCTGGAACCTAATGCGCTCTTAAGAATCTCAAGTGCATAATGTACCCAATCCTACTGCAATCATAGAGATTATATTAACATGCTATCTGCGGTGCATTGTCACTACAAAAAGCAGACATTTGCACCAGGCTACATAATTAGTTATCTAAGCATCTTACAGGACTCGAATTTTGAATCGACGACCATCTGCTCTGACTTACCTACTAGAGGCCAAGATAGATTTTGAAAACCTTTTGTTATCATTATCGAGAGTTGTGAAGAATGGAAGTCTAACAGATCCGCACTTCTTGAATCTGTATCCTGATGTACAGGCGGCTCAAACGTCAATTTGAGAAGCTGGCTGTGTCTTCAGACTCCGCTTTTCTAAGGCGATACGAAAGTAGGAAGCAAACGGAAGCTAGTAGCGATGCCTGATAAATCTTCGAAAAGAAATTATTTTCAGCCAACCAACTTCATTTATTAACTTAATTAGACATTTTGATGCGAACAATAAATTGTTTCAAGAATATTTAAAGAGTTTTTAGAATATTTTAAAACAAACAAATAAATGCAGCGCATGCGGCAATGGCTTTACTCGCGGACTGAAATCCGATAATAGGCGGACAAATTTAATTCGAATTTGCATTGGTGGAGGATACCATTTTCTTATTTCCGAATTTCATGACTTTCGAATCGGATTCCAGGATACCCCCCGGGGTCTTTCAGTCACAGGTTTTATACCTAACGATGTCATCTATAGAAGAATGCTCCGAAGTTTGTATATCTCCAGAGTCATAAATGGCTCTACCATTACTATTCAAACAGTCAAGTCGTTACTCTCTAAAAACGAATCAGTGGATGCCAAAGCCAACCTTCGTATGTCAATACATATGTATATTGTAAAATTCTAAATTTTTTTTAAATTCCATATGCTTGCTCTACAAATACACGAGTTTTCTGTTCTCTTGTTAAGAAATCATTATCCCTGTAAGGCACCCTGAGGTTGGTTTCCAAAGGGTAGGCAGAATCACCTGCTAAACGGTAATCCACAGGTACTGTAGTTTATATTGGGTGCATGCCGAGTTGGTGCTGTTATGATTTTGTGGTACTGTTCTTCAACACAAATTATGTTTTTTTAACTAAATCCAACGCGATCAAGCACAGATTAAGGTATTTACACTAAAAATACGCATAATAGTGTAAATCCTACAAATTTTTTAAAATTTTAAAAATCTCACGTGAGATTGAGGGGGGGGAGGGGGTCGAGCCAAATCTCACGACATCTCACCAAGGGGGGAGGGGGGGTCGAAAAATCGCCAAAATCACCTCACGTAATTTATGGATGTCCCCTAATATATTACTATTACCTTAGTAAAAGCAGTTAGGCATATTTACCATAGTTACATTATATACTTTAGTTCATTGTAGACCCAGATAAAGTAGCTAATGTGGTAGTTAAATATGTTTACTCTGGTGTGATTTACTAAAGAGGATGCTTGCTTGATTGTAACCTTGCTTATCTATAATTCTTATGAAGTTTTTGCATGTGGACTAGGTATAGTACAGAGCTTAACTTTTAACCTATAGAAGAAATTAAATACACGTTTATAGAATAATAAATTTTTTATTGAAAAAGCAGGGTAATTATACATAATTCTATACACCTATTCGCTGTCTTCTTCAAAATCAGGCTCAGGAAGAGTGTCTCTTACAGTTTCAGAACTGGGAAGATCATAGTAAGAATTATGATGCACCCTTGGAATTTGCATATCTGCGCATAATTTTAAAAGATCTTGTTTTTTTTTGAAGAGATTTTTAGCCTCTGGGAATACGCCGCCTTTACAGGAAGACTATTCTTTCCCCTTTTTTTCAATGGTAAAGGTACAAACGGGTCATTTTTGTCATAACTAGTTTTTAAAAAAATTGTAGTAGGAGACTCTTTTCTATATTGCAACCAGACGGCTTCACTCAATCCTACTTTTTTTCCATCACTTAAAACATGGGGCTGAAATTGGTTAGTTGTTCCAAAATCTTTAAAGTCGTCGTAGAGTAAAGTTGTGGCGCTGAAAGGTCGAGGGTTCGTCCTAGCCAAGCGAATTATCTGTGTCCAACCATCTGGAATGTAGACAGGCACATGCTTTGATTTTTTTTCTATTTTGGAATGTATAGAGTCGCACTCCATGTGCGTATGGCCCGATTCAAAGAATTTATGGTCAATTACCTTCAAAGTAGGATGTTTTTTGATAGTTTTTTTGCTGGCCACCACATCCGTCTGACATCATTTTTACCTGTGTAATACTTTCTTTTCCCATTATATATTTGTTTACGCAGGTCGATATTTCAACACTCCCGCGTTTTCCTTGTGTTTCTTCCCAAATATAGCATTGCACGTCTTGATTACCTAAATTGTAGATAGTTAAATTATAAATGGCTACTTTCCGCACGTAAAAAAAAGCTCCTGCAGCTCCTTTAGGTGTACTGAGAACTGCTTCCAAATCAAAGTTAAATGAAAGGGTCATTTCGTCATTTCTAGCTTCTTCTTTATCCTCGTCTCTGCATTTGCGTGCTGCATCTCGTCGCATTAAGTGCATTGTATAAGCTTCTTGAGTTTCGCTTTTGTCTTCATGATTCATATCGTCTTAGTCATATCGATGCAAGGATAAGACGCTTTTTTTCCGTGCTCCGTGCTAACACCGTTTAGTTTTTTACCACTTAAATTACGTTCACAGTTAATTCTTGTATACTTATTCTCAGTTGATATTTACTATTTTTTTCACCTATAATGTCTGACAAAGTGAAACCTGTGGCCGGTAAAGTGTCTTCAAAAAAGAATTCTCAATTTCCATCTCCTGCTATGACCAGAGGTGCTGCTCGGTCGTCAGCTGAAAGTAAGCAGGAAGAAAATTCGGTTGAAGAGCTACTTGTCGCCCTTGAAGCCCGTTTTTCTAAGAAAATTGATGATTTGTTTTCTTCATTTCGGCTTACCGAGTCAAAAATCAACGATTTTTGTAACTCCATGTCGACCTTCAATGAGCATCTCAGCTCTATTGATCACCGCCTAACGGAAGGACTAAAGTCCATCACTGAGCAAAACAAAAATCAGCTGGCCGATATCAACAAAAACATCGAGTCTCTGCATGCGAGAGTTTCTGCGCTGGAAGCAACGGATCCCTCTGAAGACCTGCAAGTTATCAGTTCCCAGCTAACTGATAACACACGTCATGTGGATGACTTGAGGCGAACTCAGAGGCTTAGTGATGTCATTATTCGTGGCATTCCCACCAAGCCAGACGACTCCCCGCTGAATATTGTCACTAACCTTGCAACCATGGTTAATCACAATATCTCCAACTACACCGAAGCATTTCGGCTCAGCGCTGGTATGCGTGCGAAGAGTGGACCGATCATCGTCAAGTTCTCTGGGCAGCGTGAAGCAAAGGCGTTTATGCACGCCTTGAAGGTAAATAGCAAACTGAAATTTAAACTTTGCGAGCTGGATGGCTTTACTGCTGATTCCCCTGTGTACGTGAACGAAAGCCTTACTGCGACCAACAGCAATCTACTGCGGGAAGCTTTAAAACTTCGCAAGTTGGGCTTGCTACACTCTGTCTCCACTAGGGACGGCCTTGTCCGTGTCAGGATTAGAAAAGATGGTCGTTTTGTCACCGTGCGAGATGCCTCCCAACTACCATGTCCATCTATTGAAGCACTGGAGTCACGTGCTTCTAGCGTTTAAAAAGAACGATTTTAATTTGTTTCTTAAGTTTATTTATGTTTATTTTTGTTTTTTTTTTTTTAAGATTTTAAGTTGTTTTTAAGTTTCTCCTGTTTTGTTTTTTTTTTCTAGTTCAATTTGTTTTTTTCTCTTTCTTTTCATTTGTACTATTAATGCTTTTGTTCCCTTTCATTTTGTTTTCATGCTCTAACCCTGCAAAACTTTTTAGGACTATTTGTTCTTTCGTGCTTTTGCTTCTTGATTATGTTCGTTGTTCCGGGTCATTGCATTTAATTTATGCCATATAATTTCGGCTGCGAGGACCGGGTGAGAACGTTGCTCAAAATTTTTAGTTCGAGACATAATGGCTTTAACGCTTGCCTATTAAATTCCCGAAGTATTCGTCCCAAAATTGGCGAGTTGAATGAGCTTTTCATAAATTCCGGTGTACATGCTATTTTCATCAGCGAGAGTTGGCTCAACGATTCCATTCCCTCTTCTATTGTTTCCATTGAGGGGTACAAGTTATTTCGTAATGATCGACAGGGACGTGTTGGTGGAGGAGTCGCTATTTATCTGCGAGAACACCTTAAATCAAAAACCGTTGGGTTCTCTAAACTCCCTGGGATTGAATTCATCTGTGTTGAAATTTCTAGTGCTTCTGATAAACTTCTTCTTGTCTGTGTCTATTCTCCGCCTGGCATCTTCAACCCCATTAATGCTGAAGAACTTAGCGAAGCTCTTGAGCACTTATCCGCTGCATATAAATACATCCTGGTAGGTGGTGACTTCAACGTCAACCTCTTAAGGAAATCCACCGTTCAAAATTCTTTTGTTCACACGATTCACTCTCTTGGCTTAGACGTAACCAATGTTCTCCCAACCTATTTCAATTGTAGTGCACCCTCCTTGCTCGACATGTTCCTCACTAATGATATCAACTCCATCACCTTTCAAAACCAAATCTCTCCCCCCAGTTACCTAGACCACGATCTTTTATTCGTTTGTCATCGCTTTTGTGTTGACCCTCCTTCCGCGGTTACTCTCAACTATCGTAATTTCTCCAGTATTGACCGAGAACGACTCGTCCAAAGATGCCTTTGTCTGCCTTGGGCTAACATCTTTTCTAAGACTGACGTCGACGACAAGATCGCTGCATTTGACACTATGTTCCTTGATCTGTTTGATGAGTGTGTACCTCTGCGAAGTAAAACCTTATCAGCTAGTTCTAAACCTTGGTTTACTGCGGAAATTAAATCGCTGATTGTTGAAAGGGAGTTTCTTTTCCACTGGGCCAAAAAAGTCAACAGTGATACTGCTAGAAGATCTTTTAAGCGTATTAGGAATATAGTTGTAGCTAAAATTAAGGAAGCAAAGAGGAATTTTTATGCTCGTAAGCTTGATCCTTCCCTCCCATTGAAAACGATATGGAATAATTTGCGCCAATTGGGTATTCATTCTAAAAAAGAAGTCACCGCCCCCAACCTCTGTCCTGAAACCCTAAACCAACATTTCTTATCTCACCATTCGGCGGACTTGCCTTATACCCCCATCACTTCCTCCTCTGATGGCTTCAGCTTCCGTTGTGTGGACTCCCTTGAAGTGCTCACTGCCCTGAATTCTGTTAAATCTAAAGCGACTGGTAGTGATAACATCTCGCCTAGGTTTCTCAATTTGCTCATCCCTTGTCTGTTGCCCGTCTTAACTCATATTTTCAACTCCTGCCTCACAGTATCTAGGTTTCCCTCGTCTTGGAAGCTTGCTTTAATTATACCTATACCCAAATGCCCATCTCCTGCTAGTCCTTCTGATTTCCGGCCTATCAGTATTCT
Organism: Thereva nobilitata; assembly: GCA_963855945.1. Lineage (NCBI taxonomy): Eukaryota > Metazoa > Arthropoda > Insecta > Diptera > Therevidae > Thereva > Thereva nobilitata. The sequence goes on along the minus strand of OY979695.1, from coordinate 115,340,468 downwards.
CCCATTTCTGGCTAAGGTTCTCGAAAAGCTGATAGCTACTCAAATCCTTGAGTATTGTGATCGACGTCGACTCATAAATGTGTGGCAATCTGGCTTTCGCAAGCACCACAGCTGCGAAACTGCGCTCCTCAAAGTTACAACTGATATCCGCAACTCTCTTGACGTTCACCACGCTTGCTGCCTATTGCTACTCGACTTCTCTAAAGCCTTTGATAGCGTCAACCACTCTCTGCTTTTGCAGAAACTCTCCTCTCGTGCCCATTTTTCTTCTTCTGCTATCAAACTCTTGCATAGCTTTTTAACCAACCGCTCTCAGAAAGTTATACTTGGTGGCTGTAGTTCCTCGATAGCTCCACTTTGTGCTGGCGTCCCTCAAGGTTCCATTCTGGGTCCTCTTTTATTCAGCATCTTTATCAACGATCTTCCTTCGGTAGTAAAACATTCTAAGATACATATGTACGCCGATGATGTGCAACTTTATATTTCTGCGCCCGGTGACCAAATTCAAAGGTGTGTGGAGGAGCTTGCTGTTGATCTACGTCGTGTTTCTTCCTGGTCGACCTCAAACTTACTTCAGCTTAATCCTTCGAAGTCCCATTGCATCTTTTTCTCTCATTCTGCCACTGTTCGTCCCGACTTCTCCGTTATTGCTTTAAATGGGGTTCCTCTAGTGATTGTTGAGAAGGTAAGAAATCTAGGAGTTATCTTGAATACCAAAATGACCTGCTGCGATCATGTTAGCTCCATCATTCGTAAAACATATGGGCAACTGTCGAAACTTAGGTTCCATTGTAACTTGCTCAGTAGGACCGTCCGTATGTACTTAGTGAAGGCACTTATTTTACCTCTTCTAATGCATGGTCTTTCTATTTTTCCTGCTCTAGACTCCTCCTGCGCCCGTAAACTTGAAATTGCCTTTAACGACTGTGTTCGATTTGTTTACAAATTACGCCGTTTTGACCATATCTCGCCCTATTCTAATTCCGTTATGGGCTGCTCTTTTAGTGACTATCGTGAATATAGACTTCTGCGTCTATTTCATGATATCCTCCAGCATCGTAAACCATCTTATCTCAATCAGTTTGTGCAGCTCACACAGTCATTTAGAAACAATAATGTGATTATTCCGCGTTTCCGAACTTTAATTGGTCAGCGTTCTTTCTTCGTCCACGCAGCTCTTTTATGGAATTCTCTCCCTGTGGAATTACAACGTGCCGATTCAGCGGGCATCTTCAGGAAGCATCTTCTTGATTTAATTTCGAATAGGACTGCTTAGAGCATGGATACTAAACTTAAATAATTGTTTTTAGTTTAATTTTTTTTTTCTTATTACTTTACATATTCTTTTACTGTAATTCTAATTTCCTTCTGTCAATTTTTTTTTTATTTTTTTTTTCTTGTTAACTTTCTTTATATTTTTTTTCTCTCCTTGTCATTATTGCTGTCTTCCAAATTTTTAATTAATGTACTATTATATAAGATTTTAATCTTTGTACATGTTGTCTCAAATAAATAAATAATAAATAATTCATTTCCTTATAAGCTAGACATCGTTTGCATAAATCCTTTTTGGGTTTATGAAAACTAAGTATGTATTCTCTAAATATTAACCGATATTTCTCGAAACTTGCTGGTTTCATTTGTTTTTTCTCACATTCTTTTTTATATTCGGCATACATCATCGTGATATTTAGATTAGCGTCTAAATATTTTGTGATACTATCACGACGACAGTAATGAGAATCGACTGTCGGAAAAGAAAGAATGTGATCCCTAATAAATTTCTCACAAGCTTCTGATAGCTTATTGGGTGGAGCTTTTTTGCCTCTTCTTTCTGGAAGCAAAAGGCCTTCCGAACTTAGTTTTTTTAAGGCACCCCTAACAAATCCTGCAGTTATATTTAGAGTATCTAAGAAAAATTGACGACACACAACTTTATTTTCCCCAGAAACAGTTAATATATAAACTTGCGTAAATTTTCGTCGAGAGAGTCCCTGGGTTGTATCTCGATTTTTCTTCTTCTTCGTGACGTGATTTACCACAAATGATCTTTGGTCTTTTAAACTACTCAAGTTACGAAATTCGTTATATATCTTTATTCTGTCATCTTCAGAAACCAAGGATGTACATTTGTGTTTGGGCATAGTTGAACATTTTGCCTGTTTGATTGGCCTAGCTTGCATTTCTTTGCCCTTTTTGCTTTTATAAAGTTCTCCTTTAAGACGTTTTTGTTTTTCAATATTTACTCGCCATTTACTAGGATCTGTAACTTTCCTTGTTTTTGGCATACCTGCCAAATTCTGTTCACTTTGTTCGTTTCTATTTTCTTCCAAATTCTGTTCACTTCGTTTGTCTCTATTTTCTTCTCTATTTGTTGATGGTAACAAGGAGGTTGAAGCATTGTCACGTTCCTTATTGTCTAAGCTGTCATCATCGTCATCCTCCACTTCATAATCAGGATCCTTAACCGAGTCGTCACTATCTTCTATTTCAAGTAGCATCTGTATCTTTACGGGTGCCAGCGAAGAGCAGGCTGGAGCTTCGATGCTCTTCTCGCCAATTTGAGGAGCTAAAAGAATTGAGTTTAGTACAGATTTTTTTATTTTTTTTGGCTATAGGCTCTACTCGATTGTGGTGTTATATCTATATGTGTTCGAAACAGCTTAATTAATTTTTACATAAATTATGTAGCTTATAAGATTATAATTAACTGTAGGTATAAATTAGTGTTGTCAGTGTTTTAAATTAATTATAAAAATCAAGTTGTTAATAAAAAATTAAGTGTGCGGCCGGTCAGGAACAAAGGCACGCACACACACGCGTACGTAATAGAAAAAGAGAGCGGTACTCGTATATAATAAACGGTTAGGTATTTAGACATTAATTACATTTTTGTATAATAATTTCTATAACTTTTCAGGTTATGTATATAAAATGAAATAACTTACCCTTTTCGTCTTCGCCTTCATCACATTTATTATTATTATTTTTCATTGCAAGTAGTTAAATTCGAATTACGTACTTACTATACCAAAAACACAATCGACTGACCACAAACCAAACTACAGTTTTTTGTGGGGGCCCCGGATTCAAAAATGTTACGGGGCCTGAATGCCCAGTCAAATCCTACACTTAAATTTTACAACGTGGAATTATTTATTTACAAATGCTGTTACCTATTATATATTTTTTATTAGATGAATATTAAATAATAATAAAATCCAATAATAATATTAAATTATTTTTCTCGCTTTTTTCGACGCCAAATCTTTGAAAACATCCTCAAAATCTCTTGAATTTACTACTTCACTTTCTATTGACAGAATAGCCAGAGATGAAAATCTCTGTTGGCTTATCGATGATCGCAGATAATCTTTTATTTTAGATTGCGGGGTCTCTCGCGCTGAACCTGCCTTGCACCGGCCCTGATTTTATGCCATGGTAAATTATTACAAATATCACATAGGCCAACGGAATAATGTGAATGTCAATATATTAACAATATACCGGCCATGGTAAATTATTACATCTACCACTTAGGCTAGTTGAGTATTGTGATTTTAATGTTAGCAATATTAAGCATGCCATAGTAAACTGGCAAATCAGCACATAGGTTAGTTGTCTATTGTAAAACAAGTGTCGCACGTAGATAGGCTAAAAGAATAATGGCAATATTTCCTCCATTGTTAAGGTTATAGATACGCCGGTTTGCCACAATATAAATCTAAATAAATTAAAAATTTTCCTATAATAAAGTCAAAAACTTCAAAATGGCAGATTGGTTAGTTTACCATTGGACCGACGATATCATCCAATCAATTTGTGTGTGATATCAATTTGTGTTAGGGCTGCAAAAAATAGTGCTTCATTCAGTTATGCTAATTATCTAGCAAAATACGGACGTATTCATTTTGTGGGAAAATTTTGAATTATTTTAGTGTAATTTCAAAATTGTTATTTCAGTTTGATCTTAGTAAAATTTTCAATTTTATAAAAGTGTACGTGTTATTCAGTTGTGCTATCTACCAAAATTGAAAATATTAATTAAATTAAAAAACCGTAATAAATAATTTTATTGCATTAAGGCTGGAGTACAATGATTCCGCTCCGTACCGTTTCGTGTAAATGTCAAAAGTCGGATTGTAGGAATTTTCATTGGAAATGTTCGTGGAAACGGAAGGGTGACTACAATGGACGGTTCGGAACAGTGCGGAATGGAAAAGATGAGCATATTCCATCTTTTTACGAAAAGGTCGGAAGACATAACCTCATTTGGTGGTCGGTAATTTGAAACATAAATGTGAACGACGAAAAATTAATTGAATTAGTAAAAAAATATCCGGAAATTTTTGATAAAACAAATTAATTCTATTTGGACACAACATTTTATTTATTTCTGCACTCATTTCTTTTAAACTTGATAGTTGTCAAAAACGGAATAAATAGGTTGTATTGTAGCCAGTTATCCAACTCCACGGGAGGGTTCGCTTACGGTGCGGTTCGGAACGGAATCATTGTACTTCAGCACTTACTCAAACATTGGCATTTCTTAGAACGTAAAGTCATTCATTCATCACACAAATTATTTTCAAAAATTGGAGAAACTAATACATGTTATTATTCAAAGAATTTCATTTTAAACCATCTCGTACCTTGTAAAACATACCATAACAATAATAAAAAACCGTAATAAATAATTTTATTGCATTACTCAAACATCGGCATTTCTTCAAACGGAAAGTCATTCATACATTATTATTACTTGCTACCTGTTTTTGAGAAATTCTAGGGAGAGGAGGAGGTAAAATCGTAAAAAATTATTCAGAAAATCTGTCACTTTGATACCTTCGGGGCGCTGTGAACCCTTCGTAGTGAATGAAATTAAAAAAAGAATGAATGGAAATTATTCGTTATGAAACCCTCTACAAAAAACTTGTTATTATTTTTTTTGTTAAAATTGAAGGAAAAAAAGTTATAGCCTTTAAAAGAAAATATTGTGACTAATTTTTGTGTTCTAAGGCTTATAACTTCTTAATTCTTCAATTTACGACAAAACGCTTAAAGAATAAATTGTAGATAATTTAATTCTAAACAAAAAGTCTGTGTATAAATTTTCTGTAAGATGTACTGTTACGGAGATATAGTGGAAAAACCATTTGCACACCTTTTCCAAGATGGCGGCCAAATGGGGGGGTGGGGAACTCGAAAACTCAAATTTAAGCTAACACCGACCCCCCCTACACAACCCAAGAAAAAAATCTTGTCTTGCATTTTTGCAATGTTAAAGTACCATTTCCATGGACTAAGAGTAAAAAAGAATATTGTTTTTCAAATTTTGATAAAAAGTCTAAATTATAGGTGGCGGCAAAGTAGAGTCCTCATTGTTCTGCGGCCGACAGTTAATCTCCGGTTTCGCTAGGCCGATTTTGAAAAATCTTGCTGTGTTTTATTAATTGACATATTTTTTAGGAGAATTTACCTCAATTTTCCAAAAAAAAATTTATAAACAAATTTTTAGCAAGGTTAAAACGGTCAAAAACAGGGTCCATTTTCGTAGTTTTTTTTCCTTCCTTTCCCGTTTTTTTGTTTATATCGATTTTTGGTTAATTGAAGTAAACTCTCCTGTGAAAGACCTTCCTTTTTAAGAATCTTTTTGGTTTATTTGTTTCAGACCAGCCAATCCGGAGATTAACTGTCGGCCGCAGACCAACAATTTTTTCGAGGACTCTACTTTGGCGCCACCTATAATTTACACTATTTATCAAAATTGGAAAAACAATATTCTTTTTATACGCTTTATATTAGCTTCACCTGTATGTTGTATGTTTCATGTAAACAAATCTTGTAACTTGATTTTGACTCACTTCGAGGTAACGGATCAACTTGAAATTTTGCACATATCTATAGTTCGCGTGACAATGCAATCTGACCATTTTGTAAAAAAATCAAGATGGCGGTTTCAAGATGGCGGCCGAATTTTGCAATTGTGCTCCCCGACCCCCGACATGGGTATCAAATGAAAGAGTATTACAAGTAGAATACAATTAGCTATGTGGCGTTATTTAAAATAAAAATGGCGGCCAACAAAAAATGGCGGACTACCTTTTTCTTTACAACCCACTCGATATGAGTATCAAATGAAAGGAAATGACAAGTAGAATACTATTAGCTCTGTAGCGTCATTCAAAATTCAAAATGGCCGCCAACACAAAGTGGCGGACACCTTTTTCTTTACAACACCCTCGGTATGGGTTTCAAATGAAAGGGTGTGACAATTAGAAAACTATTAGCTCTGTAGCGTCATTCAAAAGTCAAAATGGCCGCCAACACAAAATGGCGGACTACCTTTTTCTTTACAACACCCTCGGTATGGGTTTCAAATGAAAGGGTGTGACAATTAGAATACTATAAACTGTGTGGCGTGATTCCAAATTCAAAATGGTGGTCAACACAAAATGGCGATTTACCTTTTTCTTTACAACGCCTTCGGTATGGGTATCAGATGAAAGTGTACGACGAGTATAGTACAGTAAACTGTGTGACGTCTTTTTAGATCCAATATGGCGGCCACTACAAAATGGCGGAAGACATATAGTAGACTAAAAAATAAAAAATAAAAAATATATAGTTTAAAAAAACTAAAAAATACGCTTTGATTTTAAAATGAACTAAAAAGTAAAAAATAATTTTGAATGTAAAGTTTCTATTGCTCCAGCAAGAATATGGAACAACCTACCTTTAGAAAAAGCGTGGGCCGCTAGCGAAAATTTCCGGTGTCAATAAAATAAGAATATAGGAAGAGAGTCCCACGCTGTTTTACATTTCGAAAGGTAGGTTGTTCCATATTGTTGCTGGAGCAATAGAAACTTTACATTCAAAATTATTTTTTACTTTTTAGTTCATTTTAAAATCAAAGCGTAGTTTTTAGTTTTTTTAAACTATTTTACTCTATAAATATTAAATAATCTTTTAAAAAAAACTGTATAATGATATCTTATAAAGAGTCCAGTGGATAGCGGTTTTTGGCTCCAAATTCTTTCGGACAGCACCGATTGACGTGAAATTTGGACAGTAAGTAAGTAGAAGCTCAAGGAACAAAAGTTATATTGTGTTGATGTGTTCTTTTTCTCTGGAGGGAATGCCACCCCTTCTTCTTCTTCTTTAACGGCTCTACAACCGGGATCCGGTCCTGGCCTCTCGCAACTGTTCTCTCCACCGGTCCCGATTCTGAGCCGATGTCATCCAGTTTGGCATCCCTATGCTCTGAGCGTCCTGGTCTACGCTATCCTTCCAGCGGAGGTTGGGTCTCCCTCGCTGTCGCACCCCATAAGTCTTACCGCTTAAATATTTTCTGAGCTATTCGTGATTGAGCGGTTTTTCACGAATAACTTAAAAACCTTACGTTTTTCAAAAAAAAATAATTGTAGCAAAAATGAAGCTTTTAGAATAACGAACCGATTGGTATTTTATTTATTTCTGTAGATGAAACACAGCTAAATTTATGACTCGTTAAAGATGACCGTTTGCTCGCCGAAAAATGAACTCGACGTTAAATAAAGGCAAAACGGCGAATTTTTGGAGAAAAACTTATTAGACCATATTTAAAGTACTTGAAAAGACCTTTAAAATGAGCTTTGGTACAACTCATTAGCATTACGAAGTTATGATGAAAATAATATGCTTGTCTCCGTTATTCGTCAAAAAAAGCAACAATAAAACCAATGGCTTCACTGCAAGAATTGGAAGTAAACGAAACGCTTGTACAATTAACTTTGTTTAAGTATTAACAATATGTTCTAAAAGTTTGAACGGTTTAGAATGTCTATATTTGAAAAAAAAGTTAGATTTACGTTATTAATAAATTTTGAAATTTTTGAAAAAAATTCCTTTTTTCCGCAATAACTAAAAAACTAAGAGAGATACGAAAAAAATGAAAAGGTACAAAAATGAAGGGAAATTTTGGTTATTTTTTTGATTCTGTACGATGAAAAGTAATTGAGTAATCTTGGTTGTAAGTTCGCATGTGAGTGCGAAGACCACCTTTCCCGAGCCATTTAAACTTTAAAATCTCAAAAACTAGAGGTTCTAGACAATTCAATTTTCAGGCCTTGTAGCCCTTGAAATTCCCTGCAAATTGATAGAGCGATTAGATATCTTTAGAATTGAGGAAGTAATCGTTAAAAAACCAACCGCGTTTTCGCTGAAATTGCATGTAAATGGTGTTAATGTCAGTAGCACTTCAAAGTTGGATGAAATTTTAGAAGCCGCTAGGTACTGAACATTTAAAAAATTGAGGCGGGTGCAAGACTGTCAGCTATTCTGGAACGGATGCGGTCTGAATCTTTTGCAAAGGTTACCACTAAGAGCACCGTTTTAGTGTTCATAAGCGTATAAAGGTGTATAATATCGGAGTAAAGAAATAATAAAAATATTGAACTTTGAACTTTTAATCCAGTTAAAAATAACAGTTTTAAGAAGACATGAAGAAAACATCAGTGACTGAGGCAAATGAAGTACTTTTTTATGCTGTAGAAGGTATGACCGTTAGGGAAGTAGCCAGGAAAACGGGTCTACATTATTCTACTATTAGTAGAATATGCACTAATACAATACCGGAACGTGAAAAGAATCGCGGCGGCTGCAAAACGCTCATTACGCCAGAAAATAGAAGGATAGCACGACTACTCCAAAGTGGAGCAATGAATACCGCTGTGCAGGTCCAAAAGCATCTAGTTAGTACCCAGAGTTTTACAGGCTGTGCTGGAACTGTACGAAATGCACTTAGGCAGAGTGGTCTAAAAGGTCGTGTGAAGAGAAAGAAATCAGCACTTACTAGTATACATCGGAAAAATCGGTTATCCTTTGCTAAAAACCACAAAAATTGGACTCTTGAAGATTGGAGCAATGTAATTTTTAGTGACGAATGTAAAATTTTTAGAGTAAGTTCTGATGGTCGACAATGGGTCTGGAGGAAAACAGGAAAATCGCTTCAAGACAGATGCAACCACAATTTTTATGTTGAATATTATTTTATAGAAATACATTAAACATTTTTTTTTAACATTGAAATAATATTTAAATAAAAATATATAAATATATTAAACATTGCAACACTTGTTTGAGTCACTGTATATTGCCGTTTAGAAATGCAGTTGTTACATCTAATTGTTCGATTTGTAAATTTTCTTCTGCTGCTTTAGCAACCAGACATCGAATGGAACTTAATTTTGCTACAGGAGCGAAAGTCTTATCATAATCTAAACCGCGACGTTGACTAAAACCCCGAGCCGCCAATCTCGCCTTCTTTATAATGCTTTTACAATCACTGGCTAGTTTTTCTTTTAGTACGATTTTTGAGCTTATAATATTTGAGTTTTTCTTCTTGCATTCATCCATCATTATTTCCCCATATAATCGTACTGGCTCTACTGTTGCAGTTTTAAGTCTGTATTGGTGTGCGTCTTTCAGCCACTTATTACCGACCAACTCAGCCCGGATGACAGATTTTGAAGCACCAGTATCTACAGTAATTGTGCATTTTTCAGCTCCAATTTTTCCATCGAAGACAAGGCTGTTGTCGCTACGTTCCAGTCGGTTGATCTTGATGATGATGACACCAGGGGCCTAGATTCCCTCGACCAACTCCCGCCCCATGGAGTTAGTCTCCCTGCTGCTATCGGCCTCCCTCTGGCCGCCATTTTTCCGCTGTCCGCACGTTTCACAGCAAGTTGTGTCTCTTTCGGGAGATTCAGCCCTCCTTCGCTTCCAACAATTCCTTTGCAGATGTCCTGGCTCACTGCAGTTCCAGTATCGGAGTCGACCACGTACTTTCGAGGTGTTTATTCGGTTGCAGATGTTCCCTGTCGTATTGATTTCCCTGCGGCGGACTGCACTCCTTATTGCTTGCTTCGCTGCCTCGTATGCCAGAGCATATGCCGAAACTTCTGGGGTATTCTTCTTTCAGGCCAATCTGGCTGCCTGCTGCAGATCTCGGTCGGTAAATGAGTTAAGGAAAGCCTCTCTTGCTACCTCGTTGATGTAATCTTGACCGAAACTAGGATAAGCCAGATGCACTAACCTCTCGATATCGGCGCACAGTTCCTGAAAAGTTTCTCCAGGCCTTTAGGGCCGTGTTACAATTGAGGCTTTGGCTTCGACTTCAACTCCGACTGCAAAGAAAGTCCCCGGAGACTTCGACTTCAAAATTAAATTGTAGCTTTGACTGCAATCAGCTGTTTCCTTTCAAAGCAGAAGCAAAGTAGAAAAATCAAAATTTTAAAATGTCTGAAAAGCAATTGGAATTTTTTTTAATGTTGTTCACAGTCTATAAAAAATACTCGGAATTCAAAACCGTTCCTTTCCCTTTAAAAAAGTTGTTTTCAGTTTTTTCAGATAAAGTGAAGTTGGCTGCAGGCGGACGAAACTTTGAATTTTCTTAAAGCCGGACTGCAGTCGAAATACAGTCGCAGACAAAGTTCAGTCGAAGCTTTTATTTAACCTGCTTTAATGACATTACATGTAATCAAAGCCCGAAGTTAAGTCAAAGTAAAGTCAAAGCCCCAATTATAACATCGGCCTTAAAGTCTATTTAGAAGTTGAAGTCGCTAGACTTCTTGCATGCGCTGATCGCCGTAACGCATTTCCAGCGCTTGAACCAAGAACCCATAACTGTTTCGATGCTCTGCAGGGGTTGACTATAACATTTCCGCTGCTGTGCCCCTTAGTGATAAAGTTAAGGACATTGCTTTTTCCTCCTCGGCCCAGTAATTACCCGCTGCTGCTGCTTCGAATTGGAGCTTGTAAGTAGGCCATGGGCTTTGCCCCTTCGAAAGTTGGGGGCTGCAATTTCCTAACTCCGATGACTTCGGGAGATGCTGTCGCTGGGTGATGAATCTTTACCCTTTCTAGGTAGGCTCTGACGGTTTCCAGTTCCGTCTTTACCTTTTCTTCGGTTTCTCTCATGGAATTTTCGAGCTTTCACAGATCCTTTCTTGCATTTTCTATTTTGTTGTCCAGCTGGTTCCTCTGTTCTTCCATAGACTCTCTGAGCTCTGCGATCAAACGTTCATGAACTATTGCTAACAATTTTTTTTCATCTTTTAAAGCCAACACCTCCGCCTTGATCTCTGTTGTCGAACGTTCTTCCGCTTCCTTCATCTCCGCTGATGACCATCCTTGCGCTTCCTTCATCTCGGTCGTCACTTCTTTCATCTCTGCCGATGCACGTTCTTGAGTCTCCTTCACCTCCTCCTTCATCATCATCAATGCCTTCAAGAGTTCTGCCATACTCACTGCCGTCTCTTCTAATTCTGTTTCTACCTCGTCTTCAAAAATGTAAGTTTCCGGATCCTTACCTTCGCTCACCATAGCTTCACAAAGGAGGGCGAATAGCGAATTTTAAACTCCCACCGTTTTCAACGAGCGTTTACTTAGTTCTCTTTCTAACTCCACAGTGCGCAACTCCACTAATTTCCGACCCATTTTAATATTATGTCCTTATTTCCCGCGCAGAAAAATTTAATTTCAGTCACCTTTATTTTTAAAGTCCACTTATTTCACTTCTCTCTTAATTAATCCCACTTCTGACACCAATTGTTACGTTTTTACTGCTTTCGTAGGATTAATTACGAACCGCCACTGACTTATTGTGTACCGACTATTTTTTGGGGTAAGGGTATTTCAACAGTTCTTTATATTAAACGTCAATTCACATTTTTAAGTTTACGAAGTGATTTTTTTATCAAAAGACATCGTTTTGGTGTTCATAAGCGTATAAAGGTATAATATCGGAGTAAAGAAATAATAAAAATATTGAACTTTGAACTTTTAATCCACTTAAAAATCGATTTCCAGTCGATTTAGGCATAGTTTTACCCCTTTAGGATTACCCCTTATCATGAAATTTGGCAACCCTCGCAAATAAATATTGAAAAAAGTATATTTCATTGGATTATTTTTGATTATTATTGTAAGTACAATTCAATTTTTTAAACTTGGGGTCTGGCAATGGAGGACGAGCCTTCTAATAGTATTCCGTAAGAAATATCAAAAAATCAGCGTTTTTGCTACCTCTTAGCTGTCAAAGCCACTGCGGCTCAAGATTCTTAGTAACCAAAAGTTGTTACCTGTTGGAAAAACTTTCAGCGTTTATACTATGACGTAAGTCTGGCGGTCACGGGCTCTTGGACTATAATTTCGGTTTGTGAAATAGTTGTTTAAACAATATTTTTTCAGCAGTCCGAACCTGAAACTGTAACATGAAGTTCCGTTATAATATGTTACATTTAATACGTATACATGCGAAATTGAAGCCGGATTCAAGCCTGCTTGGGTCTTAGAAAAATCCATGTATACGCAGATCGAATTCAAATAGGATCGAGCGAAATTCGATGAAAAAGCGAAACAGCAGTAAAACGATACAAAAACTACAAATTGTAGGTTATGTTCATTGCTTTTCGATTACGTTTGAATCCATTTAAATTTCAATTACTCGATCCGACGATGTCAAATACGCAGATTCTCAATTTCAATCTTTCGATCTCTGGATCGTTCGATTTGGTCATGTATACGTAGTAATTAAATATACAGTTTACAGAACTTTATTTCAAACAGAGATAAAGAATCAGTGAAGTTTACGGAAAAATCGATATTTGAAAAAGGAAGATTTTTGTTTTTCGAATTTTTATCGATGTTTTTCTATTATGACACTATAATTTGTTTACACCATCTGAAAGTAGAGGTTTCAACGAAAAAAAGCCGTCCTGAAAAGTAGAAAAATCAAAATTTTGTCCGTCAACTTTTTTGATTGAAAATTGGATCCTTTTTTTAAATTAAATTCGTTAAAAAAGAAAGAAAATAGCAGCTTTTATAAAAATGAACATTTTCACCAAATTTCATTAAAATAGAATCATTTTTGTGAAAGGGAGCGTTCAAATATTATGTAACGCTGATTTTCGGGATTTTGGGATACAACGCTCCCCCATGTAACGCTATGATAACGTTTTGTATTTAACCCACGTACTCCCTAAAATCGCTACGTAACAATTTTTTTAAATAAGAGCATTGTTTTTAATAGTTTTAGAAAGTTCAAAGGTCAGACAACTGTCAAATTGCGTTAGTTGACTGATTATAGTTTAAATTTTATTTCTGATTTTTCTATAAAATTAAAAATTTTTTAAAAAAAATTCTTTTTTTGCTTAATTTTCGTCATGTAACATTTTCTAATAGTCAGCCTACCCCCACATAACGGACGATAACATTTTCCATAAAACGCCCCTACCCAGTTCAGCGTTACATAATATTTGAACGCTCCCAAAGAGAAAAATGATAATTGAAAAAATTGGTTTTTAAAGTTTTTTATAGTTTTTCTCCATTTTTTTGAGGTTATGGCGAAAAAGGTTTTAAATGAAAGTTATAGGTTTTTTAATTACATATCTAAAACTTTTACATTCAACTTTTTTCGATAGGAGGTCTACTTTTGCCAGAAATTGTAAAAAACCGTGTTTCTCCCCTAAAAACACACATTTTTAGCACCCCACCCCCTTCCGGTCGTCTGTAGCGGGGCTCTCGATTTTTCCCCGTTCATGTACAATTTATCCTAAATTTTGGCGCCATCCATATACTGCTAAGAATTTCTTAGTTTTTTGGCCTCTCAAAAGCGTTTTGGCACTGGTCTACCAGGAGTGATTCAAGTTTAAGTAAATTTCAAAAAAATACATTTTTTTCGTAAAAACCCTGTATCTTAGCGGATAGTGGGTATAGCCCTCCTCTCTAGAACAAATTTGTTCTGCAAATACATCCAGGAAGCACCCCTAAAAATATTAGCCACGTAGTCCAAGAAAGGACTTATTTAACGTCTGATGACGTATTCAAGTCGCGAATGAGTGCATAGGAGTATTTTAAATCTTTAAAACGACGATATCTCATGAATGGCAATTCGTACGGGAAAATGTATAAGATCTTTTTTTGTAAATAATCGCATAAACTTTGTAAACACTATTTTATGATAACACTTACAGTTTAGGAGATATTATCCAAAAACGGAGTTTTTTAGGGGGTGGTTCTTTTGGGGGTTCCCTCACCCCGGCGAGTGTTAACTTTTCGGGAGGTTAAAGTACGCTGTTCAATTAACAAATTAAAAAAAATTATCAATGTCAGGATTTTTTTTCATTTTGCTATAGTTAAGAAGAAGAAGAAGAAAAACAACTCTCTGGCACTTTTTTAATGTTAAAACACATGAACAAATTAAAGTGGAATTTATGAGATTATTGCAAATAAATAAAAAATGGGCACATACGAAATAAATTGAAGCAAGTGCGGAGAGGAGATGAAAAAAAATTGTCTTTTTGTTTAACTCGTAGTTAACCACGGTGCATTCGAACACCTCCATGGTTAAACATAAATTTTCGTGATTAACTGAAGTGATGCAGCATAACCACAGCTTACCTCCTGGTTTACCATAGTATGGTATTTGAACGCGCTCCGGGGCATCTAAAAATTTCAGATGTTTGCAAAAAAAATAGAATATCAAATTTTTATTTTGAATCGATATAAATCCTCTTTGCTGTCTCGCTTTAAAAAATAGGATACAGGAATAATTGCTTTTTCTCTCTCGTTCTTTCGTTCCTTAATTTTGGCGTTAACAGCCTTTTTGTGTAATCGAACGAAATAATGCGAAATTGAGAGTCTGTCAGGAGCAGATGATATTTCATAGTTTGGCAAAGTTCTTTTTTTGGTTATCCCAAATGGGGAAACTACAGTGATTTCGATTGTTTCGTTGGGGTTTTCCAGCCCCTTAAAGGGGTTGGGGTTGTAGGACGGTGTCTGCAAACACAGAAATCGCAGCAAGGGTGACGGGAAGCATATTTGGGTAGTTTTACATTGTTTCCAATTTTTTCAATTGAAACTTTTGCGGGTTACCAAAGTTTTGCAATTATGTTCGACCGTAAGTGGAAATAGAAACAAACTAGGGTGAAATTGGTTTTTTAATATTTTTGTGTATATCCGGATTATTTTTGATTAGTTTTAAAAGTGAAATTAATGTGATTTTATTTTTTAATATTAACAGCGATATTTATGTACATTACGTGTTGTTGCTCATTAAAATCTCTGGTTTTTACGTAATTGACAATTTATTCATTATTGTTGGTTGCTCTTGGCATCTGAAATAATTAAGCATTGCTGTCTGTGCAGATGAATATGTGCACATGAATATTCAAAATAATTTATGTAATGAATGGAATGAGGTAAGTTCATTATGATTCTGGCTGGACGGTAGAAGCTCCCATTCCTCATCAAGTCAGGATTCCAGCATATCCAACTAGAAAATCAGAACTGAACATATAATCAAATGACGATTACTTTATTGTAATCAATTTTATGTATTACAAAGAATATTAAAACGTATACAGGGTGTTTGGCAGATGAACCGACATTTTTGGTGGGTTGGGGGTCATTTGCCGCGCTGCTGACGCGTCCCGTTAGAAAATTTGGGCACTGACCATATCCACATCGTTTTGCAGTTATTTTAGTATTCATAAACCAATTTTCTGATTTTATAAAGCATTTGCGACTTACATGGTGCTTTGACAACTTTGAAGCCACGCCCACGGTAAATGTTAGGGAAACCAGCTGGCTGACGGCAAGCTATTGCTGTACCTCCTTATCACTACATAATATGTACCAAAATTTCAGATTTTATAAAACAGTTGCATTTTTTGGCGGCTCAGCTCCCGGACTATAAGGATTATTGAAAAAAATTAACAAAGTCAGCTACAAAATTAAAATATACAATTAATTGTGATTGCCAGAGACATTTTCTGAGACAACAATAAACTTCAAATGTCAAATGTCAAGCTAATCAAACAGCTTTGCCTTTTTATTAATTGTTATACCAGCGCAGCTTGTTCACTGACTTCGTAAACTGTCATAACAAGACGAAGACGACGACGAGGACTTGGATTCGGACAGGCCCTGAGAAGGTGTCAAGCCTGAAATACATTAAGAGGCAGTGCGTCGCGTCGCGTCGCAGTGAAATTTAGATTTATAGTTACAGAATGTGGCAACTCACATTAATCACACTGCGACGCACCGCGCCGCGACGCACTGCTTTGACTTAGGCTAATTTCTAAAACACTGCTTCTCTTGACAGTTTTGTGGGGTCTAACGGGCGATAAAATCGTTAAACGATTTTTCACCAAATCTTTTTTTCACAAAAATTGCGTTATTACGCATAACACATGCCGCCAGCACAAGCAATCTTCTTTTAACCTAGTTTCGTCTCAACATATTTATTTGAATTAACTATTTGCCTTTTAATACATGCATAATCAAATTGTCAAAAAAACGCGCAGCGCTTTCAATGTGCGATGACGTTCATACTTTAATCAACCACTGCGGCGCACAGCGACGCGACGCGACGCACTGCCTATTAATGTATTTCAGGCTTCATGGTGTGGTAGACGTCGATGAGAATATCGCTCCTGCTCAATTCTTCGCGCTGCACGCGCATTAGTGTTAATGATACTACACACCAGGATCATGTTAGCATAGCCTTCGTTACTAAATTTTGGCACTGTAACAACAACAGCAAAAGGAAACACAACACAAAAGACACAGTTTAAAACAAATTTCACAAAACCAAGATTTACCAAACGATTTACCTTACATGTGTAAGAAAGACACACACTTTCTACCTGCTGCTTTTAGCGCGCAACCTGTTTGTGCCCCAGTTTAATTGTTAGTTGGCGTGTTTGGTTCCTTAGAGCCTGTGCCAAGTTACAATTCAAATGTCAATTTGTATGGAAAACGCATTTCGATTTTACAATTCAATTTTCGGAGGTTTTTGTCTTTGGAATTGTAAGGAAATTTTTGATGTGAAACATCTTTGCGCGCGTTGAGAGTAATTTTTCAAGGTTGCAACGCTTGGCTTAATGCAATTGTTGTTGTGATTTGCAACGATTCGAAAATGACGGGAGATCTGTATTGAGGAAGACAGAATAAGATGGAGATATTAAAAAAAGAGGAACACCAAAGAAAAGTGTTTATATGCGACGAGCTAGAATAACAAAACAAGAATCCTAGAATGGACGAATTGGTTGAGTGTATGATATTTGACGTTGATATTTCGAAAAAGTCGCAGGTTCAATTCTTGATCGAGGCATTTAAATTTTTTATTTATATTTAAAAGCTCTAATTTAAAATTATTTCCAAAAAGGTATAATAAAACAAGGGGTGCATAAGAGTTTAAAAGGACTCTTACTATTACATATGTAAATTGCACAAAATATTACTAAGACAGTAAATTTCTTAAAACTACAATAACTTACAAAAATTTAGATGGAGCATTCGGATTTCTTAGAATTCTGTCTGTAGAAGGGCAGAATGCCAGGAAGTTACTACCGATTAATGAAAATGATTATTTAGCTTAATTTACTTGATTTTCTATAAAAATGGTTAATGAGCGGACTTAAATTACTTTTTATCTAAAAATTTAAGTTATGGACTTATGCACTCATGTACATACATATATCTGTGTTTTGTAGCATAATAATGCGCAAAAGTCAACCAATTGTTTGAATTGTAAGCATGTAGCGGCAACTAAAAATTGAAACATTTTAGTTATCACAAATAATTTTGATTCGTTGCTATAATGTAGGTGCTATAAAAATATTCATGCTATTTAAATTGCAAGCCATGATACTTTTAATTTCAAAAAAATATTTCTTAAAATTCCCTGCAAATATTGCAATTTCAAAACAAATATTCCCTACACAGAACAAAATTTCTGTTAAAATTGAAAAAACTAATTTTTTTAGTAAAATACGGCGTATTAGCTAAATGGATGAAGTAACAGTGTTTTCTTAAATAATTGAAAATATGTTCTTAAATCCTTTGAAATTTGTATGCAATGTAGGTACTTAAGTCTTTCTTAAATTCAAAATTTTGAAATAATTAGGAATTTTTGACTTTTGGACAAGGGTAATATATATTTCGAAGGCGATTCCAATGAAACAGTACACACCCAAAATTAAAATTGTTAGTTGAATGTTTTTCCCTTCTTTTTTTATGTGGAAAACTAGAGCTCAGGGAAAGCCCTTTGTGCTGTCGACAATCTATTTTCTTCGTATAGAGTGCAATGTCGAACAGCAAGCTCTAGTCGACAGATAGTGAAGGGAAAGAGAGAAGTAGGAAGGAACTGCCACAACCACCTACTCCCAACCATTTCTAATCGCGACTCTGGCATTGGGGCAACGAGAAACAACCCGATGGAGTGTTATGCCTCCTGAAACGAGTTGAATCCCATCAACCAACCGATGACATGCGCTGGTGGAGTGGGCAGGGGGAATGAGAAATGTAAGGAGGGAAGAAGAAAGAAGGTGGGAAAGGCGAAGGACCGTGGTGCTGCCGGGATTCGAACCCGAGACCTCTGGGATGGTAGTCAGGCGCCTTACTCCCTAGACTACCGAGGCCCCCTGAATCTTTATTTATTTATTTATTTATTTATAATTGCAAATTACAAAATGGTAGCACATAACAATAAATACTAATCATAATGGAACCTGCAATTTCGATCTACAGAAGCAACATTCTTCAGATCTACAACATTAAACGCAAAAACTAAGTTTTTCAAAACAATAAAATATAAAAAGAATATAATAAAAAAGTAAAAATATGAGGAAAATTTAATAAACTAATCAAACTAAAACTACTAAAAATTAAGTTCTGAAATTAATTTCCGAAAAGATTCACGAGGCAAAGTGAAATCTACATGAGAGCTCGCGATATTAAATAGCTTCGTTGAAATGGAAATAGGCTCGTGTGAACCATAAGCTGTACGATGTGAGGGCATTTTTAAAATATTCCTGGTACGTATGTTTCTTTCAGGGGCGTATAAATAAAAAAGAGAAAGCAAATCCGGAGAGTTGATGTGGCTCATTAACACTTCCCGAGCTAGCATTACCGCTGCAATACTCCTCCTATGTGATACGAATTTCAAGCCCAGCAATTTGCATCTAACGTCGTATCTGGGTAAGTTGCACTCCCACCTTAATTTACGAAGTGCATATCTAGAAAAAGATTTTTGCACCGACTCAATCCTCTTGATGTGAACTTCATGCTGAGGAGCCCAAATAACAGAGGCATATTCAAGGTGAGACCTTACTAATGACACGTACAAACTTTTAATAGTATAAGGGTCGAAAAAATCTTTGGAGTGCTTCATAACAAAACCGAGCATCCTAAAAGCTTTTGAGATAATATAATCGATGTGAGAATTGAAAGTTAATTTCGAATCGAACACAACCCCAAGGTCATTCAGTTCAGTAATTCGAACTAGGCAGGTCTGTGAAGTTGGCACCACGAAATGTGAATTTTGGAAATTTTTTTTTTCATACGTTTGTCCATCGTTTGTCCAAGTTTGTCCACGGAAAAGTTTTTTTTGTCCAGGCACCGTTAATAAGTTACAAGCAAAAACATTTTTTTGCAAATTTTTTCAACCAGCACCCCAACTTCGCAAAAAAAATTGTTTAACCGCATAGATCGTTTGTCCATCGTTTGTCCAAGTTTGTCCAGCAGTTATTTTTATTTGTCCACTCACCCATTAATTATAATAAATAATTGAAATTTTTCAATTTTGTGAAGTTGGCAACCCCGATTGCGAATTTCGTACTTTTTCTTTGCGCGTTCGTTTGTCCATCGTTTGTCCAAGTTTGTCCAGCAGCTATTTTTATTTGTCCACTCACCCATTAATTATAATAAATAATTGAAATTTTTCAATTTTGCGAAGTTGGCAGTCCCGTTCCGCAGTCCCACAGTTGCGAATTTCGCACTTTTTCTTTGCGCGTTCTTTTGTCCATCGCTTGTCCATATTTGTCCACGAAATAATTGCATTTGTCCACGCGCCGATAAAATTTTATTAATTAATCAATTATTCGGGAAAATCACATTGGCCATAAAAAAGGCGCATTTCGAAATTCGTATTTATGTATTTCTGTAACCATTGGAAGTTCAATTTTATTCCGAACAATCGACATCAATACGACACGAAATACAGAAAAAAAACCAAATTAATCCACCCCTCAGAGAAATAACAATTGCAACCAAATTACTTAGTCGAAATTTTTTCGACACAGCGTGGATTTCGGCGAATCGACTCCGCACAGAAAATTTTCTAACACCGACTACATAATCTATTGCTACACTTCGGAGTAGTAGTTATAAATTTAAAAAAAATACGAAAACATATATTTTCATCACATTGCGTTTTATAATTGCAGTTTATCCAGGGATAAAGATTGCCAGAATTCGTTTGTCCATGGACAGAAATCGTTTGTCCAGGCACACATTCGTTTGTCCATGCCAGAATTCGTTTGTCCATTGCTGGAAATCGTTTGCCCAGGCACAGATTCGTTTTTCCACTGCTGGAAATCGTTTTTCCAGGCACAGATTCGTTTGTCCAGGCACAGATTCGTTTGTCCATTGCTGGAAATCGTCTGTCCAGGCACAGATTCGTTTGTCCATTATTGGAAATCGTTTGTCCAGGCACAGATTCGTTTGTCCAGGCACAGATTCGTTTGCCCATGGACAGAAGTCATTTGTCCAGGCACACATTCGTTTGTCCATGCCAGAACTCGTTTGTCCATTGCTGGAAATCGTTTGCCCAGGCACAGATTCGTTTGTCCATTGCTGGAAATCGTTTGTCCAGGCACAGATTCGTTTGTCCAGGCACAGATTCGTTTGTCCATGGACAGAAATCGTTTGTCCAGGCACAGATTCGTTTGTCCATGCCAGAATTCGTTTGTCCATTGCTGGAAATCGTTTGTCCAGGCACAGATTCGTTTGTCCATTGCTGGAAATCGTTTGTCCAGGCACAGATTCGTTTGTCCATGCCAGAATTCGTTTGTCTGTGCCTGGCCAACGATTTTCAGCAATGGACAAACGGATCTGTGCCTGGACAAACGATTTCTGTCCATGGACAAACGAATCTGTGCCTGGACAAACGAATCTGTGCCTGGACAAACGAATCTGTGCCTGGACAAACGATTTCCAGCAATGGACAAACGAATCTGTGCCTGGGCAAACGATTTCCAGCAATGGACAAACGAGTTCTGGCATGGACAAACGAATCTGTGCCTGGACAAACGATTTCTGTCCATGGACAAACGAATCTGTGCCTGGACAAACGAATCTGTGCCTGGACAAACGATTTCCAGCAATGGACAAACGAATCTGTGCCTGGGCAAACGATTTCCAGCAATGGACAAACGAGTTCTGGCATGGACAAACGAATCTGTGCCTGGACAAACGATTTCTGTCCATGGACAAACGAATCTGTGCCTGGACAAACGAATCTGTGCCTGGACAAACGATTTCCAGCAATGGACAAACGAATCTGTGCCTGGGCAAACGATTTCCAGCAGTGGACAAACGAGTTCTGGCATGGACAAACGAATCTGTGCCTGGACAAATGACTTCTGTCCATGGACAAACGAATCTGTGCCTGGACAAACGAATCTGTGCCTGGACAAACGATTTCCAACAATGGACAAACGAATCTGTGCCTGGACAGACGATTTCCAGCAATGGACCAACGAATCTGTGCCTGGACAAACGAATCTGTGCCCACTGGAAAAACGATTTCCAGCAGTGGAAAAACGAATCTGTGCCTGGGCAAACGATTTCCAGCAATGGACAAACGAATTCGGGGTTGGGGTGCTGGTTGAAAAAATTTGCAAAAAAATGTTTTTGCTTGTAACTTGTTAACGGTGCCTGGACATAAAAAACTTTTCCGTGGACAAACTTGGACAAACGATGGACAAACGTATGAAAAAAAAAATTTCCAAAATCCACATTTCGTGGTGCCAACTTCACAGACCTGAACTAGGCTTAGGTTATTCAGCGAATAAGGGAACATCACAGGGTTATGACCACGGCTAAAAGTAAAACAGTTACTTTTATTAATACTCAACTCAAGATGGTTGGAGCTGCACCAGTTGGTTAGGGCGTTCAAATCTCGTTGCATACAGAAACACCCAAGTAAAAATTTTCTCAAGTGTAATCAATGGCCCTTCTAAGTTTTACCTTTTAAATAGTAAGGCGCTTATGAGGTTATCTTGAGAGGGACTTGTAAGAATCGTCACGCTTCGCGAATGAGATCCTTATGAGGAAAACCCACGAGGCGCTATAGAGAAACTTACCAACCTCTTAATAGAAATTTATCCGCCATTTTGAATTTTCAAATTTTGACGACAGAATCGACATTTTTGGCCCTAAAACCCCCCAATACCGATTTTCAACGGAATCTGAACACAATTGAAAAATTCTTCCGCCATCTTGGAACCGCCATCTTGATTTTATTTTCAAAATTGTCAGATTGCATTGTCACGGGAACTCAATGTGTGGGCAAAATTTCATAAGAATCGGTTTAGTAGAAGTAGTCGAAAAAGCTTTCGCAAGATTTGAACCAAACAAACAAACAAATATACGAGGTGAAGCTAAATAAAACCATTAAAAAAAAAATAGAACGTTTTATATCTTCTGGACCTCTCTCGAGATAACCTTTTGCGCTTATTATTAATATCATCCATTTTCACTGCACTGTTCACTCAAAACCGTTCCGTCTGACGATTTATTTTCAAGATCAATGCCTTCAGGGCAACTGTTGCGATCATACTGACCAAAAACTGTCCTTGCCTTTCGTCGTACCAATCGTACTTATCGTCAACAGGTATAATGATTTTAAAAAAAGACAAAACAACACAAAAATGTGCATTCACGAATTTTTTATTAATCTAAAAAGTTCAGCAAAATGATATCTACATTTGTAAAGTTGTTAATGAATAAACGTAGATGTTAATTAGGGGCCATCCATAAACTACGTCACATGAATTTCATGATTTTTTGACCCCTCCCCCGTCCTTGTCACAACTGGTCACATTTTTGAGACTCCCCCCTCCCTAGTGTGACGTCACATATTTTGCAATTTTACATCTAGAAATTATTAAATTAAAACAGCAGTTCCGAAATTAGTTTTATTTCTATTTAAATTATTAACTTCCCAGTAGGAAGTTATTGTAATCGGTCCGAAAATTGGATTCGAAATTTTCAATGTATTTACACGTTTCAAAGTCCCAATAGCATTTTAAGCAAAAATTTGAGAAGAAATATGTGTGTGTGTGCGTACGTATGTGGTCATTTTTTCCTGCACGATTTCGCGCGAACCAAAAAAGATTTCGACTTCGTTAAGGTGCCGTTCGAAGCATGTTAAAGGACATATGATCTTAAAAGATTTTCATAAAAATCGGTCGAACCGTTTTTTTGTTTGAACGACGTAAGTGATTTTTGTACCAGCACGATTTCGCGCGAACCAAAAAAGATTTCGACTTCGTTAAGGTGCCGTTCGAAGGATGTTAAAAGACATATGATCTTAAAAGATTTTCATAAAAATCGGTCGAACCGTTTTTTTGTTTGAACGACGTAAGTGATTTTTGTACCAGCACGATTTCGCGCGAACCAAAAAAGATTTCGACTTCGTTAAGGTGCCGTTCGAAGAATGTTAAAAGACATATGATCTTAAAAGATTTTCATAAAAATCGGTCGAACCGTTTTTTTGTTTGAACGACGTAAGTGATTTTTGTACCAGCACGATTTCGCTCGAACCAAAAAAGATACCGACTTCGTTAAGATGACGTTCAAAGCGTGTTAAAGGAAGTATGATCTGAAAAGATTTTCATAAAAATCGATCGAGTCGTTTTTTTGTTTGAACGAATACTGGGAAGTTAATCTTGTGGACCGAAAGGGTCAAAAGCCACATCCCAACTAGTTTTTTAATGAAATCAACATCACACTTTTGAAAAAATAAACAAAACAAAAAACCAATAATTATACTATAGTCCGGGGAAATTAGCAAAAAAAAGCGCACGAAAGGAGACAAAATTCCAAAATGGCTGAAAATTGGTCCGCAGCTTCCTTGGGACTTTTTAAGAAAACCATTTCGGAATCACCAAAAATAAAACATGACCGCCGGAGATATCGCGTTTTTCCCGTGTTTTCCTGGTATCTCGGTTTCTATAGGTCGCACAACCTAGTACGAGGGCCCAAAATGTTGACAACGAAACTCTCTACAACTTTAGTTCTTATAAACATGTTGACCCGATTAACCTTTTTAAAGTTATTCAAGGTCAAACTTATCAAAAATCACTTTTTAGCCAAAAAATCACTCAAAAACTGCTTTTTTCGAAAAAGTTTTTGATCAGTCAATAAGAAACGTTATTGTCTACCAAAAAGCCCTCTTGCCATTTTTTCGAAAACTTAACCCTTTCTAAGTTATTCAAGGTCAAAGACTCAAAATTTCAGTTTTTGGTCAAAAAATGACTTAGAAACTGATTTTTGCGAAATTATTTTTGTTCTATTTATACAAAAGATTATTGCCTACCCTAATGACACCCTTGTCATTTTTTCGAAAACTTCTCGAAAAAATTTGCAAAAATCAATTGAGCGATTTTTTGGCCGAGCTTCGGATGAATTGAATTGATTTGCATTTTGTACTGACTTTTGGCTATGTTTAAACGCAACCCCCTATATACGCGAATTTCACTTAACGCGAGTTTTTTCGAACGTACATATTAGATTTTGAATTGTGACATCACGAATTTTAGGACCCCTCCCACCCCTTGTCACACTAGGACACACTTCGTCGACCCCCTCCCTCCCCCTTAACGTGTGACGTAATTTATGGATGGCCCCATCATGAAAAATATTCTGTCAAAAAAATTAGTGTGACTTCTTAGAACATTACTAAAGCCTCATAAGTTCATCTAAATTAGATCATTCTAAGGGTGAATCATCTAATTTTAGAATAGGCCAATGTTAGTTTTCACTTATCTAGTGTGAACTTAACTTTGCCTTTTTAGCGCCTTTTAAGTTGATTCTAATCAGATTATTGTGAGTATGCATCATCTAATCCTAGAATAGGACAATATTAGTTTTCACTTGTCTAGTGTGAACTTTAAGTTGCCTTTTTAGTGCCTCACAAGTTTTATCTAAAATAGTGCGCCTCGTCAAAAACTTCTCTAGAACTTGTAAAAACTAGGGATTGCCTTGCGAAATTTTTACTAGGGCAGTCTACAGCATTAACAACCTCACGAAATAGCTTCAAATCATCAGCATACAGTAAGCATTTTGAAGAGGAGATGCTGCTAACGATGTCATTGATAAAGAGAATGAACAACAGTGGCCCGAGATGACTGCCTTCTTGCTATCTTGCTATGAACGTACGTGAGATTGATCCATTTACTTTTACGCAGATTTTTCTGTTATTTATAAAAGATTGAATCCAGTTAAGTAAAGACGAGTGAAAACCAAGAGCTCTGAGTTTGTGAATTAATAAGCTGTGTGCAATTCTATCAAAAGCTTTCACAATATCTAGACTGATAAAATCTATTTGAGTACTTCTTCCAAATCTTCCAAATTTAAAAAAAAAGCGCGCCGTCAGGCTTCGAACCCACGACCTGACCCTTGGCGCTGATCCTACATTTTAACCATTCGGCTACCAAAGCCTATGGAGAGGAAATAACGAAATCGATAATTATAGTCTTTTGGATGGATTTATAAGCCTCATCTAAGCGATAAACTAAATACATATGTAATACATACATTTGTATGAAAAATTAAAATTTTGAAAAGACAGTTTGCTACCACGATACCCAAGTCTCAAGGAAGCACGTTCGCTATCATTAGTTTATGTGACTTTGTCACGTGTAACAAGTATCCAAGGACTATGGATTACTACATCAATGGCAATGGGCCTTTCCACACTAGTATTCTTGCTGCAGTATTCAAACCGAGTTTTTAGGAAAGGGGTAAGAGAATCAAGGAGAATTCATCACTTTTTGTAAAGAATTCTCTTCGATTCTCTTACCCCTTTCCTAAAACCCCGGTTTGAATACTGCAGCAAGAATACTAGTGTGGAAAGGCCAAATGGTACATTTACGAGACGAATTCCGAAGACTCTCCACAAATGGTTTGGAAACTATTGACAAACAAATGTTAGATTTTATACGTCAGAGAAATGGATTTATCGACATACAATCTCAATTGCCAGAGTTTCGAAGTCATTCCCAGGATCTTACGGATATTGTTATAAAAAAAATCGAATATCGTTATTTTTACTGAGACTTGGATAAATGAAGTCAAGGATATTATTGTACCTAACTTCAATTGTGTTGTTAAATATAGTGGGAATCTATCATAATCAACGTGAAACGTGAACATTTACTACGTATAAATGAGGAGTTGAGTAGTTGAGTTGACGTTGAGTTGAGTTTTCGACAATCGACAAAATTCGACAAAAATCACAAACAAAACACAGAAATGCTACTGTCATATAAATTCAACTACTTAACTACTGAGATCGCGTCTATAGGCATAATTTCAACTCAACCCAGCTAGCAGAGCTGAGCCGAGTTCAGTCGACCCTATCTCAACTCGTCTCGCGTCTACATGCATTTCAACTCGGGTTCAACCTGGTTTCAACTCATCATGTATACGTAATAATTATCACGCCAAACTCCGAGATGACTCAACTGCAAAAGCTCGACATTACATATTTTATACATCGCTCATTACTAGGATATAGTAATGTAGGTGGTGCTACTATTGGTAAGAGAGAAAATAAAGTATCACTAGCACTTATTCTTACTAATTATTCAATTTAAAGAAAGATAAAGATTGCCAAAGATGTACACGTGCTTTTTTGAATTGTAGGGAAATATTAGCCAAACATTCATTTGGCCGTTTGTTGGATTTGCTTTTTGGTGGATGAATCTCCTTTTTTTTAATTATTGGAGAACAATATCGCGAATTCTTTCAATTTTCAGTGCATGATTGTCCTCACCGTATAATATGACACATTAAAGGCTGATCATGTTTACACTGTGCAGACGTAAAGCAAAATAAAAACATGAACAGAATAAATTCTACATAAAATTTGAAACATTTTTTAAAACTCTCAAATATGTACAATTACAATGTGTATGGTGGAGTCCACCCCCAATGGAGGATGCTCGTGAAGCAATTCCATTTCCATTATTTTAAAGCCCTGCAAAGTTTATACATAGCCCTGGGCTTCATTAAAAAAATTATTAAAAATTTTATAAATTACAAAATTTTGTTGTCATCCTGTTGTCAAATGAAATGCGTGAATTGTATTTTGGCACACTTTCTAATTTCGAAGTGTCCGTGGTGAAAGCAGCAAATTCGGAATTGTAACTTGGCACCCACACTAGCAAACTAATATCTCGTATTTTGAACACATTATTAATAACTTCTGTATCATGTAGCACACCGTTTGAAAGGGAATAAACTGAGGAAGTTTTTTAAAAAAAAGCTAAATTCAAAATAGCTTCTCCTTTTTTTTAAATGTATTTAGAATTTGACACTTTTCAAAACATTTAAACATTTTTACGAATTTGAAATGGCATAACACTTTTTCTTAATATCAGTGGATCAGTGATTGATTTAGAGTAAGAATTCATTGAAGAACACAACAAAAGTGATTGCGTGCTATTACAACTACAAACAAAAAAGTTTGAAGTTTGACGTTTTGAAGGTGCAATTTTGAGTAATTTTGTAAAAAAAACACGCGTGTACCCAGTGCACGGGAAAGATGTGAAACATCTTTGGCGATCTTTATCTTTCTTTAAATTGAATAATTAGTAAGAATAAGTGCTAGTGGTACTTTATCTTCCTTCTTACCAAAAGTAGCACCACCTACATTACTACAATACTAGTAATAAGCCATGTATAAAAGCGTCGAGCGTAACAGATACATATATAAATATTTATTTTCCCATTCAGAGTTTTACACTCAGTAATACAAAATCACCAACAGGTGTCGTCACTGACTTTTGTAGTTGCGTCATCTCGGGGTTTGGTGGGATAATGTTGAACTTTATCATGTTGATTATGATAGATTCCCAGTCCTCCTGTTCGTCGTATATTATTTAATGAACAATTGAAGTAGGTATACTAATTTCCTCGACTTCATTTAACCAAGCCTCAGCAGACAGCA
This sequence comes from Thereva nobilitata, assembly GCA_963855945.1. NCBI lineage: Eukaryota > Metazoa > Arthropoda > Insecta > Diptera > Therevidae > Thereva > Thereva nobilitata. Next base: position 115,312,399 of record OY979695.1, on the reverse strand, counting down.
TAACGATATACGACTTTTGTATGGCAATATATAAGTAAATGGAAAAAGCATTCCACTAACAATTTTTGGGTTCGTACTTTTTTGGTATCATTGGAATCGTTTTCGAAATATCTACATTTTACCCTTGTTCAAAAGTCAAAAATGTATAAGTACATATTTCAAAATTTTAAATTTAAGAAAGACAAGTACATTATATACAAATTTCATAGGATTTTAGAACATATTTTTAATTATTTGAGAAAACGCTGTTGCTTCATCAAAGAATTGTCGCTGTTGCTTAGTTCAAAGAATTGTTAGTGTCGATGCCCTATTTTACTAAAAAAATTAATAATTTTTCAATTTTGACAACAAGTTTTTTCTGCGCTCTTTACTATGTTCTTATTTTATTGATACTGGAACCTTTCGTTAACGCCCCACGCTTTTTTATATTTAAGTAAGTTATATTTCTAAATTTTAACAATAACTTCATTATTTTCATTCTGAGCTTGATTTCGAATGGTCGGTTGTTCCCACATACTGGCTGGAGCAATAAAGACTTCATTTTAAAATAAAAGCGTATGGTTTAGTTTTGTTAAACTATATATATTTATTTTCTACTTTTTAGTCTATTATATGTTTTCCGACACTTTGCGGCGGTCGCCAAATTGGATTTAAAATGATGTCACGCAGCTTACTGTATTCTGCTCGTCATACCCTTTCATGTGATACCCATACCGAGGGTGTTGTAAAGAAAAAGTAATCCGCCATTTTGTGTTGGCGGCCATTTTGAATTTGGAACGACGTCAAACGGTTTACTGTATTGTACTCGTCATACTCTTTCATTTGATACCTTTAAAGATGGGGTTGTAAAGAAAAGGGTAATCCGCCATTTTGTGTTGGCCGCCATTTTGAATCTGGAATGAAACGACACAGCTAATTGTATTCTATTTGTCATAACCTTTCATTTGATACCCGTGACGGGGGTCGGGGAACACAATTGCAAAATTCGCCCGCCATCTTGGAACCGCCATCTTGATTTTTTTTACAAAAAGTCAGATTGCATTGTCACGTGAACTATGCATATGTGCAAAATTAGAAGCTAATCGGTCATATGAAAGTGGGTTAAAATAAAATTGCAAGATTTGTTTACACACGACATACAAAATACAAGATACAACATACCACATACAGGTGAAGCTAATATAAAGCGTATAAAAAGCAGTAATTTAAGCCCATTAACTATTTTTATAGAAAATCAAGTAAATTAAGTTAACTAATCATTTTCATTGATCAGTTGTTCGTAACTTCCTGTCATTCTGCCCTCAGACCGAATTCTCAGAAAACCGAAAGCTCAGCTAAATTGTTGTAAATTATTCTAGTTAAGAAATTTACTGTCTCAGTAATATTTTGTGCAATTTACAAAATCCTTTTACGTCCTTTTAAACTCTTATGCGTTGCTTTATTATACCTTTTTGGAAATAATTTTTAATAAAAGCTTTGAAATATAAATAAAAAATTCAAATGCCGAGAACCTGCGACTTTTTCGGATTATCAACGTAGAATATCATACACTCAACCAATTAATCCATTCTCCCTATGTGCGGTTCGAGGCAAATAACATGACCTTTCTTAGATTTCACTTTTTTTTGTAATATTTCCATCTTATTCTCTCTTTCCCAAAACAGATCTTCCATACTTTTCGCGAGACGAAATTGTAAGTAAAACACTTCCCACCATTAAAACACTTTACCATTTAGAAATAAAACACTCTAGTGCTAAACACTTGGATTTGCATTGGTGGCTCTTAGGACATATCGTCTACCGGTAAAAACAAGAAAATGACCCCGCAAACCACCGGTTCATCTGCCAAACACCCTGTATATGTTTTTTTCAATCGTCATTTGATTATATGATCAGTTCTGATTTTCGGGTTTGATTTGTTGGAATCCTGACTTCCAGAGAACCGTGGCCTGCACAGCGCCCGCAACTAGCTCGCATGGCACATTTATACTTGGGTGTTTTTGTAATAAACAAATCAAGCTTTATAATATTGTAAGGAGATCTACTTTTTCCGGAGAAAGCGTTCGACTGGGTTAATAGGAACTTTATATCGCGAGCTTTACGGCAACGTGGACTGCCCGACAAAATAATAAAATTGATAAAAGCTCTATACAACAATTCCAAATGCACAGTTCTTCACAATGGAAAATTATCCGACAGCTTTGAGGTGAGCTAAAAAGTACCTACGACAAGGATGTCTGCTTTCGTCATTACTATATCTTAGGGTGAGTGCAGTACGCAGCGTAGATGATAGAGTAGAGCATAGCTGCGCTTTCCGCTCGCAGAAAAAGCAAGCTGCGTTATGCACACACCCATTTAAAACCCATTGAGAGTTCTATAAGCGAGTATGCGCAGCTATGCTCTACTCTACCATCTACGCTGCGTACTGCACTCACCCTTATAGTAATAAACGACAACCTTGTCAGCGCTCTAGACAGTAGAACAGGTGGCATACAAAGGGGATTGCCTGACCGCCTTAAGGATCTCGAAGCACGAAGCGCATATGCATGCCTGTTCCGCATATGGAGATCAACGGAGATCTCAATTAACACCAAATTGCGGCTGTTCAACTCCAACGTCCAACGTTAGGGCAGTTCTTTTGTATGCTTGCGAAACATGCAAAGTCACCCAATTTATCAGAGGGCGCCTACAAGTTTTCATCAACAGATGCTTACGTCGTATCCTAAAATAACGCTGGCAGGATAGAATTACAAATGAAGAACTGTGGTGTCGTCCCGGCCAAGAAAGGATAGACGACCAAATCAGGCGAAGGAAATGGAATTGGATTGGCCACACCTTGCGACGTGAAAACGAGAATCTAGCCAAAACAGGCAAGGATCCCGTCGAGTCGGAAGACCTAGAACAACGTAGAGATAATCCTATTAGTAGAGGCCGCAATAACTGGGAGATCCTAGTCAGAGCTGAGCAGGGGCGGCGGAGTATAATCATTGTGGGTGGGGAGCACGTGACCAGATAACCGTTAAAATGTAAAAAGTAGCATTTTGGGGGTGCAGATAGGGCCCCTATGACGCTATCCCCACTGCCTCATGTGGACCCCATTTGGATTGCCCTATAAGACCTACACAGGGCATCTAACGACTTGCCTCATTCGCGCCTAGCCAAAAGGAATACTCCATTTGGCCACCTTCAGCAAAAATCATTGCTACCCGTTCCTGAGTGGAAAAGAGGGACCGAACAATTTGAGAAGCGGAGTGGATATGTGAGTAATAACTGCGGCGGTGTCCAAAAGCTTTATATTTTTAAACGTGAGTGTCGTTTTACAAATGCAGTCTCCCAACTGCATACTAATCACGTCCAGTGCTGCTTGACCTGGAACCAGAACCGCTTGAGTATGCTAAACGACACCCTTCAATACCACAACAAAGCATGCAAACTAGTGAAGATGTCCTTAAAAGGACTCTTTTTAATGTGGTGTGACTCCCTGTGTGTCCCACTTTTTCTATGTTTTTGCACGCTTCTCTGTTTGATGTCTCATGCTCTTATATGTTGTATTGTGTTTTCTATCTACATGTCTTAGCTGAGCCACTGAGCAGTGGTAAATATTTCTCAGCACAGCTGAGAAGTGCACCTTCTGCGCTAGAAGGGTAACTCTATTAAAAACTAAATCTTTGTGGGTATTACTTTAAAGCTTAAGGGTATTACTTTAAAGCTTTTAAAAAAGCTTTTCGAATGCGTAAAACAGATGTTGGGATTAGAGTTGAGCCGGACTGAAGGTGAAACCCCAATGTACGCTAGGCTTGCTTTGATGCTTTGCCTTGCTTTGACATATTAAATAAAGCAATACTTTGTTAAGAGGCAAAGCCAAATGCCCAAGTGACTAAGGCACAAGTTTCAAATATAAAATCTGAAAAGCTCTGAAAAGCTCACCAAGTTCAACCCAGTTCAAGCAAGCAAGCATACATTGGGGTTTCACCTTTAAGGCCCAATTACAATGAACGGATGAGATCGGAACAGAATCGGATTGATATGTCAAAGTGGTTCTCCGAGCCAGGCCCGCTGGGTGCGGGCGTGCAGAGCGTGCACCGCACGCGGGCGGCATTTTCAGGGGGCGGCAAACACAACAATCTCGTTATCGAACTCATTTCCATCATTTGCACCTAGGTTCTTTTTATAATGCCATAACAATTCCAAGTATTGATCTCCTTAAAAAATAAACCGATAAACCGAAAACGTGTGCAGTTTCAAACCACTTAAGATGGATCGATCTCTGAAAATAGTATAGTATAAGGACAGAGAATGTAAAATTAAATTCCCCACACTGAGAGACATTTTTAGTTACCACAACCATACGGCATCAAATAAATATATTTAGTTGTCGTTATTAACAAAAAATGCTTCTCATGACCAGAAAAAATTGTTGGAGTAACTAAATATATTTATTTGATGCCGTATGGTTGTTGTAACTAAAAATGTCTCTCAGTGCAGATAGCAGTCCAGTCATTTGGTAGTTTTGCCTGGAAAGAGTTCCGGGAGTCTTGAAAATTTGTAGATTTCGATGTGCTCTTTCCGAATTTCAACTTTGCCACCTCGTATCTTTGCCGCTTCCGCCGCCATGTTGGAAAAATGGCGCCTAAAAGCAGTTTTTTGACAATATCTCCTTTCCGACTCAAATTTTATTTTTCAACATTCCAATGAGGCGGTTCTTGTTTGCCTCATTGCCCAGGAATTTATTTTGTGACACAGTTGGGATCATTGTCTCGTCAAAAAGTATGTCTACTGAAGCAGTTTTTCGTGATGGTCAGGATCGCTCCACATATTTGGTACTACGATTTGCTACATCTTCCGGATATCCGTCAAATAAGATAATGGCATTGGATGTATAGTTCGAACGAACGTAGGTAACGTATTTATTGCAAATGGATGAAAACGATTCACCGCGATGCCAAATGACTCGGTGTAATAAGTATCCTCCGTCAATGATATACATCGTATATTCAAAATTTAAATCTCCAGAATGTTGCTCAAATGCCTTATACATAGAAGATTTAATACATTTGCGCATGCCTTCGTCATTGAAAATGCTTAAGGGAAATGGAGCAAGTTTGTACGTAAGAAAATTTTCAAGTTCCTTTTCACATTCTTTTGCAATGCACATTCTTTGGAAAATTCGTAAAGGATTAATCGGGACAATATCGCCTTCTATCCGGATGACTGAATTCAAAACACTAAGTGATTTTATTCGGTCATTCCGTTTGAATTTTACGGTATAGAAATCGTTGCCAATGATTTTAGAAATGCCAGCACTACCAATTTCTTTAGGCATGTGACAGTTGATCTTTTCATCTCCGATAATTCCAGTGCTTATTGACATGATTTACTTTAATTCTGGAAAAGGTGGATGGTTGCACAACCAATCAATTAGTTTTTTTACGTCGTCATTGTCACGATTAACCCGCGAACTTCTCATTTCGACATTGTCAAAAAACTGCTTTTAGGCGCCATTTTTCCAACATGGCGGCGCCAGCGGCAAAGATACGGGGTGTCAAAGTTGAAATTCGGAAAGAGTTCATCGAAATCTATAAAATTACAAATTTTCAAAACTCCCGGAAAACTTTCCAGGTAACCCCTTTTTTTTAGAACCAAATGACCGTACTATAGAAATCAAATTTATTCTGTAAATAAAAATTGACAAATTTTAAAGCATTTTGATGTCTAGTTATGGAGAAAGAATAATCCATTTTTATGTGCAATAAATTCCCACGTTTAAATATCATTTTTACTCGACACTTTACTTGAATTTTGAATATAAATTACTCGAATACAAGATGTTCAATGTTTTTTTAATAAATTTTATTGAATGTATGAGATATCAATAAATAACGTAATCAAATTTCAGATTTTTAATTTAGAATATGCTCCTTCAATCGATCTTTCTTAAAGAGAAGAGAACAAGCTCAGTCAGAAAAAACAAGATAAGGGAGCGGGCGGCATTGTCTTTTTTGCACGCGGGCGCTGAAGCGGCTAGCTGCGGGCCTGCTCCGAGCATGCGTTTTCCATTTGAACGATTACAATGAACGGAAACAAGCGCATTTGATCGGATCTGGGCGGATTCGTTTTCGTTTGTTTAGAAATCGGCGGATTGGGCTATCAGAATTTTTGTAAACAAGTCAAGTTAAATTTTGTTTTCTTTTTTTTACTATTTAAAATATATTTTCTGGCGAACAAAATTAATTGGAGAACTAAAAATACGAATTATTTTATAATAAGGCGAAAAGTGGTTATAAAATTACACAAAACACTTTCACGTTTAAACGCGAACAGATCCGTTCATTATCAGTGCAGTTTCCTATCGGCTCCGGTGCGTTCTTTTGACATTTCAATCCGTGGAGATCCGTTCATTGTAATTGGGCCTTTACACGAGGCAGTACATTTGTCCCTTACACTATGGTAAATTATGCTGAGGCCTCAATTTTTTTAAATTTTTCGGTTCAAAAATAATGTCCGACTGGTATATGAGCGTGTATCGAGTTAAATGAAGCGAGGTGTGATTGTAAATTACGTAGTGGAGAGACATTACTTACTTCCTTTGCGGCAGTAAAATAACCAATTTAAACTCATCCGTGGTGAGATTGTAAATACGAAATGGAGGGACATTTTTTACATTTTTCGAGGGAGGGAAATTTTGTACTGAAGAAACAATTCTTACATTTTTCGAGGGAGTGAAATTTTGTACTGGCGAGATTTTAAATACGTACTCTGGAGAGACATTTTTTACTTCTTTTGCGGTAGAAAAATTTCCAACTTGAAATTAGGAAAGGTGGGATTGCAAAATATAAATATAGGTACATTGTGGAGGCATAGATTTCTTACTTATGTTGGCAGTTTAATGCATATTAGAATTAAACTCGTAAAAAATCTCATCATTGGTATTTATTTTCTTTCTTTTTTTAATTTGCTTTGGCATTACAATGGCACTTCGCTTCATTTGAAGTATGAAATTGTACTGGCTCAAAAGAAAAAAGAGGCAGCTCTTACAAAATCATTTTGTAATCGTGTCCTACCCAACACTAGTTGGAATTGTTCCATTTTATTTGTAATAAGGTTTGCCTCATAGGGCCTTTATGGAGAAAGTGATAACGCATACCTCACTTCAGTATCGCTGGTTCTTTTTGAATGGTGAACATGAGGAAACTAAAGGAAAAGCTCTATTTCGGCATGGCGCTCCTTTATCACATGGGGTCCTCGTGAGGGATCTACGGCGAAATCTTCCTTTTCGACATGCCCCTGAGGCAATCCCTTTTTAAATGCTAGTTGGGTGGGGTTTAAAAAGCTTAGGTTATTAAAGTTATAAGTTCCTAATAGCTCTAATATAATATATTTAGTTTTCGTATAAAAAGCCTTGTTTGTGTGAGGCCCTTCCACCACGTTTCTTAGTCGACAGCGACCGAGACGGCGCACCAACGTTCTGGGTTATTTGGTGTTCATGAAATATTTTGGGTGTGGATTTCCCCACCCAAAACGAAAGTGCGTGTGCACTTTTCCTTCCATCCACACGTGCTCCGCCGCCCCTGGAGCTGAGAGCTGTCGCGCCAGAGTCTGCTGGAGGGCAATGAGGGATTAAAGGAGCGTAAACGACTAACTATTTTTCCGTAATTAAAGGAAAAAAATGTCACCACACACTTAACTATTTGTTATGTTGCTTCATAAAAAATGTTGTCCCTACCAAATTGCTGGCTGGGTTTATATTAAAGAGCACAGATTGAAGGTGCCAGCTCATAGAACGCCTTTGCTACGTCGCTTTAATGCTTTCATACGACGCGTATGTCCGTCCTAATGAGCTCGGCGCATGCTTGACAAGTAACATTACTTCCAATTTTATTTATCATGTCAGTATTAATTTTTTTATACTTTTTTTTATAAAACTGAATGTTTGTCTGTCTGTCTGTACGCAATAGGCTCCTACACCGTGCAACCGACCATGTGCTATTTACATTCAAAGAAAGAACATAGGCTATTCTATTACTTTCTAGTGCCACTCCTAGATGGCGCTGTCATGGAGAGCTCCATTGAAAATCATCGCAGAGCTTTGCATTTGTGCATGAAGGTCCGTGGGGGTCTCCCATTATGCACCACGAAGCCAGATTTTCGAAATTCAAAATAGCCCCAGAAATATGGTTGAATTTGCCAATTTTATTCCGATTAAAATGAAAGTGGGTATCTAGGGGTTTTTAAGATCGCAAATAAAGAATTTGTGGTCAAAACCTATAAATTCAAAATGGCCGCGCCAATATGGCCAATGAATTTGCAAATTATGTTCCGATTCCAATGAAAATCGGTATCTGGGATTTTTTAAGGTAGCAAATAACGAATTTATGATCAAAACTTATAAAATCAAAATTGTGGCGTGTCATTTCCCGGTTAGCTGTCTAGATTGTTCAAGAGTTGGAAAATCCGAAAATCTTGACATTCTAGCTACAAATGGAAAAACATTGAACATAGTGTATTCTGAAGCTCTCTAAGCAATCGGTTCAGGATAGATCAACAAGGTTTTTTTGGAAAGAGAATAAGGAAAAGCGGAAATGTGGGATTTATATATAATGGATAAGAAGAAAGCGTGGGAGACCTAACCTCCGCAGGAAGGTTGGCGTAGACCAGGACGCCCAGAGCTAAGGGATGCCAAACTGGATGACATCGGCTCAGAATCGGGACCGGTGGAGAGAGCAGTTGCGAGAGGCCAGGACCGTTGTAGAGCTGAGATTTTGTATTTAGGGGTTTTGGGTACGAGAAAGCGATTGGTGATGTCCCGTAGTACGCATCGTTAGCCGAAACAATACTATCTTATTTTCGCATAGTATTTTTAATGAAGCTTTGATCAAAATTAAAGAAATATGTCTAGCCAGCAACAACGAAGAACTTAGAATGGTACCGTCAGAAAGCTCTCCTTTTGATAAGTTGTGAAAACTCCAATTATATCCTGTTAATCGATTTGATGCACCAATTTTGCTTGGATATGTTTACGCGAAGATACTTAAGCCCTTAATATCGCGTTATCAGTAGTAGTTTTAAGTCAGTTTTACTGTCAAATAGAATTGGGTTTTTTGCAAATCAAATTTTAAATGTGATTTTATAAAGGCAAATAATATAAAAAACTAATAAACAAAAAAGATATTCCTTAGTGATACACGTGCTTGAGTATGTCCTGCCAGAAACAAATTCAAAAAGACGCCTTTCGAAAGTGTCCATTGATTCAATTCGTTGTATTTTAACAGGAATTGAGCTGCGTGAACATAGAAAGAGCGTTGCCCGATAGATGCCGAGAACGGGGGTTAATCACAGTATTATTTCTGCGGGATTGTGAGAGCTCCATAAACTCGTTTAGATTGGAGGGATTTCGGTTGTTGATGATGTTATGGTTGTAGCACAAGACCCTAAAATCTCGGTAGTCATTTAAGGAACTTCCAAAAACTGAGTGCTGGTGATGCGAATTGTGGTCATACCTGCCAAGGTTCTGAATGAAACATATGCAGTCGTTAAAGGCTACAGGATGAATCAAACGAATGGAAGACACAGAGGCCGTGCATTATGTGCCGCAAGAGTATAGCTTTAATCAACTTTATATGAACAGCTTGTGACAAGAGACTACGATGTATACGAAACCGCCTTAGAATACTATATACTTTGCCCAGAATATAGCTAATGTGGTCACAGCACGTCATATTCCGATTAGCGCAGGCGACAAGGGTCCATTTGAGAGAGGTCAGTTGATGAGGCGTTAGAATTGGAGAAGATGATGCATTGAGTTTTAGATACATACATATGTACGCAAGAATGCTTTACTATTAGTGGAAGATCATTTCTTTATATACTAAACAGTAGAGGGCCTAAGATAGATCCATGGGGAACGCCAGCAAAAAGCATGGCAGGGGAGGAAATTAAATGGGAAATCTTCACCAGGTAGTATCAGGGTCACAGTTGGCGTATACATGTGAATCTTCTTTATTACGGTAGGCCCTCAAGTTACCCAGGTTATTCCAGAAAGTTCGAGTTGGAAGTGACGTATCAAGTTTACGAGCATAAAAATTACGTTTAGCCTCTCTGATTTTCGCAAAGACTAGATTACGAACGCGTTTGTATGATTTTCAAGCATTCTCACTTCTGAATTTCAAGAAACGATGATATAGATACTCCCTTTCGGCGATAAGTGACTTGATTTCAGTACAGAACCATGGTTTAGGCTCATCACTCAGGCATTTAGTACGCAGGGGAGCAAATTCATCATATAACTGCACGATAAACTCCTCAAATATTATCCCAGGGAAGCAATTGACAGTGTTCAAGGAGCCGTTCGCGGTTAATATTTTTAAAATCACGAGACACTATAGTTTTCCTGGTAATTGCGTCAACGCGAAAATTGTAGCTAACAAATAGGATGTCGTGGTCCAAATAACTTGGAGGAGAAATTTGTTTTTGAAAGAGAATAATACTAGGCTCGCAGTAAAGGAAGACATCAAGTAGAGCTGGGTTCGTCGCATTAAAGTAAGTAGGCAAGGTATTCATTTGAACAAGGCCTAAGGTCTGCTTGTATGATTGAAGAATTTTTCTTGACTGGAAGATTTTAATAAGTTTACATTAAAATCCCCGGTAACAACTTTATGATCATAAGTATGAATAAAATAAATTTTTAAAAACCGACTTCAGAAAAACCGAAAATAATGCACAAAAAACCAAAAATAATGCACAAAAAAGGATAAAATAATTGTTTCAAATTCTTTACAACATTAATCCAATCAGAATGGATTTAATAGGAAGAATCACTTTTGAAGACGGTGCCAGGTAGTAGTTGACTTTCATTGCATTAACTATTGCTGCGAAAATTGTATTCATTTCTTTGTTAGGCTTATGCCCTTAATACATCACCCCGAAAACAGGTGTTGGCACCGTCTTCAAAAGTGATTCTTCTTATTAAATCCATTCTGATTGGATTAATGTTGTAAAGAATTTGAAACAATTATTTTATCCTTTTTTGTGCATTATTTTTGGTTTTTTGTGCATTATTTTCGGTTTTTCTGAATTATTTTATTTCGTACTTTTTAGTCCCTTGATTTTTTTCGGGGGCCATATAAAAAAAATTATTTATTACGAGAAGTATGACACTCAGCCGCGCGCCGTCGAAAAGAATTGAGGCAGTAGCTAAATAGTTTTTGCAGTAATGAATTTGCGTATTTTCGGAGCAATTTTAAAAAAAAACATTTAATATGAAACAAAATTCCCCAAAGGAAATTAAAAAGAAATATTTATTGTGTCGATTTAAAAAAGAATTGCTCCAGGTCAAAGAATCGAACTCGCAACCTCCAGGACGAGAGGCAAGCCTCTCAGTCGTTGTGCTACGGGAGATTGTTACAGCAAGATGGCTAAATACGTAAATAAAGCTTTTCAGAAACTGCTTTAAATAGAATTTCATTCCAAAGGAATACTCTCTACAGTCTGCATGAGTAGAGTATGCATGAAATTGCTCACCGAAGAGTTTGTAATTCTTTACAACATTAATCCAATCAGAATGGATTTTAGAAAGAGAAAAAAAGAAAAAAAGTCGAACTACCCTCCGGGGTTTGAACCCGCAATTTTTATTTGCAGGTCAGCGCCTTTGCCGATTCATCCACCGGCCTCTTCTCGAGCACGCAACAATAAAGTAATTTGTTCGCTGCCTTTGAAAATACTTCTATCCGTTCAAGGTGTACTAATTTTACCAGTTTTTTACGCCTACCTTCGAACTCCTTTATCAGAATTTAAAAAAAATTGTACGGGACCACCGTGGGAAACTACCCTTTCAAACAAAAAAGAAAAAAAGCAAAAAAGTCATTGCGTTACAAAGTTATGCGTGAACAGGACCAAAAAATACCTACGCGTCGAATTGATAACCTCCTCCTTTTTTGAAGTCGGTTAAAAATATGCTCTATGGTATCCTCCAGTTCAGCGGAATTATGAGGTTTAAATAGACCGGGGGAGAGTAAAAGCTTTTCAGAACCATTTGAGACTTCAACACAAATGAACTCAATATCAAGGTTCATGGAGTGACCGAAAATCCTACAATTTAGGTATCCCTAAGGAATTTAGCAACACCACCACCAGTGCGACCTTGGCAATCGTTACCAAAAATTTGAAAACCATTTATAGACACAAGGGACGACATGCACGACTTTGGATCTCTCTATTTTTCAGAGTATTCAGATTACACAGCAAAGTTAAGTTAAATTGATTTTTAAATTTTAATCGATTATTAATTTTGCAGCCGCTAAAATTTTGCCGCCCCTAAAATTTGCCGCCCTATGTCCGGGCCTCGCCGGCCTAAGCGTAAACCCATCACTGTGTTGAAGACCTCCGTCCATTTGTAGCAGTAAAAAAACACTTTTAGTTGCAGAACAACAATCGGCCTACGACAAAATTACCACTATGGTAACGCAAATTATTAATCAATTGGTAGATCAAGAGGACAGGTGAGACAAATGGCAGCAATTAGAGCGGCTGAGACAAATGAACAGCGCAACGCACGTCTACAAGACAAAGGAGCCAGAGGTTCTACTTTGAGAATGGGAAGACCACGATTACAGCATGCCCACGCACCCCAATGTTATCATTGGTCCAACGCATAAATTGTGGCAATAATGTCATGATTTAAAATTTCAAAAGTCACCTGGAATGTGCTGTTCCAATGGCAAAGCTGATTTGTCACAACTCAATATTCCATCTGAGTCACTTGGGGCTTACATGGATAGGACTTCTTCGTTGTTCGAATATGTTTTACTACTTCCTTTATTTCGCTCTGATGGGTGCAGCGAGGCGCAACGGGTTCCAGCTAGTAATGCATAAAATTGAATAGACTACGATGGCTCGGACGCGTTGTGTGAGCTACTGAAGAAAGAATGCTAGCCAGGATTTTCAATGGAAAATCATCAGGAAAAAGGGAAAGCGAAGCTTAGGACGACCAAGAAATATGTGGTTAGATGAGGTGCTAGAAGATATACGGAAACTTCGTATAAAAAAGTGGAGAGAGCAAGGCTTACACTGATAAAAAAAAAATTCTTGGCTTAAAGGACTTTTTCTTGAACCAAGCAACTCATGTTTTGGATATAACGAAAACAAAATTGTCTCGGGATAAGCAATACTCATAGTCTTGGTTTTATTCTCTTGGATGAAGACAAAAGTTGACTTGAAGTGAAAAAAAAATACGAAACCGATGATTTTATAATTAAAAAAAATTCAAGTTCTAAAATCGGTCTTAATGGTTGTGATACATTTTTAGAACTTGAAAGTCCGGTAACCGAAAAAAGTCCGATGAATTTAGAATTTAGTTTCTTGAGCAAAAAATTAAACAATCTTATTTCGTGAAAAATATATCTTGGTCGAAAAATATAAGTATTGAGCGAAGAAATACGATTGCTTGGCTCAAGAATTTCCAGTGTCTTACTCTGAGACAGCATTCTCATGATAAGACTGAAAAATGTTTCTACTCAATACAACGAAACGAAGACTATCGAATTGCTGGAATCAAGACAATTTTTTTATCAGTGTAGAGACAGAAAAAGAGACTTCAAGAGGTGCGAGTCCTACAAGAACTGTAGCGCCATCTAAGAACAAGATTTACTCGTCATGGTCTGTTTTAGCTTAATGATTAGATACCATCTGACATCGAACAATCAAGAAAAATGCGAAGGTTTTTCCTCAACATATCTTACAATTTTTACAATGTACACAACCCAGTTAAATTGCTTTCTTAGGGTGCGTTCACGTACAAAGCTTGTTTCCAGCGCAGGCAAACAATCGCCGACAAGCGCTTACAGGCGCGAGTAAAAGTCGCCATTGTTTCAAGTATACATAACTAATATACATAACTTTTTGTAAGCGCTTGGAGCAACCTGCAAGTCACAAGGCGCTTGTTGCCAGCTTTGTACGTGAACGCACCCTCACACGATAGCGATTTTCGGGTTACTAGAACAATATTTTCTTGTAAAAATCTCATTATATTATAATTTCTTATATGTAGACCACGGCTATTAGACAAAAATATATACCTTAAAAAAACTAAAAAATATGCTTTTATTTTAAAATGAACTAAAAAGAAAAAAATAATTTTGAAGCTTTTATTGCTCCAGCCAGTATAGGGAACAACCTACCTTTCGAAATCAGGCAAATAACTAAATTAATGAAGTTATTGGTAAAAATTATAAATATAACTTACTTAAATGTAAAAAAGGCGTGGGCCTCTTTACCTACATATATTATTATTTTATTAACACTGGAGGTTTTCGTTAGCGGCCCACGCTTTTTTTACATTTAAGTAAGTTATATTTATAATTTTTACCAATAACTTCATTAATTTAGTTATTTGCCTGATTTCGAAAGGTAGGTTGTTCCCTATACTGGCTGGAGCAATAAAAGCTTCAAAATTATTTTTTTCTTTTTAGTTCATTTTAAAATAAAAGGGTATTTTTTAGTTTTTTAAGCTATATATTTTTATTTTTTACTTTTTAGTCTACCATATATCTTCGGCCATTTTGTTGTGGCCGCCATATTACTTTTGCCGGTCCGTTAACTTAGCAGGCACAGCTCAGTTTAAGACAAGAAAGCAATGATAAAGAAGGAAATACGGAATACGGAATACGAAATGCAATAAACTCAAAATCATCGAATTTGCATTTAAACATTTCTGGCTTTTTACTGTAGATATGTGCAATATTTTTCAGATCATTTTAAAATAAAAACGTATTTTTTAGTTTTGCTAAACTGTACATTTTTAGTTTTTACTTTTTAGCCTTACGTCTGCTTCCGTTTTTTGGTAGTCGCCATATTAGGTTTAAAATGACGTCACACGGCTTAATGTATTCTACTCGTCATACTATTTCATTTGATACCCATATCGAGGGTGTTGTAAAGAAAAAGGTATCCCGCCATTTTGTGTCGGCCGCCATTTTGAATTTGGAATGACGCTAATTGTATTATATTTGTCATACCCTTTCATTTGATACCCATGTCGGGGGTCGCAAAATGGTCAGATTGCATTGTCACGCGAACCATACATATGTGCAAAATTTGAAGTTGATCGGTTATATGCAAGTGGGTGAAAATCAAGTTGCAAGATTTGTCTACATACATACATACATACATACCTACATACATACATATATACAGGTGAAGCTAATATAAAGCGTATAAAAAAGGCCCACCTTCGGAAAAATTCTGGGAAAGCTGAATTTTGGTGTGGACATTGGTATTATTGCTGTACGGAAAATGTCACGAGTCCCCATCAATTTGACACTCGGACACGATTTTACGCGGGGTCAAAGGTCATCAAAAGCGATTTTTCGAAAATATCTACGGTTACTCTTACAAGAAAGAGTTATAAAATATTTTTTGTGGGAAATTTTGTGGGAAATTACCTAAGCTACAAAACTTTATTAATATAATTTTTCTGTAAAAGTGAGCATTACTGAGATATTTTCGAAAAATCGCTTTTGGCAACCTTTGCCGCCGCCTAGAATCGTATCGGAGTGTTAAATCGATGGGAACTCGTGACATTTTCCTTAGTGTAATAATATCAATGTCCTTACCAAAATTCGGCTTTCCCGGAATTTTTCCGAAGTAAAATGTCTAATTTCCCTGGACTATTTAGCCGTCACTTTATCTCGTTACTCGTTACTTTGGGGTCACAAATAATTTCCCAAAAGTCCATAAAGTCAACTGACCGGCCACTCAAGTTACGGAGGGTCAAAGGTCACGAAAATCAGTTTTTCTCAAATATCTCGTAAATTATCGGTTTTACGTTAATTTTGGCTAAGTAAAATTTGTTCGCGAGATAAATGTGCATAAAAATGTCCTAAACAAAATTTACGTAGAACCAATAGTTTTCGAGATATGGGGCTGAGAAAACTCGGGCATCGCGCTGCATTCGTTTCCGCAACACCTTTGAAGTAGAATGCAAGCAGCGTTTTTACATGGTATCCTCAGTAGGCTTAGTTCATATGTTACAAGTTATAATATAATTTTGTTGATTATCTCTTTGCCTCTTCCATTTCCACTTCTTTCATATTGTCTCCTTCATCAACATTCATCTCAGAGGAAAACAACGAAATGTGGTCGACGTTATAATCGTTCAACTCAGGTTCAATGCTTGTATTCTCGGACATCGAATTGAGACACGACGGGCCTCGACAAGGGCCATACGTTACGGAACATGGCAATCCTACTTTCCTGAATCCACTTCCCATCATCCATCTCTAAGAAATGCCAACTGGTGATTATCCAGAGGGGTTCTCTTTATTTTGATGTCACAACTAATTACTCAAAAGTCCATAAAGCCAACTGACCGGCTACTCAAGTTACGGAGGGCTTAAGGTCACAAAAATCAGTTTTTCTTAAATATTTCGTAAATTATTTGTTTTACGTTAATTTTGGCTAAATAACATTTATTCGATCGACATTTTTTATCGGTAAATGTTAAGTACCGTTGTTACTCCAACGATCTACTAACAATTGACCCACTTGAGGGAAACTTCCGTCGAGTTATTCGCGAAATAAGACCACAAAAAAAATTGGGTTAAGAGAATGGGCCACTGCCAAACCAGCCGCCGCAGGCATTTGGGTGAAATTATTTTACATAAATAATCGGAAGATATACTCACTTCAATAAAGGAGCATTCATTGAAAAATATTGAATGGTGTAGTTTTAATAACAATTTGAAAAAGAAACTAACAGATGCCCACCCGTTTATATGCACCGAAGAAGGCTTAAACTGTTGAAATATTGACAGGCTTGTAATCTGATACCGGCTGGGTTCTCATTTATAACGCTGCTACAAGCAAACGCAACAAACACATGCACTCGTATAGGATAATGGGGTATGCGTTGCTCCACAGCTAGTCACCCAGATTTCTCGAAAACTATTGGTTCTACGTAAATTTTGTTTAAGACTTTTTTATGCAGATTTATCTCACGAACAAATTTTACTTAGCCAAAATTTACGTAAAACCGTTAATTTACGAGATATTTGAGAAAAACTGATTTTCGTGACCTTTGACCCTCCGTAAATTGAGTGGCCGGTCAGTCGGCTTTATGGACTTTTGGGAAATTATTTGTGACCCCAAAATAAAGAGAATCCCGCTGTAAAATCTCCAGTTGGATTTTTTTAGAGGTTTGGCCTTTTTTTGTATAAAGTGACGGGAATTAGTAATTTACTAGTCGGCCTCCTGCACAATTGTGCAGAGCATATATTATTTTAATTATCCCAAAGCGCACGGTGGTAATTCCTCAAGCTGTAACTTCCTGTTTTGGATCATTTCGAACTTGAATTTACAATCGCTTGAGTATGGTTCAAAAAGGAAGAGTTCTCTCCTGGTTTATTTTTTTATTACATTAAAACTTCTTTATAAACCAAGTTCTCAGTGTTAATTCCTTGAGGGGTAACTTCCTGTTTTAGACCACTTGAAACATCAATTTTACAATCGCTTGAGCAAACTACGCTTGACATTGCTATATACAATTGACCGTGTGTAAAACATGGTTCCGGAAGAAAAAGACCAACTTTTTCGAATGTTTGACCTTGTGACTTATTTATTGTCATTGTATACGCTAGGCTCAGGGGAAATTGATGACGCTTGAAATTAAATGGAAGAGAGCAGGGTCGTTTGATGTATCCAAGGAAATTCGTGGGATAACGTGAATCTTGTCTCTTTGAGATCATGTAAGGGATTCGGCTTGCATTACATTCGCGCGAAAGCGGAAAGAGTTCCCGAATAGCTTATCTGGTTCCATTATACAAACCATTCTTAATATAAAGGTTTCGTAGTAACAAAACTATGCAACCTTGTTTATGTTTTCTATGTTTTCTTGTTGTGACGTCACTAATAGCCGGCTTTTTTGCTGTTTACGTTTTGACCATATGAAATCCGTGAGTGAATTTAAATTTTTTGGAAAATTTAAATATTTCGGAGGAAATAGTTGAAGCATCAGCAAATTCCACTTGTCAGGACATTTCCAGTGTCCAATTCGAGGAGTTTCAGGAAGATACACTGGGTAATATAACTGGATATATGTATTATTAAATGCCTAAGTAAGTTAAATAAGCTAGGACCAACACTTAGGGATAGCTCGAGTTTTTGGTCGTAGGTAAACGAATTATCCAAATGTGGTTTGGTAAAGCCATCAAAGAAAAATTAATACAATTGGAGAATATTTTCCAAAAAAGCAATGGGCATAGTACAATTAATAAAAAAAAATTTCCTAAAATACATTCTTAAAGTTTCAGAAAATATTGCACTTCCTGCAAAATGCAAGAAGTTATCTTTCCGAAGCCGCATTTATTTTAGAAGAAAAATTTGAATGTTCTTGCAAATAAACAAAACTATTGTAAAACCAAATTAAAAAGTATTGTTACTTATTATCAGAAACTTCACTTTTGATTTATCCCATATATTTCATTAAACACGTGTAGTACCATTATATCTGTTGAATGCATTGAACAATTAAAATTATTGGTAGCATATATTCTTACCCGGTCTACCATCGACTACTGTTCAGTTGCATTCCACAAAATCATTCTCACGATAAATTTAATGTCTGGCCGGGTGTTATCAAAAACCCCCAGACAGTAATCTGAACCACCTTAGATTTGTCTTTCAATTATTTTCCTTAACTAGAAAATTATGTTGCATAGTAAGCTTTTTACTATATTTTGAATTTGTTTTGATGCTTGTGAAGCATTTTTATGTGAAATAAATTTTGTTTGTTTGACTTTTGTAGATTTAAGCATTTTTGCTCATTATAAAATGTAAATTTTTGGAATTAATAAATTCAGTCATTTTTGTGATTTCCATAACTACGTATCTCGTTTTTTTTTGCTACCTTTAAACAACTTCTGGCGAAACGCTTGAGGTTCCACTATTTGCACAAGTAACAAGAGCTTGGGCAATTATCCAAAACATTATTTCAGAAGTTTGAGTGAAACACTCAAATTTAACAGGATTCAATCGGTTCAGGAGCCGGATTGAAATTCCCGAGGCGGCAACTGTCGCCCTACAAAACATTTTTGGCGACCGTGACAGGACACCAGAGTCCAGATTCATCATCATCCACCAGATTATACAATTTTAATCAACGTTAAGTCATCCGATCCACCATGGAGAAGATCTTCGCCCGGCAACATGAGCTTGGTAAAGAGATCGAGCAGATGGCAAGCAATTTTAACAAGGATTCCTCAACCAGGAAAACTGAGGACTACCTGGAAAAGCGACTCAATAAACTTCAGGTCACCTGGTTGGAGTTCCTCCAAAACCATTCGCAGTTACTTCCGGCAGGTGCGGCACCACCAGAGCATGCCTATTTTACAAACAAATACTATGATAGGGTGAAACAGGTATACGAGACGCTCAAGTCATGGCTCCATGAAACTCAACCCACAACATCGAAACCTAAACAAGTAGATGCTGAAGATGCACCACCAAATCCAGCACCACCAAGCCCAGCACCACCAAATCCAGCACCACCAAATCTAGCACCGTTGCCCACTGGGCCTTCGTCAGTGCCAAAAATTGTTGAGAAATTGGTGCGGGAACATAGGGCGCTTGGGAGAGCTATAGTATATTTTCTGGACGACCTAGGTCTGGACACCGCCCAACCAAGGCCCAGGCAATATTGGAATTGGAGTACAAAATTCAAGATACCATCGTAGCAATGCAGCAAATATTGGATTCTGTGGCAAACCCAGAATTGCCAAGAGAGCAAGGTTGTTCACGGACTACCAACACCAGAATTAAGCTGCCCAAAGTATCACTCCCCTCCTTTGATGGCAACTATTTGCAATGGATTCAATTTCATGATTTGTACACCCAACTAATACACTTGCAACCCATTAGCAAGGCTGAAAAGATGTTTTACTTAATCAGCAACCTAAGTGGAGAGGCAAGGCAAGGATCACTGATCACGCATCTACCGGTCACACATACAAACTACGAAACAGCATGGAACATCATTGTCAACCGTTATGACAATAAGCGATTGCTGATAAACGCGATACTGACAAAACTGTTGTCCCAACCGTCATTAGTTTCGGAGTCAGCCACAGCCATAAAACGCCTACATGACACCACCAACGAGTGTCTTCATGGCCTCCAAAATCTGGGAATCTCTGTGGACAACTGGGATCCTATTCTAATACACCTACTCATCCGAAAGGTAGACAACACTACACACACGCTCTATGAACAATCGTTAGAGCATCCCAAGGAAATTGGCACCATGCGGGGGCTTCTCCAGTTTCTTGAAGCCCGCTTCCAAGCCTTAGAAGCTATTACACGCGAAGGAGGGATTAAGAAAAATAATCATCCAACACTGCCACCAAGGCCACGAATATCCCTTCCCACACTCGCGTCAAGCCGTTTTTGCATATTGTGTCCGCAGCAGACCCATCAACTATATAATTGCACAGCATTCCGGGCATTGATTCCAGCTAGAAGACGGCAATTATTACTCGACCACTCCCGATGCCTGAATTGTTTGAGATCTGGCCATAATGCAGATGTTTGCACATTACGAAGCTGTCTAAAGTGCAACAAAAAACACAACACACTGCTCCACGAGGAAGACCACACCAAAGGGGTTTCCAAGGCTCCATCTAAGTCGCCCAACAATAGCACCACGTTAGCAGCACGTATCACCAGTCACACACCAGGATACGTGTTGTTAGGAACAGCCATTGTGCGTCTGCAAACACCAGATGGCAATGAAATCAGCTGCAAGGCCCTACTAGATGGCGGATCGCAATTAAGCATCATAACAGACAGGCTAGCCAAGAGGCTCAACGTCACGAAGGTGCAAGTTCCCATGGCCGTTGAAGGCATTAACCAAGTAACACAACGCACCAGCAGCAGAGCAAACGTGCTCCTGAAGTCAAATATCTCCGGCTTCTCAATGAGAGTGGAGACATTCGTGTTTCCTCGAATCACTGGTCCACAACCAGCACAATACATGGATATCAAGTCCTGGAATATACCAGCCAATCTTAAGCTCGCTGATGCGAGCTTCCATGAGCCCAGTCGTATAGATATACTTATTGGAGCAGAATTTTTTTACCAGTTACTACTCCCACAACAGCGATCTTTGGGGAAAGGATTGCCCCTCTTGCAAAACACCAGACTAGGATGGGTAGTGGCCGGAAAAATAGCAGAAGCACCAAGCAACGGATGCATGAGTTGCAATGTTGGCATACAATCTCCAGAGGAAGTTGACATCTCACAGCAAATTGAAAAATTTTGGAAGATTGAAGAAGTTAACCACTCAAAACCATGCTTATCAGCTGTCGAAGAACGATGTGAGATCCACTTCAAACAGACCACTCAACGCACCTCAGAAGGCCGCTTCATTGTAAGATTCCCCTTCGTAGACGAGCCAGCTACCTTGGGAGAGTCAAAGGACATCGCTCTTCACAGATTCCTCGCACTAGAGAAAAGGCTCGCCAAGAACGCAGAGCTGAAACAACAATATACCGAATTCATGGTGGAATACGTTCAACTTAATCACATGCAGAAGATAGATACAAGTACTCTGAAGCACCCATACTATTTCCTTCCGCATCATTACGTGTGCAAACCAGACAGCAGCACTACAAAGTTAAGGGTTGTGTTTGATGCATCGGCTAAGACGGTCACTAATTTGTCGCTCAACGACATCATAGAGAAAGGACCAACCATCCAAGATGAGCTCTTCTCCATACTACTGCGATTTAGATTACCTCGCTATGTGTTTACTGCCGACATAGAGAAAATGTATCGGCAGATACAAATTCATAAGGAGGATCAAAGGTACCAGCTCATTTATTGGAGAGACCATCCAGAAGATGAGCTGAAGGTCTATCAACTCTCGACAGTAACGTATGGCACCAAATCAGCACCCTATCTTGCCACGAGAACGCTGAAGGCATTAGCAGAGGATCGAGTCAGTCAATATCCATTGGGAACTAATGTTCTGAAGAAGGATTTTTATGTAGACGACGTGATGACTGGGTCAGACAGCATAACAACAGCAATCCAGATGCATTCCGAGCTAATTTCCCTGCTCAAAGAAGGCGGCTTCCATTTGAGAAAGTGGTGCTCCAATCACCCACGCCTACTTGAAGGATTTCAACCTCACGAGTTAGAAGTGTCCCTTGATTTCGCCGAGGAAACCGAAGAACGCATTAAAACACTAGGACTTGTATGGTGGCCAAAATCGGACTTGTTTTCACTGCAAACTGCTGTACAATTGCGGAAGCAAATAACAAAACGAACCGCATATTCAGATATAGCTCACCTATTCGATCCGCTCGGTATCGCCGCGCCAGTTGTTGTAACCGCAAAGTTGCTGCTCCAGCAAACATGGACAATAAAGGCTGACTGGGATGAACCTCTACCACCTGCATTAGAGCAGCAATGGACTATATTTAGAAATAGTCTCCAGGAACTAAAGGATTTTTCCTTTCCAAGACATGTTTTCGCACACCACCATCCAAAGGAAATTCAGCTTCATACTTTCGCTGACGCCTCGGAGAAGGCTTATGGAGCTGCCATATACATTCGATCCATAATCAAAGGTGAACAAGTCATAGTGAGATTGCTCTGTGCCAAATCCAGGGTGGCTCCCTTAAAGAAGGTTACACTACCTAGGCTTGAACTATGTGCAGCGAAACTCGCAGCAGACCTATGCCATCGGGTCAAGACAGATGCAAACCTGAGCTATACCAAGGAGTTTTATTGGAGCGATTCAGAGATTGTGTTAGCCTGGTTAAACTCGCCGTCTTCATCTTACCAAACCTTCGTGGCAAATAGAGTGGCGGCAATTCAAACTCTCACCAACATTGACCAATGGAGACATGTCAGTTCAAAGGATAACCCAGCAGACATGCTCTCACGGGGCGTTTGCCCAAGCAAGTTCAAAGAATCGACGTTGTGGTTTTATGGCCCATTCTTTCTGCACGGAGCACCATCAGTATGGCCACTTCCCTACGTCCCATTGAAACACTGCGCAGTAGAAATGAAGAAATCAGCGCTTCCAATCACCGTAGTACACGATATCCCAGCTTTGATCAAGGAAATAAATCATGGCAACTCATTCACCAGATTAAAGCGCATCTTGGCATACGTACTCCGCTTCACCGAAAGCTTGAAGGGAGTTAAGGCTCAGCATTTGCATCTCACAGCTGGAGAAGTTGACAACGCCTTGCTCCTAATTATCAAAGCCGCACAACAAGAAGAATTTGACTCCGACATCGCTAGTCTTCGCAAATCGTCAGAGCCCACCAAGAATAGCCAGTTGCTTGGATTGAATCCCTTCCTGGATGAGCATGGTATCGTTAGAGTAGGAGGTCGAGTGCAAGAATCCAGCATCCCATATGATGCAAAGCATCCAATGTTGCTTCCCTACGCTCATTCAGCAACAAAAATGTTGATGACCGAGCTGCATATCAAAAATCATCACGCACCACCACAGACATTGTTAGCGATTACCAGACAACGATTTTGGCCAATAAAGGGGAAGGTAGTGGCGAGATCAGTTGTTCACCATTGTGTGCCCTGTACCAGGGCTAAGCCAAAGCTCTTCAATCAAATCATGGGCAATCTTCCAGCATCCAGGGTCCAACCAGGAAGACCATTCATCACTTCAGGCGTGGATTTTTGTGGCCCATTCTGGACCCACTTCAGAATAAGAGGGAAGAGACCAGTAAAATCATATATAGCCATATTTTGCTGCTTCGTTACAAGAGCCGTCCATCTTGAAGTGGTCAAAGACCTCACAACGGAGGCGTTTCTGGGATCACTAAAGCGGTTCATTGGTCGTCGAGGCTATTGCAAGGACATATATTGTGACAACGCGACCAATTTTGTTGGTGCCAGAAACCAACTTCAGGAGCTCAACCAAGTTATTCACTCTGACCAAGCTAAGGAGATGATAACATCTACTTGCACCAACAAAGGTATCACCTTCCACTTCATCCCCCCACGAGCCCCACATTTCGGTGGCTTGTGGGAAGCAGCGGTAAAATCAGCCAAACAGCTGATGCAACATCAGATAAGCTCAGCCTCCCTTACATACGAGGAATTAGAGACGCTTGCCATAGAAATTGAGGCCATACTCAACTCTAGGCCACTGACTCCGATGTCTTCAAACCCAAACGATCCAACTGCACTAACACCAGGTCACTTCCTAATTGGTGAACCCCCAACCAGCATTGTGGATCCTCAAGCAGCTCCTATGAAAGCTAGCCTCCTAGGCAGGTGGAAACTAATAGCTCAGCTTAAAACCGAATTTTGGCGAAGATGGTCATCGGAATACCTGCACGAACTGCAACAGCGACACAAGTGGAAGAAGACCTGCCAGAATGTGGAACCTGGAACCATGGTCATACTACGGGAAGAAAATGTTCCGCCATTAAAATGGCCCTTGGGCATTGTATTACGTTGTATTCCAGGCAAGGATAACCAAACACGAGTGGTGGATATCAAAACGGCAACCAATGTTATCAGGAGACCGGTACACAAAATTGCACCTCTTCCGGTAGAGACCAGCAATGAAAGCCATGTCGAGGTCGTCGGCCCCCCATCAGGAGCCACAACGAGCCACAACGAGTCAACGACCCGCACAACCAGTCAAAGAACCCCAATACAAAATAGCAATATTCCCGCAGACCAGCAAAGGCCAGTTAAAAGGCGGAAAAGAGGGATCTGTCCTCTCATAACCACTGCTCTGCTTACTCTGCTAGTGCTGCCAGTCGTAAGGAGCTCACAGGTACAAATTAATGGATTCAATTCACAACCAACCCTTTACTTTGAAAATCTCGGGCAAGCTAGCATCATATCCAATGAATGGGAGCTAGTAGTCTACTACAACCTCTCCAACTACTGGATGGAATATAGCCTACTGACAAACACCACCAATAACTTGTTACACATATGCCATCATCTAGAACATCCTGAAGTCTGCATAAGTATCACCAAAGGAATGCAAGCGCAGTTAGTGGAAATATCAGAAGGTAACGATATGATCATCCACTCCTCAAGCCACTTTAGACAGAAAAGAGGCGCCGTAAATATTGTTGGAAAAATTGCAAACAGCTTATTCGGGGTCCTAGACGCGGACTACGCTGATCAAATGGCCCAGACCATTGAAGACATCACTGATGACCAACAGCACCTAGCACTACTAATAAAAAACCAAACTTCCATAATGGACTCTACACTCAACATAATGCGCAAAAATTACGAGCACATCAATGAGCAATTCGCCAGTCTCACAGCGTACAACAATGAGGTGTCAACAAAACTCAATAAGGTGAATCAGGAATTACACAAAGAGAAGGTTTCAGCCATGTTTGTCTCTCAAGCTCTACAATTAGCATTAGCCATAAGCAACTTCAGAAGAACTCAGGACGCCATCATAAACGTTGTGATCGACGCACATCATGGAAGGGTGAATCCACAAATATTGTCAGCACATCAGCTCCAACAAGAGTTACATATTATTAGGGAACATCTTCCATCCACACTAACTCTTCCGATACCCATGGATGATGTCTCACAATTCTACAAGTTGTTGACTGTGAAGGGTCGAGGAGGTGCCAAATATGTCCTATTCCAGCTAAAACTACCACTCGTGTCGTTCACAAAATTCGAACTGTTCAGAATAATCCCCGTTCCAGTCCTAGTCAACGACGTCATGTGGGCAATCCAACCAACCACACCGTATATGGTCATCAGCTTACACCGCGACCAATACTACCCGTTAGAAGAAAATGAACTACATTCATGTGCTTTAATAGATGACAACATCCACCTGTGCAGGCAGCAACACCCAATGTACAAAATAGGTGCACAACCAAATGCGTGCGAAATGGCCTTAATCAACCAAGAGGCTCGATCATCCCAGTGAAAATTAGTACAGCTCTCACATGAACCTCGATGGATTCAGCTTCATAGTCCTAACCAATGGATATATGCGTTGTCCACGCAAACCGTCATTAACGTGGTCTGCGGCAATGAACTTAAGCAAACCACTCTTCAAGGTTCAGGGCAATTAATAATTGGTAACGACTGCACCATAAAGTAACCACTTTTGACAATTCAAGCCCACAATATTTACCCGAGTACATCCAGACAATCATACATGGCCGTCGCAGAACTAGTCACAGCGGACACTCTACCTCAGGGAAACACCACCGGCAGTCCTCACATTGCGTCACCCTTACCTACCGCCGAGCTAGAAGAGTTGCAAATGAGGATCCAGGACCAGCTGAAACAAGAAGGATTTGAAAACTTCCGTACGCATCATATACATCATTATGCCGTAAACTACATCAGCCTCTCATTTGCTGCACTTGCAATAGGATTTTGTTGTTGGAAGTTTAGAAGTTACATATTCAAGAAGAAGTCCACAGCGGAGCCCGATACATTACCACGATCATCACCTTCATTCTCAATAGCCCCACACACCCTCGACGAATCTTGAACAGATGTTCAAGGGGGGAGAATGTTCAGTTGCATTCCACAAAATCATTCTCACGATAAATTTAATGTCTGGCCGGGTGTTATCAAAAACCCCCAGACAGTAATCTGAACCACCTTAGATTTGTCTTTCAATTATTTTCCTTAACTAGAAAATTATGTTGCATAGTAAGCTTTTTACTATATTTTGAATTTGTTTTGATGCTTGTGAAGCATTTTTATGTGAAATAAATTTTGTTTGTTTGACTTTTGTAGATTTAAGCATTTTTGCTCATTATAAAATGTAAATTTTTGGAATTAATAAATTCAGTCATTTTTGTGATTTCCATAACTACGTATCTCGTTTTTTTTTGCTACCTTTAAACAACTTCTGGCGAAACGCTTGAGGTTCCACTATTTGCACAAGTAACAAGAGCTTGGGCAATTATCCAAAACATTATTTCAGAAGTTTGAGTGAAACACTCAAATTTAACAGGATTCAATCGGTTCAGGAGCCGGATTGAAATTCCCGAGGCGGCAACTGTCGCCCTACAAAACAACTACCATGGAAAATTGCAATGAAATCGGTGCAGTAGTTTACACCTGAAAATTTAAAACAATTTATTTTCTAATAAAATTTCAAAAATCGGCTATCAGTGACGTCACATCACAAAAGCTCTCCGTAAGACCATGTTTTTGCCTTTCGAAAAGCTTGAGTGAACTTTCAAAGCTTTCCATAAGTATAGATGATTATGCTATTTTCATTTTTTCAATATGGAAAAAAGCTCCTAACGGGTACTGAAAAGAGCTTTCCTTGTATAATTATAATATAGATTAAAAACACAGTTTACGATACATATTCACATATGAAATGAGTCTAAACCATAGAAATATAAACTAAACACGGAATGGCTATAAGCCAGATTAAGCGTACCACAATTCCTGATGTGTTTGAGTTCACTCGGTAGTAGTGGTCAGGCAGTGCAGGCCAAAATATGCAGAAATAATAAGAGGGACGTTTTAAAAGCGGGGCGATTAAAATTCCTGGCATAAAATCTATGCCCCCGGCTATTGACGCCACCATTCACTCAAGAAGCTACCCTTGACAGTTTGGCAATTTGTGTCCCACTTGTGCACACGATTGCTGTCCCTTTAAACAAGCTACCTTTAATGTGGTCGCTCACGTACAGGGTTTTTACACTACATAGCCGTTCCATGTTAGTTTATATTTCTATGGTCTAAACGAACCTTGTGGGCCATAAAATGGCAATTCCTAAAGGAGTTTAAGTAACAAGAACTAATCACAAAACCGAGCAGCTTTTAATACGATCTCGGTGCAGCTATAATTGGCGAGGGTAATATATTTGTTTGTAAAGACCCCTCCGCATTGTTGAAGATGACCAATCCCTTCCGGGCAGCAGCCCCATCCGCTTCACTGATTTTATTGAAGACAAAGCCGAAATGGGGAGACCATTCAACCGAATCATCCCCAAAACCCTGCAATCATTTGACTAATGCGTTTCTGTTTACGTGCGTTCTGGAATCGATAAAATTAGTTAATCCCCTGGATACGCAGATGGTGTAAGATTAAAGACAATACATAGTCGCAATAAGGTCCGGTCCGTCCATGGCGTAAACTCCTATATTGTGCAGAATAGTGAGGAGCTGCTCTTACCCTTAAAAATTATAACGATCCAGCGAATGTGTTAATTAAGAAAAGTGACCAAAGTGGTCTGCTGATAAAAAAGACGGATGGCTGAATTTGCTCCTTTCGGTGACCGAAAATTTATTCACGTAGATTAAACAACATTAATTAACTGAAAAATGTCCTTAGGCTGTTCATTTCCTGTTCTACTCTTTCGTTTAAATGTGTCCTTTCTATTCTGATAAGTTTTTGTCTAATGGACTTCTGATAGGGGTTTGAGCTGATACCCAACGCACTTCATGTATTTCCTACGCCATCGCCTCTTTTCGGGCAGTCAGAATATGACAAATTGTGGATGATAAAAGCCACGAATTTCGTTTCATTTAATTTGGCAGTTTTGTCGGCGTTTCTAGTTACTCTGGCATGAATACTTTCGTTTGTTATCTGATTTATTTTCTGTAGTCAGGTGAATGATAGTCCGGAAGGTATTTTTGCATATCCACAAATCTTATAGCGTGATGCTAGAAATATGAGCGTGATATTTTTATAATTGAGAAAATTTGTTAAGATTAACTCATTCACATGTCAGAGGTATTTAACATTTTCTTTTTTGTAGGTGTGGTCTCTTTAGGCAAAATATGAATTTGAATATTAATATGACGTCGTGAAAACACTGTGGTAATAAGGAAATTAACTTGAAAGTATAAAGTTTTGTAGATTTTGTCTTGGAGACGAGTTGCGGTGAGAGTTTTTGGGTCGCTGGTAATGGAAAAAAATATTCTGCGCAGCCAACAGTTTAAGTTTTAAGTTTGAAAATGGTAGTATGTTATCGTCATAGGTGTCAATAATTCCATAAAGATATAAATTGATGAAAGTTTGATTTTCTAAAAAGGTTTTCGTTTTACGGCAATTTGAATTGTTGCTCGCAAAACATCTGCCTCCAAATTGGTGGCTTCTTTTTCAATGTTGGCTTTCAAGGCTTGCAAGGTTTGTGGTTTGTTGTGGTAAACCCGAGATTTCAAAAAGCCCCAAAGGAAGAAGTCTGGCGCCGTCAGATCTGGCGACGTAGCCGACCAGTTCAAATAGCCAAAACTGGAGTTCACACGGCCTGGAAATTGGTGTTTCAAAATCTTCATCGTTGCCCGAGGTGTTTAAGCCGAAGCGGTTGCTCTGTCCTGCTGGAACCAACAACACTCGAGACCCAATTTAGCAACTTGTGGAAAAAACTCGTTTAACATCTGTCTGCAGTGCTCACCAGTTATGGTTAGAAAAAAAAATTAGGGCCGTGACGTCTTCTTCGGTACCACAATTTTCGGTAATAATACTACCGAGGTAACAGAATTTATCTACCAGTTTCACGTCACGATTATTCAGCGCTGTCCGTTCAATGGTGTTTGCATTTATCCGCATTTCTTCCAGTTTGCTGTCTTCTAAGCGTTCGATCTACTGCCTTTTTTATCGTTGACTAGTTGGGACCCGGCGCGCCTATGCTGCTCCCATAAGCCAATAGTAGTAATCAGGTGATATGAATTTTAATATACAGTAGGAGAGTTTGGAAAAGGCAATTTTTTGGTATTTTTGATTCCAAATAACAAAATGTGAAAGTATTAGGGATCTGATATTTTGATCGAGACAATAAAAACCATCCATTGACATGGCATTTTTCGAGATATTAAGTTTCATACACAGATGAAGTGTCCCAATGAACTGCTTATTTTCTGTATTTTGGATAGCTGGGACCCGGTGCGCCTCGCTGCACCTAACGTTTAAACATTTAAAATCAATCCAAACCTTCAAAATTCAACTCTTCTTAACCATTAACGAAAAACCAACTATTCCTATAAAAGTTGGAGTCATTAGATTCAAAATACATTTATTTGAGCTATGACCAAAATTGCTTGTGTATTCTGTTAAAACCATGAACGTTAAAATATTTAAAATTAATGCAAATAGCAGCATCCAGCACTCGAAATTCGAGGGCTATTTTCTATAGCTTTTTTAATTTAAATCTAGAAGTCTTCAATAACAAAATTTTTCGAGAACAATAAAACAAAATCGAAAAATGAAACAAATATTTTATAGTTGGAAAAAGCAATGCCAAAAACCAACTTTTAATTTCTCTTAATTTGCGAAATTGTGTTCGTCAAAACATGTGAAATTAATGCAAATATTGAAAATCAAACTGTTCGCAATATCTAAGGAAAGAACCAATACTTATTTCTGTAAAATTTGGTGACATTAGATTCAATAAGTTTTCATATTAAAGGTGACCAAAATTACCTATGTATGTATTCTTTTACAAAACTTGCTGGTAAACGATGTTTTTGGTTTTGTTTTCCGGCGCGTAAATAAACAAAGATGATGCCTTTCCGACTC
Organism: Thereva nobilitata; assembly: GCA_963855945.1. Classification (NCBI taxonomy): domain Eukaryota; kingdom Metazoa; phylum Arthropoda; class Insecta; order Diptera; family Therevidae; genus Thereva; species Thereva nobilitata. The sequence goes on along the minus strand of OY979695.1, from coordinate 115,281,879 downwards.
GCTGCACCCAACCTTAAAACATTTAAAATTAATCCAAATCTTCAAAATTCAACTCTTCAACAAATATGTACCTATAACCATTAACGAAAAACCAATTATTCCTATAAAAGTTCGAGAGTTTGGATATTGGTTTGTTTGTCTAATTCTGCGAAGTATGTCTTTAGTCATGCCGTTCTTGTATTTTTCCCACAAAACCGATGGTTCTGTTGGGTATCATGTTGTCAATATAATTACGAACAGTTGACGAATGTTATTCGGCGTGTATGCAAATGCTGCATCAGTGAGTGTCAGATCCCAATGATTGTCGTATTCCAGCAATTGCAACTCGCGACATGCATCTTGAAATGTATTGAATATTTGACCATTGACTGTTCGTAAAAATTCGAAAGACGTTGGTCCTGGAACATTCAGCAACAACAAATGCAAGAGAAACATTCACGTTGTTTTGGATGTACTGTGTAAAGTGTGGTTCGCCTTGTCTACGTGGCTTCCATTTTTTACCTGATTTGTTCCATGTATAATAGCGAGGGACGTCGGTATATAGCAATATTGTTGCGAATTGTCCGAAAATATCAGGTTTTTGGCGCAGTATGAAAAATTCAGTAAGTGTAGTTTTTGGTGGCTGGAAAGCTCGTTGGAGAGCACTTTCTTCAGTGAAATATACACGTTGACCGTTTTCAAGATGTACCGCATTCTGAGGCATAATTCAAAAACTCGACATTTATATATTTTCTTATTAACACTTTATTTAATCGCACCAATTAAAAGCTTTTACGCATTTTTCGGTGGAAGTATATAAAGACAATGGATGCAAATATTTTACAGGTTTCCCAATGTTCACAAATACTACAAATGTTGAAGGTAATCCAGATGAGAATGATGGAGAATATGATCTTGCACCTTACAGATGTTAATAAGATAATGTTTAAGTGTAATTTTAAATTATCTATATAAAAATCAATTGCCGTGAGTCTCACAAAAACTCGAAAATGACTCGCCTCAATACAGGGGTGGTTTAAAAAAAATAAGAAAAACCCAAAGGAACTACTGAAAAATCTATAAAATTGGTCATTTTGGGAGTTTTCACTGCAGATTAGTTTTAATAGCTAATGCTAATGCTAATAGCTAAATTGTTTGACAGCTGCGTAAATGTGAAATTGTCATGAAATTGGGGTTTTTGAGAAATTACCGATTTATTTAATGATAATTTCACATTTACGCAGTACAATATATAGGTAGGCCATGAAGCTATTGAAACTAATGTGAGGTGAAAAATCCCAAAACTACAATTTTTTTTGGTTTTGCAGCTGTTCCTTTTGGTTTTTTTAAATGGTTTTTTCCTAAAACCACCCCTGTATTGAGGCGAACAAAACGCAAAAAAAAATATTGAAATCGGTTGAGCCATTTTCGAGTTTTTGCGGGACTAACGCACGGCATTCATTTTTATATATATAGATAATAATATATGAGACAAGATTTTGCCCACAGTAGATAATAGACAGATGCCTCTCCAGTTGTCATATATTGTTAGGTTCCCCTTTTTTGGTATTTTGACTATGATACCTTAATAATGAATTGGGATAACCATTTCTATTTTGGATGGTGCACGAGTGGCGATTTCTTGAGGTTCCTGTGCAAATGAACCCTTCAGGGCGGCGAAGAAAGGATCTCTCCATCTTTGGAGTTGCTCCTCGTCGTTTCACAGCAGCCTCGTTGCACAGCACTCTTTACGGCATGCTTTTGAGTAGAGTGCTTTCCCGAAAGCTGTTTAGTAATTTGGTACAGCAGCTTACTGTTGCCTGTGTTTGCCGCGTTTTCCGCTTTTTCTGCGAGCTCGTTTATCTGCCGCCTTTTATCACGCCGGACTAGTGTTGCGTAGGACACGATTATAAAATGAGTTTGTAAGAGGTGCCTCTTTTTTCTTTTGAGCCAGTACAATGTCATACTTCAAATGAGGCGAGGTCCTATTGTAATGCCAAAATGAAAAAAACCAGAAGATTAAAAAAAAGAAAGAAAATAAATACCAATGAAGTGCATTTTTAACCGACTTCAAAAAAGGAGGAGGTTATCAATTCGACGCGTAGGTATTTTTTGGTCCTGTTCACGCATAACTTTGTAACGCAATGACTTTTTTGCTTTTTTTCTTTTTTGTTTGAAAGGGTAGTTTCCCACGGCGGTCCCGTACAATTTTTTTTAAATTCTGATAAAGGAGTTCGAAGGTAGGCGTAAAAAACTGGTAAAATTAGTACACCTTGAACGGATAGAAGTATTTTCAAAGGCAGCGAACAAATTACTTTATTGTCACGTGCTCGAGAAGAGGCCGGTGGATGAATCGGCAAAGGCGTTGACCTGCAAATAAAAATTGCGGGTTCAAACCCCGGAGGGTAGTTCGACTTTTTTTCTTTTTTTCTCTTTCTAAAATCCATTCTGATTGGATTAATGTTGTAAAGAATTACAAACTCTTCGGTGAGAAATTTCATGCATACTCTAGTCATGCAGACTGTAAGAGAGTATTCCTTTGGAATGAAATTCTATTTAAAGCAGTTTCTGAAAAGCTTTATTTACGTATTTAGCCATCTTGTTGTAACAATCTCCCGTAGCACAACGACTGAGAGGCTTGCCTCTCGTCCTGGAGGTTGCGAGTTCGATTCTTTGACCTGGAGCAATTTTTTTTTCAATCGACACAAAATATTTCTTTTTAATTTCCTTTGCGTAATAATAAATAAATAATACGCAATAATAAATAAATAATACGCAATAAATACGCAAATTCATTACTGCAAAAACTATTTAGCTACTGCCTCAATTCTTTTCGACGGCGCGCGGCTGAGTGTCATACTTCTCGTAATAAATAATTTTTTTTATATTACCCCCGAAAAAAAATTAACGGACTAAAAAGTACGAAATAAAATAAATTTTTAAAAACCGACTTCAGCAAAACCAAAAATAATGCACAAAAAACCAAAAATAATGCACAAAAAAGGATAAAATAATTGTTTGAAATTTTTTACAACATTAATCCAATCAGAATGGATTTAATAAGAAGAATCACTTTTGAAGACGGTGCCAGGTAGTAGTTGACTTTCATTGCATTAACTATTGCTGCGAAAATTGTATTCATTTCTTTGTTAGCCTTATGCCCTTAATACATCACCCCGAAAACAGGTGTTGGCACCGTCTTCAAAAGTGATTCTTCTTATTAAATCCATTCTGATTGGATTAATGTTGTAAAAAATTTCAAACAATTATTTTATCCTTTTTTGTGCATTATTTTTGGTTTTTTGTGCATTATTTTTGGTTTTGCTGAAGTCGGTTTTTAAAAATTTATTTTTTACAAGTTTAATTCTAATATTCATTAAACTGCCTTAGAGTAAGTAAGACATCTATGCCTCCACAATGTACAGCCACGGACAACTAATTAGAAACAGTTTCATAAAAATTGCATTTATACATTTTTTATTTTTTATGTAGCAATCCTGTTAAGAATTCATTATGATATTGTTATTGATTTCCTTCAATTATTATCTATTTAAAAAAAATTAAGAGGAGGTGGTGGGAATTATTTAATTTGATTCCTACATAAAAACTGTATAAATGCAATTTTTATGAAACTGTTTCTAATTAGTTGTCCGTGGCCATATATTTATACTAGTGGGGACCCCTGTTTAAACACAAACCGTAAAATAGCAAAAAAATCAAACACAAAACGAAATTCTCTCCCGATCAAACAAAAAAACAGAAAATAAAAAAATTTTCTTCTGAAAAAAATACTCGTTCGATTTCTTGGAAAAATGTTGGAAGTGGCACAACTAGAATATTATTATAGATTTTGCAATCCCACCTCGCCTAATTTCAAGTTGCAAATTCTGCTACCGTAAAAGAAGTAAGAAATGTCTCTCCAGCACAAAATTTCACTCCCTCGAAAAATGTAAGAAATGTCTCTTCAGGACAAAACCTCTCAGGACAAAACCTCACTCCCTCGAAAAATGTAAGAATGGGCATATTCACACAGTGCACATTCATGGCGCCTAAAACCGGTTTTATAGATGAGAGAGGGAAGGGAGCGGAAGAACTTAACGAAACATTTTTCACGCAAAAGCAAAGGCGTGAAAACTGGCACACATATAAAAAGTTACTTCTATCTCTTGCATTCTTTAGCTCTGTTTTTCTCTAACAAGTAAATTTCATCTGCAATACATTTAAAGGTTCCTGTATAGCATTCAAATTTACTACACTCATTTACGCCCCGTCTGAGTTGCTAGGAGTTGAATAAAACCGGTTTTACTCACCACAATTATGGCAGCGTGTGAATATGCCCAATTGTCGCTTCAGGACAAAACCTCACTCCCTCGAAAAATGTAAGAAATGTCTCTCTATCCAGTTCGTATTTACAATCTCACCACGGCTCAGTTTAATGTGGATATTTTTCTGCCGCAAAAGAAGTGAGAAATGTCTCTCCAGTTCGTGTTTACAATCTCACCTCGCCACAGTTCCAATTGGAAATTGTTCTGTCGCAAAAGAAGTAAGAAAATGTCTTTCCAGTTCGTGTTTACAATCCCACCTCGCCGCAGTTTAAATTGGATATTTTACTGCCGCAAAAGAAGGAAGAAATGTCTCTCCACTAATACCCCGTTTATGACTGGGTTCAACCACTCATAAACGGGGGTCGAGTTGAAACTGGGTTCACTCGACTCAACTTAGCTCTCCTACCTGGGTCGAGTTGAAATTTCAACTCATATACGCGGGTTGAGTTGAAATTGGGTTGAAATGACATTTGTTTTGTTTGTTTAGTATCCGTGAAGTTCATTTTGATGGAAAACTCTATAGGAAATCAGAAATATTGAAAAATATAGAAAAAGAATTAACAAAAAGAGGCTATCGTATCTAAACATGAGAATTTCACCCAAAATTTTGAGGTTATGTTTTGATATCAGTGAACGTGAAGTGAACTCAACTCGACATCATATACTCAACCTCGACTCAACTTTTCAACCTAGTCATAAACGGGGTATCTATAAGTAATTTACAATCACACCTCGCTTCATTTATCTCGTTACACGCTCATATACCAGTAGGACATTATTTTTGAACCGGGACATTTAAAAAAACTGAAGCCTCAGTACAATTTACATCGTGTAAGGGACAAATGTACTGCCTCGTGTAAGTCCGGCTCAACACTACGCCGGACACTTGTCCATATTCCTGTTCTAGTTGATTACACTTTTCTCGGTCGCTTGTAGAGTACGCATTATTTTTTAGGGCCCTCCTGTGTTCTATTTTTTGCCAGGTTGTGTCTGAGATCCAGTGTTACTGATTTCTTTGGACATAACTGATGCTTGTTTCCGCTGCTGTTATAATAGCGCCCTTTGTTGTACTCCACAGCGATTCAATATTATTTTCGTCAGAAGCACTTTGCTGGTTTAAAGTTTTTTGTAGTTTTTCGCCTTTTGTTGCTGTCACGCAGAAGGTCTACGTTAAACCGTCTACGGTTTATGGCATTGCGTTGGACGTTCCTGATTGCGGCAATTTTGAGGCGAATAGTTGCTACTAGCAAATGGTGGTCACTTCCAGTGTCTGCTTCCGCAAAGCTCCTGACATCCTCTAGAAAAGTTCTCCATCTGCGCCTGATGGCCACGTGATCTATCTGTTTTCTCGTTCTACCATCGGGCGATAGCCAAGTCTCCTTGTGTATCTTCTTGTGACAAAAGTAAGTTCCACCTACCATTAGTTGGTGGGAGCTATAGAAGTCAACGAAAAGCTCACCGTAACTGTTAGTGACCTGGCCTATGCCTTGATTTGGCCGATCGCTGCGTTTAGGTCACCCATTAAAACAATGATGTCTCTCCTTGGAATAGAACGAAAAACCTCATTCAGTCGCATATAGAACTCGTCTTTGATGTCTTCGTCTGCGTATTCAGTTGGAGCGTAGCATTGGACTAGCGTAGTACTTCTTAGTCTGGTACGCAGGCGCACGGTAATACTCCTCTCAAAAACTAGTGACCAGATAATGAGGCTGGACCTGGCTTCTACCAGAATATAAGAAAGAATCACCGTTGGGGCAGATATGTCCCCGCATCATGCCGCCTGGTATCGCTAAGTCCCATGATCTTGATTTTATATCGATTCATCTCGTTGAGGACTCCATCCAGCCGTCCATCAGTAAGCATTGTCCTTATATTCCATGATCTGATTCGTGTCCTAAGTAAAGGTCGTCGTCGTGTTGTCCATCCGTTTCCGAGGCATTGTTTGCCGATTCGTAGCAATGGTATTTTTATGGGACCCGGTTGTTAACAACGGACTTAAAACTCTGTTTTATGGCGCAGAGAACTCGCTATTCGACCGTCTCCCGTTAGCTCCTTCCGGAGAAGTACCCCGGGTCGCACAGAGTTGCTAGGTGTTCGCCTGCAGTGTCTCTTCTCGGGTTTTGGTAGAAGTGATAAATCGGGTGCCACCATCTTTCGAGGTTTTTGTTAGCCGTTCGAACGTTCCCCCTTCGTTCGGCTCTTCGTGCATTTCATGTGAATTCTCCGTGCTTCAGGAACGCAAATTTTGCTTATTCGCATAACTGTCGTCTCATTACGATTTTGGATATGAAATCATCTTCTTCTTGCACCAGGTTTAACAGAGCATGGGAGTAAGTTAACTTCACTTGACGGTCAGCAGGCGACAATTGGTGAACGGTTGGCCCTTTGTAAGGGAACATCTTCAGGTGTTTTACCAAAAATCGACGTAACGAACATCTGCTGATGCCAAATTGTGTATTGGCGAGATTGTGACATGCCTTACTGTTATTGGTACTACCGATTCCTTCATAGGCAAGGAAGCGGGTTCACTGAAGAATGATGAAGTTGGCTACTGAAGGTAAGAATAACAGGGCCACGCGAACAAGAACACGGAGAGATCAAATTTGAAGGATAGGGCCCACACACTAAAATAAGTACGGAGAAGGGAGACCTGCGCCATGTTACCAAAGAGTGCCCAGAATTCAAGTTTTACATACTGCAAAAGCAAAGAAGGTAATTTAATCGCCAATTCAATTCAAGTTGACAATCGTTGAGTCGTTACCCTATTCCCCATTATTGTCCAAGACGTTCAATGCTCACATTAAATGTTGAATTTTGCCTCAAATCAATCAAATACATATGCAAATATGACACGAAAAGGAGTGACATGGCTGTCTTTGGTGTTGCTAATGCATATATGTACGATCGACGAAATAACACAATATCAAATGGGACGTACTGTTAGCAGTAATGGAGCGATATGGCGAATTTGTTCATTTCCCATTCATAAAAGATATCCAACTGTGGGGGGCCTCGGTAGTCCAGGGAGTAAGGCGCCTGGCTATCATCCCAGAGATCCCACTCCAGCGAGTTGTTTCTCGTTGCCCCGACGCCAGAGTCGCGATGAAAATGGTGGGGAGTGGTGGTTGTGGCAGTTCCTTCCTACTTCTCTCTTTCCTTTCACTATATATCGACTGGAGCTTGCTGTTCGACATTGCACTCTAACACGAAGAAAAATGGATAGTCGACAGTACAAAGGGCTTTCACTGAGCTCTAGTGTTCCACATAAAAAAAATTTGGCAGTTCATCTCGAAAGTGGCCAAAGTGTATATTTTACAACGGATAATGTTGCGGGAAGGGATGAACGACCACCATACACGACATTGAAAAGTTCTTTCGCGATTTGTTTTTGCTTTGAATATTTTTATTTACGTTTATTATTAGTTAATGTCCGTAGACCAACGTTATTCAACATTTAAGAACAGTCCGATTTTAAGATGGAAGCATTCCATTACAATAAATATCACTATCACAGCGTGCACCTAATGTTGTGTTTGGTCGGGTCCAATGGATAAATTGTGCCAATATTGTTATGCTTTAAAATTTCAAAACGAAACACCTGGGATATGCTGTTCCAATGGCAATGGCTCCACCTGAGTCACTTGCTGGCGCTTACGTGGAAGGGAAATCTTCGTTGTCCAAATATGTTTTACAACTTCATTTATTTCGCTATGATGGGTGCAGTGAGAGGCGCACCGGGTTCCAGCTAGTAAAATATAAATTAAAGAACAAATAAAAACAAAATATAAATCTTACATCTTACCTATAAAGCCAACTGACCGAATTGACAGCCGGTGTTCAACACTAAGGCACAGACAACTTTATTCACAATGGAGAGCAGGGATTCTAAATTCCCCAGCAGGTTCCACTGATCCACTATGATGCTGCAAATAAATATCCGAGCGCGTTGATCAGAAAATTCAGATCACAATTTGATGTTCTAGGTGTTATGAGCTAGAAGAACCAAGCTGAGGCTAGTGATCTCAATCTAAAAAGGTCGGTTTTTTACGCCTTTCGAAAATCCTGAAGGTTTTTCTGACTCAGGATTTTTCTAATAACATTAAAATTCCCCTATTCCATACCAAAGGTCGGTCTTTGACGCCTTTCCAAATATCCTAGACACATCCTGAAGGTTTATGACTAAGGATTTCTCATTTCCCTCAGAATTAAACCACAATTACACTTAACCATTTTGAATTTAAGTAAAAACTCTACTAGTAAAGGGTCGAATTAAATCACACGCAGCAGTGGAAAATGGAATTAAGTTTGGATTGAAACCAATTACTCAGAAATAAATTTCATATTTTTTAAAAGGAAGAAGTAAAACATTATTTTATAACGTATTGAATTAGTTAAATATCACTTTTTGAAATGAATTATATTTAAGGTGAATTGGAAATTGAATTGAAGTAGAAAATTATAACAGAGATAATTGAAGATTTATTTTGAAATAAATATTGAAGTTCATTAAAGTAAATTCTCTTTCTGAAATATCACGTTGTAGCCATCCACTGAGCGTCACGAATAAGTCTGAAGTACAAGGATTCCGTTCCGAACTGCACCGTATCTGTACCATTCCGTGGAGTTGGATAACTGGCTACAATACAGCCTATTCATGCCATTTTTGACAACTATCAAGTTTAAAAGAAGTGAGTGCAGAAATAATAAAGTGTTGTGTCCAAATAGAATTAATTTTTTTTCAATAATTTCCGTATAGTCCGGGGAAATTAGCATTTTAAGGAGACAAAATTCCAAAATGGCCGAAAATTGAACCACAGCTTCCTTGGGACTTTTTAAGAATACAATCTCGCAACCACAAAAAAGAAACATGGCCGCCGGAGATATCACTTTTTGGCAAAAAAATCACTCAAAAATTGATTGTTTCGAAAAAAAATTTTATCAGTCAATACGAAACGTTATTGCCTACAAAAAGCCCTCTTGTCATTTCTTCGAAAACCTCATAGCCCAAAGGTCAAGGTTTTCGAACAAATTTCAAAAGGGGTATTTTGTAGGCAATAATGTTTTGTATTGACTGATCAAAAAAAATATTTCGAAAAAACCAGTTTTTGAGTGGTTTTTTTTGCCAAAAAGTGATATCTCAGCCATTTTGGAATTTTGTCTCCTTTCGTGCGTTTTTTTGCTTATTTCCCCGGACTAGGATATGTTTTTACTAATTCAATTAATTTTTCGTGTTCCATATTTATGTTTTAAATTATCGACCACCAAATGACACCAAATGAGGTTATGTCTTCCGACCTTTCCGTAAAAAGATGAAATTTGCTCATCTTTTCCATTCCGCACCGTTCCGAACCGTCCATTGTAATCACCCTTCCATTTCCACGAACACTTCCAATGAAAATTCTAACAAACCGACTTTTGACATTTATAAGAAACTGTATGGAACGGAATCATTGTACTCCAGCCTTTAGCCTGTGGGTTATTTCGCTAAAAGTGTTCTGGATTTCGTGGTTTTACCACGGGAAGAACAATCGCTTAATAAACACTATTTTATTTCTATAAATTTCTCATAATATAAACAAAACAAAATTAAACGCGCGCGGCCTCTCTTGAATAAAAACTGAAAGCGAATCTTCTTCTTCTTAACTTCTTTTGTCGTAATCAACAAAATAGATTACGCAGTGTTGCCACAAGCCCATTCACTATGAAAGCAAGGTAAAAGGGATCTTGATTCGGTAGTCTGCTGCACTATAATTCTCAATCACTTTTATCTCGTCGGACACTTGACTTTACCTCCCGGTGTGATTGGGAATATTCCTGTTCAAGTTGATTACACTTTTCGGGATCGCTTGTAGAGCTCAAGTTATTTTTAGGGCCTCCGCGTTCTAGTTTTTGCCAGGTTGTGTTCGAGATCCAGTGTTGCCGGTTTCTTTGGACATAATCGATGCTCGTTTCCGCTGCTGCCAATAGCTGCGTTCCATTGGGCGAAATTTTCTACTCTCGAGTACTCCGGAGTACATGGCCAATGGAACACGATTATTGATATCAGAAGAAAATACGAGTAAAACATAACCTCAAATTAATTTATTGCCCTTAAAAGAAATGTGAAATAATTGTTGTTTTTATAATAAAAGGAAATTTTATATCTTACTGTATACTATTTTTACCGTTTTTGTAGATTTTCTTTAAAAAAAAACTTTAAAATAATTAATCGACAGTATACTTAACCTTAAAAAACAAAAGGCCATCTATTTTTAAGTAGTTAAAGATTGCAAACCTGGCGGAAATTTTATGCGTTTATACTAGGAGTAAAATACCCTAAAGCAAGAACAGGGGTAGTTGAGTGTCCTCGGGAGTACTCCGGAGTAGCAAATATTGCCCAATGGAACGCAGCTAATATAGCACCCTTTGTTGCACTCCACAGCTCTTTAATATTTGTTACCTCAGAAACGCTTTGCTAGTTTAAGGTTTGTTGCAGATTCCTAGCAAATTCTTACCTTTTAATATTGCCCCGCAGAAGGTATACGTTAAACCGCCTACGGTAGTTGCTACTACTACCGAGTAATAATAACAAGAGTGATTAGTTGGAGCTCAAGGACAAGTAAAAGAGTTAAAGATATGAAAGAAGAGATTAGCAATAACATAAAGCAAAACGTCCAAAAAAATATTAACAAACGCGCGATGGAAAATACATTTTATGCAAAAAGCACAAGAGTATGAAAGAAAGAGAAGATGTTCCTTGTTTCCCCTATTGGAATGTTTACATTCAAATGGAAGCAACACTGGAACAGTAACAGCACGGGTAGATTGTTATAGAATGTTAGTATGTATGCGTAAAAATTTCGTGTTGGCGCAGATACGAGGTCTGTTCAAAATGTAAGGTGAATTTTCAACTTTCTCGCGCTTCGTACATTCGATTATCGATTTTTGAAGTAAAAGCAGTAGGTATGGCGCCGGTTTAGCGTGGGAACCAAAACCGGTTTTGTGAATGTAGGTCAGGGCCCCGCCCCTTGGAATGTGGGTCAAACCGGTCCATTAATTTTTACGACCAATTACAATGACATTTATTGTTTTTACGACTAATTAGGTGTGATTTATGACTATTGGGGCCAATGACCTTGCAGTCGGGGGCTTAGCCGGTGGGCCCGTCCTTGGAATCTAGGTTAAACCCATAAATCACGTATGTAGTTCAGTCTCAAAGGTCAATCACCTGTCATCAATCAATCAATCACCTGTAATTGGCCTTGGGATGTAGGTCAAGGTGGTTGACCTTGAGACGCTTGGACGAGTCGGTCAGGGCCGGTGGCTAAGGGCTCAGCGGGGGTCGGCGGGCTCGGCGGGGCTGGGGCGGCGGACTCAGCGGGGTCCTCGGCGGGGACTCGGCAGGGCTCTGGCCTTTGCGGCTAGCACTCCTTGCTCCTGCCCCCGCCCTTGTGAGAGTTAAACCGGTTATGACACCCAGGCTAATGACCTTGCATGCGGCCACTTCCGTCCGTTCTTGGCGAGTATTGCATGGTTGTTGTTGTTGTTATAACCTGAACTTATGAAACCGAGTGAATGAATGACAGATTATTTGTTACTTGCTGACTACTACACGGCACATGGCGGTAGCTATTGATATTGATCTTACACTCTGTACTAGTCATTGCCTATAAAAATCACAAACATGGTCGGGAATCGAACTCGCGCCAGCGAATCGCGAAATGAAAAACCAACGCCTTAGCCAACTTGACCAAGACGGCAGCTGAATGAAGTTGGGTTATTTGTGCACATATATGCAGTTGTGGAATTCTATTTTTAGATCTTGCGAGGTTTACCTGTGCGACCCGACGAAAATAATGTGCACATGATCGTGGTGGCAGTTGCAAGAGCCTGCGAAATGAGAAAGAAAGAAAAAACAAAACAAAAACAAAAAAACAAACACAGCAATTTGAGAAGCAAAATCTGCCGGATTAAAATGAAAAAAAAGGAAACGACGGTTCAAGACGTGGAAATAAAAAAACAACTTCTGCGTGAATGAAATTTTACGGAAATATGCTTTATTTTTTAAAAATTAAAGATAATGTGTGTGAGAAAGGGAAAGGCTGTGTGTATGTGATGTTCATATTACATCATGTTGTTGTTTCATTATAGAAAGAGACGATGTTAATTACTAACAGCAGTTAATAATATTATTTGTAATAAAGAAAATGTTATGCGAGAACAAACAAAAGCATTTATTAAATTAAAAAAGCTGTTTTGACCGGGTGGATCTAAAATTTGAGCACATATATGCAGTTGTGGAATTCTATTTTTAGATCTTGCGGTGTGGATGATGAAAGCAAAAATGGATCTTGAGTACTACCTATGAAAGGAATTAAGAGACACAGAGCAAGGCAGGGCCAATGATTTATGATGGCCAGGATTTTACAAACAATATTATCCAAGCGTTAAGGCTGCTTGCTTTACACTTTGTTGTAGTGGAAACGGTTCTGATGGAGCAGAATCTTTGCAAAAAACTCAAGCGAAAACTTGAAGTGCCGAATGCATGCTATGGTGAGGATAGTGCTGATCTTTCTGCGAACCTGTTATGACTGCAAGGTGCCATACAATTTCGATTATTACGTGCGTAGGGTATTTTGTTGTTGTTTTGTTTTGTTACGGTTGTTCTTTACGTTGTGAATGAATGAATTTTCGAGGAAACGAGTCGCACGTAAAACCCACTGTATGATGAGCTATTAAAAATTGTATTAATATTTATTTGTACATAAATAAAAGTTTTAAATAAAACAATTTATATATATTTTTTATTTATTTATTTCTTTCAAAATTAATCGATCAAAAATATGATTAGTAATACAATGCATAGGTATTTCGTAAAAACGACGCGAATAATTCAAATGTACATAGGAAGTTCTACTTGGAATAAAAAAATCTTCGTATGTTAGGGTTAAAACATTTTTTTTCCTTGCATTTGTCGCATACTTGTAGTAGTACTCCTTTAGACAATCGGTAGCGTTGTTGTTATGGAACATGATAATATTGAAAAATTTCAATATCTCAAATAATTTGTATAGTTCCGTCGGCTTGAGTATGATATCCCTTGTCTCTTTCGTGATATCTCCATGTTGTTCAAATTAAACTTGTACTCTGAATACTAACGCTTTATGTTCCGAATTTTATAGCGCTGATCTCAGGTCTGCATGATTGGTTACGTAAATTCCCGCCACCCTGTGCAAAATCCTTCAAATAAAAATTAATTATTTTCCGGTCATTTAAATCTACGTCACTCGAGGAAAACTGATTTAAAAAAGTTTTCAGACCTCGCCCCCTGCATCGGGAATATAGAAACACACAGCAATAATGCCCACAAGTTGATGAATGTTGATGAATGTGAATGTCCTTGCAATCGTTTTTTATTGTTTAAAAAGGTGGTCGAATTATCTAATATAAATTTTTTAAAGTGAAGATTGGTTGGGTATCTTCCAAATGAGTCAAAGTACTCCGCCGGTCCTTCTTTTGGAAAATAAAATGCTACCCAATGATTCCCGGCTTTATGTGCAGGATCCGTATTAGCTATTACGCATGCAGGTTTTTTTATTTTTAGCGGTAAATGGTTGCATGGAAAGACTCCTCTAAAAAACTTTTTTGTTATGCGATTATTCGTTAATGCATTTGCTCATTTTGCATAATGCATCATCTTGAATATTTAATTGATGGTGTTTGTAGCGATATTGAGGAAAGTTTTCGGTATCATTATTCGCATCTTCAACCAACTTGTCTCGTTTTGTTGAGACTTTGTTAACTGATTCTAAATCCGAACTTTGCAAATTTTCATCATCTTCTCCTTCTTCAGAATTATACAATTTTGACTCATCATCTTGGTTTTTACAGGGGTAGGTATTGGCGAATTTCACCATAGTTTTGACTATATTTATTTACATCTTCAACCAACTTTGCTCGTTTTATAATTGGCTCTGAATCTGAGCTCTGATCTGTTCCAAGAATTGGATTTTTGTTATTATATGGTTCCACTTGACTCTCTTCATATTTATCCATCTGCACTTGCTTAGAGAAAATATTACTTGATCTATTATCGCTGTTAGCATGTTCGGAAACTGTTTTCGGTGTTTGAATTTGTAAATATTCCCGACCTCTAAGGCGCCCATTACACGATAGGTTTTGCTGTCAGTTTTTCCACAGTTTTGCCTACGACTGACGGAAAACCTAACGTCTAAGGTGTTGACTGACGTTGTTTTGTAATTAATAATATATTCAATGGGGCTCAATGTGTAGCGGAAAATTTGTAGAAATGGGAACATCCAGAAATAAGAACGCAAATGGCCTTAGTATTACAATTCCACTTTATTTCAAAAAATTGTTATTGCTAATAGAATTCTCAGCAATTTGTTTAATTTATTTATTTATTTATAATCTGTTAATTTTTACTTCATTTTAAATGATAAGTAATTTCATTTCAACAAAAAAATTCAATAAAGATATAAAAAAAAATAATTAATCCAAAAGAAAATTCGATATATGAAACTAAAACAACAAAAAAAGACGTTGTTGCAAATTTAGTTGTTCCTTAAAGATAATTTTATTGTTGTAAAATGCTTGCTGCTGGTGACCAACGTATCCAAAATAATTCAACGGTTAAATTCCCTTTGTTTAGTGCAGCGGTTTATTGAACCGCTACCCACATGCCGGTTAATAAAACGAAGATTTTTTTTTTTTTGCGATTTTTAACAATCTGATTTCCTCCATGAGATTTGCCGTAATTAATGTAATTTTTGTTTGTAAAAGAAAACAATTTTATGCTTCTTTGGTATTTGTTTTATGCTTCTTTGGTCTTTCATAACACCTATGTACAGTACATATTCTTTCCTAAAAATACAAATTCGCAACACATAGCGCAAAGGTTACGCACCAAACGCAAAACTTAAGTCGGCAATAATAATAAGTCGGTTGTAATAATAACCAAAGCATAGGACATAGAGATGTACAGTTTCTGCAATAAATTTTTAATAAATCCCACGTTGAAACCACTTAAATCAGAACCAAAGGAAGGACACAAAGAAATGCAATTTAATTAAATTTCTAATAAATATCCCACGTTGAAACAAGAACAATTTGTTAAAATTATCTCCAAAAAAAAAATTATATTCCATCACCGTGGTACATGCATTTCATTGGAGACATGCTCTTTAAGAAAAAAGTGCATTACAGCTCCAAATGCAAGTCCAAATTCGAATGCCAAAAGTTCTCCTGGTGTCGATGTCGCTGGTTATTATATTCCCTTGGAGTCGTTTGATAGATGGGCAAATTTGTTCTAAATTATTATTGCCCAATATTTTATGTACTGCCACATTAAATCTTACGAACGCATATAGGCAATATTTTGCGCAACCAAAATGTCGGTTCGTGGTTGTTTACCTTTGGGCTTCGTCGTTGTCGCCTTAACATCTTGTTTTGTTTACGGTTGCGCGATGTGAATTTGTGATTTAATTTACCAGGTGAAATTTTAATTGGGTGGCGTTGTTTTGTGCATGTTTTTTTGTATTTTTGTAGTTTTAGTTTTTTTTTGTAATTTTTAATTCTAGTAGCTGTCAATTAATTTCTGAATTCATTATTTATTAATAATAATATTTTCCTTTTATGTAATTCAAGTTATATTTAATTTATTCATTCCACTTAAAACAATTTTAATTTAGTTCATTTTTTGTACTTTTGTGTCTTTTTATGTTGTTGTTGCATTTTTGTTGTTTTAGGTGCATTTTAAGAGGGTTTGGGCTGTGCCAAACATTCTCCCCCCTGTTGAACAGCCTTGTTCAACAATTTTTTAACAACTCCTCTCTTGTGATATGAGAAGAATATAAGTCTACCATCGGGTTTTAATTTAAGCCGAACTTGATAGCGACCTGGGAGTGTTATTGTTTTCTCCTTCAATTTGGTTTTAGCGATGGCCTCAAAATTAATACGCTTCAAAACGTCCCTTGTCAGATAAATATCGATTCCTTCTCTGGTTCTAAATTTCTGGTGGGTGTTATCCATCCG
This sequence comes from Thereva nobilitata, assembly GCA_963855945.1. NCBI lineage: Eukaryota > Metazoa > Arthropoda > Insecta > Diptera > Therevidae > Thereva > Thereva nobilitata. The sequence goes on along the minus strand of OY979695.1, from coordinate 115,265,542 downwards.
CATTCGAAGCTCGCTGATAGTGGTTGTGGTTCTCAATAGTTGGAGTGATGGTTCACGAGCTCCATTTATTGTAGCAGGCTGGGGCAACGTTGTGGTGGTGTGTCTGGTGGTCTCTTTCAATCCGCTACTAGGACGATGCTTAGTTGCCTGGGATGCTGTGCTCGCTGGTTGTGATGTAGCCATATGCCTCTTCTCAGGTACACTAGGAACTGGATCGGCATAAAACTCAGGATCAGGCTCATCATCCATAGAAAAAAATATTTTTTCCTGCAGGATGAGTACATCTTCGTCGTAATCCATCTGAAAGAATCATGTTAACTAATTTGCATAACTTTCTTTGTAGGACAAACACAACATTGAGACACTAACAACACGCGAAAATTGGTTAGTATTGGTTCGGGACTACGTTACTTCTAATGGTAAAAGGGATAATTTGGATATTGGTCTTTTTAAGGTATTGGTTTGCGTTCTGATTTGTGCCACTCTGGTTAAACCATCTGACCCTGGATATACTTCCTCTACAATGCCCAAGGGCCATTTTGCTGGTGGAGTGCTTTCGTTCGTGACAAGTACTACATCTCCAATTTTAAGGTTTCTCCGTTCATGCTGCCATTTGGATCGTGTTTGAAGATGATGTAGATAGTCTCTTGACCACTGCTTCCAAAACTGGTGAACCTTCTGTTGAATTTGTTTCCATCTTTGGGTTAATGTTACTTCCTTGGCGTAGTCGGGCTCTGGTAAAGTATTCAATGCTTGTCCAATGAGAAAATGTCCTGGAGTAAGTATCTCAGGAGTGCTTGGATCTGTACTGACGTAACATAATGGACGTGAATTGAGAATAGCTTCTATTTGTGTTAATAACGTCGCATATTCTTCAAAGGTCAATGTCATGTTTCCTAAGCTTCTGCGCAAGTGGTGCTTGACTGATCGAACACTTGCCTCCCAAATTCCTCCAAAATGTGGTGCCGCTGGTGGATTGAAGTGCCAATTGATGGCCTGCTGGGTACAATATTGCTTCGCTTCTTGTGTTGTATGTGCTATGACATTTTTCAGTTCCCTATCCAATGTTGATTTGGCTCCTACAAAATTGGTGCCACAGTCTGAGTAGATGTCCGTGCATAGACCTCTTCTTGATATAAACCTTCGCAAAGCAGCAATGAAAGCATCTGTTGTTAGCGCTGAGACTAGCTCGATATGTATTGCCTTCGTTGCCATACAAACAAAGATACAGAGATAGGCCTTTAATAACTTCGCCTTTCTGCACGGGGATGCTTTTATTACCACTGGTCCTGCATAATCGATGCCCACCTTGCTGAATGGTTTAGATATGTTGACCCGAGCTTCTGGCAAGTCTCCCATTCGTTGTTGGCAAACTTCCTTTCTATAACGAAAGCATGTGACACATTTGTGTAATCTGGTGGAGATAGCTCTTCGTGCATCCAAGATCCAATATTTGCTTCTGCTGGTTGCTAACACTAGAGAAGTTCCACCATGTAATGTGTCTCGATGCAATTGGTCAATGATGAGTGAAACTATATGGTGAGCCTTTGGAAGGATAATTGGGTGCTTTTTGTTGTAAGTTATAGACGCATGCGATAAACGACCCTTCAATCGCATTATTCCTTGGGTATCAATAAATGGAGTTAACTGCAATAACTTGCTTTTTGGTGACAGAGGTTTATTTTTACTCAAATGATCGTAATCCTTGGGAAAACTTTCTCGTTGTACCTGCCTAAATATAGTCCTCTCTGCGTTGCGTATTTCCTCGTTAGAGATGAAACCGACTTGCTTCTTTGATTTGTCCCTGCAATTGCCTACGAACCGAAGGAGTAGTGCGATGATCCTGGTTGTTTTTCCAAATGAAGAGTAGCGAGTAAGAATGTCTTCTTGGATTTCCACTACAAAATTTGCTGAACGGACAACCTTAGCCTCCAAGTTAGTCATTGTCTCACCTTGCTTTATGTTCGGCCAATTTTCCTCTGATTTAGTTAACCATGCTGGGCCATGCCACCATATATCTTTGGACAGCAGGTCTTCTACTGTCGTGCCTCTGGAGGCCAAATCAGCAGGGTTATCTGTAGTAGGTACATGTTTCCAAGTCTCATATTTTATGCTGTCCTGAATTTCGACCACCCTATTTGCTACATAGGTCTTCCATCGAGATGGATGTTCTCTGATCCATTGTAATGCGATGGTTGAGTCCGTCCAGGCATAAATGGGAACATTTTCTAATTCCATATCCGTAACAGTGGTTTTAATAAGTCGTGCAAGAATAACTGCCCCATTGAGTTCGAGTCGTGGAATAGTTGTGGGTTTTGTAGGTGCCACTCTGGTCTTCGCAGTTAATAATGTGGATGAAATGCTACCGTCTTGTTGAACCACTCGTAAATAAAGCACCGCCGCATATGCCCTGGATGACGCGTCGCAAAAACCGTGAAGTTGAAGTTGAGCTGTATTAGTGTATCGAATCCATCTCGGAATTTTGATCCGAGGTAAAGTTGTTAAATCCTGTTTGAATTTCCTCCAATGGTAGGTGACGGTTGATGATGCAGGATCATCCCATGCACAACCTGTTATCCACATTGTTTGCATCAGTATCTTTGCCATCACTATCACTGGTGCTAACCATCCTAGAGGGTCGTACAATGAAGCAATTTCCGACAATATAGTACGTTTGGTGTATACGTCTTGCTCTGGCTTTGGCTTGAAATGAAATGTGAAGTAGTCTTCACCAGGCAACCATTGTATCCCCAGAGTTTTAATTGCCTCCTCTTCGCAAATGTCTAAAACACCTCGATTCTCGCAGTATTCAGGTGGTAAGTGTTCTAATAAACCTTTGTGATTGCTAGCCCACTTTCGTAAATTAAATCCCCCCGACTTCATCATATTGATTAACTCGGTCTGCAGAAGTTTAGCTGTGGGTATATCGTCCGCTCCAGTTAACAGATCATCAACATAAAAATCCTTCATTGTTACCGTTGATGCCAGTGGCCAATTCCTGTTTTCATCGATGGCCAATTGTTGCAGAGTTCGTATGGCAAGGTAGGGTGCGGATGTTGTGCCGAAGGTAACCGTTTTCAGCTCGTAGTCTTGTAGTTGATCAGTAGTTGGATGGGTCCATAGTATTCGTTGAAACGAGCGTTGCTCTGGATGTATGAGGATCATGCGATACATTTTTTCAATGTCCGCCGTCATCGCGATTCTATGCTTTCGCCACTTTAATAATATAGCGAAAAGTTTAGGCTGTAAAATTGGACCCTTCAGGAGATGATCATTTAATGATTTGCCGTTGGTTGTCTTGCTCGAAGCATCAAAAACTACTCTCAACTTCGTGGTCGTGCTTTCCTTGAAAACAGCGTGGTGTGGTATATAATAATGTGGCTTGTCTTCAGCAACTGGAACTAGCAGTTCCATATGGTCGAGCTTGAGGTACTCGTCGAGACATGCAGTGTAGTCTTTGGCTAGTGTTGGGTTTCTTCTAAATTGTTTTTGTAGAGCTGTAAATCTTGCCAATGCCTGAGGTCGCGATTCGCCTAAGTCAGGAGTCTCATTGTTAACAAATGGCAGTCTTACTTGGTACTGCCCATTACTCTGCCGTTCATGTGTAGTTCCATAAATGGTTTGACATTGAACGTCTTCTTCCTTAAACACTGGATGCGTGGGGTATTCCTCGATGTCGAAAAACTGTTTCAATTGCTGGTTGAGATCGTTTTCCGTTGTAGCCACTAACGAAATTGCTTCTCGATGTGGTTGATTGGAGTTTGGTCCTAATAAAATCCATCCAAAGATGGTGTTGATAATCGCCGGAGCTGTTTTTGTTCCTTTAATGAGTCCTGGTTCCACTATTTGGGCATAAACGTTTACCCCGAGTAATGCGTCAATTTTTCCTGGTTTCCAATAGGTCGGATCAGCTAAGGTGAGACCGTCTATATGGTGTAAGTTTTCCTTGGAAATTCGTTGTCGTGGCAAAGAGTTTGTGATTTCCTTTAGTATTATGAAGGTTTCCTCCACTATGGGTCGAGTTAATTGCCTGGATTGTAATTGTAAGGTAGCTTCCTTACATGAGCTGGCTGCAGCGCAATCGGCTATACCAGTAATTACCATTGAAGTGGGGTTGCATTGTGCGCCTACTCTGGAGCAGGCTTTTTCTGTTAGGAACGACGATTGCGATCCTGGATCGATGAGACATCTTAAGGTGGTTGCTTGCCTTGATCCACCTTTGACGGTTACTAATGCCGTTGCTAGTAACGCACGCACGTTTTGCCTTGTTACAAAGGCTTGAACTGTTTCTGGCTTCATTGTGTTGTGAGAATTTTCTGCTTGTTGGTCCTTCGGTTTCGGTTCATTAATGTTGTCCTTAAAGTTTGGGGGATACGATGTAGGTACCTCGCTTGCCTTATCTTGATGAAGAGATGTATGGTGCCGTTGTTTACATTTAAAACAGTTGTATTTGCTGGTACAATTGACTTGACGATGATTGCTAGATAGGCAGTTAAGGCATAAATGTGCTTTGTTAAGGATCTTGTGTTTGTCCTCAGGCGTCATTTTGTTATATTTATAACATTTAAGAACGAAATGTTTTCCCTTACAAGCTGGACATCTTCCTTCCTTTGTAGCATGATACACTGCTGTACTTGAATTGGATTGCGCTTTGGGCTTAGATTGCATTGTTTTAGAACCTACCGCATCTGCAATAGATTCGAGCACCGTCAGCCGAGTTGTGATAAATGTCTTGAATTCCTCGAAGCTGGGTAGGTCATCCTTGGCACCTTGCTCTTCTTCCCACAGCTTCAGTGTGTGGAATGGAAGCTTCTGAACTAAAAGATAAATTAATAGAACATCCCAGGCCTGCGTGTTCACTTTGAGACTTTTCAGCTGTTGCAAACACTCTTCAGATGTGTCTATTAAAGTTTTGATTCCCTTTGCTGTTTCCGTCATTAGTTTTGGTTGATTTACTAGCCTTTTTAACTGGTGATTCACCAAAATGCGCGTGTTTTCGAAACGACCCCTCAATTTATCCCATGCAGGGATATAATCCGCATCCGTAATTGGCGTGTGTCGTAAAACTTGCTCCGCTTCTCCTATTAAACATGATTTGAGGTGATACAGCTTTTGTACTGGAGACAGTTTGGTGTTATTGTGAACTAAAGACGTAAACATGTCACAAAATGACCTCCACATGTCGTAGTCACCATTGAACTTCGGAAGGGAAATCCTTGGAAGAGCTGGTTCCTGATGCATCGTGACCACTGATGGTTCATTCTGGATAGGGGGATCGTTGCTTTTAAGCTTGCGTAGACCTTCCTTTAAATCGCTTACATATTCCGAATATTTTGCTTCGGTGGAGTTATAATACTCCTCAGAAATATATTCTGGGTCCTTCTCGTCGCTTTCGGATTCCTTTGGTGTTTGTTCCTCATAATATTGTTGCATTATTTGTAAATCCAGAGCATTGTATCTCACCCATAAATCCTTTAGATCGGAGATTCGGTTCTCATAATGACCTTGATTCCGTTTAGCTAAAGCCGTTTTCTTCGCATTCTCAATATAATTTAAAATCCTAGCTCGTAAAACGCGTTCTTCAATCAGCAATTTTTTGAGATCAGACATTGTTGTAATTAATCTCTTAGCGAAGGGACAACCGCAAATTTAATAAATAAACTGGAATTATACACGGGCCACTTACTATTCCTGGATGGAACCACCAAAATGTTTTGTAATTAATAATATATTCAATGGGGCTCAATGTGTAGCGGAAAATTTGTAGAAATGGGAACATCCAGAAATAAGAACGCAAATGGCCTTAGTATTACAATTCCACTTTATTTCAAAAAATTGTTATTGCTAATAGAATTCTCAGCAATTTGTTTAATTTATTTATTTATTTATAATCTGTTAATTTTTACTTCATTTTAAATGATAAGTAATTTCATTTCAACAAAAAAATTCAATAAAGATATAAAAAAAAATAATTAATCCAAAAGAAAATTCGATATATGAAACTAAAACAACAAAAAAAGACGTTGTTGCAAATTTAGTTGTTCCTTAAAGATAATTTTATTGTTGTAAAATGCTTGCTGCTGGTGACCAACGTATCCAAAATAATTCAACGGTTAAATTCCCTTTGTTTAGTGCAGCGGTTTATTGAACCGCTACCCACATGCCGGTTAATAAAACGAAGATTTTTTTTTTTTTGCGATTTTTAACAATCTGATTTCCTCCATGAGATTTGCCGTAATTAATGTAATTTTTGTTTGTAAAAGAAAACAATTTTATGCTTCTTTGGTATTTGTTTTATGCTTCTTTGGTCTTTCATAACACCTATGTACAGTACATATTCTTTCCTAAAAATACAAATTCGCAACACATAGCGCAAAGGTTACGCACCAAACGCAAAACTTAAGTCGGCAATAATAATAAGTCGGTTGTAATAATAACCAAAGCATAGGACATAGAGATGTACAGTTTCTGCAATAAATTTTTAATAAATCCCACGTTGAAACCACTTAAATCAGAACCAAAGGAAGGACACAAAGAAATGCAATTTAATTAAATTTCTAATAAATATCCCACGTTGAAACAAGAACAATTTGTTAAAATTATCTCCAAAAAAAAAATTATATTCCATCACCGTGGTACATGCATTTCATTGGAGACATGCTCTTTAAGAAAAAAGTGCATTACAGCTCCAAATGCAAGTCCAAATTCGAATGCCAAAAGTTCTCCTGGTGTCGATGTCGCTGGTTATTATATTCCCTTGGAGTCGTTTGATAGATGGGCAAATTTGTTCTAAATTATTATTGCCCAATATTTTATGTACTGCCACATTAAATCTTACGAACGCATATAGGCAATATTTTGCGCAACCAAAATGTCGGTTCGTGGTTGTTTACCTTTGGGCTTCGTCGTTGTCGCCTTAACATCTTGTTTTGTTTACGGTTGCGCGATGTGAATTTGTGATTTAATTTACCAGGTGAAATTTTAATTGGGTGGCGTTGTTTTGTGCATGTTTTTTTGTATTTTTGTAGTTTTAGTTTTTTTTTGTAATTTTTAATTCTAGTAGCTGTCAATTAATTTCTGAATTCATTATTTATTAATAATAATATTTTCCTTTTATGTAATTCAAGTTATATTTAATTTATTCATTCCACTTAAAACAATTTTAATTTAGTTCATTTTTTGTACTTTTGTGTCTTTTTATGTTGTTGTTGCATTTTTGTTGTTTTAGGTGCATTTTAAGAGGGTTTGGGCTGTGCCAAACAGACGTAATCCTCCGTATATTTTGATTTCCATTAATCATGACTGGTGGAATTGATTGCCGCTTTCATGAACGTGTAATGGCCGCCTAATAATAATGAATGGTTGAAAGAATGAATTTTGTGAACATAAATTTCATTTAATAATAATTCGAAAATAATATTTTTAAGATTGTTTTTATAAAATTTTAAAAATAAATTCGCCTCGTAAATTTTTATTTTATCGTAAGATTAGTTTTTTCAGACTTCTAATTTGTTGCATGCAACAATAAAAAAAACTTCCAGCAGGTGGTGCACCGGCGTTGATGTTGGTAGGTGGCGTCACACCAACACCTGCACGGCGCACCGACACCAGAATATAAATACTTACCTCGCTCGATAAAATTCATTAACTTACAATCACTATGTTTGAGTGCTTGGAATGTAACAGGACATTCACTCGTCGAGAGAGTTTTGTTAGCCATAAAAAACGATCAACGCACACACTTAGAAACAGAGAATATGAAGATATCTATAATGCTATGGAGTATGAGGATGATAATAGACATAGCCCCACAGAAATCATTAGAAATAAAATGTTGAAATTAAGAAGAGATCGGGAATATTTACAAATTCAAACACCGAAAACAGTTTCCGAACATGCTAACAGCGAGAATAGATCTAGTAATATTTTCTCTAAGCAAGTGCAGATGGATAAATATGAAGAGAGTCAAGTAGAACCATATAATTACAAAAATCCAATTCTTGGAACAGATCAGAGCTCAGATTCAGAGCCAATTATAAAACGAGCAAAGTTGGTTGAAGATGTAAATAAATATAGTCAAAACTATGGTGAAATTCGCCAATACCTACCCCTGTAAAAACCAAGATGATGAGTCAAAATTGTATAATTCTGAAGAAGGAGAAGATGATGAAAATTTGCAAAGTTCGGATTTAGAATCAGTTAACAAAGTCTCAACAAAACGAGACAAGCTGGTTGAAGATGCGAATAATGATACCGAAAACTTTCCTCAATATCGCTACAAACACCATCAATTAAATATTCAAGATGATGCATTATGCAAAATGAGCAAATGCATTAACGAATAATCGCATAACAAAAAAGTTTTTTAGAGGAGTCTTTCCATGCAACCATTTACCGCTAAAAATAAAAAAACCTGCATGCGTAATAGCTAAAACGGATCCTGCACATAAAGCCGGGAATCATTGGGTAGCATTTTATTTTCCAAAAGAAGGACCGGCGGAGTACTTTGACTCATTTGGAAGATACCCAACCAATCTTCACTTTAAAAAATTTATATTAGATAATTCGACCACCTTTTTAAACAATAAAAAACGATTGCAAGGACATTCACATTCATCAACATTCATCAACTTGTGGGCATTATTGCTGTGTGTTTCTATATTCCCGATGCAGGGGGCGAGGTCTGAAAACTTTTTTAAATCAGTTTTCCTCGAGTGACGTAGATTTAAATGACCGGAAAATAATTAATTTTTATTTGAAGGATTTTGCACAGGGTGGCGGGAATTTATGTAACCAATCATGCAGACCTGAGATCAGCGCTATAAAATTCGGAACATAAAGCGTTAGTATTCAGAGTACAAGTTTAATTTGAACAACATGGAGATATCACGAAAGAGACAAGGGATATCATACTCAAGCCGACGGAACTATACAAATTATTTGAGATATTGAAATTTTTCAATATTATCATGTTCCATAACAACAACGCTACCGATTGTCTAAAGGAGTACTACTACAAGTATGCGACAAATGCAAGGAAAAAAAATGTTTTAACCCTAACATACGAAGATTTTTTTATTCCAAGTAGAACTTCCTATGTACATTTGAATTATTCGCGTCGTTTTTACGAAATACCTATGCATTGTATTACTAATCATATTTTTGATCGATTAATTTTGAAAGAAATAAATAAATAAAAAATATATATAAATTGTTTTATTTAAAACTTTTATTTATGTACAAATAAATATTAATACAATTTTTAATAGCTCATCATACAGTGGGTTTTACGTGCGACTCGTTTCCTCGAAAATTCATTCATTCACAACGTAAAGAACAACCGTAACAAAACAAAACAACAACAAAATACCCTACGCACGTAATAATCGAAATTGTATGGCACCTTGCAGTCATAACAGGTTCGCAGAAAGATCAGCACTATCCTCACCATAGCATGCATTCGGCACTTCAAGTTTTCGCTTGAGTTTTTTGCAAAGATTCTGCTCCATCAGAACCGTTTCCACTACAACAAAGTGTAAAGCAAGCAGCCTTAACGCTTGGATAATATTGTTTGTAAAATCCTGGCCATCATAAATCATTGGCCCTGCCTTGCTCTGTGTCTCTTAATTCCTTTCATAGGTAGTACTCAAGATCCATTTTTGCTTTCATCATCCACACCGCAAGATCTAAAAATAGAATTCCACAACTGCATATATGTGCTCAAATTTTAGATCCACCCGGTCAAAACAGCTTTTTTAATTTAATAAATGCTTTTGTTTGTTCTCGCATAACATTTTCTTTATTACAAATAATATTATTAACTGCTGTTAGTAATTAACATCGTCTCTTTCTATAATGAAACAACAACATGATGTAATATGAACATCACATACACACAGCCTTTCCCTTTCTCACACACATTATCTTTAATTTTTTAAAAATAAAGCATAAATATTTCCGTAAAATTTCATTCACGCAGAAGTTGTTTTTTTATTTCCACGTCTTGAACCGTCGTTTCCTTTTTTTTTCATTTTAATCCGGCAGATTTTGTTTCTCAAATTGCTGCTGCTGCAGTTTTTTTGTTTTTGTTTTGTTTTTTCTTTCTTTCTCATTTCGCAGGCTCTTGCAACTGCCATCACGATCATGTGCACATTATTTTCGTCGGGTCGCACAGGTAAACCTCGCAAGATCTAAAAATAGAATTCCACAACTGCATATATGTGCACAAATAACCCAACTTCATTCAACTGCCGTCTTGGTAAAGTTGGCTAAGGCGTTGGTTTTTCATTTCGCGATTCGCTGGCGCGAGTTCGATTCCCGACCATGTTTGTGATTTTTATAGGCAATGACTAGTACAGAGTGTAAGATCAATATCCAATAGCTGGTCCATGTGCCGTGTAGTAGTCAGCAAGTAACAAATAATCTGTCATTCATTCACTCGGTTTCATAAGTTCAGGTTATAACAACAACAACAACCATGCAATACTCGCCAAGAACGGACGGAAGTGGCCGCATGCAAGGTCATTAGCCTGGGTGTCATAACCGGTTTAACTCTCACAAGGGCGGGGGCAGGAGCAAGGAGTGCTAGCCGCAAAGGCCAGAGCCCTGCCGAGTCCCCGCCGAGGACCCCGCTGAGTCCGCCGCCCCAGCCCCGCTGAGCCCTTAGCCACCGGCCCTGACCGACTCGTCCAAGCGTCTCAAGGTCAACCACCTTGACCTACATCCCAAGGCCAATTACAGGTGATTGATTGATTGATGACAGGTGATTGACCTTTGAGACTGAACTACGTACGTGATTTATGGGTTTGACCTAGATTCCAAGGACGAGCCCACCGGCTGTACGTGATTTATGGGTTTGACCTAGATTCCAAGGACGGGCCCACAGGCTAAGCCCCCCGTACGTGATTTATGGGTTTGACTTAGATTCCAAGGACGGGCCCACCGGCTAAGCCCCCGACTGCAAGGTCATTATAAGTCGTAAATCACACCTAATTAGTCTTAAAAACAATAAATGTCATTATAATTGGTCGTAAAAATTAATGGATAGGTTTGACCTACATTCACAAAACCGGTTTTGGTTCCCACGCTAAACCGGCGCCATACCTACTGAAAGCTTCTTTAGGCACGTTGGACACTTTTTGGCCTGGGGTAAAAACTAAAAATTCGCGTCACGCGCACTTTTGTTGCGCACTATTTCCTGCGCATTTTTGTTGCGCACTTTTTCCTGCGCACTCACTTTGAGCAACATTTGTGGGAAAAATTTGCTTCTTTGCCTTCCCTCCTATAGACAGCTAAATTTTGTGTAGCAAAGAAATGTACCCATGTGACTTTTGGTCGAGCACCAACAACAGCAAGCAGCGTTAGAGCCTACGGTGTGGGAAGCAATAGCTACGAGGAGTGTGAGAGTATGCGTTTCAATGTTGCAATGCAGACGTCAACATTTATTTCATTTTGCTTCGCACAGCGTAGAAGGTCACACTTCTGTCTGTGGCTAAAGTTCGACCAAAAGTTGCTATCCAGCTACATGGATGCAAATTAAAACTTTTGCTTGGATTTGTCGCTTTCGGCATCATGGAACCACGTTTCGCCTATTCGACTGGGCATCTGTATTTTGCTTATCTGGGTTAGTAAGTTCAGTAGGGAAACTGCCAATAAACCGTGTTGCCAGATGGGGAAAATGTTATGCCCGTGCGAAAAATTGGGGAAACAGATTTAGTGAGGAAAACATTGGGGAAAAATTGATTCAGAGATTTTAAACTATTTTTGCTTATTATGTTCTTCGCTGATACAATTCGTACCAAGAAATATATATTTAAAAATAAAGAATGCAATTATTTGCATAAAGAAACATGAAATTCTCAAATTTAATACATTTTTAATACAAAACCGCCATTAAAATTTATCGGGAGCTAAACAACGACATACCAGAACTGTTGTTCGAACTTGTGTTTTTCGAAATTGTGTTTACGATTTCATAGAACTGAATTCATTAGTTTATTCGCAGAAACACTTTTTAATTCAGTGGACTGGCTCCAGCCTGTAATTCAGTGTGTGCCAGAAAAGATTTTTAACTAAAAAAAATTCCTCGACGAATTGAAAAAATGTCAACTAGGAAATATAGAAAAGCTTGGGTGTCCGAAACAGAATTTTCAAGTAAAATTTTGTATTCAAATCATCCAAAATCCATATTTTATTTTTTTCTCCTTTTTACATGATAAAGAACAGTGCGTGCACCGATGTTTAAATTTTGAAATTTTGAATCCATCTAAGGGCTGAATTTTCGTACCTAACCTCATATAAGCTTTTCAAGTAATTTCAAGCATTTTTTATAATATGACATTTTTGCGGGAAGTGGACCCATCTCGAGTTAGTGGGTTTTGGGGGTAAAAAAGGGGTTAAAATTGAAAAAATTTCTGCCGCTGCGTATGTAGGGTTAAATAGCCGTTAAATACTAGTGGCAGAAATTTTTGACCAGATGGGTCCACTTCCCTCAAAAATGTTATATTATAAAAAAGGCTTGAAATTACTTGAAAAGCTTATATACCAAACGGCAGTAGGTTGGGACGACACGATTTTTTCAAGTGCCAGCTCCGCTACTAATAGCGTGGACTGAGTCTCTATTAGAGGGAAATTAAACAAAAAAAGGGAAGTTATGATGTAGTTGGGAAGTTGGATTTTTTTGTTTTTTTTCTTTACATATGTTAAGATAAAGCGAAAAAGAAAATTTCTGCAAAATCAGTCCTGTGCTGCACGAGAAAATTGCATAAATGTCCATTTTTTATGCATTTTGAGTGCAATTTGCTCCACTATTTTTTTAATTTCTCCAGTTCTGTTGGTCGTAGAACAATAAAAAAAATTGGAAAATACTCGTAAATGAATAGACTATCGAACTGAATCGGTATAAATATTTAAAAAATGAATCCTAACCTCAAAAAACTAAAATGTATGAAATTTTGTTTTATTTTACTAAAAATGCAATAAATAACGGGAAAAAGGTCGGATTTTGATAAAAATTGGAGAAAAGATGTACTTTGATGCTATAAATACGTGGTTGAAATTTCAAAAAAAAAATTCGCTTTTTACGGCAAAAATTGGCAGTTTTCGAAAAAAATTTAAAATTGCCGCCATTTTATGCCAAATCATCGTACGGCAAAATATTTTTTTTAAATTGTAGGTTTTTTTTATGTACTTTCTTGTGAGCATACGCAATACTTCGTTACTTTATTTGAAATGCCCATTTTAGGCCTTGAAAACACTAAAAAATTAAAATTTTTCAATTTTATGCCTTTTTTTTCATAGTTGGCAAGTAGCTTTTCATAGTCAGCAAAAGGCAAAAAATTGAAAATTTGAAATTTTTTAGATGGGATCTAAAGGGATGACAATCAAAGATGCAAATGTTTCCCAGTGCGGAGGAATTCTAAGAAATAATATTTTATTAACATTTTTCGTGTATTTCTTATCAAGCTTGTGGTATTTGCTTTTAATCAATGCAAGTGCAAAATAATAATTGCTTTGCTTTCTTTATGAAGAAGAAATAAAAGTTAAAGTCTATATGATAACTGAGAATATACCAAATCCGTATACTTTATGAACCACCACATTCGCCCGTGTATATCGTACGATACCGAAAAAAAAAATTAATTTTTTTGCTATAAATTCTTTAAAGCCATTGAAAAACCCCTAATCATTTTCAGAATCCCCTAAAATATTAAAGCTATTGTAAAAATTTCTACAACAGTGAGAAAAATCAATTGTTTAGCTGTTCCTTTTTATATAACGTTTCAGCGAAAATATTCACCTCACATAAATTGCTTGTGCAAGATAAAATGTGGGCAGAGCGTATTCTGGTAAAGGGTAAAATTGGAATGTAAATCCTTTTTGATAAAGTCTGGTAACAGGATATATGGATACTTTTACAAATGAAAATGTCCTTAGTCATGAGACCACGGTTGCCTGTGTAGAGACTAATATAATATTTTACATATGGAATCCTACAGAGTGTGGAAGACAGGGAGTATGGTAAGCTGCAGCCATTGAGATGCCAGGAATTCATCGCATGATTGAATAACAAATCAGATCTGAATGACTTTTTGATCTCTCCTTTCTTAAATTTCAAAATTCGATTATGCTTTCGTTTCGTTCCAACATTGGTTTCTGGTACTATCCGTATCTGCAACTGAATGCCAAACATTGTTCCTGCATTTTTATGGCAGGATTTGATATATATATTTTAGGAGGACGCACCACGATATCAAACTGTGTTAGGTATTGTAAAAAAGAAGAAGCAAATAATAAAAAATGCTGCCTTTGATAGTAGTCCCTTGTACTTTTCTCTTTTTAAAATTTCCTTCCCCGTGACTACACTAAGTACTACCGAGAAATTTTTAAATTTTTTGTGCTCTTGGTTTGCGGTTGAGTGATTCCTTTCGTTTGATAGATATAAAGAATGCCTGACTGCCGCCTTTGAAATCTCTTTGTGATCTTTGCTGTCTTCAATATTTATAATATTGTAAAGGAAAGATAGAAATCATTCGCTTTTCTCTGCTTGCTAGCCAAGGAGTTGGCCATGACCATTGAAGTTTGTCTAAGCTCTTGCCTAAATGTTTTATACATGAATTCTGTGAAGTTTATTCGCTCTTTGTAAAAGCAGTTGAGCTTTTTTAAACGAACAGGTCAATGTGCTTTTTAGGGGTTATCTTTACTCGTATATTAGGACTCTACCTAAAAAATGGCGACACATTGTCGATAATAAAGGAGCACATTTGGTTTAAATAAATTCATTTTAACACTATAAGAAAACCAGTTGAAATTTACTAAAAAAATGCCGCGAATTTTTCCCAGACCTATTATATTATATACAATACTCACGGAATAGGGGGAATAAAGTGTAGTACGTGAAAATCTGCACGTGCTGTAACTATTCCGGACTATTGGAAGTGCGATCACAACCTCCTACTGGTGACCACTGGTAACTATCTTATGAGAGAGGATGGGCGTATGTAATCGGGATAGTCCATGCCAAGTAAGGTAGGCGTGAGGCTAATAATCTCACCCTAAAACTAGTTGGGATGTGGTTTTGACCCTTTCGGTCCACACGATCAATTTGCCAGTATGATGAATGATGAATATTATGAATGGATATTTTAATAATAAATGAACAATAATAACCACAAAATTGTAAGAAAAAATCACACCAAATTCATACACCTAGTTCTTCAAACTAACCCAACTCCTGTACCTAATAGCAAAAATCTTGTAATTTTAAATAATATAATATTAATAAATTGTCTACTTAGAAAATAGTAATAGTTTTAGTAGTAGTAGGAAATTGGCTAGTATCAGAACTGGTGCCAAATTAATCCTGAGAGAAGCTGAGGGTTTCTTTCTAACGAGTATATTAGACAGTAGCGAAACTAATTAATTTAAGTTACGTGGCACACTTGCCGAAGTCTCTACATTTAAACACAAAAAACGCCTTGGCCGAATATTATGATAATTTTTCAGATCATATCTTCGTTAATACACTTCGATCGGCACCTCAACGAAGTCGGTATCATATTTGGTTCCGGCGATATTGGGCAGGTACAAAAATCACGAACTTCGTTCAAACAAAAAAAGACTCGACCGATTTTTATGAAAAATTTTTCAGATCATATTTCCTTTAACACGCTCGAACGGCACCTCAACGAAGTCGATATCTTTTTTGGTTCGCACGAAATCGTGCAGGTACAAAAATCACTTAAATCGTTCAAACAAAAAAAACGGCTCGACCGATTTTTATGAAAATCTTTTCAGATCATATTTCCTTTACCACTCTAGCGGCCGAAAAAGAGGACAAACTTTGACAATATATTTTGGGAATATGGGAAAAGGAATAGGTATTATTTCCCAGGGTTTATTTAACACTTATTGAAGTATGAAAAGAAATTATAATTTTGATATAAAATCGCCTTTTTTTAAAACTCCTTCACAAGGAGGACGGATTTCTCGTAAAGTGCAAGATCTGGAACAATAAAAAAATTAATTTATAATCTATATACTATTGTTTATGGAAGTACGTAGGATTTTTTTTTAAATCAAATTTTGAAGAAATGGTGCACTTTTGAAAAAATGAATCGATTTTTGGCAAAAAATAAGCAGTAAATTTAGGCTATTGACTATGTCGAAAAAAACAGGGGTAAAAGGAACTAATTCGTTAAAGGTATTTTATTGTTTTATATGTTCGATTGTACATTAAAAAAGATAAATCCAAAAGTGCTATTAAATCTGGGCTTGGACTTTTAAGAACGGAGAAGATTGGTCCATTGTTTAGTTTTTCAACAATAACTCAAAAACTATGCATTTTTATAAAAAAACATAAAAAGATTTTTTGTAGAGAATCGAACTTCCTATCGAATAAGCTCGTTTTGAAGTAAACAACAACTTTTTTTCACCGAAATAAGTCAAAAAAAATGTTAAAATGGTGTCCAATTGAAGAATTTTCGATATAAATTTACTGAGATACAGTCGATCAAAGATACCTTCTCAACTTCTTCTTCTAAAAAGTTGGAAGCGACAGTTACTTAAAATCAATTTTTATCGAAAATTCTTCAATTGGACACCATTTTAACGGAAATTAGGTCAGCTGTATTTTTTGTTGAGCACCTTTTTAATCGATTCCACATTAAATCGATTAATCGAATCGTAAATCAATATTTGTTCAGTGATGTATAAATACTTTTTATTACTATATAGCCTGAGGAGCTTATTTTCAAAAGGTGACATGTCCTCCATCCATATTTTTTCACAGCAATGAGTAAAAATTGTGCATAAGCCTAGTTAAGTAAAAGATATTTGTTTTTAAAAAATATGACGACACACATAAAGTATTTTATTATTTAATTGTGAAAAAATCGTAGAAATACATTAACTAGTTATTGTGAAAAAAATAAAAACAAAATGGATATCTACCTTAATATGCGAATGGACATGTCACCTTTTGATAATAAGCTCCTGGACCCTTCTACACGGGCCGACAGCTAACCAACTATAGAATCGGCTATAATCATCCTTTTATTCCCTTTTGAAAGTGAATGAAAAACTGTACTCCACAATGCTGTTGTTTTTTGTCTAAATTCTCTTTTGCCTACTGTGATTTCCCCATTCTTTTATGCTCCTAGCAAAAGGGAATTTCAGAAAAAACAAAACAACCACACAGGTGTCAAAAAGTTGGCTGAAAAATCCACTGAACAAGTTGGTTGGAAAAATCCTCTCTCACCCTCTTCTCAAATACCGGACTGGTCCTCCAGGTTGGGAGTTGGGCGGCAGGCTGACAACCTTCCAACGTAAAAACCCACCCGTCACGAATCCTCAAGGCAGGCCTCGGACAGGACGGACTCAACGGCAATGACCCAGGCAAGGGAATATGGAATTCGATCTTGGAACATGGAACGTCAGGACGCTCAACATAACAGGCGCTCTGCATTTGCTTTTATTAGTACTTAAAAAATATGACACAGCTCTTCAAGAAACCAAATGGACCCATAGTGATATAATGGATCTTAAAACCCACACAGTACTCTCCAGTGGATCACCGAATGGAAGAAGAGAGTTTGGAGTGGCATTTATCGTAGAGAAGGAATTGAAATCACTGATTCTGGACTTCAAGCCAGTAAGCAATAGAATATGCACGCTTCGCATCAAAACAAGGCTACATAACATTAGTTTGATAAACGCCCATGCTCCCACAGAAGAGAAGTCAGATGAAGAAAAAGAGGAATTCTACCAAGAGCTAACAAACGCCATCAGGTTAATACCTTCAAATGATATTAAAATTGTGCTTGGAGAAATGAATGCCAAAGTAGGAAAAGAAGAGGAGTTCCTAGGAGTCATAGGAAGGCATAGCCTACACAACGCTACCAATGACAATGATAGTAGATTGATCGATCTCGCAAGCTCAAACTCAATGGTAGTAAGTTCAACAATGTTCGCGCACAAAAATATTCATAAGATGACGTGGCAGTCACCGGACGGGGTAACAAATAATCAAATTGAACGTGTCCTAATTGAGAGAAGAGGTGCCACGAATATACTGGACGTTTGAACAATGATAGGAGCGTGCTGTGGCTCAGACCACTATCTAGTCAAGGTGAAATTGAGAACCCGGATAACAACCAAAACGCATAGGGGGCAAACTCAACCAAAATACGATATAGATAAGCTAAAACTGGAAGAAAGAAGAGACGGTACCAGCAAGCTGTCAAACAAAACTTGAGAGAGGCAGAAGAACAGCCCAACATCAACGACTAATGGGAGCAAATTAAAAGCAGCATAAAGGGGCGGCAGAAGAGGCACTAGGCTGGGCCCCAGACAGACTAGAGTTGACTGGTTTGATCAGGAGTGTAGAACCGCAATTGAAGAGAGAAACCAGAGCCACCGGGACATCGCAAGGCCAATGTTGAGGGGGCTTAGACTGCCTATTAATACTCAGCGGGCAACGGGAGACTTCAGAAATAAAACCCAAAGTACAAATCCAAATATTTATTGCTAAACTTCAAGAAAACGTAAATCCACAATTTGTATTTTAATTCAAAGAAACAATTTCATTAGTAAATTCGATTTCGATCTAAATGTAAATTTCCATGTAATTTAGTTAAAACTTACGATAATTCTTGTTAACGTTAAATGAAATTCATCGACTCTTTAAGTGTAGTTTTAAACCTGATAAGGTTTGTATAAGTAAAATTTTCCTTTATTATAATATATAAAATCTTATAATCCGGTAGATTTCCCGCTGTGGCTTGATTCCTGGTTGTTGATTTCTCCTTTTCCGTTTAAATGTCACCTGGTTCGGGAATTAGCTAAAATTCAAAGTTTGTTTATGTTATGAATTCGTATGAATTTTGGAAATCGAGAATTTGCATGAACTCGTCACGTAACATGCAATTTGGGCGGAATTTACACTAACTCGGAACGTTAAGTGTAAGCTTGGAGGTTTTGCACGAACTCGTTACGTAACATGCACTGTGGATAGAGAATTTACACTAACTCGGAACGTTAAGTGTAAGCTTGGAGGTTTTGCCTGAACTCGTTACGTAACATGCACTGTGGCTAGAGAATTTACACTAACTCGGAACGTTAAGTGTAAGCTTGGAGGTTTTGCATGAACTCGTTACGTAACATGCACCTTGGATGGAGATTACTAGCCTTTAGCTGGGTTTTCTTCGAGCTCGATTCGCACCGAAGACCAAAAGTAATCTAAATTTTCAATCAGCTGCTGCGCTATTTATTTTCTACCCAACATTTACTACGTTTACATGCTTACTTGAAGTATACGGAAGTAGTTTTCAAGTTACAAAATATGCATGTAAACTCGTCCTGACTTCAAGTATACTTGAGTCAAGTAAATCACAAAAATTTGTTTGATTGACTTGAAAAAGCTCATGTAAACGCTACTTGAATACTTGAAATTTTGCATGTGGTTTTTTTTCTTGGAACAAGAAGAAGATAAAAACTGCAGTGAATGTATGCTTTTGATACAATCTTTTTAAAGGTATTTATGTTATAATAAGGAGCTAGTTTCTGTTATAATAGGAAAGGTCAAATGTCAGCTCAAGAAAATTTCAAGACATTTTGAAGTCAAGTAAGTGAACCGAAAACGCAACTTGAGTTTCAAGCAAATTTCAAGTCAAGAACTCAAGTAAATCATGTAAACGTAATAAATAGCTAGCCAATTCGACGGGGCAATGTTTTGGTGGGGCAATGCTTCATATTGCTGTTTTTAGTACTTCTTTCTTATTTAGACCAATTGCGAAATTGAGTAAGTGTTTGTGTTGGTGGCAGAAGCTGGCTGTCACTTGCGTTGTGAGGTATATTTTTATATTTTTATTTGGTTATAATTTTATTTTGTATATTTTCAGGAATTGTTGGACTAGAATGGAAAAGAGGTTGGGGAGGAATCTGTGCTTTCGGTTCGGGTTATCAAATAAGTATTTTGCTATATTGAATTTATTCTTTGTTGATTTTATTTCTATTTTCAGCTTCTATGGTGGTTTTGTCGGTTTTGACTGGAGGTTTCTTTTTTACGGATAAGTATTTATAAACAGGTAATTCGTTAGTAACGGATGATTATTATATTTCCTTTTAGTGCGCTGATTGTCAAGACTGAACAGCCAACAAGTGCAAGGATGGAAGTCTTCAAGCAAAAAAGAAGAATCGCAGACAAGCTCTGCGGAAAGAAGAAGAGAGAATATCTAAACAGGAGGATCTTACAGATACAGGAAGACTTCAATGAAGGGAGAATTAGACAAGCGTGCAAAGAACTCGCCAGATCACCAATAAATTTCAACCAAGGACGGACATCTGCAAAGACATAGATCGGAACCTATTAGCAGACCCTGATAGGATAAAAGAAAGGTGGAAAGAATATTTTCAAAACCTATTGAATCCTACTCCCATACTAAACGAGGATCCACAGACAGAGGCATTTCTAATTCCTCAAGATAATATCTCAATAGAACCACCAACACTGGATGAGGTACGTGAAGGTGTAAAAAGGCAAAAAGGCAACATGTCGCCGGGCGTCGATGGAATAGCAGCTGAGTTGCTAAAAGAAGGAGGGTGCCTTACACCAACTCATATGCACCATCTGGGAGGAAGAAGTTATACCAGATGACTGGAGGAAAGTCATTATATGTCCAATATAACCTGTAAAAATTACAGAGGCATCTCACTCCTCAGTACCAGCTACAAAACCTTCACAATCCTTGTGAAACAAAAACTAGAACATATAGCGGAAAGCCTTATAGGAGAATGTCAAGCTGGTTTTAGGACAAACAGGTCAACATCGGACCAGCTCCTTGTAACGGTCGGGTATTTAACAAAACAAATTCTCCCTATAAGTGACCCCCCAATTCGCGGAAATTTACTCAAAGAATAAGCAAGTCACTTCCCGCGAATTCCACAAATTTTCGAATCAAGTAGGCGAGAAAAAACAAAATTTTTTGTGGAGAGAGGAAAAAATAGATTTTTAAAGGGTCTGGAATTACTCATGAAACAGTTCAGTTCGGGGCTTGAGAAAGCAAAGCATCGGCAAATTTTTTTCGAATTTCCGAGGTATTCATAGTTTTTTTGTCGCAAGTCAGTCTGGATTAAGCAGTTACGAAATAGAGTTCAGTCTGTATTTTTGGATGTGAATAGATATATTGAGTTTTCAAAAGATAAAGATCGAAAAGCGGGAAGTGATTATTTTTTGATTAGTTTTCTCACCAAGAAGACAAAAGTATATTCGGAAACCTTTTATAAAGTGCATGGGTTTTTGGTTTGACAAAAGATACCACGGAGAAGTGCAAGATATTGGCTCTGATGTTACTTCACTTGGAAGTCGGAATAGAATTGTCCATCGATTCCTTGCTGTAATTTGGGCCTGAACATTACATATACGGGGACAAAGAAAGGGGACAAGAAAACCCGACCAACAGAAGTATAAACCATTGGACAAGTTCATGCAGCAGTACCTTCATTGGCAACAGGATTTTACCCGATATATGGGTGAAGTATTTGTTCTTTTGTATAAACATAATTTTTCGGTAGGACGAATACCAAAAATCAATAACTGATATCGTTGAATTCCTGGACTGGTTAAGGTCATAAAAACATTAACAAAAACAGGCCTTTTTGATATATATTCATAATAAGTGATTCGAATAGTGTATGTATAAACGAAGAAAACAAAGTTCATGGCTTATCATGTTCTTGTGAGGGACTATTTCCGAATCCGGCTTGTTTTCTAGAATATGGCTTAGTCAAAATTAAACCATACCATCATCAATCTGATTGCAATATTAGTCCAGCGAATTTAGGCAAAGGAAAAATATTAGAGGTTCATGTTAAAAGAAGAAATATCGAAGATAATATAACATATCATCAAGTCGTTTATGTGGGGGATGGTGCAAATGATATTGGTCCAATATTACGAATCAAGGAAAATGATTATGGCTGCACACGAACCTGTTTTCAATTAGATAAAAGAACTCGGTAGTCTAGGGAGTAAGGCGCCTGGCTACTATCCCAGAGGTCCCGGGTTCGAGTCCCGGCAGAGCCCACGGTCCTTCGCCTTTCCCACCTTTCCTCCTGTCATAGCCTTCCGCTATCACTGCCCCGCTCCACCAAGCGCATGTCATCGGTTGGTTGATGGGATTCAACTTGTTTCAGGAGGCATAACACTCCAGCGAGTTGTTTCTTTTTGCCCCGATGCCAGAGTCGCGATAGAAATGGTTGGGGTTAGGTGGTTGTGGCAGTTCCTTCCTACTTCTCTCTTCCCCTTCACTATCTATCGACTAGAGCTTGCTGTTCGACATTGCACTCTATACGAAGAAAATAGATTGTCGACAGTACAAAGGGCTTTCCCTGAGCCCTAGTCTTCCACATAAAAAAAAAAAAAAAAAAAACTGATGAGCTATCAAATGTTCAAGCGAGCATATTGCGGTGGGCACTGGTTTTGAGTCGCTTAGCGAATTACAGGCTGATAATCATAATAACGAATAATATTTTTACTTGGATTGTGTTAACATTAATTAAATATACACTTTTGGTTATCATATTAATTAACAAATATATTACCATTTTGATTATCATATTGCTTAAATATATATTACCTGTTATTATATTAATTAACACTAATTATATTTACAAATTTACTTATATATTATATTATTTATATTACAACACTAAATATATTTATACTTCATGATCATATGTATATATATTTACAAATTATTATTCCTATAATTTTTCATCTAAATAGCTTCACACCTAATAATTAAATTATATTACACTGTCCATTCTTCTGAGGTGTGAACACACATTTGACTTTCCTCTTTAACGATATACTTTTGAGTTTTTATCGAGCAATAGGCGTATTTGCCTGTGGGGCGATTGGTTGGGTTACAATTTGATAAGGGTTTGTGTCCTGTAACATCGTTTTGGCCAAATCGACGTTGTCACTTCCCTTTTGGTTTTTTTTGGTTTGGTTGTCCAAGTTTAATATTGGCGCCGAGTTTTTTTGTACCCCTCTATACCACCTCACACACAAAACACGAAACCATTGTTTTTGTCAAAATATTGTTGTTATGTTCACTTAAGGTTGTTGAATGTTTTAGATTAAATCCAAGTAATTAATATATATGTTGAAACTTAATTACACTGTGTACTTCTTTACTTAACATGCAGTGCTAGATTTTTTCCTATGAGTTTCCAGGATGGTTGGAAGGGAGATCTTTCCCTAGGGTTCGCACGTTGCTGAAGCAACTTTGTGATAGGTCCCACGATGCCGTATGGTTGGAACAGGACCCTCTATAAGGATGACCGAAGACCGAGAATGATATGAAGAGTCTTTTTCACATAGACAAGTAGGTAAGTGGTGAACCATATATGTAGCGGTCCGGTCACATCCCCACGACCCCTTCCGACGAGCTAGCGTATACCGTGTGACCGGCTTATCACCCCCTATCACTATTTCGGAACTAGGGAGGCTGGTTTGTTTTTCAAAATTTTTATGTCTACCCAAGCATGATGGCAGTAGCCTTGCTCTCCCCAGCAAGGAGCTCCATTGTGCCGGTACATCCTGACCTTAAACAAATTCTGGAGAAAACCTGGGAAAGGAATGTAGATATATACCAGATATTTGTCGATTTTCAACAGGCGTATGACTCAATAAACAGAGAGAAGCTGTAAGAGATCTTATCGGAATTAGGAGTCCCCTCAAAGCTGGTACAACTGATCAAATACGCAACAAATAGCTCACTGGCGAAGGTAAGGATCCAAAATCTTCTAACAGAGGAGTTCGAAGTTCGACAAAGACTTAGACAAGAGGATGGGCTGCCCCCAATGCTCTTCAACCTCGCCCTAGAATGGGTCATAAGGAAAACGTCAGTCCAGAGAGGTGCATCAATAGCAACACAGTCTACTACTACTACTTGGTTATACGGATGACGTTAACATCGTGGGAAGGTCCTTTTTGAGAGCAAAATAAGCTTATGTCGAATTGAAAGAGGCGGCAAAGGACATAGGCTTGAAGATCAATGAGGAAAAAACTAAGGTGATGCAACAATCCAGGGCTGGAAGATTTAGAATGGGGAGAAATATAACTATCGACGAACATAACCTAGAAGTAGTCGATAAAACAGTCTACCTTGGGTCTACAATCACAAAAAAAACGAAGAAAAAGAAGAAAAAACTAGACGAATACTACTGCCTAATAGAGCCTTTTACGCCCAAAAAAATACTGCACTCCAGATTTGTGCACAGAAAAACGAAACTCTCCCTCTACAAAACAGTAATACGACCAGTAATTTGCTATGGCAGCGAGACTTGGGCTATGACCCAGGACATAGAGGAACGAGTCAACAGGTTTGAGAGAAAAGTCCTCAGGTGCATAATAGGCCCAACCAGAAAGGATGGAACATGGCGGAGGAGATACAACAGCGAGTTGTATGAAATTTTTCACCACCCAGAACTCTCAACGTTAATAAAAATTAACAGACTAAGACTAGCCGGTCATGTAGTCAGGGTGGAAGACAATCGCATCCCAAAACGGCTTATGATATCAGAAATTTCAGGAAATATACCAGTAAGCAGACCCAGGAGGAGATGGATAGACTCTGTGACGACTGACGCAGAGGCAATGCTCAACATCCAGAACTGGAGACATGCTGCAAGGGACCGTCAAACGTGGAGAAATGCCCTAGAGGAGGCTCGATTTGGGCTGTAGCGCCATCGGTTGGATGGATGGATGGACTTAATCACAAAGCCACCGTTAAACGGTTGTGGATGCTAAGTACATCACTGAAAACATCTATGAGTCTTCGGCTTCTTAGGTTAATTCTGACAACTTCCTGACCTCAATAATAGCTTGAGGCATGAGATGGATAAGACTCAAATTTATTCAAGGATAATCCAAAACCATGTCTAGTCAGATTTGTATTGAAATCTACACTCAATAATTGATATTAAAATAAAGTGAAAAAATGCTTAAAATCTTATCTATCATCAATATATTGTTAAATCAAAAATCCTCAAATTTATTTTTGATGTACTAAGAAAACAAAATTCTTTGGCATGATTTTAATCCTAAGTATACATTTACAAGTACCCTTGTAAAACCAGCCAACAATAACATCGGCAGCAGGAGCTGGTGGTGGATGAAAAGGACCACTGTGCAAATATTTGTGGAGTCCTAATTTAGCACAAGTTTACGAAAAGGCCTACAGGATGGTCTGAATGGTTTTTCTTCGGTCTAATTAAATTACATTTATGATTTGATAAGTCCTTGAGATAAAGGAATAAGACAGAATTTAATCTGTGTTTATAGAAACCGGGAAGACATCGGCTGATATTTAAGTAAGCTAAAACGATTTCGATGTTTGCATATGTTTGCTTCTTATTCATTATTTGATATATGTATGAAAAGCAGAGAGAATCATGCGATATCACTCTTATCCCTGACAACGTTGTCTTACTAATCCTCGTTCCCTGTCTACTCTCTGTTGCCATAAATTAATTAACGAATTTCAAAACAAACCCCCAAGCGTAAGTGACTAAGGGTTGTTTTTGTTGTTGCTGTTGTTGTGGCGCTCTCCGAGCATCGTACACCCATCCTTAATCTTAAAACTGTTTAATTAGCATTTAAATCGCTTCTACAGAACATTTTCGGTGATTTATTGTGCACTCGTTCGTTTTATGTGGGAAATTCAGAAAAAGGAGGATGGTACTCAGCTCCAGTTAGACAAGGATATAATAAATTAGAAAATTAGGAATGAAAGTTAGGAAATTTGCTAAACATTATATTTTTGAATGGAAAATAATTTACGCACTACAAATGGAGCCTTTTCGATTTTCTAAGTGTATTCTTGAGATTAAATTTTTGTGTAATGATCTACCTTGAAATATAGACTGATTATCCTCAAAGTGGCGTTAGTACATATTTTAATGTTTCGAGATATTTGAAGAGTTTACATTTTCGACTGTCCAAGCTATTACCAGCGAGCAATAATAATAAGAGTGATGAGCTAGAACAAATTTTTAAAAATGTTTCAGGGACCGCATACATACTAAAGTCGGGGACCAGTGCGCACGTGGTCTGTTCCAGTGTTTCTTAAATTTGAATGTAAACATTCCAATACTGGAATCAAGGAACATGTTCTGTTTCTTTCATTCTCTTGTGTTTTTTGCATAAATGTATACCCATCGCGCATTTGTTAATATTTTTTTTGACTTTTTGCTTAATGTTATTTCTAATCTGCTCTTTCATATCTTTAACTCTTTTACTTGTCCTTGAGCTCTGCCTAATCACTCTTGTTATTATTGCTCGTTGCTATTACCAGCGAGCAATAATAATAAGAGTGATGAGCTAGAACAAATTTTTAAAAATGTTTCAGGGACCTTGAGATCAGCTGATAACAATTTCAATGGGAGCGAAAAAGTCAAGATATCAAAGAAGTAATATCTATGATAAACAGAGGCAGAATTACTTTCACACCACACGCAATGTTCGTGAAAGAAAGATAAAAGATGAAGGGGCAGTGACTTCATCGCTTTGCAAGATTCCCGCCTTTTTTAACGAACAATACATAGTTAAAAACCAATTCTAATATTGTGTACCAACATGAAATTTTACGCATACATACACAAAAAGCAAATTCAATTTACACGTGCTCTGTTCCAGTGTTTCTTAAATTTGAATGTAAACATTTCAATACCGGAATCAAGGAATATGTTCTGTTTCTTTCATTCTCTTGTGTTTTTTGCATGAAATGTATGCCCATCGCGCATTTGTTAATATTTTTTTTGGCTTTTTGCCTAATGTTATTTCTAATCTGCTCTTTCATATCTTTAACTCTTTTACTTGTCCTTGAGCTCTGCCTAATCACTCTTGTTATTATTGCTCGCTGCTATTACGAAGGAAGTGTTCGAAATTCTCCCATCTGGCTTGCATCTCTTATGAAATCCCATTGAGATGATTGTTGGCGATTTCGAATATAGTCGTTACCTCGTAGATCCTCGGTTAAAGTTCCACCTGACCGCTTAGCCGTCAGATTCATACCGTCCACCGGAATAGAAGGAAGAGCGGAGCCGATTTTATCCGGCGATAGTATTTTTTGGGAGATTTAGAACTCGATACGATTCTTGCGGCTCCAATCAAGAATTTGTTCGATGCCCTGTTGATTGAATTGGTCATATGCTTGTCTTTTATTATCAAAACCATAGTAGTAACGCATAATACCGTCATCAGCTAAGGTGCAAGGTAGGCTGAAGGGGTTGCGAGCAGATTATTAATAAAGATAAGGAAAAGAGCGGATGCTAGAATTTCGTAACCGGCGCACAGTGGTCGAAAATGCCAAAAAGCTGGCCAAAAGTCGAAAAATGAAAGTCTTATTTAGGAACTTTTTTTATTTTAACTTGTTAGATTAGGGTACCTAGGATAGCATAAGACAAATAGAACCAATCAAATAGCGTTTCTTGCCTTTTAAAATCATTCTGAAAGTGGCCGTTGCATGCATTGCTTGAAATAGCATCATTAACCCCGGCGACAACCATATTTAAACATACATAGGAAGTGTTGTGTCGCATATTTTTACATGTTATAAAATGGATTATTCTCAGGAAAGTAAGTATAATTTAATAAAATTAACAAGAATACTCATTTGTTAACATATTTTTAACATGGTGAAGATTTCTTGACCTGTCTTTTTATCGAAAAAGTAAAAATTTCTTTTCATATTAATAGACCTACAAAAGAAGTGCCGCTATATCCCGCTCTGATTTTTGTCTTATATTGTTTATTGACCCTTTGGCAAAAACATATTCCAAGAACTATTGCCCGAAGTTGCCCCTTTTTGTTTAATTCCACTTTTTGTACAAAATTCTGCGTAATCCATGTTTTGTTTTTTTTTAACTTATTAAAGTAGTGCTTAGCTTAAATTGAACCGTTTTATCTTTGGTAATCAACTTTCGAGGTGAAATTAACATAAGTATTGGAGTTATAAGCAATTTTAATGCTAAAATTGGCTCATTTCGTGCTTTTTTAGCACCTTTTTACCTAAGCTTTGCCAAGTACCAAATAAGGTCAATTTTAACATCAAACTTGCTAATAACTTTAAAAGTAAAGGTCGTAGCACAAAAATTGTCCAGACATTATTGATAGGAAATTGTCCAAGCTTACCAATTTTGCAAAAAAAAATTAGTTAACTAGCTATTTTATATAGAAAAAGGTGATTTTGGTTGAAATTTTAGTTAAAAAAAACCAAAATTTTGACTTTGATGACTCATTACTATGGAAGTTGATAGGGTAGAACCTTGATTTTTACAGGTTTAGATAGGTGGCAGTATTCGTCGCGATACCTTATTAATGAAAATAGGTCATAGGGTTACAAAAATACAGGGTGATATGTAAAACTCTAAAAAAAACCACCTTAAAACGCCCTAGCGGCTAAACCGTTACCATATCCAATAAAATAAAATATAATACCAAATTGGTGATCAGCGACCTGGAAAACGCAGTCCCAATTTCATTGAAAAATAGTGTTCAATATTGAAGGTCGCCATTTTGAAGCCGCCATTTTGTTTTTTTTAAGAAATAATAACAAATTCGTGATCAGCGACTCCAAAAACCTTTATAACTTTATTTTCAAACAATTATCTCAGTTTTTTTCGACTTTTGTCCATCTTTTTGCCGATTTCGACCACTGTGCGCCGCTTAGGTTCAACATCATCTAATAGTCGATTATGTGCTCTGTTAAGCAAACAAAATCGCCAAACAATCATTACGTTAACATGATTCATTTGAGCTCTTGACTTGAAATTTACTTGAAACTCAAGTTGCGTTTTCGGTTCACTTACTTGACTTCAAAATGTCTTGAAATTTTCTTTAGCTGACATTTGACTTTTCCTATTATAACTAGGTTCTGTTATTATTATAATGAGTCAAAATTTCTTAAGCGGGCCACTAAAAATCGACTACCGTCAAACGGGGCTACTTTGTGCTACCGGGGCTACTTTGTGCAAAATGAGTTTTTATGAATAGGTATTTTTTATTCATCATAATTTTGCAATTACGATCATTCTAACTCGGTAGATCTCATATTTAGGAACTCCTCTATTCACTGAAATGTTCGATTTTACATTTGAAATAACGATTTTCGTTTTTTCTTAATATTTTACGACGGTTGATTTTCCGAGTATTTTTGTGGACTAAAAACTAGTCTGGAAACGTCTGTCGTAGCATGCACATCGCAATACTCACAAAGCTCGGTAGTGAAATTCGGTTAATTTATGTTATTCTGAAGAGAAAACCGTTGTAACACTTTTTATTACATGGTTTTTGTAATAGTTACATGCCAATGAAAAAAAAGTAACACCACGGGGTAACTTTGTGCACAATCTTAAATTTTTTTTCTTTACGTAGAAAATGGTTAGAACATACAAAAAAAAGACAGGGGCGAGAAATTACAAGAATTACACCCCGGAAACACTGCAGAAATGTTTAGAAGCTATATCTAAGGGCATGCTTATTAAAGAAGCGTCTGAAAAGTTTGGAATACATCGAAATACGATTTCAAATAAAATCCACGGAAAACACACCGGCTGTGAAGGTAAAATAGATATTTTCGTATCAAGAAGTTTCTTCACGTCCTACGGAACTTGTGCTATCTCGGCGGGCGTGAACCGCATAGAGGGCGTGAAGAAGTACTTCTCGCAGCCGCATAGAGGGCGTGAAGGCGCTTTTTTCGTGCAGGTGTGACGAAAAAATCTTTTTTCGGTTTCATTTTTCGACATTTGATTCTATTATGTTTTCTCTTTTCAAGGTCGCCCGAAAGTTTTGACTGATGTTGAGGAAAAAACTTTATCTGATTATTGTTCGTTCATGGCCGAATGGGGAATACCTTTAGATCGTTACGAGTTGAAATGCATCACGAAAGCTTATCTGGACCGAACAGGACGAAAAGTACCGCAATTCAAAAATAACATGCCAAACAACGATTGGGTCGTATTACTCCTGAACAGACAGTCAGATGAACTGAAAGAACGGCATGCGCTGAACATCAAAAGATGCCGCGCAAACATCTCTCGCAAAATTGTTAACGAGTTCTTTGACAACGCCTCTAGCGTAGTATAACCGGTCCCAGCGACTAATATTTTCAATTTCGATGAAACTAACTTGTCTGATGACCCCGGAAAAAAGCTGGTGATCACAAAACGAAAATCCAGGAGGCCTGAAAGAATCATCAACTCGTCAAAAAGTGCTATTTCCATAATGTTTTGTGGAAGTGTATCAGGTGTTGTACTCCCTCCGTACACGGTTTATAAAGGAAAACACCTTTATGACATTTGGACACTTGGAGGACCTAAAAACAGCCGCTACAATCGGAGTAACAGTGGTTGGTTCGACTTACCCACGTTTGAAGATTGGTTTGAAACTCTATTTCTCCCTCATGTTCGAAGACTGCAAGGGCCAAAGGTTTTGATAGGCGATAACGTTTCGAGTCACATGTCGATTAGAGTCACCAAACTGTGTCAGGAGAATGACATAAAGTTGGTCTTCTTGCCGCCAAACGCGACTCATTTATTACAACCTCTGGACGTTGCTTTTTTGGACCGCTGAAAAAACACTGGAGGGAAATTCTGACAGAATGGAAATCAACATCAACAGGAAAACGAGCTACCGGGCTGGACAAGTCACAGTTTCCTCGCTTGCTTTCGAAGCTCCTCCAAAAATGCGATGTCTCTGGTAAAAACATGGAAGCAGGTTTTATCGGTACAGGAATTTGTCCTTTGGATCGCAACAAAGTGTTAGAAAAATTACCACTAGAAGATATCGAAGGAGCGAAGACGGCAATTGCAAACGAGTTCATCGAGCATGTTAAAGCGATAAGATACAGTGAAACTTCTGGGGGAAAGCAAAGGAAAAGGCGACTGAATGCTGCACCAGGACAAAGTGTCTCGACAGAAGATATGAAAGATAATCCCGCACCAAGACCGTCTTGCACAAAAAGAAAGAAGAAGCAGCAGTCAGACTCCGAAGATAATGAGGTTCAACAGAGTCAGGAAATTAGCGAGCTAACGGTCAAGGATATTCGCAAAAATGACCACGTCATAGTCCGATACGAGGGTGCGCAGTTTCCTGGGATTGTTGTCAGCGTCAAACCAAGAAAAAAAGAATTTGAGGTCCGCACAATGACGAAAGGTTTGAAGTATTGGAAGTGGAATGAGACTGAAAAGCCAGGAGTGTACAAACTTGATGAAATTGTTAAAAAAATTAATAAGCCAACTGCTGTTTCTAACCGAGGCGTATTCCGAGTGGAAGAAATGGAATCAATCTGGGGGAACTAAGGAGATAGAACAAAACCGTATTAAATGATTTTGAAATGAGATGATACCCAATTAATTTATTTCTTATTGTTCAATTTTTGCATTTTTCGTTTGAAATGTTTGAGAAACAGTAAATTTTTGCATTTTTGATGTTGTCATCATGTTAATGTAAATAAATACAGTTGATTCCTTACTAACTGAGTGCATTTTTTTACGTCTTTATTCATAGAAACTAATTTCTTACGATAAAAACATCCGTGCACAAAGTTACCCCAAATGCGGGGTAACTTTGTGCACGACGTTTTTCACTTGTAAGAAAGAGTTATTATTATCAAAAAAAGATTCTAATCCGTCAAATCTATTCTTCTATGTGCGACCCTAAAATCTAACACAAAAAACATGTAAGTTTTAAAAGAATTCTAATTGTTTTTGAATCGCAAAGTTCAAAAAGTGCGAAAACGTGCACAAAGTAGCCCCGTTTGACGGTATTAGATTTTAATATATCTATGAACTTATTTTGGTAGCTTTATAGGTTAAAAGTAATACCCTAAAACGGGTTTTGAAAATATGAATTTTTCCAAAATTTATGAGCGATTGAAAATTTCGAGTAATTTTTTTTTAAATTACAATATATCAGCGAATAATTACTGAATTTCAATGAAAATTGAATTGTATGTTAAGGAATAGTAGAGGAACAAAACAAAAAATAATTCACGTAAAAAAAATATAATTTGTTTATAAATAATTAATTTTACAATAAACAAATGGTAATTTAACTAACTTCTCGGTGTTGTAGGAGAAAATTTTGAAATAATTTTATATAAAATATTCGTTCAACTATCCACTTAATGCCTGCACAAGAAAATTTTAGTGCTCTCTTACCAGAAAAAAGATCTGAACGATTTAATATGCTAGATAGCGGCAGAGGTTTCAATCCTTCTTTCAATCCGCTCATTTTAAATCGAATATTGCCGTGTATTTTGCACACACAAACATTGGTTTGGATAGACGAACAAAAAATCGTATGGGTGGTATGGGGTAAGTCGTAACGGTTTAGCAGCTAGGGAGTTTTGAAGTTTTTTTGGTAGAGGTTTACAATACATATCATCCTGTATTTTTGTAACCCTATGAGCTATTTTCATGAATAAGGTATCAGTGTACGCATAAAGGCGAAATCATACTATTGAAACGCGACCCAACGCAACGGTGTCGAGACCTGACGTGGGCCGTGCACATTACCAACACGCGATGCCACAATACACCAGCATAATTTCTGAAGGCAAAGCCCACAGCAATGGAAGCGTACGGTCACGTTACGGATTTAAGAAGTAACGAGTCAGATAAAGATTTTGAAGAAGATTTGATGGAATTTTCCAATGACTGACGCGTGGCGTCGGGTGTTGCCTAGGAACACACTGCGTGGGCCGCGTCGGGGGGAGTGTTGACCACCACCATCGACAACACGTCAATCTGGATCTATGGGATCGGGTGGTGTCAGGGAGCGTCGCGTCGTATCGGGTATTTTTAGTGTGATTCTGGCCTGAACAAATATATGGAAAATGTACGATTTGATTTGACTCAACACGCGTCATATCACATCGAATCGCGTCGCGTTTTAATAGTGTGTTTCCGCCTTAATGCTCCTTAATACTAAAGTCAAGGCTCTACCCTATCAACTTCCAGAGCAATGAGTCATCAAATTCAAAAAATACCCAGTTAACTTATATTTCTTTGCAAAATTGGAAAGCTTGGACAATTTCCTATGAATAATGTGCAATTTTTATCCTACGGCTTTTACTTTTGAAGTTATTAGCAGATTTGGTGTTAAAATTGGTATTATTTGGTACTTTTTGGTAGAGCTTACATGAAAAATTACTAAAAATGTACGAAATAGAGCCAATTTTAGCACTAAAATTGCTTATAACTCCAAAAATAAAAGCCATATGATACGATTTTTTGTTCGTCTATTCAAAACCTATCCACAGCCGGCCGCTTTGTAAACTTAACGGTATACACCCTGTATAAATTTTATCAACGCAAATAGAAAGATTAACGAGGCAATTCTGAAACTACGGAAATTTATGAACGACGGGACTTCGAAAACGACGTAAATCGGCACGACGACTCAAACCGGGGTTTTGGTGTACTCATTTAATATTTATTATTATTTTTTTAGAAACGTTTGCTGTTGGTTGATGTTTTACACGCTGAGTTTGTAAAGGAAAATTCTCATTTAAAGAATTCCGTATCAGCTTTTAGAGCTTTAAGGCCTGAGCAGTGTATCCCAGTGGGTGCTAAAGGTACACCCAATGATGCAAGTTACACTATCCATCATTTCGTTAATTACCCCCTACACAAACCGATTTTTTAGGCAGGGGGTCGCAGCGATGTGTGCAGATTAGACGCATGACATATACTTCCCTGCGACCCCTTGCCTGAAAAATCGGTTTGTGTATGGGGGTAATTAACGAAATGATGGATAGTGTAACTTGCATCATTGTTTGTGTGTGCAAAATGCACGGCAATATTCGATTGAAAATGAGAGGATTGAAGCGTCTGCCGCTGTCTAGCATATTAATGCTATAACCACAATTGCGGCGAAAACTACGGCGACGACTACGGCCACGGGGTTATCGCGGCGAAAGTAGTCGTGTGGACACAATTAGGACGATGTCGCTAGCTACAATCACAAAATTTTTCCATCTTTTTTACATTTATCGGCTAAAAGAAGCAATAAAATTAATTTCATTTCAGCATGATGTATAAATGTATTCATAAGCCGCTATATAAACTGCTCATAATGTAGGGTGACCAAATAGCCTAAGAGCAAATAAAGGACACCTTGAATTTCACCCCCCCTAGTATTATTGAAAAAAAACTCAATAATTTATATATATATATATATATATATTTTTTTTTTAATTTTTTTTTAAATGTTTATAAATTTTTTTCACAAAATGTAATCTCAAATGGAAGTATGTAAAAATGAACGAAGTTTTGATTTTACAAAAATTCATTTATTCTTGCTGTCAACAATAACTTAGTTTTACAAGCAAATAGATTCACTTTTTCTCAGACATATTTTTCACTACTGCTTATTTTTTCAAGAATGCGTACATTATTTGGTTGCATCAGAAGTTGCTTGAATTGAATACAGTTGTATTCTGAAAAATTGAATTTGACTCTCAAAATGTGTCGCATGGTTTCAATAGAACAGCGATTTCTCTCTTTTGTCCATTGTGCGTTCATGAGAGAGAAAACTCTTTCGCAATTAGCGTTATGTGCTGGGATAGCATAAAAAAATTGAGCGATTTTGAGCAATTCAGAATAACTTTCAATGTTCTCATTAGCTGTAAAAAATTCGCAAATTCGAGAGCTCGCACATTTTTCATTGTAAAAATTGTCATCATCGCTTTTCTTCGCCAGAAAGTTTTTTAAATTGATAACTTGATCGTGCAGCTTCGCATCATCGATGTTAATGTCTTTTTCCAGCAAGTATTTGACACATTCTTCAACATCTTTGTACTGCAAGTTTTTGCCTCGTTTGAAGTCCAACCATTTAAATACTTTGAATTCGGAGAAACTCTTCGTCCACATTTCGAAATATTCTACAGTTTCATGGTACACAATTCCGATTCTCGCTAAAAAATCATCGCACGTTTGACCTTTTCCATCATTTCTGAGTTTCGTCAAAATTGATTGGACCATTAAAGGGACGAAATTCGACTGTTCTCTTCCGTACAATTTTTCAAAAAGATCTTCGAATATTGAATCCATTTCCAGAATGCTGTTATTTTTTCTTTCGAGCAACAGCATTTTCGGTTGAAAAAGAGACATGAGAGAATGAACAAAAAGTAAGAAACATTCTGCAAGATCGTGCAGAAAAAAATTTTCTATCATGACTGGAGGTTTTTTCTGCGATAAGAAATGAGGAGCGCCAGAACAAAAACCGATAAATCCCATTTTGACATTATTTTTTTTATGATGGCAATTGGTTGTTTTCGTACATATTTATAACCATCGTTCATCGAACCTGTTCAGAAACGGCTAAATCTGCTTCAAAAACTTTCCCAAAATCACTGACCTGAACATAAACCGATAAATCCATTGAGGGTGTCAACACTAGTATTCCTTCAGCAGCAGCAGAACCGGTTTTACAACTTAATCTAGGTCTATACTGGTATTCTTTCATCGCGGGTATCGTTCTTGTCTTTACGCGGAGATATCTACGTGCGTTTCGATAATTATATTTGGTATCCACGAGTAATAAGAGTAAGCAGAAGCACATTGTGTATGGGTTAAGTTTTTAGGCCGAATTTTTCTGGTGAACATGTTACTACACTAACCTCTTATGCTCTTTCTATACCTCTCTCTTAAAAACCTGTTTCTGCTGCTGCTGAAGGAATACTAGTGCAGATTGGGCCAATGGTATCCAATTATATCCAATGATATATCAAATTAGTCTGATTAAAAACCGATAAATCCATTTTGTTTTTTATAATATCTCAACAGGTACCGCACACAGGAATGTGGTATTTAGGTTTCCACACTGTGTTATCAACACCAATAAATTGGTAAACTTCGTTCACTTCTAAATTATAAAGCCATATACTTGCACAGATTTTTTCAATTTCCCAAAAAAAACTTAAATGTGATTTATCGGTTTTTGTTCCGACGCTCCTCAAATATGACTTCAGTGGTTCAAACATTTTTAAAATTCGCTCAACTGCTGGAAAAAGACTTAACCACCGCGTTCGACTGTGACATAACAACTCGTGATACGTACATTCAACGAATTCACAAAATGACTTCAATTCTTCGGTTCTGACAGTATAAATTGAGAAATATTCGAATATTTTGAATACAATACAATCGATGTCAAATAAGGCAAAGCGGTCCAGTCCGTGGTGAACTGCGTTATGAACAATATGTGAAGAGCAGCCTATACCTACTAAATGGGACTTGTTTAATTTTTCTTTCAAGGTATAGAAAATGTTTTTTTTTCCTCCGCGGTTCACACCTCCAAAATTCGTGTTAGTATTATCGGCGACAAAAGCACTGAACTTCTCAGTCAACGCAGAATCATCAAGAGTTTCTTCAATGTACGACACAACTGTTTCAGCTTTTTCATTTGGAAGGTTATTAGCATGTAACAATCGGACTTTGAGTCCTTCATTTTTATCAAGGTATTGAATTGTGATAGGAAAAATTTTGATTACTTCCATCTGTACCGACTCCTATAAATGGTACATCAGTCACTTCTTGTTTTATCAATTCAATTGAATATGGAGAAAAGATACCATTTATAATGGCTTCGGTTTTTGTTCGCGAACATGATATTTTTGATGCAACTTCTGAGTCCGCAAAAAGTGTTCTGAGGAGAGGTGCCGTACAATCCATCTGCCGATAAGACATGTGATGTGTGATTGTGTGAAATGCGAGAGCCCCCTCGGCGATGGCAATTTTTGTTGCAAGCGGAGAAGTTTTCTTCACAACATGTTGGTCCATTGAATGTGAAGTAGAAGCAGCGTGGATGGCCGATTTTTGTTTGTCAGAATTCAAGTGAACGTCCAGTGCACCTTTACCTAAACAAATGAAGTTTATAAATAAATACCTTCATTTTTATCTTAACATATAAATTGTATTTTGGTATTTCTATACTTATGTTTTTATATTGTTCATAAATTTGGTATAAATATTTACACTTGAAATTTTGCATACAAACAAATTTTTCTAGTTTTACATTTGAACTCATTCTGATTCAAGTTAATTAAATATTTATATAATGCCTTCCAAATGTTTTATCGAAAACATAAAAATATTTATATTTTATATTTATATTTAAATTTAGTATATATAATTTTATTACACAATATATTATTATACATATTTGTTTTATATTTATACTTTATATATCATTTATATTTTTTCCTTTTGATTAATTTTATTAGAGTAAACGTATTGTATTGATTCACTCAGAAAAGATAGGATTTTTCACACATGAAAAAATCGAGCAAAAACAGTGTTGGAAAGAGAATGAAATCAAGCAAGTACATTACATACCTATATAAGCCACCGAAACACTACATCTACATATTTCGCATTTTGCTACTGTAGGTGTCTCACCCTTGCTGAAGCATGGGTATTTTTTTTGAAGTTCATTGGTAAAATTGCATTTACGTTTCGGCATCTCGCAGTTTGAGGTTAGAATTCCAACGATAGCAAAAGTTGTACCTGCATCCCTAGAAAAATGACATCAAATATGCAATGATTATATTATTGAGCCCTGGAATAAGAAGATTAAGAAACAACTTCTACT
Source organism: Thereva nobilitata (assembly GCA_963855945.1). NCBI lineage: Eukaryota > Metazoa > Arthropoda > Insecta > Diptera > Therevidae > Thereva > Thereva nobilitata. Next base: position 115,227,879 of record OY979695.1, on the reverse strand, counting down.
CACTGTTTAAACCACTGGCATATCAAAAAATACGAAAGTTTTCTCGCACAAATGTTGAATGTCAATAAGAGCTCAATACTGAGTGAACCCTATACACTGCCCTTCACGTATTGAAATATGTGTGAATTATGGTTGACCCACATGAACACACACGCGTGCGCAACACTTCTGCGCATTTACACCAGGAATCCAGTGACTTAAACTTATGAATTTAAACGATTCACACAGCACAGCGTAAACAAACAAACAAACTGAAACAACAGTGACGACACTGAAAAATGGTTATGGCGTCAAGCCACTTGAAATATATTTGAGTTTCTGAATCTGAATTTAATTAAAAAAAGGACATTTGGAGCGAGATAAAGGACGCTCCTCAAAATCGATGAAATAAAGGACATGTCCTTTAAAAAAAGGACGTCTGGTCACCCTACATAATGTACTATCGTTCCATGCCGAAAAACAAAAATCACAAAATAACTTTTGACAGATGACGGCTACGAATTGGAAATTTAATAGAGTGGTCGTGGTCGTCGCCATGGCCATGGTACAATTTTGGGCAACTTCATAAAGCCGGCGCCAGACATAGCTTCAAAGATTTGAAGACTTCTGTGAAGACTATGCAAAGCTTTAAAAACACATTTGAATCGATATTGTCGTAACCTGCCAGACATACTTTGCAAACGTTTTTCTCCATAGTAGGCTGGTAGACGACAGACTTTGAACAGTTCTTTGAAGACTTTGCCGATACGTATGGCAAAGTGCACATCTTTGTTCAAACTTTGAACACATATTCAAAGTCCCGTGCCACACATAGCAATCAAACAAGTGTTCAAATGTTTGAAGCTATGTCTGGCGCCGGCTTAAGAATCGTGTGTATTATAAATGTGTTTGACAGTAGTTGCGACGGTAGTTTCGCTCGTCGCCCCGATTGTGGTTACACCATAAATCGTTCAGATCTTTTTTCTTTGACTCAATATAAATAACTTTAAAAAGATTGTATCAATAATAGTATACATTCACTGCAGTGTTTATCTTCTTTTTGTTACAAGAAAAAAAACCACATGCAAAATTTAAAGTATTCAAGTAGCGTTTACATGAGCTTTTTCAAGTCAATCAAACAAATTTCTGTGATTTACTTAACTCAAGTATACTTGAAATCAGGACGAGTTTACATGCATATTTTGTTACTTGAAAACTACTGCAAGTAAGCATGTAAACGTAATAAATCATCCAAGTGCCTGGAGAGGTGCAAGTTCCTCCGTAACGGTTTAGCCGCTAGGCTGTTTTGGATTTTTTTTGGTTTGATGTCAAAAGTGGCCTAATTTGATACTTTTCGACATAAGCTCAGATGGAAAAGTATTAAAAAGTACGAAATAGAGCCAATTTTAGCATTAAAATTGCTTATAACTTCAAAAGTAAAGGGTCTCTGTAGATCTGCCTAGCCGGTAGGCAAATTGCAAGCAGTAGAGTGGCTTTTCTGTAAGTCTATCTAATATGCCAGTTTAAAACCTTCTCCATCGTTTTCAGGGGAAAAGAGGAGATGGGCCGATAGGCTATTGCTTCTCTATATGCCCTAGAGCGCCCACGGCCAACCTAACCACAGGGCTAAATGGGCTATAGCACCGGGCGCAAGCATTTCCGGGAGGGCAATTTTTCTGTGTTTTTATTTTTAGTTATTAGTTATTTTTATTTCACAACAAAAATAACCAAATAACCTGTTCTAATGATTGGCTATTGGTTATGAAATTTTAAAGGTGCTTTGAAAGAATTGACGAAGATTACTTTCAAAAGCCTGCAACAAAAGTTGAAGCTGAGGGGTTGTTAAATGGGTTCAACTCACTAGAAACTGCTATTGAACAGGGTGGCTACTCTCTGGAAAACCTGGAAAAGCAGAGAATTTAAGGTGCCCATTAGACGATACGTTTTGCTGTCAGTTTTGCCACTATGTCTGACGGAAAGCCTACCGCCTAAAGCGATGACTGACTTAATTCTCTGTATTTTTTTTTCTATCAATCATGACTGATGGAATTGATTGGCCCTTGCATGAACGTGTAATGGGCTCGAAATGAGCGCCTAAGGAAATATCATGGAATTCTTTCGTCCATAATATACAAACTATTTTCTGAAACCATGTAATAAATCTGTCTTTTTCAACGCATCTGAAATTTCAAGGAAATCGAGGAAATTTTGGGAAAAGGCAAAATGTTACCTAGGGTATATGCCGGAGAACTCGAAATAGGAATTGCCGGAATTATCGGACTTCCATTAAACTGGAAACGGGGATGGCAGAAAATATGTGGACTGTGGTACCCACCTTCAATAGCTATGCGTAAACGTCGTTGGATAGGTTTTTTTTGAGTTGAATATAAGTTACTATAGCGCCTAGTTTGAAATCTTAGTCCGTTCTGTGTAATACGGTCAGAACTGTACAAAGATAGAGTTTTACATATCACCCTGTATTTTTGTAACCGTATAACCTATTTCCATGAATACGGTAACAATGAACGCAGAATTCCTCCATCAATCTATGATGGTAAAAGCGATGGCTCTATTTTACCAACTTTTGGAGTTATTAGTCGTCAATTTTAGCTTTTGGAAAAAAGTATAGGTTATTTACGTATTTTTTGGAGAAAAAGGTAGTTGAAGCTGCTTTTTTGTTTAAAAAAACCGAAATTTCGACTTTTAGACCAGTGCAAATAATTTTTGGAAACAAAAAAATTATTAACAGGATGACAAATGTTGGAAAGTGAAGGAAATATAGCGCAGCCAACCAGAAAAATAAATTCAAGTCGATCTGAGTTACGAGGGTGAAGTAGGGGTTACTTTAAGGGGTGAAAAAGGTTTTTCACAATTTTCAGCGAAACTAGACCTGATATCGAAAAAAGTTAAATATAAAACTTGTAGGTAATAAAAAGATCTACAGCTTTTGTACAAACCATTTTTTCACATAACCTCAAATTTCCGAGAAAAATCGAAAAAACTGTGTTTTTGTTTTTGATTTTTATCTCCCTTAAAAAAAATTTTTTTTACACGAAATTTTATGGAAACTTAGAGAACTCATTTTCAGCCGAAAATGCCCAGTTTCTAAAAACATTTTTTTCAAAAAATCTAATGGTTTCTTTTGTTGAAAGGTCTAGTTTCAGATGGTGTAGAAAAAATTAACATGACTATGGAAAATTTTGCCAGGAAATGCGAAAAACCGAAAAAACTTGATTTCAAAAAGTTATTTTTCGTATCGTATCGTAAATCGAATCGTAAATTGCAAAAAAAAAACAAGGCAGCTGGAGTCTTGGAGTGTTCCACGAAATTTTTAAGCAGATTTTGGAGACGTTAAACAAGTTCAAAAAAAAAATTAAAACATTTCCGTTGGGGGTGAGGTGCCCGCATAACCTCCAAGAATATAACTATATATATACACTTTGATTTACACTACACTAATAATGGTAACTTAAGGTACGCTGTAAAAAAAATATGTAAATTCACAGTCCAAATGTATAGTAAAATTACAAATCGCGGTATGAAATACTAATTTACTACACAATTATTGTAATTATACTATAAATTTTGTAAATTCACATAAAGAAATTGAGAATCTCCAATACTGCATGACGTAAATGTTGATTACATGAATGTGACCTATATTTTACGCGTATATATAGAAAATAGTTTCGCCGTCGCCCTTAGCATGTTTACAGCAAAAAGGGTTTGTACAATGATTCACATTCACAGCTTCAAGCTGCAGTGCTCAAACAAAGCAAAACTCAGCTGAAGCTTCTAGTTTGAAGCTTGCAGCTTGACGCTTGCAGCTTGACGCTTGAAGCTTGCATTGCGAATCGGTCTTTGTATGGTGAGCAAAATGCTATTTTTATGTATAGGTAGAGGGCATACACAAAAGTTTTAGAAATTTACAAAACTATGAAGTGAAAGCTCCAATACTGATTGTATTTTTACATCCCACAAATAATGTATATTTACTACACAGTTGGTAAAAATACGTAAAGTAGGATTGGAATATTCCTAATAATATATATTGCAAATTTACAAAACTGCTTGTGAATAAAACTTCCAGTATTTTTTTTGTAAAATTACCACAGAAATTTTTTACAGTGTAGTTTATATAGAAAACTAGATTGTATTCGTTGTATATAGATATAAGTGAGTAGGCCTAGTCATGATAGTATGTAATAGTATATAAGGATAGTACATAAGAATCCCAACTATAAATACGAGGGAACTTTATGTAGAAATCAGTTGCTGTTCAATACTCAGTGACTACAGGGCTCTAAGAGGGCTTTAGCTCTACGCTTTCTCTCTCTAGGGTAATTAATAAAATAAACTGTCTTTAATAAAATAACTGTTTTATTTAAATCCAAACGAATATTGATACATTACATGGCGACCCTGCATTACACGGCGATCAAGCATTACAAGGATATATTGGCATTTATAGCCTAGTACTAAGTTCGGCGCTAAACTAAATTTTAGCGCGTCTCCAAACTTGTACCCTTTTTTAGCAAGATAAAATTTGACAATGTAGAATTGTAGAGAAAGTTCATATTAACGTTTTTTTTGGGTTAAATTTCAAAGTCTTCTTCGAAATAAAACTCCTCAAAATCCACTGGAAATATAAAATTATTAAAACGTGTTTCAAAATATTTTAAACACATAGAATTATTTATTATTTTTACTATTTTTTCATGCACAAATTTTATTTTAGTTTTATTTCCGCACTTGAAACTTCTACAACCCTAAATTTACTTATTTTTCTGTTTGTTTTATATCACTGGTTTTGTTCAACAAAATTTAGCGTGAAATGAGGTGCCTGCACGATAAAAATGCAGCTAAAAATGTGGAGACTAACATTGCTGCCATCTGTTTTAAAGAAATAGAAACGTGGATTTATCGAGCATTTTAGCGGCGAACTTAGTACTGCATGCGCTAAAGGTGTTGCTAAAATTTAGCTTGATAAATTTTCGCGCTAAATTTTGTATGGAAATTTCATTTAGCGGGGAACTTAGTACTAGGCTTATAATGCGAGAAACGCTGGGAAGAAAGCATTAATATACATCTTCTATTGTATGATCTGCTTTATAAGGAAAAGCTGTGGAGCAGCATGAAGGAAATGGGTTTTTTCGAAAAAGATAATCGAAATTTGAAAATGTTGTTACGTGCAAAATTATAACCACGCAAGTGCCGGCAACTCAACGGTCGGGGTGGGCTCACGTGTGCTATACGGAGGGGCGCCACGTGGTTATTATGGTCCACGAACCGGACACAACAATAATAATAAAAAAAACTAAAAAGATTAAGGAAGAAAAAAAACGCTCGGACTCTTTCTCGAATAATGAAACAAAATAAAGACAGAAAAATATTGATAATATATTTTAGATATATATGAATATTATGTAAGTTTATGCCGTAATAATATTTAACAAATAATATATATATATATATAAAAGTACCAATTCGCAATATTACTTAACTTTTATAATTACTGCAATATTATGTGCTGGGACTCCACCGGTGACCCTAACTCTTTCCACCTGCTTGATTTTCACTGACACTGTCACTACTAGTCTACTTTCACTTTCACACTCCGGGTACGTCGAAAAATTAAGACTGGCTGACCGCTCCAGGGGCCCGGTTTTTATTGGGAAATGCCCCCTATTTCCTGATTTCCAGCGCACATTCCAATCGGGTCTAGCCGATTGGAATCGGTAATATAATATTATTATTAATTTTTAATTTTGTTTACCAAAATGTGCGCCGGGACTTGGCATTCCCTTTTCTACCTCCGGAAAAATTCTCAAGGCTTGGGCTCGCCTATAAAATGAAATTAAAAGTGGGCCTTGACAGCCCTCGGCCACATTTTAGGAAATTCCGGAGTAGAACCTTAATTCGAAATTATTACTCGTTGGAGCACGCCCTGTATGCTGGTCAAGCCATGTCGTACCTCAAATTTGTCGGGAGTATGAAGTTCCAGCAGAAATTATTAAATTAAAGTGGACGAGGTTAGGACCATCGGAGGAGCCGTGCATCGCATTACACTCAGAACTACAGGACCAAAATTGACTTCAAGGTAAGTTTTAACTTCTAATTTCTATTTATTTATCAATTAATTTATCCTCCGGGATAGCTTCTAGGAACAGCCGTCGTGATGGGGTGATGTGTGCCTCGGCTCGGTTTCCTTGACAGCGGACCTCCATCCAAGCGTCCCAATTGTTTTGCTGATGGCTTCTCGGACCCCCCGTGATCTTCACCTGTTAGAAAGTCGGATCAGCAGTCTCATAGTGCAAGGACAAATGGACGGCACACGAACAGATAAGTTGTCCCTACTCTTCCTAACTTATTTGCTAATTTCTATTTTTATTTTTAGGTCATAACACACCTCCCCTTCTTTCGAGAGATTTCGCAAGAAATCTCTGCGTTAATTAACACTTTCCTTTCGTACCTAAATGGGAACCAACCTTAGCCTAAATCCTTAAACTAACTTCATAATTCCTGTACCCTAAATAAACTGACTTCTAGTTCCTTCAGATATCTAATTCCAACTAAGAGTTCAGGTAATATTGACTAGTGGCAATTTCCACTTCATAAAATACAAATTTTGAATCCCTACTATAAGACTAATCCTAACTTCAAATCCACATAATGCTAAGGATCCATCCTAATCTTAACCTTATGCACCTCTACTTTAACTTCACATTCAAATTCCTATACCAGCCCTAATTCACTAGTAATTCCACTTGCTTCCTAACCAGGTGGAGTGGGGTGTTCATAAGGCTTCAAGTCTTTCGCGTGCCACGTTCCGGCATCCTTGCCTGCTTGGTCCTTCAACTGATAGGTCCATGGAGACAATACCTTCGTTACCGTGTATGGTCCAATGTACTTCGGGGCTAACTTTGCGTTGAAATATTGAGCGGCGTCTGATAGTACGTAGTTCTTCCGCCAAACTTGGTCATTCGCATAGAATCTCTGATCCCTCCTCCTGAGGTTATAACCATGTCTGGCGGCTTCTGCTACCTTATTCAACCTCTCCCTGACATCCTTTCTGACTTCTTCCAGCGCTTTTGCACGCGTTTCCCCTCGATCCTCCTGTTGGGCTGACACTTGCTTCTCGTCGCCGCGTATTGTCATCTCTCGCCCAAAATTGATGAAGTAAGGGGTTAGTTTCGTCCCTTCGTGAGTCGCCGTACGGATGGCACATCCTACCTTAGCTAAATACGAGTCCCATACACGATGGTTGTCCGCCACGTAGGCGCGAAGCATAGACTTGATGTTTTGGTTCATCCGCTCGGAAGGGTTGGCTTGGGGGTGGTAAAATGCAGTGTACTTGATAGTTGCCCCGTACTCGTCGTTGAGAGCCTTAAATACTCCTGACTTGAACTGTTGCCCGTTGTCACAGACCAATATCTTAAGTACGCCAAATATCAGGAAAACATATTCTTCTAGAATGCGACAAATAGGAGGGGCGGTGGCAGATCGTAACGGGAAGGCCAAAGGAAACTTACTAAAATAATCAACTACGGTCAGTATGTATTTATTCCCACGGGTGGAACGAGGTAGTGGTCCTATAAGGTCTATGCAGATACACTCCCAAGGTCGATTGCCAACTACCCTCGGCGACATCAACCCACTAACCTTCTTGCGCTCTGGCTTGGTCGACTGGCAGATCGTACAACGCTTAACATACGTCAAGACATCACTCTTCATCTTCGGCCAGTAAACTCGTTGCGCAAGCCGGTCGTAAGTCTTCCTGACTCCCCCATGTCCTGCCGTTGGGGTATCATGTGCCTCCAACATAATCTTCTTCCGTTCTGATTTTTCGATAACTCTCTTCCAATTAGCTTCTTCTCCGACCAATTCAGGATATTTCGTCCTCACATATTTCCACAAGTTGCCGTCTTCATACTTCCAGTTCGCTAAACGCCCTGGATCGTCTTGTACTTGAGTGACCATCCGCTCATACCATTTGTCCGTCTGAGAAACTTCCTTATCTATACACCCTACGACGGGTACTGACCTCGATAGCAAATCCGGCAGTAAATGCTCCTTGCCCTTCTTGTGGATGATCTCGAAATCATACTGTTGGAGCCTAATCGCCCACCTGGCCAAGCGTCCTGTAGGGTCCTTTAAATTATGCAGCCATACCAGAGATGCGTGATCCGTCACTACCATGAACCTGGTCCCTTCGATGTAAGGTCGCAACTTTTCGATAGCCCAAAGCACTGCCAAACACTCGCGTTCCGTGGTGGAGTAATTGCGTTCCGGGCGGCTTAGTGACCTACTGAGGTAGGCAATAACCTTCTCTTGACCATCGACGTGTTGGGTAAGAACGGCTCCAAGTCCGTAGCCTGAGGCATCCGTGTGGATAATAAAGGGATGTTCAAAATTAGGGCAGGTTAAAATGGGTGCACTCACCAGTCCATCTTTAGCTTTCTGGAAGGCTTCCTCGCACTGCTGCGACCATACAAACTTACGACCTTTTTTCAATAATTCCGTAATTGGGGCAATCAGAGTGGCGAAATTTGGTACAAATCGGCGATACCAGGACACCATACCTATGAATCTCCTTACTTCGGGGACTGACTTTGGGGTTGGGATGTCTAAAATACCCTTTACCTTTTCCGGGTCTACCTGTAATCCATTTTCTCCTACTATATAGCCCAGGTACTTCAGCTCCTCCCTACAAAACTCACACTTCTCAAAATTTATCACCAAGCCCGCCTGCCAAAGTTTGTCCAGTACCTCCTGTAATACTCGCTTATGCTCCTCAAAAGTTTGAGTCACGATGATTACGTCGTCCAGGTAAACGAACACTCGGTCATCTAATGTCCCTGCTAGCACCCTATCAATTAAGCGCTGCCAAGTAGCTGGGGAATTCGAAAGTCCGAAAGGCATCCTATTAAACTGGAATAGTCCTCTACCTGGGATAGTGAAAGCCGTATACTGTTTGGATTTCTCCGCCATAGGCACCTGCCAGAACGCGGACTTAATATCCAATGACGATAGGTACCGTGCGTCACGTAGTTTATCAAGAGTGGCTGACACAAATGGTAGAGGATAAGCGTCCTTCTTGGTTACCTTGTTTAATTTCCGGAAGTCCACACAAAACCGATACTTCCCATCCTTCTTTTTGACCAAGACTACCGGTGAAGACCAAGCACTATTAGATGGCTCCACTACCCCTGCCTTAAGCATTTCGTCTAGCTGCTCGTTGATTATCTTCTGCATTGCGGGTGACACAGGATAGTAACGCTGCTTAATGGGAGACGATTCGGTTTCGATGGTGTGCTACACCTTGTTGGTGCGACCTAATTCGGTACCCATCTTAGCCTTTGCCTCGTCGACTACTTCCATCAACTCTCCTTGCTGCCCCGGTGATAGCTTCGATTTACCTTCCAACGCATTCACGTACACCTCCGTCTCTGCCGCGCGGAACTGCCAACTATCGTCCTCAAAATCTGCAAGGATGCCCATCTCTTTACAAAAATCGATCCCTAGAATGATGGAGTGTGGTAGTGACGGAATTATCAAGACCTCCTTCACCCTTATCTTGCCTTCCAATGTGATTGGGATGTTTACAACTCCTATAATCTCCACAGGTGTCCCATCTGCCAACCTTGCTGACTTCTTTTCCGCCCTGATCTTCAAACCCATTCGTCTCAACTTTTCCCAGCCTGGTCGGCCTATGACAGTCTTCGTCGCCCCTGAGTCTAATAGTGCACGGAATGTTACCCCGAACACCTCCACCATAAGGTGGGGACGCTCATCGCTCTCACTTGTATGGAAAACGTAATCCAAATATAAGTACTGTGCCTCTCCACCTTCTACCGACGACGACTCGTTGTTCTTACCACGTTCCACGGCGACACTGAGACTACCCGACCCGCCGTTTAGGCTCGGGCTCCCTGGTCGTTTCCCGATTCCGGTCTGTGCTGTTGATCCCCTGGTGTCGCTGGCTCTGTTCTCTGGTTGCACCTTGGACATTGCGGACGAATGGTACCCGGGGTTCCACATCCGAAGCATCTCCTCCCTTGGCATTGTCTCGCTAGATGTCCTGTACGACCACACCTAAAACACTTCCTACCTGTTGTCGCCCTATCATTATTAAGTTGAACGGCCGAGATTCCCTGGGGTCCACTCGACACATATGCCAGGTCTGGTTCTAGTAAGGTGTGATTACGCCTTGACGGAGGTGGGATAAAAGCTTCTGCTGAGGTCCTTACGGCTTCGAGTTGACGTCTCAGCTGTACCAGGCGGCTTATGGAGTCCACTTCCATCAGCCCAATTTGAGTCTGATAAAAGGGGTGAATGTTCCTCTTCAAGATATTCATTTGTTGGTCCTCGGAAAGGGGGTCGCTCAGCCGAGAGAACATATTTTTCATCGTCGCCACGTACAGCCCGATCGCTTCATCCTTGCCCTGCGTTCTCCTGCGTATTTCTTCCAACAACCGGTCATCATAATCTGGTGGTAGGAATTCTTTCTTTAATTCCCTGACCAGGTCATTCCAGGAATGACATGTGTCCTTGTATGCCCTATACCAGATCAGTGCTCGGTCACTGAACAAGTCCAGGGCGGCACGATACAGCTGTCCCTTGTTAATGCCGCGCGCTTCGGCCATCTCATTAACTCTTTCTAAGAATGAATTTACCGATTGGCCCTGCTCCCCTGAAAATCGGATTCCCCATTTATGGATTTGCGCTTGGGCCCTATGGCTCGTCATCACTGTGGCTGGAATGGACAGTTCCGCGGCCGCATCTGAAGAGTCGTCCTCGCAATCCTCCCCGTCCGCCTTGATTTAGAGCGAACCCAAGAGCACAATTAGTTCCGCTCTGATACCTGCCTTTGCTTTCTTTTGGTCTTCGTCTTCCGCCTGCATTCGACCCATCCTTGCTAGGGCCCACTCAATCTTGGTAAATAATTTTTTAAATTCACCAGAATCCGCATCCCCTTGGAAGGATTCATAGAGAAGATTTATCTCAGCTAACTTTTTCCGTAGCGCCTGTAAATCTTCCTCATATGTATAGGGATACTGTTCTATTAGGGTTGGACCGCACTCCTTTTCAACCTTCCACGCTGCCCGTAACGCAGTCCTCATATCGTCCACTTTCCCAATAGGCATCCCCCTGATGGCCATCTCATACCCCAATTCCTCCTGGTTTAATCGATTGATTTCCATATTTGATGTCCTTCTCCGTTTCACCCAAAAGAAAACAAAATCAATGCCAATATCCGACAAAGAATAATGCACCCGAAATCCACAACCAGAAAAAAGTAAATAAAAATTGGGTTACTGGGTCAAGATCTAACAATGCCCGATGAATTCTAACTTTGCTAGTGCTGACAACTGGGTAATATTGCAGGAGTGAACTGCCGATTGCTTAATTCATAAATGAATTTCTCTCCCGCCCAGAGATTCCTAATTCCCCTCAATTCTCTCTCATTGAGGTTTGTCGAAATCCATTGATGCAAGCGCCGGTACTATCTTACGATCAGTGTTGATCGCGTGCCCTTATAGTGGTCACTGTACCACACTCGACTCGAATCAAACCCGAGGTTAGGACCATCGGAGGAGCCGTGCATCGCATTACACTCAGAACTACAGGACCAAAATTGACTTCAAGGTAAGTTTTAACTTCTAATTTCTATTTATTTATCAATTAATTTATCCTCCGGGATAGCTTCTAGGAACAGCCGTCGTGATGAGGTGATGTGATGCTGCAGCCTCGGCTCGGTTTCCTAGACAGCGGACCTCCATCCAAGCGTCCCAATTGTTTTGCTGATGGCTTCTCGGACCCCCCGTGATCTTCACCTGTAAGAAAGTCGGATCAGCAGTCTCATAGTGCAAGGACAAATGGACGGCACACGAACAGATAAGTTGTCCCTACTCTTCCTAACTTATTTGCTAATTTCTATTTTTATTTTTAGGTCATAACAATGTGAAGAAAAACAGAAGAACGAACGCAAGTGAGAGTCCGAGGCTGCAAATTGTTAAATTCAAAGTTTCACACCTAAAACTATGCTCTTGCATGTTGTACGAACCTATAAAGAAAGAATGTTTGTCCGCATTTTCAATGCTAGACTAATAGAAAAAATAATGGTGGGTCGACCAAGAAATAAGTGAATGGATGCCTGCATACGAAAACTTCATATAAGGAACTAGAGAGACTTAGTACAACGTAGAGACGGCTGAAAGAATAAATTTCAAGAGGACCGGGTCCTACAAGAGAGTCATTTACGAACAAAACAAATAAAAGTAAAATTTTCTACGTTAATCGCTGTCTTAATACCTAGCTTTGCAGAGAAGCCATAATAATACCGCAACTATAGAATCATATCAACATTTTTTATAATAATCAGTCCGTATTTCAATAAACTACTCATTCACGTTCTCCCACAAATAACTGAAGCCCTACCAAATAAAAATTAAATCTGAAGATAAAATATGAAATAAGAACGGAGCACGGAAAGAAATTTTCAATTGACAACGTCGTCATAAATTTATTGTAAGACTTAATAATTTTCCTGTAGACGTAATCCTTTTTAAAGCCTTATCTAATCCGAAATCCTTTTCGCCAAAGAAGATTTCTGGTATATTTTACGGGAATAAGGTGGACTTGAAGCTCTACCTCTTTCGTACGTTGCGACTGGCCTCTATTGTGACGGTGAATCCTCTACAGCTTAACTAAAGCAACTAAAAGGAAGAAGTCGTTCTAAAAGAAGTCCTTAAGGCACATCTTTTCATTATTTGCCACTTAACAATCATATCCTTCAAAGCAAAGGAAAAAATCAACCATAAAAGGACTAGAAGAAAAATTGAAAAATCCACAAAATGGTGTTCAACGATTACGTTAAGAATTATGACTTTGGATGTGGGCTTTTTGATGGCGGTAGTTGGGTGGTAATATCCGATAAATAATATAAAAGTGTCCCTCAGGGGAGTGCTTAGCGTTATCCTTGGGTATAGCACAGATAATGCAAGAAGGTACCACAGATCCAACAATCGGAAGTGGAAAGCCTCTCGTAAATCGCTTTCTAAATACGTCATATCCGAGACAGGCATTAAATCTCTTCTTTTGGTAGAAGGCGTTTGTTCTCGTTGCCGTTTTTTTCCAGTAGTCCTGCAGATTTCTCGTTCAGAGGCGCTGATATTGACAGAATACACTCGTTGAAAGGAGATAATTTTTTCTTACTTTTCAAAGAATATTGATGATGAAGCTTTTATGGTCGGGTGACTCGATGTAGCTTGAGGTACAGGAAATTACGTTTATGAATTTTTTGTAAGTAATACTTGAAAATGAAAAAAGGAATATTCGATGAAATTCTCGCCGTTGTGAAAAGATGATTTTCTAGGACATTCTCATTTTTTGTGTAACCGATTAAAGTGGTAAAACTTCAGATAGAGAAATGTATTACTATATCACATTGCTTGTTTTTTGTGCTCAGAATGAAGGATTCTGCCTAAACTTTTGTATTGTGAATAAAATTTTTTATGTTAAAAATTTTGTAAAAGGACTTTTATTAATGTGGTAGTGATAAGCTCAGCAATCACCCTTTGTACTTCTAGCTGCCCATGTCGTTGGAGATGGCATGGTGCAAGCTTGTTTCCAGGGCTAGAACAGGTTATGAAGAGCTAGGAGGATGTTGATGGAGGTGGCAATGAACTTTAGGTTGAAGTCTTAGATGTGGTAGGAATACGGACATACTGACTGCGATTGTTGCAAAGTAAAGTTGTTCTATTCAGGAGGACTATTAATTCGGTCTGTAGGGTGGGCGAGAAGGGGGCTGTAGCCAGAGGGAGTAAAGCTGGAAACAAATTGAACGTTCATAAGCGTTCATCAGCGCTGTCAAATGTCAAAACACGTTCATAACGTCGGATGGTAAACACATTAAACGGTCATCAGAGTTCGCCAAACGTCAAAATAAGAAAATATTGTAAACCTCAAATGATTATTTTTGTGAAATTTTTCGTTTCTTACTGAATTGAAGTTCCGTGAAATTAATTCTGGTCGAAATTAATTTCATTATAAGAACCCATTATTCAAAACAGCCCAAACTAACAATCACAACAATGTCACAACTGCCAGAAACGTCAAACAACGCAGAACTATGTTCATCAGAATAGAAAAGAGTCTATTCCAGCGCTGATGAACGCTGATAACCGTGCAATCTGTTCACTACAATTAGGTTGTGTGTATTCATTTTCATTTAGAGCCAAACGTGTTAATCTGGTGTTGCGCATATAACATGCCGCGGGCAGGAGAACGTTTATTTTAATGGATATGGTCAGGGCCCGCGCTATGAGAGGACAACCCGGACATTTGCCCGGGGCGCCAAAATTTGGGGGCGGCGTTTTCACTGTAATGGTGTGGCCACACTACGCGGTCTTGGGTCGTACGCGCTTTTGCCTTTTTTTTCATATAGAGTTTTATGACTTTTTTACGACTTTTTTACGACTTTGTCCATGGTAAAGGCCGTGCGGCCAAACAACGCGGACAAAAGGCTGTGGTTAAAAAGGTACATTGTGCGTCCACACACTATGAGCTTTTCAAAAGCGCGTACGCCGTTTCAAATGAGAATTGATTTTTTCTCACTCATGACTCAGAAAATTAAAAGATCACGCGCGCTTTTGGCTGGCCGTACGACCAAAAGCGCGTGGATTCTAAGTCCGCGTAGTGAGGACGGGCCTTAAGTGTGATAAACCCCGTGTTCTTTTAATGAACTGGGTTTTGAGAGCTTTTGAGGAGCTTTTGAGTTCCCATACAAAATCGAAGAACCAGAAGACCCAGATAAAACCTGGGTTTTCGATTTTGTATGGGAACTCAAAAGCTATCAAAACCCAGTTCATTAAAAGAACACGGGGAAAATATTCATGTAATAGAAAATTTTACATATCAATTTTTTCATTCTCTAAAAATTTACATTTATAATTTGGAAAAAGAAACATTTGTATTATTTGTAAAGGGCGCTGTTTAAACTTGCGTTATTAATTTCATTGCTTCGATAAAACGCGGTTTATCATAAAATATTATTGAATAATTGATCTGAAAAAATTTCGAAATCGAGAATTACAAAATGGTTTTTATGACTAATTTTGATTTGCTGAAATATTTGTTATTAGAAAATACGGTAATTGTTCAGTTTAGTTTAACGCCCAACCCATCCGAAGACCTTGAAATTTTAGTATGTTGTAGTATTCGTCATAGTTTCTTAATGTTGAAAATTACAATAATTATCTCAATTTTTATTCGACGATTTCTTGAAAATTGATAAATTGATGGCATGAAAGGAAAAAACCTGTTACGAAACTTGAATCATTTTTCAACCATTTAAATACCATGTCCAAAGAAGTACTACAAAATACTGTAACAACTTCGAATAGTAGGTACTAGGCCGGTTTAGCGTGGGAACCAAAACCTGTTTTGTGAATGTAGGTCAGGGCCCCGCCCGTTGGAATGTGGGTCAATCCGGTCCATTAATTTTTACGACCAATTACAATGACATTTATTGTTTTTACGACTAATTAGGTGTGATTTATGACTATTGGGGCCAATGACCTTGCAGTCGTGGGGGTTTAGCCGGTGGGCCCGTCCTTGGAATCTAGGTCAAACCCATAAATCACGTATGTAGTTCAGTCTCGAGGTCAATCACCTGTCATCAATCAATCACCTGTAATTGGCCTTGGGATGTAGGTCAAGGTGGTTGACCTTGAGACTCTTAGACGGGTCGGTCAGGGCCGGTGGCCTGGGGCTCAGCGGGGTCGTCGGCCTCGGCGGGGCTGGGGCGGCGGACTCGGCGGGGTCCTCGGCGGGGACTCGGCGGGGGACTCGGCAGGGCTCTGGCCTTTGCGGCTAGCACTCCTTGCTCCTCCCCGCCCTTGTGAGAGTTGAACCGGTTATGACACCCAGGCTAATGACCTTGCAGGCGGCCACTTCCTTCCGTTCTTGGCGAGTATTGCATGGTTGTTGTTGATGTTATAACCCGAACTTATGAAACTGAGTGAATTAATGAAAGATAATTTGTTACTTGCTGACTACTACACGGCACATGGCGGTAGCTATTGATATTGATCTTGCACTCTGTACTAGTCATTGCCTATAAAAATCACAAACATGGTCGGGAATCGAACTCGCGCCAGCGAATCGCGAAATAAAAAACCAACGCCTTAGCCAACTTGACCAAGACGGCAGTTGAATGAAGTTGGGTTATTTGTGCACATATATGCAGTTGTGGAATTCTATTTTTAGATCTTGCGAGGTTTGCCTGTGCGACCCGACGAAAATAATGTGCACATGATCGTGATGAGCCCGCGAAATGAGAAAGAAAGAAAAAACAAAACAAAAACAAAAAAAAACTGCAGCAGCAGCAATTTGAGAAGCAAAATCTGCCGGTTTAAAATGAAAAAAAAGGAAACGACGGTTCAAGACGTGGAAATAAAAAAACAACTTCTGCGTGAATGAAATTTTACGGAAATATTTATGCTTTATTTTTAAAAAATTAAAGATAATGTGTGTGAGAAAGGGAAAGGCTCTGTGTATGTGATGTTCATATTACATCATGTTGTTGTTTCATTATAGAAAGAGACGATGTTAATTACTAACAAACAGCAGTTAATAATATTATTTGTAATAAAGAAAATGTTATGCGAGAACAAACAAAAGCATTTATTAAATTCAAAAAGCTGTTTTGACTGTGTGGATCTAAAAGAAAAGTAACAGGAACAGAAGCAAAATCAGAATCACAACACACAATAGCATACGTATGATCGTAGTTGCAAAGACCCCGGCAAAGGAGAGGTAATAAAAAACAAAATAATCAGCCATCAGGTATTTCGACTGGATAAGAAAAGCAAAAGTAAAACTTGCAAGTTACTGCAGGCCGCCTTTAAGCGATTATTCGTAATATGCATAAACTTACGCCATAAGAACCAGTTTATACTTGCGCATAGATTATCGCTTGGTAGAAAATCCAGAGGATCACATGTTTGTTACTGTTTTTATTCAACGTTCCCCATACCCCTGATAAAAAAAAACAACATCACATCTTACCGTTGGAAACATGTGATAAAAGCGTTTATCGCCCGCAGGGCTCACGCGATACTTCCGATCTAAAATCGAAACAGCAGAATCGAAAAAAAATGTCTGAAAAACACAGGTTTGTTGTTGCTTGATTCTTACCCTGGTAAAGGTTTAAAGGGAAATAAAAAAGCCGCGGCTCAATGAGAAAGAATAAAAAAGATCTTCTGCCCTTACTCAGTTAATGAAAAAGTGATCAATATAACTGGATCTAATTGACTCATGATGGCTTTTCAAAAATTTCTGTAGAAAAAAATGTCCAAGAAATAGTTGTTGAGAAAACTAACTACAAAAATGTAGAAGCATTAAAAAATTGTTCACTAATATAAAAAAAAACGACATAGCATAATTTTAATATACATAATTTAGTATAATTTTTTGTGCTAGTTCTTTAGAATACATTTGTATTTAAAACTAAAATTGTTTTGTATATTAAAATTCTGAAGAATAAGGTGTTATTGTTGGAGGAAAAATTTGTTTTTGGGTTTGAATACCTGTTATCAGGAAGGAAAAAGCATTTCTTGCTCTATGGAGTATTTGCAAGGTGAGCAAACCCATTATAACAGGCGACCATAACGTGAAATAAGAAAGAAAGGCAAAATGCCCGTGTGGATCTTGCACACTAAAACCAAGTAAATTCCCAGCGGCCAATTTTTCGCTGCTTAAGAGGAGTCACAACATATGAATAACAACGTTACGCGAGGTGCCCCTTGCCCCACAGGCAGACAGTGTGGATGATGAAAGCAAAAATGGATCTTGAGCACTACCTATGAAAGGAATTAACAGACACAGAGCAAGGCAGGGCCAATGATTTATGATGGCCAGGATTTTACAAACAATATTATCCAAGCGTTAAGGCTGGTTGCTTTACACTTTGTTGTAGTGGAAACGGTTCTGATCGAGCAGAATCTTTGCAAAAAAAACTCAAGCGAAGACTTGAAGTGCAGAATGTATGCTATGGTGAGGATGCTGCTGATCTTTCTGCGAACCTGTTATGACTGCAAGGTGCCATACAATTTCGATTATTACGTGCGTAGGGTATTTTGTTGTTGTTTTGTTTTGTTACGGTTGTTCTTTACGTTGTGAATGAATGAATTTTCGAGGAAGCGAAGTCGCACGTAAAACCCACTGTATGATGAGCTATTAAAAATTGTATTAATATTTATTTGTACATAAATAAAAGTTTTAAATAAAACGATTTATATATATTTTTTATTTATTTATTTATTTCAAAATTAATCGATCAAAAATATGATTATTAATACAATGCATATGTATTTCGTAAAAAAGACGCGAATAATTCAAATGTACATAGGAAGTTCTACTTGGAATAAAAAAATCTTCGTATGTTAGGGTTAAAACATTTTTTTCCTTGCATTTGTCGCATACTTGTTGTAATATGCCTTTAGACAATGGGCAGCGTTGTTGTTATGGAACATCATAATGTTGAAAAATTTCAATATCTCAAATAATTTGTATAGTTCCGTCGGCTTGAGTATGATATCCCTTGTCTCTTTCGTGATATCTCCATGTTGCTCAAATTAAACTTGTACTCTGAATACTAACACTTTATGTTCAGAATTTTATAGCGCTGATCTCAGGTCTGCATGATTGGTTACATAAATTCCCGCCACCCTGTGCAAAATCCTTCAAATAAAAACTAATTATTTTCCGGTCATTTAAATCTACGTCACTCGAGGAAAACTGATTTAAAAAAGTTTTCAGACCTCGCCCCCTGCATCGGGAATATAGAAACAGACAGCAATAATGCCCACAAGTTGATGAATGTTGTCCTTGCAATCGTTTTTTATTATTTAAAAAGGTGGTCGAATTATCTAATAAAAATTTTTTAAAGTGAAGATTGGTTGGGTATCTTCCAAACGAGTCAAAGTACTCCGCCGGTCCTTCTTTTGGAAAATAAAATGCTACCCAATGTTTCCCGGCTTTATGTGCAGGATCCGTATTAGCTATTACGCATGCAGGTTTTTTATTTTTAGCGGTAAATGGTTGCATGGAAAGACTCCTCTAAAAAACTTTTTTGTTATGCGATTATTCGTTAATACATTTGCTAGCTCAATCGTCTTCATGGGGTCGCATAAGTTTGAATTTCCCTCATCATCATATTTATCTTGAATATTTAATTGATGGTGTTTGTAGCGATATTGAGGAAAGTTTTCAGTATCATTATTCGCATCTTCAACCAACTTGTCTCGTTTTGTTGAGACTTTGTTAATTGATTCTAAATCTGAACTTTGCAAGCTTTCATCATCTTCTCCTTCTTCAGAAGTATACAATTTTGACTCATCACCTTGGTTTTTACAGGGGTATTGGCGAATTTCACCATAGTTTTGACTATATTTATTTACATCTTCAACCAACTTTGCTCGTTTTGTAATTGGCTCTGAATCTGAGCTCTGATCTGTTCCAAGAATTGGATTTTTGTTATTATATGGTTCCACTTGACTCTCTCCATATTTATTCATCTGCACTTGCTTAGAGAAAATATTACTAGATCTGTTCTCGCTGTTAGCATGTTCGGAAACTGTTTTCGGTGTTTGAATTTGTAAATATTCCCGACCTCTTCTTAATTTAAACATTTTATTTCTAATGATTTCTGTGGGGCTATGTCTATTATCATCCTCATACTCCATAGCATTATAGATATCTTCATATTCTCTGTTTCTGAGTGTGTGCGTTGATCGTTTTTTATGTCTAACAAGACTCTCTCGACGAGTGAATGTCCTGTTACATTCCAAGCACTCAAACAAAGTGATTGTAAGTTACTGCATTTTATCGAGCGAGGTAAGTATTTATATTCTGGTGTCGGTGCGCCGTGCCGGTGTTGGTGTGACGCCAGAGTTGGTGCATCGGTGTTGGTGCGCCGGTGTTGGCGCACCGGTGTTGGTGTGACGCCAGCTACCAACATCAACGCCGGTGCATCACCGGGGTAGTTTTTTCTTTTGTATGTGATTACGCCTGCTGGAAGTTTTTTCTTTGGTGTGCCACACATGCTAGCTATTCTAATGGTCGCGTAATGATTGAGTTTTTTTTTTGGACTAAGACCAAAGATTTACGCGAATAGTATAGTGGATATATATTAATTTAAGATTAATTCAAGTACACAGTTAAGTTAGCGAACAAGAAAAATATTGTAAATAGTATTATAAGAAAATAAAAAGTATTTATATTGTTTTAAACACTGCTTTATTCGAAAATCCCTAACACAATTTTTCGAGCACATCGGTCATAGTGTATATATGCACATTTAAATTTTTAATAGCAGATAAATGTTTAGAAAAAAAATAAAAGCAGTTTTACACCATACATATTTCAAAATACAGTTTTTAAGTTAATTTATTTTTGACATTATACGTTTGTAATAAATTTGGATTTTTATAAATAAAAATTATATTTCTTTTCATTCAATGCTTTTATTTACTAACATGTATAAAAAAATATTAACACAATTTTGAACAGCGCATCGTACAGCTTTTAAATTACCGTGTATTTGACAAAATGTGTGGAATTGTTTCAGGTTCTCTAATTTTGGTATTTCAGGTTGCTTTATTTTTGCTTCCGGAACGTATTTTTCAATAAATTTAGCCTTTTCAAGTCCTTTTACAAAAATTGTTGACTGTGATAAATCCTTCAGTATGCTAGGCAATTTGTTGTAATTGATATTTCCGCTTTTCCATCTTAATCCATTTATTTTGCTAAAGTTGAAATCATCTTGCCATCTAGCCTTTGGTGACAATTCATTATAACGGTATGGAGGCTTAAAATAATATAAGCTTGGTGTAAGCGAGCCATAATGTAAGACCGACAGCTCCTTAGCAAACTGCTGGCCATTATTTCCACTGACAAACTGAATGTCTAAAATAATCCCGTCTGCGCTCATGACTTCAACTATATAAAAGAAAATACCAAATGAGCTTTAAATCTATATTCAAATCCTTTTATGGCGTCACATCAACACCGGTGCGCCAACACCGGCGCACCAACACCGATGCACCAACTCTGGCGTCACACCAACACCGGCACGGCGCACCGACACCAGAATATAAATACTTACCTCGCCCGATAAAATGCAGTAACTTACAATCACTATGTTTGAGTGCTTGGAATGTAACAGGACATTCACTCGTCGAGAGAGTCTTGTTAGACATAAAAAACGATCAACGCACACACTCAGAAACAGAGAATATGAAGATATCTATAATGCTATGGAGTATGAGGATGATAATAGACATAGCCCCACAGAAATCATTAGAAATAAAATGTTTAAATTAAGAAGAGGTCGGGAATATTTACAAATTCAAACACCGAAAACAGTTTCCGAACATGCTAACAGCGAGAACAGATCTAGTAATATTTTCTCTAAGCAAGTGCAGATGAATAAATATGGAGAGAGTCAAGTGGAACCATATAATAACAAAAATCCAATTCTTGGAACAGATCAGAGCTCAGATTCAGAGCCAATTACAAAACGAGCAAAGTTGGTTGAAGATGTAAATAAATATAGTCAAAACTATGGTGAAATTCGCCAATACCCCTGTAAAAACCAAGGTGATGAGTCAAAATTGTATACTTCTGAAGAAGGAGAAGATGATGAAAGCTTGCAAAGTTCAGATTTAGAATCAATTAACAAAGTCTCAACAAAACGAGACAAGTTGGTTGAAGATGCGAATAATGATACTGAAAACTTTCCTCAATATCGCTACAAACACCATCAATTAAATATTCAAGATAAATATGATGATGAGGGAAATTCAAACTTATGCGACCCCATGAAGACGATTGAGCTAGCAAATGTATTAACGAATAATCGCATAACAAAAAAGTTTTTTAGAGGAGTCTTTCCATGCAACCATTTACCGCTAAAAATAAAAAACCTGCATGCGTAATAGCTAATACGGATCCTGCACATAAAGCCGGGAAACATTGGGTAGCATTTTATTTTCCAAAAGAAGGACCGGCGGAGTACTTTGACTCGTTTGGAAGATACCCAACCAATCTTCACTTTAAAAAATTTTTATTAGATAATTCGACCACCTTTTTAAATAATAAAAAACGATTGCAAGGACAACATTCATCAACTTGTGGGCATTATTGCTGTCTGTTTCTATATTCCCGATGCAGGGGGCGAGGTCTGAAAACTTTTTTAAATCAGTTTTCCTCGAGTGACGTAGATTTAAATGACCGGAAAATAATTAGTTTTTATTTGAAGGATTTTGCACAGGGTGGCGGGAATTTATGTAACCAATCATGCAGACCTGAGATCAGCGCTATAAAATTCTGAACATAAAGTGTTAGTATTCAGAGTACAAGTTTAATTTGAGCAACATGGAGATATCACGAAAGAGACAAGGGATATCATACTCAAGCCGACGGAACTATACAAATTATTTGAGATATTGAAATTTTTCAACATTATGATGTTCCATAACAACAACGCTGCCCATTGTCTAAAGGCATATTACAACAAGTATGCGACAAATGCAAGGAAAAAAATGTTTTAACCCTACCATACGAAGATTTTTTTATTCCAAGTAGAACTTCCTATGTACATTTGAATTATTCGCGTCTTTTTTACGAAATACATATGCATTGTATTAATAATCATATTTTTGATCGATTAATTTTGAAATAAATAAATAAATAAAAAATATATATAAATCGTTTTATTTAAAACTTTTATTTATGTACAAATAAATATTAATACAATTTTTAATAGCTCATCATACAGTGGGTTTTACGTGCGACTTCGCTTCCTCGAAAATTCATTCATTCACAACGTAAAGAACAACCGTAACAAAACAAAACAACAACAAAATACCCTACGCACGTAATAATCGAAATTGTATGGCACCTTGCAGTCATAACAGGTTCGCAGAAAGATCAGCAGCATCCTCACCATAGCATACATTCTGCACTTCAAGTCTTCGCTTGAGTTTTTTTTGCAAAGATTCTGCTCGATCAGAACCGTTTCCACTACAACAAAGTGTAAAGCAACCAGCCTTAACGCTTGGATAATATTGTTTGTAAAATCCTGGCCATCATAAATCATTGGCCCTGCCTTGCTCTGTGTCTGTTAATTCCTTTCATAGGTAGTGCTCAAGATCCATTTTTGCTTTCATCATCCACACTGTCTGCCTGTGGGGCAAGGGGCACCTCGCGTAACGTTGTTATTCATATGTTGTGACTCCTCTTAAGCAGCGAAAAATTGGCCGCTGGGAATTTACTTGGTTTTAGTGTGCAAGATCCACACGGGCATTTTGCCTTTCTTTCTTATTTCACGTTATGGTCGCCTGTTATAATGGGTTTGCTCACCTTGCAAATACTCCATAGAGCAAGAAATGCTTTTTCCTTCCTGATAACAGGTATTCAAACCCAAAAACAAATTTTTCCTCCAACAATAACACCTTATTCTTCAGAATTTTAATATACAAAACAATTTTAGTTTTAAATACAAATGTATTCTAAAGAACTAGCACAAAAAATTATACTAAATTATGTATATTAAAATTATGCTATGTCGTTTTTTTTTATATTAGTGAACAATTTTTTAATGCTTCTACATTTTTGTAGTTAGTTTTCTCAACAACTATTTCTTGGACATTTTTTTCTACAGAAATTTTTGAAAAGCCATCATGAGTCAATTAGATCCAGTTATATTGATCACTTTTTCATTAACTGAGTAAGGGCAGAAGATCTTTTTTATTCTTTCTCATTGAGCCGCGGCTTTTTTATTTCCCTTTAAACCTTTACCAGGGTAAGAATCAAGCAACAACAAACCTGTGTTTTTCAGACATTTTTTTTCGATTCTGCTGTTTCGATTTTAGATCGGAAGTATTGCGTGAGCCCTGCGGGCGATAAACGCTTTTATCACATGTTTCCAACGGTAAGATGTGATGTTGTTTTTTTTTATCAGGGGTATGGGGAACGTTGAATAAAAACAGTAACAAACATGTGATCCTCTGGATTTTCTACCAAGCGATAATCTATGCGCAAGTATAAACTGGTTCTTATGGCGTAAGTTTATGCATATTACGAATAATCGCTTAAAGGCGGCCTGCAGTAACTTGCAAGTTTTACTTTTGCTTTTCTTATCCAGTCGAAATACCTGATGGCTGATTATTTTGTTTTTTATTACCTCTTCTTTTGCGGGGTCTTTGCAACTACGATCATACGTATGCTATTGTGTGTTGTGATTCTGATTTTGCTTCTGTTCCTGTTACTTTTCTTTTAGATCCACACAGTCAAAACAGCTTTTTGAATTTAATAAATGCTTTTGTTTGTTCTCGCATAACATTTTCTTTATTACAAATAATATTATTAACTGCTGTTTGTTAGTAATTAACATCGTCTCTTTCTATAATGAAACAACAACATGATGTAATATGAACATCACATACACAGAGCCTTTCCCTTTCTCACACACATTATCTTTAATTTTTTAAAAATAAAGCATAAATATTTCCGTAAAATTTCATTCACGCAGAAGTTGTTTTTTTATTTCCACGTCTTGAACCGTCGTTTCCTTTTTTTTCATTTTAAACCGGCAGATTTTGCTTCTCAAATTGCTGCTGCTGCAGTTTTTTTTTGTTTTTGTTTTGTTTTTTCCTTCTTTCTCATTTCGCAGGCTCTTGCAACTGCCATCACTGATCATGTGCACATTATTTTCGTCGGGTCGCACAGGTAAACCTCGCAAGATCTAAAAATAGAATTCCACAAATGCATATATGTGCACAAATTTTAGATCCACCTGGTCAAAACAGCTTTTGAATTTAATAAATGCTTTTGTTTGTTCTAGCATAACATTTTCTTTATTACAAATAATATTATTAACTGCTGTTAGTAATTAACATCGTCTCTTTCTATAATGACACAACAACATGATGTAATATGGACATCACATACACACAGCCTTTCCCTTTCTCACACACATTATCTTTAATTTTTTAAAAATAAAGCATAAATATTTCCGTGAAATTTCATTCACGCAGAAGTTGTTTTTTTATTTCCACGTCTTGAACCGTCGTTTCCTTTTTTTTCATTTTAAACCGGCAGGTTTTGCTTCTCAAATTGCTGCTGCTGCAGTTTTTTTTTGTTTTTGTTTTGTTTTTTCTTTCTTTCTCATTTCGCGGGCTCATCACGATCATGTGCACATTATTTTCGTCGGGTCGCACAGGCAAACCTCGCAAGATCTAAAAATAGAATTCCACAACTGCATATATGTGCACAAATAACCCAACTTCATTCAACTGCCGTCTTGGTCAAGTTGGCTAAGGCGTTGGTTTTTTATTTCGCGATTCGCTGGCGCGAGTTCGATTCCCGACCATGTTTGTGATTTTTATAGGCAATGACTAGTACAGAGTGCAAGATCAATATCAATAGCTACCGCCATGTGCCGTGTAGTAGTCAGCAAGTAACAAATTATCTTTCATTAATTCACTCAGTTTCATAAGTTCGGGTTATAACATCAACAACAACCATGCAATACTCGCCAAGAACGGAAGGAAGTGGCCGCCTGCAAGGTCATTAGCCTGGGTGTCATAACCGGTCCAACTCTCACAAGGGCGGGGAGGAGCAAGGAGTGCTAGCCGCAAAGGCCAGAGCCCTGCCGAGTCCCCCGCCGAGTCCCCGCCGAGGACCCCGCCGAGTCCGCCGCCCCAGCCCCGCCGAGGTCGACGACCCCGCTGAGCCCCAGGCCACCGGCCCTGACCGACCCGTCTAAGAGTCTCAAGGTCAACCACCTTGACCTACATCCCAAGGCCAATTACAGGTGATTGATTGATGACAGGTGATTGACCTCGAGACTGAACTACATACGTGATTTATGGGTTTGACCTAGATTCCAAGGACGGGCCCACCGGCTAAACCCCCACGACTGCAAGGTCATAGTCCCAATAGTCATAAATCACACCTAATTAGTCGTAAAAACAATAAATGTCATTGTAATTGGTCGTAAAAATTAATGGACCGGTTTGACCCACATTCCAACGGGCGGGGCCCTGACCTACATTCACAAAACAGGTTTTGGTTCCCACGCTAAACCGGCCTAGTACCTACTTCGAATGTATTTTAACTGATGGTGATTCTGTACACTTAAATGAGGTTGTTTTGGGGTTGATGTGGGGATGGGGCTGGATAATTTCTTCGGCTGGTACGGGAGTCTCGCATGGAGTTGTTGTGCGGCTTGAAAACTTCCAACGGTGATCTAGATTCGTCTGGATATTTGTTTGGGAACTCAAAAATCCAACGCCGATCGCTACCTTTCAAAGTGAAATGGTAAAACACGCGGCTATTCTCATTTGTACATTTAATTTAATTTATTGTTCGGAATAAAAACAAGACTTCGGAAATAAAACTAATTATTTTGTTATTTGTGCCACGGATGCTGGGCTATGACCGGTTGCTGGGGTCGTTTTGATGATACTGCTACTTCTGTTTTTGTGATCTCCCTTATCAGCTCCTATGGATGGGTGTCGATCGATGTCAGCGTCCCGAGTTGCATTCGGTGTTACTGTTATTCAGTTGTTACTATTGCTGGGAACGTGCGGGGCACGATCTATTTAAAACTTGATTTTCGGATCTCCAACATTCTCCCCCGCCTTGAAACCTTGTTTCGAAACGGTACTTCCTTCTGGTTTATTTGTTCCTTCGGCGTAACTCCAGTAATAATGGTGGTGGACATGAAAGGAGGAAAAAACATTTGATAAGCAGTAAAGGTTTGCATGGTAGAATTAGTTAGGTTAGTATGCACAAATATAAAGTGTTAAAGGTGTGAAAATTCATGAAAGTTCTAAGTGGTTGCAACTACATTATTCTTTCGATCGCTGCATCTGACAAGAAGATTCCATAGGTAGCAAGCAGATCTTTGTTAAAGGGCGTTTATATTCGCCGTTTTGAGTTTTTATGGTAACTACGCGTATTAAGTGGTCATCTCCCGGATGGACTTGGATAATTCTGCCCAAGGCCCATTGATTAGAAGGAAGATTTTCTGATTTAATCAGGACGAGATCACCGACCTTTACATTCTTTGAACTCTTGAGCCACTTCGGTCGCTGCTGGAGCCTAGATAAATACTCAGAACTCCAAGATCGCCAAAATTCTTGATTAAGTCGTTGCACTAAATTCGACCTGTTAAGGGCGTTGAGTTTACACGGAATGAGGTCTTCTTCCGGAGGTGCTAGAAGAGCGTCGCCTATCAGAAAATGTCCGGGAGTGAGAGCCCTAGTGTCGTTGATATCATCATTGAGCGGGCAGAGAGGACGCGAATTGAGGCACGCTTCTACTTGAGTGAGAAGGGTCGTCATCTCCTCGTAGGTAAGAGGAACGTTTCCGGATATGCGTTTTAAATGATACTTGATCGACTTCACCCCGGCTTCCCATAAGCCACCGAAATGGGGAGCTGCGGGAGGTATGAAGTGCCAACATATGCCCTGAACGCTGAAGGTGTTAGCCGTGTGATGATTGCCTTCTTTAACGGCTCGTTGGACTTCTTTCTCGAGTTGGTTGTGAGCGCCGATAAATGTGGTCCCGCAATCGGAATAAACATCTCGACATAGGCCGCGGCGAGCGACGAACCTAGTGAAGGCGGCGAGGAATGCCTTTGTTGTGAGGTCGCTAACAACTTCAATATGGATCGCCTTTGTGCAGAGACATACAAATATAGCGATGTAACCCTTATGAGTCCGACACCCTCTTGTGTGCGACAAACGTAGGCTAAAGGGACCTGCATAATCTTTATCCCTTTCACTACATTATTTTTATATATGACCGAACTACAATATTTCATTATCATCAAAGGAAATTCGTTTGAACTAAAACAAAAAGTAAAGAAATATATATTTAAAATACACAAAAAAAACAAGGAAAAAGGAAACTGTTGATCACATTTGAAATTAAATGGATTCCTTTTATTTTGTGTATTCAATGCCAAGTACATTATTTCGCTGTTGAGAACAAGTTAAATGAATGGATTTTTTGTTTGTTTGCATTTTTTTATCTTTTAAAGTGAATGTTTCCTTTCCTATTTTTATTTTTAAATTTTACATTTTTACTTTTTCTTAACATTTTAAATAAAAATGGAGTTTTTAATTGTTTTTTTTATTTTAGCTTATGATGCTATAAGTATTTCGCTTTTACACTGTATGTTTTTTTTTAATTTTTATTTTTAAAAATAATAAGTTGAACACTTTTTAGAAAGCGAATAAAAGCAAGAAGGCCATCATAAGACAGAATAGACCCATAGCCTCAGACAAGGCAAAACCAAGAATAGCGTATGAGAAGAGCTGTTGTTTTAATGATGGATTCCTTGCATAACCAATAATTAAAGATCCAAATACTGTTCCGATACCGGCACCAGAACCCGCTACTCCCACTGCGGCAGCACCAGCACCAATAAATTTGGCGGCGGAATCAATATCTCGTGTGACTGGCGATGTTTGGAACGACCGCAATTGTGGCAGTAATGCGACTGGGGCAGTGTTCTGTGCGGCCAATGTTTGGCTCTGGCTAATAACTGCGCTACTCAAGGGCCTCAGGTAGGCTTTATGTCCAGCGAGCATAGCACTCCTGGCGAGGGGGGCAAAACGTGAAACGTGAATTCGTAGAGGAAATGTCCGCAGTATGCGCGCTTTGCGGCAAAAAAGAACACCCAAGCATGTATACTGACCTTAATTACAAAGTTAAACTTTACTCCAAATCTTACCATTTCTTTAAGAATACTGGTAACGATACCGATAACTGTAGCAAGTGGTGAAAGGAGTTTCTCTAAATTGAAATTAATTAAGAAATTTTTACGTTCCAATACTACCCAAAATCGTCTTAATGATTTGGCCATTTTGGCAATTGAGCATGAAATTGCTGATCAAGTAAATTTAAAAGAAGTAATAAAAAAGTTTGCAGAACTGAATGTGAAAAAAAACGTTTTTTATGATTCCATTGTAGTTGATGTTTTTCTTCTTAAATGGCGCTACAGTCCTTATAGGACTCGGGCCTCTTGAAGTCTCTTCTTCCAGTCGTCTCTAAGTCTTGCTAGTTCTTTCCAGTTTGTTACACGATGTCTCCATATATCTTCGAGCACGTCATCCATCCACCTATATCTTGGTCAACCCAAGCTTCTTTTACCATTAAACATCCTGCCCAGCATTATTTCTTCAGAAGCTCGCAGAACATGTCCGAGCCATCGAAGTCTACTCAATTTTCTATGCGTGACTACATTTATTTTGTCATACATTTCCTCAACCTCTTCGTTTGTTCTAACTTGCCATTGGTTTTGGTTAACCCGTACAGGAGCAAATATTCTTCTTGGCATTTTGCTTTCGAAGATTTTAAGCTGATATTCTTCTTGTTTGGTCAGTGTCCAAGCCTCAGACCCGTAGTATAGAAATGGGCGGATTAGTGTTTTATATAATCTCACTTTACATCTCACTTTACATTGTCTTGAGATATCTTGGTTCTTTAGAATCGGGACTAGTGCGGAATAGGTTTTATTTGCGGCTATAACACGTCTATGGATATCGTCCTTTATCTTATTTTCCGCAGTAAGCATTGTCCCTAAATATATAAAATTGCCTACATCTTCCACTCTATGATCGTCTAGGGTGATGCTTCGTCCTAATCCTCTTTTTCATACAATCATATATTTTGTTTTCGAGTCATATATTCTTAGACTGAATCTAGCTGAGCTTTCCACAATTTTTGAAAAGATTTCCTTTGCGGTTTGCGCTACGTGTCCAATTTTGACTGTCATCTGCGAAGGCTAGTATCTGAATGTTACTTGTGAAGATGCTGTTTGCTCCGTTATGTTTTGCTTCTCTCATTATTGCTTTCTAAGCCAGGCCGGAGTAATCCTTTGCGGTTCGTACCGGTCAGAGCTCATACATCATGCACAGGATTGGTTCTGTTTAGTTAGTAGGAATCTGATACTACCGTTTAGGTGCGGACCCCCAGCGGTGTCTCCTCTCTTAGGTATGGACCTTGGACAGGTAGTCGCACCCATTCCGTGCTGCTAGACCGATGTAAGATTCTCACCACTTCCTCGTAAAAAATTACAATGCAATATATGAGAAAAAAATTTGTCCACTGGTTTTACAATAAACCCCGTTTATTTCTATATTATTCCATCTTACAAGATTATTTTTATTAATGAAATAAGAGCTGCATTCCTTACGATAACAAAGATACCTCATTCGTGAAAATATACCGTTTACCATAAACGGTTGTACAACTTGTGACGGAACACCCTGTACATTTTTATTTCTTTTCTTCTTGAAGGCAAATTTTTTTAAAAGATCTTGGAAATACCCCAAAAAGGACACAGGAAATCGACCAGAATGGTATTCATTAATTAATGAGTTTACGGCAAAACGCCATATTTATACCTGAACCTATGCTATTGTCGCGCAGTGCATATATATTCTTAAGGGGCGGCAATTTGTCATTATTTGTCCGGGGCGGCGAAATCGCTAGAGCGGGCGCTGATATGGTAGGTCAGGTTTCCATGGCTGCTACATTCCTACGGTGATTCGAAGAGTTGATGGAGGAGTCAACGACGACTTTGACTTCCTGTTTTGTTGTATTCGAGGACAGGCCGAAATAGGAATTGTAACGGCCGGCCTATGCCCTGATTCCATATTCACCTGGCATTAGCCACTATAAAATTTAATTAGGCATTTTAGAGTAATTGGAAAGGGGTAGGCGGAAAAAGGAAAAAAAAAACAAGGAAAATGGGAAAATTTTTTTTGTCAGTCAGGTCTGGATTTTTCTGGAGATAACTTGAGTGAGCCTGGAAATTTACCTCGAATATTGTGAGAAAAAAAAAACAATTAAAGTTCGGAAGGAGAAAGTTTTTTGTATAAAATACAAAATTTCAAAAAACAGTACCAACAAAGGATAACCGAAAGGCGAGGGAGGAAAAAAAGAAGGTTCGGCCGACTAATCAACCACGAGGCGAACTGAACGAGATCTGGACCGGAGCAAGAGGAGGAAGGTCTTTATATCAGGTATTCGTAGATCTTGTTGTCCTTTTTTTTGACGACCGGTGGACGGACCTCATATAAGGGGACGCAGAGGCTTTTGGTGTTGTGGACTATTGTTGCGGTGGTCAGCAATTCAAAAACAGGCGGCAGTATGACACTAAATCCAGCTTCAATTAGTGCCCAGATTGACTGGTGACCACCCCTACTTTAATGAGCAGTATATTAACTTGTAAAGGAGTATACAGTCTACGCGTATTTGGTTGCGGGCTTTCGAAGGTGTCCGAAGAAGGATTCACAAAAGAAAGGCGAAACCTGGCCGGAAGTGGCATCAATAGCTCCAACTTCAGTGCATCGCCTCCAGTAGCAAGGATGACGTAATTTTATGCATATTATCTAGATTTGTTTACCTTATTTAAATTTTTTTTAAAACACATCTAATCTTATTCAAAATATCTCATTACATACATTAAGGATATTTAATTTTATTCAAAATAGTTAATTTTATTTAACATATTTAATTTTATTAAATTACTTTTAACTTTTATTTAACATAGTTAATTTTGTACAACATATTTACATGCCTTCATAATATTTCATTCTTATTTATAATCTGGGACTTTGTCCTTACTAATTATCGTTCGTCCTAACACTTATTGATATTGTTGTTTTGGTTTTAAATGTGTTTGTGTTTGTTTGAGGTCTACGCAGTACATCGCTAGTTGTTTTTCTCAGAGGTAATAGTTAGGTTGTTGTAATTATGGATTTCATGTCCGATCGCAACTGCTGATGTTCTTTCGGTTCGGTCAATTGTTATACATATAAGTTAAATTTGATAAGTTTTATACGGTAATTGGTTTGTTACTGACAACCAGGTAATGGGTGGCTGTAATTGTGGTGACAATTGCCTCCGAGTTAAGCGGTCTGGTACCAGGGCGGTTTTCTTGAGATAAGTTGGGTGAGGCATTTCTAAAAACGAAACATAATAAATAAATAAAAAGGAAAAAAAAAAAAAGAACAACGGTCCCTTCTTTATATCTAGCACCCACTATTTGAGTCAGGTATGCAGTAGTATACCCTAGTAGTAAGTTTTTTTGTGTGGTGTTCTAGTATTTTAGACATTTTGGTTGTGAGATTTAATTTAATAAGTAAAGAATCACATTTGATGTATCAATTCCGTTTTGTTTTTTTTTTGTTGTTGGATAATTAGTTTTTTTAGGATAATGGGCTAAGGGCCCTTACATGGCATAGCAGCTGGGATGGATCTCCCTACGTACGATTTTGGAGTAGATGCCCTCATAACTTGAAGAAGCACTCCGAGTCCGCCCTGATGGTGGCACTCACAGACAGGTAATTGGTGGTGATGCACATTAATTATGTGGTACCTCTGGAGTCTCTCCACTCCACGACCCCCCCGACGAGCCAGCCCTACTCTTGAGGCCTGGGGTACCACCGAGGTTTAGGTTGCGTGGAAGTTTCTTTTAAATTTTTGTTTTTTTGTATGTGGATCTGCGGTTGGATTCTTCGGGCAGCCAACCCAGGGTTCACATTACAGATTTATTTATTATAGTCAGAGCCGATGGCTGCAAGAGTAATTTGCATCTTTTAAGAAATCAGGCACTGAGATGCCTGTTTGGTGTCTTGAAATAGTGGTCATTTCATCGCAGATCTTTAATGCGACGCCTAGGATGTTAAGAGATGGGTTAGTCAATAGTTTTACACGGATACACTGTAAAATGTGTTGTTTAACGCACCAAAGTGTATTATTCAACACACCTAAACACAGTTTATCTTGCAATTGACACGTTCTTCCGTGTTAAAATTTTAACACACTTTTTACTGTGTTAAAAATAAGTCGTGAACTATGACCTGAAATCTAAACAACACACTTAAGTGCGTTGAAGCCACTCACTTAACATTTATTAACACACTTTTGGAGTAACAACACGCTTTTGAGCTATGAAAATACAACACACTTTTTGGTGTGTAGAATAATAATTTTAGTAGAGGGAAATTAATCAAAAAAAAGCAAAGTTATGATGTAGTTGGGAAGTTGGATTTTTTATTTTTTTTATTTACATATGTTAAGAAAAAGCGCAAAAAAAATTTCTGCAAAATCGGGACTGCGCACGAGAAAATTGCATAAATGTGGATTTTTAATGCGTTTCGAGGGCGTTGCTACACTATTTTTTTAATTTCTCCAGTTCTGTTGGTCGTAGAAAAATAAAAAAAGTTGAAAAATACTCGTGAATGAATAGACTATCGAAATGATTCGGTATAAATACTTTAAAAATGAATCCTAACTTCAAAAAACCAAAATGCATGAAATTTGTTTTTTTTTTACCAAAAATGCAATAAATAACGGAAAAATTGTCGGACTTTCATAAAAATTTAAGAAAATGTGCATTTTGATGCTATAAATACGTGGTTGAAATTTTCACGGCAACAATTGGCACTTTTCGAAAAACATTAAAATTGCGGTCATTTTATGCAAAATCATCGTAGGGTAAAAATTTTTTTTTTAAATTGTAGGTGTTTTTATGTAGTTTCTTGTGAGCAGAGCATACGCAATACTTCGTTACTTTATTTAAAATACCCATTTTAGGAATTTGAAAAAAATAAAAAAATAATAATAATAAAAAAATAATAAAAATAATAAAAATTTTCAAATTCCTAAAATGGGCATTTTAAATAAAGTAACGAAGTATTGCATATGCTCAAAAGAAATAACATAAAGAAACCTACAAATTAAAAAAAATTTTACCCTACGATGATTTGGCATAAAATTTCTAATACCCTAGACACACAGAGGTTGAAATTAAGTATCTTGCTAATTTCAACTTCGAAATCCGGAAAAAACGACCGATTTCGGCTGAAATCTAGTTGGCGAAATTACATAAAAAATTCGTAATAATCATTGAGATCAACTAAAATTTCGCTCTTTACGTAGAACAGAGAGATCTATTAAAAAAAGTTAAGCAAAAAAATGTTCATTGACATTTCATTTTTCCGTTGAAAACCAAAAATAAAATAAATGTATTTGCTTTACTCTCATTAAATGTTTTTGCTTTTCTTTATTCAAATCACGCTTTTATATAATATTTCTTCAAAACGTAAAAGATTTGATAATAGCACGTGCATGCACAACGATTTTGACACGTGAAATTAGCCAAATTTTCAAAATCTCTGTGTGTCACTTTTGTAATTTCAACCCGAAATTAAAATAAAATCTACTAGATTTCAACCTCTGTGTGTCTAGGGTATTACGCTATAATTAAGAGAAATGTCGTAGGAGTTATATGAATATGTTTTGGCTAATTTCGTTCGAACCTAGGCAAAAAGGCTGGAAACTGATATGTTCTTCTTATTTTGCTGAAATGTTCTTCTTATTTTTTGATGAATTGTAGATAGGCCGCAATTTAAGCCCTGAAACAAGTTTCTACGATAATTACAGTTCCTGCTCCTGAAAAATTGCCATATTTCACGGTTTTTAATTTTTCTTTTACAAAAAAGTTGTTGACCGATTTCAATTGTCCAAACTCATTTTTAAGCGCTATTACATACGATTTTATGTTTTTCACAAAAAAACATCGCACCTAAAAAGTAAAAAAACCATTCGCTGCAATTACTAACTTTTTCTCACCTGTTCCCCTGGAGGGAATTTATTCAAAACATATTCATAGAACTTCTACGTTTTTTCTCTTCATTAATTAATTTTAACATATGAAACTTTTCCGCTGGACCATACATCGTTCCTGATGAAGAAGTGGAAACTGAAATAGAAAATCCGTGCTTAAAGCAAATGTTTGCGATATTTTTGCAAACTTGATAAAATTTGTTCAAATAAAATTACGAAAAAATTAAATTAAATTAGTTTTTAGTTATCTCAGTTTTAGTTAAATTTTATTTAGTTTTCTTACATTTTCTTAAAATCAAATTTTGAGCTTTAAGAAATTGTACTCACTGCAAATCTCAGATTTTTGAAGTGTGTTATTTTAAAACGCTTTAGTGTGTTATTGTGACGACACCCCTTTGATTTACATTGTAGTCACCTTTTACACGCTTTAAAGTGACTACAATGTTAATCAAATGGGTGGCGTCACAATAACACAGTAAAGCGTGTTAAAATAAGGAGCTAAGGGATGCCAAGCTGGATGACATCGGCTCAGAATCGGGACCGGTGGAGAGCAGTTGCGAGAGGTCAGGACCGTTGTAGAGCTGAGATTTTGTATTTAGGGGTTTTGGGTACGAGAAAGCCGAAAACAATACTATCTTATTTTCGCATAGTATTTTTAATTTAGCTTTGATCAAAATTAAAGAAATATGACTAGCCATCAACAACGAAGAACTTAGAATGATAGCAACCCTCAGTTCAAGTTCATGTGCGTGAGTGAGTAGAGCTGCCGTTTGTGCTCCGCGATTTTTAACTGCCAGATCACCATAAAAATAACTAAATTAATTAATTTTGGTCACATCGTGTTTCCTATCAACCCCCCTTTTTCGCGTTTGGTGTTGTGCGTGTTTGCATCTTTATATTGGCAGTTTATCCCTTGTAAACGGAACAATGGAGAAAGCAAAAGTTCCTGTGAAATTGCCTTCCAAAAAAAACAACAACAACAATCTGCAAAATCCATCACCGGCCACCACCAGAAGTGCTGCTAGAACTTTTTCAGAAAATGCCTGCGGTTGTAACTCCTTCGAAGAGCTTTTATCTGCGGTTGAAGAGAGATTTTCCGCAAAAATTGACGTCCTGGTAAAACAACTAAAAAAGTCCGAGGCTCAGTTTTTGGAGCATTTCACCACCTTTAAAACACTAACGGACAAACTGGACTCTATGGAGCGCCGTCTAACGGATGGGCTTAGCAGCATCGCTGACTCATATTCAAGCCAGCTGATGGACGAAAACAACGCAGTGCAGACTCTCCAGACTAAAGTGTCTAAAATCAGTAAACGCTTAACGGATTTTAATTTTGAGGTCAACAGCACCAACAGCCAGTTCGCCTCCATGAAGTCCAGTCTATCTGATGATGCGGTACGATATCAGAGGCTGAGTGACGTTATCATCAGAGGGATCCCAAGAAAGGCAGAGGAGGATCCACTGAGAATTATTAAATGCATATCAGCTGACGTCAAACATCAACTCTCACCGTATGTTGATGCGTTTCGCCTCAAACGGGGTAAACAGACTGGCGACAACCCAATTGTTGTCAAATTTTCAGGTCTCCGTGAAGCAAAGGCCTTTATGAAGCTACTGGCAGAAACAGGCGCAAACGCCGTGCGGGCAATGACAGAGAGAATAGAAGTAGTGTATTCAAATGCGCACTAACGAAATGCAGATTTACGCTACGCACACACCGCGCAAGTTGCTTTACTTTCTACTTTCTGCGCGTTGCCGGCGCGTAGTGTCAAGAGATGTTTGTGTTTTGAGTCGTGTTTTGATGGTGGTGGGCGTATGTTTGGAGTCGGGTGTTGGTGTTGGGTGGGATAGCAAATTTGTTGGATTTTATATTTAATGAAAATCATTATTTTTCCAAGTTATGGTAATTAAATTAGCACCTAAAATAAAGACAAGTCCTGTAGGATAGAAAAATTTTATGTAAATCATTCAGGTTTTTCAATTTTTTTCCTATCACGTCCACTTGTCACTTTGATTTCGTTGTTGTGTTCAAAGTCGGAGCGCGCCGCCGACACCGCAACATCATGTCAGTGAAAAGTCGCCACATACCGCGAAGCCAATGTCCGCACCGCCTTTGCGCCTGTTTCTGTCAGTAGCTTACTGCTGTGCGACGTAGCAAAAAATTTAAGTTTGCTCTCAACAACCTTGAAGGCTTTACAGCTGACTCCCCAGTTTATATAAATGAAAGCCTCTCACCGCACAACAACAAATTGCTGAGTGCTGCACTGAGGATGCGAAGAATGGGACTCTTGCATAGTGTCAACACCATTGATGGCCTTGTGCGGGTTGCTCATAGGAAGGAAGATCCCCCTTTCACTGTATGTGATCTTGCTGAGTTGGAGTGTCCGTCTGTGGAATCGTTGGAGCCGCAAAGCGCAAGCGTATGATTGCTTAGTGCCAGCATATGATATATGTAATTTTCATTTATTGTTAAGTTTTATTCATTAACCGACTTCAAAAAAGGAGGAGGTTATCAATTCGACGCGTAGGTATTTTTTGGTCCTGTTCACGCATAACTTTGTAACGCAATGACTTTTTTGCTTTTTTTCTTTTTTGTTTGAAAGGGTAGTTTCCCACGGTGGTCCCGTACAATTTTTTTTAAATTCTGATAAAGGAGTTCGAAGGTAGGCGTAAAAAACTGGTAAAATTAGTACACCTTGAACGGATAGAAGTATTTTCAAAGGCAGCGAACAAATTACTTTATTGTCGCGTGCTCGAGAAGAGGCCGGTGGATGAATCGGCAAAGGCGTTGACCTGTTTAGTAATTTAAGTTAGTTTAAGTTTTATTTTATAAAAAGAAAAAATATATATATAGTTTCTAAGTTTTTTTCTTTATTAATTTTTCTTAGAAGTAAGCCAAAAATAAAGATCCTTTTTTATAATGTAAAAATATATAAGTTTTAGCTGAAAGGCATAATTTAGATAAGATATAGATTAATTTAGAGTGCCTGCTGAGGGCCAGTAAGTTAGACAGATTAGAATAGGCTAGAATAATTAACTTTAAGCATTAGTTAAATTTATATTAAGATAGATGGTAAGTGAAATAAATGCTTCTATAAACTAAACTAAGGCGTTGACCTGCAAATAAAAATTGCGGGTTCAAACCCCGGAGGGTAGTTCGTCTTCTTTTCTTTTTTTCTCTTTCTAAAATCCATTCTGATTGGATTAATGTTGTAAAGAATTACAAACTCTTCGGTGAGAAATTTCATGCATACTCTACTCATGCAGACTGTAAAAGAGTATTCCTTTGGAATGAAATTCTATTTAAAGCAGTTTCTGAAAAGCTTTATTTACGTATTTAGCCATCTTGTTGTAACAATCTCCCGTAGCACAACGACTGAGAGGCTTGCCTCTCGTCCTGGAGGTTGCGAGTTCGATTCTTTGACCTGGAGCAATTTTTTTTTCAATCGACACAATAAATATTTCTTTTTAATTTCCTTTGGGGAATTTTGTTTCATATTAAATAAGTTTTTTTTTAAATTGCTCCGAAAATACGCAAATTCATTACTGCAAAAACTATTTAGTTACTGCCTCAATTCTTTTCGACGGCGCGCGGCTGAGTGTCATACTTCTCGTAATAAATAATTTTTTTTTATATTGCCCCCGAAAAAAAATTAACGGACTAAAAA
Source organism: Thereva nobilitata (assembly GCA_963855945.1). Classification (NCBI taxonomy): domain Eukaryota; kingdom Metazoa; phylum Arthropoda; class Insecta; order Diptera; family Therevidae; genus Thereva; species Thereva nobilitata. Next base: position 115,189,510 of record OY979695.1, on the reverse strand, counting down.
GTACGAAATAAAATAAAATAAATTTTTAAAAACCGACTTCAGAAAAACCAAAAATAATGCACATAAAAGGATAAAATAATTGTTTGAAATTCTTAACAACATTAATCCAATCAGAATGGATTTAATAAGAAGAATCACTTTTGAATACGGTGCCAACACCTGTTTTCGGGGTGATGTATTAAGGGCATAAGGCTAACAAAGAAATGAATACAATTTTCGCAGCAATAGTTAATGCAATGAAAGTCAACTACTACCTGGCACCGTCTTCAAAAGTGATTCTTCTTATTAAATCCATTCTGATTGGATTAATGTTGTTAAGAATTTCAAACAATTATTTTATCCTTTTATGTGCATTATTTTTGGTTTTTTGTGCATTATTTTTTATTGTTAAGTTTTAGTTATTCTGTTTCTCAATTTTATTTTCTTGGGTTTGTGATGTTTCGTTTGTATTTCTTATTGTGTTCGAACTCTAATATGCGTCTTGGTTTAGGAAATTTTGTAACTGCAGTGTCTTTTCGTCTGCGCTCGTCGATTCCCGTTTTGATATATACTTTATGTCTTTGAATTTTACTGGCGAAAACAAAGTAAGAACACTTATTAAAATTTTCAGTTCCAGGTGTAAAGGTTTTAAAGTTGTTTCAGTCAACGCCCGTAGCGTAAGAAATAAAGTGGATGAATTTGGTGAAATGTTCCTCAATACCGGTGTTCATGCAATTTTCGTTAGTGAAACATGGTTAAACGAATCTATACCTTCTTCACTGGTTTCTCTTAGCGGCTATAGGTTATTTCGCAATGATCGGCGGGATCGCACTGGTGGGGGAGTGGCCATCTATCTGAGTGACAATATTAAATCTAAGATTGTAGGTTTCTCTTCTTCTCCTGGGATGGAATTCCTATGTGTTGAAGTGGTGTGTAACTTCGTTAAAACTCGCCTTGTCTGTGTTTACTGCCCTCCTGGTAATTTTAGTATTGAAAATTTCCTTGAATTTGAGGTAGTCTTGGCTAATTTATCACGTGTATATGCCAATATCTTGGTCGGTGGCGACTTCAATGTCAACTTAATAAGGTCGAGCAATCAACAACATTTATTCCTCTATGCTATGCATAAATTTGGGCTAAATGTAATCAATGAGCTCCCTACTTATTATAATACGTTGCATCCTTCACTTCTCGATGTTTTTCTTGTAAGCGACCCGAACCTGATCAACTTTCAGAACCAAATATCAGTCCCTAGTTTTTTGGACCACGATTTATTGTTTTGTTGTTGTAACATCCCAGTTGACTCGAAGCCCCCTAAAACCATATTTTTCCGTGATTATGCTAATATTGATCATAACAACCTTAAAGATAGATGTGTATCTCTACCCTGGGCGAATATTTTTACCCTCTCTTGCGTGAACGAAAAAACTGCACGCCTTGAGGAGCTGATCTTACAACTGCACGATGAGTTTGCCCCTATCTGCTCCAAAACTATTACTGATAAGTCCAAACCATGGTTTAGCTCGGAGTTGAAATCCTTAATCGCTGAGAGGGAATTTCTTTACCAAAGATATTTTTCAACTAAAAGTGCAAGTGCTAGAAACTCGTACAAACGTATTCGTAATTTATTCACAACCAAAATCAAGGTGGCCAAACGTAATTTTTACTTGCGCAAGCTTGACCCATCACTACCATCTAATACTTTGTGGAAAAACTTACGAACGTTAAGTGTCCACTGCAAAAATGAGATAACAGCTCATGACTTTGACGGAGAAAGCTTGAACACTTACTTCACTGCCAACCATTACTCAAATCAACTAGTTACACTGCCTCCCGCTCCAAGAGATGATTTCAGTTTTCGCTGTGTGGATTCTTCCGAAATAATTAATGCAGTATATTCAATTCAATCTAATGCCACTGGTAGTGATAATATGTCGCCTAGATTCTTGAAAGTGTTAATGCCTTGTATCCTGCCTGCTTTAGTTCATCTATTTAACACCTGCCTTACTGCATCCGAGTTTCCCAATTCTTGGAAACATGCGCTTGTCTTGCCGATTGCAAAATGTGCAACTCCTACATGTCCTGCGGACTTTCGTCCAATCAGCATCCTCCCATTTCTCGCTAAGGTTCTTGAAAAGCTAATTGCAATGCAAATCATCGAGTTTTGTGAACGAAATCAGGTGATTAATGCTTGCCAATCAGGCTTTCGTAAATCTCATAGCTGTGATACGGCACTTCTCAAAATTACCACTGATATAAGGCACTCTCTAAATGATCATGAAGTTTGTCTACTCGCTCTATTAGACTTTTCAAAAGCTTTTGATAAAGTTAACCACTCCCTACTTCTAGCGAAACTTGCTCGCTTCGGCTTTTCGTCATCTGCCCTCAAGCTTTTGCACAGTTTCCTAACCAATCGCTCGCAGCGGGTTAAACTCCCTAACTCTATTTCTTCTCCTGCTATGTTATCAGATGGTGTTCCCCAAGGGTCGATACTTGGCCCGCTTCTTTTTAGTTTATTCATTAATGATCTTCCCGCGGTTGTCACGAACTGTAATGTTCATATGTATGCTGACGACGTTCAGCTCTATCTTGCAATGCCTAAAGACAAGCTTGAGGTTGGGATAAGTAAATTGACCGCAGACCTGCATAACATCCTCGACTGGTCTTCATCTAATCTCCTGACTCTCAATCCTGCTAAGTCCCAGTTTATAGTTTTCTCCAACTCCTCTATCTCTGACCTCGACCTTCCACAAGTATCACTGGGCCACACTCACATCGAACGGGTGAACAAAGTTAAGAACCTTGGGGTTATTCTAAATGACAGAATGACCTGTTGCGACCACATACAAGGAATACTCAGCAAAGTTTATGCAGTTTTAAGGAAGCTGCGTGTACACGGTAACTTATTAAGCTGTGCCCTCCGGATGAGATTAGTAAAATCGCTAGTCTTACCTCATCTAATGCACGGCCACGTTGTATTTCCTTCTCTGGATTCTTCATGTGGTCGGAAAATTACAGTGGCTTTCAACGATTGCGTTCGCTTTATAATCTTCGCAGGCATGATCACATTTCACCTTATTCATCTAATGTTCTAGGGTACCCTTTTCATATCTACTTGCACTATAGGCTATTAAAATTCTTCCATGATATTCTGCACCGGCGCAAACCTTCTTACCTCTCTGAATTTATACAGTTGTCCCAATCACCTAGAAACCTCAATGTATTAATCCCGCGTTTTCGACTTTTATCAGGACAACGTTCTTACTTTGTTTACGTCGCTCAGCTTTGGAATTCTCTTCCTACTAATATACAAATGACGGAATCGAGCAGCGTTTTCAAAAGGAGTCTCATTAAGTATTTATCCAACAGGATAGCAAATTAGAATTCGAACATCACTTAGTCTCACTTAATTTTAATTTAATTTTATTCTAGTTCTACTTGTTTTGTTTAATAACTACCATAATTTTTTAGACTCTGTTTTTGTTCCCTTTTCCCTCATTATTAATGTAATTTTTAGTGTAAGCTCAATTTATATATCGTTTTCTTATGTACTATTATAAGACTAACGTCTTGTGTACTTTCAAACAAATAAATAAATAAATAAATAAATAAACCCCTATTTGCGGCCACTCTGACAAAGGCAACCCTATTATTCTATCGTGTAAAGAAAAAAATTAGCTTTAATTTGATATATAACTTAAGAGGATACATTATGAACGTATTTATTTAACAGAGCTAACACCTGGCTTAAAAATACTTGCGGCCATATTTTTATAAGAAACCCGGCATAAATATATTTCTCTACTTAAAACTATCAATAAAAATTGCATTTTGATTAAAAATCATGTGTGGGGAACATAGCAGCCGGATCTTGTACTATAAAGTAATTTGTTTGCTGCCTTTGAAAATATGTACTTCTATCCGTTCAAGATGTACTAATTTTACCAGTTTTTAAATCTACCTTCGAACTCCATTATCAGAATTGCAAGGGAGCACCGTGGGAAACTACCCTTTCATGCAAAAAAGAAAAATAGCAAAAAAATTATTGCGTTACAAAGTTATGCGTGAACAGGACCAAAAAATACCTATACGTCGAATTGATAACCTCCTCCTTTTTTGAAGTCAGTTAAAAAAGGTTAAAGTATGAGATCAAGTGTCCTCTTCGGAAACCTGCTGGTTACGCTTCAAGGTAAACCTACAGTTTGAAGATCTACAGCCGTATAGGAACCCAAGAAGGATTGACTAGAAGGAGTTCGCTCAGGTCCTAAGAAACCTTTTCGATGTTTTGGAATAAAGATCTCTCGAAACTCAAAAAGTTAATTCAGTTTTTTTTCCAAAATTAGAAAGCTATTTCCTATGAATACTGTCCAGACAAGTGTTATGCTAGGGCCTTTATTTTTGAAGCAATTTTGAAGCACACAGATAAACTACGTATTTTTTTAGAGAAAAAGGTAGTTGAAGTTGAAATTTTAGTTAAAAATACCGAAATTCGCCCTAGCGGCTAAATAGTCAGAGTGCCCGCCAACAAAAAAAATTAAACTTTTTGTATGGATTAAGGACACCTAGTCTACCAACTTTTCCTCTGCGAAAATTCATGAAACCACGGCTTTTTTCCTCCAGGTTGCTCGAAAGTCGACCATTTTATGGTGCCCAAAAAATTTATAGATACTGTTTTTTTACCAATCATAGCCACATAAGATGGCGATGATACGCGCGAAATAAAACTCGTCCGACAAAAATGTTAGACCGTTAAGGGTGTCTACCAGGGATGTTGCGGATGCAGATTTTTTGACATCCGCGGATGCGGATGCGGATGCGGATTTTTGAAGGCTCACATCCGCGGATGCGGATGCGGATACGGATCTTAAATTTTTTTTTTAATAAACTAAATAGAGAAGAAGAAACTAAAGAAATAAAATGAAAAAGATAGTAATTTTTAATATTTTTATTAAAAAATTAATTATTTAGTATTTAAAGTTAAAAATTGGTGCATTATATTTAATAAAAAGTAATATCGCCGCCTTTTCAGGTTCAAGTCTGTTTCGGAGAGGTTCATAAATTAAACCCGCGCTACTGAACAACTGTTCACTAGGAACACTGGCTGGTGGTGGCGATAAAAATCTACGTGCTATTGATGACAATATTTTTAATTCTTCGCGATGAACGCTCCACCATTTAAGGGGTCTTTCTGGTTACATTTTCAAAAAAAAATTTTTTTTAAACATTTTTTTTTTCATAGAAAGAAGAGAGATATCGTTTTGAAAATTTGTAGGTATGTTTATTGACAAAACAGTATTACAAAAAAGATTTTTTTTGATTTTAAAAATTTTTTTTGTTGACATACGGATTTTTTTAAAAAAACATCAAAAAATGACGGCGGGCTTGATTTTGGGCGAATGGATGATCTGAAAAAAACAAAAAAAAGGCAAATTATTCCTTTTTGAAGTGGCTATGGCATGAACCAGAATAATTTGTTTTTGTCAAAAAATAAAAAAATGGCGGCCATTTTTCGAAAAAACCAATTTTTTAGGGTAGAAAATCGGCTGAAAATCGGACAATTTTTTACCAATTAAAACGATTCTGGTTCATGCGATAGCCATAAATGTGTACAATAACATATTCAAAAATCAGAACAATTGGTCAAGCAGTTTTTCTTAAATCGTGCCCGCCACCTTAAAAAACATAGTTTCTAGATAATCGCGTTTGAAGTTTTGTTAAAAAAAATTTTAAAGAAAAACTATATACCTTTTTAATCTGCCATGCCCGAGCCGTAAATAAGTCCTTCCTCCTGCTCATACTTCTCTTGCAGCATAAATCGAAACGTTTGCAGGGTATAATATAATACTTCATAGTATAGAGTGAATCAGATCGAAGCAGATGTTAAAAAGGGGGGGAGTCGAGATTATCGAAACACAGCCGAGCGTCGAAAATTCTTTCTCACAGCGTCTCACTGTATACGGTCAAAAATAATTTTAGAATTACGATATCGCTCTAAAACCTTTTGTATCATGTTTTTGAATATATTTATTAGCAAAATGCGTAAAAAAAAATTTTCAATTTTTTGAAAATTTGTAACCAGAAAGACCCCTTAAGTGGATTTTCATTTATCATGAGTCTTTTTTTATTGCGGTAAGATATCAATTCCTTCTTAAGAACAGCTTCAGCGCTACTATTTTCTGGTGTATCTTTACTCTCATCTTCACTTGACGAGTCCAGCATCATGGCAAGATCATTTTTTAAGCATGGCCTTTTAACCGTACTGGACGTCCCTGGTAGTTCCGTTTCCGAGGAATCTCTAATTCTCATTCTTTTGGCCCCTTCGAAATTAAGAGAACCTGGAACGTCAACCTCAGGGTTTCTCAGCTTTAAGATATTTTCTTTAATCTTCTCCTCGGCCACTGTTGTGAAAAACTTGTGCTTATAGCGAGGGTCTAAGTAGGTGGCGATGACATGTAAATCGTTCTCTTCCAACAAAGTAGAAAACTTTGCTGAAAGTTCGGTTTACGCGCCACTCGCCGGCCTCATTCAATTTCTTTCTTGTCGCGACTTGACCTACATCTGCATCCGCATGAACATCCGCATTGATCATTGCGGATGCGGATGCAGATGCAAATGTCGAAATCGATGCGGAAGCTCCGCAATTGCGGATGCGGATGCGAATATCCGCAACATCCCTGGTGTCTACCACCCCAAACCTGCTAAATTATGGGCATCCAAAAATTTATTAATAACCAGCTGATTTTTTCAGGATCGCTTAAGAAAAATATGTGGAATTACATGGTATATGTGTCCGACAAAATTTGTGGGTCGATTTCGCCGTCCGACAAGTCAAAGTCGTCTATTTCATAAAGAGAAAGAATTTATACATAACCGCCGGACAAAAACGGTGTTATGTGCCAAAAACTACTGCCTTTTGTGTGATACAAATGTCGGACACGTAAATCGCGGCTACTCCATAGTCCGACAAAAAACATAAAATTTTTATAACATTGACATTATAGTAGTCATTGACATTATATGAGCAGCCCCACTCTCAAAACCGTATCACTGTTATTAATGTTTTATATTTCCTGAGAGACTGACTGATTAATATTAGTTCGTTTTCAGTTTTTTTTTAATTTAGAAAATAAACGATTCACGGTACATTCCAAATAACCTCCTTAAGATTATATGCGGAACTCATCGTCGCTCTTTGTGTCACTGGATAAGTATTTTGCTATGTCATCCTCTTTTTCGTTATCATCATCTAAATCGAAAAAAATTTTAATTGGTTTAGTCTAAGATCCGGCTGCAAATTTCTGCACTCATCTGTTTGTTAATCAAAATGCAATTTTTATTGATAGTTTTAAGTAGTATATTTATGCCGGGTTTCTTATAAAAATATGGCCGCAACTATTTTTAAGCCAGGTGTTAGCTCTGTTAAATAAATACGTTCATAACGTATCCTCTTAAGTTATTATATCAAATTAAAGCTAATTTTTTTCTTTACACGATAGAATAGGGTTGCCTTTGTCAAAGTGGGCGCGAATATGGGTTGCCAGCCCAAAAAAAAAAAAATAAAATATATTTCCAAATACTGGCTGGCTATTATTGTCCACCCGCAATTTTCTGGTTTCAAAGTCGTCGGAGATCTCATGTGGGCATTACACCACACACTACTTATGTAGATTAGGGTGTCCCTTATTTTCAACTTTTTCGATTTTTTTGCAAGTCGCCCCCTCAAAATAATCGAATGGGTAAAAAACGAGGAAATGTGAAGTTTGAGGACCAAGTGATGGATAGTGTATTGCACCTATAATACACTTCGTGGAAAGTGTATAATACATAATCTTTATGAATCCGTGTGGAAAAAATCATAATTTTGGTTCTTTTTTCACGTTAAGGTCCGGTTACACGCAACGATCTGCTTGTGCAAATTGACTGACGCAAGGCAATTGGTGCAAATAAACTGAGTGAACATGAATCGGTTTACAGGCAACGATTTATTTGTACAAATTAAAGGATGTTCAAGCCTCAGCTACAACCCTCAGCATGCCCTTGGGTGAATGGTGAAATTTTATGACGCTCCTCCGACTTTATCATAATCAATATAATATAATAATCGTGTCAAATTAGCAAAAGGGTACCAACTGTTTTTAAGTAGAACCAAATGGTTCACTGGTGACTGGTTCATTTTCACTCAGTTTTTTGCACCAATTGACTTGCGTCAGTCAATTTGTACAAATAAATCGTTACGTGTAAAGCGATTCATGTTCACTCAGTTTATTTGCACCAAATGACTCGCGCCAGTCAATTTTCAAAAGGAGATCGTTGCGTGTAACCGGACCTTTAAAGACAAGTTTTTTTGTCGGACAACGTATATGGAATGTTGGTTTCTGTATTATAAAACGTAAAAACAGGTTATGTATAAATTTTTTCCCTTCATGAAATAGACGAATTTGACTCGTCGGACAACGAAATCGGCAAACAAATTTTGTCGGACACATATACCATGTAATTAGGGATTACAATCCGGTCCGGCGGATCCGGCAATCCGACGGATCCGGTACCTTTGGTTACCTACCGAATCCGGCGATATCTATCGGATCCGACGGACGGATCCGATAAAACCAAAAAAGCTCGGCGCCTGTAAATGTTTCCGTGCAAAATAGAGGGAAACTCGCGTGCATGTTGGCTCTAACATTTCAATTGAACTCCCACAGTTCTAAATTTCTCTCCGTATATTCAGTCGACTGTTGACTCGGGTGGAATTACTAGTATCTGGATTAGCTTCTGATATTATAATCAATAGTTTAACAAAAGCATCTACATCTACATAAAAGCGACACGAGAATGATTAAGAAACAATTGAAATTATTTGCGAGGAAGAAATAAGAAAAAGGAAAAATAAGCTTATTGACAGTTATTTCAAAAAGGAAAGGAATATGGAAACTATGGTTTCCATAATAGATTGCAAAGATGGTTACACTTTCAATTCATTTTGTACTTCTTCAGATATGAGATATTTGTTTTCAAAGTGCGGATATATACTGCAAAATTCACATTACACGATCTATGATAATTGAATTTGAGAATCTCAAGAAACAAGGTCAAAAGTTTGCTTGTTGGAGCACGCTGTTAGTTTGGTAAAAGCCCGTTTGACGAGTTTTGGTATTGACTTTGATACTGAATTGGTATAACAACTGACGGCGCAAGTGTGATGGTTAAAGTTCGTAAACTTGTGTCGAACTGCCAACAACTGTGCTTCGCATATATATACAATTGAGGGAGTCAGAGGAAAGTACTTGTCTCGTATGTACGACTACTTGATGACGGATAAACCAACCAATATAATAATATGAATAAATAAAAAGTTGATTTTCTAATACTAAAATAAACGTTTTATTCGTCAATTCGGAATAATATAATTTTTAACTACTTTCGCTTAGGCCATAGGGTTGCCAAGTGGCCGGTTTTCAGCCGGCTCGGCCGGCAATATCACTCTCGAGCCGGCGGCCGGCCAGAACTTTGAAAAATTCGAAAAAAGCCGGCAATATCAATTTCTTCCATCAAAAATGTTTTAATCTTGATAATTTTTGTTAATACTTGTAAAGTTAGAAAATCTTTACAACTATTAAGAAATTCGTACATTTTTAACATGTTTTACTTAAACGCAATTTGAATTTAGCGCGTTATCATGCGCATCGACCTGGTAGCTTTTGTACCGACTATCACGACGCTGTCAGATTTTGATTCGATTCGACGCTGTCAGATTTTGCGGGTGAATAAATTATATTTAAAAGCAGGCATTTTAAGTGTGTACGAAAGTAATACTTCAAGAGTGAGATCAAAAACTATGTCGGGCAACGAAAAGTCACCGCCTCCGAAAAAACCACGATCTAGAAACTGCGTTTTCAATAAATCGTGGTTTTAACTGATCCAAAATTTTCAAGTTGGCTTGTAATTGGAAGAGACCAAAGCGATGCCAAGTGTATGCAGTACATTTTTTACTGTAAAATAAGATGGCTTTAAATCCATTCAAAGACACCACGACGGCGAAGGGGAGAGGCCGGCAATTCCGTCCCGTCGAGTTGGCAACCCTATTAGGCCATAATGTGCAAATACATGTTGATTAAATGAACATATGTATTAGCAAAGTAATAATCCGGCCGGATTAGTCCGGATCCGGCCGGATTGGCGTTAATACGGCCGGATCCGCCCGGATTCAAATCGTGCCGGATTGCAATCCCTACATGTAATTCTACATATTGTTCTTAAGCGATCCTGAAAAAATCAGCTGGTTATTAATAAATTTTTGGATGCCCATAATTTAGCAGGTTTGGGGTGGTAAACACCCTTAACGGTCCAACATTTTTGTCGGACGAGTTTTATTTCGCGCGTATCATCGCCATCTTATGTGGCTATGATTGCTAAAAAACAGTATCTATAAATTTTTTGGGCACCATAAAAAGGTCAACTTTCGTGCAACCTGGAGGAAAAAAGCCGCGGTTTCATGAATTTTCGCAGAGGAAAAGTTGGTAGACTAGGTGTCCTTAATCCATACAAAAAGTTTTAAGAGAGTATGTTTAATTTTTTTGTGGGTGGGCACTCTGACTAAAACCGTTACCATTCCCCCTACGCATACGATTTTTTTTCGTCTAATCAAAACCTTTCAACAGCCGACCGCTTTGTAAACTTCGCGCATACACATATAGGAAACAGTCCTTTTAGTGCTCTATGGCTTTTGCAATTATCACTGATATCTAGACGTATCTACCTACACTGTCATCTTATTCCCGAAATATCATCGTAGCCCGTTCAATAGCTCACTCCCACCTGCAGATCCCCCTCGTTAAAAATCCTAGGCCAATTAACTATTTCAAAATTCGACAATGGGTGGAAATTTATTGCAAATGTGGTTAAGTCATAAAAAAGCATTCAAAGTTTTATGAAGACAAAAAGGTTTTGTTCGAGAGTTCTGCAACTGAGTTACTTATAAAACTAAATAACAATTGAGTTCTCACGTAATGAAATTGGCATTGTGCGAAACGACTAATAAAACTCCCAAGCGAGATAAGCCCTTCAAACCGGTATGCTAATATTAGGATGGGTCTGTATTATCAACAAGGACCAAATGAAGTTACCAAAGCAATTTTAACCAAAATTATGAAAATTAAATGGTCGTAGCTATTACATATACTATACATGCCCAAGTAAATACTAAACGACAGATTCAGACATGATTTCACTAGCGCTAATGAAGTCATTAAGTTTTTTAATATGAGCTTCGAAATTTATCCAACTCTAACAAACATATAGAGGCTCCTTTCAAATCATGCTCTTAAATTCACAACTTTTATGATTAAATAAAATCCCTTTTAACTGTAAAAGCTTCTTAGCATGGCTTATGGCACATTATGTTGAGAAAATTTCATAAAGTTTTTGCCTTCATAAATGCGGTTATTCAGGAATTGCTAATAAAAGCAAGTTCTTTGGTAACTAAAGAATCCAGTAATCGCGTCGGGCACGTTGTCAACTAATCGACTCTTCATAATACGGTTAATAGCATCATTCTATGGAAGCACCTGGAAAAGCACCCTCGAAAGCCCTTAAAACTAGCCTTAATTTCCACTAAAGAGGACACCTGACGAATGAAGGCGTTCGCCTAACGAGCATTTGAACAGTCCTTTTGCATACCTACCGTTTTCGGCTCTTGTACCTTCCCAGTTATTAGGTAGGTCATACCCGAAATTAAGGGAACGTTATCAAAACTTTATCCCCTGGACTGAGCCTCGCTCCTAATTTTCACTACTAATGAAATTAACGTCATTGTGGCTTGGCAAGAGAAGGGTTCCAACTAAAAAGGAAATACACACACCACCCACCCTCTAAGGTTATACATTTTGAATTGTTGTTCTCACCCAACAAAAGATAATCTTTCGATACATCTTTGCGCCTGCATGAGCACAAAACATGCAAATAACCCAAACATTGGCCCAACTTCACACTATACTAAAAAGTTTACCGTTAACAGTATTAAACGAAGGAAGCACCAACGATAATAGATATGCATATAACCGTACATATCCCATTGCTGTATCATGTACGAGTATGTGTAAGTTTGCCCAAAAGAGAGCCGCTATCTATCTAAGTCGCAGGATAGCTGGGGAAACTTTGAACAAGATAAGGGAAACTTTTCTAAAGATGGTCGTCCGGGGGTGAGGATGGATATCTTGAATTTCGAGGAAATTTGATGAGTTTTGCCGCACGTAACGTCTACATACGATGTGCGGATTACTTTTGATATTGTGTGTCACACTGTATGTTTGGAAACGTGTTTTGCTTACATTTCATTCATTGTATGATAGACAATTTTGCTTGCTTATAAATAACACTTAGGGATTGAGAACTCTTGCTCAGCAAATTACTTAAGTGATGCCGTTTTATTTTCTATTAGGATACTTAGTCAGCAGGAAAAACACGTTATCTCGGCTATCTATCATAATGCTGAAAATGATTTTACAGAAGTTTCGAAATGAGCGGGCATTGGGCTGATGCTCTTTTACAAAGAGTTGATTTTGCAATCTTTACATTTCATATTGTTCAAGAGTTGGCAAAGAGTTCACTTACGGACTTCTATTTCCCAGCTGGAGTGTGAAACCACTGTTGCATAATTTTTACTTTTCACTCAACGCGGTGCAGTACAGACTGCATCAGGTTGATTATTTTAGGTAATAGGACGAATACATGGCTTAATAGGGCAATATAAACTGAAGAAGTCGCCATCATAGCGTACAAAAGTTCCTCGAGTATATTTCATAGTCGTACTACCAGAAAAGTCAAATCATCACCAAAGGAGAGGTAATAACGGACGAAAATTAGTCTTTACGACGAATATACACCATAATGAAAATTCAAATAGAGGCCATCAGACGATCGATGGATTATTTCAAAAAGCGCGCTTTTAAGCGTTTTTTCCCAGTGTGTCAAGCGATATCAGCTGATTTTGATTTTAATTTCATTTGAAAATTAATAAAAAATATTACTAGTTTCCAAATTAGCCGATTGAAAGACCGGCTGGTGGACAACAACTTACTTACTTACTTATGCTCTTTTAACCCCTCATGAGGCATAGGGCGGAAATAGTTGTCCTCCAGAGGACTCTGTTTTGCGCGACAGCTCTCAGCTCTAATCAGGATCTCCCAGTTGTTGCCGCCTCTGCTAATAGGATTCTCCTCCAAGTTGTTCTGGGTCTTTAGGCCAGTCAAATTATCAAAAAAACCTCGTTTTGTTGCCAACCGAGCCATCAGAAAAGTAAAATATGGGTAAAATAGGAAAAATTCCGTACAATTCGATGAACTACTTTTGGCACTCCTACACTGATAAAAAAATTTCTTGGCTTAAAGCACTTTTTCTTAAACCAAGCAACTCTTGTTTTGGATATAACGAAAACAAAATTGTCTCGGGATATAGGCCAGTCATTGGAGTGAAAAAAACGGGCGATTTTGCTATAAAATTGTAGAGCAAAGTACTTTCACTACTACTTCAGTAATCAGTGGCGTAACTAGGGGGGGCGAAGGGGGCTGTCGCCTCGGGCGCAATGGTTTTGGGGGCGGCAAAATGGTCATCGGTATTTATAAAGATTTACAAATAACGCCATAAATATTTACAAATAAGAACTTCAAATTTTTATTGTATTTTTATCAGATTATACAGTTTTTATCCTAGATAGATTTCAAAACCAGTCCTATGCTACGGGTCTGAGGCTTGGACGTTGACCCAACAAACAGAAAATCAGCTTAAAATCTTCGAAAGGAAGAAGAATATTTGGTCCTGTAAGGGTTAATCAAAACGAATGGCGCATTAGGACAAACAAAGAACTTGTAGAAGAAATGTATGACAAAATAAATATAGCTACATACATAAGACTGAATAGACTGCGATGGCTCGGACACGTTGTACGAGCTTCAGAAGATAGAATGATAGCCAGGATTTTTAATGGTAGACCATTAGGAAGAAGAAGAATAGGGCGACCAAGAAATAGGTGGATGGATGACGTGCTAGCAGATATACGGAAATTTCGTATAACAAATTGGAGAGAGCTAGCAAGACGTAGAGGCGACTGGAAGAGGAGAGGCCCGAGTCCTGCAAGGACTGTAGCGCCATTCAAGAAGAAGATTTCAAAACATCACTTTTCTCGTTTGAGTACTCGCAAATTCATCAATGATGTCATTATAATCTAAACTTGCAGTGGTTTCATTTTCTATTGAGAGAAGTGCGAGATTCGACAGCCTTTGTTGATTCATGGTTGATCTTAAGTATGATTTTATCAATTTGAGGTTGCTGAACGACCTTTCGCAACATGCAGCTGAAACTGGAATGGTAAAAAGTATTCGTAGAGCTGTTACCAGTGTCTTGTAGGCTTCAAGTTCCATTGAAGAAATGTACAACATAAGTTGCTTAGGCGATAATCCTACTTGCTGTCCATTTTTTAGCGCTCTTTTGAATGGATGTAGAACATCTTAAACGTCGCTAAATAAGGCTTCACCATCCAAGTCATCTGGGTAGAATTCAGCGAGTTTAGAGCATTCATTCTTTACCTTCACTAGTTTATCTTTGCCACTTAAGAATTCGATGATGGATTCGAAATCGCAAAGGAAGCCAAATCGTTCTTCAAGTATTTTCCAACTGTTAAATCGAGTTTGTATTTCCATCGACAGTCTGTCTAAAATTTCGACGAGAGAGCGTCGCATTTCTTGTGGCAAGTTCTCTGGTGGCCGCTACTGTAAACTTCAATAGACAGTTCTCCGCCTATATATTCACCCCTCCTTGCTCCTCTGCCCCCTTGCCATAAGTTTGCTGCGCATGCGAGCTGAAACAGAATCATCTCCTCATAAGAGGGAGAGTTTTATATACCGACGAACTACGACGAACTGTCTTCTAACAAAACGGTCGTTTTCCAATGATGAATGGGCCTATTCTAACTAACTAACTGCTCCTTTAATCCCTCATGGGACATAGGGCGGAAACAGTAGCCCTCCAGCGGACTCTGTTTTGCGCGACAGCTCTCAGCTCTGACCAGGATCTCCCGGTTGTTGCGGCCTCTGCTAATAGGGTTCTCCTCCACGTTGTTCTAGGTCTTCCGACTCGACGGGTTCCTTGCGGATTCCAGTCGAGGGCCTGTTTGGCTAGATTATCGTCTTCGCGTCGCAAGGTGTGGCCAATCCAATTCCATTTCCTTCGCCTGATTTGGTCGTCTATCCTTTCTTGGCCGGCACGGCGCCATAGTTCTTCATTTGAAATTCTATCTTGCCAGCGGATTTTTAGGATACGACGTAGGCATCTGTTGATGAAAACTTGTAGGCGCCCTGTGATGAATTGGGTGACTTTCCATGTTTCGCAACCGTACAAAAGAACTGCCTTAACGTTGGAGTTGAACAGCCGCAATTTGGTGTTAATTGAGATCTCCGTCGATCTCCATATGTGAAACAGGCATGCATATGCGCTTCTTGCTTTATTTATTCTGGAACTGACGTCTTCTTCTGTACCGCCGTTTTCGGTAATAACACTACCGAGGTAACAGAATTTGTCTACCAGTTCCACGTCACGGTTATTTAGCGCTGTTCGTTCAAGGGTGTTTGCATTTATCCGCATTTCTTTGGTTTTAGTCGGATTTAACCTTAAGCCTGCTGAACTAATTTCTGTTGCCAAATTGTTTAACATGTTTCTGAGGTCCTGGTGTCTGTGGGCCAGCAAACAGATATCATCCACGTAGTCGAGGTCCTTAAGGCGGTCTAACAATCCCCATTGTATGCCACCTGTTCTTCTATCTAGAGCGCTGACAAGAATGTCGTTTATTACTAAAAGAAATAGTAATGGTGAAAGTAGACATCCTTGTCGTACTCCTGAGCTCACCTCAAAGCTGTCGGATAATTTTCCATTATGGAGAACTCTGCATTTGGAATTGTTGTATAGAGCTTTTATCAATTCTATTATTTTGTCCGGCAGTCCACGTTTCCGTAGAGCTCGCCATATAAAGCTCCTATTGACCGAGTCGAACGCTTTCTCATAGTCTACGAAAGCAAGGTAAAGGGGGGATCGGAATTCAGTAGACTGCTCCACTATGATTCTCAAGGTGTTAATATGGTCTATGCAGGAGCGGCCCTTTCTGGATCCAGCCTGCTGTCTTCTAAGCGTTCGATCTACTGCCTCTCTTATCCTTGATAGTAATATGTGGGACAAGATTTTTCCCACAGTAGATAATAGACAGATGCCTCTCCAGTTGTCACATATTGTTAGGTCCCCCTTTTTTGGTATTTTGACTATGATACCTTCCGTCCAATCCTCCGGAAAGGTACAGGTGTTCCATGCTATTTCCAGGATTGGCTGTAGCGCATTTGCTATGAGGCTTGAGTAGGCTTTCAAAAATTCTGGCGGGATGCCATCTTTTCCAGCTGCTTTACCATTGGTCATTGCATGAATTGCGGTTACTATTTCAGTCTTGGATGGGGCACAAGTGGTGATTCTTATTGGCTGTGCATTGTTGCTGTTGTTTTCCTGAGGTTCCTGTGTAAATGAACCATTCAGGGCGGCGAAGAAGTAATCTCTTCACACGGTGCATATTCATAGCAAGTAAAACAGGTTTTATGGATGAGAGATGGAAGAACTTAACGAAACATTTTTCACGCAAAACTAGCACACACATAAAAAGTTACTTCTATCTCTTGCATTCTTTAGCTCTGTTTTTCTCTAACAAGTATATTTCATCTGCAATACATTTAAACGTATAGAATTCAACTTTGCTAAACATAATTACGCCTCGTGCGAATTCCGAGGAGTTAAATAAAACCGGTTTTACTCAACACACTTATGGCATCGTGTGAATAGGCTCAATCAGCCTGCGTTTTACTAGCATAAGAAAATATGATGGTCATAAAATGTATAGTAAAATAAGTCAAAAAGTTCTTGAGGGGGGGGGGCGGCAGAATGTTCTCTGCCCCGGGCGCAAAAAGTTCTAGTTACGCCACTGTCAGTAATATCGCATGGATTACTGAAACCAAAAAACCAGCCAAATTTTAGCCATGTGGAATTGTTTAAACAATAATTAGCAACAAAAATGGGTATTTTTTTCGTTTTTTGCGTATACAATAAAAAGTACTGGATGAATCGCGTTAACCTCAACAGAACATTTGTAGAGAATTTAAAAACCTGCAAAATAGTTTTTTTTAGACCCCGATCCGACTATTTTTCGCCTCGGAAAGCTGGAAAAACCCTTAAAAATGCCCATTTTTTCAAACATTCATACCTCTGCTAATTTTCTTTTTGGCAAATGATAGCTTCTTACATATACTTTAAACTGCCAAAAGATGAAATTTGTCACATTACTAGTTTCTGCATTATTGCAGTATAAATAAAATAGACCCTAATCTTGCACATTGCGCAAATATTAGCAGAGTGGCCCAATTTAAATTTACAAAACGGTTTCTGAAAGTAGAGATTAAAGGCTACATTTTGTCTATCTCACATTTTCATATCATAGCATAGAAAAATCTCTAATGACTGGTCTAATAAGCAATACCCCTTGTCTTGGTTTTATTGTGTTGGATGAAGACAAAAGTTGACTTTGGCAAAAGAATACGAAACCGATGATATTATAATTGAAAAAAATTCAAGTTCTAAAATCGGTCACATCATACATTTTTAGAACTTGAAAGTCCGGTAACCGAAAAAAGTCCGATGATTAACGATGAATTAGTTTCTTGAGTAAAAAATTAAACAATCTTATTGCGAGAAAAGTATATCTTGGTCGAAAAATATAAGTATTTAGCGAAGAAATACGATTGCTTGGATCAAGAATTTCCAGTGTCTTACTCAGCATTCAGCTGCATTCTCATGTTAAGACTGTAAAATTTTTCTACTCAAGACAACGAAACGAAGACTATCGAATTGCTGGAATCAAGACAATTTTTTTATCAGTTTATGCCTTTGGGAAAGTTTCCAAAATAGCGTCAAAAGAGGGCCAAAAACAGATATTCGCGTTCTAAAAAAAACTACACATTGTACAAAAAAAAAGGTTTACATAAAGTTTGTAGATATTTTTCATACTAATAAAATGACACCAGTTTGATGTCAATACATAAACAAATAAAGGAGTAATTGCAAAAAACCGCTAAAAATCACGTTTTTTTTAAATGCTCATATCTTTTACCAAAAGACGATTTTATAATGAAACTCGTGGTAAGTGTAAAAAAATAAAAACGTTTTTGAAAATTTGCAAAATATTAAATGGTTTTTGCAAAATACGTTTTTTTTGAAAAAAAAATACCTTTGTTGTCGAATTCGATTAGCTCATAGCCATCATCACCTACAGAAATGTTTTTGGGCTCAAAATGTTCTGGAAGAGTTGTGCTAATAGTTGTCTTTTGCACCCACATTGCTACTTCATTGGAAACAAACATGCGAAAAGATGGCCGGAAAAACGAAAAAAACAATCTTGCCCACAAAATTCGATAATTTTCGTTTACTGATATTCTTCACTTTACCACCACTTATTACAACGGTCAAAACATAGTGAAGAAGTTTACCGATAACGACGAATTTTACTGTGTGTTTTTGGTGATGCACCACCATAAAAAATCATCAAGGGCAGTTTCCACCTTCAAAATTCGAGGACTTGCCTGAGGCATCAACTTTCCAGCCGGGAACGACACTAACAACATTAAATATAACATAAACAACACTAGTCCAGTCCCCAACCGTAAAAATGGGGTATTACCTCTACTTTTTTCCGGAGGCCACCGATTTTGATGAAATTTTGGATTTAGGCTCTACTTACCACCCTTTTCAAAGTCTACCTTTTTGAGACACACAAATTTAGATTTAGTTATAATAGCCCAGTCGTCAGAGCCAAATTTAGACCGAAAGCTCGCACAAAATGTGATCTCGCTGAAAATTGGAACTTAGGTACTTTTTTGGGTGTAGAAAACGATAAAAAAAATCTTTGCTGCGCTAAAGTGTATGCTAAGTTCACAATTTCGAAAACAAACTCGAAAATTTGGTTTTTGCTTTATATATCGAAAAATAAAAAAAATCTAAAAACTAATAGCGCCACGTGAAAGAGCGGAAAATTTCACTAAAGTTTATATTATAACTTATTTTAAAAAAAATTGCTTTATTATTATAAAAAATTATTAAAAATTAGAAGAAAATTCGAAAAATCTAAGCGCGCCAAAAAGTTGAATTAAAATATTCTAGCGAGGCGTTCGGGGAAAAACTCAAGTATCCTTGCCTAAAATGTACGCAAAAATAAAAATAAAAAAAGCATTTTAAAGAGGACACTCTAAGCTTTCTAAAAAAGCCACTAGTTTTTAATTTTTTGTTTTTTTTCTCATACAAAACTTGACTGGAAGTTATAAGTTGTAAAATTCTCACTGATGTTTATACAATTGAAGATATATATTAATAGAGGCGTACGAAAAAAAAATCCTTGTACATTTATCATCATTAGACATTTACTTTTGATGTAAAAATAATTAAAATGATAAACATTGTCTCTGTTTAATAAAATTTATGCTTTAAAATATTCATTTTTTCTTACAGCATTCATTCAGCACCCGGGCGCGTCTTTCTTCTTCATCATATTTTGTGTGCCGGCTGTTTTTGAAGTTAAAAATGGCGTTGAATGAATGCTGTAAGAAAAACTGAATATTTTAAAACATAAATTTTATTAAACAGAGACAATGTTTATCATTTTAATTATTTTTACATCAAAAGTAAATGTCTAATGATGATAAATGTACAAGGATTTTTTTTCGTACGCCTCTATTAATATATATCGTCAATTGTATAAACATCAGTCAGAATTTTACAAATTATAGCTTCCTGTCAAGTTTTCTATGAAAAAAAACAAAAAATACCTAAGTTCCAATTTTACCTAAGTTCCAATTTTCAGCGAGAGACATTTTGTGCGAGGTCAAAGTCTTTGACAACTGGGCTATAAGTTCAGAAAGTATTTTAGTAAATTTTTTCGTGTGTATGCGTGGTGTATATATACTGGCGGGATACCAACCCCCGAACACTCAATTCACCATGCTCTGAAAAAGATTGCAAACCGTCATTTTTTTCATTTTATTTAATTGCACATCTTTAGCAGCTGCGTACAAAAGTATTGCGCAATACCTTCCAACTTCTAGAATATCTTCTATTTTGGAGGTACTGTTGTAAAATGTGTATTAAGCCTGTATACCAAATGTAGCATGTACGTGTATACGTGAAATACCGTAATATGCTCACAAGAGCTCCGAAAATCATTTGCTCCGAAAAATAAAAAAAAGTCTTTCGGTTTTTTTATTGTATCGGGGTCAATTTGCAAGCTGCAGTGTCCATTCAAAAACCATTTTGTTAGTAATTCCACTGGCTATAAACTTGTGTTAATTGTATTAATTAGAACCCTTAATTTTCAAAACGTGAAGGGTCAAGGGCTAAGCAAAGGTGGTACTTACACTATAAAGCAAACTTCAATCCGCTATATCTCCGTTACTTTTTAAGCTATAGCGATACATAAAAAATCAAAATTTTCGTTTAAAAAACATCTCAATTTTGTTACTTAACAGTTTTTTCCGTATCTTCAATAGTTTTTGAGTTTTTTGGAAATATACGCAGAAATATGTAAAATCGTAAAATCCCCTTTTCAGTTTGATCGTACCCATTTCGAAAAATTCACCCTGGAAATCGCTCAAACTATATAGATCCGATAGATATCTGTAACATAAAGTGAATCCTACGTGGAACATGATAAATTTGAATTTGGGTAGAAGTGGTATTAGTTTTATTGATAATTTTTTTAAAAAAAAAATGTACGGTACACCTTCTCTTTGTCATAATTCATTTTACATGCAAATGACTTTTATCAGTGTTTATTTTAAAGGTCTTTTCAAGCACTTTAAAAAATGTAATATAAGTTATCCTCGAAAAAAGCATAGATTTTCCGTTATTCGACGTTAAATACAACATTTTGAGTATTTGGTTTGAAATAGGCCCCCTTCGATCAATCATTACTCGCTTTGTTTTATACCTAGAGCATTCATTCAAAAAACATTTTCTTCGTTTTTTTATTTTTAGTCCTAACAAAAATTTTGATAAAACGCTTATTTTTGGACTTATTGACCAAAAATTTTTCGAAAACGTAGGGTTTTTTAATGAAAATTGCAACTTTTCAAACGCAACCAAAAAAAATATCAATTTTACAAAAAAAGTTTGTACAAAATTTTTTGCTTAAAATTAGCCTTTCTATCGATTAACGGGGTTATTTTGACCAAAAATATTTCCACCCCCGAATTGGGGAGGGAGCCACCCCCAAAGAAAAAGCGCACATTGGCATATGGTAGATTTTGATTTTTGAGTCATTCCCTATCTACTGTTAAAATTTCAAGTGAATCGGTCGCCTCCGAAAAAAAGTAGAGGTGATATCGGTTGGGGACTGGACTACACCAAAATACAACATAAATCAACACGTACGTAATAGTAAGGGAGCCTAAGCGAGGATTTTGGGAATTACTCAAGCGCGGCAGATTAGCATATGGGGGAATACTGTGCACCCTGTTGAGTACCTCTACCATATCTAAGCCTTCTATATAGCGCCGCGCGCATACGGCAGCCGATCAGAATAGTAAAAAAATCGATATTTGGAAATACTCGAGCGCGTCAGATTAAGGTATGGTGGGTTAAGTACATGCTGAAAAGTTTACATTCCACTAATCTGACGATTTGAACGTGACGTCCAAGCTTTCCAATTTTGCAAAAAAAATATCAGTTAACTACGTATTTTTTGGAGAAAAAGGTGGTTTTAGTTGAAATTTAGTGAAAAAAACCAAAGCTTTGACTTTGACGACTCATTACTCTGGAAGTTGATAGGGTAGAATCTTAATTTTGACAGTTTTGGATAGGTGGAAGTATTCTGCGTACACTGATACCTTATTCATGAAAATAAGTCATAGGGTTACAAAAATCCAGGGTGATATGTAAAACTCTAAAAAAGAACTTCAAAACGCCCTATCTCGAAAACGGGCAGAGACCCCCCCTTTTTGTGTTTTTTGTCGATCATTTTTTGTCTACTATCTAACATTAACCGCTTGGCAAGCCATGACGGGACACCCTGTACATTCTCTTAATAGTCCGGGGAAATTAGCATTTTAAGGAGACAAAATTCCAAAATGGCTGAAAATTGGTCCACAGCTTCCTTGGGACTAATTAAGAAAACAATTTCGAAATCACAAAAAATAAAACATGGCCGCCGGATATATCGCGTTTTTCCCGTGTTCTCCTTGTATCTCGGTTTCTATAGGTCGTACAACCCCCCCCCCCCCAAGGGTCCAATTAATTGACAATGAAATTCTCTACAACTTTAGTTCTTACAAACATGTTGACCCAATTAACCCTTTTAAAGTTATTCAAGGTCAAAGTTATCAAAAATTACTTTTTACGTTCAAGGTTGAACGACCTATAGAAACCGAGATACAAGTAGAACACGGGAAAAACGCGATATATCCGGCGGCCATTATTTTTTGTGATTTCGAAATTGTTTTCTTAATTAGTCCCAAGGAAGCTGTGGACCAATTTTCAGCCATTTTGTAATTTTGTCTCCTTTCGTGCGTTTTTTTTGCTAATTTCCCCGGACTATAAGTATTCGCTGCTATAAGTTTTATCATAGACAAATAAAAGGAAAGATATTCCATTTCATACAAGAAAAGTGTGCAAGTTCTTGTTGAGAGAGGTTTCCTATTTCCTCCATTTAAGCTTCCTCCCTGCGAAAGCTGCCCCTGCTAAATCTTTATTTTCGGTGGCACTGTCCAGATATTTGAGTAAATCTTATCTGAAGAGAGTAAATGGAAAGAAAAACGTCGGCGATGCATGGGAGCAGGGTTCTTTTAGAGCTATTCGCGTTTGCGCTTCTTTTTTTACAGGTTTTCTCATTTATGAATGGCATATTTACGAATGTGTATATTGTATTCTAGGTAAATTTGATTAAAGGGATTTGTTGGTGGAAATAAATGAAAATAAGAAGGAAGCTGTTTGTTTGATTTTTTGTTTAAATGACAAAAATCAATTACATATTTTTAGAAGTTACGATTTTATTTTTTCAGGTCCGACTTTTCGGTTTCTACTTTGCAAAAGTTAGTAAAACCGTGATTTTTGTGCGAATTTTGATTTCGTTTTGATTTATAACAATCATTTCCGCAATGTGTTTATTTTGCAGATTTGGAAAAGTTTTATTTTGGTCAAAGGTTCACAAGCAAATTATTGCGTTTTACAAGGATTTGAAAATGTAAAATATCAAATCATGAATAAATTTAGAAATATGAAAAGTGGAAATTATTTCTTTATGGCTATTTAAGGACATTCTCACTTAATAGTGCAGCCAATATAAGAATTCTATCTAATGGCCCTATAAAAAAATATCCAAATAACTTGAATTTTTTTTGTCTTTATTATGATGTTCTACTGACATCCTGGAAAGTTTTCTTCTATTGGGGTAAATTTTAACTTGGCGCAATTATATCGAAACCGTTTTATTCGTAAACGGGCGGGAAAGTTTCGGTGTCCCTCTAATACTAGTATTTTGTTAAAAAAAATACTCCTTTCCACACCACCGCAGGGGTAGAGTAATTGGCGCGTTTTTTTAAAGTGGTGTCCCCAGTAAGCCTAATCCACAAAACAATTTTCGGCGTTACATCCCTTACAGGCATTTATTTAGTCTTCATTGAGTAAGTCCGACATAAAATGTTGGCAGACGTAAAAACAGAGTAAGCTTCGATATAGTTTTGGCAGACAGTTTATTCTAGACATTATTACAGAATAGAGTTCAATTATTTCAAGGAAAAAGGATTGTGTGTTTCTTTATATATAATATAAGATAAGGACACAACATAAAATTGTATTTGTTGTTGAATTTGCTATTCACGCTACTATACTCCTAAGAATTTGATGAAATTAACAACTTCCCCTTTTAGGATTGTATAACTTTTTGCTTGGAATAGTTTTTTAATGAGCTCTTATCTTTAAATTGATGTGAATGCCACAAACAAAATTTTCGAAGAAGAATAAGGATCAAATAATCTAAGATTTGTTTGTGGTGATCGTAACATTCATTTTCTTTAGCTAACCAGTTGGAAAATTCAGATTTTTTACTTATTGTATCCATACAATGTTCAATTATTTTGCTTTTTAAACCTTTTATTTCAGGAGTACTCTGAACAAATTTAGCGAAGATTTTAACAAAGATTTTACAAATATTAAAAAAATAATCTGTAGGATTTTTAAGTGCACCAAAATCGGTACTTTTTGAATAATTTTTGAAATAAATAAAACTTTGCGAAGGTTTTGAATATTTAACAGTTTCGTTTGGGTTTCTCACAACCTTATCGCATAACAAACACTTTTCTTTTTTTGAAAAGCGGTCAATTATGAAACCTCCAAAATACCTTAAAGAAGTTTCTTCGACAGAAATCGAATCTTCATTTGCCCCACATTCCAACAAATCAATTGACTCGATTATGTTGCTAACTTCGTGACCCTCATTAGTGACATCACCAATCGTCCGATCCTCAACAGTAAAAATACCATGATCGTTATTATTATTTATGGTTTTGCCATCACTAAATGAGTCAATAGCTATAAATTGCTGACTATCTTCGTCACAATTCTTCCTATGGGAAGATATAGACAAAATTTTGTTCGAAATAATTTTGCAAATAAAACTATTGAAATTATATATGGATTATTACTGAAGCCCCCTCTTAATCTTTCTAAGGAAAAAAGGTTTTCAATTGGGTCTTGGTTAAATTTCGAAGTCAGAACGAACTCTTTATTGGGAAACTCGTTTAATATTTCATCAGTTAAAAGAATAATGGATTTTAGAGTCAAAATCAATCCCCCAATCCAAAATGTTTTGTTTTTGTTCTCAAATGAAATTGATTGAACGTAACGTAACATTTCAGAAAGGTATTTCCTTGGAGTATTTGTTTGAGTTAATCCACACTTATACCAATTTCTACTAAAAGGTTCTTTACTATTGAGACAATCGAACAAGTTTTTGAGTTTTGAAAAGAAATCGGAAGTAGAAAGAGTAACTGATGAAACATTAGGGCTAAGCAAATTTAATTCTAAAGCAGTTTTAAGAGCAGCACAAACTGTGTTACTTAAAACTTGAAGAGCATAAGAAACCTTCATCTTTTCCCAAGTATTTGGCCATACATGTTTTGAAGTTAACTTCGGCACCATTTTAGTAGAACCATTTTTTTCTAAATTATAGAGTTCTTTAACACAGTTCCAACTTACTGTTCCATCTTCACAGTGAATATCTTTTACCAATAAAGTATTACGTATTGATTTGAACAAATGCGGAACATCGAACATTGCAAAAATCTTTTGATTATTATAATAAAAAAAAGGGTCCTTTTCCGTTACTCCGAGAGAACTAAAGCAACTGCGATTGTTAGAAGCCTGATCTGAGGCTATACTTCGGATTTTAAGACCAAGTTCACAACAGTAGTCTAAATTCAGCTTCATTTTTTCGGCTAATACTTTACTGTTAATTGGTTGATCGGTGGCAAAAAAACTAATAATAAATTTCCAATTAGAAAATAAGCCTCGAACCATAAAAACAGAAACATACTTTGCTGGTTCTTTATTTCTAAAATCACCTGTATCGACAAAACCAACTATTTCATCTGTTACCTGATCATTTATGTTAACTCTCTTCTAATATTAATTTCATCAAATATCAACACAGCTTGTCTCATTTCTAAATCCCAATGTGAAAAAATCTTCTTAAGGTTTTCTGTAACCGTGTTATTAAAACCAGGTTGAATATTTTTAATAAGTTGCCAACGATGCAGAGAGCTCAGAGATGGTAAATTTATGTTTAAATTATCTTTAAAATACCTGTAAGTTGTAGGAGATTTGTAATGGAAATTTAAAGCTAACGATCTTTCGTCATAACTCCATCTTTTTTTATTTTTCTTGTTAGAAAGTATCATAGTGCAAAAAGTTTTTGAATTTTTAGTCACATAGGGCGCGGAGGCAATTAAAGAAGTTAGCGGTGTTTTGACTATTCTACTGAGATAGTTGTTTCGACATATCCTTCTTTCTAGGTTCACTTTCTTAGTTCTATTTTCCTTGCTGCAGCTCTTTAACTGTTCTATAAGTTTTTTATATTTACTTAATATATTTGTATATTTTGAGCGGTAGAAATTTACCGATTTCGCCGAT
The DNA here is from genome assembly GCA_963855945.1 of Thereva nobilitata. Lineage (NCBI taxonomy): Eukaryota > Metazoa > Arthropoda > Insecta > Diptera > Therevidae > Thereva > Thereva nobilitata. Next base: position 115,163,284 of record OY979695.1, on the reverse strand, counting down.
TTTAGACAAAAGGAGCAGGACAATTCCATTTCGACAGAAGCAAATGAGGGATTTGGCTCTAGTTTAGCTAAATCTATGAGAGCTAGATCAGGGTTTGTTATTTTATTTGAGTTTTCATAACACTTACCAGAAAAAATAGCTACATAGAAAAAATAGAACATCGCAATACATAAATGATAAATGGGCCTATGAAACAGTTCCTTTCTTATTTCATAAATTAATTTATAACATGTACCTAGAATTAATATGTTATAACAAAGCCTGTAAAAAAAGCGCAAAGGCAAAAATCTCAACCATCGCTCCATCGCTATCATTTCTCTTTCCACAGCCTTCGTCTGGAGGAAACTTAAAGGTAGAAACAGAATGGCACGGCGACCGTGGCGGTGGCCGCCGCTCAGAGAGTTTCCCATACATTTAATTTGTCCGCGACGCCTGGGGAGAAATTAAATGTATGGGAAACTCTCTGAGCGGCGGCCACCGTCACGGTCGCCGTGCCATTCTGTTTCTACCTTAATGGAGGAAATAGGAAACCTCTCTGAAGGGAAAAGTGGACACTTTCCTGAAATGGAACATCTTTCCTTTTATTTGTCTATAGTAAAAGAAAAGAGAAACAAAAATAATAGCTTATTGGGGAAACCACTTTAAAAAAACGCGCCAATTACTCTACCCCTGCGGTGGTGTGGAAAGGAGTATTTTTTTTAACAAAATACTAGTATTAGAGGGACACCGAAACTTTCCCGCCCGTTTACGAATAAAACGGTTTCGATATAATTGCGCCAAGTTAAAATTTACCCCAATAGAAGAAAGTCAGTAGAATATCATAATAAAGATAAAAAAAATTCAAGTTATTTGGATATTTTTTTATAGGGCCATTAGATAGAATTCTTATATTGGCTGTACTATTAAGTGAGAATGTCCTTAAATAGCCATAAAGAAATAATTTCCACTTTTCATATTTCTAAATTTATTCATGATTTGATATTTTACATTTTCAAATCCTTGTAAAACGCAATAATTTGCTTGTGAACCTTTGACCAAAATAAAACTTTTCCAAATCTGCAAAATAAACACATTGCGGAAATGATTGTTATAAATCAAAACGAAATCAAAATTCGCACAAAAATCACGGTTTTACTAACTTTTGCAAAGTAGAAACCGAAAAGTCGGACCTGAAAAAATAAAATCGTAACTTCTAAAAATATGTAATTGATTTTTGTCATTTAAACAAAAAATCAAACAAACAGCTTCCTTCTTATTTTCATTTATTTCCACCAACAAATCCCTTTAATCAAATTTACCTAGAATACAATATACACATTCGTAAATATGCCATTCATAAATGAGAAAACCTGTAAAAAAAGAAGCGCAAACGCGAATAGCTCTAAAAGAACCCTGCTCCCATGCATCGCCGACGTTTTTCTTTCCATTTACTCTCTTCAGATAAGATTTACTCAAATATCTGGACAGTGCCACCGAAAATAAAGATTTAGCGGGGGGCAGCTTTCGCTTGGAGGAAGCTTAAATGGAGGAAATAGGAAAGCTCTCTCAACAAGAACTTGCACACTTTTCTTGTATGAAATGGAATATCTTTCCTTTTATTTGTCTATGGTTTTATCAACAGTAGAGTAACTGTCTCGCCTACTAAATTTGTGATTGCAACTAAAACTTCTGCAAATATCATCGATTGAATGAAAACCTTTTTTTGTGGGTTTAAACAACGTACACACCGATCAAATTTGTTCCTTTCTCCACTTCTATTTGGTAGAATTTTTAGAACCGTCTACACATAACACATTCGTTCGCTAGAAGGCAGTGAACGAACGATCAAATGTGCTAAGTTTTGCTACTGGATCCGAATCGGAGCGAATGATTCAAATTTGTTTGTTTGCAATTTTTAACTCGTACACACTGCGCACATTCGTTCGTTCTTTCGCCTTACTTCGCTTGGTCTGTACATACCTTAAGCAAACTGAGAGCTATGTATAGGAAGGGAGAGCTCCAGCTTGCTGATATAAAGGTATGTATTCTCAATTGAAGCGGGCTCTAATGAGGCAGAACAGGAACAGGTTGTGGAGAATCAGATCGAGGGACTTCTGAAGGAGTTCCAGGAAAACTCCATCTCCTCCCTGGGATTTGTGGAGTTGAAAAGAGGCCACTGACCATTTAACCTTGTTCCAGTCGAGGATGTTTCCAGAAAGGCTCCAGGACTAATGGTCAAATCAATTCGACTTTTTATCACAGATGAATGATCCAAGATGAATGATCTAATGGTATAAGCTCAACATATGTCCGTCCGATTTTCCATAGTAATATAAATTTGTCTTTTGAATCATGACTCTCACCTTTTACTTGCTTTCACCCATAGACTTACATACTTCATCAATCTCGCACAAAAGAATTTTATTCGTTTGAAAACAGTATTTGTTTGTTAATACAACAGTTTGCCGATGGCATGTAAGAATTTTAAAATTGCTCTTTCTTACAGCAACTGTAGAAAATTTATGTATTTGTCAAATATGATCCTTAGGGCATAAAAAGTATATTTTAAACATTTTATAAATTTCAATCATTCTAGAATATTTTTAGCCAAACAAAAGAAAGAAAATCATAAAATTAACAGACTAACAACAAAATTCATAAGTCAAGAGTCCCCATAACTCCGGGGCTTTTAATCTTTAACAAAACCATAAGAATACGGCACTTAAGGAAATTTTCTATTCTTCTTCAGTGGCAAGTATAAATCGTTACAATACGCTAAAAGTTCCACAACCCCAAAACGAGCTGAGCCCGAGCAAATGTACTTCAAGATTAAAATTCTGTAGGCTGTGTTCGTTGTGCTACATACAAGGCATATTCTTTGAGTAAACACGTACCCGCTAGCTGAGGATAAATTTAACACATTTGTTAGAATTCGCTGGAGGAGACAGGAAAGGTATGCACAAACCCTCAAAATTACAGTCTTATACGAAGAAAATTGTAATATCACCCATTCTCCCCTCCGCCAGAATGTGTGGCTGCCCACCCACGGTAAGGCTGTGCCTGATGAGGCGGGGATCGGAGCAAGGATATACTTCTTTGGCACTGCTAAGACTCCTCCATTGAAACCGCCAAGTGAATACGCCTCCAGTAATCCTGCGGGGCTTGAATCTGAAGAGAGATTGCCTTTATTTGTACTTTGCTGATTAACACATGTAAAATTTGGAGAAAATTTATCTTGCACCCTCGTTTCTTGTGCTCCTGTTTTAGTTGGGTAATTTTTTTTATCCTGTGATGGAAGCTCCTTGTTTTCGAAATTCCGTGCAAAGTTCTCACGAAAGATACACAAAAATCAAGGAAATTGTGGAATACTTGTATTCCGGGCAGGATTATGATTTCCCTTTAAATAAAGTATCTTCCATCCGACCCACATGTAGAATTTATTTGATTTAAATGATGTAGTTCCTAATTTTATCCCAACATGTAATTTGTGTAAGTTTCTAGTTTTGAGTTATTTGTTAGGTTCTTGGTAAGTTATATACCAGTATCATCAGTGAGATTGGTGTGCAGAATTAATGTCTTTGAGCGCCTGAAAAGAATGAAGTTAACAGATTGCTTTTGCCGATCTTCTGGAAGTGGTAGTGTACAGGAAACCTTTAGAGTATATCGAGTTAATCTAATAATAGCTTAAGCTAGCATAAGCTATCAACGCCTGCAAGCAGAACTTCCACAAGGGGATGCTTCTTAGCCAAAGATTGACAGCCGTGGTACATCCAAACTTCAATTATTACGGCTCACTGGTTCACCTATAAAGCCTTAAAGTTAGGATGGGTCCAGGGGAAGGCATACATAGGGGGCAACCGTGACCATGCCCCGAGAACATGCCCCATCAAAATTGTACGGTCATATGTAGATACATATATCTTGGACCTCCTACCAGAGGGTATGATTGCCACAACCATAGACTACAACTCTCCGTCGATTCACTTTCAGGAAGGATTGCGCCGTCGAAATACTCTTCAGAAGAAGGTGTACTGATTAAATGATCACAGTCGTAGGTGATTTGGAGCCATCCATAACAACGCTCTGGTCAGGCTGGAAGTTTTCCCATACCTTTCTGGCAGGGATCTGACATCGAAACCTGGAACAGAGCCGTGCAAGCTGCCTAGTGGTGGTAGCAGGTCATGACTTACATTCATTGCATCCGTATTGCCGGATTCATCGTTGCGGATGAGTTGTGCCGCACTTATGCGCGCGCATACTTTTTGTATGAAAAATTGAGTATTACTCAATTTTGGGAAATTTTTGGGATTTTTTTTCCTCTCCGGAAAAAAGGTGAATCAACTTCAACTTTTGCGCGGCGGATTTTTTAATTTGTCATTTTTGTTTTATGATATATGAAAATAACTAGTCTCAAAACAAGAGTCTCAAAACAAGATATTTCAAGATTCTACGAATTTTTTACTTACTAATTTTTTAGGATTTTACCAACAAAACTTTGACAAATTATGCAAATATGTAAAATTATACAAAATCTGTGGCACACTTTATCCACAAAAATGAATCGTAGTTCAGCTGATTCTCTTCTTGGGAAATTTGTGCGGCGCGACTCATCCGCAACGATGAATCCGGCATAAGGGCTGTTGTACACAGAACCGCCGCAACTCCGCGACATGCCATTCTTTGAACGTGGCCTAGGGTGGCTTTGTTTTATTTTTTTGCAAGAGGCGCCACGGCGACAGATGTCAACATTGATCCAATTACTTATAGGCCTACCCTAAATGGAAAGTGAAGTGAAGTGAAGTTAGGTACCATGGCATATAAATGTATGAGAGTGACCAAAATGGAAGTGAAGTGGAAGTTTAATTTCGAAAAATTTCGAAAAGTCATTTAGAGAAGTAACAGTGCGGTAAGAACCGCACAAGAAGTAAACAAAAGTTAAGAAATTAAGGCTGTTCACTTGCTACACTTCTTATGAACTTTTTATTTTGGTTTATATATCAATTTTGAAATAAATTGCCTCTACTTCACTTCTACCTTACTTCTGCGTTACTTTTCATTTAGGGTAGGCCTTATGAGTAGAACCAGCAAACCATGACTGACTTCAAGCCCTCTTGCCAAAGGCCTGATTACTGGCACTTTTTGCCCTCTCTGCAATATTGAGTGTCCACTTCAGTTTTGACCAGAATAACTTAGTTGATCGCTTAGTACGCGACAATTAATTGTAGGTAGACTGAGATCGGGGATTTTTGTTCCTTTTTTGTGAAAATCATCAGTTCTGTCCTCCGTAACGGATGGTCCACACAGGTTGAACTACTCGGTAACTCTTCTCTATTCGCTGAGTGTGGAGGGAAGCTTTCCGAATACCAGGATCACCATACTGCCTTTATCCTGGTGCCTTTTCATCTGTTTAGAATTTTATCCATAACCATAAACCATAGCAGCGGTGATAGAACTCCTCCCTGGGGTGTGCTACGCTCCGTCGCCTTTACACATTTTTCTGCTGCCTAAGCTGCTGTAGATGATTCTAGTTTTCAGCATGCGGAGGATCCACTGATTAAAACCATTGTAGATGTCCAATTCCGCCGGACTTGCTGCTGAAGTTGTTGAAAATACATTAACCCTCAATTGTACTGGACGCAAAGGAACGTAACGGAAAGGAGAGTCAACGGAATGGAATTTTGCTGGTTATACTGAAGGAATCAAACGTATGTAAATGTCATTTGTTCATCTCTCAAATAGATATTTTAAATAAGTTTAATTTTTCGGCAATGTTTTGCCCAATTTTGGACTTATGCTAAAAAATTTTATTTCCGTGCATTTTTTATTACATAGAACTTCATTTTCTTCTACTTCAGATATTAATTTTTCATCAAACTCTGACGACATTTTGGGCTAATACGGCGTTTACATCGCCTCGAAAACAAGTGTTTTCATGAACTCGTTTTCGGAAAATAGTAGGGAGCCCAAGCGGGGATTTTGGGATTTACTCGAGCGCGGCAGATTAGCATATGGGGGGATACCTTGCACCCTGTTGAGTACCTCTACCATATTTAAGCCTCCTATATAGCGCCGCGCGCATAGGGCAGCCGATCAGAATAGTAAAAAAATCGATAGGTGGAAATACTCGAGCGCGTCAGATTAAGGTGTGGTGGGTTAAGTACATGCTGAAAAGTGTACATTCCACTAATCGGACGATTTCAATGTGACGAAAGGGAGTGGGAGGGTCACAAACTTGCAAAAAAAAATCGTGACTTCGGCATTCTCGAGCGCGGTCGAATTTTATTTTATTTCGAAGGAAATAATTCAAGGATAACGGAAAAAATATCATCTGCCGATTTCCGCAAGCCGAAGTAACACAAATCGTCAATAAAGTTTAGCGCGTGCAGCCGCAGTGAAACATGTATTCCCCACTACACGCCTCTCTCTCTTTCACTTTTTCTCTATCTCTCACTCTCTCGCACCTTCCACATACTACTTTCCTTCAGCCATTACGCCATCACTGTTACTAAGTCCTAATCCCACCCAAAGTCTAGAAATAACAAGTCTTTCATCTTCACCGATTTCAATTCTGCTAATAGGTGTTGAGCTGTTTGATTTGACTATAACTTTAAATATTCCCGGATCAATCGTATAGGGGATTATAATGTCATCTGATGCATATGACGGTTTAAATAATTATATCACTGCCACTTTTAAAACACTTGCGTTTCGCTTCCTTTCGCTTTGAGATTCTTCGGAAACCTATTTTTTTTACTAATTTTTTCTGAATTCAGTATAGTTATATATAAAGCAGTTATAAATAATAAATCAATAATATATTTTGGGTAAAATTAAAATTAAAAAAAAATCATGAATTTTTTGTTTCAAACCGTCAGATTAAGGGAACCCCTTCAAATAATCGTCAGATTATGGATCAGCACGATCAGGACATCAACTGGAACCGCCTGTATAAAAATCTGACGCGCTCGAGTATTTAAAAATGGCGATTTTTTTTTTGCATTTTCAAGAAGCCACCACGAGCTTCCGTCACATCCGAATCGTCAGTCTTTTGAATGGGAGCTTCGTTCGGGTTCACTTAACATCCCCTCTGAATATCTGACGCGCTCGAGCAAATATGTTTTTTCCCCATTTTTAACCCTTCCGTACGGCTGCCCCCACCATGCAAACCAGCAGATTAATATACCTCTGTCATCAGGGACACGTAGGGCATATACCCTATTAATATCTGACGCGCTCGAGTATTTCCATGTGACTGTTTTTTTTACATTTTTAAAAGCCTGCAGACGCTCCCCCCGCCGATGAAATGGTATACATCATATAACCTTTTTTTCTTTCTACCATCTAATCTTCAAAATCCAATAGGTCCCCACGACGCTAATCCCCATTTAGCATCGTTGGCTCCCCTACTAAAACGAGTGAGGTGTTTACATCGCCTTCTTCTTGTTTTCGAGTGACAGTTATGCCTATTTAATTGAATTTTAATTTAATTATTTCTTTTTAAAAATTTTCCATGGCAAACTGAGAATTAAAAAGAAGTCTGATATGGAAAATGACATGCGTATAACAAGTGCTGAACGCTGAATTGGGTTCTTGTCCACACTTTTCTTGTTTTCGTTGTCGTTTTTATTGAAAACAGGTTCCCAAGTTGTTTTCGATTTGTATGAAAAACACCTGTTTTCGATTGCGTTTTGCCCAAACCCCCAAATTTTGACGTGTTTTCGGGGCGATGTAAACGCCGTATAACGAATAAATGACAAAATCAGCTGTTTTTAATACTGCTTTTGACACTTCAATCCTTCGTCGGTTCCTTCAAGTTCCAAAGTTTGGAAACTTTAATCCGGTCAGTTCTGTTCCGTTGCGTCTAGTATAACCACTTCAATACAATTTCTCTGTAATGAAACTCATTTTGACATTTCAATCCGGTCCTTTGCGTTCCGTTGCGTCCAGTATAATTGAAGCCTTTATATGTCCAGGAAGGCTGCTAACGAAAAATTATTTAATGCCCGTCGCATCTTTTCCATGGAGACGGGGTTTGATAGGTTTTCTCGCATGATATTGCTGACATATCGCAGCAGGTGCGGCGAACTCAGCAAACCCAGGCAGCTTTGACAGCTAAAGTTTTTCATTTGTTTACTTCAACTAAAAAGTGAAATATTTATTGTTTGCTAGAAACGCAAGTTTACAGTGCAATTTAATAGCAAATAAACAAATATAAAGTGGATTTTGGATATCTCGTTAATACATTTTTCTGCGAACATAACTGAAAAAATAAGATTAAGTTGAATAAATTCCTACAATCATTAAATTTTAATAAATAAATGCACTTACTTATTTATTTATTTATTTATTTACTGAAGATACACATTACAAAAATAGATTCGAGATTAGAGACCACAGATTACAATATAATATATATCCTCAACGTTTCTTACTGAGATAATGTAATAAGATAGCTTACCAAAATATGATACAATGATACAAAACTGATATGTGACAGAGCGAATGAAAATACTTTCAGAATTACAATAATCTTACATTATGTTAAGTTACAGCAATAAATTTATAGATGATAAAAACTAATGTCTGTTAAGAATGTGTAAGATCTTACGCTTAAATTCTGCCTCCTTAGTAATACATATATCTACTTATATCCAGAAATTTAATATTATACTGCTCACACATTCTGTACAGAGGAGCTCTCTGACCTGCGTTGGTTCTAGCTTTATTAAGAAAGAACAGATCTTTCGAACGAGTGGCCCGGGAGGGAATCCGGAAACAAACTTGAGATAAAAGATCAGGGGAATCTATCTCAGATATTATAAGTTTTCTGAGAATTACTGCATCGTGAAGAGATCGTCGATCCTCAAGACCTGTGAGGGATGTTTTTATTAATCTGGCGTCGTAGGCCAGTTTACCATATATTAGGCGGAAACTCAGTGCTATAGTAAGTTTTTTCTGTAACATTTCAATTTTATCACTATAAACTTTATAGTATGGGTTCCAGACGGATGAAGCATACTCCAAGTGTGATCTTACTAAGGATTTTTACAGTAGACGGTAGGTAGATAACTGTTTAAAATTCTTGGTCGATCTAAGTACGAAGCCAAGCATCTTGTATGCTTTAGATACAGTATTGTTAATATGTACGTCGAAAATCAACTTGCTATCAAAAATAACACCAAGATCACGTATTTGTTTTACTCTGATAAGAATAGTATTATTTAATGTGTAGTCAAAACTGACATGGTTTGTATTTCTTGTAAAGATAATGACTTGACATTTATCTAATGCAAGAAAGAGTTTGTTATCATGACAATAGTGTTGAAATCGGATGATATCATCTTGCAGCAGTTGACAGTCTTCCATAGTTTTTATCTGTTTATATATTTTTAAGTCGTCGGCAAAAAGCAATGCTTGGCTGTAGTGAAAGCACTGCTGGATGTCATTTATAAAAATGATGAAGAGCAGTGGGCCCAAGATAGATCCTTGAGGAATTCCTGAACTGATCCGAGTAACCGAGGACGAGAAACCATTCAAAACAACAGACTGAAGCCTACGTTCTAGATAACATGAAAACCATCGCAGCAGATTACGTTTGACTCCATTAAAACACAGTTTTTCCAGCATTAACATATGGTCCACTTTGTCAAAGGCTTTTCTGAAATCTGTGTATATGGAATCAACAGGTATGCCAGCATCCATTGATTGGAATAAGAAATTCGAATAAATTAAGAGATTAGTCTCAGTTGATTTGGACTTCACAAAACCATGTTGATTGGGGTTAAATATGTGCTTAAAAAAGTGATAGACTCTGCCATGCACTAATCGCTCAAAGGTTTTAGCTACGGATGAGAGTAAAGAGATAGGTCTATAGTTCAATATATCACTTTTAGGTCCTGACTTGTGAATTGGTGATATATTCGCAGTTTTCCATACCAGAGGGAAATGACCTTCAACTAAGCTTTTGTTGAAAATAATAGTAAGCGGCTTGTAAATTGAGGAAGCAGTGTTTCGCAGAAAAACCGGACTAATTTTATCAGGACCCGAGCCTTTACTACCATCGAGAGTTTTAAGTGCTAATCTGACATCAGTCTCACTTAAGGTGATAGTCGACAGGGTATTTGATGGATTCAGGTCGGGTAAATGTTCTAATCTAGATGTATTATAAGCATTAAGAGATGTAGGTTCAAACACCGATGAGAAAAAAGTTGCAAACATTTCACAAATTTCAGATGGATCTTCGGAGGAATGGTCATTATAATTCATGACCGATGGATATCCAGCTTTGCTACTTTTTAAATCATTAACATGCTTCCAAAAGAATTTTATGTTATTTTTTGTGGATACTTCAACCTTGTGCAGATATGTTTCATAACAGGATTTCAACAGTTGTTTTATACGAGCGCGAGATTTTGAGAATTTTTCGTAGTTATATCTACTACCGTACATCTTCCATTTCTTCCAGTGTTTAACTTTCACCTTAAGTTCTTGACGGAGTTCAGGGGAAAACCAAACTGGATGTTTAGAAGCATGTGTTCTCTGAAGAGGCACGCTAACCTCAATTATATTATATATAGTTTTATAGAAGTAATCAACGGCATTATTTGTGTTAAGGTCTTTTAAATCGTGTTCCCAATCTATGCTATTAATATGAATATTTATGTCGTCATAATTTGCTTTGAAGAAATTGCGTTTAGGAGCATTATGTTTAGGTAGGTAATTGAGTTTAGGATTTATCGGCAGGTTACATATTAACGCTGGGTGGTACGGGTCAGTGCTTATGAGTGGATCATCACAGCGCCGAACACAACACTTAACATCAGCTAAGACAAGGTCGAGAATACGATCGTTGACATTCAAGACATTATTACGTTGCGTTAGATTTAATAAGGACATAACATTGTGTAGGTTTTCAGATATATCTGATGATGTATCAACTATTGCAGCATGATTGAAATTCCATTTAAGATTAGGTAGGTTGTAATCCCCCATTAGCAATACATTTGAGTCAGGGAAATCTGCAACAAAATCGTAGCATTTGGCTAAATGAGATATGTAGACCATGGAGTTAGATAGAGGGGGGATGTAACAAGCTACAAGGATTAAACCTTGTTCAAGGTTGGGGAACTGCAACACAATCTCAAGTGAGCGACTCTCCCAGTCAAAACGCCTAAAAGCTGAGATTTCCTTTCTAACTGCTACCAGTACGCCTCCCCCATCCTTTTTTTCCGAGGTAGACGAACAACGATCCCTTCGAAATACTATATAGCGTTCATCTAATATTTCATTGTCACCTATTCCCGCCCTGAGCCACGTCTCTGTAAGTATAATTACATCATAATTGCTAATTAGAATACTCAGGCGTAGGTCAGAGAGCTTACTTCTTAACCCGCGACAATTTTGATAATAAATATTTACACCACTCTCACAAATCATTGAATAAATTATAATACATAAATATACATATAAATATTATATTTTGCTTTAAATTATTTTTCCGTGACCGATCCAAACGCGCGCTTTTCTCTGTAAATATAAAACAACTGTGAATTGACAACTGTCAAGGCGAACCGCGGCGTCGTTGGATATGGACATTTCCCAAATCGAAGCTACGCTCGCCGCAGTTCGCCGTGCTTGCCTTTCTCATTTGGCGCACTGCCATATTGAAACACACAGTTCATTTGATCTGTCAAGGCGAGCTCGGCGGCGCGGCGTTCATTGGGTCCGTACCTTTAGGCCCGTGTCCAGAACTAGTACTTCTCAGCCTGGAAAGTGGGTATGCTAATAACGTCTTAGATCTCACGCAATTTTGTATTTTTTCAATTCCAATTAAGTCAAGTGCTATTTAAAACGTCACTAGCACTGGCCAATATGTTGGATTCTATTTCGGAGCACGTGCTATATGTACGTCCCTTCGTTAATATTAAATAGTGAAAAAACCTTCAAAATATGGATAAAAAGTACGAAATCGCAGTACGGCACGGCACTCGTAAATAAAATTAAACACCAGAAATAGATTCCTTGACCCCGAAAACCCCTATATATGTACGTGTGTCTGGAGAAAAAAACTTGTTTTTTTTCTTTTGAATGAAGCAATCTAAAATATTGACAAAAAATACCTATTTTGAAAATCCGGATACTCAAAATCGACTTTCGAACTATGGTTTCTTGGGCAAAGTTGTTCAAAATTACCCATAGAATATCGCTAGGGGGTGTAATAGGTAGGTTAAAAATTTGACCCGCCCTAAATATATATATGGAGATGTATATCTGATATAGGCCGTTTTTTTAATGAACTGGGTTTTGGGAGATTTTGAGTTTATTAAAAGAGCGGCAAGGGAAATTTTGCAAAACCTCAACTGAATCTATCTTCAGGCTATTTATTAAAAATACCTGAAACGTCAATTGTCGCCGTCGGCATTTGTGATTTTCATTTCCATACCAAGTTTGATTTTCTAAATATCCACACACGTATGAGATAGAAGGATATTATTTATTAGGGCATAGAGAACACGTTTCACAAATTAGTCTTTTCCCTTTAGAATCCGTTGATTTCTTGCTATCACTGCCTGGTGATAAAACAATTCAAATATGGAATTTCAAACGTGGTCTTAAAGTGCGCGAAATTATCTGAAAATGTTTTCTTTATAACTTGCCAGTTGTTTCAATCGAATGATGTTGATGATGTTTCATATTAATGTTATTATTAGGGGGAATGAGGGGCAACCCATATGGTGAACACTGCGGCCAAGTTAGGCCTATTGTGTACGTACCCCACTAACGGAACAGACTATCAGCCTTCCGGACGAAAGCAAGAAGGTCTTTAATTGAAGAAGACTGGACTTGAGCGGGGCTCATAAGTTCTCTGATAAACGTTCTTCTTCTAAGCTAGATCAGAGCAGGACATTCACAGAGAATATGTGTGGAAGTCTCGTCGCCTTCCATGCAGAGTCGGCATTCTGTTTCTTGAGACAGTCCCAGGTTGTGGAGGTGATACCGCAGCCCTACATGGCCAGTCAGATAACCTACCAATAGCCTTAGGTGCGTTCTGTTTAAGGTGATGATGCCCCTTAAGGCAAAGGGTCTTATAAGATCTTTAGCCTGTCTAAGGGTGAGTGCAGTACGCAGCGTAGATGGTAGAGTAGAGCATAGCTGCCCATACTCGCTTATAGAACTCTGAATGGGTTTTAAATGGGTGTGTGCATAACGCGAGAAAGCGAGCTGCGTTATGCACACACCCATTTAAAACCCATTGAGAGTTCTATAAGCGAGTATGCGCAGCTTTGCTCTACTCTACCATCTACGCTGCGTACTGCACTCACCCTAAGATGTGGGACTGATTCCCAATAGGCTAGGTTTAGTCCCTTAATCCACTCCATGTCCCTGGAGGTGGATCATGAGATGCCGCAGAAGGGTTCTGGGCCCTGGACCAACGTCTCAGACCCCTCCCTCGCGAGGCTGTCTGCAGCCTCATTGCCTTCGATACCACAATGACCGGGAACCCAGCAGAGCGAGACCTTATTTCTTCTGGTCAGGCTCTGGAGTACGTCAAAACACCCTGCAACTATTTTGGAAGAAAACTTCTACGTAGAGAGCGCCCTGATGGCAGCTTGGCTGTCAGAAAAGATTTTAATGTTGGCGCCTTTCAGACCTTTCTCTAGGTTAAGCCTAGCGCAGGTCGCAATGGCATGTATTTCAGTCTGGAAAACAGGGGGGCACTTACCCATTGCAATCGAGACCTTGGAGTTGGGTCCTGCGACACCAGCCCCTGTACCATGTTCCATCTTTGACGCGTCGCACACAGGGCAAAACAGCAGATTTACGACGACAAAAATATTTTTTTTAAATAATGAAGTATTACTGCTAGTAATTATATTTTAATATTACGAAAGATGATTACAGATCATCTAAACCGGTTTTTTAACAAGACATTGTGTTTGTGTCAGGTACATTAAATTATTTAAAATGTGTAGTAATAATAATTTGTTTTTTAAAGGTAAATAATTTTTTTTATTAAATGCAAATTACAAAAGCATGAAAATATTTAACAATGAATATTAATGAGAGTCGCTTTCATCGACATCTTCAATATCATCATCATTAGTACTTTCTGGAAAAATATTTTCTAAATATTGAGGTATTGTTATCATTGCCCTCACTTCATCATTGAAACCATTATTCTTAGTCTTTGATTGTTTTTGTCTCTTCGAAGTTATAAGAGGATCTGAATTTATGAGCTTCCAGTGAATAATGTCCGTATTTGTGTCTATTCTAGACGTTTTCCTTGAATGAATCAGTCTAATGTTTTTGTACTCTTTTTGGCTGGTTTCTAAAACATCCTCTGAAAACTGGCCTACAGGCAATGGCAAAGAAGCTATGATGTCGCTGCTGTGGATGAGTAACTTGTGAACAGAAGCACTCATTCTGTACCATCCATATAGTTGAGTGCAAAGCTTTGCAGTCTCGAGGCAATAAAGCTTGAAAGTTTGATAAGATGTTCGTCCAGGCCTGTTATTTCAGCTGCAATGATAGGGTTGGCGAAAAATTTTCGAGCGGTATTACCATCATTTGTGTTACCTCCACCTTGTTTGGGCTGATCTACAACTAAGCCCAGTTTTTCGTAAAACGTACTTGTGATTATTGTTTTTCTCTCTTTGACAAAATTTTTTGCTGTTTGCCCTCTAGCTTGCCATTGCTTCAACTCCATTTTATAACTTATATGTAATAAGTATTCAAAACATCTTAGGTAAGCATGTAATACAGATATTCCAAACCTGAATGCTGAAATATTGGAAGTTCTTGACAAAACTTTGTCGATATCATTAATATCCTTGGGCGTTATTTTGCATATATTACAGGCTTGAGATGAAGCAGTGTCTGTCAGAACATTACACGTTTTTCCATCCATCATTGTACAGATTAGAAAGTGTTGGAACAGAATGTTCTTTTCCGTATTCAGGAAAACAATGATAGGTTGAAGAGTCCGGACTTGTTGCTCGATATTATCGTATACCTGTTTAATGGTGATGTTAGTTTCTTTCACCAATTTAAAACAAATTGGACGGCAGTATTTAGTCGATGAAGGACTGTAGTTTTTCCAAAAGATAAGCTTCTTTCCTCTGTGTGTTACTGATATTTCTAAGGGAACAATTGTGCTTACAATTACGTTTGAGTCGGAGAATTTTGGATTATTTTGAATGTTCTGCTTATATATACTATGCCCTCCGCTTCCATCTAGTCCCCATTTATAAAAAATATTGATGAATGTCACTTCGGTTGGAAGATGACTTAGTATAACATCCCGTTGTACTTCAAACAATTTACTCACAGTCAAATTAAGTAAATTTTGTAAGGGAATGCTAGCTTCGCATTCTGATATTGTCATATTTTCAGGGTAGCAAGTTTTTTTAACTTTGGATATAACATTGTATGCTAGATACAAAGAAGCTCCTGTTGCTTTTGCTCCGCTTTGGATTTTAATGTAATCTTCCTTTGTTAAGCTTGCATCAACTATGAGAGCTAATGCTTCTTCTGGCGTATACGTAGTGAATGCAGGTCGGGTCACTTGTTGCATTTTCTTTAGCTTTTTAGGTGAAGCTTCCAATGCCAACTTCATCACTTTTGTTGTTGTTCTTCTGATTGACTTTACCAAGCTAGATTCAGCTGCATACGTAAGCTGCTCGGGAGAAATGTGTTTGACGAGCGATTGAATGTTCCTTTGTTTACTGCGAAGTGATAACGCAGTAAAACTCTTTGTCGGTCTACCTTTCACTTGTTTCTTTTCAGGTGGCTGACCAATTTCTACCAATTGCGGTAGCTTAACCTGTCCATTTAGCCATTGCGAATTCTTTTTTAGAAATTTTTCCTGAATGTAATGACTTTCTTTCCATTTAGCAACTAACTTCGTTACAAACACCTTTATTGAGTTTTTGACTGTATTTTCATATTTCAAAGGAATTTTTGTGATGTTAAACTTCTCCAAAATATAATTTAGAACACGTATTTTGCAATCAGGTAACGACATCTTAAAAAACTTTCACTTTTCAACACTAAAAATAGTTCTTGTTTAATAACATTTAACGACTTCATAGAATCACTTTGACTACCTGAAAACAATTAAAAATTAAATCAAAAGTTGGCAACAGATGGACCCAAAGCTAGTTCGAAATAAAAGACAACACAAATGCCTTAACTCTGATTACTTAAAATGAGCGGAACTCGGTGGAACTTTTATTATAAGCTTACAACAATAACAAATATGCAGAAAAAAAACTAGAACACTTCTTAAAATGTTTTGAATTGTTTTATATCTGAATGCATTACTTTATCTATCATAATTATCTTATTTCAAAAAACTTACTGCTTAGCAAAACGTCCATAATTAAAAATGTTGATTAGGCACGCTGTTACTGTACAAAAGCATAACATTTAACACTGCGTTTAGGACACTACTGAATGCGTATTTACAATAAGTGCAAAAAGTCAACTTTAGTTAACATGTAGAAACTTGTTCGTTAGTGCTGCCGCAATCAATTTATTGTTTCGTATTCGAGGAATATTAAGGAACATTTTACAATAGAAATTGTGTGTGTTTATTGAGTTCAATGTTTTGATTTTTGGCGCTGTAAAGGCTCGCGCAGACTAGGGCGGGCCGCACCGCAGCGCATCAGAAATACGTAGAAATACGCCTAGTAAGCGATCCGCCAGTACGAAAATTATGTTGAAAGATTTTTGTTACGCGATGCGGCCCGCCCTAGTCTGCGCGAGCCTTAAATAGGCTGTTTTGCCTGTGTGCGTCGGTGAACCAGTGGAGATGTTTTGGATCCCCAGGAAGAATAAGTTCCTCCCACTCAGAACGATCCGATCGCCCTGAATTTCCTTTGGGACCGCAGTTCACCAACCATATGGTCGGATACGCGGGAAATAGAAGTGTTTGGGATATTATCAAGGATATCCATGTGCCCTTTGACTGTATAAGGGCCAGTTGGATGAGATCTGAAGTCTCAAAGGCACTTACATTAATGTTATGGTACAAGAGAATTTGAACGTAACAGTATTGCGAGATAATAGATTAGACATCGAAAGCTAGCTGAAAAGCGCAATAACTTTTTATAATGGACCGTTGTCCGCTGCTCAGTGTTCTTTGGAGAAGTATGAATTTAATGTTGCCGTGAACAAGCGGCCTAAGTAATGTAGTTTGTGATAATTGGATGAAGATGTTACGTTATGGTTTAAGAAAAAATTTACGTCTCTGAATACCTTGAAAGAAAAAAAAGCGGATAGAAGATAAAAACGCACAGTGACAGTTTATTTGTTATTATTTAAATCAATTTAATATATTATGATGAATAAACAAAGGGGGCAAAATATATATTTTACACTGGCTTATAAGCGAGTTTACTTTCTAATTTCTTATTATCTGCAACCTTTCTTACGGCTTTCCTGGAATCTTCTTGAATAACTTCTCCCACAATTTGTCCAAAACTTTGTAGTGCTTTTAAATCATTCTCTAACTTATCATATTGTTAAGTAAGCTCCTTTAGTTTTCTCATTCTGTAAAATACATATATTAAATTAGTTTTATAAAACTTATTCCCGATTTCTTCACTGTACACTTATCCACGGGTTTTATAACTTTAGAATAAAGATAAACTTCGATTAAATGTTCAACGGTTTTCTTCAGGCCAATTCAATGTTACGTATTCTACAGATAGTTAACCTACCATTCATATGGCAGCTCTACAAATTACTGACATGTTTTTATTGGTGGTGTTCTCCTGACTGAACAACATCAAAATGCCGCTCCAGCAGAATTTTCTTGGTTCTGCGTCATTAACTGCAGATAATTGATATTATTAACATTGAAATGGCATCTAAACGTAAAAATGATGGTGCCAGCGCAAAAAAATTCAAAACGCAAAGAAAGAAGGCGATGATTATGATGATGATTTAAGCGATGGCGGTGATGGAAAATCAAAAGTTGAAGTAATTATCCAAGCGAGGATCTTGATCCACAAACAAAACTGCCAGAATTCATTACTTGAAACATTCGATAAAACACCTGGAAAATTTTTAATAGCAGGAATGGTTACGTAGGAATATCTAATACTTACAATTTTGTGTCTTAATAACTGAAACTCCCTTATTTACAAAACTTAAATGACGTTTCTCTTCCGGCTTGAAGTTGACCGCATTCTGAAAAGTAGGGAAATTTTAAAATTTCCCAGTAACCGAGATAGAAGAACCAGAAAGACCCAGGTAAACCCAGATAAAACCTGGGTGTTCGATTTTGTATGGGAACTCAAAAGCTCTCAAAACCCAGCCCATTAAAAAAACACGGCCATAATATAATATCCCAGTAGGGAAAGCAAGTAATTACCCATCGATTCCGAAAGGAGTAGCAACTAGCTCTCGTTCGAGATTACAGCAAGTGGAGGTAAGGCATTACATTTGCACGGGCGAAGTCATAGGCGGTAATCAATCGCCTCCATTCTGCATTACATAGAACTCTCAAACTGCATTACATAGAACGCTCAAATCCTAAAGAAGTTTTCACTTCAAAAAAGCTAATTCGCTCTACTCACACAGGAAAAGATATAATGCAAATTTTTAATGTACCCAGAAACAGAACAGATGAAGATAATGATCGTGTACTAACGCATTTTGAAACAGATATCTATAACCCTATGGGGTAAAGATTCCAATCGTTCTAACAGCTACATACATTGTATGTCCTGGAAAAGATCAGTTCTAGGAGCTGATGGGAGCTCAGATTCAGAAAACTCTAATAATGATGATGGTTCCAATTGCCACGATTAGGCTGCAAATGATCAAGACGAATTGAGATTTCTAATAAACAAGAAGAAAGGAAAGTGAAATCATCAGTCGATGATAGGTTGAGAAGTAAGATTCTCAATACAACTGCAGTGCAGGCAGTAAAAACTTCTGGTCCTTGGTAGCTTCCATCAAGAAGTATTTTACTACCTCCTCAACACCTCCTTTCATTTACAACAGGGAAATCATAACAGATAGCAAATCCAATTCCGACTTATAAGCATCTCTGTTCGCCTCAAATTCTTCTTCCTCTTAAACCTCAGACTCTTGGAAACTAACTCAGTTCAGCTCATTCCAAAAAAAGGTGAAGCCAACAACCCTTTAAACTATCGCCCAAAAGCAATTACTTCTGTTCTCTCCAAAATCATTGAGACAATAATTAATAGAAGGCTGATGAAATATCTAGAATCCAACCAAATTATACAGGACAGGCAGTACGACTTTAGACCAAAACGGTGTACTGGCGATCTCCATCTGGTGATGTCCATGTCACGTTGGGTATAATCTTATGACTAAACCAAGTGCTAGCTATTGCGAAACTTCTCGCTATGACGAATTTAGCCGCTCTGTTCTCGTTATGGTTTGATTCTTCGTGTGCATTGTGATGAACGTTATTATTATGAAATCTGACTTTAACTCTGAACCCGATCGTTAATCAAGATGAAGTCTATGATGTTATTTATTAGAGGATTCAGCAGGTGCAAACGATGGATAATATCGTGCAGGTGATTATTGTTTCTCAATTAATATTTGGTCTATGGCCTAAGTGGAGTGCTCGTCAGATCGTCGCATACCCATTATCAGTAAGTGAACTTACCGAAATAAAAAGTGTTATAAGCGGGGTTCCCCCGGAGTTTCCGGGAAAGAAACTTCGCTTATAAACAGTGGCGGCTCCTGCCTCTAAAATTTGGTGGGGTTTGAAAAAATATTAATTACTAGCAAAAAATTTTAATTATTATGTGTGCACAGTCCGGGATAGGAAAAACGTATAATGAAAAAATAACAAATCTGCAAAACATAATTTTGGGCACATAACTCGACTGAAGAATGATCTCTCGCAGTCAGTAGTTCCGAACCCGTACAACATCCAAGAGTTCAAACGCAGGGTTCATCGCCAACTTCTTCATCACCGCCCATAACCCTTAAGCTATTCTCCCCTTAAGGCCCGTCCTCACTACGCGGACTTTGATCCCACGCGCTTTTGGCCGTATGGCCAGGCAAAAGCGCGCGTGATCTTTTAATTTTCTGAATCATGAGTGACAAAAAATCAATTCCCATTTGAAACGTCGTACGCGCTTTTGAAAAGCTCATATTGTGTGGACGTACAATGTACCTTTTAAGCACAGCATTTTGTCCGCGTAGTTTTGCCGCACGGCCTTTACCATGGACAAAGTCGTAAAAAAGTCGTAAAAAAGTCATAAAACTCTATATGAAAAAAAAGGCAAAAGCGCGTACCACCCAAGTCCGCGTAGTGTGATCCCACCATTACTAAGCTCACTGCTAGACATTGCACCATGGCGTGAAAAACGATATAACGGACTGCTAGTACCAAGGGTGATCCCTGAGCTTAGCACTGCCACATAAAAAAAATTAAAAAAAGTTAGAGTTACTTATAAAAAATGAGTTACAACTTTTTTAAAATTCCATGTTGAGCGCCACTTATCAGAAAAATTTTGTGCTACATGCACAACAATCATAGTCCAAAAGCCGGCAGTATAAAAATGAAGGTATAAAATATCCTAACAATTTTTTGTGAGGGAGTAGTACTGCCACAGACCTAAAGGGAGCCACCTTTTATATAACCTAATTTCGCCCGCGTCATGGAATTTTGACGTCACTTCCGGTTACGATTTTTGGTGTTGGTGACGTCATAAAATATCCTAATAAAATTGACATCAAATGAAGGTTGGAATGTGTACATTAAGATTACACTAGGGTGCCAGGCCTAAACCACCCGCAACCCTGTGGCACCCTCAATTAAAGTTTTTTTACAAGCTTTTTTCTTTGTTTGGGGCAAATTTTACGATCCGTTTTTCAAGTACTTCCCGATGTCCGGTGATGCTCAAATTTGGCACACACCTTTGGTTCTGGAGGCAATACAATATAGTATTGTGGAGGTACTAACAAAGCAGGCTGTCGAAATAATAATATTAAAAACGTCAATAAAAATATTAGTTCTATTTTGTTTCTCATGGAGATTAGAATTGTTGTTACATAATTAATATAAAAACAAATATAATTAAATTGCTTACGGAAAAACACAGTTTTTATGGACCATACGAAGTATCCATAATTGGTGACCCCGATACAAAAATAATAAACTTTAATTAACATTATACAGTAAGCCACGTTGTCCAAAGGAAAGAAAAAATAAAAATAAAGAATAAAAATGCAAAACGTGGAAACAAATGATGTAAGAGCCGACCCCGTGCAATCCATAACACGAATTTCGGTTAAAATACCCCCTTTTTGGCATGAAAAGCCAGAAATCTGGTTTGCGCAAATAGAGGCGCAGTTCGCAAATTCTGGAGTCACTACCGACGTAACAAAATTTAACACCGTCGTGAGTGCCATCGAAACGAAAGTTCTTGCACGAATCTCAGAATGGAAATAAAGTCGGCACCCCCCCTTTCGAAAAATGAAAATCCAAAACGGTGAAAATTTCGAGCTAGTTTAGGACAATTTTGGACTGCAAGAAAAAAATTTCGGCCCACACCCCCTTGGATATATTCAAAATTTTAAATGGGGGTGCTAACTGTCAATCAAGATAGCACCCCCACAGCATTTAAATGTTCACAAAAAAAGTTTTATATAGGTCAAAATTTCGAGCTCATTAAGGACAACAAATGCAGCAGCAACCCAACCCCCAAGTACAACCCCCCACCCCCTAATCCGTAAAACATGAAAAAACACCCCCACTTTCGAAAAATGAAAATCCAAACCGGTGAAAATTTCGAGCTAGTTTAGGACAATTTTGGACTGCAAGAAAAAAATTTCGGACCAGCCCCCCCCTGGAGATATTCAAAATTTTAAATGGGGGTGCTAACTGTTAATCAAGATAGCACCCCCACAGCATTTAAATGTTCACAAAAAAAGTTTTATATAGGTCAAAATTTCGAGCTCATTAAGGACAACAAATGCAGCAGCAACCCACCCCCAAATACAACCCCCCACCCCCTAATCCGTAAAAACAAATGTTTTTTAGTACGTTCAACATTTTGGACTTATTAAAGACTACGTTTATTGCATGAAAAAGTTTTTCATTAGTTTAAAATTGCAGATCAATTTCAGACTACTTGTTTATTGTATGAAAATGTTTTTTAGTGCATTTAAAATTCATACTAATTAAAGACTACATGTCTACTGCATGATTAAGATTTTTCTATTGTTTAAAGTTTCAGACTAATTTCAGACTACATCATTTTTTGTTATCAACGGTCGGTAGTCGTTAATTAGTCTGAAATTCTCAACACTCAAAAACTTTTTTTTATCAAAGTTCAGTAGTCTTTAATTAGTCTAAAAGTCTAATTATTGAAAACTATTTTTTACTAAGATCAGTGGTTTTCAATTAATTTTTTATGAAATTTTAAGCAGACGGAATTGTTTTGCATTAAAAATGTAGCCTCTATTTAGTCCAAAATTATCAATGATAGCAAAGGTATTTAATTTAAATATAATAAATATAATAAATATAATAAATATAATAAATATAATAAATATAATAAATATAATAAATATAATAAAAAATATTCTATCAGAAAACAAAATTCTGAAAGCTGGGAATAACATTTTTCGCATTTTAAATGTAGTCTTTCATTTGAACAGGTTTATTTATTTGAACAGTAATCAATATTATTTTACATATGCAAACATAATTATCAGGCTTAGATGATTCTTCTGAAATTCTCAAAAAAATTTTCGTTGCTATCGATATGGAGTCTTTAATTAGTCTAAAATTATAAGTGCCTCAGACAAATTCAGGTTTTTTTTCTAAATAACATTGCCGCAGGCATAACTTTTCGCGTTCGTGCAACTTTGCGACTTTTGTTCGCTCTTGCTGAATCATCCATTTCAATCCAAGACCCGCTTGGTCTCAGGCCGTAGGTAACATAATGTCCAACGCTGTTCTCATTCAACTTCTTAGTTCCTACTGGTGGTTGGTATTCCACAATCCCGGTCAATCGGAATGAATCTTGACTAATTCTAGGCATGTTGAATTCCTGTGGTAATGTATTTAAAGGTACTGTCCTAGGTTGGTAGCCTTCCTGTTGAATGTTGATCAAAAGTGTTGCTCCTACACGCATAAAAAATCATTTTATCTCATTTCAACGATTTCGTACAGAAGTAAGTTAGACAAGTATCAGAACGATTTTTACCTGTTTCCTTAATTGTGAATAATTCTGTACCGCTGCAGCCATGACGAGGTGGTGCGTCCTTCAAAACTCCTAGCAATACTGATCATTTAAATGCTGTGGGGGTGCTATCTTGATTAACAGTTAGCACCCCCATTTAAAATTTTGAATATCTCCAAGGGGGGTGGTCCGAAATTTTTTTCTTGCAGTCCAAAATTGTCCTAAACTAGCTCGAAATTTTCACCGTTTTGGATTTTCATTTTTCGAAAGGGGGGGTGCCAACTTTATTTCCATAATCTCAGACGCTGTCTTATCGCCACCGGCACATAATAAATATATGAACTTAAAAGAAGCAATAATTCAAGCATTTAGCGAAAGCGAACACAAAAAAATAAAAAAACTCCTCTCGGAAGTGGACTTAGGAGACAAGAAACCATCTCATCTTCTTAAGGAATTACAGGACCTCGGTGGTGCTCAACTTAGTGAAGATTTTCTTAAATCCTTGTGGATGCAAAGATTACCCATACAAGTCCAAGCTATATTACAAGCTTCTAAAGAAGGACTAAAGGGCCTCGCTTCGCCTGCAGGAAGTTGGCGAATTTCAAAATGTAGCCCCTATCAGTGTTCAGCGCAACAGTAATGTCATATATCCAGCTACATCCACGCAAAATCATCCATTAACGATGAAGGAGCAAATTGCTCAAATTAACCAACAACTGCGGACTCTCATGAGTCGAGGTAGGCAGCATGCAAATGTCACTAGAAACAGAAGAGAGTATACCCCAGTTAGACAAACCATTTGCTACTATCACCGAAGATTCCGACACAAAGCAAATGTGTGTAAACCTCCTTGCTCCTTTGAAAGCAAGGTGCCTAAAATTTCAAATATCACGGGTGTTGTTGGCAAAAACAAAATAATCAGCAGAATTTTTGTAAGTGAGCTTTCAATGGGGCGAAAGTTTTTAATAGATACCGGGGCCGACGTATCCGTCTTGCCGCCAACTCAACAAGAGCGTATTAGTAGTAAACTACCTAAAAACAGTAAAACTCTATACGCTGCAAATGGAAGTGCAATAAAAAATTATGGTGAAAAAAGACTGATCCTGACGCTAGGTCTGCGGAGAAAATTTCCTTGGACCTTCATCATTGCGGATGTGAACACTCCAATACTAGGAGCAGATTTTTTAAAATTTTACGGCCTTCTAGTAGACGTTAAGAGTAGCAAATTAATAGATTCGACTACTCAGAATGAGTCATCCGGCAGCATAGCTGTCAATACAGGTACCATTAGTATCATGACTTATAATATTAACGATCCACTTTCAGAATTGCTAGCTCAATATAAGGATTTACATCACCTCAATTTATTAAAGTCAACCCAGTCTGCTGTCACACCATATAACAACCAAAGGTCCTCCAGTAGTTTGCAGGCCTCGCAGATTTACACCAGAAAAATTAAAGGCTGCAAAAGCAGAAATCGATGACCTCAGCCAGGTAGGCATTTGCCAGCGCTCCAAAGGCGAATGGGCAAGCCCCCTTCACATGGTGAAAAAGGCCGACAACTCATGGAGATTATGCGGTGATTATCGCGCACTGAATGTCGTAACTGTGCCAGATCGGTACCCAATTCCTTTTCTGCAAGATTTCACGCACTTATTGCATGGAAAGCACATATTCTCCAAGATAGATTTACAAAAGGCATTTCATCAAATTCCGATTGAGCCTGCAGATGTTGCTAAAACGGCTATAACCACGCCATTTGGGCTATTTGAGTACCGATTTATGACATTTGGGGTTCGGAATGCGGCACAGTCTTTCCAAAAACACATGGATAGTATATTGCATGATCTGGATTTTGTATTTGCGTATATCGATGATATATGCGTTGCATCTGCAACTATGGAAGAACATAAGGTCCATCTACAAATAGTTTTTGACCGACTAAGAAAGAACGGCCTTGCTATTAATCCTGACAAATGCCAATTTGGAAAAGAACGTATTAAGTTTCTAGGACACAACTTGTCAGTAGAAGGTATTAAACCTTTGGAAGAGAAAGTTCAGTGATGCTCAAATTTGGCACAAACCTTTGGTTCTGAAGACAATGCAATATAGTATATTCAATTATATGGTACATCCAATATGGCAGCCACAAATGGCGGATTACCTTTTTCTTTACAACCCCCCCCACATGGGTATCAAATGAAAGAGTATTACGAGTAGAACACAGCAAGCTATGTGACGTCATTTTAAATCGAATATGGCGGATAAGATAAACTGGCGGATTACCTTTTTCTTTATAAACACCCGCCATGGGCATCAAATGAAAGAGTCTGACGAGGAGAATACAGTAAGCTATGTGACGTCATTTTAAATCCAATATGGCGGCCACCACGAACAACCCCTCGATATTGGTATCAAATGAAGGGTTATGATAAGTTGAATACAATTAGCTGTGTTAGTCTGATATGTGACGGCATTTTTAATATAAGAGTTTTGTTATTACATTATAATAAAATCATATTTTTGTAACTCTATGTGTAGTTCAAAATATTTTCTTTTCCTTTTGTTGTTTATGATGTAAACTTAATAAGGCAAACATGAAAAAAATCTGTAGTTAATAAATTATGTTATAATCTGATTAAAATCTTGGAGCATAACAAATTTTTGAGCCATGAGTAGTAATGGATAATGGTTTATTGATAAAGAGATGATAAATTACGTAGATATAGAAAAAAATATATAGTTTGAAAAAACTAAAAAATACGCTTTGATTTTAAAATGAACTAAAAAGTAAAAAATAATTTTGAATGTAAAGTTTTTATTGCTCCATCCAGAATATGGAAACAACCTACCTTTCGAAATGTAAAACAGCGTGGGACTCTTTTCCTATATTCTTATTTTATTAATACCGGAAATTTTCCCTAGCGGCCCACGCTTTTTTACTTTTCGAAAGGTAGGTTGTTTACATATAGCTAATTGTATTCTACTTGTAATACTCTTTCATTTGATACCCATGTCGGGGGTCGGGGAGCACAATTGCAAAATTCGGCCGCCATCTTGGAACCGCCATCTTGATTTTTTTACAAAATGGTGAGATTCCATTGTCACGCGAACTATACATATGTGCAAAATTTCAAGTTGATCCGTTACCTGTAAGTGTGTCAAAATCAAGTTGCAAGATTTGTTTACATGAAACATACAACATACAGGTCAAGCTAATATAAAGCGTATAAAAACATTTATAAGCAGCCAGGAGGATGCGGGCAACTAACAAGAGGCACCCTATTTTTTTTAATAACTATAAGGCTTATACGTTAATTTAAAAAAAAAGTCACTGATGTATTCGATGAGTTAAGAAAATCAAAAAAAACAATAAAACATTTTTTTTTTAAAAAGCAAAGCTTTTATTAGATAAACTAAAAAATATTAAATAATAAAAAAAATTTTAAACATGCGTTAAAAAGATGAACGAAGAAGTATCAAATAATTGGGCGCGTTTTATCAAATTGTATCCTAATTAATTTTCGTATTTAATAGTTAAATCATAATATTTTTGCATTTTTGTTATAATGTGTGAAACATTTGTTAACTGAGCGTCCCAAGCTTTTATTTGTAGTAACATACAGGTGGATTAAAAAATTTTTTATACTTTTTAGGTCATCTTATTAACGCATATTTAAAATTTTTTTTTTATTTAATATTTTTTAGTTTATCTAATAAAAGCTTGTTTTTAAAATTTTTTTATTGGTTTTTAGTTTAATTTTTAGTCTCATGCGCCATTTTATAGTGGCCACCTTATTGGCTTTAAAATGCCTTCACATATCTGACTAACACAGCTAATTGTATTCCACTTATCATAACCCTTCATTTGATACCAATATCATCGAGGGGTTGTTCGTGGTGGCCGCCATATTGGATTTAAAATGACGTCACATAGCTTACTGTATTCTCCTCGTCAGACTCTTTCATTTGATGCCCATGGCGGGTGTTTATAAAGAAAAAGGTAATCCGCCAGTTTATCTTAGCCGCCATATTCGATTTAAAATGACGTCACATAGCTTGCTGTGTTCTACTTGTAATACTCTTTCATTTGATACCCATGTTGGGGGGGTTGTAAAGAAAAAGGTAATCCGCCATTTGTGGCTGCCATATTGGATGTACCATATAATTGAATATACTATATTGCATTGTCTTCAGAACCAAAGGTTTGTGCCAAATTTGAGCATCACTGGATTACGGGAAGTGGCCGAAAAATCATTCGCAAAATTCCACCCCCAGAAATATCCGCCATTTAATGGTGGGCGCCATATTGGATAGACCATAAAATTGAATATACTATATTGTATTGCCTCCAGAAACAAAGGTGCGTGCCAAATTTGAGCATCACCGGACATCGGGAAGTACTTGAAAAACGGATCGTAAGATTTGTCCCAAACAAAGAAAAAAGCTTGTAAAAAAACTTTAATCGAGGGTGCCACAGGCTTGCGGGTGGTTTAGGCCTGGCACCCTAGTGTAATCTTAATGTACACATTCCAAACTTCATTTGATGTCAATTTTATTAGGATATTTTATGACGTCACCAACACCAAAAATCGTAACCGGAAGTGACGTCAAAATTCCATGACGCGGGCGAAATTAGGTTATATAAAAGGTGGCTCCCTTTAGGTATGTGACAGTACTAGTCCCTCACAAAAAATTGTTAGGATATTTTATACCTTCATTTTTATACTGCAGCCTCTCCGACTATCATATTCAGAATACGTCTCTCACCCTGTGCAGAACTTGCCCCATGTCGTCCTCAATATTTTGTTCCTCCTTGTTCATTGTGTTCGATATATTTTCTGTTTAAGGGGACCTTCTGGTCTAGTGTCCTTAAATTTGACGAGTTTTTAGGAATTTTTTTAATGAAAATAAAGAGCAATAATATTTAAACTTTGCAGATATATTTTATTACATTATAACTATACAAAAATATAATAAAAAAAAATTTTTAATTAAACTAAAATAGATTTTGAATGTGTCCTCTTCAAAAAAATGGATCTTGGTGGTGCGTGATGTTTTGACTCTTCCACTGATCCAAACCCGAAAAAAAAATTTCCACTAATTAGTATAAGTGTAGTTATCGCAGGAAATAGAATGACAAAAAAAAATTTGATAAAATGGCGCGTTGTTAAAATTTACGTGTCGAAAACAGACAGTTTCCAACGATAGGCACTGGTTTACCGAATAGCGTAGTAAAATTTGAGACGAATCGGTCGAGTAGTTTTTTTTGCCCCGCACCGTGCAGAAAAATATAGTTTCGAGATAAATGAGTTTAAAATTTTAAGTAAATGTACCCTCAAAAAAATCTGATTTAAATCTATGCTTACTATTAATCCTACTCTAACCCTACTGTTAATTAATATTTTGAAATACACGTAGCCAATAGGGAATATGTGTGACTTATTCATATTTAGGAGAAGGGAGAAAATCCGAGCAGCTGCATTCCTACAAACAATAGATCTATTCATCGGACCTGTTCACCCTATTACCTGCTTCCGCGCTGACCTGCTAAATAGGCTGTAGAAGTCAAAATACTGGAAATATTTATTCGAAAATTTAACAGTATACTTTTAAAAGCCTATACTTTTGAAATATCAATTAAAAAAAATTGATTTTTGGAAAAATCTAGACCAGAAGGTCCCTTTAAGTTATCATCAGACGTATCGATCATTGGCGGAGGTGGCCTTAAGCCAGATTATAGTATTTCCGCAAACTGAAAGAACAATATCTCGCCGTGACAGCATTTCATTCGCGTTTCTTAGATTATCGAGTCATGTTTTC
Source organism: Thereva nobilitata (assembly GCA_963855945.1). Taxonomy (NCBI): domain Eukaryota; kingdom Metazoa; phylum Arthropoda; class Insecta; order Diptera; family Therevidae; genus Thereva; species Thereva nobilitata. The sequence continues at coordinate 115,134,296 of OY979695.1, read as the reverse complement.
GGTCTGACCCGATAGTAGGATCAGAGTAAAAAGTAGGCTAAACCCCTAAGAAGATACTGAATCATCCCGTGAAAGTTCTAAAATCGGATTAACCGTTTCGAGCTTTGAGGTTTACAATTAGAATGATAAAAAAAGTTTCCACTAGCTTTTCTCCGACTATCGGATCAAGTTTTTCCGTCTGAAGCACTAGTCGGAACCGACTGAAGCCTAAAACATGCCCAAGAAAATACTGAATCTTCCCGTGAAAGTCTCATCACAATCGGATTAGCCGTTTCCAAGATTAGCCCGTGCAAACACGCTTTTTTACATTTCGAAAGGTAGGCTGTTTCTATTTAATGGCCGGAGCAATAAAAATTTTACATTCAAAATTATTTTTTACTTTTCAGTTAATTTTAAAATAAAAAGTTTGTTTTTAGTTTTTTTTAAACTATATTTTGTATTTTCTACTTTTTAGTCTATTATATGTCTTCCGCCATTTTTTAGTGACCGCCATATTAGATTTTAAATGACGGCACACCGCTTACTGTATTATACTCGTTACACGCTTTCATTTGATACACATACCGAAGGCGTTGTAAAGAAAAAGGTAATCCGCCATTTTGTGTTGGCCGCCATTTTGAATATTGCATTCTACTTATTGTACTCTTTCATTTGATATACATGTCGGGGGTCCGGGAACACAATTGCAACATTCGGCCGCCATCTTGAAACCGCCATCTTGATTTCTTTACAAAATGGTCAGATTGTATTTTCACGCGAACTATACATACAGTGGCTCTCAAAATTATTGGCACACCCAAGAAATTTTACAACGAAGGAAGATCTTAAAAAACTAGACTATGTTACCATATTTTATTGATGAAAATTTCATTGTTTAAAATATAAAAAATAAATTTACAACAAAAATAATGAAAAATCATTTAATAATATTGATTCAACGGAAAAAATAAATTCATTGCAAAATTTAACGCTGCAAAATTATTGGCACGCACTATACTTGGTAACGGTTTTTATTTTAAATTAGAATAAAACTAATATTTTAACGAATAACCTTTTTACTTTACAACATCGACAACCTCTTTGACAAGGGTTCAACCAGTTTCTGTAAATATGCACTTTTTTTTTATTGCAGCTTAATAAAATAAATTACAATTTTTTTTCTATAGGGCATTTTCTACCCACACATACAAGACAGCCGCAAGGCACACAAAGTTTTGAGAGCTGATATTTCTCATACATTTTGTTAACAACTTGGCGGAATTTTCTTAGTTTTTTCTATTTTATCATTAATTTATTCAATAGAAAGTAAGTTTTATAACATCAAACTAATTCAGCAATTGAAAATTATTTGTATGTCATTTAATTTATATTACCAGTGCCTAATATTTGTGCTGTAGTTTGATGTAGTAAGCGGGGTGACCGGGACAACGAAAAAATTTTCAAATTTCCGAAAATTTATAAAAGAACCGAGAAAAGGGTATCATTATTGTCAAAATTAAAACACGAAAAGTGGTTAGCGGCTCTTAAACGAAAAGATTTAAACGCGGGGATGTTTTGGTTAAGAGTTTCCAGTTTTGGCATTTTTACTGCCCAAGTACTGGATCCATCCTTCGAAGGTTTTATATATGCTTTCAAACCGTTAAAAGCTCTAAAACTTTCTCTGCTATAAGCACTTAGCCGATCTATTAAATATTCTACGATATCAAATTGCACATTTTTTGGCAAAGCACTTCGAGAGAAATTGTTATCATTCAATTTATACAGATACAGGCCATCGCAATAATTTCCAATTTTACACTCATACCGATTTTGAACACTACAATAAACAGAAACGAAAGCACTTAATCAAAAGATGAACTGGTATTTAGATTGCATATTAAAAATGTGAGCTGTTATTTCACATTTTATTTTCTAAAAATAACTAATATTTAGTTTTTTCCAATAAAAATATTACCTACTCCACACTTTCCCTATTCATCTTGCCGGCCTGTCATCGTATGGGTGCCTTGCGGCTCTCCGATACATTGCCATTTGATGACGTGTCAGAAAATGCCCTATATCATTAAAATAAATCTTAGCCAAGCCATAACCTTCTATATTACAAGCCATGAACAAGGAAAATATTGAGAGCGAATTTCCGCTCAATCGGACCACAACTCGGTGAAGTCACGTTATGTTGTTAGTGTAATTTGGAGAATTTGGTGGTCCGATTCTCTCAATATCTATTCTTGTTCATGGCTTGTAAATATAGAAGGTTATGGCCAAGCCCATCACATAAACAGATGTTTGTGCGTGAGGGCTGTGACTGCCTAAGGTTTTAGATAAATTAATATTTTTAATTATAATAGTTAAGCCAACAAACTTATATTAACATAAATTACTTATTTACTATACATAAAAAATTAAATCTATACTCTACAAACTAATATTTCAAAAAAATAAATAAATAAAGAAATAAATAAAAAATTCAAGTAAAATTCATAATCCATTAATTAATTCATTGAATAAATGTTTCGTATGTATGACATAATTCTTGAGTACTACTTTAAAATTATGTTCATTTACAATATTTTTTCTATAAATTTGAAGATTTTTGAATAGCTTAGGACCTAGTGTACTTGCATGACGTTGGGCTAGTGTTTTTTTGCATCTTGGGATGTTGAGCGGCGTTTCGTTGCGCACGGGTATCATGATTCGAAATTCTGGTGGAAAATTTTGATGGATTTTGTTTTATAAATTTTAAAAGTGTTACCAAGTATAGTTGTCGGATGTTCATTACTTCAAATTCGGCAAATGCTTGAGTTGTTGAGTAGTATTTCGATTTGCCGAGGCATATTTTAATTAGTTTACTTTGGACATTATGTAAAGCACTTATAGTACTGCTGTGGGTAGCACCCCGTGCTATTATTCCATATTGAAGGATTGATTGTGCAATCGTAAAGTAAACATTTTTCAAGATTTGGAGATCGAGATAGTTCCTTAATAGTCTAAATTTATATATAACTTGTCTCATTCTGCTAACAGTGTTTGACATATGATTTTTCCATTTCAGTTCATTATCTATGGTAACCCCTAGATATTTCACTTCCTTTGTGTGATTTAGCCTAGTATCCAGGGGCGGTTCCAGAGGGGGGTAATTGGGTAATTACCCCCCTAAAGATTTTCGTTCGCTTATTTATTTTTATTCTTAAAAATTACCAATATTTCAAACAAACAAGTTAAGTTATGGTGAATCCAGTCGGCGATCTATGTCGGTGAATTTTTCGAAAACTGCTGGAGAGTCGTGGAAACGACCGATACCCGAGACTCCCACAAATATGACTGATTCCACACGAGCGTACGGACTACACGACAACAGTCGGCTGCAAAGTGGTTTATGAAGAAAAGGGTGAGAGGACAATGGGGAGGGCACACAAATTAGAACGATATTTTCAGCAGATTTTTGATCGAACACTTTGACAGTTCTGCATTGTTGTTGTTTTTTTTCTGAAATTCCCTTTTGCTCGCAAAGAGAATGTCTAAAACAACAAGAAAGCCCGTATGATTTGATACCTGCAAGTTGTTCCCTCGTGTAGCGCCGTAAAGCTACTGACAGATACAGGTGCAAATGCGGTGCGGACAATGACAGATAGAATAGAAGTGTGTGTATTCAAATGCGAACTAACGAAATGTGGCTTGAGCGCTATGCAGACACCGCGTAGGTTGCTCTACTTTCTACTTTTTCCGCGGCCTAATGTCAAAAAGTTGTTTGTGTTTTGAGTCGTGTGTTTTTGGTTTTAAGTCGTGTGTTGGTGTTGGTGGGGATAGTAAATTTGTTGAATTCCAGTTAATGCAAATCTTTATTTTCACAAATTGCGGTAATGAAATTAGCACCTAAAACAAAGACAAGTCCTGTAGGATAGAATAATAATTCGCAAATCATACAGCTTTTTCAATTTATTTTTTATCACGACCACTTGTCACTTTGATTTTTAGGTTGTGTCAAAGTCGGAACGCGCCGCCGACACCGCAACAATATGTCAATGAAAAGTCCCCACATACCGCGAAGCCAATGTCCGCACCGGAATTGCGCTTGTATCTGTCAGCAGCTTAAGAGAAGTGATGACGTTCTTCCTTTGCACGGGTTAGGTTAGGTTAGGTTAGATATGGCTGAGCTGCTGGTGTACAGCTCAAACACTTAGGCCAAAGGAGTAGGCCCATTGTGATGCCATAGTGATCCCACTTTAAACCTGATGTTAAAGTGTCATTTCTTCGCTAAACCATCTCGAGGAAGCAATGAATCTCCTGAGTTGCGGGATCCCAATGTTCGAGATTTCCGCAAGCGTGCTTAGAAAGGGTTTACCAAATGCGGTTAGTCTCCTTCTGCTTAGGGCTGGGCAGTGACAGAGGAGATGTAGTACACTTTCCTCTTCGTCCGGGTTTTTACAGGTTCTGCAAAAATCGTAGGTCTCAAGACCTAAGCGGGTCGCATGCGTCCCTATCAGACAGTGTCCGGTAAGCACTCCCACTATAGCTGAGAGGTCTTGTCTCCCGAGGCTCATTATTGAAGTAGTCCGCCTGAGATCATAAGAGGGCCAAGTTAGTTTGGCCAAGGTGCATTTATTAAGATCCCTCCAATGCTTCTTTGCTTGTTGCATTGTGTGCTGTTTGCATTGGAGTTTAAAGGTGGCCCAAGGCATACCAACCCTTTCCTTTCCAGGAAGGAGAGTGGCGGTCGTGCCTTTCCTAGCCAGTTCGTCAGCTTTACAATTTCCCTCTATGTTTCGGTGACCGGGCACCCATACGAGGAGGGTCCTGAACTGCTGAGCCATCTCGTTAAGAGATCTGCGACATTCAGAGATAGTTCTAGAGCTGTTAGTGCAAGAGCGCAGGGCTTTCAGAGCCGCCTGACTATCTGAAAAGATGTAGACAGTCCGATTCCTATCGCCTTGCTGGTTAATTAAAAGAACAGCTTCATGTATGGCTAGAACCTCCGCTTGATATACACTGCAGTGATCGGGTAGTCGGAAGGAGACTTCAATCCCAGTCTCTGGGGAAAAGACTCCTCCTCCTACTCGACCCTCGAGCTTAGAGCCATCAGTAAAGAAGTTTATGGCATCTTGAAAACTGTGTGGTCTGTTACTCCATTCACGACGTGAAGGAATGTGGACTCCGTAGTTCCTCGTGAAGGTAATCTCGGGTATACAGAAGTCAGTTTTAGTGGGGACGATAACAGAGTTCAACACCTTCGTGTGACTTCCCCCGATTCCGGTCCAAAATCCAGATTCTTTTATTCTAAGGGCTGCGATGGTTGCGCTTTCCCTTGCCACAAGATTCAAAGGAGGGAGGTATAGCATAACATTTAGGGCATCTGTAGGTGTGGAGCGAAGTGCTCCTGTTATGCATAGCTCGGCACATCTTTGTACTTTCTGTAGTTTGTTTAGCACGGTGGACTTACTCAAGGTTGGCCACCATACTATGACTCCGTATAGGAGTATTGGGCGGACGTTCGCTTTGTATATCCATCGTACTATGTTAGGGGAGAAGCCCCATTTCTTCCCAATGGATTTTTTGCAAGCGAAAAGCGCTATGTTCGCTTTCTTAATGCGCTCTTCTGTATTTTCATTCCAGAGGAGTTTCTTGTCTAGGATTACTCCCAGATATTTGGCGCTATTTCTAAATTTGAGCCTAACATTGTTAAGCCGTGGGGGTGTTAAAGGTGGAGTTTTATACCTCTTTGTGAAGAGGACTAGTTCCGTTTTTACTGGGTTAACGCTGAGTCCGCGGGTGGCAGTCCAGCTTGAAAGGGTTTGTAACGCCGCCTCCATGAGATCACAGAGGACTTGAGGAAATTTTCCTTTTGTGACGATGACAACGTCATCCGCGTACGCCAGGACGTGATGCCCCTCGGCCTCCATGCGTCGCAACAGCTGGTTTATAGTTACGACCCATAGGAGCGGGGAAAGTACTCCTCCTTGCGGGGTGCCTCTGTTTACGGCCCTTCGGACCGAGCTGTCGCCTAGGCTCGAGCTCACCATCCTGCCGGTAAGCATTTGGTGGATGAGAGACACCAGCGATGCCTCGATCCCCAGTTCTGTCAAGGCCAGGGTGATGGCGTTCGGGAGTACGTTGTTAAACGCTCCCTCTATGTCAAGGAATGCCACTAATGTATACTCCTTGACTTCGAGTGATTTTTCAATGGTAGAGACCAATGAGTGAAGAGCAGTATCAGTAGATTTGCCCTTTGTATAGGCGTGTTGTGTGCCAGAGAGGTCAGAGGTTGGTATGGTCTGCCTCAGATATATTTCGATTAGCCTTTCTAGAGTCTTTAAAAGAAAGGATGATAGGCTAATTGGCCTGAAGTCTTTGGGTGTTGCGTGGGAGGCTTTTCCTGCCTTGGGTATAAAGACTACTTTAACCTCTTTCCAACTAGAGGGAATGCAGTTATTTTGAAGGCACCCTGTAAACATGGCCTGCAACCAGGGCATGATATAACTAAGGGTGCGCTGCAGTTGTGCCGGCACTATGCCGTCCGGGCCTGGAGATTTATAGGGCTGGAAGGTGTTTACAGCCCATTCAATTCTTGCTCTACTTATGATAGATTTGATCAGCTGTGGTGAGGCTGAAGAGTTTATCGGGAAGGCTGACTCAGCGGTAGTACTACTCGGGAAATGGGTGTCCATAAGTAGTGCCAGGGATTCCCTGCCAGAGTCAGTCCAATCGCCGTTTTCTTTGTGTAAATAACTAAGCATTGTTGGTGATTTAGTTAATATTTTACGTAACCTTGAGGCTTCTGACGTGGACTCTATATTGCTGCAGAAGGTAGCCCAAGAGGTGCGTTTGGCCTTCCTTATTGCCATTTTGTATCTATTCAGCTTCGACTTATAGCAGCCCCAGGAGGTTTCACTGCTGCTGCGTCTAGCTGAGTTAAATTCCTTTCTACACTCCTTTCGGAGCGTTTCAAGTTCCCGAGACCACCATGGGGGTTTGGAAGCCTCTTTATGCTGTCTGTTCGGACAGGCTTTATTAATGGCGTGAGAGCATTGCTCTGTGAAGATGCTCACAATGCTGTCGAGTTGTTCCCGGTTTTTGGGAATACAGGGTGGCTTAGGAGCAAGGTTTTTTGCGATAAGCCTAGTATAGTAACCCCAGTTTGTCTTTTTGAAGTTTTTTATTTTAGAAGGGGGGTTGAGCTAGAGTCTTGCAGTTGAAACTCTATAAATCTGTGGTCTGAGAAGGAGTGGTCTTTCAAGACCTTCCAGACCAAAATTCGGTCGGAGTGGCGATCGGAGACAAGGGTGATGTCCAGCACTTCTTCTCTGTTTTCGATAACGAAGGTGGGATCATTACCTTTGTTACAAATAGCAAGTTTGGTGCTTAGTAGGTAGTTAAAAATAACTTCACCTCGATCATTGGTGTCCGTGCTGCCCCATTGTGTGTGGTGCGCATTTGCGTCACCTCCCATAACTAGGAACGTGGTAGCATCGGTGTAACTTACCAGGTTCTGAAAAGCCATAGGAGGTAGGGGGCCCTCATCATCATGGGCTAGATAGAAAGAGGCCAACCTGAGTTTCTTCTGATTTAACTCTAGGTCGACCGCAGTAAGGTCTCCGTCACTAAATTGAGGGAGAAGAAAGGTGCTTATGTTATTTTTGACCAGGATAGCTGTTCTGGGTTTTCCCTTCCCTTTGGCGTAGAAGAGATTAAATTTAGGCGTCCTTAAGCCACAGATCCTGTCACCAGCGATCCATGGCTCTTGGACTAGGGCAACATCGACTTCGCCTGATGCCAGGTGAAGCAAGAGCGCAGCGGACGCTGCTTTACAGTGGTGCAGGTTTATCTGTATTACCCGCACCATTTTCAGGGTGGTGTATTTCGATGACAGTCACCTCCGCTTCTTCGTCGCTGGGGATGTCTGTGTCGATGTCTGAGCTGAGGAGTTGGTGCTCCGTGTACAAGCCGCCGATGGCTCTGCCCAGCTCGGAGTCTGTCGACGCGTCAACTTCGCTCCGAACTGCACTTTCACCATCGGTTTCCATATTTTCATCCTCTTCACCTGAGGCCTTGGTGCAGGCCGCCTGGTTCACTAGGGCTTCCGTGTCTGTTTTATAGACCTTCAGCTCTATTTTTTGGAAGCCGTAGTTCACGGCGTATTTTTCGTTTGCCAGTTGTTCTAGGCATTCTTCATTTAGGAGCAGAACAACTTGCATAGTGGCCCTGTTTGTCTGCTCCGTTTTGATAACTCTCCAGTTATCAGTTTTAATGTGGGGGTTGAAGGCCTTTAGCATAGTGAGGATTTCCTCAGGCTCCGATGGAGCCACTGGAAACCATGCTCTGGCCCTCGGGCGAGATGGTATCTCGCTAGCGTCAAGTGCTTTGAGCCGGGCACCGGGGTAGACTTCCCCGACTCTAGCTACCGCAGCTTTGTAAAGCTCTGCAGACCTAGCGTTGTCGCAGGCCTTCAGTTTTATACAGCCTTGATACCATCCGGCATCAAGGCATGAGGGAGGAGGTCCCGGGTTATCCCTCAGGACCTCCATGGCCACTTTGGCGAGGGCGACTTGCACCCACCGCCATTGGTGTTTGGGAATCTTCCCATTCTCATCGTTCTCGTCCAAGACGCCGATTATTTTGCGATCCTTCGCTATTTCTGCGAAGGATAACGGTTTGTTTCCGTGCGTCTTGGGCTTTTTTGGCACTGGACTGTGGGTGCTTGGTTCCTCCACAGAACGTTGGCGTTTTGAGGCTGGTGCACCTCTATACCGCTCTAGCGTAAAATTTGGGATGACTTGCTTTGCCCAAGCGATGTCATCCTGGACTTTGGTGAAGTCCTCCTTCGACACTTGGTCTTCCCTGATCGGGTTGATGGCCAGGCGGCGAAGGATTCTACTGGCCAGGCGGACTTCTTGAGGACCTGCCTTTGTCGGGTCAGGCCTTTTCAGGTTTTTGCCCCTTCCGCAAACCATTCGCTCCCCTGATCCCCCCGCAGCGGCCGTGCCCGCAGGTGTGCGCTGGGCAGCGACGATGCCGCAAGGAGGAGCAGGTTTGCTAGTGGACGCTTGGGGGGTCCTTTTGCAAGGAGTGGAGTTTGTGGCTCCATTTAAAAGAGGTTTGGCCCTTCCGCAGACCGTTCGCTCCCCTGATCCTCCCGCAGCGGCCGTGCCCGCAGGTGTGCGCTGGGCAGCGGTGATGTCGCAAGGAGGAGCAGGTTTGCTAGTGGATGCTTGGGGTGCCATTTTGCAAGAGGTGGAGTTTGTGGCTCCGCTCGGTTGAGGTTGGCTCGGGGGTACCGCAGCTCTGTTTTTAGCGGGATTTGTGGTCCCTTCCGGTTTTCGTTTAGGGGAACCGGACCCCTTTTTAGCTTTTTGTATTTTGTCCATAATTACTCCCACGAGTAGCGGAGAAACGAGGTCCACCCGGGCAGAGATCCGCAGTACCCGGGTAAGGCTATTTAGAACCGGAGATCGCCAGGTATACGGAGCACACCGTACACGACTGGGCTATTAGTTAATCTGGGCCCCCAGCCAGGCTGATCATCGGCACGGTTCGCATAACACCTTGATCCGACCCAGAGGATAAGGGGTTGGGGATGGGCATCCAAGGATTTAAAAGGGGAGAGGAATACCAGGTTGGGAGGACGACTGTCTGCTACGTTCTGAAAAGAACGCATTGCCCAGAGTGAACCAGCGCGATTGACTTGAATTTATGGAATAAAAAAAATTTAATTTTTTTTCTTTTTTAAAAATTACCCCCAGTTGGCTGGAAACGCCCCTGCTAGTATCCTTTAGTTTTATGCAGGTTCCATTAGGATCAAAATTCTTTTTGTTTCCAAAAGTAATAAATTGGGTTTTTTTTTAAATTAGGGGCCAATTTGTTCAGACAGAGCCAGTCGTATACTTTATTTAAGCCATCATTAGCCAGTGTAGTAACAGTAACCCAGCTTTTTGCTTTAAAGAAAAGGACTGTATCATCCGCATAAGAAACTATATGCCCAGATATTCCAGTTTGCTCCATGTTACATAAATCATTGACATATATCAGATAAAGTAAGGGTCCCAGTACAGTGCCCTGGGGCGCACCACATTTTACCACTAGAGAACCGCTAATTGTATCCATTATTCTTACACACTGTGCCCTTTCGTTTAAATAGGACATTAAAAGTTGGAGTACTTTTCCTCGAAATCCAAAATTTTCAAGTTTACGTACCAGCTTTTCGTGGTTAACAGTATCAACTGCACGACTGCACGATATACGAACTTATTATCGACTGCACGATATACGTATAATGCATCCGTTGAACTATTTTTAGGTTTGAAACCGTATTGGTTAGGTGCAAGGATCTCGTTTTCAGTGAGATATTTCATTAATCTAGCTTTTATGCATTTTTCTAATATTTTGCTTAAAATTGAGGTTAAAGATATCGGCCTGTAATTATTTGTGTCAAGCTTATAACCGGCTTTAGGTATTGGTGTTATTACAGATACTTTTAATTTTTTAGGAAAAACACCTTCAGAAAGAGATTTGTTGAATATAAAAAGCAAAGGTCTCAAGATGTGGCAGGATATGGCTTGGACGATTTTAGGTGTGTAACTATCTACCCCTGCAGCTTTACCAACTTTTAGCTTTGCAATATAATGTTTTAGTTCATCCATAGTTATAGGTGGTAAATCAATAATTTGGTTATTAATTCGTGACATATGATAGTCTGGCTCCTGTGATTGATTACCACAATCTACGCTTCTAGGTATCTTTTCTCCTACATCTGTGAAAAATGTATTAAACTCTTCTTCTATTCTACTTACGGTTGCTCTAGGTTTATTTTCAGCGTTTCCCTGCTTAATACCGAATGTTTGCGGAACTCGCGGTCTAATTTATTACAGAAATTCTCAATCGGGTTTAAATCGGGAGATTGAGCAGGAGTGTCCACTACTTTTGGGCAATTCCCTCGTCAAAATCGAAGCCCTTCGACAAGAACGAGGGGAAGAAGTGCAAAGGGATAGGAAGATCTAAACCGGGCCTTTTTTGGATGGGAAATTTATAGGCACCTTCCAGGTTGTCTGTAAATTAATAATTAAAACAATAAAATTTAAATCAGTAAAATTTAGGTTTAGTTTTGTAATATCTTCCTCCATTGTAAAATTTCTTGGGTGTGCCAATAATTTTGAGGGCCACTGTATGTGCAAAATTTCAAGTTGATCGGTTATATGGAAGTGGGTCAAAATCAAGTTGCAAGATTTGTCTACATACATACATATATACATTAAAAAATAGCCTAAACATGCCCCAGAAAATACTGAATCTTCCAGTGCAAGTCCCATCGCAATCGGATTAGCCCGGATAAACAGACAGACATACAAACAGACAAAAATTTTAAAAATACTTGATTTCGTTTTAATATCCTGCAAATAACCATATAAGCTTAGAAAAAGACAATTATTTTGAAATCACAGACAGTCACTCCAATTATATTTAATGTCTGTCGCTGAGTATGTAGGCTCTATTAGGGCTAAATAACCGTTAAATACTATTGGCAGACATTTTTAACCATTTGCTGGGGTGTGAGGGGTGAAACGGCAACTTCAACTAGGGGGCTTGGGAGGGTCAAATGTGAAGGGGGAGGGGTGCATACACGAAATATCAGCTTTAAGAAAATGACGAAAATGATGTGCCTAAAAAACCTCATAAAATCAATCAAAATTGCGATTTTTCAAAAATTCCAACGGGATTTTATTTTCAATTGTTTCTTAATAGTACAGTACAGATGGACTGGAAAATCGGGGTATGCTCCTTTAATTCTTGGAAGGATGATTTTTCATAAATCCTTAATGGAGCATAAAAGAAGCTCTACTCTAAATTTGAGTAAAATTTCTAGTAGACGTTTTTTGGAAAACTCAAAAAGTTTTTCTCTGAATCTACGCATTTTAGAGAAAAGTTTTTTAAACAAAAAATGCAGAGGAAGTGTGAGAATTGTGCTCTGAAAATGGCACACAGGGTAATTTGAGTACAGTTATAATTGGTACGTTGCGATTGAATGAGATATGATTGTTTAAACCATAGGTTCTCAACTTTATTTTGCCCACCGCCCACTTTGAGAATATTTTTTATTCTAGAGCCCCCTAGGTAGGACGCATCGTGTGGCAGATGCTCGAACTACGTGTGTCCAATGTCAAGCGTCCAACGTTCGTATTTAGACACGTTCGGGGTGATGTGGGTATTGACTCAATCGTTGGAAACCCACATTCGAATGAAACGTTCACCGCATCGTGTATACCGGCCACTTTATATTAGATATAGTCGTAAGATAAAGCCGGCTCTATACGATGCGGGTAACGTTTGATTTTAAAGTTGGCTTCCAACATTGGGGTGATACCCATCACAGCTGGAACATGTCCAAGCACAAAAGTTGGACGCTTGGCATTGGACGCTCGTAGCTCGAGCGTCTGCCACACAATACGTCGAACCATCAAACGTCCAACGTTGGAGGGTGTTCATAGCATCGTGTAGAGCCGGCTTAAGATATGACTCCTATCCTATTGCTGAGTTTAAAGAAGAATGTTTCAATGAGAACAATTAAAACTCATACTATTCAAAAATAAGGATCATTCACTGATCTGTTTTTAGTATTTTGCAACATTAAAAACAATAAAAGCAGGTCAGTGAATTATACTATTTTTTGCATGGTAAATAGCAAAAATATCAAGGCATCTGGAGTCTTGGAGTGTTTCACGAATTTTTTAAGAGACTTTTGAAGATGTTAAAAATATTCAGAAAAAAGGACCTTAACGATCTACTTTTTGAAGTCGATTGAAAAAAGTAGGAAAAATTGTTGAATACTAAAAAGTGATACCTATTTTTAAATGGCAAATAGCAAAAAACCCAAGCCAGCTGGAGTCTTGGAGTGTTCCAAGAAATTTTTAGGTAAGTTTTGAAGATACTAAAAAAGTCCAGAGAAAATGACCTTAACGAACTACTATTTTAGTTACATTAGTAAAAATTGTTTTTTTTCCATATATTTTTTACAAATAAACCCTCTTATTTCTATTTTTTCCATCGAACACTATTATTTTTATTAATGAAATAAAAGTCGCATTTCTTACGATTACAAAGATACCCTATTTGTGGAAATCGACCGTTGTTTCATTACATTGTCATTCAAGATCATTAAACTATATTTTTCCCCCAAAACCAAAATTCAAAACGCCTTATCTCGAAAGCGGGCAGAGATAGCAACCCTTTTTGTGTTTTTCGATCATTTTTTGTTTACTATTTGTCTACTTTTGAAGTCCAATGGAGTGTCGCATGGGCTTTCACACGGGCGAACACCAACGAATGAAAGAAATATTCACAGCTTATTAGCTCTTTTTGTTGTCGCTTTTTGAAATTTCTCTTTTGCATTCTTGTCCTAGGAACAACAATAACGCAGGAACTGTCAAAATGTGAGTTTAAAATGCGTCTGATCTATTTTTTTCAGACAATAATAAAATAGAATGGTGTATTAGTAATACGAATAAAATGAAGAATTTGTAATTTCAATCACTAATAAAAGATAGTATAAATAAAATTATAAAATTAATTATGTCGTTATGTATGCTAACTTTATTTCTTCTGTACAGTTACACTAATTTGGGGTAGGAAAATAATAATAAATTCTTGTACCAATTACACTTAATGTTCATGTGATAATAGCATTAATCAATACTTTATTTTTTATATACAATTTTATTTTGGTTTAAAATGTTCATGGTTCAATTTCATAAAATTTGAAAACAGTATTATGGAATGTGATTATGAATTTAAATTTTTGATGTTCACGACAAAGTTCTTTTTTTACGACCTCATTCTTTTTATACTATTGCATTTTTTGAAAATAAAAAAAATCAAAAACCAAAATAAGTAAACTAAATGACAACACAAAAAAAATTAAACTAACAAAACCTAACAAAAAAATTTGAAAAAATTCCTTGATGATGTAGATTTTTCTGCGTATCGTCCAGCATTGCATTGCGTTCATCCCCATAATTCAAATAGCATGGCTCGTGAACCACGATTGGAATGTTTCCACCTTCAAGCAACGTTTCATTTTCAGTATCACCTCTAATTTTGCTTGCTTCCAACAGTGAACGCCGATCTTTACGGCCGGGGGTGCGCGATTTACCGTCCACAATTTTTAAGGACAAAACACACACTCATTTTACAAGAGCAAAGTTTTGACGCTTACGCTCTCGAAAATTCGCATAGCAACTGAAAAAGGGACGCTTCTTCGTAACATTAGGACCGTTAACTACGCAGCGTAGCATTTACTGCCCTATAACTTTGGAACGGTAAGTCGGAGGAAAAAAAGTTTAAATAAATGTAAACATTTTTAAGAGGAACAATTTACTGATTTACACTTTTGTAAAAAAAAACCATTTTTTCTGGGACAAAAAACGAAAAAACCCTTTTTTTTTAAACTTTGGGTCCACCTAGCTTCTGTATTTCAAGTTGTACAGCATGACCTTTATGACACAAATTGTAGGTAACAATGTCTTCTACATTTTTTGTTTGAAAAACTTTTCTCTAAAATGCGTAGATTCAGAGAAAAACGCTTTTCAAAAATTTTTGAGTTTTTCAAAAAACGTCTACTAGAAATTTTACTCAAATTTAGAGTTGAGCTTCTTTTGTGCTCCATTAACGATTTATGAAAAATCATCCTTCCAAGAATTAGTGGCGCATCAATATTACATCTGTACTGTACTATACGTTTTCTAAATGAGTTTCCGAATTATAAACTGATCTTGCAAAAAATGGCAACATTGTTAATTAAGGTAAAAAAAACTAGTTACTCAAAAAGTAATAAACCGATATTGTTGAAATTTTTTTGTAAATTGCCGGGAGCATATAAACACTATCTACAAGAATTTTCAGCCTTCTATGTGCACTTGTTTTCCTGTATACAAATAGTGAAAATAACGTGTTTTGAAAACTTTGGAAGCTATTTGCAAGATCACCCTTGCACCTAGCGACCTCTACCAGGGCTTATTTTTTTTAGAGAATTTCATAACGAAGAGCTTTCCCAGTGCATATGTTATACAAAAAGTTAGCAGGAACGGAGCTATTAAAAGAAATATAAAAAAGAGTGCCTATTTTATTCACAATAAGTTCATTAGAAAGTTATGCGTTCAACCAATTTGTGGGCAAACTTAGGGTGTTCAACTACACCCTAAAACGAAGCGATTCCCACAATAATCTCGCCTATGGGCCAATAATTCATTTTTCATCATTTTTTCCTTCTCGCCGACTAGTCTATAAGAAAACTCCTATTGCTGCTAAGTAGGATTAAATTATTTTTTGTTGATAGCAATTAAATAACTGAAGACTGTCCTTAAAGAGAAGGACTGTAATAAATGTATGATATTAAAAGAGTAGAAGGCGGATTGTGAAGGTATTTCAACAAGTAGACGTTATGGAATTTTTCATTTTAAAATACGCTATGAGTCTGCCGTTCTTTAGTTAATATTATAAAGAACTGAATAAATCTAAAGGAAAAATTTGATTGTAATAAAAGAGAAAATCTACTTCTCAACGGGGATACCAATTAACTTTTGAATTCATACAAAAAAGGTCCAAAAAACAAAGGAATTCTCATAAAAGGTATAAAAAATGGTAAAAAGGAAACACCACACCGTAGTCCTTGGTATTTATGGAGATTTCATTCCAGTAGAAAAACACCGATATACGTTTCCTCCCTTTGGGACACTACTGCCTCGTTATTTGTAAAGAAGACATAAAAAGTGAAAGGGAAGCATTTCCTTTTCCTTTACGCAAGTGCCCGTATTCTTATGCAAAACGAATGTCAGCTCTGTGCTATAGGGACCTGAGTAGGGATAGTAAGGATACCTGTATCCTGTATTTCAGTTCTTTATTTTGAATACCTTTGAAGACAGGTACAGATAGCACTAGCGGCTCTTGGGAGCTGTAGAGTGGCGGCAGACAATCGAACGCATGCAATTTGCATAAATTTTTTAGAATACGAAAAAAAGGAGGAAAAACGTCGACGAAGATATTACAAATTGGTGAAAGAAAAGACTTTGATTCCGTAAAAGTTGTAGAAAGGAGAAAAAATTTCCTTTCCTTTATTCGATTGAAATATTGAAGAGAAGGTAAAGCAAAAATATCCCCTAGTCGTTGGAAATTAATGTCATGGTTCTGCATTATGCCTTATTATGATTTATATTTAAAACTAAAATTTATAGTATAGGGAGGTAACATCGCAAATCTAACAATTTGTTGGTGAGTATAAACTCATGACCATAATATCATGATTTTTTTCATTTTATGTAGTAGATTTAAATAATCCTTTTAATTCGGTGATCCTACCTTCCCCATTTCAAGACTTATAGTAAGACTTTAATGTTTTGTTGCGTCATTGTATTCACAGTAGTCTTAGTTGCAGAAAATGCTGTATTATTTTTGCGTATAATGTACAAATTTTGTATTATTTTTATTACCTTTTATTTAATTCACAATCTAGTTTTAATTTTTTTCAATAGTTTTTAATATTTGTCTTAAAATTTTGCATCCTTCATTTAACACAGTTCTGATTATCGCGGCGAACTTAAAATGGCATAAAAAAACCCCGTTCGGTAACAGTTGAAGGAATGCCAGTGCAGATTGGGGGTTTTCTCCTGGGTTTATATACTACTGATTCTCGAAGTCGAAGATTTCTTCCTTCACTTTTTGAGTAAAATCTCGAGTAAAATTTCTTGAGTAAAATTTCATGAAAATCTCTAAGCTTAAATCTAGGATAAGTTCATTGTGTAATTTCTTGCGCCCACGGAACTTTATCGAGAAAATAAACTGGGAAAATAAATCGTGGTAATAAAAATGAATTCCCTTAATAGATGAAAATGAAGTCAGAGGAATATTTTTCTTTAAATTTTAACTTCTGAAATTGCGCCCACAGCAAGTGCACCATTTGCACCAATGAAAGCGCCGCCCCTGGTGAAAAGCAATCCGTGTCTAGATCTACGGAATTCTAAAGATTGGCACCGAGCTCTGATTATGGTGGTCCGTTGGAATCATAGGAATACGAGGACCTTTAAGTGTTTCAAAATTCAAAATTTTGGTTACGGCTTTGCTTATAAAATTTCCCCAAGCGCATTATTGACATTTTGCATTATTTGATGGTTCATGCGTCTTTGCTCTGGCAGTTCTCCAAATTGCGACAGTTTAATTATTCCGGGCAACCACTTTTCTTTTGTTTCTCCATTAAATTTCAGATCCTTGCCATGGAGACACACGCACTGCCAGTGCCGCGGCCAGACAATTGGAGGCATAATGCTGATTTGTGTGGCCAAGACCCTCGTAAGTACAGGCCTGGAAGCAGAGTTTGTGTTTGTGTTGGTAATAGACCCATTATCTGTCAAATCGGAAGATATTATATGGAGGAGGTAAAAGTTCGGGATATTTTGCCGTAAAAAGTCATAAAATAATATATTTAACCAGTTTTTATTGCAATAGGATTACCAGTGAATAGTGCTTCAGTGATTTAATTAAGAAAATTTAAAAAAATCGAGTGATTAAGTGTGTTTTAAGTGAGTTAATTGTGAAGGTGGCCAATTTTGTTTACATTCGCGGTGGTTTTTTCTTGTTTATTTAGGGGAAAAATGTTGAATTTGTGTAGTAATATAATAAAAAGTGCTTTTTGAGTGATTAAAGATTATTATAGAGTAGTTATTAAACACATTAAGTGCAAGTACCACCACCAACATACATAACAATAACTTTTTCACTTTTCCTTCACATTTTTCTGCACTTATGTTTTTAATAACTATTCTATAATAATCTTTAATCACTTAAAAAGCACTTTTTATTATATTACTACACAAATTCAACATTTTTCCCCTAAATAAACAAGAAAAAACCACCGCGAATGTAAACAAAATTGGCCACCTTCACAATTAACTCACTTAAAACACACTTAATCACTCGATTTTTTTAAATTTTCTTAATTAATTCACTGGTAATCCTATTGCAATAAAAACTGGTTAAATATATTATTTTATGACTTTTTATGGCAAACTAATGCAAAATATTCCGAACTTTACATCACGGCGTATAAATCCAACAAAAGTGACAGATTCTGGGACTACGAGCAGCTGCGTTAGTGTTAGTGAGGTAGGCAACTTCCAGGCCTGTACTTGAGAAGGCCTTGGTGTGGCCCATTCAATGAAGAACAAATGCAAATAATGAATTCAAATATTTTTATTGCCAAAAAAAAGTTTTGCTCACTTCGCTCGACAGGCCCCAAACAAGCGGGCTCTGGGCAGTTATACACCCTGCACATATAGGCCAAACCTAAATGAAAAGTAAGGCAGAAGGGTAGTAGAAATGAAGTATGCTTACTTCCACTGAAGTAGATGTAACTCCTACTTCACTTCCATTGTGGTCACTCTCATACATTCATAAGCAATGGTACCTAACTTCGCTTCACTTCACTTCACTTCACTTACTATTTAGGTTTGGTCACATGCCAGCCGCGACACTGCGCACTGCCCATCAGAACTTGCTGGCTTAAACTATAATCAGCTGGATTGTACCGTAAGGAAAGGCGATTTTAATTACGTGTTGCTGTGCACGGAGTGGTGGTGGCTGATCGATTGCCCTAAAAAAGAAGAAAGAAAGTTATCCTCCTCAGTCAGTTATCCTTGTTTTATCCTCAGTTGAATTTGTGGGAATTGTATGCGAACTGTGGTTATTTGAAAGTTCAATTCGCAAAACACGCTGAATGTTAGGATTACGGTTAAGAGCCCTCCATACAGTTTGCCGACATACATTTACGGAACAAAGTGCTGCAAGTTCACTGCAGTTCTTAGTAGAGTTGCTTGCTGCTTTAAAAATTCTCCTTCCTTCTTCCTTCCTTGTCCTTTTGCACAACCCTTTTGAGCAAAATTACGCAAACAAGTGGATACCACTCCATGACTACGACAAATTTTTCAACACCAATTCTTTTAGATTTCAAACTAATAATCTGACCTTTTTCAAATTCACTAATACTCCGGCTTCACCGGACAAATTGCGAAAGTTCAAGCAAATTGGCGAACTGAACTTTAAAATA
This sequence comes from Thereva nobilitata, assembly GCA_963855945.1. Classification (NCBI taxonomy): domain Eukaryota; kingdom Metazoa; phylum Arthropoda; class Insecta; order Diptera; family Therevidae; genus Thereva; species Thereva nobilitata. The sequence goes on along the minus strand of OY979695.1, from coordinate 115,115,221 downwards.
ACCTCAGTTCGCATAGAATTCCCACAAATTCAACTGAGGATAAAATAAACCAACTGGACTCGAAGTGAAGTTTAACGTAAAAATTCGCCCAAAAAGAGAGTAATCAACTGGAATAGTGGAATGTCATTCCAGTTTGCTTTTGCATTTCTGATTTCTAGCGAAAAAGCAACAACAATTTCAAGCATAAACTGAACATGAACTGGACTTTAGCCGGTGAAGGCACTTATGAGGATTGAACTGAACATTGAGGTTGGTGAGGCCGGGGCATTAAACTTTTTCCTCTTGGCATTTATAAAAATTTCATTTTAAAAACACTAGACTAAGTTTACAACTTGTGTTAACTCTGCCAAACCTGCACATAAACTAATGGATTTATAATTATACAACAGTCCAACATTTTAAATTCACAGAAAGTGTTAAGATTTTTACCGCTATTGAATCCTCATCCACACATACGTTCTTTATGGGTAACTAGGGTTGCCAACTCGACGGGACAGAATTGCCGGCCTCCCCCACCAAAGAAAGGTCACTCGGCGAACTCAAATCACTTGATTTGGTATCTTCCAATTGAGGCTATCAGCGCAAAAGTGGTGTAACCCACAATTTAAGCTGGTTGCGGTTTTGGGATAATATACATTCATTGCATTATGAACTTTCAATACAATAGTGGAGTAAGCTACTTTTGTCTTCTAAAAAACATAACTGTACATGACATAACTGTTGGACAGAACAAATATAGCGAAGTAATAGAGCAAAAAGGGTGTAAGCTGACTACATTGATGGTTTACATAGTCTGGTGTAGTGTTTCTTCTCGAGAATTCTTTCTCGAGAATTTCTCGAGAAATAAAACAATTTTCACCACCTCATTTCTAGAGAAATTTAATGTTGTTTCCCCGAGAAATTTATGACTGTTTTTTAATCAATTTCTTAAAATTTTTACTCTTTTCCCATAGCCATACATCTTTTTTTACTTTCATACATACTAACTTAGTTGGAGTATATTTGTTTTTGTGCGGCCCTTTTTTATATACGTTCTTTAAATGCAGGTTTATTTGTGTTTCGTGTTAAGCCGGCTCTACACGATGCCATGACCAGACCACCCTCCAAATGCACTGTCAAATAGAAGAGAAATGTGACATTTTAACCTCAAAATTTGTTAATATATTCAACAGTAAATGCCGTAACACAAAAATTGTCCCAACATTATTCATAGGAAATCGTCCAAGCTTTCTAATTTATTGGTAGCTATACGTATTTTTTGGAGAAAAGGGTACATAGTTGAAATTGATGTTTTTGTTTAAAAAAACCAAATTTTGACTTTGATGACTCATTACTCTGGAGGTTGGTAGGGTAGAACCTTCACTTTTACAGTTTTAGATAGGTGGGAGGAAGTGAATTTATTAAACTAAGCTTGGCTCTTGGTTTTCGAGAATCTGGTAATAATTGGAAAAAAGCCGTTTTGCTAATACCTCGATAACGGTTCTTTGGAAAAATAAATGAGTGTCATTTTCGTTCGTGCGACGTCAAATTAGGCTAAAAAACACTTTTCCTATTAGGTACTCCCCGCAATTAGAAAAAATTTGTAAACTAGTGTTATCAAATGCAACATTAGATGCGTTATGTTTTTTAAAAAATTACTTCAAATCACATTAAAGCGCATTATTTTATTTTCTTATTACTTAATTCTTATAAAGATTTATTTTGTGTTATGAATAAAATGGAATTTGAATTTTTATTTCATGAATTTTTACAAATTCAAAATATTTCTCGAGAAGTGAGAATTCTCGAGAAGTAAAATTTATTTTTCTCTTTTCTCGAGAAATAGAAACTACTGAGAAATATTAAACACTAGTCTGGTGTTACACCACTTTTGCACTGATAGCCTCAATTACAAGCCAACTTGAAAAATTTTGGATCAGTTAACTACGATTTATTGAAAACGCAGTTTCTAGATCGTGGTTTTTTCGGATGTGGTGACTTTTCGTTGCCCGACATATGTAGTTTTTGATCGCACTCTTGACGTATTACTTTCGTACACACTAAAAGGCCTGCTTTTAAATATTACATAATTTATTCACCCGCAAAATCTGACACCGTCGAATCAACACAAAGCTGACTGCCGTCTGCTAGTGATGCTTATAGTTACATATCTATAAATAGCCGGTACAAAACCTACTAGGTCCGTGCGCATGATAATGCGCTAAATTCAAATTGCTTTTGAGTATAACATGTTAAAAATGGACGAATTTCTTAATAGTTTATAAATAGAACAATTTGGCTGTGACCTCTCACAGTTTTCCCGAACTCGTACAACGCCCAAGAATTCAAACGTAAGGTTCATCGCCACCTGCTCCAACACCACCCAGACCCTCCCTGATCTATTCTATCCTCTTTTATCTTTCAAACCAAGCTGTTACTAGACATTGTACCATGACCTGAACGACATGACAGACTGGTAGTACAAAGCCTGATTCCTAAGCTTGGTTTTTCCAAATAAAAAAAATAGTTGTAAAGATTTTCTAACTTTACAAGTATTAACAAAAATTATAAATATTAAAACATTTTTGATGGAAAAAATTGAAATTTCCGGCTTCTTTCGAATTATTCAAATTTCTGGCCGGCCGTCGGCTCGAGAGTGATATTGCCGGCCGAGCCGGCTGAAACCCGGCCACTTGGCAACCCTATGGGTAACTGAGAAATTTTCATAGAAGAAAGTGTCTTATATGTAATTCCATTCAGAAATAGGAAAAATCTCCATTTATTGAGTGGGTTTATAATTTTGCAACAGAGTGTATATAAAACTGAATGTTTGTCTGTCTGTACGCAATAGGCTCCTACACCGTGTAACCGGTCTTAATGAAATTTTAACTATGTCCTATTTACATTAAAAGAAAGAACATGGGCTATTCTCTTACTTTCTAAAGCCACTCCAAGATGGAGCTGTCAAGGAGAACTTTGTGGCGACTACGATGAGTTTACAACGACATCTACACTCCATAGATAAAAACATATCACAACAGTGCACAAATATATCCGGAAACCATTGTACACAAATCACAGCGAAAACACTCAACTTCTACACGGCGAATCCCAGATATTTTATTAAGTAGGCGTAGGATAATTTATTATTTAGTTTTAACGAATTTGTCATAGTTTTAGTTTAGTTCTAATAGTTTCACTAGTAATAACGCATACAATTATTTATATCGATATTGGAGTTGGATTATTTCTAACCCCACAGCTACGTTGAAAATCATCGCAGGGTTTTGTATTTTTTGCATGAAGGTCCGTGGGGGTCTCCCATGATGCACATCGAAGCCAGATTCTCTAAATTCAAAATGGCCCCAGAAATATGGTTGAATTTGCCAATTTTATTCCGATTCCATTGAAAGTGGGTATGGGTTTTTAAGATCGCAAATAACGAATTTATGATCAAAACTTATAAATTCAAAATTTCGGGGTAAGTGTCATTTCCCGGTTAGCTGTGTAATATTTTGAAATTCTAGCTAAAAATGGAAAAACATTGAACATAGGTATCCTGAAGATCTCTAAGCAATCGGTTCAGAATTGATCAACAAGGTTTTTTTTGAAAGAGAGTAAGGAGAAGCGGAAATGTGGTATATATATATATATATATATATAATGGATAAGAAGGAAGCGAGGGAGACCCAACCTCCGCTGGAAGGTTCTGGTCCTGGTAAGATCAGGACGCCCAGAGCTTAGGGATGCCAAATTGGATGACATCGGGTCAGAATCGGGACCGGTGGAGAGAGCTGTTGCGAGAGGCCAGGAGCGGATCCCGGTTGTAGAGCTGAGATTTTGGGTTTTGGGTACACGAAAGCGATTGGTGATGTCCCTTTCACACCGTTAGCCGAAACAATACTATCTCATTTTCGCAAAGTATTTTCAATGAAGCTTTGATCAAAATTAAAGAAATATGACACTAGCCATCAACAACGAAGAACTTAGCATGGTAGCGTCAGAAAGCTCTCCTTTTGATATTTATGAGTTAGAATTAGTGAGACAATAACAATTTGATGTTGAAGACCTCCTCCCTCCATCTGCCGCAGTAAAAAAACACTTTTAGTTGCAGAACAACGATCGGCCTACGACAAAATTACCCCTATGGGAACGCGAACTATTATTCAATTGGTAGATCAAGGGGACAGGTGAAACGAATGGGAGCAATTAGAGCGGCTGAGACAAATGAACAGCGCAACGCAGGCCTACAAGACAAACGAGCCAGAGCTTCTAATTTGAGAATGAGAAGATCACGATTACAGCATGGCCCATGCACCCCAATGTTATGATGGTCCAATGGATAAATTGTGGCAATAATGTCATGATTTAAAATTTCAAAAAGCACCTGGAATGTGCTGTTCCAATGGCAAAGTTGATTTGTCACAACTGAATATCCATCTGTCACTTGGGGCTCACGTTGATACGACTTCTTCGTTGTTCGAACATGTTTTATTACTTACTTTATTTCGCTTCGATGGGTGTAGCCAGGCGCAACGAGTTCCAGATAGTGAGAATATGGTTGTTGCTGGCGATTTAAATGTTGAACTGTTGAAGGCTAAAGAACATGCGAACAAACGTAGACATTTCTTTCAATCTTTAGACTTTCATATTTTAAATCAACTTCCAACATTTCTGAACTGACATAACCGGCCTTACTTGATGTTCTGACTGTTATCGCCACTGATTCAGTATTAAAATACAGTCAGATCTACACTCGTCCTAAGTTTTTCTTTTCCGCATTTTCCTCGTTTCCCTTCGGGTCTTCCTCATTTCATATCGTTATAATAGTAACGCCCTAGATTTGCCTTTCGCGTTCTCCCTCAGAAAACTTTTGGACTTTTACAACGAAGTTACGAAGTTTTAAGGATAAGGGTCGTGCCTTCGATGGGGTGAAAGCATTTTTTGTAGGTGACATTTTAATTAGGTTCGTGGCTTCGCTGGGACACACACACACACACACAGATACACACACATACAACTTTTCTTTCGACCCAAGTCTTTAATATCTTGCAAACCTCTAGAAACCAATGCATCTTTGGGTGTTTCAGGATAACAGTATTAAAGATAGCTCAAGTAGAATATTGATGGAGATACCCCAATTTAGCGGAACCATAAATAAAAATTGCATTGAAAAAGATATTAAGTGGTCCAAATTGACCCTCCACCCTTTCCTTACCTATTTCAAAAGCTCATCAAAACTTCCTCTGGAAAAAGCTTTCATCCCACCGAAGACACGAACCTTATAAAAAATTTCCCCGCAAAAAGCTTTCACTAGAACTAAAACACGAACCTTGTCAAAATCACCCTTGCAAGAAAGCTTTCGTCCTAGCTAAGACACGAACATTATTCGTGGCGGACGGTGAAGGCAAATATGAGGCGGGGGCGTAGAACTCCTTCTTGATATATTACTTAGACCTGCTTTCTGAAGTTGCCTACTCCATGCGTTTTTATGGTATTTATAACACTACTTCTGTTGCCACTAAAGTCAGTTTTCTGACCTCATTTATTCATCTGCCTTTCTTTCCCTGTCGCTTGGTTTCTTATGAAATTCCAAATTCGAGTTCATATATACAAGTTATTATTATTATTATTGCGGAACATGTGATTTTATTCTCGCAAGCCTGATCCCACTTTAAATTCTAAAAAACTCTACTATTTTCTGCTTTAACTCAATTAGTTCTGATGATTTTAACTTCTCTTCTTCTAGCTCATGTGAAACTCTTGAGATATTGTTTTCCATTTCTTCTAACAGCATTGGCTATGATGAACTTATCCCTATTTTCTTAAGCTGCTGTCGCTGCTACTCGTGGAAACTATCACGCATATTTTAAATTACTGCCCGATAACTTCTCAAGTTTCCTCCTTTGAAAGAAACCACAGTGACTCATTTACCTAAAAATTCCCCTTCAGGTGATATAACAGATTTTAGTCCTATCAGTAATCTTCCCTTCCTTGTCAAAACCTTTGAAAAAAGTCTTTATATCCAAGTACTGCCACATCTTGAATCTAACAACTCTAAATTCTAATTCGGCTCCCGTAAAGCCCGTAGTTGTGAAATAGCTGTATTAAAGGTAACGACTGATCTTCGACGATTGCGATACTGGATCTTCTGGATTTCTCTAAGACATTCGATTCTATGGTTAACTCACTCCTGCTTTCCTAACTTAGCCAACTCTACCACTTTTCTTCTTCTTCTATTCGACTTTTCTCTTCTCATCTCTCTAATATACTTCAATGTGTTCGCCATAACAATATTGTATCCTCATTCCTCTCTGTGCCTCTGGGAGTTCCGCAAGCTTCAATCAAGCTTCAAGCTTGGCCCTCTTCTCTTTTCACTATATGTTAATGATCTTTCATCTGTATGCTGATGATATTCAGCTGTATACTTCATGTCCTCCTAACTGAATGAAATCTATTTTTATACGCTTTATATTAGCTTGACCTGTATGTTGTATGTTGTATGTTTCATGTAAACAAATCTTGCAACTTGATTTTGACCCACTTCCGGGAAACGGATCAACTTCAAATTTTGCACCTATGTATAGTTCGCATGACAATGCAATCTGACCATTTTGTAAAAAAATCAAGATGGCGGTTCCAAGATGGCGGCCGAATTTTGCAAATGTGCTCCCCGACCCCGACATGGTTATCAAATGAAAGAGTATTACAAGTAGAATACAATTAGCTATGTGGCGTTATTCAAAATTCAAAATGGCGGCCAACAAAAAATTGCGGACTACCTTTTTCTTTACAACCCACTCGATATGGGTATCAAATGAAAGGAAATGACAAGTCGAATACTATTAGCTGTGTAGCGTCATTAAGAATTGAAAATGGCCGCCAACACAAAATGGCGGACTACCATTTTCTTTACAACACCCTCGGTATGGGTTTCAAACAAAAGCGTGTGACAATTAGAATACTATTAACTGTGTGAGGTGATTCCAAATTCCAAATGGCGGTCAACACACAATGGCGGTTTACCTTTTTCTTTACAACGCCCTCGGTATGGGTATCAAATGAAAGTGTACGACGAGTATAGTACAGTAAACTGTGTGACGTCTTTTTAAATCCAATATGGCGGTCACTACAAAATGGCGGAAGACATATAATAGACTAAAAAATAGAAAATAAAAAATATATACATAGTTAAAAAAACTAAAAAATACGCTTTGATTTTAAAATGAACCAAAAAGTAAAAAATAATTTTGAATGTAAAGTTTCTATTGCTCCAGCCAGAATATGGAAACAACCTACCTTTCGAAATGTAAAAAAGCGTGGCTGACAGCTGACAGAATGCCGACTCTGCATTGAAGGCGATGAGCCTTCCACACATGTTCTCACATGAATTTCCTGCTGTGATCTGGTTTAGAAGAAGAAGAGTTTAAGAGAAGTTAGAGAGCTTATACGCCCCGCTCAAGTCACGTCTTCTCCAACTAAAGACCTTTTTGCCTTCGTCTGGAGGGCTGGCGGTATTTGTTTGGCGCATGTTTTTAATTGGGCAAATAACACAGTCGCGGCAGCTTGAGACTTGTCGGTGCCGACTGTTAGAGCTAATGAATTTACTGGAATGAAAATTTAGTTTTTTCTTGCCGGACTGGAAATGGATACTGAAAGTTAAAGAATCTGTCGTTATATGGTGGTGTCGTTATGTGGTTCTCTCCCGATTCAGAGGATATATACCCATTTTATTTGGTTTTACTGTACCAAGTACACAATCTAGCGCAATCAAATCATCATCGGATGAAGATGACATCATGTAATAGTTCCAACGTTACGAGCACAACTGATGAGTGATTTTCTGCTTGCATCGGGTCTGTTTGAGGTCGCCACTGTGTACGACCTAGGCGCGAGTAACCAGAGTCGAACGGCGTTTGTTTTCGGCAAGCAGGAAACCGGCTACCACTGTGTTTTTACCCTTATGCATGACACTTTGCATTCCTTTCTTTCCAAAGCTATCGGTTCCCATTACTTCCAATTTCTACAAAGAAACACTGCATTCTGATTTCATTAATTTATAAATTGCCTACTGGGAAATTGCCTACTAGGATCGATTCTCGCACGCATACACACAAATCATGCCGCATTTTCTTACGTGACGATTTCTATGAATTCACTCTACCCGCAAGCTGCGTTAAGGAACTTCGTTCCAAAAAAATATTAAAAATAAAAGGACATTTTCGCAAAAAAATATCTTTTAGAATTAAGTTCATTAACACAACAATCCCTTTTCCAGCTTTACGATGGATTCCAAATTGACCAGTGTATTTATTGCAAAACCATTTTGCTTGGCATTTATATAATTTAATTGCGGCTTTAACAAACTAACCAACCAAACCAATTAAAGTTCACAAGATCACAGAAAAACCACAACCCGCACATGACTACCTTAATATAACCATTGTTATAGATACAAGCCGAAAACAAATAAACCACATAATTATGATATTCAAGTTTAATAGGACACTCGATCTATTAAGGAACAATTTAAATGGTTTCTCTATAAATTCCACTTAAATAACAGAAATTTCAGGGCATTAAGTCCTGGCAAAATTGCGTTCCGTAAAGGGTGTTCTCGCCCTTGGTCATTTTATATTGCCATTAGGCTATAAACTTCTAAAATGCCCATTACCTCAAAAGGCAGACGCCATGAAATAGAATTTCATCCCTTCAGCCAAGCGTAATCATTCAAGAGACGTCCACTGGGAAATTTATTTGAATTGTGTGACCGAAAAATCAACCCTTTTTACCGTCGTCCTAACAAATGGTTAACTAAGAAACGTTGAGTTAGTGCTGTTATATGGGTTATACGTAAAAACCCATGATTTTAGTACAACTTCGTCTAAAAAGATTTTATAGGAGATAGGGTAGGTCCTTTCATTTCTCGGGGACCAGCTGCTCTTCTATATTTAAAATACTCACGAATGATCCAGGAGTTACGTGGGCATAAACGTTATCTGATGTTTCTGCTTCTGGTTTATCTGAGGAAGCTGGTCCCGACCAGGAGGCAGACCATCAAACTATACAAAAATGAGACGGTATAAAATATCCTTAAGGATGAGCCAGAGATGAAATTTTTTTATTCTTCGTTCCTTTTGACTTGTCACATCCTGACAAAATTTATATCCAGGAGTTTCTCTTACTTCAGCAATTACCAGTTATCTAACTCAAGACTTTTTCTGCTCAATATTATCCCGAGTAAGTTTTTAGGAGGTATATGTTGACATTTTTGCTGTATACAGGAGACGTGAGCTCAATGCTAAGACGAAAAAGGGAAAAGACAGTAAAGACAATACACACATAATAAGGGTCACAGGTCTAAATGGCCTCTAAATGGCCAGGATGACGTTTAATTAAATATTTTGAAAGTCAGCTAGTCCAAAAAGGATCTAGGATTGTCCTTTTTCACAGTTTTAGGGCACTTAATTAAAGTTTTAATTGCCACAAGGACCCTATACAGGATTCTGGTATGATAATGTAAAATTTATTTTCCGTAGACAGACATACAATGGAAAACTTTGCATAAGATTTTTTTTTTTATAAAGTTGAAAAAGGGCCCTCTAGATTATGAAATTTGATAAAGGTATAAAAGGACTCAATTTGCAACTCTAATTTTATGCCCAGTCCAAATTTCTGTGGCTTCATCTATGAATAAAGATGTCTGTAAAATTTGTTAATGTCGACTGCAACATTAGTTTTGTGGCACTTAAATAACGCTAGCCTAAGGGTATCCGTTTTCTGTCTAGATTTTATATGGGGATGCCACAAAATTTGTGGTTATTTGAAAATGGTTTTTTTTGGAAAGAGTTGTAACGTTCAATATGTGGACAATTTGTACTAGCGCTTAGGAACTTCAATGAAATTCACATTTTTTGAAATTTCACTTTGAAAATAAATGTTATTATGATTTAGTTTTATTGAAATTAGTTGCGGTATTAACGTGCTCATAGAGTTGTTCATAATTTATAGTCCAGTAGAATTAGTCGTAAAAATGAGAAAGAAAAAAAATAATTCGTTACAGCACTCTGACAGCGGGATATTGTCGAACAAGCTCTTGTACAAGAGGAAAAAATAAATCGAACCGACAGCTGCTATTCGGGGGTGGAATAGGGGGGGTTTTTAGGGGTTGACAACAGTTTTTCACGATTTCTGGCTAAACTGTGCATCCTATCGAAAAAAGTCAAAGGTACAAGTTGTAGGAAATAAAAAGATCTACAACTTTTATGTGAACAGTTTTTACCCTTACCTCAGAATTTTTCGAAAAAATAGCGGAAAACCGGTTTTTTGGTTTTTAATTTTTTTCGTTGACAAACAAGTTTTTATGAAGCTGAAACTTTGTCGAAAGATACCTTTTAGTGTTGCAAAAAGGCAGTAACTTTTTCAGGCGGAAATATTTAGAGGTTGTTGTTAAATTTAATTTTTTTTGAAAAAAAAGCGGCATTTTGAATTGCGATTCCTCTTAAAACTACGCTTCCTACGGAGTTTTGTTTTGGCTCACTTACTCGTTGTTACGTCTACTTTCGATAAATGGTAAAAAAACGGTATACTGCAATGGAAAAAATGATCGGAAAAAAGAAAACATCGAAAAAATGACTTTTTTCGTGGTAATTTGAATATTTATCTTTGGAGAGTGGTTTTCAATCATTAGACAGTATTTGCATGTTGCACGGAAATAGTTTATCTTAATAGTATTTTTATGAATCAAAATTGTATAAAAAATAATACGTCATGAAAAAATCGAAGCATTTCACTGCGGGTCTCAGCTAATAAATATCAGCATGAAATTCGTAAATAGGGTAGAAAAATTAAATATTTCTTTAAACATGCTTAAAACACCAAATTGAAAAAAATTATGCATTAAAGTCCTCTTCATGAATTTTTCTCTAATCTTGCTCTCTTTGCAGAGTGTTGCAAATTTTCTTCGTCAGATGCAACAAAACTGATTAGAGAAAAATTCATGCTCTCTAAAAGTGAATTAGTGGAAATTCACTAATTCTTAGTCATTTTTCAGTAATTCAAAGTTGCAGACATGACACATTTTGAATTAGTGAAAAATGACTAAGAATTGACTATTTGAATTAGTTAAATATAATAACCTATAAATATTGTTATTGAAAAATAACACGTTTGAATATAACATTGCCTTAGTTTAATGAAAAAAATTATTTACATATTCCTTATATCTTAATATATGAAAACTACGTGTCACAATGTTTCTACACGCTAATCTCCGAAACCGCCCGACAGATTTAAATAAAAATTTGGGAATGTGTAGGGTTGGTTCCAGGGCCACCCTAACCACAGGGCTAACTGGGCTGTAGCCCCGGGGCGCAAGCCATTTCGGGGCGGCAATTTTTGTTGGTCTTATATTTTTTTTGTTATTTTTAGTTAGGTTATTTTTATTTAAAATCTTTTCATTACAGAAATAATCAAATAACACTTTCTAAGGATTGGTTATTCGTTATGAGAATTGGTTATGAAAATTTTAAAGATTCTTTGGATAGAATTCACGAATATAACTTTCAAAAGCCTGTAACAAAAGTTGAAGCTGAGGGGTTGTAAAGTGAGCTCAAATCACTGGAAACTGCTATTATGGTAGCATTTTGGGGCGAAATATAGAAATCATAGATAAAACTAATATATCGCTTCTATCACTTGTTGCTACTACAACAAGGCCCGCCACAATGGGGCGAATTACCCGAGCCCCAGGTCATAGGCCCCAAAAATGGATAGCAAGCCAAAAAGTGGACCTGGATGCACTAAGTAACTTAAGGCCTATTCGGAAATCAAGAAGCGGCCGTTCTGAATGAACTAATTCTTACCACGGATTTTAAAAAGTATTAAGTATTTTTTTTAAAAGATTTTTTGTAATTTCAATCCCTTAAAGGGGCCCCAAACATATTTTAGCCCCAGGCCCCGAAAGGCTATGTGGCGGGCCTGACTGTAACTGAAAGTATTATTGAGTTGTTTTAATTTGTAATATTTTAAAAATTACTTTTAAAGCAGTAAAGGAAACATCCTTACAAAGTGCTGCTTAACTAACGTCAAATCAAGTTATTTTATTTTAAAATGTATTTACTATTTACTGCAAAATTTCGAAAGGTTTTTGAAAAAATGACAAGAGGGGTATTTTGTAGGCAATAACGTTTCGTATTGACAGATCAAAAAAATTTTCGAAAAAGTTTTTGGGCGATTTTTTGGCCAAAAAGTGGTTTTTGATAACTTTAACCTTGAATAACTTTAAAAGGGTTAATCGGGTCAACATTTTTGTATGAGCAAAAGTTGTAGAGAATTTCAGTGTCAACTGCACGGGGCAGTGCGACCTATAGAAACTGAGATACAAGGAAAGCACGGGAAAAACGCAATATCTCCGACGGCCATGTTTTTTTTGTGATTCCGAAATTATTTTCTTATGGCCTCGACACACGCACGCATTTATGACGAAAATTCAGCATTAATTAGGAATATGAACCTCATCAATTGGGAAAACCGATTAGGCAAATTTTGGTTTTGCTAGTACGACATCTCAAAAGAGGGCCATCTGTCGAACAATAGATCATGTTAAAGAGCCCCCTTTTAAGCGTTTTTCCAGAGTCAGCTGATTTTGATTTTAATTTTACTTGAAAATTAATAGAAAATTTTACTTGTCTCCATATAAAAAAATTAAATATTACTTGTTTCCCTTCCATTGGGGCAACAACGTACCATTTAATTTTTTTTTATTTTTCGTTCCCTGACATCTCACTACACCACACCACAATTGTCATAATATAATGAGGTATTTTAACGTGTGTCACCCCGTAAGGGCGTTCGTCATAAATTAGGAATTGTCGTCATATTTTGATTGCCGTGGGTCCAGGCTATTAAAAAGTCCAAGGAAGCTGTGGACCAATTTTCACCCATTTTGGAATTTTGTCTCCTTTCGTGCGTTTTTTGGCTACTTTCCCCGGACTATATGTAGTTTTTTTTTAATTTTGTATGAATTTTTGTTTTTATTTAGTGTAAATTGCCACCCCGCTCCCCTCAGACATCCCGTGTATTTTCTTACCGAGAGGGGCGCATTATTTTTAGTATCCCACGGGCGACGAATATAATTAGGACGGCCCTGGTTGGTTCCGGATTGAGAGATAGGATAGTTTTGGTCCAGATAAGTGAAGCTGTTGTCGAAATATAGAGAATTTCAATGTTTCACTGATTATATTTAAGTTGGGGCGGGGCGAAAAAATATTTAATTTTAACTGTCATGTACATATAAAAAACCGTTAGCTTTAAAAAAGCACTCTAATTTTTACGAATGACAACGTATGAATTAGTGTATTGAGTGTACTGAGTGTACAGTGTGTACTATGGACTGTATACTATAACTACCGGAGCCCGCAAAAACACACCAGCTAAGAAACATATAATTTATATACAAAATAAAAATATTTGTGAACATTGGGAAACCTGTAAAATACCAGCATCCATTGTTCTTTATATACTTCCACCGAAAAATGCGTAAAAGCTTTTAATTGGTACGATTAAATAAAGTGTTAATAAGAAAATATATAAATGTCGAGTTTTTGCATTATGCCTCAGATTGCGGTACATCTTGAAAACGGTCAACGTGTATATTTCACTGAAGAAAATGCTCTCCAACGAGCTTTCCAGCCACCAAAAACTACACTTACTGAATTTTTCATACTGTGCCAAAAACCTGATATTTTCGGACAATTCGCACCAACATTGTTATATACCGACGTCCCTCGCTATTATCCATGGAACAAATCAGGTAAAAAATGGAAGCCACGTAGACAAGGCGAACCACATCCAACTATCGCACGCGTATTGAAAGCAAAGACATTGGGACGACTTTACACAGTACATCCAAAACAACATGAATGTTTCTCTTTGCGTTTGTTGTTGCTGAATGTTCCAGGACCAACGTCTTTCGAATTTTTACCAACAGTCAATGGTCAAATATTCAATACATTTCAAGATGCATGTCGCGAGTTGCAATTGCTGGAAGACGGCAATCAGTGGGATCTGACACTGATGCAATACTGTTCGCAATTATATTGACGACATGATACCCAACAGAACCACCGCTTTTGTGGGAAAAATACAAGAACGGCATTACTGAAGACATACTTCGCAGAATTAGACAAACAAACCAATATCCAAACTCTCGAACTTCTATAGGAATAATTGGTTTTTCGTTAATGGTTATAAATATTTGTTGAAGAGTTGAATTTTGAGGATTTGGATTAATTTTAAATGTCTTAAGGTTGGGTGCAGCGACTAGGAAATGCATCATCTTTGTTTATTTACGCGCCAAAAAACAAAACCAAAAACATAGTTTACAAAACTATGTTTTGTAAAAGAATACATACATAGGTAATTTTGGTCACACTTAATATGAAAGCATATTGAATCTAATGTCTCCAAATTGTACAGAAATAAGTATTGGTTCTTTCCTTAGATATTGCGAATAGTTTGATTTTCAATATTTGCATTAATTTCACATGTTTTGACGAATACAATTTCGCAATATAAGAGAAAATAAAAGTTGGTTTTTTGACATTGCTTTTTTCAACTATAAAATATTTGTTTCATTTTTCGATTTTATTTTGTTGTTCTCGAAAAATTTTGTTATTGAAGACTTCTAGATTTAAATTAAAAAAAGCTATAGAAAATGGCCCTCGAATTTCGAGTGTTGAATGCTGCTATTTGCATTAATTTTAAATCTTTTAACGGAATACACAGGCAATTTTGGTCATAGTTCAAATAAATGTATTTTGAATGTAATGACTCCAACCTTTATAGGAATAGTTGGTTTTTCGTTAATGGTTAAGAAGAGTTGAATTTTGAATGTTTGGATTGATTTTAAATGTTTAAACGGTGCAGCAAAATGTCAGATCCCCAATAGTTTCACATTTTGTTATGTGGAATCAAAAATACCAAAAAAATGCCTTTTTCAAACTCTCCTACTGTATATTAAAATTCATATCACCTGATTACTACTATTGGCTTATGGGAGCAGCAAAGGCGCGCCGGCTCTCAACTTGGTATATAATAATTGTTTAAATAATCTTACTTATTAAAAGAAGAAAGAACCCTTTATTTTTACTAAATAAAATCCACAATAATTTAAATTTTACTAATTCAATTATCTAGCATGGACCTGTTCACTCATTTTTTAGTGGATTCATGAACTACTAAAGTAAATAGTGAAAAATTTCCACTAATTCACACTAGTTGCGGACATGGCACTAACTCACTTTTAGAGAGTGAAGAGGACTTTACTTCATAATTTTTTTCAATTTGGTGTTTTAAGCATGTTTAAAAAAATATTTAATTTTTTTAGCCCCTTACTTTTTACCTTAGCCAGAAATCGCGAAAAACTGTTGTCAACCCCTAAAAACCCCCCCTATTCCACCCCGGATAGCAGCTGTCGGTTCGATTTATTTTTCCCTCTTTTACAAGAGCTTGTTCGACAATATCCCGCTGACAGCTTGCTGCAACGAATTTTTTTGTTGTTCGAACCCTATTTCTACTGGACTATTAGTCGTGTATCTTTTTTAAACGCTTTTCTTTGCCTTCACTTCGGAGCATCAAATCTTGTAACGTTAATTTAACCGCCTTTTACTCAATGCAAATGGATGAAACTTTGCAGGCATACATATTCCCGATGACAATACACGAATATGACATTTTGATACATTTTTTGTTGTTGATTTTGTTGTTGAGTAACAAAAAACGATTTTTTAATAAAAAATGCTCGGAATTATTCGTTCTAGTCAATGTAGAGTCTTAAAATTCACTTCCCTTCAATAAAAATTGGTAAAAATTAACAGACACGTGTATTTCCGATGACAACACACGAAAATGATAGTTTGAATAAATTCGCATCGTTTAGTTGTTGTAAAATTAAAAAACGTTTTTCAGACTTTAGGCGCATAATTCTCTACGTTCTATTTTACGTAGAGACTTGAAATTTTCACAACTTGTAGCGAATTTTATAAACTAAACATAATAGATCATTCCATGTTCAATTTTCGCATACTTTCTTTGTAAATCAACGAACAAGTTACAAAATTTTTGCCAAATTCGAGCAAGATTCGTTCCGCTGACCTTTTATTAGTCACGGTCTATTGTCTTGCGCGTGCCCCGTTGTGTCACTTTCTCTTTTCAACAGCCCCGATTTTCGTCATGTACCTGTTTTCCACAACTATTGAAAAACTATGAAAAACCCGTCTTTTTAACTAACGTTCACAATTTCGATTTCCATTGTTTTCAATCCTTTTTAAAATGAAATAAAATTTTTATCAGAGATGATTATAAATTTAATCGAAAAATATTTAATTCCTTTTAATTTATCGATTGATTTCGTACAAGTTTTATAAATGTTCTTAGGTGAAAATGTATTTTAAACGCTTTTCTAATCGTTCCTGCCACAACAATTAGAACATTGATGCTCCTAAAATATGTCGAATTAAAAGGCGGATTATCTCTGACGCACAAAACAAATGTGTAAACATAAACATCCTTTCATTCCGATTTATACGCTTAATCATGTTTGCTTCCTACTTTACTAAGGAAAACAATAGACCTGGTATAGAATTTATCAAATTTTAGTATTTTCGAGTAGTTTTCGAAAAACTACGAGCTGTAACGAAGCTTCGTGCAAAAAATATTGCGCTCGAATCGATTCGGAATTAAAGTTTGGGTTAACAAATAAAATGCAATTTGTATTGTGCTGTGACGTTTGTTAAGTGTTCGTCGTTTTACAATATAAAAATCAAATTTATAATTGGTGCAAACATTTTAAGTGAAACTTAAATTTTGATCTAAATTTGTTGATTGATTATTGAGTTACATCCTGCAGTCGAGAATTCATGCATAAAGGTAATTGTATTTCTATTTCCTGTTCATAGTTTTTCTATTGCAAAACAATATTCTTCAACTTGAATCTGATTTAAACTAAATTCGGAGTTTTTAAAAATAGTCAGATCCATTATTGCAACAAAACGTTCGAAATGATACAGATATCTAGACTTTCAATGCAATCTATTATAATAACTACATAATAAAATGAAATACAATTAATTGTCTAAAATTTCAAATTTAATTTATGAAATTTTGCAATAGAAGCTGAGATTAAATATGATCAATAAATTCAAATTAAAATTATATTACTACATTCGTAACGGATTCAGATCTCTGAATTGAAAATTTTTAAATCATAATACAAATGACAATTTTGATGTCGGTAAAGAAGGCAACCGATTTAAAATTCGTTTGACTTCACTAATGAACATTTAAAGTGAATGAAAAATTAAAATAATGTTACTTTATTGAATAATTAATTGCACATTCATAATTAGCCTACACTTTGTAGTTTGAAATTTGTAAACAAATTTTCAGAGTATTTGGAGTACGGCATGCGTCATAGGTTATATGTAGGCCCGACAGATGGCGATTCGGTATTACAAATTTGAATTTGAAATTTTAACTTTTCTAATTTCCAAAAAAATATGATAATAATTAATTGTATTGTACTATTCGTAATTATGATTGAAAATAATGCAAATGAAAAATTAACGTCGGTAAAATAGGCAATTTATCTCCTTAACATTATTAAGTGTTTAACACTAGAAGGACGGAGTGGACAGATCTGTCTCCGAACCTCTTTTTAATAAAGTAATAGCACTTCAAATGTTTGTTATAGAAATATTTGATTGCAAATTTATAATTAAAATTGATTTAACAATTCAAAAACGTATCAATAAAAATTTTTAGAATAAAAATAATATCCAAAAAATGTTCCAAATTTCAAATAGAAGTTATAATAGCTTTCCCTCATACGAGGGTTCAATTTTCCGATTCTACTTACAATAACTTACTGATTTCAAATATGAATTACCAATTGAAAATGTCTTAATCAAATTAATTTCTTTCATCTTTTTAAAAATACAAAACATGTAAAAAAGTTTTCTTATTTAACATGATAATCTAATTGAAAGTTTGGAAATTGTAATGTATTAATTAACGCTATTCGTTACTAAAAAGTAAAAAATAAAAAAAAAAATAAAAAATTTTTTTTAAGAAACCCTTTTCTTTACCTTAATATTTTGATCAGTTGTGAACACAAAATGAATACAAATACTAAAAAAATCGACTAAAAGGTAAAAAATAAGAAGATTTCAAACAACATAAACTTTTAAATCAAAATGGAAATAATCTCACACATTCCTTAAAGAAAAGCGTCGGGCGCCCATATCAAAGAAAAACGCGAGTGTCATATAAATCATCACGGCTAAATATAAAGCTTAGTGTGAAATCTATTGAAAATATTTCATATTGGTTTAAAGCTACGAATTTTCACTAATTGAGCATTTTGTTTCATAACAACGCGCCCCACGCTTGTCTTTAAGGAATGTGTGAGATTTTTTCCATTTTGATTTAAAAGTTTATGTTGTTTGAAATCTTCTTATTTTTTACCTTTTAGTCTATTTAGTATTTATATTCATTTTGGGTTCACTACTGATCAAAATATTAAGGTAAAGAAAAGCGTTTCTTAAAATTTTTTTTTTCTTTTTTTTTATGCTTTTTTAAATGTTACGGTCTATCAAAATTGTTGCTGAATCCTGAATAAAGGGCGAAATACTATCTGCCGTTGATTGTCCAGTTATATGCAGAATATGGTGTATTTGAGATTAAATTTTGAAGATCCGTTTTAGTAAATTATGCTAATGTGGCACACCTCACTAAGGAGTTTGAAATTTTGCTTCTGTCTGATTAAGGTTTTACTAACCTGTTTTCAATTTTTATTATTACATATTGCACTACAGCTCTCTTGTGAGCCTTGATCTTCTTATTCTTTCGAGACTGTAGAACCGACCGAATTCGACCCTGGCCTTACCCAACTTTTTTCTCTACCTTCCCGATGTCGTCTAGTTTAGCATCCCCACGCTTTAGGCCTCCTGGTCTACGCCATCCTTCCAGCTAAGGTTGGCCTCGACCATTGAAGCGTCCTGTACAGCTGTTGGTGTTCTACCGAAGCTGTCAATGTCGTCTGCCTGAGCCAGTAATTGGGTGGACTTGTGGAGATTCGTGCTCCTTGCGGTCACCCCCGAATTAAGTATCACTTTCTCCAGGGTTGAAAAGGAGGCAGACCAGACCGTCCCCTTGGCGGAGTCCATTAGAGATGTTGATGGGTCTGGACAGTGTTCCGGATATGGCTTTAGAGTTCGACTCTGGCTATGATATCTCAGGCTGCCATCCTTTTATGTAGGATAGCGGAGAATATGTTATACTCGGTACTCAACAACGTTATATCGCGATAATTAGTGCACGCTGTGTTACATGTGCCGGGCAGAGGTCTTCTTCCTGCTCCCGTACTTGCACAATTAATTCATGAACCCATTGGTGTAATTTAGGCCCTCCATATTTAACCAGCTTCATGGGAATGCCGTCTGTATAAACGGCTTTGTTGTTTTTGACCCGGTTTATGGCTTTTCTAATCGCCGTTTAACAAGTCATGAAAATGGTCTTCCCATCGCTCCAAGATGCCTCTAGTATCCGTGATCAGATTACCCTCTTTGTGCTTGCATTATCTGAAACGTGGTGTGAAATGCGTTATATCGCGGACTCTGCAATAGAACTACCGCGCTTGGGGCCACCGTCATGTACTGTTCTAGTTCACAAACGTGTTTCTTTGCCCGTCTGTGAACTCTCTTTTCTTCATTTATAAGCTCTTTTTTTCTCTTCCTGTGCCCGTGTACTCTGAGACTGCTGCATTGTTCGGTACGTAGCATTCTTAAGTTCAGTTGCCATTTTGCAATGAATATCAAACCATGTAGGGCCAATCTCTATGACTTCTGCCTTCTTGGAGCTAAGTTGGCACATCGGTATGTATCCGCCCTCTTGAGATGGCCGCCATGGATCTTACGGTATATTGAGTATACTATATTGCGTATTGTCTTCTAGTTATTATACCCTTTCATTTGATACCCCTGTCGAGGGTATTGTTAATAAAATGGTACTCCGCCCTCTTCAGACAGCCGCCATGGATCTAACGGTATATTGAGTATACTACATTGCATTGTTATCGGAACTCAATCTGTGCTAAAAATGTTAGCATGATCGGATAACCGCAAGCATTCAAAAATTCGATTGCAAAATATGTACCGGGACAATGGTAATCCGCGCTCTTGAGACGAGATCATACCCTTTCCTTTGATGCCCATGTGAAGAAAGTGTTAATTTGCCCTATGGAGGCGGTCGCCAAGGATTTAATGTTTATTGAGTATACTTTATTGTATTGTCGTCGGAGATAAAGCTGTGTGCAAAATTTCAGCATGATAGGATAAGCGGAAGTATTCAAAAAATCGATTGCAAAATTTGTACCGTACAAACAGACAGACAAGAATGCGAGCTAATAAAAACGTTATAAAAAGGCGCCATATCGGACGGGGCCTAGAGCGCACTCGAGTTTAAATCAGCCACTGACAATAAGGGATAAGAATGACTTTACTATATCTAGTTTCCTGTAAAGAGTCCTCTCCAAATCTTATAGACCAAGAGACAGAGACGAGTTTTGAAACCAATCTGTAACCCTTCCAATTTTGTTTTTAATATGTAGAGGGGATGTGGGGGAGCCGTTTTCGACAATTGCTGACAACCTAGTTGGTGCATGGGTGGGGGGTGCGAGGGTGAAAGCTAAAATCTGCTCGTGAAATGTAAATAAATTTTGCGATCGGTTTTTCGACCACTTCCCGATATCCGGTGGTGCTCAAATTTGGCACACACCTTTGGTTCTGAAGACAATGCAATATAGTATATTCAATTTTAAGGTACATCCAATATGGCGGCCACCATAAAATAGCGGAGTACTCTTTTCTTTACTACGCCCCCGACATGGGTATCAAATGAAAGAGTATGACGAGTAGAATACAGTAAGCTTTGTGACGACATTTTAAATCCAATATGGCGACCACCACAAAATGGCGGATTGCCTTTTTCTTTACAGCCCCCCTGACATTGGTATCAAATGAAAGAGTGTGACGAGTAGAATACAGTAAGCTATGTGATGTTTTTTTAAATCCAACATGGCGGCCACCACAAAATCGTGGATTACTTATTTCTTTACAACCCTCTCTAGGGGTATTCAAATTAGAATAGATATTAGACGTTTAGTCTGGGCCAGAAAGTAGTGCTGTTCTGGGCCCCTAACTACGCGGCTGTGAAAAACACGAAGTGAAAAAACAAATGAAAATTAAAGGAGGCCTTTTTCTATAGCTTTTTTTAATTTAAATCTAGAAGTCTGCAATAACAAAATTTTTCGAGAACAATAGAACTAAATTGAAGAATGAAACAAATTTTTT
The DNA here is from genome assembly GCA_963855945.1 of Thereva nobilitata. Lineage (NCBI taxonomy): Eukaryota > Metazoa > Arthropoda > Insecta > Diptera > Therevidae > Thereva > Thereva nobilitata. The sequence continues at coordinate 115,093,832 of OY979695.1, read as the reverse complement.
ATAGTTGGAAAAAGCAATGCCAAAAAACCAACTTTCATTATATCTTAATGTCACATATTGCAAAGTTGCGTTCATAGATTCGAATTAAATGTAACAGATGCCATACGTTTCATCGGGGAATTAAATGTAAAATTGTTTTGTAATGTTTAGTGTTCTTTTGTGCGGTGTATAAATAAAAGTGCGATTCTGCACTTCTTTGAGCTAAGGGCTACACGGTGAAACAGTTTTCAATATTTTTGGAGAGTTTAAACTCTGTAAAATGGTGCCACAAAATAAGTGCTTGCCGTTTAATTATATGATCTTCAAAATTAAATTCTTCATAACCAATAACGAAAAACCAAGTATTCCTACAAACGTTCGAGACATTAGATTCAAAATCCATTTATTTGAAGTTTGACCAAAATTACCTATATGTGTTTTGTTAAAAACGTTAAAACATTTAAAATAAATCCAAATCTTCAAAATTATACTCAGTTATTAAAAGCTACAATGAAAAATCATATTATTTATAGTATATAGTAAAAGTAAATACTTACCTTATAATGAAAATCAAAAAAATGTTTTTTCGTAGCACTTTATCAAATAAAAGCTTGAAGGCACTTTATCAAATTGTATCCTAATTAATTTTCGTAATTATTAGTTAACTCATATTTTTGGATTTTTGTTATAAAATCTGAAATATTTGTCAACTGAGCGCCCCAAGCTTTTACTTGTAGTTACATACAGGTAGATTAAAAAAAAATATTTTATACTTTTTAGTTCATTAACGCATATTTAAAAACTTTCTTAATATTTAATATATTTAGTTTATCTAATAAGAACTTGCTTTTTTATTTTTTCTTATTTTTTATTTATTTTTAATTGTATGTTCTTCAGTTTTTTTCACTCCTTTTGTTAATTAGGGGCCCAGAACAGCACTACTTTCTGGCCCAGACCAAACGTCTAATATCTATTTTAATTTGAATACCCCTAGAGAGGGTTGTAAAGAAATAGGTAATCCACGATTTTGTGGTGGCCGACAGATTGGTTTTAAAATGACATAACATAGCTTACTGTATTCTACTCGTCACACTCTTTCATTTGATACCAATGTCAGGCGGCTGTAAAGAAAAAGGCAATCCGCTATTTTGTGGTGGCCGCCATGTTGGATTTAAAAAGACATCACATAGCTTACTGTATTCTACTCGTCACACTCTTTCATTTGATACCAATGTCAGGCGGCTGTAAAGAAAAAGGCAATCCGCCATTTTGTGGTGGTCGCCATATTGGATGTACCTTAAAATTGAATATACTATATTGCATTGTCTTCAGTACCAAAGGTGTGTGCCAAATTTGAGCACCACCGGATATCGGGAAGTGGTCGAAAAACCGATCGCAAGATTTATTTACAGTTCACGAGCAGATTTTAGCTTTGACCCTCGCACCCCCACCCCTGCACCAACTAGGTTGTCAGCAATTGTCGAAAACGGCTCCCCCCACATCCCCTCTACATATTAAAAACAAAACTGGAAGGGTTACAGATGGGTTTCAAAACTCGTCTCTGTCTCTTCGTCTATTATATTTGATTTGATGATAGAAGTGAGCACAAACCCAGGGAAAATTGTCATCGCGGTGACCTTCACCAGAAATCTTCAAGCAAGTAGTGTAGCGGTGAGTTGAGAGTGAGTAACGTCACAGAATAAGAGATTAGAGATATATAAAAGGTCGAGGTGTACTAAGGACACCAGCTATCAATTGCCTCTTTCAGAATTGCAATGAAACTCAAACATTTAAAATTGCATTCTTTTTATCTAAGCCTTAAATCATCATATACCCCTGAACGTCATTTAACAAACGCATTTCCAGTTATTGCAGTTAATGCCCCCTTTGCGATTACATTAATGGCAACAAAAAATCACATAAGTAAAATTTTTAATACTTCTGCGAATTCATTGTGTAAACAAAAATCCTTGAGTGAAGTAAATTTTGCTGGATTTGTGCCTCCCAGGAATTCATATTTGTTCAGGCTCACATCAGTTATTATTGGATGAATAATCAGTGAACCAGCGAATGAATAAATTGTTTACAATTTCGTTTTATTTAAAAAGTATTTTTACTCTCAGCTTGAATGTTGATACAGATACAGGATCATTTTAATTACACTTGCTTAAGTCCATGCCGATTTGGCTATGCTGAAAAAATTTAATTCGTTTCGAGCAGTGCATACGGAATGCATACGTGTGGCTGATTTATTACAGATGAACACTGCCGGCTTTTTATTTACCTTTTATAAATGCTGCAAATTCGTTATTTCGGTTGGATGAAACTTTTATTTAAATAGTATTAAAGAGCTCCGTAGAGTATTGTAAGGAGGTAGCGTTGTCAATTTTTCAGCACGATACTAGGAATGTAAGTATACAGTTCAGAATCCGAGGCTCATACAAGTAGAATCACCGCCACCTTTGGGAATAGGATTTCGGTATTTTTGGAGAGGTATTATGGCGATTTATTATTAAATTGGGAGATCCTGGTCAGAGCTGAGAGCTTTCGCGCAAAACAGAGTCCGCTGGAGGGCAACTGTTTCCGCCCAATGTCTCACGAGGGATTAAAGGAGCGTAAAGAAGAAGATTATTAAGGTTACATTTTGTTAGCCGCAATTTATTATAAAATAATGACTTAATTTTTCCTAAGGTTTGGAATTTTTAAATTATTACTGTTGTGATCTCAATTATATCACTATTGCAATGTTGAGTCTTTTGCGGGTAGAGATTGTTGGGTAAACCGCATCAACTGATTACCCAAGTTTATCTTAAGAAAATAATAATTATTTATTCAACTTCATTTTTCTTAACTCTGTGTTACATAAATTTTTTGCAGAATCATTTTGGCCGTAGTCTATTAGCTCCACATCTCAAATAAATAATCGCACTTTTACTCCTGGAGCATCATCAGCAACAGCCACACGAGAACCCAGCCAGCCAAGAACCAGCGCAGCATTGCTGATCGAATATGTTTTAAAAAAAATCAAGCGAGCACTAAAGCCTGAACTACATTGAAAGGCAGTGCAGTGCAGCACTGCGCCGTGAAATTTAGAATTCTTATAACTGAATGTGACAATTCACATTAACTTCACTGCCTTGCACTGCACTGCCTTGGCTTAGTGCGCGGCCACAACGCAACCTGCCTAGCCTAGCACTGCACATAGCACAGCTGGCACATAGCACATCACGCACTGCACATCGCCTACTTGTGGCCTCAGCAAAGCCCTGCACACGGTATACATATAATAAGGTAATGTAATCCGAATGCAAACATTGAGCTGTCATTTCGATCGTGACGTCACTGAAATCGTTCGGGTCTAAACAAATTGAAAAATAATTTTTGTGAGTTTTGTAAAAGTGAAAAGTGGTGATTATTAAATAAAGGAAGTAATAAAATAGGAAAAAACTGGTTAAATGTGTTGTTGTTAATTGTAAGAACGATGAAAACAAAAAATATTGTGTAGTGAAGATGAAAAATTTAACTTTTCCGAAGGATGAAAATTTGTGTGATATGTGGATACGAGCTAGTGGAAATAAAACTGTTTTAAATGTTAATACCGCAAAAATGTGCGTTGACCAGTTTTTAGAGCAGGACTATAGATTAGATAACATTCTTTTAAAGACACCAAGAGTGTAAAAAAAACCGAATAAAGGAGCTATTCCTAGTCGAAATTTGCCAGTTTCTCATGCTGAAATTTCCGGACGAGAATAAAGGATTAATAAAACAGAACAAAGGCAAATTTTGCAGGAAGTAATTTCAGAATATGAGCAGTAACATATTTTTCTGTTAAATATCGCATAACTTTTTTTATTTGAGTGAAGAAATTTGGAAAGTTGTCTCGAAAGGGAAATTGTTATTCTAAAAAGACAATTGAAAAAGGAGGCTGTGCTTATTACTAAATTTTCTATGCCGCTACCTTCCAACTCCACCTGATCTCTTTGATTTCTAAAAAGGAAAACACTCAAATAAAAAAAGTTATGCGATATTTAACAGAAAAATATGTTACTGCTCATATTCTGAAATTACTTCCTGCAAAATTTGCCTTTGTTCTGTTTTATTAATCCTTTATTCTCGTCCGGAAATTTCAGCATGAGAAACTGGCAAATTTCGACTAGGAATAGCTCCTTTATTCGGTTTTTTTTACACTCTTGGTGTCTTTAAAAGAATGTTATCTAATCTATAGTCCTGCTCTAAAAACCGGTCAACGCACATTTTTGCGGTATTAACATTGAAAACAGTTTTATTTCCACTAGCTCGTACCCACATATCACACAAATTTTCATCCTTCGGAAAAGTTAAATTTTTCATCTTCACTACACAATATTTTTTGTTTTCATCGTTCTTACAATTAACAACAACACATTTAACCAGTTTTTTCCTATTTTATTACTTCCTTTATTTAATAATCACCACTTTTCACTTTTACAAAACTCACAAAAATTATTTTTCAATTTGTTTAGACCCGAACGATTTCAGTGACGTCACATAAAATTGACATTTCGGGAATACATTACCTTGTATATGTATACCGTGGCCCTGCACATCGCTCAAAATATTTCTATTGTTTTACAAGAGGATGAGTACTAATAATTGTGTATCTTCTGATGAAGATGAAATAATGTGCGAACAAAATAAGTGGTTTTTATTAAATTTGCTTACACAAACATCAAAAATCACGCAATAAATAAAAGGAGAAATTATTACGGAGAGATTCACCATTTATATAAAGATCAAAAATTCACGCAATAAATAAAAGGAGAAATTATTACGGAGAGATTCACCATTTATATAAAGATCTCCGAAAAGATCCGGTGCGTTTTTATGAATATATGCGGATGGACGTACCTACTTTTGATTATATTTTAAATAATATTAGCACATGCATATTAAAAAATGGGCAAAATTTTCACACACAGCCAATAGGAATGGAAGAAAGACTAATGTTGACATTAGGGTAAGGAAATTTTTATTAATAGTTGTTGTTAATTTCGATGATCTCCAGTTGGGTGACAAATAAAAAACAACACCAATTTGGCAGTGGTAGTTTTATTGTCGGTGAACAAACAAAAAAAAATTACAATTTGTCGATTTAATTTCGGAGCACACCTTTCAACATACAATCGTATTAAGTGTTCGCATTGTACTGCTACCTAATTTACATTTTCTAATTAATGTATAGTGACATTTTAATTTCTGCCAACTTAGTTTTTTTATTTTACTTTATATAATAACTGAAAATAATAACTAGTGAAGTTAATTCACCTCAACACTCCTCCTGAATTAATTCACTACGCAGATTTACAAAAATTTTCTTACACAAAGGTTTGGTGAAGATGTCAGCTAATTGCTGTTCACTTCGAATCGATTTTGGACTTACAGTTTTGTCGATGTGCTGTTGGATATACTTACGAGGAATTTCGATGTGTTTCTTGCCTTTGTTGGTTTTGCCTTCGTGAGCGTTCTTGAGCATGTGAATTGCAGATCTATTGTCCACGTAGAGATCAATGGGGTGATCAGTCTTCAAAATGTTGAGCTCACGAGCAATCCTTCTGATCCAACAGATATCATCAATAGCAGCTACTGCTGCTCGGTACTCGGCTTCTGCTGTGGAAGTTGCAACGAGTCGTTGCTTTTGCGAGTACCACACCAGTGGTCCTCCTCGCATGAGTAGCACTCCAGTCGTGGATTGCATGGTCTCCCTGTCTCCTCCAAAGTCCGAATCAGAGTAAGCTTCAAGTTTGTCATCTCCATCAAAGAAGATTCCACAGTTCATCGTACCTCTCAAATACTTGAATAATCGCTTCACCATGGTCCAGTGAGTGTCAGTCGGTTGTGCACAGAATCTACTGAGTAGATTTACGGCGAAACTTGTGTCTGGCCTGGAGATTGTTGCAAGGTACAACAGACTGCCAATTGCTTCTCGGTAGGGTATATTGGTAGCTGTTGGTTGATCATTCGGTTTCTCCATCACTTCTTTTGCGTGTCCAACGTCTATGGGAGTTGAGACGGGGTTGCAGTCTGCATGTTTCATCTTCTCGAGCATCTTCTTTGTGTACCTGGGTTGGCTCACAGATATCCCATCAGTCTTCACTTTCAGTTCCATTCCCAGATATGAGAATCCTTCTTGCACAGTCTCACTGTAGGTAATCTCGAATATTTGACTAGTTTTCTTCAACAACTTGTAGATTTCTGCCACGGCCTTTTCTGCAATAAGCCCATCATCTACAAATAGTGTCATCAAGATGCTCCTGTCCTGATTATAATAAACACAGGGATCGTCGTCGGTACTCATCAGTCCAAAGTCCTCAAACTTCCCTGTAACTTCCTCGTTCCATACTCTTGGAGCTTGTTTCAGACCATAGATTGCTTTTAAGAGACGACATACATTGTCACTTCCATCTCCGAATCCTTGGGGTTGAGTCATGTGCAGAACTTCAGTCAGCTTTCCATACAGAAAAGCGGTCTTGACATCAAATGCGACTAACTTCATCCCTTCTGTTGCAGCATGGCTCAAAATCAATCGTATCGAAGCATGGCGGGCTACTGGGCTGAATGTCTATCCATAGTCTATTCCTTCTTTTTGCTCAAAGCCTCTGGCGACAAGTCTAGCTTTCAATTTTCCGTTCGCTTTCTCTCGCAGAACCCATCTACAAGATAGTGGCTTGACATCCTTTGGGCATTCTTCCAGCTTCCAGGTTTTCATTCTCATCAATGAATCATACTCCTCCTGCATCGCCTTTCTCCAATTTGGATCCTTCAGTGCATCTTCAACAGCGATTTCCTCAATTTCACCGATCAGTGCACATTGTGCAATGTTACCTCCTCCCCAGAAGTCGGTGATATAGTCGGCATATCTCTTTGGCCGTTGCAAGGTGCTGCGGTCTCTCAGTTCTCGTCCTGGTGTCTGATTCGCTGGTGGTGTCTTGCTGCCTTTTTCTTTCGGTTTTTCCTGCTGTTCGTCTTCGTCTGGCTCGTTTTCTCCTTGCTCAATTTCCTCCTCCTCTTCCTGCACTTCATCTGTCGTTTCTTGCGGGTTTGAGTAGCTCACTTCTGTCCTCGGCTTTGCTTCAGGCCTGGTTTCGTGAAAAATTACGTTGTCCGAGCTGACGATTTTTCCTGTGCTGGGGATATAAATTCTGTAACATGGTGAGTCCCACTCGTATCCTACCATGATTCCCTTTTCAGACTTGCGGTCCATCTTTCCTTTCTTGTGGCTTGGTTTCAGTACGTAGCACTCACATCCGAATGCACGTAGCTTGCTGATGTCTACCTGTCGTCCAAACCAAAGTTGTGCGGGTGTCTTTCCTTCAACAGAGCTTGTGCCAGTCTGATTTATGGTGAAAACAGCGTAGTTTGCTGCCTCCGCCTATAAGCTACTGACAGAATCAGGCGCAAACGCCGTGCGGGCAATGACAGAGCGAATAGAAGTAGTGTATTCAAATGCGCACTAACGAAATGCTGATTTTCGCTACGCACACACCGCGCAAGTTGCTTTACTTTCTACTTTCTGCGCGTTGCCGCCGCGTGTGTCAAGAGATGTTTGTGTTTTGAGTCGTGTTTTGGTGGTGGTGGGCATATGTTTGGAGTCGTGTGTTGGTGTTGGCTGTGATAGCAAATTTGTTGATTTTTATATTTTTTAATGAAAATCTTTATTTTTCCAAATTGGGTTAATTAAATTAGCACATAAAAAAAAGACAAACCCTGTAGGATAGAAAAATTATATGTAAATCATTCAGGTTTTTCAATTTTTTTTCCAATCACGTCCACTTGTCACTTTGATTTCGTTGTTGTGTTCAAAGTCGGAGCGCGCCGCCGACACCGCAACATCATGTCAGTGAAAAGTCGCCACACACCGAGAAGCCAATGTCCGCACGGCGTTTGCGCCTGATTCTGTCAGTAGCTATAGTCTCTTGTCTAGTCCGTTGGAATGAATCGCTGTTCGAGTGGCCTCTACGATGGTTCGCATTTCCCTCTCGACCCTTCCATTCTGCTCTGGCGTGTGGGTGTTCGTGACCGTGTGAAATATTCCTCTTTCTTCTAACATCTTTCTTGTGCGGACATTCCTTATCTCGGTTCCATTATCTGATCTGAGTTTCTTTATTTTCCTTTCAAGCTGGTTCTCTACAAGGTTGATGTACTTTTCAAGTTTACTTTGTGCTTCATCTTTTGACTTCATGAAGTAGATCGTGCGATAATGTGTGTAATCGTCTTTGAATAGGAGAAAATATTTCGCATTTCCCAGAGATGGAACGCCCATTTCACCCATGTCCACGTGTACCAAGTCCAAGGTTTGTTTTGCTGTCTTAGTATTTGCTGGATGGGAGATCCGGTGCTGTTTCCCGTAGGCACAGCCTGTGCAGTTGGTGCCATCCCAGTCATCCACATACTTCACATTTTGACTTTTCAAAATGTTCCTCACGTACCTTATGTTTTGGTGTGCAAGTCTCTCGTGCCATGTCCTGATGGACGTGATAAAAGTGTATTCAACTTTCTTTTCCCTTCTCAGTAACATCTTGAATAAGTTGCCCTCTCGTTCTGCCATGACAGCTACTTCTTTTGTCTTGGGATTGACAAATTTTGACGTTTTATGATCAGCTTTTTGTTGAAAACCTTTATCTAAGATTTGTCCCACTGAAACGAGGTTAAATCCGAGACTTGGCACGTACAAAACATTTTCGAGAACCACTTTCTTCCATTTCTGGCCATCATACGCTTCCAATTCCACTTTCCCAACAGCAGCGCCATCTAGCTGAGTGCCATCTCCAATCAGGATGGGGACAGGCTTGTCCAGTTCGACCAGGTTGATGAACCACTCACGGTGCGATGACATGTGCTGGCTCGCTCCACAGTCCTGGAACCAACTTTCGTCCTTGCTTACTGAGTTGTAACTTAATAGTGAGTTTGAGTCGTGAGATGTGTTCAGAAGTGCCAAAGGTGCCTGGTTACCTTGCTCACTGGAACGTGATCTGCACTCCTTCGCAAAGTGTCCCTTCTTTCCACATTCATTGCAAGGGTAGTTTCGTTTACAATACGCCAAATACTTGGCGGTTGCCTTGCCTTTGCAGTCCTTCACAAAATGTCCTCTCTTTTCACACTTGTAGCAAATTGTTGGTTTGGCCTCACTCTTGCTCGTTGACTGCTGTCCTTTCTTGTTGTGGTTTTTGTTGTGCTTGGTGACAAGTGCATTCTGGGTGCTTGCTTCATGTCCATTTCCACTTTCTCTCAGCCTCTCGTCTTCTAGTCTGAGTCGTTCAATTAGCCTATCCACCGTCTGATCTCCTGCAGCTACGTTATCCCATGCTGTCCTGAAGTGTGCCAACTTGGGTGGCAACACACCTAGGATCCTCGATATTACCCAACTATCACGGATCGGGTCGACATCGGTGGTCAGTTCCTCGGCAATGGCGGTGATGTCCATACAATTCTCAGCAGCTGACTTTGTCTCGTCGTAGACAAATGAGAAGAATTTCTGTCGCAGTGTCTCTCTGGTTACTTCAGTCTTCGTTCCATACAAGTTGACAATTTTGTCCAGCATCTGTCTTGCGGTCGCACAGTGTGCGAGCTTGCTGGCTATTTGACTGCTTGAGTGCGATGAGTGTTTGGGCCTCGAGGTCTTGTTTGACCCACGCTTTCACAGCTTCATCAGTTGTGGCACCTTCTGGTTTGACTTTTGTGCCAATTGCGACTTCAAACACTTCTCTTGTTTTTAAAGCTAAATTTAATTTTAAACGCCAAGACGCATAATTGACGTTTCCTTGTGAATCTTCACACAGTGTTTCCAACTTTGATTTAACTGTGTCCATATTCAGACTGATTTTACAATTAACTTGCTTGATTCACAATTTTCAGACTAGTTTCGCAATAAATTTGACTTGGATTGCACTTTTCAGACTAGTTTTAAATTAAACTTAATTATTTTCGCTTAATTTAAACTTGAAATTGTTTGAACAATCTTTCGAACAATTTTTCTGACAAACTTGCGTGTTTGTTTGCGTCGACTCGCAGTTCGGTGACGCTGGCGACGGTTGCTCCGACTTGCATTGACGATAGCCGGTGAATTTGAAGGTTAGGTTGCTCCTGCGTGCTTTCTGTCCTGTCGATTTTCTACTTTCTGTTGTCCTCAGCTGGAGATTCTGACTTGCGGCGACTCTGGGCCCATAACCTGTTGTTAATTTCGATGATCTCCAGTTGGGTGACAAATAAAAAACAACACCAATTTGGCAGTGGTAGTTTTATTGTCGGTGAACAAACAAAAAAAAATTACAATTTGTCGATTTAATTTCGGAGCACACCTTTCAACATACAATCGTATTAAGTGTTCGCATTGTACTGCTACCTAATTTACATTTTCTAATTAATGTATAGTGACATTTTAATTTCTGCCAACTTAGTTTTTTTATTTTACTTTATATAATAACTGAAAATAATAACTAGTGAAGTTAATTCACCTCAACAATACACTGATAAAAAAATTTCTTGGCTTAAAGCACTTTTTCTTGAACCAAGCAACTCATGTTTTGGATATAACGAAAACAAAATTGTCTCCGGATAAACAATACTCATAATCTTGGTTTTATTGTCTTGGATGAAGGTAAAAGTTGACTTGAAGTAAAAAAAATACGAAACCGATGATATTATAATTGAAAAAAATTCAAGTTAAAAAGTCGGTCTTAATAGTTGTGATACATTTTTAGAACTTGTAAGTCAGGTAACCGAAAAAAGTCCAATGAATTAAAAATTTAGTTTCTTGAGTAAAAAATTAAACAATCTTATTTCGAGAAAGACATACCTTGGTCGAAAAATATAACTATTGAGCGAAGAAATACGATTGCTTGGCTCAAGAATTTCCAGTATCTTACTCTGAGACAGCATTCTCATGTTAAGACTGAAAAAATTTTCTACTCAAGACAACGAAACGAAGACTATCGAATTGCTGGAGTCAAGACAATTTTTTTATCAGTGTAGTTTTAAGAATAATAACATAGTACAAACAATAAACACAAAATGGTTATATTATGAAGTTTAAAAAGTTTCAATGTTCTGAATACTGAATGTGGTCCTGTGTCAGATGCTCTTCATGAAAGCTGTGTTCTGATAATGCTGAAGTAATGACTGACAATGTATTCTGGTTAGTATAATAAGTCGGAAAATTTTCTTCAAGAAGTTGCATTACTTTTATTCGGAACTTGAGTTTTTGTTGAGCAGTTAAAGACCTGACATGTAGCAAGAGGCTACTGAAAAACGAAATATCGTCGTCAGTTTCTTTTGAGCTTGGTTTTTCAAGTTTTTGTTGTTTTTGCTTGAGATAATCCAACTTTTCCTTTTCCGCATTCAAATGCTTTCATTTTCAAATAGATCGGATTCTTCAATCAAAGTGTCCACAGTACTACGAGGAGTAAACTGGTCCTTTAAAAACATTAGGGACTGAAAATATGGCCATTTGATTACATCATTTCCTCCAGCATCTGCAGATTTTTTTGATGTCTGTTCAGAAAACTATTTTTAAAAGTTTCGCGTAGGCCCTTCCATTTTCCTTTTGCTTCATGTTCTACAATAAAAAGACAAAATAGTAATAATAATAATAATTAAAAATAAAATTATTAATATAAATTATTATAAAATTTTTTGTTATAGGTTTTTAGCATGTGGTGTATCTTTTCGAAATTTATCATTTTCTTTTCGCATGGGAAAAACAACAGTTGCAAACATTGTTAAAGAAACAGTTGAAGCAATATGGAATAGCTTGAGGTCACTTCATATGAAACATCCGTCGCAAGAAGATTTTAAAACAATGGTCGAGTTCACGCCCGCAGAGATTTGACTGCAGCTCTTCCTATTGCAGTTTTAAGTTAGTACTGCATATGGCAGTCTGACTAAAAATTTAACATGTGTGGACACACGACCGATTACTACAATAGGAAAGGTTTTCACTCAATGATTTTACAGGTAAGCGATGATAGAAACAAAGAAAATCTTATACATATTTACTTTTTGTATAGGGAATATGTGATAGTGCCAATATCTTTCTTGATGCCTATTTTGGTTGGCCTGGACGATCCCACGACGCGCATGTTTGGGAAAATAGTTTAATAGGACGAGCTTTGAAAGAAAAAACGATATGTTTACCGAATGATTCTCACTTAATTGGAGATTCAGCCTACAAGTTACTACCTTACCTAATGATTAATTATCGTGATAATGGGTTTTTAACCCAACAACAAAAACAATATAACAAAATATTAAATAGCTCTAGAGTTTGCATTGAGCAAAGTTTTGGAATGCTAAAATCTAAATTTAGAATCCTTAAATATGTTGAAACAAAGAATATCAACCATATCAAATATGTAGTAATGGCATGTGTTGGTTTATATAATTTTATAATGAAAAATGAAAATTCGGTTAATCCTACAAGCGATTACGAATGTTATAACTTAAATAATGATGAAGGTACTTCCTATGGAGAAACTGAACTTAATATATCAGAAGAATCAAAACTAAAACGAGATGGAATATGTTTGTTATTATCCTCATAAATTATTACAATAAAAGAAAACATTTTACAGAATTTGTTATTATTTCTTTTACACAACAAAAAATATTACATAATAAAAAATAAGTGATATCATTCAATAACAAAAAAATAAGTGATTTCATATCAATAACAAAAAATAAGTGATTTCATATCACAGAAATTAATTTTAAATAAACGGAATTTCTACCAGAGTTAATACTGAGATTCGTGTTTATTCCAAACACCTCATTAAAAGTTCTTTCAGATCTCTCAGTTCTTTAATTTTTCCCTTTCTAATACTATATTTTCTTCCTCAATTTGTGTTAATTTCTCAAATCTTTTATCATATTTTTTAGCCTCTTCCTTTATAAATTTCAATAAGTCGTTTTCTTCCGTCTTCCTCTTCTTCTTGGGAGTACTTAATTCTTCCAATAATATTTCATCATCAGTATTATTTTGGTTCGGCAAAAGAGTTTGTATAATTGTACTTGATGGTGGATTTATTGTATATGAAGAACCATAAACTTCATCAAACTTTTCAAAATAAATCCAGAACGTCGAATTTCTACCCGTTTCTTTATTTCTTTCTGTTGTATGTAGTATACAAATTGTTGTATGTAGTATACAAATTGTTGAACTTTTTTTGCATATCGTCTTTGGAAAAAGCAAAGTTTGATTTATTTTTTTTAATGTTGTTTAAAACAACAGACCATAGAACAATTTTCTTTCTCTTCCCGCTTTTAAATTCATTTTCAAGCCTTAGCCTTTCACTTATAAGGAGTTTCACATCCGCATCATTCCATTTATTTCTATTCTCTTCACCCTCATCATCAAATATTGACAAACTGAAATAAAATTCATATATTGATTGTAATTGAAATTATGTAGTTCTATACAAAAATAAAAAACAATTTATTTACCTGCAAGTATCGCTTAGATCCATTTTGTAGATGACAGATACTTAACCTCAATCACAAATTCTGCTTGAAAGCAGTAAACTTTTTTTGACTGCAATAACTAACTTAAAACTGCTGTAAAACTTTTGACATGGACACGCTGCATCTTTGCAGACAATTACATGAACACACTGCTTCTTAATAGTCAGTCAGTTCTGCGCTCATGAACTCGGCCAATCGCTGAAGATTATTTTAAAATTTGGAATTTTCCACATTGTGTGGGATCTTTGGATGGTAAACATATTCGTCTTCGCCGCCCTGTGCATTCTGGATCTTGGTATTATAATTATAAGGGTGTCTTTTCGATAGTTCTTCAGGGTTTAATAGATGCTCATTATAAGTTGATAAATATTAATGTTGGGTCATTTGGGAAACAAAGCGACGGCGGAACTTTTAAAGCATCGGAATTACATAAGAAAATTATAACACTTAATATACCAAATTCATTAATAAAAATGCAGTACGTTATATTAGCAGACGAAGCTTATCCACTCTAGAAGAATCTGTTAAAACCCTACAGCAAAAAACATCTAGATTCTGAAACAGAATATTTTAACAGACGTTTATCGCGAGCAGGAAGAACGGTAGAATGCGCCTTTGGCATTATTACAAATAAATGGCATATTTTAGAAAAACCAATTGCTACTGACGTAGAATTTTCTATTAAAATAGTAAAAACCATTTGTCTTCTTCAATCTTCATAATATCATAATAGATCTTGAAGGAATGAAACATAATCTGCAGTATATTGAGCAATATCCAAAGAAGAAAAATAATAGAAATATCACGAGGGGAAGAACTACCGGAGCAGCGCAACATATTCGGGAAGTGACTAAACATTAAATATTAATTACTTTCAATATTATTTCTAATACTGTTGCAAATTTTAAATTTAAAATAAAAAAGATATAAGAAAATAATTATTTTTGGCTGGTCTTTTTTGAACCGCACTGATTAAATAATCCATAATTTTTAAAACGTTGACTTCAATATACACGAACAAACTAGCCAATTTTCCACCATAGCACCGCACAAAAACTCATCTGTCATTTCATAGTTCTGGGCAAAGCTCCGTGCAATGGTTACTGCGATGTGCGATGTATGGTGCAGTGCGTCGTTATGGCCACTTATATTTAACGCAACGATAGAATTTCACCATCGCCTAGACGGTGCTATGTGCAGTGCTATGTGCGATGGCTGCGTTGTGGCCGTGCACTAGGCTAATTTCTAAAAAACTGCTTCGCACTGCTTGCCAATTTCTAAAAACTTCATATGAAGTTGTAATTGCTATTGTTGTCAAAATGCATGATGAAAAATTGCGGGAATTAATGAGAAATAAGGGCTTCTAAACATTGAAAAAACGTTTTATTAATTATTATTTTCTTTAAGAAACTATATATGAATAATCAATGTCAAAACACTGCTTATTCAATGTGTTTTACCACGCGTTCTCTAATAAACCACTGCAACATACGGCGCAGGGCTGCACTGCACTGTTTTTCAATGTAGTTCAGGCTTAAACATCCAGTAGATAAATTTTTAGGGCCTGTGTGAATTCTATGACTAAAATTTAGTGTCGATAATACAGTATTTAGTCTCTTCGCGAGTAGACTAAATTTTTCGACAGTTGACTAAATTGTTGTTATGGTTACAATTTAAATATTTGAATAACTGACATAATTTAGTCATCAAAAGAATTCACACAGCAATTCCCTACATTATCCACAAAAACTGCAAAATTTAGTTTAGTCATCAATTTAGTCACTATTCGCACAGGCCCTTAGAAGGTGTTGCACCTACATACATTGAAATGTGAAATCGTTGAAGCCATATTATCTGCATTTAGCAAAATCAGAAATATTTGCAATTGTGCAAAAGTATGAAACGAAAATGCTAACAGAAAATCGGGAATTTTCTGCATTCGTACAAAATATTGAAAACGGGGCGTTTCAACCCAGTATGATACAATATGATGTAATGGGATGGGTTGATAATAATATATTCTTGGCTAATAATAACTATTCAACCAAATTTCAAGCAAACAGCAAAAAAATAATTTTTTTCAAAATTTTTTTATTTAAAGTTAATTTTGCAAATAGTAGGGGTAGTTTTAACCCCTTAAGGGTTGAAAATAAATTTATTTTTGCCTGACAATACGCATACAATGGAATTTAAAGCATAAATTTGAAAAAAATATTTACAATGTTTTTTATTTTCAGTCGATTTAGGGGTGGTTTTAACACCTAAGGATTATCCCTTATCATAAGGCTTGGCTTGATTTAGTATAAATCAACCACCTTCGCAAATAAATATTGAAAAATTGTATTTCATTGGATTATTTTTCATTATTATTGAATTTATCGCGAACACCCCTTAAAAAGGGGTGTTACAGTCCACCCTGGGCACCAGGTACCTCGGAGACCGTTGCCGTCATTATTTTCGTGTTCAGCGACCCCAAAAAACCCCGAGTAGCAAAACTCGACTCATTTGTGTGTTTTTACATGCAATACAATCATGCAATAGAGTTAATCCTTCTAATTCATAAGGTACACTTCTTAGCTGGGCCAAGAAAAATTTACCAGCTCAGCACAAGTAGCACTGAGATAGGCTCAACTAAAGCATGCAACATGTAAATTGAATATGCAATCACGAAGAGGTCACACCTCGCACATTTTTATATGCGAGATGTGACCCCTCAGAAATTGCACATTCAATTAAAACAGAAAGAAATTCAATACACAAAGAAGCGTGCAAGAAAAGTCAGTCAAGTGAGATTGAAAAGACTCCTTTTAAGGACATCCTTACTAATGCTCACGCTAAAAACATCAATATTTCTATTCACATTAATGAACATGCGATTAACAGGCTCGAATCTGCCGTAATTCGTGTTAGAGGAGTTGGTGTGTAAGAGAGGTGGCCCTATCAAATTGTAACCACTCTCTCTAAACGACGCACGGCGACTCAGAAAACCTGGGTCGACCTTTCCATTAAGGAGCTGATGGACAAATACAACATCGGGCACCTCACGACGCCTGCAAAGAAAGCTTAAGTTGAGTAACTTAAGCCGGGATTCATATGGTGGAAGAACTAATGGGCTATCCCAAGGAAGATGATTCAGTGCGAATCGAACGAACCTCCTTTGAACTAACTCAATTCTCCCAACGTGCAAAGAGTAGTGAGGAGACCAAACTTGGGACCCATACTCGAATAATGGTCTGACAAGAGAGATATAAAAGTGTTTAGTAATCAAGGGGTTATTGAGTTCTTTAGACCACCTTTTTATAAAACCCAGGACTAAACTACCTTTGGAAGCAATATAGTTAATGTTAGCAGAAAAGTCGAGTTTACTATCAAATCTAATCCCGAGATCTTTTACAAAATTAACACGACGGGCACTCTCGTTAGAAAAGGTGTAGTTAAAAATTATAGGACTACGACCTCTCAAAAGTCATGGTTTCACATTTACTAATATTGAGAACCAGGTTGTTGTTCACACACCAAGAGTAAAAGGTGATAAGGTCAGCTTGCAAAAGTTGGCAATCCTCGATATTCTTTATGTGACGATACAATTTGATGTCATCAGCATAAATCAATATGCTTCAGTGTCTTAGCAAGGGAACAATGTCATCAATTGATTTCCATCAATATTTACCGAGTGGTAGAGTGTCTCCTTGAGATGCACTTCTAAAATGCATTTTTTTATTGCAGGAAATGAATTTTTTCAAAATAATTTCATCACTACCGGTCACAAAGTTTGTAGACGCTCTCACGAATCGAACACAAAAAACCGCATTAAGATCCATCTTAGTGTTCAAAAAATCCTAGGTTCATTGCTTTATTTCCTCGACTACTGGCCGATGTTGATATCGTAACTGACAACGAATCCGTAGTCGTAGAAATACCAAGGCAAGACTCGTGTGAATTGATCGATATAAGGGACCACACATAGGGATACGGAATCGGTACTCGATTCCTTACTCATATGAGTATTTGGCTTTCGATTCTACTCATATCAGTACTCGATACTTTTGACCGAGTACTTTTACTCATATCATTACTTATAGGGGGAATCGAGTACTGAGTACAATTTTTATTTAAGGCCGAATGCAAGCTAACTGCAAGTTTATCTAAGTCGTGAATAAATTTCCACATAAACGCTTTACACATTATATGTATTTAGTTTATATTCCGTTCAAATTAGTAAAAAAATCGCTGTTTTTCGGAATTTTTTCCCACAGCTATGAGACCAGTGCCAAATGAAGGATTTGGGTTGTCTAAACATGATTTTCACAACCCGCAGTTCGAAAAAATTGTTGTTTTTGAGAAATATACATATATGATGGTTTTCGCATTTTTTTCTATTTTGAGGAGAAACTATGCATTTTGGTGAAAATATCAATAGAGCAAAGTTGTGGAGCATAAAATTTCCTACAAATTTTGTCTTCACTGTTTTTTTGAATTCCTGCGGGATCCTTAATTTGGCACCGGTCTCATAGCTGTGGGAAAAATTTCTTTAATTTTTCCTTATATATTGTTTGAAATTCTCCCAGTAGCTCTCTATCCTGCCACAACTCTGATACCCAGGCATGTTTATTAACCACTTCTTGTCTCTCTTGCACCTCTTCCATTACCTCTTCATCTAGAGCAATTCTTCTATTGCTTTTCTAATCTCCATTTCACCAGACTTCACTAAAGCGTATAGCGATACACAGTTATGAAAACAAATAATGGTGATTGATGCCTTGATGTCCTTGACGTATATGAAAACAGAAAGCCGTCTTGTCTTCTGTTTATGACGTTTATGAGACTAATGTTATGTGTGCAGCCTTGTTTTACTGTGACGCCACGGTATCCAGAAACAAGGTGCAAAAGACTGTATATCGTAAGATGGCATTTTAGTGCTCACGCCACTTGGTGACCGCTTTCCATATAAAATCGAATCTATAGTTGTTTCTGCATTAGTGCTGACGTCACTTGGTGACGCATATTCTGTTACTTACTGTCTTGATGTCCAGAATCAGTAATTTCATTTTCTTTGTCACAATAAATCCTTCTCCAGACTCTCCCCTTAGGTGTGATCCACTGGAGAGTACTGGGTGGGTTCTGACATCCATTATGCCACTATAAGTCTATGTGGTTTCCTGTAGAGCTCTAATCGCTATGTCGTATGTTATAAGTGATAATAAAAGCAAAAGCAGAGGCCCTGTCCTGATGAGCGTTTTGACATTCCACGTTCCAAAAACGAGTTCCATATTCCGTTTACCTGGGTTTTTTTTATGTGAAAGTCTAAGCTTATGTGTGACCCTTTATACTAAGAGTCCGTCATGTCGTCCACGTCATGGTTCAATGTCTAGTAGTAAGGTTAGCTCAAAGATAGATAAAGGATATGATAGGTTAACCGTAGTCTGGAGGAGTAGGCAGTGAACCTTGTAAGTTGCTGTAAGTCCTTACTGTCCGAAGCATACCTTCAGGATTGGAGACTGGTGGGTTTTTGCGATGGTAGGTTGTCAGCCTGTTCGTTTTGAGGGGCCTTTCACCTTCCCCCGTCTGTTACTGTTATATAGACAAGAGTATCCAAGGATCACCCTAAAGTCACCATCTTCGAGGAAGTGGAGATAGGACTCGGTAGTAAGCTGTAGATCTTAGATCGTATTAACAGTTGGCATTTCTCAGGGCTTATCTCTTTGGTGTACCGACATCACCAAAGTTCCCCGAGGCCTTTGCTATCATTCGCCCCTCAAGCTTTCCATTACAGCACCTCAAATTCGCCTTTATAAATGAAACCTATCAAAAATGAAAGTAAAAATAAAACAAATTTCACTTTTAAGCAGCTCCTGCGAATTCAGTACTAAATTATGGTTAAATTTCCTTTCAAAGGTCCACAGCTATGATGGGAGTCAAAACTTGATTAATGCTGCTTCAATCAATAATCACATTATACATATAAGCATGAAAGCAAAATCGTAAAACCCCGAATAAATTTCAATGTTGTATGGCCGTGCTACAGAATTAAAATTGCAGACGTAAACGCGAGTGCGATTCATCAGAATCTTACCAAAGGTAAAACTTTTAACCTTCAAGAAGGCAAATAAAATATTTTAACTGAACAGAACTGGAGAAAGTTTTAGCATTGCTGGCTTATTGCTTAAAATTTCCAACCAACTTATACTTTCCGTCTAACTTTTTACGTAAATGTTCAATATGTTTTTAAGTATCTATTTCGGGTTTTTCTTTTCGCTTTATAGAACTTTCGAAAATCCCCTTAATGAATCATTTCGGTTCCACTTTTAATCAGGGGAAGTAACTAAGTTACAAGCATGAAAACTTCGTTTCTGTTTTTTCGGCGATTTTTTTTAAATGGATAAAAAGTTTGGTATAAGTAGTTTTATCAAAATCCGAGTTGAAAAAGTTGGCGCAATTGAACGTTTCCATACGAATGGGATACTTGAGCACTTAGTTGGGGTGCAAACAGTTCTAGGGTGCGGTGACATAATGAATAGGGGTTAAGGGTACGAAGTCAAAAGCAGGAAAGTTGGATAAAGAAGATTACATTAAGGAGATTACCCTGATCACCCTCAGTCTGATTTCTTTGATTACTGGCTAATCAATTAAGAAAATGTAATTAAGAACATCTATAATTTAGTAACAATATTTAGATAAGATGAGTTCAGTTAGTGCTGGGCGTATCTATCTTAGAATGGAATGTGATTATGTTACGTTATGTTACTTGTGTAATAGGAGCAAAATACTTGAGTGCCTTTTGTTGGTAACATGGTTTATTCTAACAGTGATATACTAATTTTTGCCAACTACTAATTAATCTTATCTATGCTTATAGAAAAATCGTTGAACTGAAAGCAAAATCCCGTTTGCTAACATTCAGGATCTTGGTACGAAAACACTAATAATATTTCTAATTAGCGAGAGCTTGTACTAATGTGTAACTTTATTAACCCATTACCCGCCGCAATTCAAAAATACAAAAAACAATTAAATTGACTGTCTAATAAGATTCATACTAACCAACTGGAATTATTTTTGCTATAATTGTCACTGTTTTTATTTAAATATATAAATTATAGCCTGTCGCATTTTTGGGACATTGGCTGAATGTACTATAGAATTAGCCCAGTGTCAGAGACTTTGACCTCGCACAAAATGTGATCTCGCTGAAAATTGGAACTTAGATACTTTTTTGGGTGTAGAAAACGATAAAAAAATCTTTGCAGCGCGTAAGTGTATGCTAAGTTCACCATTTCGAAAACAAGATCGAAAATTTGGTTTTTGCTTTATATATCGAAAAATAAAAAAAAAATCGAAAAACTAATAGCGCCACGTGAAAGAGCGGAAAATTCACTAAACTTTATATTATAACTTATATTAAAAAAAATTGTTTTATTATTATAAAAAATTATTAAAAATAAGAAGAAAATTCGAAAAATCTAAGCGCGCCAAAAAGTTGAATTAAAAAACTCTAGCGAGGCGTTCGCGGAAAAACTAAAGTATATTTGCCTAAAATGTACGCAAAAATAAAAATAAAAAAAGCATTTTAAAGAGGACACCCTAAGCTTTCTAAGAAAGCCGTTAGTTTATAATTTTTTGTTTTTTTTCTCATAGAAAACTTGACCGGAAGCTATAATTTGTAAAATTCTCACTGATGTTTATACAATTGAAGACATATATTAATAGAGGGGTACGAAAAAAAATCCTTGTACATTTATCATCAGTAGACATTTACGTTTGATGTAAAAATAATTAAAATGACAAACATTGTCTCTGTTTAATAAAATTTATTTTTAAAATATTCAGTTTTTCTTACAGCATTCATTCGACGCCATTTTTAACTTCAAAAACAGCCGGCACACAAAATAGGATGAAGAAGAAAGATGCGCTCGGGCCGCCGTCAGGCTTTCACTTCTCTCGCCTGCGCCGGCTGTTTTTGAAACTAAATATGGCGTCGAATGAATGCTGTAAGAAAAACTGAATATTTTAAAAATAAATTTTATTAAACAGAGACAATGTTTATCATTTTAATTATTTTAACATCAAAAGTAAATGTCTAATGATGATAAATGTACAAGGATTTTTTTTTCGTACGCCTCTATTAATATATAAATAAATTAAAATTAAATTATAGCTTCCGGTCAAGTTTTCTATGAGAAAGAAAACAAAAAATTATAAACTAATGGTTTTCTTAGAAAGCTTAGGGTGTCCTCTTTAAAATGCTTTTTTTATTTTTATTTTTGCGTATATTTTAGGCAAGGATAGGGGAGAGGGGGGCATAGTGGGGTAGCGGGGCATAGCGGGGTAGTACAAAATTGATGTGAACAAACAGTAGTACGATAATTTAAACGACGCACTGGGTTTAGTATTAAGTCATAGTATGACCTTCGCTAATGTTACAGGTATTCGCGACATCGGTTTTAGCGCTCGCAACAAAAGTAATAATATTACGTATTTGTTAAAAAAATTGTTGTCATTCGTGTCATAGTTAATGTGCTAGTAATGTCCTGTTTATGATTGTGTGCTACATTTTACTGTAAACTATTCCGGATACGAATACGAAAAAAAAATTTAATTAAAACCAAAGGTAATATGTATGTAGTTGTTAATATTTTATCTTGCAATGTGGGTAGGGGCAAAGTGGGGTATTCTAAATGGGGCATAGTGGGGTATTCAATCGACAAGGAGTTTAGTGTCACTCTGCCCCGTATTCATTCATAATTAGATATAACTTCATAGTTTACATAACTTCATAACTTGATGGTTTATTTACACAAACAATTGCTTGTTTCAGTTATTGTTCGCACATATAAGAAAAAAACGAATCAACGCTCTTGGGGTCTATGGAGGCTATAGAAAAAGCAGTGCATAGTGTGGTGTCAGAAAAAAAGGGTTACAAAAAAGTGCACAGCTACTTGTTGCTCCACAAACTATACTCGAATGCTATGTGAAAAAATACAGGGCTAATCCAGATAGTACTCCCCACAATGCTCCACCTGGTACCGCACTTTACCCCGCTGTACGGGGCAAAGTGGGGTAAACTTCACTCTGAATGTATTTTATTCCGTTAGCCAAACTGTGCGCGCCAAATAATGATAAACATGCTGTACTTACAACCCAAAAAAAAAATTAAACTCAACCTAACGGCATTATTAGTTGAAAAATGACCCATAACATCTTAGATACCCCACTAGGCCCTCCTCTCCCCTACTTTAGTTTTTCCGCGAACGCTTCGCTAGAATTTTTTAATTCAACTTTTTGGCGTGCTTAGATTTTTCGAATTTTCTTCTTATTTTTAATAATTTTTTATAATAATAAAACAATTTTTTTTAAAATAAGTTATAATATAAATTTTAGTGAAATTTTCCGCTCTTTTACGTGGCGCTATTAATTTTTCGATTTTTTTTTGTATTTTTCGATATATAAAGCAAAAGCCAAGTTTTCGAATTTGTTTTCGAAATTGTGAACTTAGCATACACTTGAGCGCAGCAAAGTTTTTTTTATTGTTTTCTACACCCATAAAGTATCTAAGTTCCAATTTTCAGCAAGATCACATTTTGTGCGAGCTTTCGGTCTAAATTTGGCTCTGACGACTGGGCTAAATACTAAAAAGGCAAAATTAAAATTATATATTCGTTTTATTCAATTTTCCAGAAAACAATACAAAAACATATATTTATGGAGTATGGAAATATTTAAAACATTTGTCGTGCAACGGAACATTACATCTTGGGCATTTTCTTGTTGTTTTATTTCCACAACTTGCACATCTCCGCTGTGTGGCTATTGGTTTTATGAGATGATCTATTCGGTCATAGCGTACTTCTAAACTTACTCTTCCTCCAACAACTTTTGACTTTTGTGGACCCGGTCTTTTACGGGTTGATTTCACACCTGACAAATAACCAAGAACTATTTTGCGTCTTATGTCAAGGAGTGAAATTCCTTCATTAGGATGCGATATTTGGTACAATCTCCAAGTATTTACTACGGCTATATCCAAGAATTGAGTAAATAATGTCCACCACCATTTTTTGAACGAATTCTCGTTCTATATAAGGATATTTGCTTATCAAGCAAGTCGACGCCACCCATACTTTTATTATATTCACTAAACAAACGAGGTATTGGAACAGTAATTTTTTGCTTATCTTTCCTTGAAAATCGTTTGGCATTTCCTAGCGGTATTACGTCGCTATAATTTGATGCCATAGTTACGGTTTTGCTGTCCTTCCAGCGTACCATAAGAACTTCATTGTTTTTGTTTTTGTAAAAAGAAATTGTCAAAAAACAGTTCATGGTCCTCTATAGTATCGAGTGGAATTACTGTTATCAATTTTTTCACTTCTCTGGAACCTAGGAGCCCTCCATTTTCATTTTCTGATTTACCACTATAAGGGTCAAAATTATAAAGATATCCATTTGAGCCACACAAGCACCAAATTTGGTATCCAAATTTAATTGGTTTTCCTTGCATATACATCTTAGTTGGGTGTTTTCCGTAGTAACGAACCATCATTTCATCGATAGATAACATGCTATAAAAAACCCCAAATCTTGAAAAATTAATTTTCAACATATCAAAGAATTTTCTAACTTTATAAAATTTATCTGTCCTCACCAGTTTACTATTGTCATTTAGATGAATATGCCGCTTTATTTCTCGAAATCTAGCTCTTGTCATAGAATTAAAAATAATCGGTACACCAGCATCAGGTTCTTGTTCCCAATACATATCTTCTTGTGGTAACTTATGATATCCACTAATTAGCAAAATCCCAATAAATTCCTTCAAATCTTCTAAACTCAACGAAAAATTTACGATATTTTTTTGTTTTGCATAAATTTCACTTTGTTCGATAATAAGTTGAAATATGTCATCAGAAAACATGCATTCAAATACTTCAATTACTGAATATCCTTCTAATTTTTCTAGGACAATTTCTCTTTTATTCTTGGAAAATGCGTTAGTCTTGCTGTAAATTGGTGAAATATTTTTCCACTTTATTATTTCTTTAGATTTATTCGATTCTTTTTTTTCTTCTTTTGGTTGAAGTGAGGTTTGCTGAAAGTTCTTCTTCCCTTTGATTTTCGTCAATATCAGGTTCAATGTGAGGAGTAAATAACTCGAAACTTCCTGCAATGTCGCTGCTCTCATTTTTCCTGTCATTTTCGTCCAAATCATTTTCATTTATGTCTTCCAAATCCGTTAATTCGTCCGTATCTGGTGGTATAATTGCAACATCGTTAGGGTCTTCCTTTTCAAGGTCAGCCCAAAATTCTGCGTCTTCTACAAGAGCAGTAAGCTCAGAAATTGTTAAAAATTCGTTTGAACCCATTTCTAAAAAAATAATTCTGATAGTTATTTTATACACTTTAAGGCCCGTCCTCACTACGCGGACTTAGAATCCACGCGCTTTTGGTCGTACGGCCAGCCAAAAGCGCGCGTGATCTTTTAATTTTCTGAGTCATGAGTGAGAAAAAATCAATTCTCATTTGAAACGGCGTACGCGCTTTTGAAAAGCTCATAGTGTGTGGACGCACAATGTACCTTTTTATGGTGTGGCCACACTACGCGGTCTTGGGTCGTACGCGCTTTTGCCTTTTTTTTTCATATATAAAGTTTTATGACTTTTTTACGACTTTTTTACGACTTTGTCCATGGTAAAGGCCGTGCGGCCAAACAACGCGGACAAAAGGCTGTGGTTAAAAAGGTACATTGTGCGTCCACACACTATGAGCTTTTCAAAAGCGCGTACGCCGTTTCAAATGAGAATTGATTTTTTCTCACTCATGACTCAGAAAATTAAAAGATCACGCCCGCTTTTGGCTGGCCGTACGACCAAAAGCGCGTGGATTCTAAGTCCGCGTAGTGAGGACGGGCCTTTAAGCACAGCCTTTTGTCCGCGTTGTTTGGCCGCACGGCCTTTACCATGGACAAAGTCGTAAAAAAGTCGTAAAAAAGTCATAAAACTCTATATGAAAAAAAAGGCAAAAGCGCGTACGACCCAAGACCGCGTAGTGTGGTCCCACCATTATGCGTTATGCCAATGTCCCAAAAATGGGGCACTGCATTTAGAAGTGAAAAACACTTACCCAGAATAATACATGAAATAATATTTTTCTATGGATATATGAAACAAAGTCCAAAGAACAAGTTTTAATCAAAAGCTGTTTTATTTAAACAATTGCAAACAACGTTGAAGCTAAAAACGTCAACCGGCCTTGTGCACGTATATTTTTTTGATGTCGCAGAGTGTTCAGGATACTTTGAAAACCAAAATGGCGCGAAATTTCAAAACTTTCATGGAGTATGTGATATAATACGATTATTTTAACGGTTGCATTAAATTTAGAAGTGGCAATTATTGAAAGTAAAGATTTGAAAATGTGTCCCAAAAAAGGGACATTGGCGGATAAGGGGGGAAAAACCTTATCTTGTTCTATCAATACAGAATTTTAGAGCCAAGGCATTGGGCTTGTAATTGTATTTAAACAGGGCGGGGTGTTCGGAAGTCAGCAGGGCCATCCTAACCACAGGGCTAAATGGGCTGTAGCCCCGGGGCGCAAGCCTTTTCGGGGCGGCAATTTTTGTTGGTCTTATATTGTTTTTGTTATTTTTAGTTATGTTATTTTTATTTAGAATCTTTTCATTACAGAAATAATCAAAAAACATTTTCTAAGGATTGGTTATTCGTTATGGGAATTGGTCATGAAAATTTAAAAGAAGCTTTGGATAGAATTTACGAATATAACTTTCAAAAGCCTGTAACAAAAGTTGAAGCTGGGGGGTTGTAAAATGAGCTCAAATCACTGGAAACTGCTATTATGGTAGCATTTTGGGGCGAAATATTAGAAATCATAGATAAAACTAATATATCACTTCAAAAAATTGCTACTACAACCAGGCCCACCACAATGGGGCGAATTGCCCGGGCGCCAGGCCATAGGCCCCAAAAATGGATTGCAAGCCAAAAAGTGGACCTGGATGCACTAAGTAATTTAAGGCCTATTCGGAAATCAAGAAGCGGCCGTTCTGAATGAACTTATTCTTACCACGGATTTTAAAAAGGATTAAGTATTTTTTTTAGTAAAAGATTTTTTGAAATTTCAATCTCCTTAAAGGGGCCCCAATCATATTTTAGCCCCGAAAGGCTATGTGGCGGGCCTGAATGTAACTGAAAGCATTATTGAGTTGTTTTAATTTGTAATATTTTAAAAATTACTTTTAAAGCAGTAAAGGAAACATCCTTACAAAGTGCTGCTTAACTAACGTCAAATCAAGTTATTTTATTTTAAAATGTATTTACTAGTTTCTGCAAAATTTACTAGTGCTTTTACTATTTACTGCAAAATTTCGGAAGGTTTTCGAATAAATGACAAGAGGGCTTTTTGTAGGCAATAACGTTTCGTATTGACTGATAAAAAAATTTTCGAAAAAGTTTTTGGGCGATTTTTTGGCCAAAAAGTGATTTTTGATAACTTTGACCTTGAATAACTTTAAAAGGGTTAATCGGGTCAACATTTTTGTAAGAACTAAATTTGTAGAGAATTTCAGTGTCAACATTTTGGGCCCACAGGGTTGTACGACCTATAGAAACTGAGATACAAGGAAAACACGGAAAAACGCGATATCTCCGGCGGCCATGTTTTTTTTTGTGATTCCGAAATTGTTTTCTTAAAAAGTCCCAATGAGGCTGTGGACCAATTTTCAGCCATTTTGGAATTTTGTCTCATTTCGTGCGTTTTTTTGGCTAGTTTCCACGGACTATGTAGTTTTTTTTAATTTTGTATGAATATTTTGTTTTTATTTAGTGTAAATTGACTTTTTCTAGTTCTGACACTGACATCCGTGTATTTTCTTCCCGAGAGGGGCGCATTATTTTTAGTAGCCCACGGGCGACGAATATCTTAGGACGGCCCTGGAAGTCAGGGCACTTCGTTAACCTCGACCTGTATAATAGAGATTTTGTATATCCCCTACCAACAATAGTCGTTCATTTAACAACTGGAATTAGGATACTGATCAGCCTTAAGATACAGTATTGGCCAATACTAAAGCTCCCCCTTCAATATTTCATAAATTTTTTATTATTTTTATAAAAACTTAATAAGAACAACTATCCAATATTACAAAATTATTATCTAAATATTTGTTTATATATCTAAATTATAAAAAAATTCAAAAAGAATAACATAAATAGTCCAGTCTTACAATTCAAAGAAAACAATGAAATGATAAATTATTGTGCCACACATTCCAGTGGACATAACTAAAGCACCCTCCTGTTATTTGGCAAAAATATTGCTTCTTGCTTCTTGAAAAAACAGTTTTATTTTTCTTGCAAAATATTGAACGCCTTCCTTGAAATTTCACTTTTTGTAAAAAAAAGGCGTTCTTCTAAAAACGCCCAAAACATATTAATAATGAAAAAACAGACGTTCGATTGTAGAAACTAACTTTTTGAGTCTGTTTTTTATACGCTTTATATTAGCTTGACCTGTATGTTGTATGTTGTATGTTGTATGTTGTATGTTGTATGTTGTATGTTGTATGTTGTATGTTGTATGTTGTATGTTTCATGTAAACAAATTTTGCAACTTGATTTTGACCCACTTCCAGGTAACCGATCAACTTGAAATTTTGCACATATGTATAGTTCGCGTGACAATGCAATCTGACCATTTTGTAAAAAAATCAAGATGGCGGTTCCAAGATGGCGGCCGAATTTTGCAATTTTACTCCCCGACCCCCGACATGGGGATCAAATGAAAGAGTATTACGAGTAGAATACAATTAGCTATGTGGCGTTATACAAAATTCAAAATGGCGGCCAACAAAAAATGCCGAACTACCTTTTTCTTTACAACCCACTCGATATGGGTATCAAATGAAAGGAAATGACAAGTAGAATACTATTAGCTCTGTGGCGTCATTCAAAATTCAAAATGGCCGCCAACACAAAATGGCGGACTACCTTTTTCTTTACAACACCCTCGATATGGGTATCAAATGAATGGGTGTGACAATTAGAATACAGAACTGTGTGGGTTGATTCCAAATTCAAAATGGCGGCCAACACAAAATGGCGCTTTACATTTTTCTTTACAAAGCCGTCGGTATGGGTATAAAATGAAAGCGTACGACGAGTATAGCACAGTAAACTGTGTGACGTCATTTTAAATCCAATATGGCGGTCTCTACAAAATGGCGATAGACTAAAAAATAGAAAATAAAAAATATATAGTTTAAAAAAACTAAAAAATACGCTTTGATTTTAAAATGAACTAAAAAGTAAAAAAATAATTTTGGATGTAAAGTTTTTATTGCTCCAGCCAGAATATGGAAACAACCTATCTTTCGAAATGTAAAAAAGCGTGGGCCGCTAGCGAAAATGTACGGTGTTAATAAATATAGGAAGAGAGTCCCACGCTGTTTTACATTTCGAAAGGTAGGTTGTTTCCATATTCTGGCTGGAGCAATAAAAACTTTACATCCAAAATTATTTTTTACTTTTTAGTTCATTTTAAAATCAAAGCGTATTTTTTAGTTTTTTTAAACTATATATTTTTCATTATTAATATGTTTTGGGGGTCATTTTAAGTACTGGATTTGATTTGATTTGATTTG
The DNA here is from genome assembly GCA_963855945.1 of Thereva nobilitata. NCBI lineage: Eukaryota > Metazoa > Arthropoda > Insecta > Diptera > Therevidae > Thereva > Thereva nobilitata. Next base: position 115,064,710 of record OY979695.1, on the reverse strand, counting down.
ATTTATTTGTTTCACCACCATTATATTGGCTGAATATGTACATCAATATTTACATTGTTATTTTAATTTTGATTCTCAATTAATTTAGCTTCCATTTTTCTTTTAAATACATTTCTATTAACTGTGTTTCTAATAATTACATTATTTTGATTTACAATTTGGATTAATCTAGCTATTGGTTGATTTCTTAAATAATCACTGTTATAAAATGGTTCATCAATTAATCGTGCTCTTCTTGTTACATGATAGTGATCTTTTAAAACAAAATTAGAACTAATTTTTATATCATTTATCTTGCCTTTAAAAATGTCAAATGAAAAAAGTGAATCAGCAATTTTTCTTCTTAAACTTAATGGTTGCAATTTTAATAATTTACATCTATCTACCTATGGAGCCAATCGGAACGATGTTGCATTTCTTCTACTATCTAGACAATATATCACAAATTGTTTTTGTATCGATTCAATGTCATCAATATAAATTCCTTGATACGGGTTCCATATCACTGATGCAAATTCAAGTCTAGAGCTTACATATGCTAAATATAATATTCGCTGAGTATCAATTGTAAATTTGCCAATTGAATGTCGTTTGATGCACCCAATCAGTTGACGGCACTTCACTGTAGTTTGCTCAATGTGATCAGCAAATGAAAAACGTCTATCCAAAATGATACCCAAATCGCGAATCGTTTCCTTGCGTTCAATAATATGACCAGCCATTGTATAATTTACATGAATTGGTGTTGTCGCTCTCGATGCAGTGAAGATGTGACATTTGTTGAGATTCAATGGCAGCATATTTTCATTACACCATCGCATCATCTTGTTTATATCTGGTTGTAATAATTTGGTGTCTCTTGCATTCCATATTTCACAAAACATTTTTGAATCATCAGCAAACAACAATAATTTTGCATGTTGAATCACATCAGGCAAGTCATTTATGAACATTAAAAACAATATTGGCCCAAGGGTGCTACCAGCTGGAACACCCGATGTCATATGATATTTCCGTGATGTTGCATTACCAATCTTGACATAACTCATTCGATTTGCAACAAATTCATAAAGCCATTTGACAGTTTTTGGCCCAAGTCCAAAGCGCCCCATTTTACCAATGAGTATTCGATGACAACCACATTAAATGCATTCTTGAAATCGCCATATAAAATGTCAACCTGATTGCCTCTTTGAAATGCTTTATTGACGTCAATGGATAAATTCAATAGATTCGTTGTTACCGATCGTTTTGGTCGAAATCCATGTTGAGTATTTGACAATTTTGGTTCGATGATGACCATTAGCCGGTTTTTTACTGCTATTTCGAATATTTTTAAAAACATTGGGCTGATAGCAACCACACGATAATTTGAAACATCACTTTTATCATCTTTTTTGTGCACAGGAACAACTCTTGATAATTTAAGTTCATTTGGAATGCACCCTTCATTGAATGTTTTTTGATACAGCAACCAAATTGGCCAAACAATTGAATCGACGCACATTTTAATAACGAACGGTGACAATCCATCTGGACCAGCACCACTTTTCCAATTTAACGAATTAATTGCCATTTCAATATTATCCAGTGTTACATTGATTTCCGTTGTCGATTGTAATGACTGAATAAAGTCATTAAGACTCCATAAGTGATCATGGGTAATATAACTGGATTCGAATTGATTTGCAAACAATTCAACAATGTGATTTGGTGTATTGGCAGTGATGTTTTCATGTCGCATTTCATGATATGTCGATGTTGTGTTGTTCAGCTTAGCAAAACGCCAAAATGTGGCTGGATCATTTTTGATGTTGTTTTCTACACGTTGCATATATTCCTGGTAATAGCGTTCATTGAGTGCGTTGAACTCGACGATAGCTGCTATATACTCGTTTGAAACAACACCCTTCTGTTGACGCTTATACAATTTATCGCGACGATTTTTCTTTTGTTGTAGTACCCTGTTCCACCATATCGGCTTGTTTGCATACTTTCTTCGCACTATTTGTGGTACATTTGCTAATATTAACTCGTTAATTTTGCATTGAAAAAATTCATATGTTGAATCAATTGAACGGGTGTTAAATTCGTGTGCGAAATTGATATTTTCAAGCTGCTGACACATGCGCTCATAATTTCCCTTACGATAACAGAAAACTTGAATATTTTCATCATCATTCAACAATGAACCTTTTGTGCAATAATCAATGGTAATGTCGTATGGCTTATGGTATTCATCTTGTTGGTCGACATCAATGATCGTATGCGGGTCAACACACAGGCTCACATCAATATTGTCGGTTACAAACACCAAATCAAGTACATTGCCTGCAGAATTCTTGACGTTCGATAACTGGAACATCGGTAATGATAACATGCGCACGATAAAATCATTGGCTTCAACATAGTATCGCGATTGACTTGTTGTCGATAGTATTGGCAAATAAAAAACATTCAGCTCATCTTCATCTTCTTCCCATGCGATTTTTTTCAAATTAAAATCACCCAACACCATGATTTGATGACTTTGATAATTTTATGTTAATGACTTTATGTGCTCATAGTGTTTGTTCGCGATATTCAACTCGAAAATGCTCATGTAACATAAATAAATAATCATTGACTTAGGCTTCAAGATGATTTCCACTGCTAAAAATTCACAATCGGGATCAATAATAACATCAATCGATTTGCATCTCAATGATTTATGCACCAAAACAGCAACACCACTAGCACGTCTCGTTCTTGAATTACCATTACTCGTAGCTCGATCACATCGATACACATTGGGCTGCCGTACACGGCTCCTCAATCAACTGTCAATACAACAGTTTTTGATGATTCTCTTGCCGTTCATGGCTCATCGTCAACAGCGAGCAGTTTTCTTGTCTTTACATGGAGGTATAAATGTGTGTGTAAAGTTAATGTGCTAAGACAAATAGTAAGAAGAAGGACATTGTGTATGTGTTAGTTTTCACGCCAAAAATAATTGTTGAAGATGTTACAACACCTCGTCCCTTCCCTTTTACCCTCTCTCCTACAAATCCACTGTGTTGATTGTTGATTGAGGAGTCGTGTACGGCAGCCCACTGAATGAATTTGGAAAATTGAAATTCACCTTATCATCCAAAAAGGTTTCAGTGAAGCACAAAATTTTGTATGGTGATAGCTCGATTTTCGTGTTTACGTTCCTTTTGTTTACGATGGATCTCACGTTGTTGTAATAAATCGGCAAACGCTGCTTATCGATGAAACAAGAGTTGCAATTTTGTGTCATCGGTGAATCGGCAGTGAATTCTTTCTGTGTGCGCTGGTTCATTTTCATTTGACCGGAAGAAATTCGTGATTTTGGATTGTGTGCGTGTTTTCTGTGTGGTACAAATAACACTCGAATTTAGACGAGCAGTAGCATCATATCTCCCTTGCGGAGAACATTCCATAATATTAAATGAGTTCCCTGTAGAACCACCTTCACCACTGTTTACATTTATTGTTATACGACTCGTTGGGCTACGGTGACTAAAGCTAATCAGTTTTTTGTCGATAAGTTGTTGTTTTTTATTTCCATTTCATCAGCGATTTCCATGGAATTCTTTTTCGTTTGGTTTTCCTTTTGTTCTTCAGTTTTTTTCATTTTGGCATTACGTTCAGGCGACAATTGGCTGGATAACGGTGTTAGCATAAATTGATTGAGTGTTGGTTTTGGTGGTAACAATTTTACGAATTCACGAACTTTATTTCGTTCTGGCCAATTTTCACATTTGCAAAGGACATCAAAATCTTCCGGTGAAACATCAATTTTGAAAGAAATGAATGTCATTTTTGTGACGTCATGATCTTTTTTCACCAGTTTAGAGATATTAAATTTCGTTTTGTCGGTAACAACCGTATTTTCAATGATGTAATTTGAAATTTCATCATTCGTTGTATCTGGATGAAATCCTGATACCCATATCGATTTGGTGAACGGATTAATTTTTTTCGGTAAAATTTTTCGTGCTTCAATCGGTTTGCCAATTTGAACATTTTTCGTACCCTGTTGTGGAGATGGAACGTTGACCTTTTTTATCATTTGTGACGTTGAATTTTCAATCATAACAAGTTCGGTGGTTCTTTTGCGTTTGCCCGACATCACATTTGATGTTGATGGCTGTGACGTCACTGGCGTTTTTGATTGCAAAACCGTTGAATAGCTCAACCGTGAATTCGGTGTACGATTAGGATAAGCAGATGGTTTGTCATTTTTATTTGCAGCTGGACGTTTAAATAATTCTTTAGCCAAATCTCCTTGTTTATTCAATTGCAAATGCAGTTTTTGTGCGAGTGATTTGTTTTGTTGCTCAATGTTAACAACAATTGGACCAATTTCATCAAGTTTTACAGCAATTACATTCGCTTTAATAGCACCACTAACATTTGCTTTAATCATTGATTTAATTTCATTTAAAGTATTCAAAATAGTAGTCTTATCGCACATGGATTTTTCCGATTTTTGTTTGCCTGGTGTTGATGATGCTGATGTGTTTGACGTCATCGGTCCATTTTCTGTAATAACAATACCGGCTTCACACGATGGACAAATCCAATTCATTGATGATGTTGATAAAATCAATTTTGAGCCTAATGGCAATGTTAGTTTGACGAATTTATTATCAGCATCATGTTTCTGGAAATCATGACAGAGAAAAAAGCCAATGCATTTGCATTTTATACAATTCGCTTTGGGCCCGTACGTGTTTACTGGCGGGCAATCCTCTCTAGAACAAATATGTGGTGGCATTTCTGCCACTCTGCAATAGAAGGCGCCAGTTATATATAGATTATCTATACGACGATACGAAAAATAAATTTCACTTTTTTCAATACTAAACGATTTAGCATTCACAATTTTATATTGTCAAACAAAAACAAGATTAAAATTATGAATAAAAACATTAATACTTATTTAAAATGAACAAAATATGCAGAGCGTATGATATACAGAACCACAGCTCGTCACGTCACGAACTACACAGCATGACTTTACATCCAAAATTATTTTTTACTTTTTAGTTCATTTTATGTTGCTACATGGGGTAGTACTAACACTGCACTTGCACGGCATACTTAGGATACTTAGTAATAAATTATTGTAAAATCTGTTTTCCGTTTTGTTTTTGCCTTACTTCAATTTTGGACTTCGTTCGGGCAAGATATAAATATCTATTATATTAATTAATATAAACTTTTATTAATAAATTCATTAAAAGGTTATGGGCCCAGCAGGCGAAAATTAAAACAAAAAAAAATAATGTGGTTAAAATTGAATATTTGCAAACAGAAAGGATGCCTGCAGACGTTTTTACTAAAGCATTGACTGGAGGAAAACACCGAGTATTCTGCAAACAAATTGGACTGGATGATTCAAGTGCATCGAGGGGAGGTGTTGCTACATGGGGTAGTACTAACACTGCACTTGCACGGCATACTTAGGATACTTAGTAATAAATTATTGTAAAATCTGTTTTCCGTTTTGTTTTTGCCTTACTTCAATTTTGGACTTCGTTCGGGCAAGATATAAATATCTATTATATTAATTAATATAAACTTTTATTAATAAATTCATTAAAATTTTAAAATCAAAGCGTATTTTTTAGTTTTTTTAAACTATATATTTTTCATTATTAATATGTTTTGGGGGTCATTTTAAGTACTGGAAAACCTTTTAATAAACTTTTTGTTACTTGTACGTGATAGTACAAGTAGTGAATAAAATTTTAAGCTCTAGAACGGTACTCTAGAAGAATCCGTAGACCAAGAGGAGCGTTTTTGGAAGAACGCCTTTTTTTACAAAAAGTGAAATTTCAAGGAAAGTGTTCAATATTTTGCAACAAAAATAAAACTGTTTTTTCAGCTAGCAAGAAGCAATATTTTTGCCAAATAACAGATATTTGAGTTGCGTTAAACAAAAGTTATTAGCAAATTAAAAAAACGTGAATTTTAACAGTTTTTTGCAGTTATCTCTATGTGTTGTGCTCTAACCTATAACTTTATATATATCAATCGAAAGATAATTTGAATACCTAAAACTTTATAATTTGATTTTTTTCGATCCGAGCTCTATTTTTTTGTGTTATTCGCAAAAAAGCGTTTTTTTTCACTTTTCGGAATTTTTTAGGTTAGGTTCGCCATGCCAAATTAAAAAACAAAAAATTCTAACTTTTTTAGAATTTGTTTTCCTATATAACCATATTTTGTGTTTCCTGTTGGCAATTAACGCTAAATTTACAAAGAGCTATTGTAGATTGATTGGACTAATAGGCCATAGGCGTTTTGCAGTTTACAAAAGGCCCCCTAAAGAAAGTGATGTTAACCGGAATGACAATGGAAAATACAAGTTGTACAGTCAAGTCGCAGTCAAACGAGGCTTAAAGCAGGGTGATAGGCTGACACCCATGCTATATTATCCTGGCTAGCCCAGTTGTCAGTGACTTTGACCTCACACAAAATGTGATCTCGTTGAAAATTTGGACTTATGTATTTTTTTGGGTGTAGAAAATGATAAAAAAACCTTTGCAGCTCTAAAGTGTATGCTAAGTTCGCAATTTCGAAAACAAATTCGAAAATTTGGGTTTTGCGTTATATGTATAAATAAAAAAAAAATTCGAAAAACAGCCGGCATACAGAATATGATAAAGAAGTGCCGGTTGTTTTTGAAAATAAAAAATCGCGTCGAATGAATGCTTTAAGCAAAAATGATTATTTTAAAACATAGGTTTTATTAAACAGAGACAATGTTTATCATTTTAATTATTTTTACATCAAAAGTAAAAGTCTAATGATGATAAATGTACAAGGATTTTTTTTGCGCCTCTATTAATATATATTTTAGGGTGGGTCAAATTGTTCGCAAAGAATGTAACATGGTCCATTTCAGCAAAATTCGTAAAATTCGTGTTATTTTAAGAATTTTTTGCGAAGAAACTATATATTTTGGATAAAGTCTACCCGCCCTCCCCCTTTTTAAAAAATAGATTTTGTACTAAATGATTATTTTTCTTAAAACACAAACAAATCGCTACAACTACTAAAATAATTGTATTAAGATAGTGATCTTAGGCTTGTTGGATCAGTAATTTTCCCAGATATATATTTTGGTTGAAGTCTCAAATATATTTTGTACTAAATGATTATTTTTTTAAAAACTCTCCAAAAAATCGTTATAACTTCTAAAATAAGCTTAGTAGGATAATGATTTTGTGCTTATTGGATCAGGATTTGTCCCACTGTGTATACCAGCCGTTCACTTGCAGTATAGTAGAAAGACTTTGATGTTCAGTTGCAAAAAACTGACTAAAATTGCCACCTATCCAAAACTATTTTTTTTATTGCAGCATAAAAAACTTCTTAAAAAATGTAACAACTTTTTATTTGGGTCAATTATTGTATACTCCAGTTCGTTTTGCTAGAAAAGTTGGTCGAAATCCCCAGATTTGACAACAAACAAAATTTCCAATAAATTAATAAAATCCTTACAAAAATTTAATATTAAAAGTTTTTATACGGGTATTATTTAACATTTCAATGTAATTTTATGTTTTGGAAAAAGTGCAATAAATGTTATGGTAATCAGAAATTTTTAATTGGCTACTGTTTTTTCAAATTTTAGATCAAATTTTCTACCAAAACGAACTGTAGAATACAATAATTGACACTAATAACAATTGTTAGATTTTTTAGGCAGTTTTTTATGCTGCAATAAAAAAATAGGTTTTAACGAAAAAGTCATAAAAAATGGGTGTTATTTAGGTAGGTGTCAATTTTTAAGTCATTTCTTGTAATTGAACGTCAAACTTTTCTACTATGACAGACTAAACGTCTGACATGTACCAAGGGCGTCGCCAGCCTATCGGCCAGAGGGGGGCAAGATGATAGAGGTTGGGAGAAATATGAATGAAAAATATATAAAATTTGTGAAGAAATATTTTTATTAGTAGAAAATCAAAAAAAGAAACTTAATTAAAACATAATCTACGCGGGTTTTTAGCGAAGTTCTCGACCACTTCATTATTAAAATGGTCTAGGTTGTCATAATTGCTAGACCATTGAGGCGACTTTCTACCATAGTGCTTCTTAGCCAGGTTTTTATTCTTCTTAAGCTACTAAAGGATCGGTCCACAGTACCTACACGTTGTGCACGGTAGAGCAATTACAATTTTTAAAGATTTTTGAGTACTCAAAAGATGATGATGAGTACTCAAAAGCAGAAATGGAACGCAGCTATTATTAAAGACCTCTTCCAGAATTCTGAAGGGCTTCCTGCTGGGTGGTTGCTTCGATGACGTTGTTTCCCAATGATATGTGGCACTGATGTCATGTCCTCCTCCATTCCGACTTTTTCCGCAATGACAGTAGCATCTCTTATAATTTCTTCCGTGACTTTTTCGGGATCGCCACGGTGGCTTTTGAGCAGTTACAAAATGCACTTTGTGTTCTGCGAAGTCTGGCCAGCGTCCAAAGCTGTGGACTAGATCATGTTTACAACGGGCTCCATCAAAGCCGGGTATTTGGCTATCAAAGTAAGGCTAAGAATAAACAAAACTCTGGAGCCAGCCGCATGGAGGTGAAATGTATTTTTTTGAGTCGCACTTTATTTCTAGTGATGAAACGATCTCGATTACGATTAATCGTAATCGACGATTATCAGTATTTAGCGATTAATCGTCATCGTCGATTATCATTGCGATTATTTGTCGATTATCTTCCAAAAATATTTTCAAATAAATGTTATATGATGATGATTGATGAGCTCATCCAGAGGAGCTTTTTTCAGCTCTAATCGGAAATTTTTTTTTCATACTTCTTGGTTTTTTAAAATTTTCAAAGACAACGCCACTATTTATACTTTTTTTTATAAGGAAATCCAGTAATAGAAGAATTAGATTCTTATGTCAATTCATCCAATCTACTGCAAGAGTACTTAAGTTTTGGAAAATGGCCACATAATACCCTGTTTTGCTAGGAACCGCAAAAAATATTTGTGTTTAAAACTTTCGTCGCATCGGAGAGGTTGTTTTCTACTGCCGCGGCTTGATTCAGACCGACAAAAGAAACAGAATGTCTGCAGAAAACTTAGAAATATTGTGTTTTCTGAATAAAAATTTGCAATATTTAAATTTTTAATAGTAAAATTTTTAACATCTTGATTTTTACAACTTGAATACACATTTTGTTAACTTTAAAATATGTTTATTTAAAATATGCAAAAATTTGCGATAATCGTAATCGTAATCGTCGATTATTGTGGCTGATAATCGTAATCGTTATCGTAATCGCTAAGTGATAATCGTTTCATCACTATTTATTTCCAAACTGTGGGAAACAAGGTGGAGCGAAAAACACAAAACTATCATAGTTTTTAAGGAGAATTTTCCTGTCATAATGGGAGCCTTAGAAACCTTATCGCGAGACGGAAATACTTCTCGCGATAAGGTTTCTAAGGCTCCCATTATAACAGGAAAATTCTCCTTAAAAACTATGATAGTTTTGTGTTTTTCGCTCCACCTTGTTTCCCACAGTTTGGAAATAAAGTATCTATTAACTTTCTTCTCAAAACTGATTCACGAAAAAATTTAATAATATCTTTGCTGGTTCCCACGGTGTTTCGAATTTCAGGCAGAGTATTGAGATTCAGTTTGTGGGAAGCCCAATTAAAAAACAAAGCTTTGGTGTATTTTTGGCGCAAAATTGCTTTAACACCACCTTCCTTTCCGGATATCGTCGAACAACCGTCAAATCCCAAACCGACACATTTCTCTGGACTAAGATCTTCTATTGTTAAAAACTCATTGATAGTCTGTGCAGTACATTTCGCATCCAGAGCTTTCAGCTGAACAAATCCGACGAACAATTCCTGGACTTCGTTGGTTTCCTTATGGAAATATCGCAGTCCAACTGATTATTGTTCAGTTCCAGAAATGTCAACTGTCTCGTCTGCTAATATACTATAAGCTTCTGCTTTTTTTTACTAATTTTCTAATGTCCATATTATGTTCCTAACAACCTTAACTGTCTAGTTTGGATACCTATGAACTGATTCTTTTCTTTTATATTACGAGCTAACTCTCCCTAACGAATAAGAAAGCTCAGCACTGAACCGAACTGTCGTGAGTCGCTTACATCTACCTCCGCCATCCTTAGGACGCTTGACACTTTGACTGCTTTTACACGAGCCCACTGTCCAATCATCAAAGAATGGCTGTAATCGATAATTCTGTTTTGAATCGTTAAATCTTTCACCATCTTATCTATAAACCACGTACGTTTTCAGTCGATTTTTTGGAATGTTTTTAAATAATTAAAAAATTAAAAAACACGATGCTCCTGTGACAAAAAAATGAACTAAAAAGTCAAAAACAAGTTTTAAGTACTAATGTAAGACAGAAACAAGATATAGAAGACATTGTTCTCTTAGTATAGTCAATGTGTGTATAATAAATATATAAGATATTGTCTAACTATAACTTTAAATAGTCATTTTTTTGAAGTATCACACAACTATAGTATAGGTATTATCATGGTACATTTTAGGCAAAAATACTTTAGTTTTTCCCCGAAACGCCTCGCTAGAATATTTGAGTTCAGCTTTTTGACACGCTTAGCGTTTTCGAATTCGCTTTCTTATTTTTAATAATTTTTTATAATAATAAAAACCTTTTTTTTAAATAAGTTATAATATAATCTTAAGTAAAATTTTCCGCTTTTTCACGTGGTGCTATTAGTTTTTCGAAATTTTTTTATTTTTCGAGATATAACGCAAAAACCAAATTTTCGAATTTGTTTTCGAAAATGTGAACTTAGCATACACTTTAGAGCAGCAAAGATTTTTTATCGTTTTCTACACCCAAAAGAGTACCAAAGTCCAAATTTTCAGCGAGATCACATTTTGTGCTAGCTTTCGGTCTAAATTTGGCTCTGACGACTGGGCTAGGCATATAAGGAGTAATTTATAAAAAGTGTGTTTCTTAACTAAATCCCGGGATCCCAGGGAGCCCGAGTTTTTGTTAAAGGGTGGGGATACAACTGTCAAAGTAAAGAAATGCTTTCTGGGATGATTGAGAAATCCAAGAAGAAGAACTATTTATTTATTTGTACTAATAGTCTCGATAACAAAAAACTTCAATTTAATTATTATTTTCACTGTTGTTTCGATAACACAACACTTCAATTTATTTATTATTTGCACTATTGCCTCGATAACACGAATATCTTTTATTAAACCAATTGATGTTTAAAATTGAGAACTGTCACCTTAGCTGAGAACTGTCACCTTTTGACATTTCTCATTTAATCCAAGCCGCCAGAAGTCCAGACTTCTGGCTCTTTGGGATGGAGGGGAAATGATTCCGAGAAAGTAAAGAAACATGAATTGGGCTCCCAGGGATCCCGGGATTTAGTTAAGAAACACACTTAAAGTAAACATCGACGCGAACGCAAACTTGCTTCAAGGTACGGTTTCGCTGGGAGCTGTCGGTGGCGGCCGCTAGCAGCAAGCTGTCAACGCTCGCTGCTGAAAATTCTTATGGTATGCTCTTATGGTATGCACATGTTGGCGGTTTTGCTCACACTGCCTGGCAGCTCGGCGGCAGCTAGCTGTTGCGTTTCAACTGCTTTTGAAGCAGTCAAGAAGCGCTGTAGTAACTGCTGGAAGTGATTTTAAATAGTTTTTTTTACAAGAAAGCGGTGCTGAATTATTTTGTTAAAAAATGCCTCCAAATTTTTCCTTTGATGAGGATGAAAAGTTAATTGAACTTGTTCAGGCACATCCTGCAATTTATAATCTTGAAGATAAGGATTATAAAAATGTAATAATAAAAAATAGTATATGGCAAAATATAGCGGAAAGTATTGGTAAATCCGGTAAGTAAAAAGAATTAACAAGTTTTATCATATGTATTTATTATAGTTTTTGTACGTATAAAATACAAACGTTTTTTAAGATAATTCATTAAGCGTTATTATGAGTATGACTGCTGAGTCGTGAAATATATTTGTCTTGCCAAGGTAGAGCACCTTCTTGGAGAAAGTATTCCATAAACTCGTGTCTGATACCAAATCCGTTTGCATCAGCGTATCCGCCAGAATGTTTTAAAGGATTTACAAAGCGTGAGGGTTTCGCATTGGGATCGTATTTGTAAAATGGATCTGCGTTCTTTTCCGGATAAGAATCTCTTAAAAAATTATGCAAGCAACAACTTACAGTTATAATATCGTTACATGTGTCTGGCATGACTGCTATGGGCGTATAAAAAATTCTAAAAACTTGAGACAAAAGACCAAATGCATTTTCTGAAACTCTTCGCGCTCTGCTAAGTCTGTAATTGAACACAGTTTTTTCCTTTTCATTCGATGTTTTTGGAAATGGCTTCATTATATGTCTATGCAAACGAAAAGCTTCATCGCCGACAATAACATATGGCAGAATTTTATTCGTGTTTGGCAACCTATTATCTTCTGAAAAGAATTTTCCAGAAATAATCAACTTTCCTGTTGGAGTTTTCCCAAAAATACCACTGTCTCCCTCTTTTCCGTATGAGCCTACATTAATTACCATAAATTTGCAATTGGCATCTACAAGTGCTAAGAGTACAATTGAAAAATAGTTCTTGTAGTTAAAATACAAAGATCCGGAGTTACTAGGACAGAAAATACGAATGTGCTTTCCGTCAATCGCAGAAACGCAATTGGGGAAGTCACATTTTTCGGCGAATTCTGTCGCTCGTTTTTTAAGGCTTTCCGTTGTAGGTGGAGGCAATAATATTGGTACAAGTTTTTTTCTCAGAACAGCAAGAGTGTCTCGAACTATGACGCCGATGTAACTATGCGATATTCGAAAATCAAATGACAGCGATCTATACGACTCTCCTGTAGCAAGGAACCTGAAAAAATTTTTAATTGATATTATTTTGTTTTTTCAGTGGACACTTGTAAAAAAAAGTGGAAGGCAATAAAAGACAATTTTTCTAAACATAAAATTAAAGAAAAACTTGCAACAGGATCAGCTTCTTCATCGCGTCCACCTAAGTGGGCTCTTTTTGAAAAACTACAATTTTTAAATATAATTAAACAGGAAAGAGCGTAGGGAAACATACTTGAATGCCTGTTAATATGTAATAACTCAATTTTATTTAGGATCAAAAGTAACGTACAAACAGATCTATTTACTGAGGACTCGTTGGAGAAAGATGATACAGATATTGAGGGCGTGCCGTCCGGGGAACCTAGAGAAAATCAAGACATAGACTGTAGCATTATTGACAGTTTTCCTGACAATCCCTCTTCTCTGCCATCAATTTCTAGATCTCCAACCCCTGAAACCAAAAACCAACGGCGAAAGAGAAACATCTCTAACCTTGCTCAAGAATTCCAGAAAAGATCAAATGAGAGGATGCACATGTTGGCTAAATTAACGAAAAAGAAAGAAGAAGATGACGTTGATTTGTTTATGCAAAGTTTAGCTATAAGTGTGAAAAAACTGCCGCCACCCTTAATTGCCCAAGCCAAAATAAAATTTCTCACGGTGTTGAATGAATTACAGTTTCCATCCACTTCTCTTTATCATCTACAACTAATTCCTCCATTGCAATCTTCATCTTTAACTGGAAATATTATATATAACGAAAATTCAACAAACTTGCAGCAATTCAACAACCAGCCCTTATCTCCAGATAATGCAGATAATTCGATAGTCCAACCTGATGACTCTATTTCAGAAACAATAAATGTGCTCAAAAATTGATCTATTTTTCTTATATTTACATTTATGTTAAAAAAAAACACATAAATAATAAAAATTATCTTTGTATACAAATTAGTATTTGTAATGTGCATACATACCGTAAAGTTAATGCCAATTTTTCTCCAGGTGTAATCGGGTTTTTCACGGCATTAGAACTGCTATTAATTAAATCATCTTTTACAATATTTAGTATATATTCGAATTGTTGTTTATTTAATCGAAAATATTCTCGAAATTTTTCTTCAGACTTAATGAAATGGCCATTTACTAGTAAACTGTAACAGTCTTCTTCATGACGCGATTTAAACATACTGTTTATACCTTGTCTTTGATTTAAAACCATTAGTTCCATAAAGTCAAATTCTTCCTCCTCCTCAATTAATAAAATTTTTGCAATATCCATTCTATTTGAGTCAATTTTTCTTTACCTGTTGAACTAAACAATTGACAGAAAATAACTGCCGGCAGCCGTGCAACAGTTTCAACCAAACTACTTGACCGCGCTGCTCAGCTGTTGCTGCTGGCAACCGCCGCCGGCAGCTGCTGTCGACAGCTCCCAGTGAAACCGTACCTTGGTGTTATAGTTTCTTCTTCTCCGAATTAGAATCTTGCTCTTGTCTGCATTTATGTTTAGCCCCATCTATACATGGCAATTTATGTCGTCGGTATATCCTGCCAACTGTTTTGATTTGTTAAGGTACGGTTTCGCTTAGAGCTGTCGACAGCGGCTGCCGACGGCGGCTGTCAGCTGCAGTAACTGAACAACGCGGTCAATTAGTTTGGTTGAGGTACCTAAGAGCTGGTTTAGACTGTGCGCTCCAGCGCATGTGCCTCACGAACTTTGTGGATAAGGGGAGAAGTGGGGTGGTACCTCTCATCATCCCCACTTCTCCCTTCATCGCCAAACGTTCGTGAGGCACATGCGCTGGAGCGCACCATCTAAAACGGCTCTCAAATCAAAACAGTTGGCAGGATATACCGACGACATAAATTGCCATGTATAAATGGGGCTAAACATAAATGCAGACAAGAGCAAGATTCTAATTCGGAGAAGAAGAAACTATAACACCACCTGGGAGAATGCATGGAGAATCCGCGATAATCCCGAATTGTATGACTTATATAAACAGGGTAAACTATTAACACAGGCCAAGATTTGGGTTTACTTTGGGCCGGTTATGTTCAAAGAATGGATGACTCAAGGATGACGAAAAATGCTCTAAGTCTACTACCAGAAGGGAAGGCAAAAGACCAGTTGGCAAACCACGGTCATTGTGGGAAGACTATAGTTTAGCCGGACTTACACGAGGCAGTACATTTGTCCCTTACGCCACGGTAAATTGTACTGAGGCCTCAATTTTTCGAAATGTCCCGGTTAAAAAATAAAGTCCTACTGATATATGAGCGTGTACCTAGATCAATGATTGTGTGATTGTAAAAACGAACTGGAGAGACACATCTTACATTTTGCAAGGGAGTGAAATTTTGTACTGGAGACATTTCTTCCTTTTTTTGAGGCGGTGAAATTTCGTACTGGAGAGACATTTCTTATTTCCAACTTGAAATTAGGCGAGGTGAGATTGTTAAATATAAATATACATCGTGGAGATTTAGCGTTCTTTACCCTCTCTGAGGCAGTTTAATGCATATTAGAATCAAACTCGTACAACAAATTCTTTCTTTTATTAATTTGCTTGTTTTTGTCACTTTGGCATTACAACCCTAGTAAAAATGTGCCATGCGCACTTGTTCGCTATACGTTTTAGCTGTGGGCGTCGTGCATGCTAGCTGCGGGCGAGATTTACTTTTACTCGGGTTGACACTCTGGGTGCGTGCCAGCTGCATGCTAGTTGCAGGCGAGTCTTATTTGCTCTCAAGCGTGCGTGCTAGTTGCGGGCGCCGTGCATGCTAGTGCGTACCTGCGGCATGCTAGCTGCGGGTGAGTTTAATTTTTACTCGGGAATAGCACCTCGCCTCATTTGAAGTATAACATTACACTGGCTCAAAAGAATAAAGAGGCACCTCTTACAAACTCATTTTATAATCGTGTCCTACCCAAAACTAGGGAAGACAGTGTTAAGGCTGATACAACAAAATCCCTCAACCCAAGAAACTGCAGAGAGGGTTCGGAGCAGAGAGACGTCTCGACTGGAGGAAGAAGCTAATGGACGCCAAGGCTTGAATTGGGCTGTAGAGCCATCGAAGAAGAAGAAGTCTACAAAAGGAAAATATGTGTCTATGCTTTATTCCTAGAATTATCCTATATTCGTCTCATTATAAGCAGCTGGTCTGTGGTCAATTTTTTTTCCAAAATCCAGCTTGGCGATCTCCTACTTTGTCTTCTATGTATGGTTTCATTCTATTTTACCAAATATGTAAAAGTACTTTGTAAGCAGTGTGCAACAGTGTAATTGGTGTGCAATTTTACAGTTCATCAATTAACTTTTTATGGTCTGGGACAATTGCGCCTTAAACCAACCTCCCGGCGTCCTGCTGTTTCTCCCCCCAATATTTTAAGATTTCTGAGAATATACCACCTAGAATTGGTTCTAAAAATGATGTTTAACTCTTGCTATGACATATTTACAACTTTTTCTTTTATGCACTCTGGCGCCTCGTTTACTGCGTGGTCTTTATTTCGGTAGTATGTTTCATCCAGAATAAGTGCCATGTACCATCCTCTCTTTTTACCATGGTGCATGTTGGTTTTTATCTTTTATTTGTCATATTAACTTCTTTGGTACTCGTCTTTCCTACTACGTCAGGTCGTTCAAGTCATGGTGCAGTGTCAATGAACCTTGCGTTTGAACTCTGACATGTAAAACGAGTTCGGAAGCACCGACTGGAGAAGACAGTTCCACAATCGAGTTGTTCTATTTAAAAATGAACCTCTAAAACGTAATATGGGAGAAAAGGAAGGCTGCAGTGATCTGAGTTGGCCAGTCTTGTGTTGCGGGAAAAAGTTGCCGTGTAGGCAGGAGGTTCTTAATTTCAGTGGAAATTTGGAGAGGGCTGTTACATTCCTACCTTGGCCTAAAGGTTAATGGAGGCGCAAATGGTGTTATCAACCGTGGGTTGGGGCTGAAAAAAGCTAATAAGCCACGTAGTTCGTAGTTGTAGTAATTTACACTAAAAACACTGCATTTGGTTTTGATTTTTTATATTGATTCGGTTATTAGTTCGACACTGTGCACTTAGGCCAGTGCAGATATCTTTTAAAAAGGTAAAAATCATAAAAATTAATAACAGCATGAAAAATGTTGCAAAGGCAGAGAAATAAAGCGCAACCAGCGGGAAAAATAAATTAAAGTCGATCCGAGTTACGTGGGTGAAATGGCGGGGGGGGGGGGGCTTAAAGGGCTGGAAAAAAGATTAATGTAAAAGTTGTAGGTAATAAAAAGATATACAACTTGTGTACAAATCATTTTTTCACATAACCTCAAATTTTTTTAACTGAGTTTTGCGTTTTTCATTCGTTCACGTCCCAAACACGTAATTTTTTTCAATCGAAATATTTATTTTATGTTTTATTTTGACTTTAAACCTAAAAAGAGACCTCAGTGGTCTTTTTTTGTTGAAACGTCTAGTTTGAGATGGTGTACAAAAAATTGACATTGCTATTGAAAAATTTGCCAGGAAATGCGAAAAACTGAACAAAATTGGTTTTAAAAAGTTATTTCTTTTTATTACCTACAAATTTTACATTTAACTTTTTTCGATAGGAGGTCTAGTTTCGCTGGAAAACGTGAAAAACCATTTTCCACCTCTCAAAGTTCCCCCTATTTCACTCTCGTATCTCGGATCGACTTTAATTTATTTTTCTAGATGGTTGCGCTGTATTTCCTTGCCTTTCCTACAATTTTCATGCTGTTATTAATTTTTTTTTCCAAAAATTATTTTTGCTGGTCGAACTGCGAATTTGTTTTGATGACTGTTTTGTGTTTGGTCTGTTCGGAAGGCGTTCACGAAAGCAGCCTCGGGTATGCTCCGATGGCTCCAATTTCACTTCATATGCAGCTTTTCGTCACTATTGCTTGGAGATAAATGTAGCAAAGCGACATGTGTCTTCCATATTAAAAAAGTGCAATATGTCGCTAATAAGCATGTAAAGCTTTGGTATACGGCCGGCCTTATATGGAACAATTCGTCACATGCTGCTTTGCTACATTTATCTCTAAGGAATAGCGACGAAAAGCTGCATATGAAGTAAAATTGGGGAGCCCGCGAAGCATACCCGAGCCCGCTTTCGTGAACTCCTTCCGAACAGACCGAAGGCAGGTGTGCGGTCGGGATCGCGGGAAGCTTGAACGGTCAAGTGGAAACGGCAAGCCACTAGGCAAGCTGCTGAACTAGTTCCAGTGGTCTGATCAATAAATATGAGGTATAGGGGTATAGTACAATAGGTCAACCGAATAGCCGCAGTACTTTTGGACCCAATATCTCAAAAAAGACTTCCTTGCTTTCGTCCGGACGGCCGAAGGTTTTTATACGCTTTATATTAGCTTGACCTGTATGTTATATGTTGTATGTATAGTTCACGTGACAATGCATTCTGACCATTTTGTAAAAAAATCAAGATGGCGGTTCCAAGATGGCGGCCGAATTTTGCAATTGTGCTCCCCGGCATGGGTATCAAATGAAAGGGTATGACAAGTAGAATACAATTAGCTATGTGACGTTATTCAAAATTCAAAATGGCGGCCAACACAAAATGGCCGACTACCCTTTTCTTTGCTTACAACCCACTCCATATGGGTATCAAATGAAAGGAAATGACAAGTAGAATACTATTAGCTCTGTGGCGTCATTCCAAATTCAAAATGGCGGCCAACATAATATGGCGGACCACTTTTTATACGCTTTATATTGGCTTCACCTATATGTTGTATCTATGTAGTATGTAAACAAATCTTGCAACTTGATTTTGACCACTTCCTTATAACCGATCTACTTCAAATTTTGCACATATGTATAGTTCACGTGACAATGCAATCTGCCCATTTTGTAAGAAAATCAAGATGGCGGGTGAATTTGGCGATTGGGTTCTCCAACATGGGTATCAAATGAAAGGGTATGACAAGTGCAATACAATTAGCTATGTGGCGTCATTCAAAATGGCGGCCAACACAAAATTGCGGATTACCGTTTTTCTTTACAACCCACTCGATATGGGTACCAAATGAAAGGGTATGCCAAGTAAAATACTATTAGCTATGTGGTGTCAAGGTAAATTAAAAATGGCGGTCAACACAAAATGGCGGATTACCTTTTTCTGTACAACCCACTCGGTATGGGTATCAAATTAAAGGGTGTGACAATTAGATTACTATGAATTGTGTGGCGTCATTCCAAATTCAAAATTTCGGCCAACACAAAATGGCGGTTTATCTTTTTCTTTGCAATGCCCTCGGTATGAGTATTAAATGAAAGTGTATGACGAGTATAGTACAGTAAGCTGTGTGAGGTAATTTTAAATCTAATATGGCTGTCACTACAAAATGGCGGAAGACATATAATAGACTAAAAAGTAGAAAATAAAAAATATAGTTTAAAAAAACTAAAAAATACGCTTTTATTTTAAAATGAACTAAAAAGTAAAAAATAATAGCCAGTATGTGGAAACTACCTACCTTTTGAAATGTAAAAAAACGTGCGACTCTTTACCTATATTCTTAGTGCCCACGTTTTTTTATATTTCGAAAGGTAGGTAGTTTCCATATACTGGCTAGAGCAATAAATACTTTACATTCAAAATTATTTTTTCTTATTAGTTCATTTTAAAATAAAAGCGTATTTTTTAGTTTTTTTAAATTTTAGTTACGTATTACACAACAGACCTAACTTGGCCGCTGTGTTCACCATATGGGTTGATCCCATACTCACGTATAATAATAGATAATTAGAAAAAGACCACGTGCGAGTGGGTACCAGCTCAAATAAACATCGAGGACAACGAGAAGACAAATGAATTGGCCAGACTAGGAGTAAATTGACTTGGATCAGATACCGTGAATTTGGTAAATTTTTCTTATATTACTTATGAATATAACAGGTTGGCTCTAAAGTCATTCCTAACCAGGGGCGGCGGAGCCTAATCATTCTGGGTGGGGAGCACGTGAACAGTTAACGTTAAAATGTATAAAGTTAATTGGTCAATTTATTTACCAGCTTGTATGAGTTAAACTAAAGCCTAAGGGTAATTCTTTAAAGCTTTCCGAAAACGTAAGGCAGATGTTGGGATTGCCCCATCTCATTTGTAATGAGGTTTGCCTCATAGGGCCCCTATGAGAAATTGATAAGGTATACGTCTTCGCTGTTTTTTTGGTGTGGTGTTCATGAGGAAATGCCCCTTTCGGCATGCCCCCCATTCGCCACATGGAATCCTTTTTTCAGCATGCCCCTGAGGCAATCCCATTTTTAAATGCTTGGGTGGGGTTTAAAAAGCTTATGCTATACAGTCATAAGTTCTTAATAGATCTATAATATATTTAGTTTTAGTATAAAAAGCCTTGCTTGTGTGCGGCTCCTCGACCACGTTCTTCCTTCGTCGCCAGCCCTGCAACGTTCTGGGATGAGTGGATTTCCCCAGCCAAAGCGAAAGTGCGTGTGCATTTTTCCTTCCATGCCCACGCTCTCCGCCGCCTCTGTTCCTAACACCTTACCATAAGGTAAAGGTTTTTCATGAGAGCCTTTAAAAAACGGTGCCTTTGCGGTGTATTACTATGCTCGGTCCTTAGATGGAGCTGTCGCCTCTACTTACCGAGTAGGAACTTGAATAGAATTTCATACATTAAATTTAAAGAACACTTTAATCTACCCCAGTTGTTTTTGAAAAATCCCGAGTAATCAAAATCAATTTATTCATTTTAAAATTCCGTTTTATAACAAAAAATTTATGTTCTACATTTCTTATTCATTTTATGACATCCATCAAAGTTCCAATAAATCTTAAAAAATCCTTCAGACTCTACCTTATTCCATTTGAACATATTATAAGAGATTCCCCATTATTTTGCAGCGAGGAAGAGGATCAAACTTGGAAGTACCGTTATGCCATTAAAATTCCAAAACACGTTTAATACGTAACAAATACTTTGGATATTCGAAAAAGCGATAAGGGATACCTCGATTAATGGATTTTATGTTCGTGTACCACCTGTGTTTTACGATGTTCAGTTTTCGGAAGCCATCCGCCTGATACCACCACCCCTACACGTTCTGTTCAGTTACAGTTCCATGCATTTCTGTCGGAGCTCCTTTTGTCCTTCGTTGTTCGATTCAATAAAACAGAAAAGCCTGCTTGGCTCGTATAATGTTCGGAAATTCATCCGAAAAAGGTAAATTTTCTTCTTGAGCACAGTAGTGCCGTTGTACACTGACTATAATATTTTTATACCTACTATATGCATCCTGGAA
Source organism: Thereva nobilitata (assembly GCA_963855945.1). NCBI lineage: Eukaryota > Metazoa > Arthropoda > Insecta > Diptera > Therevidae > Thereva > Thereva nobilitata. The sequence goes on along the minus strand of OY979695.1, from coordinate 115,043,514 downwards.
TTGTTCTTCCTAGTCCTTTCGAAGGTACTTTCAGGGTGTGGGTGCAGGGCCTGATCCTAAAAACCGGATTTATGTGTTATCTTTTCATCCGGGAAGTGTGCTTCCTGCTGAAGTTTATGAGTAAAAGACGTATATATGTATGTGAGTAGGTATGCCGGAAAGGACCATGTATTTCGATGGAGCATTGCTTGGCGAATTAATATTATTAGCGGAACTGACTGGTGTTGAGTAAATACGAAAAGCGTAAGACATTTCGACTTTCCGATACTTTTAATATTGTTGGAGCAAAAATTGTGTTCGTCGACGATTCCGACGAAGCATAATTGTACAGGAGGAAAGTTTAAAATTCTGAACTTAAAATTTAAAGTTTGTAATTCTCATTAAGCATTCTTTACAGTTTAAAAAGAAGGAAAATAAAGACATCTGTTTTCAAGGCACATACAGTTTTTTCACATTAAATTCACAATTTTGCAAAACAAATTAATCCTTTTGCAAATGAAACTCACGTTTTTGTAAATCAAATTAATCCTTTTGCAAACTAAATTCAGCTTTTTGCAAATGAAATTCACCGTTTTGCAAATCAAATTCACCCTTTTGCAAATCAAATTCGTCCTTTTGCAACTTAAGTTATTATATTTAAAAAAGAATCTAATAGTAATGTAAGTAAGCAGTAACTTATTTTGTCTACGCCTCTGTCAGAATACAGGCATTCTGATATTACTTTTAGTTACGGAATTAGCAGCATTCCACACCCGTGTGGAATATTCATTCCATCACTTGTTATGGAATGACTACTATTGGCGACATCTGTTCGTCGTAATCCAAGAATATGATTTATTAATTAAAGAAAAAAAAAGATTTATTAATTAAAAAATGAAAAGGATTGTTTCAATAATAAACAATCAAAGATATTGCGCTAGAAAATTTTTGCTTTAGATAAACTATTCAATTATTAAATTACAGAAAATAATAGCATTTTTTTAATAAATTTTGCGGCGGCCATCTATTAACAAATTATTAAATTACAAAATTGTTATGAATGAACACTCCCTACTAATATGTTATTTAGCGTTAAAATATCTTGCTGTGCCTTATACATTATATTTTTGACATTAGCTTTACATAATGCCCTTATGACACTCGCTTTTTTTCTGCTGATAAATCAGCTAATTAGAGTGAGAGGAGATGTTAGCATAGGCAATTTAAACTGGAGTGATCGACCAACAAATTTGACAAAATTGGAATAGAAAAATGGCATTGTCATTTGCATTCTAGCAGTTCAGCTGGAAAATATGTAGAAAAAATTCAAGATTTATTGACAGTTATTGATTTTTCTACTGCTACTTTGATTTTATTACTGCTAAAGAACACAATTGAGATAGAACTGTCAAAACTTATTTCAAAAATTATAAAAAGCAATGGTATCCTTTTCTCGCAAAATATTTCTATCTTTTTCGGACAATTGGACTTTCTAGCAGATTTATCAGCCGAAAAAAAGAGTGTCATAAGGGCATAAGGTACGTTTTTCTTTACAAAGTATTAATAAAAACTAATTAGTCTGCAACAAGTTTTGAATGACATATTCCGCACTCGTGGACTGCCAAACTTCCACTTGTTACAGAATATACTATTCTGTCACATATAACATACCTACGTAGGATATCAAAACGCTGTGCATAATATTAATTTATCCCAAAAAAAGTATTTCAAATTTGTGTACATAAATGAGTGTTAGGTACACTAGTTTACAAAATAAAAAAACTGTTATGTCCTTCCAGTGAATTTTATATTGTTTTATTTAGTTGCAATAACTAAACGCAAACATAGGTATATTTTTTTATTTTTATCACGTCAAAAACTACCGTTATCATGACATTTTATTTTCGGACTGCCCACAAGTTGGTTGATGCAGGGTAGTCTTTAGTTAAATAATATATGTATTGGTTTTTAAAATGTCGAAAAGGTTATGTAAAGTACATCCTGGCCGTTGTTGTTACGTTTGTGGGGAATTTATTATATGTAAGAAAGGATATCCCTCACTCAAAGAAGCAATTTTCGTTACTTCAAAATTTCAAATACTCATCAGGACAAAAAGTCTCCTCACGTATTTTGTGAAAGATGTAGAAGAACGCTAAGCTCCTGGGCTGCTGGAGAAAACAGATCTTTGAATTTCAATATGCCAATGATATGGAGGGAACCATCCAACCACGTAAATGACTGTCACTATTGTGTCACTAAGACATTTGGTTTTAATCAAAATAATAAGGATAAAATTATATATGTAGCTATTCTTTCGGTAACTAAACCTATCTACAGCTCAGACAAGCAGCAAGTTCCAGAACCTCCCGGTTGTTCCAGCAAAACATTAGGCCCCCATCCACGGTCAAACAAATCATCAAACCAATTTTCGACAAACAACGCACACATTTATGCTTTGATTTTGTTGGCCATCAACGAGGGAAACTTTCTTCAAACATCCCGAGCGACAATTCCTGTAAACAAAACGAACTTTCATATGCTTTACATGGCACACATAAAAAATCCACCCACACATTTAAGCTGTTTGAAGGAAATATTAAACCAGACGAATATTTTCTTCAAACAGCGGCCAACTTCGAAAACTCGTATTTTATACACGCACACTTAGAATTTTTTCGATGTTGGCCACAAATTTGATGGTTTGTTTGACCGTGGATGGGGGCCTATTGATGACTAACACGGAATCAGAAGAAGTTCAAATTCAAAGTGACACAAGTTCAGAGGAACAGTTTGATGTTCAAGAATCGCACATGATAACTCAGTGTGAACTGAATGATTTAGCAATGCCCGGTTTCACAGTGTCGATTTGAGCTTTCGCTCAGCTGAACCTGAGCAGTAATTTTGAGCTTTAGCTCAGGTCAAAATCGTTTCACAGTTTGTTTTTGTGCTCAGTTCAGCTGAACTTAGTTCACTGTATTTTGCAGGCCACTCACGAAACTTCAGGAAGGTACTCACGAATCTTGTCACATGACTTCGATAAAACAATATTTAAGCGATAGCCAAAGCAGTTTACAAAAAGAGCATTTAGAAGTTTCTTTAACTCTAACTTCACCCGCCATAACTGAAGCTACGCCATAGCAATTGTAACTTGGAACCACATGCGAAATTCTGCATAACATGAACTACATGTTCATGCAAACGAGCTGCTCTTCTATCATCGGAAATATTTTTAAAATTAATGAATGTTTCTTTTGTGTCACCAGAGAAAGAAATGTATCTCAGAGTGGTTGACAACATAGATCGACAGGAATATCCGTGGTTTCATCACATATAATTGCGGCAAACTCAGAATTTTGGTTTTCAGAAATAATTTTGATTTTTAGTAAGAGTGCAGGAATTAGCCATTATTAAATCATTTTGAATATTGTTTGATAATCCAGAAAATACTGAAGCTGATTTTTAAGTTCTGGATTATGTTTTGGTGGCTAACAACATCTATATAAATTTTAATAATTTGTCGGATCTTTTTAACTAACTCACTGTTCTCATAATTGAGGATTTATAATGAGTCTCACTAGATTTTCAATCCTTTGGCTTATACCGAATTTAGAAAGAGCTAAAACCGATTTTAAATGCTCCGAAGATTTTTGACCATGCCTATCAATGGTTTGATGAAAATTATTTAGATATAAATCCCGAAGACCGCCAAACGTTCTTTTCAGTTGAAAATAAAATGGAAGGCCAACAAAAAATTGTTTGCTTATTTTGCCAATTCGCGCTATTGTATAATTTAAAAGAAAATGCCTAGTGCATGTTTTATTTTCACTTAAAATAAGGTCTGTGAAGTTGGCAACACGAAATGCGAATTTCGGAATTTTTTTTTTCATACGTTTGTCCATCGTTTGTCCATGTTTGTCCACGGAAAAGTTTTTTTTGTCCAGGCACCGTTAACAAGTTAAAAGCAAAAACATTTTTTTGCAAATTTTTTCAACCAGCACCCCAACTTTGCAAAAAAAATTGTTTAACAGCATAGATCGTTTGTCCATCGTTTGTCCAAGTTTGTCCAGCAGTTATTTTTATTTGTCCACCCACCCATTAGTTATAATAAATAATTGAAATTTTTCAGTTGGCAGTGCCGGTTGCGAATTTTGCACTTTTTCTTTGCGCGTTCGTTTGTCCATCGTTTGTCCATATTTGTCCACGAAATAGTTGCATTTGTCCACGCGCCGATAAAATTTTATTAATTAATCAATTATTCGGGAAAATCAAATCGGGCATAAAAAAGGCGCATTTCGAAATTCGTATTTATGTATTTCTGTAACCATTGGAAGCTCAATTTTATTCCGAACAAGCGACATCAATACGACACGAAATACAGAAAAAAAAACCAAATCAATCCACCCCTCGGAGAAATAACAATTGCAACTAAATTACTTAGTCGAAATTTTTTCGGCACAGCGTAGATTTCGGCGAATCGGCTCCGCACAGTTCTAACGCCGACTACATAATCTATTGCTACACTTCGGAGTAGTAGTTATAAATTTAAAAAAAAATAGGAAAACATATGCATGTTTTAATTGCAGTTTATCCAGGGATAAAAATTGCCAGAATTCATTTGTCCATGGACAGAAATCCTTTGTCCAGGCAGAGATTCGTTTGTCCATTGCTGGAAATCGTTTGTCCAGGCGCAGATTCGTTTGTCCATGCCAGAATTCGTTTGTCCATGGACAGAAATCGTTTGTCCAGGCACAGATTCGTTTGTGCACAAACGATTTCCAGCAAAGGACAAACGATGTCCAGCAATGGGCAAACGCATCTGTGCATGGACAAACGATTTCCAGCAATGGGCAAACGAATTCTGGCATGGACCAACGAATCTGTGCCTGGACAAACGATTTCTGTCCATGGACAAACGAATTCTGGCATGGACAAACGAATCTGTGCCTAGACAAACGATTTCCAGCAATGGACAAACGAATCTGTGCCTGGACAAACGATTTCCAGCAATGGACAAGCGAATCTGTGCCTGGACAAACGATTTCCAGCAATGGACAAACGAATCTGTGCCTGGACAAACTTACTTTTTTATTACTGATTCTACATAAAAAATGCCTTAGAGCATTTTTGTAGAGCATTTTCTTGCGAATAATTTGATCGTGACATGCCCAAGAAAATACTGAATCTTCCAGTGAAAGTCTCGTCGCAATCGGATTAGCCGTTTCCGAGATTAGTCCAGACAAACAGACAAACATACAGAGAGACAAAAATTTTAAAAATACTTCATTTTGCTTTAATATCATGTAAATAACCATATAGGCTTAGAAAATGACAATTATTTTGACAGACACTCCAATTATATTTATATAGATGGAAGCATTAGCAGAACTTTTGTTATAACTACTCCGTTTGCATCTAAAATCAACAAAAACAACCCTAATTCAATAAATGACCACATCAAATTATTCACAAGAAAATGCTCTACAAAAATGCTTTAAGGCATTTTTTATGTAGAATCAATAATAAAAAAGTTATAGCGCTTTAAAGCTCATCACCCCCAAAATTTTTGTCATTTTTCATCCATACCTTTTTTATTATTAATATTACGGCAAAACATTATTTACGAAAGTTGTAGATAATTTGATTATTTAAAAAAAATTTCTCACAAAAATTCTGTATGACTCACGGTTTCCGAGCAATAAGCAAAACCATTTTTCACACTCAAAACAAGATGGCGGCCGAAGGACACCCCTCCGGATGCCGAAAACTCGGTGTTATACTCCCAACCAACCCCCCTACACATTCAAAAAAAATTGCTGTTTACATAAAATGTTCAGACGGCCCTTTTTTTGCACCATTTTACTGGACTATAGATATCGTTCGATATTTTCCGAGATTTTTAATTTGGTAATTAATGGTACATTATTTGATCATTAACATTAGCCAGTTGTTAAATAAATAATGGATCACAACACTTGCATACTCTCACACCGTATAACACTTGATCCATAAGTGTGTGTGAACACTTTCCCAAAAATATTGGGCCTTATTGTTGAATCCACCGGCAGGGAAGTGAATACGGCTTTGACAGGTTCTGATTGTTGAATCGCCTGGCGGGAAAGTGAATAAGAATTTCACAGTAGAAAGTGGAAGTTAAACTAAAAAACCTCTTGCTTGTTAGAGTTGTGTATCCAATGTGAACTGTCCATTCGATTGTCATTTGAATTTCGAAAATGAAATATGTCACTTCATATGGCAGTTGCGTCCGGCGGATTGAACAATCGCAGCGACAAGTGAAAGTGAAACTCTTTAGCGGCGGGAGTCCCGAATCGGCCGGATTCAACAATCAGGCCCATAAGGCCATTTGGTTCTACTTAAGCCGCGTACACACCGGCCCAGCCCAACGAAGGCCAACGAACGGGATTCGTTGATATTCGTTGGTTCTAAATGGACGGATTAGCGAATGCCAATGAAGGTTCGTTGGCGTTCGCTTGCAACCCGCAGCGTAGCGGAAACATCAAGAAAGCAGGCCATTCGATCGAATGCGGTGTGGACGGGCGTCGAATCGAACGCAAACGAGCTTTTTGACTTTTCTCGAGATATTTACATACATGTCATCAGTTTTTATTTATCAATTAGTGTACTGTGATTAATTACTGTCTGGTTGAAGGTAAGTTTTAATAACAATAGGTTAAATTTATGCCCATATTCCCAAATTCACTCACCCGTCGAAATCCTGCGAGTGACTGAAATTGGTATTCCCGATATTCACCCGCATTCACTCACATTCACTTTTCCATACATTCATTTCACTCGCAATTCACCCATAAATTTTGGGCGAATTTTGGGTGAATGGAGGAGAAATATGAAAATATGGTAGGCTTTGGAACAAACAACTACTGAAAAATCTCATCAAATTTTGTATACAGAAACACGAAATTATGACTGCTATTCGAGTAACGCATTGCATCGCATCACCTGAAAATAGGTGAAAACGGGAATACCGATTACAAAGTGAACGACTTTTGAGTGAGTGAAAAGAATTCAGGTGAGTGAAGTCGGGAATATGGGCATTAAGGCTTTTTTAGTAAAGAAGCTATTTCAAGGTGTTTCAGAAAAATGCCAACACGAAAAAATGACAGACAACAAAGAGTGATCACAAGATGACATGTTTTTTTTAATCGACATCTAAACCAACCAACCAACTTTTGGGATCCCAGCCATAAGGAGTATAAGCCGCTTTCGTTTCAGTTTTTTTACTACATATTTCGTTAAGATATATGTATGAAACTCGAAATTATTATTTCCTCGTCCAACGAACGATTGGTAGACCAACAAATGCTAATAGACGTATCTCCGAACCCCAACGAACGTTCGGTAGCCAACGCCGAATATCGTTCGTTGGCCTTCGTTGGGCCGGTGTGTACGCGGCTTTAAAAACAGTTGGTACCCTTTTGGTAATTTGAGACGATTATTATATTATATTGATTATGATAAGGTCGGAGGAGCGTCACAAAATTTCACCATTCACCCAAGGGTTGTAGCTGCCGCTTGAACATCGTTAAGCGCTCATGCCAAAACAACAACCTCAAGCCGATTTTCTAAGAACACATATTTTGCACAAGGCCACCTTTTTGGCTTGCGCCAGCCAAAAATTTCGTTTACACGCAACGAGTCACTGGCGCAAATTGTCTTGCGCAAGCCAATTGGTACAAGCAGATCGTTGCGTGTAACCGGCCCTTAAGAACACATATTTTGCACAAGGCAAAGTTTTTGGCTTACGCAAGACATAAATTTGGGTATACACGCAACGATTCACTTGCGCAAAATGACTTGCGCAAGCCATTTGGGCCAAGCAGATCGTTGCGTGTAACCCAACCTTTAGGAAATTGTCCAAGCTTTCTAACTTTGGAAAAAAAAATTAGTTAACTACGTATTTTTTGGAGAAAAATGTGGTTTTAGTCACATTTAAAACGCCCTAGCGGCTAAACCGTTACGAGTTCCCCGACCTCTCGACATGGATATTAAATGATATTGTACGGCAAGTAGAATGCAATTAGCTAGTGGCTCAATCAAAATTCAAAATGGCGGCCAACATAAAATGGCGGATTACCTTTTTCTTTACAACGCCTTCGGTATGGGTATCAAATGAAATATGTAACGAGTATAGGACTGTAAGCGGTGTGCCGTCATTTTAAATCTAATATGGCGGACACCACAAAATGGCGGAAGATATATAATAGACTAAAAATTAGAAAGTAAAAAATAGTTTAAAAAAACTAAAAAATACGCTTTTATTTTAAAATGAACTAAAAAGTAAAAAATAATTTTGAACGTAAAGTTTTTATTACTCTAGCCAGTATATAAAACCAACCTACCTTTCGACATATAAAAAGTGTGTTTGTTCGGGCTAATCTTGGAAACGGCTAACCCGATTGCGATGGGACTCTCACGGGAAGATTCAGTATTTTCTGGGGCATGTTTTAGGCTTCACTCGGTTCCGACTATTGGTGGTTCAGATGGAAACTTTGATCCGATAGACGGAGAAAAGCTAGTGGAAGCTTTTTTATCATTCCAATTGTAAACCTGAAAGCTCGGAACGGCTTATCGGATTTTAGGACTTTCACGGGATGATTCAGTATCTTCTTAGGTGTTTAGTCTACTTTTCACTCTGATCCGACTATCGGGCCAGACCGAAAATATGACTCGATAATCGAAGGAACGCGAATGAAATGCAATCACGGCGAGATATTTTTCTTTCAATTTGCGGAAATACTGTGAAGATTATGGTTTGCCATCTACGTCTGATGATAATTTAAACAGAGAATATATCGAACACAATGAGCAAGGGGGAACAAAATGTTGAGGACGCCATGGGGCAAGTTCTGCACAGGGTGAGAGACGTATTCTGAATATGATTGTTGTGCATGTAGCACAAAATTTTTGCGTTAGGTGGCGCTAAATATAAAATTTTAAAAAAGTTGTAACACATTTTTTATAAGTAACTCTACAGGCCCATTCAGATGCAGCAGCAGCAGCGGCAGCAAACAGTTCCTATTGGCTAATGGCGGTCACTTGACAACTAAAGCAGCAGCGATTGCTAGTAAAACTAAGCTTGCTGCCGCTGCTGCTGCTGCATCTGAATGGGCCTTAAATTATTTTTTTTTATGTGGCAGTGCTAAGCTCAGGTATCACCCTTTGTACTACCAGTCTGTTATGTCGTTTGTGACGTTATGATGCAATGTCTAGCAGGGAGCTTAGTAAGGGGAAATAGGTTAAGGGTTCTGGGGTTCGGGGGTATTGAAGAAGGTGTCGATGAACCCTGCGTTTGAACTCTTGGATGTTGTAGGTGTTCGGAAATACTGACTGCGAGAGATTATTCTACAGCCGAGTTATGTGTCGAAAATTATGTTTTGCGGATTTGTTATTTTTTTCATTATGCATTTCTCCTATCCCGGACTGTGCCCACATACGTTTTTTTTATTAAAAGCCGTTGCAACGCACGCGGGCTTTTGCTAGTATTTATATAGAAATCAAAGAATTTTTTGGGATCTTTTATGATGCTACCATCACCAGCAGAATTAATGTATATATCTACGTAGTATAGGCTTCACGTGACCTAAGATTAAACTCAGAGGTAAACCTAGTTTTGTCCATTAAGTGAGAAGAACACTGCCGTGACAAAAGAAAAAAGAAAAAAGGAATTGTGGATGATGTGGAACTTTTCCTGATGACTTTTTCCTCTGTTGGCAAATGTCGCGTGAAGATTGCTGTGATTCTGGCAAGATCTTTTCGGGGTCTGTTTACAATACTCATTGTTGTTCCTTTGTTGTACGCAGGTAGTAGTAGTTATATTGGTAAAAGCTTTTGTATGCAATCCTTTTTGAGCCAGTTATTTTTATCGGAAAAGGCGCTTTAATATCGCGCCAATAAAAACAACTGAAACTTATGCAAAATAATTCTCATAAAATAAAACTGCTTTTAGTTTAAACTTAAAAAAGAAACAGAATTTTATATGAACTTTAAGTCAATATTCCTTAAGACACCTTTTTTTATCCATTTTTAAAATCTCCCTCCCGTAAATTGGTACTTAAAGCTTTTTGCTTTTTCCCACGTTGAATAAAGAATTCTCGATCGATACTGAATGGATTCGAAATTTTAATCGAATTTCGTCTAATCTCCTTTAAAGGCACTAGAGCAGTGCGAACTATGCAAATGATATGCAAAAATTCAACTTGGTGAAAGTATCGAAGGAATAGCCTCACTCCATTGACTATTCAACTATAAACGGACTGAAATCTCCATCAATTTTCACTTATCGAAAATGCACTAAATGCTAAAAAAAGTGCAAGACCGGCAATTGTGCTGCACAAGGGTCGGATTCCCGTTCCGATGGAGCTGCGTTTTTCATGTAATTCGTACACAAAATCCCGTAACAAGGTGAAAACTTGATCCCGTTATTTTTGTCTTGAGGGAAAAATTTCTGGTTCTTTGCGGATATTAGGACGAAATACCATCATGAATTTAACTCAACTACGGGCAGGCGAGAAGAGAGAAGTTTACTCGTGAAAAACACCTTCCAACCTTACGCCCATACTGGATGAACTGTGGAACTGGGCTGCTAACGGGCAATTTATCCCATTTTAAAGTTCACCAGGAAAATTAATGACCGCCTATAAATTTTACTGGTGTAGAAAACATGTAGAAGGTCCTGCTATGGAGATTACTCTTATGGGAGACTCTATTTTACCCGGAGGACAATGTGCCAAGGCCTACAAGGGTATTCTGGGCTACAGGATTCTGGGTCTCGGGATCCTTCTAAATGAGGGCCAGATATCAGAAGACAATTCTGTCAAGCGATGTATGTTTATCCGATGACATTTTAAGTGTAAAATTCATGAGAAATGTTCCACTATAATTGACGGGATTTTCAGGATGAATGGACTCTGTTATTTTTGGGTGTTTTTATTAAGTGATGTAATATACAATGTCTATAAATATAATTTATGGCCTCCTTTCGCTGTGTGTGTAATTTGTTTATTTGTTTTGAAGTATTGGAATGATTTATCAAGAAATTTTCTTTTACTGGACCATTATGAAATAATAAGATCAACGTTTTCCGAAGGTGTAAACTAAATAAATATTTTTAATTATAAAACAAATATTGAAATTAAGAATGCAATTATCAAGGTCAGTGTACCTACTGTGACTTTTAAAACGAATTAGTAGAGGGAAATTGTCATATGATAGTGATGTAGTTGGGAAGTTGGTTTTTTTTGTTTTTTTTCTTTACATATGTTAAGATAAAACGAAAAAAAATTTACTGCAAAATCGGTCCTGTGCTGCACGAGAAAATTGCATAAATGTACATTTTTGATGCATTGTAAGTGCAATGCTACACTATTTTTTTTTTGCAGTTCTGTTGGTCGTAGAAACTTAAAAAAAATTGAAAAATACTCGTGAATGAATAGACTAGAATAGAATAGAATAGAGATAGATTGAACTGATTCGGTATAAATACTTTAAAAATGAATCCTAACCTCAAAAACCAAAATATATGAAATTTTGTTTTATTTGGCCTAATAGCCCCAAATAGCGGTATGAGTTCTGGTGGGTATATATTAGGTCTGGGGAAAGTTTGGTACTTTCACGATAGATGGCGTCAACTGCAAATAAGTTACTAGCCACTGAACGCAGCCACAACGCTAAATCCCTTTGAAAGGTGCAGCTCGAGTGGTACTTTTATTTAATAAACATCGAGCATCAGTGGTGCGTGGTTAGAAAGTGGTTTGCGTTAGAAAATGGAGACAAATAATGAAAAGTTGCGGTATATTTAGTCCAGGGAAGTTAGCATTTTAAGGAGAGAAAATTCCAAAATGGTTGAAAATTGGTCCACAGCTTCCTTGGGGCTTTTTAAGGAAGCAATTTCGGAATAACAAAAAAAAAACATGACCGCCGGAGATATCACTTTTTGGCAAAAAAATCACTCAAAAACTGTTTTTTTCAAAAAAAAATTTTTGATCAGTCAAATACTCAGTATTTTTTTGGCCGAAAAGTGATTTTTGGAGACTTTGACCTTGAATAACTTCGAAAGGGTTAGGTTTTCGAAAAAATGACAAGAGGGCGATAACGTTTCGTATTGACTGATCAAAATTTTTTTTCGAAAAAATCAGTTTTTGAGTGAATTTTTTGCCAAAAAATGATATTTCCGGCGGCCATGTTATTTTTTTTGTGATTCCGAAATTGCTTTCTTAAAAAGTCCCAAGGAAGCTCTGGACCAATTTTCAGCCATTTTGGAATTTTGTCTCCTTCCGTGCGTTTTTTTTGTGCTAATTTCCCCGGACTAATTTTACAATATTATACAGTGAAGGCATTTTATCAAAATCTGATGTCTGGATGTGGCTCGCTCACTTTCGTTCTGGTAATATCGATGTGAAAGGGAATCTTATAAAACCCCAGCAAGAAAGGCATGTCAGCAATGTCAATATAGGTATGGAGCTAGGTTTTGATCACAAAACTGTTTTGAACAATTTATACAAAGCTGGATACAAAAACCAGCTCAATGAATGGGTTACTCATGAGCTGAGCACAAAAAAAATGATAGACAGAATAAACAATGCGATGCGCTGCTGAAACGATACTTCGTTACTTTAATTAAAATGCCCATTTTAGTATTTTGAAAAAACTAAAAAGTTTCAATTTTTTAATTTTTTGCCTTTTTTTCATAGTTGGCAAAAGGCAAAAAATTGAAAATTGATTTTTTTTAGTTTTTTCAAAGTCCTAAAATGGGCATTTTAAATAAAGTAACGAAGTATTGCGTATGCTCACAAGAAAGTACATAAAAAAATCTGTAATTTAAAAAAAAATTACCGTACGATGATTTGGCATAAAATGGCGTCAATTTTAATACTTTTCGAAAAGTGCCAATTGTTGCGTAAAAATCGAAATTTTTACCAAAATGCGACCCTCTCCAATTTTTACCAAAATCCGACTATTTTCTCGTTATTTATTTCATTTTAAGTAAAATAAAACAAAATTTCATATATTTTGGTTTTTGAGGTTAGGATTCATTTTTAAAGTATTTATACCGAATCAGTTCAATCTATCTCTATTCTATTCTATTCTAGTCTATTCATTCACGAGTATTTTTCAATTTTTTTTAAGTTTCTACGACCAACAGAACTGCAAAAATTAAAAAAATAGTGTAGCATTGCACTTAAAATGCATCAAAAATGTACATTTATGCAATTTTCTCGTGCAGCACAGGACCGATTTTATATTCCATATGATTCCTTGTACCAGAGCAAATTATGTGATATTGTAATCAAAATTCCGTATTGGATATTAGAGTTGAGGAGGACTTACACGAGGCAGTACAATGCGAGGTGTGATTGTAAAATCGTGGAGGAATATGTGTCTTACTCTCTTGCTCTTACTCTCCCAGCGGGAAAAAGAATTAATTCGGAATTAATTTAGAATCAATTCCCATACAAACGAGCTGATTCCTTTTGTATTCTTTTGTATGAAACGAATGAATTACTTTTAGAATACAATTCTTTGTAACTAGTTCAGAATGGATTCCTTCGTAAGTAGTTCAGAATACAACACTTTGTAACTAATTCAGAATTCATTACTTTCTAATGCAGAGCGAATAAATTCATTCCGCCCTATGCAATGGCCGTGTAAAAGTAATTCATTCGTTTCATTCAAAACAATACAAATGGAATTAGTTCGTTTGTATGGGAATTGATTCTAAATTAATTTCGAATTAATTCTTTTTCCCTCTGAGAAGCTTTAATCTTGCATTTGTATGATCTATAAAATAATGTAAACTGTGAACACATGACAAATATTACTGTGAAAATAGCTTTGTATATAAAATTACTGGTAGACAACGCACAGCCCAAACCGCAGGAACTAAAGGGCTGAAATGACAGTGCATCCCTATAATAACGTGGACATTCACTATGAAGCAATTTTTCGAAATTAATCCCCTAAGGGGGTGAAAAGGGGATGAATAGGTTGTATGGGGCATTTTTTTCTTTAGTCAGATTTTCTTCAAACTTAGTGAAAGTACTCCACACCATAAATAATGAAACACGTGTTTCAGGATTTATATAAATTCAACCCGAAGCGGGGGTTCTATATTTGTGAAACTCCGGCACCGCGCCACAACGTCATTGACTTCATTTAGCACTCGTTTTTGATTGATTGATTATTTCTTGCACCCACCTACTACTGTCCACACATAATCTTTTTTTATTGAAAGGCGTTGCAACGCACGCGGGGTTTTTGCTAGTATTATCATAAAAATGCATTATATCAAATATACATAATTTTTGAACACTTACACACCTTTTTTATTTATATTTTTTTTATCGCTGGTTTGAACTATTAAAATAAAACACTTCTAGTTATTAGTTCTTCATAAATATTGTCCACTTGCTAGTTCTTCACAAATATAATTCACTTATTAGTTCTTCACAAATATATAATTTTCCGTTTTTAAAAATGTCACTTTTTTCACTAAAAATTGATCCAACTAAAAAATTACACTTCAGTCATCACGGCTTGAAACATAAACAATGCATTCAAATGTCTTCCCAATTCATTCAACACGTCTTCCTATTTCAAATTATGTATGTCATAAAACTTTTCGGAAACTTCCAAGAATCCAAGAATAACAAACGTGCATTGAAAAGAAAAGGACAACATAGGCAAAAAGGTTTTTGTTTGCTTCTTAATTGCAAACTAATTACTTTGTAATAAATTCGGAATTTATTCGGATGGAATCAATTCGGGGTTTTCCCGCTGGGCTGAAGCAGCTTAATGCATACTAGAATCAAACTAGTGAAACAAGGGGCATTTTCAGCAATGCAGGTTGCGTGCGCAACTGACCTATTCAGCAAAGGAATTGTGTTGCTGAATAAGTCAGTTGCAAGGCAATCATCCAAGGCAATAAAACCAAGACTATGAGTATTGCTTATCCCGAGACAATTTTGTTTTCGTTATATCCAAAAAATGAGTTGCTTGGTTCAAGAAAAAGTGCTTTAAGCCTAGAAATTTTTTTTATCAGTGTGGATATTCTCCTCTATGCACAATAAAAATTACTTAGTCTTATATTCTCTTTCGAGCATTCAGCGAGTGCTAGTGTGCATCCAAAATTTGGGGTTGTTACTCTAACACAAAAAAATCTAAAGATCCCCTAAGATGATAACCTCTCAATGCTAATCGTTGGGCCAACCGCTTCCCTATTTTCAAAAAGCGAAAGTTTACCCATAAAATCTCAAATATAACTCCTTATCTGCATTAATTATATTAACTAAATTTAATATATTATTAGCTGTGCTAAACTTTTCAAAGTTCCTCGAGCGAAACGCATTTATGTCAGAAATCCAAACACGAAACTTTATGTACATTACAATCGCATGTAAAAGTATGAATATGGGAAATGTCGGCTAAAGTTACCTCAAAACTAATTAAATTTGTTAATTGTAACGTCGTCAAAAATCAAACAAGGTTTACCTAAATATTTCTGCTTGCAGCACTGCAGAACATGAGCCTGAAAGCATAATGGTACCTGAACAATTGAATGTGCAAACCTGTAACAAAATAGAACTGGCGTGTCTACCACATGCATGACAACAGCTCTTCTGTAGTTATATGTATACACTATATTCCAATAATAATAATCGAGTTAATCTTCTAGCTCAGAAGTACACTTCTCAGCTGGGCTGAGAAACGGGCCACGCTTATGTGCAGGGACCGAATCCGGCCGAAAGCACCAAAAAAGGTATAAGAAGAAAAAACACCGCAAAACGAGCATGCGACCGAAAATGCGGGTTCCTTCTCAACCCTCCCCGGCACTCCTGTACCGAGCCGGTCCGGTCCCTGCACACAAACGCGGTCACATTTACCACTGCACAGTGGCTCGGCTAAGACATGCAAACACAAAACAAAAAACATTGCAACATTTAAGAGCACAGAACATCAAACAGAGAAGCGTGCAAAGACAATGAAAACGTGGGACACACAAGGAGTCACGCCACATTAAAAAGAGTCCTTTTAAGGACATCTTCGCTAACTTGCATGCTAAAAACACTCGCATTTTTGTTAACATTTATAAGCATGCGGTTAACTGGTTCGTACATCCCATAATTGGTATTAGAGGAAAGAGTTATTGGCCGTTGTTCTTTTGTGGAAATGTATTGGACTTTGTTAAAACTTTGCGGTTTCTTCATGCTGAATTCCCAACGTCTAAAGACAAGAATTTCCTTGAGATGGGGAAAAAGTTTCACTTTACTGAGTGAGCTTCCAGTGTTCTAGATTTTTTCCCTTCACAAAAGGATAAGGAACCGATAAGGACAATAACTTAAAATCAATGAACTACAACTGATTGGATAAAATCATCGATTGAGGATTTCCTGCTGCAAGACGGACATAGTATACCAAGTTTCTTCAAATCTCCCTCAGATTGAAGAAGAGCGAAAGACATGCTCCATGGTTCGTTGGTAATTAATTCTGAGTACTTTGGATGGGTTAGAATTTCAGTGTCTTTTATAAGTAGTGGTATCTCCGTTTAGTAACCCCAACAACTAAAGCGATATCCTTTTCACACATCCCATGACCAAACCCACAAGTTCCTAATCCTTCAGTCATGTCTCAAGTCGTGTGTGTTCAAGGGGATATCGTCTGATGAATTCCGTTTGAATTGCTACAATTTACTTTGATTCCAGATTAGGGTCAAGTGCTTTCCTGGATGTCTTCCCTTAGATAAGGACGATAAGAGGATGTATTTTGACATGAATCCTTCAGATGTGGTTGCAAATGTCTAATTAAGAAGTATGCTTAATCATTTATGAACTTTTAATTGATTTCCTGGTTTCTCTTGTTTTCAAGTGATTTCTTTGATAATATTTCAGAATAGTTTTGCGCTTATTAAAAAAGATTAATAAAAGTTTTTTGCAGACTTGACTAATCTGTATTGACTGAGAGACGATTCATAATAAAATGTAATTAAAAATTAAAAGAAAGTGGATTTATTGTCATTGCATTCTATACACTACAGTATTCGTGATCATCACAATCAACGAAGTCTTCATAAGATATTAATTTGTTAAACGGTCGTCTTGAAACTCAGTGCCATATATGACCACGATGCGATTTTCAAGAACTCGGATCAAAAATCATTTTCAAACCGTAATCCGTTATATGTTGTGATTAGTGATTAAACATCAATCATAGTCCGGGGAAATTAGCAAAAAAACGCACGAAAGGAGACAAAATTCGGAAATGGCTGAACATTGGTCCAGCTTCTTGGAACTTTTTAAGAAAACAATTTCGGAATCACAAAAAAACATGGCCGCCGGAAATATAGCGGTTTTCCGGTGTTTTCCTTGTATCTCGGTTTATATTGGTCGAACAACCCCGTACAAAGGCCCTAAATGTTGACAATGAAATTCTCTACAACTTTAGTTCTTACAAAGACGCTGACCCGATTAACCCTTTCAAAATTATTAAAGGTCAAAATTATCAAAAATCACTTTTGGCCAAAACATCAGTCAAAAACTGGTTCATCTCGTTCATCTATTTCACATCGAGAGTAATCATTGCGCAGTTATTCTTTCCCTCTACTGCGTTCCTTGTCGGGCTCGTCACTATCTCTCTTGTTCACCTTCGCTTTCTATAACCGTACTGTCTATCCGACAGGATTCCTACCCTTTAGATGATTTGCAATAATCTACTGCAGATTACTCGCTGGAAGAGTTTACTAATGGTATTGATAAAGCTGACACTTTAGCCTTGTGATAACTAAAATACGAAGCGTATATTCTAGATTCTGTATTTTCAATGTATCGTGTAAAAACAGCATCTATTGTGGTCACGGGTTTTGTTGTTGCTACATTAGGATTATTATTAAAGCAAAAACCCGCGTGTGTTGCAACGCCTTTCAATAAAACAAGATTATGTGTGCACAGTCCGCGGTAGGAAAAAGGTATAATGAAAAAAGAACAAATCTGCAAAAATTGATTTTGGATACGTAAAAAAATGTAGAGTATGTTACAACTTTTTTAAGATTCGACGATGAAAAATTGTGTACTACGTGCACAACAGACACATATTCAGAATCGCCACATAGATTTTGCTATGCCGGGGGATTAGACGCCTTGTGCAGAACTTCGCTCATGGCGCCCTCCTGCACCAACTTTTTTGCAAATTAAATAAACGACCTTAAAAAATGACCTTCAAAGTCGACAACCGATTGATCTATACTCTTTCTATAGGGGCGTTTCATTTTCATTGGAGTACGTTTGCCGATGTAGTTGGGCGCACACCGGGGGGAAGGGGGGGCGCTGGCAAAACATAACACCGTTATAAAAATCGTTTCCTACACGTTTTTTGGGTCGCTGATTACGAAAATCGGGGTCCCGCAGTCCTAAGCTATGGGTGCCACTCATCAACATGTAAAAAAACACCCATTTCTAAGGGTTTTTCGCAATAATTTCAATAATAATCAAAAAGAATCCAATGAAATACACTTTTTTCAATATTTATTTATTTAAGCCAACGGTAACGGTTTAGCCGCTAGAGCTTTTTAAATTTTTTTGGTAGAGTTTTACATATCACCCTGCATTTTTGTAGCCCTATAACCTATTTGCATGTGCAGATAATTGTAAATTCATAGATTTGTCCATCTTTTCTTTTTCGTTATGCGAAAGTCCAAGCTTAGGACTACTACTCTATCATGTCGTACTCGTCATTATGCCATGTCTAGTAAAAAGCTTGGTTAGAAGGAAGCAATACAGAAGAGGATATGTTGATAAGAGTCTGGAGGGTACTGAAGGAGGAGGCGACGGGCCTTGCGTTTGAACTCGAGGATGTTTATAGAAGTTCACACGGATGTAAAAAATATCAAAACAAAAAAATTTTGAAACGGGGATTCGATTACGCAAAGTTGATATCCTCAATATCAACAGGCTGAACCAGAGAAGCAACCATCGGGGTTAGCAGGAGACACCTTGTTATGCCACGTGAATCTCGCTAACCAGATCCTTTTGTGATTTCCCCGGAAGAGGGCCCTAAAATCCTCACTATTTCGGGAAATACTAGAAAACGATATTAAAATAGTGCTTGGGGATGTGAAGGCCAGAATAAGAAAATAAGAGGAGTTCCTACGAGTCACACAGCGCTACCAATGACAATGGTAGTGGATTGATGGTCGATCTCGCTAGCTCGAACTCGATGGTAGTAAGTTCAACAATGTTCTGGCACAAAAATATTCATAAGATGACGTGGCAGTCACCAGACGGGGTAACAAATAATGAAATTGACCATGTCCAAATTGGGAGGAAAGGAACCACGGGTATATTGGATGCAAGAGCAATAAGGGTAGCGTGCTGTTGCTCGGACCACTATCTAGTCAAAGTGAAATTTAGAACACGGGTAACAACCAAAAGGCACAGAGGGTAAACACATTCAAGTACGAGAAGGAGTCCGCGAACATAAGGGCAGCAGAAGAGGCACTATTGACTGGTTCGAGCAGGACTGAAGGTCTGACATTGAAGAAGGAAACCGGAGCCACCGCAAGGCCCCCCACAAGAGCCAGGATGGAAGTCTTCATGCTAAAAAGAAGAACCATAGGCAACCTGTACAGAAAGAAAAAGAGAGAATATCTAAACAAAGGATCTTACAGATGCAATAGCGGACATCTGCAGATGGGTAAATTCAAAAGCTCTGCATCACTGCAAAATTCAGTAATTGGAAGTTTGTAGCTGAATCCTGCATAATGTGGCAATGATGAGTTTTTGAATTTACCCTATTAGTAAACCCTTATAGGATAAAAGAAAGGTGGAGAGAATATTTTCAAAAGTTACTGAATCCAATCCCCATAATAAAAGAGCATACACAGACGGAGGTGTTTGTTCCTCAAGATAATATTTCAATAGAGCCACCGACACTGACTTCGTGAAGTTGTAAAAAGGCAAAAATGCAACAAATCACCAGGCGTCGATGGAGTGGCAGCTGAGTTGATAAACGAAGGAGAACCGCAACTCTTAAGAATCTTACACGAACTCATATACAACATTTGGGAGGCTCCTAGCCTGCAACAAGAACACCCGCAAAGCGTCAAATCGCCTGTGTGGCACCCAAACGGTCACACTTATTCTAGTCCAACGCAAGAACGAAGAAAACGGGTTACTTGGTTACCATAAAGGCTGCCATGAGCATGCTCAGTACATCGATTCTCGTTCGATTGCGAAGGTCAAGCGGAATTGGACGTGGTAGGACTTAGTTGGGGACTGCTTGGTAAAAAGACACTCGCGTTTGGAATGGTCTATTCCGATGCGGGTGCATTTATAGATGTCCATGCCTGTAGCAGGAGCATGCATACCTTTAGCGCCGTGCATATTTTTAGATTGTCATGCCTGTAGCGGGAGCGTGCATACCCCCGCTCGCTAGAACGTGCTTCAAAAATATGGATTAAAAAAAATTCAAGCCAAAAATCTTTTTATATAAAGGGTGTATACACTAAGTTTACAAAGCGAACAACAAATCGTAAGTGGGGGCGGGGGACGTAAAGGTTTAGCCACTACGGAAATTTTAAATTTTTTTGGTAGAGTTTTACATAGCACCCTGTATTTTTGTAACCCTATAACCTAAAAGTAGCAGTGTACACAGAATACTCCTACCTATCCAAAATTGTAAAAGAGACATTTCCACCCTACCTACTCGCAGAATTATGAGTTGTCAACGTTTAGTATTTTTCACCAAAGCTTATGTCTAAAAGTACCAAATAAAGCCAATTTTACAAAAGGTTGTTGAAGGTGAAATTTTAGCTTAAAAAAATAAAATTTTGATTTTCACGATTCATAACTCTGTAAATTGGTAGGGTGGAACCGTCGCTTTTACAATTGTAAGTAGGTGGGAGTATTCTGCGTACACTGCTACCTTATTCATGTAAATAAGTTATACGGTTTCAAAACTGCGATATGATATGTAAAACTCGAACAAAAAAAAATTGAAAGCGCCCTTGCGGCTAAATAGTTGCGACTCCGCCCAGCCACCCCATTCGATTTTTTGTTCGTCTAATCAAATCCTATCAGCAGTCGTCCACTTTGACTTTCACATACATATGCATGGAAAAAATCTCCGGTACTCAAAGGGTTAAGCACACTCATATTTTTTTGTTGTAGGGGAGACATTTTTTCCGCCACTTTTAATTCCGTGACCCCCCACAAAACAAAATTCCAGATCCGCGCCAGGTCATCATGAAGCAGGCGCAAGTAAGGCAAGTTAAAGTAAATCAGGTTCTCAAACTTTAAAAAATACAATTTTTCTTTTTATACACTTTGCTGAGTTATTAAAGAGATACAGGTGTGATTTGTTCCTAATTATTATTCATGTAAGGTATTCAGATTTATTTCCGGACAAATAAAAATTTAATCCCTTCTTCCTTTTTGGCTGCCATTTTTTCTCAGCAAATCCACAAGTTACAACAGGTATGTTTAGGTCCATTTTAGAGGATGTAACTTTGAGGGTGCTTAAGTACTAAATCAACTACCAGAAAATCCTACTTCCAATTTCCAACGGCGCCCCTCTTGCGATCTTTAATTGGTTCCTGTAGTGTCATTTGATTTTGCTGTTAATTAAATGGAAGTTTAATTTCGGTGTGAACTTTGTTATTCATCGTTACGCTATACGCCAAAATTGAAGCGCTGCAAAGTTATTTGGTAATGTTTCTTATCTAATCTCCCTGTACTTGCAGTTCCTGTAGGTAAGGTCAGCGGCCCGGCTCCATAACAAATCTTTTCTAGAGAGAAGCATCACAGTAACTACATTAGTTCTAATATCCCTAGTTTAACGAGGTTATCCCTGATTTTCAGGTCGGTTTTTTTTAAAATTAGAAATACAAATCCGGATTTTAAGTTGGATAAACGTACTAAATGAATGATGGGATAGAGCAAATTTCAAGCCAACAGCAAAACCCAATTCGACCAAATACCCATTAACAGTCGACAGCCAAAGAGGATAGTCTCCACTGATATAGAGAAGAATGAATGCATGTAGAAGCTACCCTCAAATTTGATTTTCAACAAGTCATCACGACGTGCAAGTTAAGGGTGGAAATCTGTTAAAATCCTTAAACTTAGTCCATAGTAGAGGCTCTGGCGGAATGTTTGCTTTATTTTAACCAAATTGAACCCAGCTCTTTAGAACCCCTTCCGTGTAGATCTACCGCATATACAAACATCCGTAAATTCATGAACTTGCGCGTGCATTGTGACGGAGAGAGAATATAAGGCTTATTTGGATGGAAGAAACTTGGGTTATTTAGTTAATACATAAGTGTTTTGAATCTCTATTGAAATGCAAACAGGAAATTCCTTTTATCTACTATCGGATGTCTAGGTTTGTCCCATTCTGTATACTGAAAGCTTACTATACATACCCGGAGGGACCGGACCTCTAATGGAGTCTCCCTTATACGCATATTGGATTAAACAAACTAAGCTAAATATGTATATTCGTAGAGGTTGCATTTAGAGTGGAAATGGTCTGCTTTTAGAATCCATCAGGGATGCAACAAAATTGCTTTTTGTCTATCATGTATAAGGCTGCTGCTCTATGGACATCAAATTCAATTTACGAAACAATGCCGTGTTGAATCAGCAGAGCTCGTACGGATGGATGGAAGTGATATCGCACAAATGAGCCGTAAAGTTGTTGGGCCTGAAAGTTTGCTGAAATTGAAATGAAGTCCAGCTAGTATTCTATGGCAAGTGATTGTGTTTTCAATCATAATATAGTTTGTTTGTTCCAATGTAATTTATATTTGTCCATTTAAAGCTCAATATCTAATATTATAGTGGAATCAAAAAAAATTGCAACTGACCGAACAATTTATTTAAGGGCTACGCATTAAGAGGTTTTAGTCTTACAACTGGAGCCCGTGACCAATTAATAAGGTTCTCTTGCAAAAAATTTAAAAAAGATATTATAAATAGGAAATGTAAGTAAAAGATGGTATATTTTTAAATTTTCTTTTTGCATTAACAACAAAATATTTTGTATTACATATTTATTTACTTACTTTAACGGCTCTACAACTGGGATCCGGCCCTGGCCTCTTGCAACTGTTCTCTCCATGGCCGGGGCTGGGGGTGAATCTAAAATTTCAAATGGCAGTCCCCATTTTTTTTCACGGATTCTGATTCTCCGCAGGGAAATATGTTATTTGTCTAAACAATTTGGCCGTTCGAATAGAATGCTATACAAGAACAATGTGTAGTTCCACGAAAATAACACAAAAACAGAGGTGGCAGCACAGAAGTCGTTTCCACTCATTTCCTACGAGTTTTAAATGGAAAAATTCAATGGAAAACTCGAAACAGATGACTTGGAACGACTTCTGTGCTGCCACCCCAGCCATTGTACTTCCTCGAAATTTAAGAATGAATCATAAATAGCAGATAATAGCAGGCACATAAATACGCTCAACTGTCGCATACAAACAATTAAGTCTCAGTTATAGAGGTCCACGAGAGAAAAACCACTCTCTCTTTAGAGGTTTCTCACTTATAGACTTGGCAATTACTCTCACTTGTAGAGTCTTCTCGCTTATCCAGTTCTCACTAACTCAGGTTTGACTGTAATTTATCCCTTATTGTCACCATCTTTCTACAATTTTTGTCACATTTTGTCTCACTCACTTTTTGTTTGAGCCTTATTATGGTTGTCACTTTCGGTGACAAATGGCTAAGTGAGACAAAAATGCTAACTGAAATTTCTCACCTCGTTGAATTTACTGTCCATAATATGGAAAGTGACAATGACAGTGACATTTCTGCCTATGTTGAGGTGACAACCACAATAAGGCTAAAGAGCATTTTTGTCTCACTTCGCCATTTGCCACCGAAAGTGACAACCATAATAAGGCTGTTTGTCATACGACCACGTGATGTGAAGTGACAAAAAATGCGAGGCGAGAAAAAAAGTGAGGTGACAATGGGAATAGGGCCTAAGCCATAAGCCAAACATAAGCTCAATAAACAAATGATAAAATGCTGCGATTTCGTGTGATGTGGCCCATATGCTGATTTGTGGCCCATTCAATCAATGAAGTAAAAATGCAAATAATGAATTTACTCTCGCGATGCCCCAAGCGCGCTGAGGCCCTGTCTCTACCTTGATTCCAATGTGAGGTGTGTTTTCATTTATGTGCAGTCCCAGCTTTTGTATCGCCCGTCCAATCTGGGTGAAAGCGTTCTGTACAACTGCTGATATTCTACCAATGATATCAATGTCGTCTGCATAAGCCAGTAATTGGGTTTACTTGTGGCGTATTGTGAACCTTGCTGTCACCCCTGAACCTTAATCAACCCAAAACGCATTATGGACTCAATCTATATTAATAAAAGAAAGTTTCTGTATGTATGTATGTATGTGTGCGCTATAGCGGGCGCACCATCCATCGCAGAGCTTCGAAATTTTGCACGAAGGTCCGTGGGGGTCTCCCATGAAACAGCTCGAAGCCAGATTTTCGAAATTCAAAATGGCCGCTGAAAAATGGCCGAAATTCAAAATGGCCACTCAAATATGAATTCGCAAATTGTGTTCCGATTTCAATGAAATTGGGTATCTAGGGGTTTTTAAGGTCGCTAATAACGAATTTGTGGTCAAAATTTAGAAATTCAAAATGGCCGCGCCAATATGGCCGACGAATTTGCCAATTGTGTTCCGATTCCAATGAAAATCGGTATCTGAAGTTTTTTGAGGTAGTAAATAACGAATTTATGATCAGAACTTATAAACTCAAAATGGCCGCCGAAATATGGCCGAAATTGAAAATGGCCACCCAAATTTGCCAATTGTGTTCCGATTTCCATGAAAATCCGTATCTGGGGGTTTTTAATGTAGCAAATAACGAATTTATGATCAGAACTTATAAATTCAAAATGGCCGCGCCAATATGGCGCACGAAATTTTCTAATTTCATTCAGATCCCAATGTAAGTAGATATCTAGGGATTTTTAAGGTTGCAAAATAACGAATTTATGATCAAAACTTATAAATTCACAATGGCCGCACCAATATGGCCGATGAGTTTGCCAATTGTATTCCGATTCCAATGAAAATCGGTATCTGGGGGTTTTTAAGGTAGCAAAACTTATAAATT
Organism: Thereva nobilitata; assembly: GCA_963855945.1. Taxonomy (NCBI): domain Eukaryota; kingdom Metazoa; phylum Arthropoda; class Insecta; order Diptera; family Therevidae; genus Thereva; species Thereva nobilitata. The sequence goes on along the minus strand of OY979695.1, from coordinate 115,018,361 downwards.
TAAAATTTCGGGGCCAATATGGCCGACGAATTTTACCAAATAAGTGTTATTTTCCTGTCAGCTGTATGTAGGTTGTTCAAGAGTTGGGAAATCTGAAAATCTTCACATCCTAGCTCCAAATGGAAGAACATTGAACATAGTGTATCTTGGTCATTGTCGTGTACCTATAATCGAGTGTACCTATAAAATCCTCGGCGAATAAAAGATAAATCGCCACAACTACAAAGAAAAGGGAAGGACCCTCCACTGCCATCAAGAGGGTAAACGATGCCATATATCGAAGTTCGATCGGTAAGAACGGGACGGAGGCTGTGTTCGGGAAGAACACTAAGTAAGAAGGGGGCAGTGTAACGTGGACAGTGTGGTCCTTATTTTGGAAAAGTCCCGATTTTTTTGAGTGCTCCCCCTAAATCAAAAGTAGAGACCGAAAAAATAATTATGACGCAAAAAAAAGTCGAAAAACAAAATTATAAACCGTCCCCCACGCAGGTTGCTGTCAATAGAAATTAACCATATAAAAGGTTTCCAAAATCATTTTTTTCAAAATTTGTTGTTTCTTTCACTTTCTTCCTTTCGCGGAATGTCAATTGAAACTTTTGATTACATTTTGGGCAAGATAGCCATCTTTTAATGAAAAAAAGAATGGGTTTGGGACATCAAGTCACTCCAGAGGAGAGACTAGTTGTAACATTGAGGTAAGTAAATTAATGTACTCATTATTAAATGAAATATGTTTATATTATAAAGTAAGGAAAACAGTAAAAACAAATTACAAAAAGTTTATTCTTAAGAATTGTTGAACTCGATGAAAGCTTCGTCGATGCTAACAAGACGTTCGTTTGAAAAGTTTTGGTTTTCATTTGCCTGCAGAGTGACCTGTCCTGAATAGTTCGATGTTAAGGAAGGAAAAGTACTAAAAACTGATGAAGGCCGTGAGTCAAAATGTTGCAAATTCCGAGCTTCTTGACGTTTACATGCGTCCATGACAGCGGTTTGAATTACAGACCTGACTTGCAGTTTATCAAGTGGCTCTAAATTTTTCACGAAAAGCAACAAACTCATACAAAAATGGTAGTCGTCGCTATTCTCATTATTATTTTGGGTATTTAAGATAGCATCGACCTTTTTTTGCTCAAGCTTCATTAGGTCAGCTTCGATTTGTTGGTTTCTTAATGCAGCAGACTTAACTCGGTGAGGTCGAGCAAATCTTCTATCAGTGCTGGGCGAAGTCGATGATGTTGTTGGTTGCTGCTGTGTTTGCTGTTCAGGGAGCAGCACAGCCTCATCACTGGATACGTCTCCCTCTTCCTGTAAATTGTTACTCGCGAGGTTACTCTCGGTTATATTATCTTCGACAAGTGTCCGTGTGAGATTTCCAATCGTATGGCCAGGTAATACAACATCTTTGCTGAACAACATCAGATCGTAAAATTGCCATTTTGGTTTCGCAGTACTTGCTGCAGACCCAGATTTCAGTGGAGATTTTACGGAAATTGTCCTTCACATTTTTCCATTTTATTTTCGCCTCTTCGCCTGAAAGAAAAAATTAAACATCAAACAGTATACCCATGTTCTTAAAGTTGCATTTTATTTCAGATTCTTGGCTACTGGAGCTACTTTTAGACATTTGAATTTGAATTTCGTCTTGGAAGAAGTACGGTAAGCAATATCTTGTATGACACCTGTTCAGCATAAGTCGAACAGCTTTGCGAAGAAGCAATGCCAACACCAACAGAAAATCATCTTAAACAAGTTGCAGAACGATACTTTTCACTTTGGAAATTTCCGAATTGCATAGGTGCAATTGGTGGGCTGCATTGCAAACGTAAGTGTCCACCGCACTCTGGATCTAGTTATTTTAACTATCTAAAGTATTTCTCAATAGTATTAATGGGAGTTACTGATGCTGATAAGAAATTCATAGTAATTGATGTTTGTGCCAGAGGTAAACAGAGTAATGGAGGAGTCTTCATTGCGACAGAATTGTGTAACAGGCTGGAAAGAAACCAATTTAATATCCCACCTACAAAAACCCTCCCAGGCACAAACGTTAGTGTACCTCATGTTCTGATAGGAGATGAGGCTTTCCTTTTAAAATCCTACCTCATGCGTCCTTTTCGAGCAAAGAATCTTTCTAGAGAACAGGAAATATATAACACTAACCTCTCTAATGCTTTTGGCATTTTGCGTACAAAATGGCGATTCCTAGGAACAGCTGTAGAAATACCAACAGTTAGCAAAGTTAGTTTGCTCGTCAAAACAGCCTGCATTCTTCATAACATTATCAGGGATAGAGATGATGCAAACGACAATGACTACAAGTCATACCTTGGTGAAGGTCATGTTCAAGAAAGAGAAAATACACCGGGTTCTAGACCCGAGCTTTTCAGGAGACCGAATGAAGAAGCTGTAGCAGTTAGGAACTATTTCAAGAACTATTTCTTATTGCAGAATTAAAATAATTATGATTGTGTTTTTATATATTATATAATATATGTTTTATAATAACAATAAAAAAATTCATGATTAACTTTTTTCTTAACTTTCTATCTACACGAGTATATAATAGATTTTAAAATAAATTATTACCTGATAAATTAATCGCTGGAGAGGCATCTGTCTATTATTTACTGTGGGCAAAATCTTGTCCCACATATTACTATCAAGGATAAGAGAGGCAGTAGATCGAACGCTTAGAAGACAGCAGGCTGGATTCAGAAAAGGCCGCTCCTGCATAGACCACATTAACACCATGAGAATCATAGTGGAGCAGTCTACTGAATTCCGATCCCCCCTTTACCTTGCTTTCGTAGACTATGAGAAAGCGTTCGACTCGGTTAATAGGAGCTTTATATGGCGAGCTCTTCGGCAACGTGGACTGCCGGATAAAATAATAGAATTGATAAAAGCTCTATACAACAATTCCAAATGCAGAGTTCTTCACAATGGAAAACTATCCGACAGCTTTGAAGTGAGCTCAGGAGTACGGCAAGGATGCCTACTTTCACCATTACTATTTCTTATAGTAATAAACGACATCCTTGTCAGCGCTCTAGATACTAGAACAGGTGGCATACAATGGTGATTGTAAGACCGCATTAAGGACCTCGACTACTCGGATGATATCTGTTTGCTGGCCCACAGACACCAGGACCTCAGAAACATGGTAAACAATTTGGCAACAGAAAGTAGATCGGCAGGCTTAAGGTTAAATCCGACTAAAACCAAAGAAATGCGGATAAATGCAAACACCCTTGAACCAACAGCGCTAAATAACCGTGACGTGGAACTGGTAGATAAATTCTGTTACCTCGGTAGTATTATTACCGAAAACGGCGGTACAGAAGAAGACGTCAGTTCCAGAATAAATAAAGCAAGAAGCGCATATGCATGCCTGTTTCACATATGGCGATCGACGGAGATCTCAATTAACACCAAATTGCGGCTGTTCAACTCCAACGTTAAGGCAGTTCTTTTGTACGGTTGCGAAACATGGAAAGTCACCCAATTCATCACAGGGCGCCTACAAGTTTTCATCAACAGATGCCTACGTCGTATCCTAAAAATCCGCTGGCAAGATAGAATTTCAAATGAAGAACTATGGCGCCGTGCCGGCCTAGAAAGGATAGACGACCAAATCAGGCGAAGGAAATGGAATTGGATTGGCCACACCTTGCGACGCGAAGACGATAATCTAGCCAAACAGGCCCTCGACTGGAATCCGCAAGGAACCCGTCGAGTCGGAAGACCTAGAACAACGTGGAGGAGAACCCTATTAGCAGAGGCCGCAACAACCGGGAGATCCTGGTCAGAGCTGAGAGCTGTCGCGCAAAACAGAGTCCGCTGGAGGGCAACTGTTTCCGCCCTATGTCCCATGAGGGATTAAAGGAGCAATTAGTTAGTAAATTAATCGCAGTTGCAACTTCAATCCACTGTTTTCTAGTAATAAAAATATTTTTGAAATCATTATGGCAGTCATTCCAGAGAGCTGGTCTCGCCTGAACTTCAGAGATCAGCACTTCATACTCCATATCGAGGAGCTTTCTTCCTGATTTCACTTTTTTTACAATTTTGTCCATTCCTACAACGTTCTCATCCGACATAATGACACAGCATAATTACAGAGCGGCGAGCGGCACCAGAAAAATTTAAGCCCGAGTCACACCGAACTCGGCGCGGCGCGGTGCGGCGATTTTTGTATGAAAAATAATATTATCACTTACATCACTTTTATATTATTTTTCATACAAAAATCGCCGCACCGCGCCGCGCCGCGTTCTGTGTGACCCGGGCTTAATGTCTCGGATTGGCGGCGAGCGGCACTTTAGTATTGCCGCTCTGCCGCTCCCCGCTCGCCGCTCGTATCGTGGCCGAGGCTTTACAGTGCAATATGTGAACAAATTTGCTTTTTTTCATATTTTTTACAAATAAACCGCATTATTTCTGTTTTCTTCCATCGTACCCTATTGTTTTTATTAATGAAATGAAATCCGCATTCCTTACGATTACAAATATGCCCTGTTTGTGGAAATCGGCCGTTGTTTCATAACCTTTTCATTCTAAATCATTCAACTACTCTTCTTCCCAAAAACAACAATTCAAAACGCAATATATCGAAAACGGGCAGAGATGCCCCCCCCCCTTTTGTGTTTTTTGTCGATCATTTTTTGTCTACTATCTAACATTAACCGCTTGGAAAGCCAGGACGGGACACCCTGTATAAAAAGCCATAACTTCCTTGTTTGTCAACTGTTTTTTTTTAAATTTGGCTTGTTGGAAAGGTCTATAAAATATAGGTGTGTTCCAATAGAGAATGCGGGATCCCGCGGGACCAAGAAATCACCCAATTTCTGTTCCAATAGAATCTCATGCTCGAGCAAGAAACCGCAGTGGATTTGTAGCTGGAGTGAAATCTTACGACATTTTAAACATGTCAAAACCAGCTGTTACTTGTCATGTCAATCCAAAACGGTTACGACGTGCTGAAAATAATTTCTTCATTTGGTGCCTTACTACAAGATTTTGAATAATTTCATAAATAATTTATTAATTTCAATAGTTTTATGTCATTATTTCGAAGACACAAGTTATTTTTAGGTTATGGTCTTCTTGATTTGCACGAAACGTTCCTTCAATTTTTGGGATTTTGAGTAAATTTGCCCCTACCAAGCAGGTAACTTTTCGCAGGCTACGGCAGGACAGGTTTTCTATTGGAACAGACTTTATGTATTGCTATTTGGAGGGTCAGGGTTGGGTAATATATTTCAGGGGTGGGTAAAAGGCAGGGCCGCCGAGAGAAAATCCGGGCCCGGGGGACATATGTGCAGGGTGTGCATCTGTACAGGGCCTCCTGTATTTAGGGCCTCGCGAACGTAGCGAGCGAAAAAGATTGTTTGCATTAAAAATCATTTGAATTCAGTATTTGCAATTTTACTTCATTGAAGGCCCCTATCCACTAGCGAGCCTGCATGACATGCAAGAACGAGCTTGTCATGCATGCTCGCTAGTGGATAGGCCCCTTTAATGGGCCACAAAAATGAGTATGGGCCACACAAATCAGCTAATGTGCCGTAATTCTGTCGCGGGAGGGGTCTCTATAGGCCCCCATCCACGGTCAAACAAACCATCAAATTTGTGGCCAACATCGAAAAAATTCTAAGTGTGCGTGTATAAAATACAAGTTTTCGAAGTTCGCCGCTGTTTGAAGAAAATATTCGTCTGGTTTAATATTTCCTTCAAACAGCTTAAATGTGTGTGTGGATTTTTTATGTGTGCCGTGTAAAGCATATGAAAGTTCGTTTTGTTTACAGGAATTGTCGCTCGGGATGTTTGAAGAAAGTTTCCCTCGTTGATGGCCAACAAAAGTCAAAGCATAAATGTGTGCGTTGTTTGTCGAAAATTGGTTTGATGATTTGTTTGACCGTGGATGGGGGCCTTATGAAGAAAAATCTGCGAGCGAAGCGAGCCAAATTTTTTTTTACTCTCTGGGGCCTCTCGATGAATTTTTGCACAGGGCCTCCGATTTTCTGGCCCCGGCACTGTCCCCATCCATGAAAAACGTTTATAGAAAATGCTGAATGAAATATATACATGCCGATTTTATGAAGGAAAGGGTTGAGAAATGTTCGGAAAATTCTTTTTGAAACAAATTGTTTTAATAACAAGCTATATAAATATAAGTTGGTATATCAAGGTATTGAATAGAACGGTGGGCCACAACTTCTGTTAGAATGTCAGATGCACAGCGATCGTAGCCAACAACAATAGTAGCACCTTAATTCAACCGCGGCACGAGCAGCACGGTAAAATAAAAGCGCCAAATTTAAAAAAAAAATTCTAAACAATTTCTTTTCTAAATTCAGTTATTATTTGATAATTCACGATTTTTAAGAAAATTTCTTAAAATTAGTAAGAATTTTAGGAATATTAAATACAAAAATATTTTATTGGTGAATAAGACTTACGGGCCCTTTAAAAAGGCCGGGCCCGGGGGGATTGCTCTCATCTCCCCTACCCTCTCGACATCCTGGTAAAAAGGAAAAAATGCAAAAACATCACATTTTTCGAAATTCTGACCGCTGGCCGCACAGTGGGGCAAATAGCTCAGTTTTTGGACAAACGATAATTCCCAAGCCTGCAATCAATGAAACTTTAAAAATTTTTTTTGAACTATTTGTTATAAAATTGCCTTAAATTCTATCGAGCCGGAATTTTGAAATTTCAAAATTAAAGATGGTTAATCCAATATGGCGGACATACATTTTGTAAGTAAATTCAAATTTTATCAAAAGATTCTTCGGATTTGCCTCAAACTTCATATTTCCCCGTTTTTCATCCATTCGAATATTTTGAGGAGGCGCACAGTGGGCTGGATTTGAGCCATAGTGGACTTAGGGACACATTAAAATGAAGTATGTCCTTTCAAAAAAGTAATGATGGGATTTAATTCTATTAATTGTTACAATTAACAATTGTTATATGACTTTTTTCGTTTAAACAAATATTTTCTGAGTTTGGTTGGTTTTAAGATTTTTTTGTATGGAGAAAAAGTGAAATATGTGATTTTCTCAAAACGCTTAAAATCACTTAAAATACCGCTTATAGTTTCATATAATGGGAGTGCTGAACCAATTGCATGTTAAGGCTTTCGCTGCGATTTTTCAGACTACGCGGCATTTGAGTTTTTGTATTTGGATATGTCCAATTTTTCGCACTAGGCACCCGTATTTTGTTGTAAGTCTACATTTGCAAATTCAGAATTCTCTCTGGGGTTTCGAAGTAATTTGTGACTTTTGGAGTTAATGTAGGAAGAAGAAAAGACAATTCCTCAACAATTACATCTTGAGGGCAGAGGAAAACTTTAGACAAAACAAAACACGAGAAGCATACAAGGAAGTAAACTTCTTCAAAAAAGGCTTCAAACCCTCCTCCGGACTGTGTAGAACAAAAGAAGGCACTATAGTCACAGGCAGCGAGGATGTAAAGAAAAGGTGGAAGGAATTTTTCAGCGAGCTGCTGAACGGAAATGAAAGCATCATACGTGTACCAGAACCCCGTCTACCACATAACGATGACACCAGAGAAACAAATGTACCAACCATGGAAGAAGTACAAAGTGCCATAAGAGCCTTAAAAAACAACAAATCTCCAGGAATTGACAACATCCCAGCAGAGCTGATAAAACAAGGAGGCGAACCGCTTGCAGCAGCTATACACCAACTACTATGCTGCATATGGAGGAATGAAAAAATGCCTGCAGAATGGGAGCAAAGCATTATCTGCCCAATACACAAGAAAGGGGACAAATTCAACTGTGCAAACTATAGAGGCATATCTCTTCTAAGCACGGTATACAAACTAATGACCAACATTATCAAAGCCAGACTGGAACCTTATGCAGAAGCCGCAATAAGTGAGTACCAAGCTGGATTCCGAAGAAATAGGTCAACAATAGATCAACTCTTTTCAATAAGGCAGGTCCTCCGAAAATGCTGGGAATACAACATTGACGTGTATCAACTTTTCATCGATTTTAAACAAGCATACGACAGCATCGACAGGGAAAAAATGTATGCGACGATGTTGGACCTAAACATCCCCCTCAAAATAGTTAAGTTAACAAAAATGACAATGGAGAACACAAGGTGTGCAGTCAGAATACAAGGAGAATTGACGGAATCCTTCCCAGTCAAGCAAGGCCTAAAGCAGGGCGATGGGTTGGCACCCATGCTATTTAATCTCTGCCTAGAAGGAGTAATTCGCAAAGTACACATTGATGCGAACGCAACCCTGCTTAACAAATCAAAACAGCTGGCAGGATATGCCGATGACATAAGCTGCCTTGCCAGATCACTGTCATACCTTAGAGAAATCTTCACAGAATTAGAAGATGAAGCTAAACACATAGGGCTGCAAATAAATGCAGACAAGAGCAAGATTCTAATTCAGTCGAGGGTGGAAAGAAGAAGAAGAAACCACAATACCACCTGGGGAGAATATAACTTCGAACGAGTAAACCAATTTAACTACCTGGGGTCCACAGTCAGCGAAGACAACGATGAGACGATAGACGTGCAAAGAAGAATAAACGCCGCAAATAGAACATACTTCTCACTACTGCCAGTAATGAAATCCAGAGACATCCACAGAAATACGAAAATAAGAATCTATAAAACGATCATACGCACAGTAGCTACGTATGGGTGTGAAGCATGGAGTTTCTCCCAAAAGTCCGCAGATAAGATGGATATATTTGAGAGGAAGGTTCTCCGAAGGATATACGGCCCAACCAATGAAGATAACGCATGGAGAATACGCTACAATCACGAATTGTACGACCTATACAAAGAGTGTAAACTTTCAACACATGCCAAGCTACTGCGCTTACGTTGGGCCGGCCATGTCCAAAGAATGGATGACTCAAGGATACCAAAGAAAGCCCTATATTTACTACCAGATGGCAAAAGACCAGTTGGCAAACCACGGTCAAGGTGGGAAGACAGTGTTAAGGCTGATGCAGCAAAACTCCTAAACATCAGAAACTGGAGGCAAGCTGCGCAACAGAGAGAGGTCTGGAGGAAGAAGCTGATGGAGGCCAAGGCTCGAATTGGGCTGTAGAGCCATCGAAGAAGAAGAAGGAGTTAATGTATGGGTCTGAAGTCCGAACTAATTAGCAAGTTATTTAGAATGTCTTTGTTTGTTGCATCCCTATTAAATTTTCGTGAATGGTCTTGACGGTATCTTCTGAAATCTTTATTCCTTGATTCAGCAGTTTCTTCAGATAACTCCGCAATAGGAACTAGACCAAAATTCTCAATTACAACTGCTCCATGTGCGAGAACTTTATGTACGCTTGAAGGCATATAATACCAACCATATAACTCTGTATATAATTTCATGGTAATTTCAGCATATTCCTTAAATTTAATCGTATCAATACGGTGCCCTGAAGAAATAGTTCTCAAAATTATCGAAAATCTTGTGTAGGAAATTGGGTTTTATACGGAGTGTAATCGCATATAAGCAAACGCAATTCACATGCAATGGAAGTCTATATGCCTGTTATCAATCCACCAATGACTCCTTTACCTTGTCTATTATTTACAACTTAACCTAATTAGGTGCCTGTTTTGTGGTAAAATGGAGTGGTACTTCCGGTATTTTTTACCTCTGATTTTTTTAACCCTTTTCTCAACATTATGAGCTTGCATGCCATTTTCAACCAATCTTTTTTCTAGGAAATGATGGGGAAGTCCACTTTTTATGTTTTTCAGGTGGTCAGGTGGCTAAAAAGATCTCGTACTAGATGGGAGGGTGTACGAACCTAAGGCTAACACGAGATTTCAAGAATAAAACAACAAGAACCCCATACAAAAATAAAACCCTAATAACTCAGAAACTATTTGTTATTTGAAAAATAGTTATATTATATAAAAATATTGTATTTAATAGTAGAATTCAAAAATATAAATATCAATCCTTAAGTCCAAAATATTCAAATCCAGCCCACTGTGGGGCGCCTTGCAAAAAAATCGAAAAAGTTGAAAATAAGGGCCACTCTAAGGTATATATGTATGTAGATAAAGAACAGAAATCAAGTAAGTTGTATTAATAAATTATATAACCATGATACCCGCGTTCGTTTTTGTAGAGTTTTGTTATTATGTTATTAATGTAGATGGATGTACCATTTCAACTGTAAAGTATTGAATTCCGAAACCTCAATATCGATTTTTAAATTCTTTATATCGTTTTACTACAAAATAATTTTTTTCCCAACACATTCGAATGAATGTTCAATCAAATCTGAGAATGAACTTATATCCGTGATTTTACCTCAAGCAAGTCACCCCAACATTATTCAGTCACATTCCCGAAGGCTTCTTGAGACAAGTACACCATCAACTAGAAAAGGATATGCAAAGCCCAGAAGTTACTTATCTCCAACTTTACATATCATTACATTCTCAAAGGGTAAAATTTATGTGCCAGACCACAAATAATGCAAAACACGTGTAGATAGAAGGCTTAAGACCCACCATGGGAAATGAAACAGTTGAGTACTTGTATAGTAAAATCGAAGACACTAGGATTCCTTCGATTTTCAGCTCAAAATCACCCAAAAACAATTCCGGACTCATGGGAATTCCGATGTTAGATACAATCCCTAAGTACTCGTAGGGGGTGTTGCGTGTATACTGACCATGAGGGAAATTCTATCTGTTGTATGTTAATTAAGAAGTTTTCGGGCCCATAAGACCTTCGCAAAACTTACTACAGAGTTTTTGGCCATTATTGACAAAAGTTTAGAATACCCACGTGAATACTTGGCACAAAGTTTCCCTTAAATTTACAGACAAGAACTTTCAAAGTTGATGAGAGGAATTTTCTATTAACATTAACAATTTCGAAATATGTATAAAAAATATTTAGTTTACCTTCGGCGTTTTTTTAAAAAGGAGTCTTATAGCACCTTCATTTAATAAATTGAGATATTTCGGGTAAGGAGCAAAATGTCAGAAGGAACAGATATTTTCCTTTCTTAGATCTTCTACAAGTGAATTGCTTGCTTGATAATAATGTGTATTGTTGGTTTTATTTGGAATAACTGATAAGCATTTTCAAAAGTGGTGCCTGAGACGTAGAGAAAGATATTGAGTGATTCAGACCTGTTGGCAAGGTGAGTTTTACTGATGCTTGACCTTTATTCTGGAAAAGTACTTGCTTATGAAAAATACAAAAGTGAGCATTATGTTTTTAGTTTTTTGTAATAGACTTCGGTTAAATATTCCTTTTCTATTTAAGACTTTGTGCTTTCGTTGCTTGAGTATAATGTCGAAACCTACTTAAGTACATTTAAAAAATGCATGTTTACCTGTTGCGAGAGTTGTTGTTGAACAGTTGAACTGAACATTATATTTATGCTTGTTGTTGGCCCAAACTGAGGTGAAACGTTCCATGTTTTTGCTTTGGCGTAATTATGCATAATTTTTTTAGTTTATATTTCTGTGGGTGGTTGTAAACTCATCATATGACAGCCACTTGCATTTGCTTCAATATATTTATTAACACGAATGCCTAAAATGGTAAAATTATACAGAGAACTTAGTGTTTTTATCCTACGAGAGTCCCTGAAAATGCGGGCGGAGGAGCTCCCTTTGGCCATTCACACCACTGCCTAGCCAACACTAATTTCCCATGCCCATCTTCTGCCCAACCCACTCTGTTCCGAAAAAACCGTCTGTCACTATGGAAAAGCCAACTGGATGAAGTTTATTCGCTTCTTCCAAGACACCGACTGGGTTTGTGTTTCCGTAGTAACAACGCCTGTTTTATCGCTCTCTGTGTCACCAGAGCAATACAGGTGGGAATGGATTCGTTCATTTCTCATTATAACAAGTCTATGATCCCTCCGCTGAATTAGTCCAGGGAAATTAGATATTTTACTTCGGAAAAATTCCGGGAAAGCTGAATTTTGGTATGGACATTGATATTATTGCTCTAAGGAAAATGTCACGAGTCCCCATCGATTTGACACTCCGACACGACTTCACGCGGGGTCAAAGGTCACCAAAACCGATTTTTCGAAAATATCTCAGTAATGCTCACTTTTATAGAAAAATTATGTCAATAAAATTTGTAGCTTAGGTAATTTCGTACAAAAAACATTTTTTTCTTGTAAGAGTAACCGTTTTTGAGATATTTTGACTTTAGTACACGGGTACTAGACAAAAAAAAAAGCCCAACTGCGGAAAAATTCCAAGAAAGCTGAATTTTGGTGTGGACATTGGTATTATTGCTGTAAGGTAAATGTCACGAACCCCCATCAATTTGACACTCGGACACGATTTTACGCGGGGCAAGGGTCACCAAAAGCGATTTTTCAAAAATATCTCAGTAATGCTCACTTTTACAGAAAAGTTATATGAATAAAGTTTGTAGCTTAGGTAATTTCCTACAAAAAATATTTTATAACTTTTTCTTGTAAGAGTAACCGTTTTTGAGATATTTTGATTTTAGTCCACGGATATTAGACAAAAAAAAGGCATGGAAAGGAGCCCACGATTCATGAAAAACATAAAATTTAAAACTCTGTAAATCAAAATATCCCAAAAACGGTTACTCTTTTTGTACAAACTTTATTCACATAATTTTTCTATGAAAGTGAGCATTACTGAGATATTTTCGAAAAATCGCTTTTGGTGACCTTTGACCCCGCGTAAAGTCGTGTCGGAGTGTCAAATCGATGGGGACTCGTGACATTTTCCTTAGAGCAATAATATCAATGTCCATACCAAAATTCAGCTTTCCCGGAATTTTTCCGAAATTGAGCTTTTTTATTGTCTAATTTCCCTGGACTAAATGTATTTAAAGTTAAAGAAGGCGGCTACTGAGTGTGCAGAAGTTCTCCGAATGAGTCTCTTATATTAACACCCATATTCTAAATTTTGACCAGTCATAATTCACAAGCATTTGTAACTCGTGCTTGTTGTCATGGAGAGTTTGTGACTATTCTTGTGACTGTCAGCTGCTGTGGTATTCTAAGCACCCAGTCACAAAAAAATTCCCGAGTATGAAAAACATGCTAGAAACTGATATGTTATTGTAAAACGCTTGCTTTTAGGCGTACTTAGAGTATTTTAAGATATAAGCCGAATTTGATTTAAATTTTGCTTGAAAATTAATAAAAAATATTACGTGTTTCCATATTAGCCGATTGCGAGACCGGCAGGTGGGCAACGACGTCCCAAGGAAATCATTTTTCACTACACTATAGTGCTGTGTCGTTCGCGAATGATCCGTTCGTACTGAACGGAACAGTGTACTGAGCCAAATGAACTGGTTCATAGTACATGTTCCGTTCACTCGTTCAATGGTACTGCGCTGGTTCAGTGATACTGAACTGTGTTATGAACCATGAACGAAGAACCAAATGTACGGGTCTCTAATGAAATGACCTGAACTTTTAAATGATCTGAAAAAAGAGCGAATGAATGAATCACAATGAATACATAAGGGGTGCGATATATTTCTCAGAGAACTTGTTTTGCTTGTATTGATGATTGTAAGATGTGAGTTGCAATTTCTCTCTAAGCAATTCCAATAAATTGGAAATAGACATTTTGAAATAGATGAGAGTTAAAAAAGTTTTATGAAGAACATTTAAGATTTAGGAAGAGTTCTAATTAGAACTTCACTCGTATTATTCGAGTGTAGGAGGATTATTTATAAAATGTAACGGAAAAGAGATTTTAAGAGGAGATTGTTTTTAATTTATTTGAATTGAATCTTAAGGGGAGTGAATTAGTTCGAACTGGAAATTTGATTTTATTAGGAAATTCATTAATTCTTATCAGTAGCAATTTTTTTCAAACGTGGCTGCATGGCTTGTCTAGTTTTGTATTGAACTGTATGTGTGTTTGTAATTGTATTTAAGGGCACTACATGTTTTGAAGTTTTCACAAAATTTACGACAAATGAGCAAAATGAACCGAATGAACGGATCTTTTGAATGGTTCTTTTTAGCGAGCGGAACCAAACGAACCAGTTCATTGAAAAGAGCCATTTCGCCCACCACTACTACACTACGACTTGATAGAACTGTCAAAATATAATGACGTATTTTAACGTGTGTCACCCCCTAACGGCGTTCGTCATAAATGACGAATTTTCGTCATATTTTGATTGACGTGTGTCAAGGCTATTAAATGACTTTACGTCAATGCACTTGACCTGATAATATAACCCCCCCGGGCCCATAAGAAATGTACCACACTTTTGGCTTAACCTTGTGCAATTTTGATAGTTTTATCATTTACATACAGTTGATATATTTACATATGTACATATGTTCATGAGTTCATGACATGAGGTATGAGAGAAGTACTTTAAGGATTTGTTCTAAAAAAACATAACCAGAAAAAAATTCGACAATCGAATTACCGATCACACGGAAAACGATACGCTTGCTCATAGATACACAGATGCACCTAAAAGAAGTTCTAAATGCAATAGGAAATCTTAAAAATCTTAAAGCTTGTTGAAAATTAAAAAGACAAACATGGAAACACTTTTTGTCTTCGTCATATTTTTGTCATCGACGATCACCGTTTTTTGATCGGTTCCCTTTTCCCATCATTCTTCAGCTTTACAAAAAAAATTAATCTGTAAATACTGAATAAAGATTTTGTTTTCGGCAATAAAACTCTTGGGTCTTTTGATTTATTTATTAATATTTTTTAAACTGGTGCCGAAACCCGAGAAATTTAATTTGTGGATTTTAAAAATCTTATTGTTTGCTAATTACTAATTAATCTTTATATCGTTTGCTTAAAAGTGGTGTGCACGAATTTCGCGATGGACATATTGTCTCGAGGCACATTGCGTGGGCAATTTACCAAGTTAAGCAAAAGCTCCCTTGAATATTTAAACTCAAATGAAGCTAAACGTGTTAGTGAAAATTCGGAAAATTTCGATGCAGTGATCGAGGAATTGGTTTCGGCATTATCTAACAGCAGTGCACGAAAGCATTCAAAAGGCTAACGAAAGTGTGTTAAGGGGCACTAAAGATGAAGATCGAACCAAAGAATACGAGGCGATCGCGGATTATTCCGATAAATACATTGATGTCAGTTCGCGATTAAAAACTAGGATTGATCGGCTAAAGGCTCTCCGTGATAAAGACATCCCGTTCGTAAACGGCGACGAGACTTCTTCTCAACAGGTGCAACGGCAAGTGGTGTGGCTTCCTAAATTAGAATTAAAAAAATTCAGTAGCGATTGCAAGGATTGGTTGCCCTTTTGGGAACAATTTAAAGTGCTAGTGCATGAAAATACTGCTCTGAGTACTTCAGATAAAGTTAATTATTTAAAATCCTCATTAAGCGGTAGGGCAGCTACGTCTTTCGCTGGACTTTCGGCAACAAATACGTGCTACGATTCCGCTATTGCTTTATTACAAGAAGAATTCGGTGACGTAGCGAAATTGGTTCATAAGCACATGGCTGCACTAATTAATTTGAAAATGGTTACCTCCAGCCATGATGTGGTCGGTCTAAGAGAGCTGTATAATACGGTAGTCACGTTCGCTTGCAGGTCTCGGCGTATCAGCAAACAATTATTATGTTATGCTAAAGCCTATTGTTCCATCCTGACGAACATAAAAATAAAAAACAATCCACCTACGAGAAAATAATAGAAATAAAAAACACAGATTTAAGGAAACGACCACTCTTTATTAATAGTATACACCAAGTAAATACACTAGGGGTGGGTGCCAAGTTACAATTCTGCATTTGCTACTTTCACCACGGACACTTCGAAATTACAAAGTGTGGCAAAATACAATTCACGCATTTCATTTGACAACATGGATGACAACAAAATTTTGTAATTTATACAATTTTTAATAATTTGTTTAAAGAAGCTCAGGGCTATGTTTGTCTTTAAAATAATGGGAATGAAATTGCTTCACGAACATCATCCAATGGGTGGACTGCAAGAAGCGTGGTACATATTTGAAAGACTTTAAAAAATGTTGGAAATTTTATGCGGAATTTATTCTATTCATGTTTTTATTTTGGTGTACGTCTACAACGTGTAGCATGATCAGACTTTAATGTGTCATATTATACGGTGAGAACAATCATGCACTGAACATTGAAAGAATTCGCGATATTTTTCTCCAATAAATTGAAAATATGCAGATTCAACCACCAAAAAGCAAATCCCACAAACTGTCAAATGAACGTTTGGCTAATATGGCTCAAGAACCTTGCATACCGGGCTTAAGAATTTCCAAGCAGAAACCAAAACCTCGTATAATCAACAGATTTCCTGGCGAAATTGGCTATTTACGAACAAACTCCATCAAGTATCATCAACCCGACGTATAGAGGGCGTATCCAGGACAACTCAATACTTCCCAAAGAGGTCAATATTCATAAGCAATATTTCTGGCAATATTGTTAAATAATTATTAATTACAAGTGCATTACAATTTGAATATACTAACATTAAATAAATAAGCATTTTTTGGAATTCTATAGATTGAATTAAATATCGAATTAACGAAGCCGAATTGTAATTGAGAAAAAAATTGAAGTTCTAATAAAATAAGGTTATTGGACAAGGTGATTTTTTTTAAGGGGTGAACTGGGTGATCACGGCACAACTATTCTAGTGCGCTGTTTGCCGTATGATTTGCGCGTCGAGTATTTTAGGTTGATTGATAAAAGTGATGATGAACACCCCGAAGACTGTGCCGATGAAGCTGCTTCCATTTCTATGATGTCAGCTTGTGTTACGTTTTCCTTCCTGCCTTTTGGGTCCAGTAAGAGAACACCTGCGCAAGTCTGCAATAGAGTTAGATATCAAAAAAATCCTACGACGTTCGCTAGATTTTGGACTATATCTTAAGAAACTTTTGGTTTTTTTGTTCCAGATTAAAAAATGTGACCTGTAGAGGTACGCCCATGTCGAACGTCTGAGATTTTTTTCCTCGCGTACGCCGCCATTTTGCATCGTAAAATTAAAATAAAACATGCTCTTTGTAGTTAAAGGCTAGTACTTTCATATCTCTTTCCTATCGTTCGTGGTACGTCTCCGAAAATCACGTGAAATTTATTGTTCACAAAGTGATATTACCCCTTAAAAACCAACTGCCAAAGAACAGCATAGCACGTATTTTCTTGGAATTAACGAATTAAGATTCCGAATTTACTGAATATGGTTTTACTGAATTAAAATTTCGCTTAATTTATGGCATCTTCGAAAATCACTGTAAATCATTTTACTTTTTTTTAATTACCCTTTCTTTCTCAGAAACTGCTTCAACTCCATTGATTGCATAAAAGCTAAAAGTGAACATGTATTTTAATTAAAAAGTCTTTCCGTTACCTTGAGGTGCAAATGCATTCCGTTCGTTGGGTATACTAAGCTTAAGACCTAACTATTTTCCACATTGCACCAAAACAAAAAGTTGTAAAATATTTTAAAAGTGAGTCGAAAGTTGTAATTGCCAGATCCATCCAAATGGAATAAAATTCTGTTAAGAATTTTTTTTATCAAAAACAATCCAAAAAAGAAAACTTTTGACTCCTTTTAATCCTGGGCATTGGCACATGTCCCTATAAATTACTAGGACAAGGCGAAATCCTTTCTTCTCGAGTCGTTTATTAAATTTTCGTAGAATGAAAAATGTTTCGAGCATGAATTTCGTGCCACCATCGTCGCCCAGTTCACCCCAAAACGAATATTGTCGCCTCCGGCAAATCCTTTCTTCGGCTCCTTCAGTTATTTTACTTGGCAGCTCTCTATCATGATTCGGGGCAGGGGCGAAACTGACTACTAGAGAAGATGTAGGGAAATACAAAAACATCTGTGCAGGAAAAGGATACTCAGTGGAGGTGATTTTAGTTGCTTCCGAGGGTGGGGTGTGGAAGTACCTACACAAGGCACGAAAAAAAAACTAACTGACAATAAGACAGGAAAGTCATGGTTGAACGCGGGTCGGTGGTGGGGGGTATCTGGCTCTTTGATTGCAGAAAGGACGAAAAAGAAATAAAAGATGGCTTCGTACTTGACTGGAGAAAATTGAATTTTTAATATTTTTTTTTGTATAGGGAAGGCGGATCCGAGCTTTCAAATAAGTAATACCTCCCGGGGCTACCGATTTATGTATTTCTTTTAAAAATTTGATTTATTCAAGGAACCATTTTGATATATTAGTCTTAACCTAAAAGAAATTAATTTGAGAACTTGATTTTGGGCCATCAAACTTTTATTAGTTTTGAAGTTGAGTAATAATTATTCACTAATATCACCGATATCTCCAGAGCTCTATCTCCATTTTAGATTACAAGACGACGAAACTGTGGATTCGTTTTGCATTGGCATGCCATACATGGGGATGAGTCATAGGCGGATTTAATGGTGGGCACAGGGGTACGTGCCCCATTCCCAGACGGGCATAAATATACAAAGAACAAGTTCATTATTATTAAAGTCATGAAGCTGTTTTGACATTTTTTTGATGGCTTGCAATTAGGGTTGCCAGTTGTACTGATTTAATCAGTACTGTACTTATTTTCATACTTAGAAATTTGAGAGTACTGATTTCGTATAATTTTAATTTCAGTACGTAAATGTACTGATTTTGTAAACTTATATCGATGATTGGAAAAGGTATTGAATTGACAATTTAGTACGTGTTTTTTCTTGCTTCTACTACATTATTTTAGTAAAATCTCACCAACACATTCGTGTAAAACTGGCAGGCAACTGTTAGAAATAAAACTGAAAAATGTCATTTGTCAGTATCAGTAAAGGCTGGATTACAATGCTGTCGCTGTCGCTTGTCGTAGACGCTGACGCTCCAGTTGTTACTTTCGCAGTTACAATTAAGTCGCACTGAATATCAAGTTATCTGTCATTTAGGAAGTTAAATTTCAAGTGTGGTGTGTTTTTTGTATTAAAGTAAAGAGTAAAAATAACGAATGAATGAAAAAAGTGGCTTTAATAAAATTAAAAAGTAATTTACACAAATATTAACTTTCAAAAAGTTTACCGTTGCTAGTGTGGCGCGACTAAAGTTGAAATGTTGGGAACTGTACGCGACGCGGCAGCGACTCCTTTGTACTTGCGATTAGAGAGTTTCATAAATTTTAACTTTTGACAGTTGGTGCGACAGCGACAGCATTATAATCCAGCCTTTAGATTTGAGATTTAATTGGGCGCTGAAGCGGTTAAACTAAGTTGCGGCATAAGTCAATGACATACATATGAACATTGTTACATTTTTGAGTAAACTAATAACTATGGTACAATTCCGTAAAAGTTTCAGCCTATGTATTAATCTAGACTAGTGAGTAGGTATAATAAGTAAGGGGAATATAGTTCAACTATAATGGCATGAAAACCACTTATAGATGAGTTTATAATTTGTGAAACTCATCTAACTTGTCTTCAAATTTCAAAAAATTTTAATATCATTTTTCTAATTTGTACATTTATTTTTATTTTTAAGTTAGTTCTAATTTTTTTTTTTTGCTCGAAAGATTTTATGCTAGAAAGTGCAATTGACAATGAACGAAAATTTTTGAACCCAATGTACTGATTTCTGTCAGTGCCAGATCTGGTAACCCTACTTGCAATGTATGTATTACTACTAGACATTGCACCATGACGTGAACAGCTATGAGCTATTAAGAACTTATGACTGTATAGCCTAAGCTTTTTAAACCCCATCCGACTAGCTTTTAAAAAGGGGATTGCGTCAGGGGCATGCCGAAAAAAGGATTCCCCGTAGGTTCCTCATGAGGAATCCATGTGGCATGCCGAAAGGGGAATTTCCTCATGAACATCACACAAAAAAAATCAGCGATGAGGTAGGGGCCCTATGAGGCAAACCTCAATACAAATGAAATGGGGCAACCCCAATATCTGCCTTACGTTTTGGAAAGCCTTTTAAAAAGCTCACAGCTCACGAAATACTCTTAAGCTTTAGTTTAACTCCTACAAAGCTTTCGTTTTTGTTGTTGAATTAAGTTAGTGATCGAGAGGGGTGTCATTTAGCATACTCACTAGCCGGGTTCTGGTTCGATTACAGAAGTCAAGCAGCATTGGATGTGATGTGATACTTTCTACAGTTCAGCTTACCAATACGACCACAGCCAAGGGCGGTGGAGCATAATGATTGTGGGTGGGGACCACGGAAACAGATAGCCGTTACAATGTTAATCGGTCAATTTATTTATTTGAGAATTTCGGCGTGGATATGTGAGTAATAACTGCGCCGTTGTCGAAAACTTTATATGTATTTTTAAACGCGAATGTCGTTTTACCAATGTAGTCCCCAACTGAGTACTAATCACGTTCAATGCTGCTTGACCTTTGTGATGGAACCAGAACCGGTCTATTGACCATGTTGAATAACACCCTTTATGGCCACCAACATAATTTCCTGAAATATGAAGCAATGTAACAACAAAACCTAAAGCTTTGTATGAGTAAAGCTAAAGCCTAAAGATATTAATTTAAAGCTTCTTTAAAAGCTTTCCCAATACGTAAGGCAGATGATGGGATTGTCCCATTTCATTTGGTTTGAGTCATAGGGCTCTTATGAGAAACTGATAAGGCATACCTCACTTCAGCATCGCTGATTTTTTTTTCTGGTGTTCATGAGAACCCTTCTTTTGGCATGCCTCATGAGGAACCTGCGGGGAAATTCTTCTTTTGGCAAAACCCTGAGAAAACCCCGGTTTTAAATGCTAGTCGGATGGGGTTTAAAAAGCTTAGGCTTATTGGAGTTCCTGGAGCGTTAAAAACATGAAAACCTCGGATTTCAGTTACGGTGAATGAAATTTAAAAATTCAAAATGGAATGTTTAGCTAATAATATATAAAAAAGTTTACCTATTAAAAAATTGTGATCTTGATTTGAATGACCGAAATTCAAAATGGCCACCCAAATTTGCCAATTGTGTTTCGATTTCCATGAAAATCAGTATCTGGGGGTTTTTAAGGAAGCAAATAACGAATTTATGTTCAGAACTTATAAATTAAAAAAAGGTAAGTCTTCCATCTTTTTTAATATATTCAATTGATTGTTCTTCGGAAGTCCGTACAACATGACGGTACAGTACTGACCAGCTTGTAAAATCTCCTCAACGGTTGCAAGATCATTGTGTGTGAGGTGTGTAAATACTTGTAAGTATGCTAAGATGTGGGTATAATGTGTATTCATCAATGCTCCAATATACGTGTTCTCATATCTGCAAAAATATGTGATTGGTTTTTTACCCATAAATCGCTTAGTTTTTCAGCTATCAAGTCCTTCCAAACAGCATTTTGTAGGTTTTTTCAAGAGCTATAAGCTCATGTAAATTAAACTTTCTTTCACCCCTTATTTTTGAAAGGGTTTGAACTGAAAGGGCTTGAACAAGTTACTATTTACGAACATATGCAAATTTTAAACGGCAATATCTCTAACTCAATTTTTATCCAAAAAAAAACAACCAAAATTTTCTGATCTAAATTCCAGTTCATCTTTTGATTAAGTGCTTTCGTTTCTGTTTGGTGTAGTGCTCAACATCGGTATGCGTGTAAAATTGGAAAATATTGCGATGGCCTGTCTCCGTATAAATTAAATGAAAACAATTTCTTTCGAAGTGCTTTGCCAAAAAATGTGCACTATTTTGATATCGAAGAGTATTTAATAGATCGGCAAAGTGCTTATAGCAGAGAAAGTTTTAAAGCTTTTAAAGATTTGGAGGCATATAAAAGCTTCGAAGCTGGATGGATCCAGTACTTGGGCAGTAAAACTGCCAAAACTGGAAACTCTTGACGAAAACATCACCGCCTTTAAATCTTTTCGTTTAAGCCGCTAACCATTTTTCCTGCCTTAATTTTGACAAATGATACCCTTTTCTCGGTTCTTACGTTGTCCCGGTCACCCCGCTTACTACATCCAACTACAGCACAAATACTAGGTACCGGTAATGTAAATTACATAACATACAAATAATTTTCAATTGCTGAATTAGTTTGATGTTATAAAACTTACTTTCTATTGAATAAATAAATGATAAATTAGGAAAAACTAAGAAAATTCCGCCAAGCTGTTAACAAAATGTACGAGAAATGTCAGCTCTCAAAACTTTGTGTGGCTTGCGGCTGGCTTGTATGGATGTGTAGAAAATGCCCTATATTTTGCAAAATTACAAAAATGATATCTTAACTTCAAGCTCAATTTTTTTCAAAACTAAGCACTGTAAAACGTTTAAACTTCTAGAGCATATTACAAGTACATTAATAAAGTGAATTGTGAAGTGGTACCGATTATTTTCAATGGGGTTGGAGCGGGTGATTTTCACATTTTTTGTCGCCGAAAAAATAGGGACCAACTTTATTTTCGTTATAACTCGCTTAGTTTTAATGCTAAGGAGTTTTATAAAAAAACAAAGATAAAGGTTTTTTCAAGCACTTTAAAAAAGGTTTAATGAGTTTTTCCCGAAAAATGCATTGTTTTTTGTTTATTTCAAGTTGACACTTTTAATTTTGGCGTTTGACAATTAAAAACCAACTTTCAAAAAGCTGTTACTATTTTTGTATTGGGTCTACAGACACCATAAACCCACCATTTTTTTTGCTTTATTATAAGCTACATTTTTAATAATAATAATTTTTTCGCTAAAATACTTACTTTTTGAGTTATTCGCGTAAAACCGCCTGAAAACGTGGTTTTTTTGGTTGAAAAATTGACATTTTTACTCGCGAATAACTCGAAAAGTATTGACTTTCAGAAAAAAACTTTATAGAACAAAAGCTGCTTAGAATTAGCCAAGATTTATTTTCAATGAAGGGGTGGCATTCACACCCAGGATAAAAGTCAACAACAACAAAAGTCTGGGGCCAAAACGCCCGGCACTCCACTAGCTATACAGTTATAAGTTCTTAATAGCTCTATATTTGATATATTTAGTTTTCGTATGAAAAGCCTTGCTTGTGTGCGGCTCTTCTACCACGTTCTTTCGTCGCAGCGACTTAGACTAGGGATGGACGATATGCATCGATGTTTCGGAAACATTCGATGTATAAACCCGATGCATCGTACTGAACCGATGTTTTATTAATGCTTCGATATATTCGATGCATCGATGTTTTTTATCCGATGCATCGAATTGGAAATATGCTTTGCCTTTGTTCAGTATTCTTATACCCGAGTCGAAAATTCAACTCAATCTCAACTCAACTTTTCAAGGTATACGTGGTAACTGCTAGAGTATCACACATAAAACTGAATACAGAATTGAGCGGTCATAAGCACCGATAAATTCCAAATGATACAAAATGGTAAAGCTTGCATTCTGTTCAGAATAATCAGGTTGTGTGTAATCTTATTAGTTTTGACGTTTATCAGCGCTGGTGTACTTACATGACCGCTCAATTCTGTTGCCAGTTTAAGTTGGAAGGTGCGCCGGAACTGTATTTCAAATACACTCACGGATTTCTTGTCACAGTCATTGTCGTAAACATGCATAAACATGTTCGTTGTCGTAAGTTAGTTTAACTGCAAAGGTGCGATTCCTATGCTACGACTGTAACGAATACAGCCGCGTGGCTCCAGCCGTGCGGCTGGAACAATTGACTCGTTGTAATGGAAGTAAATGGAACCATTTCCTAAGGAGCGTCTGGTGCCGCGCGACTGAAGCGACTCTGGTGAGGCGGCTTCAGCCGTACGGCTCAACTGCTGACATGAGCAGTATAGTCGTAACAGTCGTGGCGGCTGGAAAATTTATTTTCACTGTGTTCAAGTATTT